>OX465427.1:5533292-6916615 GCA_950005045.1 Agrotis exclamationis
TGATTCATGGCCCTCAAAATAAACCCGTTTTATTCAAGAGTTGCATACGATACTTTATACCATGACCACGAGAAAAAGAAAGATTTGAGCAATAATAGAAAAAAATGAAGGTATTTTTTTATTAGACTGCTCCCTTCTAAATTCACACACACAAACACCCAAATTCGAAACAAATAATTGAAGACCATACGAATATTTGCTTCGTGCGGGAATCGAACTCACGACACGCAGAGCAGCAGTTCAATCGATCAGTCACTGCGCCAACAAATTGACGTTAAAATCGGAAAAAAAAAACAACTTTAATAATTTTCTTATCAACAAGGAGGTTGTATAGCATTGATGCGGAGGTCGAATGTATTGATGTGTTCTAAATTCAAACACCAAAACAGTGAGTAAAAGAGCTTTTTACTCACTGTTTTCAGTGATTCAAAGAAGCTTTTTAAAGGGGAAATGGTATAAAAAATATCGCTCAGGCTCAAAATGTCCACTTCCTAAAATGTCCACCGGTTGCAAAACGTCCATTTCCCAAAATGTCCACATCCCATAATGTCCACTTCCCAGAATGTCCATTTCCCATGTGTCATGTGTACGTAAAAAAAATGCCTAGTTCCTTCTTTGGCTACTTACGAGTTCACATCCCCCGTGGCGCAAGAGGGTTAACATTAAAAGATGAATTTCCTTTTTGTTCTGTTTTATAACGCCATAAAGTGTGCGTTGGGTAATTAATTTTCGTAAAAAGTGTCATAAGGAAAAATTTAAATGTTGGAACTTTCTGTTGAGATAAAACAGAACATCAGAAAAGTTAACAAAAAATTTGCTCCATCTTTTTATATTATGGAACAGCCTACAACGGTGGTTTTGTTTAGAATCATAAAATACGAACATTTTTACAAAATTACAGTATACAGTACCTACTTATTTGACGGCGTAAACTTCCTTCAAGCAACCTAAAATAATACACCTTGCCCTTTTATAAAAAATGCATCGAAATTGAAAAAAAAAAACACATTAAATTCCATTTTTTATATTCATGAAACAACTCGTCAGTAACAACAATAATTTTAATGTATTCGAAACATCCTAACGAGCTTGCAATCTGAAATTCTAATTAGAAATAGGGACTAAAAATGTATCTTTTAAATACCTTTGCCTCGTATTTAAATAAAAGTAATACCGACTTTGCATGAAGGTGCAATTTTAATTATAAAAATAGAACAATGTGAGCTGTTGCATAATGTAATTATCTTTGTTTCTTTTTGTGTAACAAGATCAACATACAGCTTACATAATATAATTAAGACAACACAATTTATATAAAAAATAAATAAAAATTTTCACATAGGTATAAAAAATACTGAGAGAAGTATTTTCGATTCAGAAAAATGGAAATGCTATAGATAAGTAACTTTCAAGGAAGTTAAATATTTCTGAAGAAATATTTACAAAATAAAATGCTTTTTGCACCTGTGACTCTATACTGGTCTTTTTAAAGATCACTTGTTTGATCAGTAGTTAAACTAACAATTAATATAATGCTATAAGTAATTGTATAAGATTTAAAACGTACCTATTGTTTTTTTAACTACCGATCCTTCAGCTGGCTCTACGGTATCTAATGTTTTCTGCGTTTTCAACCCAGATATATAATGCAGCAGTGCGTCTTGTGTATACAAAGATTTAAATCTTCAAACATACTTTTTTTTTTTAGCGTGTTTAAATCATCAAATAAGTCCTCCCACCCCGGGCAGGGCGGGAGGGACTGTCAGACTTGTACTGAATAAAATCCACGGTGTCCTTCAGTAGCCCTTTATGTTCCGGGGTCACGGTAATGAGATAAGTCCCGCGACCTCGGCAGGCTTTGGCCCTCTAAAGGGGGCCCCGTCATTATGCTGACGCTCTTTGAGGCGCGCGTGGAACACAACGCGCCGTCGACCCGGGCATGGTCCATGGTCAGGCAGCGAGTTGCCCTTTACTCGCCGCCCGCATGCCCGCTCCTACGGTTGCCGGAGATCGTCTTGCGACATCCGTCGCCGTGGGCGTCCACCACCGCGGATGGGGCGGAGGGAGGACATTGTCCTCTCCCTCACGCGGCCCGCCTCCTCCTTCGCGAGCATGACTGCTTCGCAGAAGGAGGATCTTCAAACATACTTAGCAATAAATTATTATGTTAACCCCGGTTGTCAACTAATACTTTCTACGACTAGAACAAAACTAGAAAAAAACTACGACCGCGTACTAAGATCGAGCGAAGTATCACAAGGCGAGTCGGCGACATGTCACGTACAGGCGATCTATCTTATTTACTAAGACTTCGTATCAATAACAAGTTGCAGTCTACTAGCTTCTTATTATATTCTATGGTACACTATGTAATTTCTGTTTTTATCAGGCTCCTATATTGTTGGGTTGGGGCTTAACAGTTGTTTTCTAACTAAAAATGCTAAAGGAAAACTGATGTTTTCCTTTAGCATTTTTACTTTAGTATTATCTACTTCCTTCGATAAGTCAGTTTCTTATTGATATAAGAAACTGACTTATCGAAGGAAGTAGATAATACTAAACAATATAATATTTATTCTGTACTTCTTTCAAAGATTCCTTGAAAAAGACAAGATTTTTTTTTCTTGTCAAGCCTTTGTCGTAAAATCGCAATGTTCCGATTTTATTCCATAACATTATGAATGTGGAAGCTTTGATGTGTGACTATGGATGTAAAGATGTTTGTTCCTTAATCACGTCAAAACGGTCTTAGTTATGCGGTTGATCAATGCCACTCCTACCAGCTTCCTCTATTTTGTCCGCTAAGCCACTAATTAAAAAAAAAATCTATTTAAGCCTTCGGGGTATCTAGACCCGTTGAATCTTTTCAAAAAACATGAATGAATAAATATAAACTATAATTCGAAACAGGACTAAAATAGAGAGCCAAATAATTATAAGTAACGACTGCATAGGACAGGCAAGCCGAGCCTCGTATCCAACCGATATGCTTATGAAAATGTTATTGAAATATGTTCCTACCTTCTCGAAATTCGAGAAAACCGGAGACAAGATTCAATGAATTTGTCTAATTTGAACACAAGTTCTAGTAAGAATTTATACCTAATATATTAATTTTTGACTATAATTCGTACTTGAAGTATTACGACATGAATTGTATTGCTTGGCTTGGCGTTTGGCACTGCCGTGCCCCCAGATGGAAGATATAAAGCACCTCTAGGGTGTACGAATTTATGTTCCCATGGATTAATTTTCGAGTTGAAAAATAAAATGTTCTTGAAGTTGGACTAATTAGATATTATATTGCGCTAGTCGTGTTCAGTTTTATTAGCTAAGTTCGTTATTATACGGCAATAAATAGTTATCTACATTAACATTTCACTAGTTAAATCGGCCCTTACTCCAACAACTCAATTACCATTAAAGCGTCGTTAGGCTCGTCTTTAACTATATCGTGCAAAACTTTGTTCATTATATAACAATCAATCAACAATATCTGTTTGTTTCATCAAATGAAAAACATAAAATGGATGTTGAAATGCTTTGAATAAATAAAAACATAATCGTAATTACTACGAAAAATTCATGCCTATTTTACGTGTCTACGTAAAAAAACCGGCCAAGTGCGAGTCGGGCTGGTACACAGGCAGGGTTGCTTTATTATTACGTGACACGTCAGGACTCTGAAAGCATCTTTGGTGGCGCCATAACGAGGGCATGTATTAGGATGATCAGCAAAGGAAACAGCGATTCACAATATTTAAACGTATGACAGTTGCTAAAGCGATGGCACCGATCCCTTCAATGTCCCGTACGTAAAAATAAAAAAAACGCAGTCCCGTGACGCGCCGCCACTGTCGTCGTTTCGTTTAGCACCCGTACCAATATCCCTCTCCGACATACATGACAATCCATCAATCAAATCAATTCCAATCCACAAACACCAAAAAAAATCATGTCTGTGGCATGGGATTCCCTTTTTTTAGGGTTTTCCGTATCCTGTCCCGGGCACGCCGCAATCGCGTCGGTAAGACCCCTCTTTGAGCAGTGGCTGGATAGACCCCACGGCGTCCTTATCTACCGCTTAACGCAGGTCCTCACCGGACACGGATGTTTCGGGAAGTGCCTGTGTCTGATGAGAAAGGAGGAAACCACTGCGAGGATCGCCCGGAGGACACGGTGGAGCATACGGTACAGGACTGCCCCGCTTGGACAAAGCACCGCCGTGTCCTCACGCAGGTGACGACCTCTCGCGCCCGGCATTGGTCGAGGCCATGCTGCGGGGCGAGACGGATTGGGAAGCGGTCGCCTCCTTCTGCGAAGAAGTCATGCTCGCAAAGAAGGAGGCGGGACGCGCGAGGGTGAGGACAGCGTCCACTCCTCATCCACGCCGCAGTGGTAGACGCCCACGGCGACGGACGTCGCGGGACGATCTCTGGCCACCGCAGGCGCGGCCCCCTTTAGAGCGCCAAAGCCTGTCGGGGTCGCAGGACACACGTATACCGCGACTCCGGTACATAAAGGGCTACTGAAGCACACCGTGGATTTTAGTCAGTAGGTACGAGTCTGACAGTCCCTCCCGCTCTGCCCTGGGTGGGAGGACTCATGTGATGATTTAACCACGTAAAAAAAAACTTCAATGTCCGTCTTTCCGTCTTTCACCACATTCGTCTGTCATAGGTGCCCCCTTAATTATTTTTTAATGTATTTTTTGATTATAGCTGCAACAGAAATACATTATCTGTAAACAACTGCTGTTCATGAGATATAGCCTGGTGACAGACGGAGTCCAGACGGAGCACCCTTTGGGTGCGGAACCCTCACAATGTGAAAAATAAACCAAACAAGTATAGTACAAGGCCTCAGGTGATACAACTTACAATTAATGGCGCCCGTATAAATCACTGGTTTCTTTCGCGTGAGTACCGAGCGCTGAATCAAGTGCGTGACGTAAACAGAATGTTTTTTGCCGTGTTTATTTAAATTAACATTTCAAATTTTCTTTAGAAGATAACATTTTGTTAGTTGGGGGGATTTTCCACCGACAGACGGTAAATGGAGCAGATATGTGCTAGAGTTGAGGCCGCGAATGGCCAAACGTAATGTAGGACACCCTGTGGTAAGATGGGTCGATGATTCGAAGAATGTGGCTGGCAGCGGATGGATGCAAACTGCCCAGGACCGGGAGGGTTTCGCGCTTTTTGGGGGAGCTTAACGTTCAGCAGTGGTTACGGCAATAGGCTGATAATATTTGTTAGTTATGTGTAAGATAGATCTTTGCATCAGCTGTAGAACATTTACAGGCCAGTTTGAACGGTAGTTTCGACTAGCTTGAGCACTACCTACTTCACTTCCTAGTAACTGCTTTAACCATACCTGAGAATTTAAGAGGTAACAAGCCCTCATCTATATCTATCTATATCTATACTTATAATAAATCTGTAGAGAGGTCAATTCTGTACATTAAATATATTTCCAAAATAACTATCAGGGGTTGTTTAGGGATCGATACTGATGCCAAAAATGCAATCAGTAAAATTATTGTCTGTCTGTCTGTCTGTCTGTCTGTCTGTCTGTCTGTCTGTATAACCGCTATAGAAACAAAAACTACTCGACGGATTTTAACGAAACTTGGTACAATTATTTTTCATACTCCTGAGCAGGTTATAGTATACTTTTCATCACGCTACAATCAATAGGAGCAGAGCAGTGAAGGGATTCCGATTGGATTTTTACAACTCAATTTTGAGGCACTTTCCGATAAGCTAGCAGACTGAAATTTTGCACATGCTCTGAGTTCTGATGAAAATACATGACTAGCTAAGAAACGTCATTACAAATCCAATATGGCGGCCTACCCAAGATGGCGGACTGGCTGTTTGAAATCCACCCCCATGATATGAGTATCAAATGAAAGGGTTTGCTGTCAGGAATACGAAATAAAAATAGTCACGTGATTTAAATCCAATATGGCGGACGTCCAAGATGGCAGACAGGCTATTTGAAATGCACCCCTATGATATGGATATCAAATGAAAGGGTTTGCTGTCGGGAATACGAACAAAATAGTCACGTGACTTAAATCCAATATGGCGGACGTTCAAGATGGCAGACTGGCTGTTTAAAATCCACCCCCATGATATGGGTATCAAATGAAAGGGTTTGCTGTCAGGAATACGAAAATTTAGTCAGGTGACTTAAATCCAATATGGCGGACGTCCAAGATGGCAGACAGGCTATTTGAAATGCACCCCTATGATATGGATATCAAATGAAAGGGTTTGCTGTCGGGAATACGAAAAAAATAGTCACGTGACCTAAATCCAATATGGCGGACGTTCAAGATGGCAGACTGGCTGTTTAAAATCCACCCCCATGATATGAGTATCAAATGAAAGGGTTTGCTGTCAGGAATACGAAAAAAATAGTCATGTGACTTAAATCCAATATGGCTGACGTCCAAGATGGCGGACAGGCTATTTGAAATGCACCCCCAAGATATGGGTATCAAATGAAAGGGTTTGCTGTCAGGAATATGAAAAAAATAGTCACGTGTCTTAAATCCAACATGGCGGACATCCAAGATGGCGGATCGGCTATTTGAAATGCATCCCCATGATATGGGTATTAAACGAAACGGTTTGCTGAATGGGATACGAAAAAAAATATCACGTGACCTAAATCCAACATGGCAGCCGTCCCAAGTTGGCGGATAAGAAGTAAATTAAGTTTGAATATGAAGAAGACTAAAAAAAAGTATAATATTTAGTGGGTGCTCAAAGCGTGTTTTTCCCACGTTTTGTCGTTCCGGTTGGATTTTTGCAACTCAATTTTGAGGCACTTTCCGATAAGCTAGCAGGCTGAAATTTTCAGGGTACCTTCAAACCCGATGAACAAAGATAAAAATAATAAAATAATTAATAAATTTAAAAAATCTAAAAGCCCACGTTTTTAAATGTCCTAAAAATAAGAAAATAACCCTACAGGGCTGAGAGATGGGCCAATCAAAACGTGGGGACGTATCTTTGCAAGTTACGCCCACGAGCTATACACGTCATGTAAATATCTCATAAATAATTTACGCCCCCACGTTTTGAGTGGCCCCTCTCTCAGCCCCGTAGGGTTATTTTCTTATTTTTAGGACATTTAAAAACGTGGGTTTTTTAATCTTCCGTCGCGTGTGCAACCCTAATGGTTAAGCTACACAGAAATCATTTATGACGGAAATTTTCTCCTTAAAATTATATAAAAAATACCCCACGACAGCATATGTCTATCTTTTATGGTTGACTCACAATAACACGTGTAACTCCCGATAGCTTAGCAGTTCGAAGCTTTCTGATTACATTTGAATACTCTTACGTTTATAACACTCTCAGTCACCCCTAATTGAAAAAGTTAACATTAATTAACTGCTCCATAAAAAAAATCATATAAATCAGTACAGAAACACCAAAGTTATACATGAAATACGCCAATAAGCCATTGCGCGTGAATACTGAATCATGCTATAAGGATTTTTTTTGAGAATCGGTCGCCGCGCTCGACGCGTCTCGCGGCCGAAGGTATAAAATAGTCAATTTATAGAGAAAGGCTATAGGCTATATATCATCACGCTAAGGCCAATAGGAGCGGAGCGCCAATGAAGAATGCTTCGAAATCCGGGTTAAATTTAACGTTAGCCCAAAGTAACTATTCCACGCGGACGAAGTCGCGGGCAAAAGCTAGTTTTTAAAATAAAGGAACTTACGAATCTGGCAGCAAAAGTGGCTTGGCACCCATAAGGTTTGAGCGCAATGCTCGCATAGGTACTTGTTAGTATTGCGGGTCTGAAAAGAATATTACATTATTTTGAAGTATAACAATGGTTCCTGTCTGGTTTTAATTTTTTTTAATGTCTTACAATTAATTTGGACGTTGAGTTAGTCATTAGTTAGTTGACTTATCATCATCATCATCAGCCTATAAACGTTCCCACTGCTGGGACTCAGGCCTCCTCTCTGACTAGTTAAATCTGTCGGTGGTTTTCATATAATTGTTGCATTACTATTTAAAAGAACATTGTCGCAATACACAGCATACGTCCAAAAGCATAACATACTCGTAAATAAATATATAACGTCGGCTTAATAGGTAGTAGAATAGTATTGAAATCAATTAGCATGTGTTTGCCCTTCAATTAATTTTGCGAACAAGATTCAATTCAAACTAGAAAGACAATAATTTAAACCAATTACATTCCGTCCTCTCGTTTTCTTCAGAGATAAGTCTAGAATTGGATTTATCAGCTATTGAAAAACAAATGACATTCTAGAACGAATTACTGGTTTTATTTGCTATTGAGGGCGAGCAGATATTTTTTTAGTCTATTATTATTTATTTCGTTCATCGACTTACAAAGTCGAGGGCAAATTGAAATAGAATAGAATTTAATTAATCGTCGTTTTGGGTATTTTGTTGCATTTTTTAAGCGATAAATCTCTTCGGAATGTCAGATTAATGCTAATTGGGCTGAATTATGCATAAAGTAATATGTAGGTTTCTTATTTTAATTAAAACTTGCTTGTTCTTTATCAAACTGACTCAAAGAACATAATTAAATGCTACAGCATATTTTTAGACTACAAAAAACGAATGTTTTTAAACAAGACATTGTAGAAATCACATTATTTCAAAGATTGGCGAGTAACGTCAAGGTAACAATTTTCAACAGACTTCTATTCCCTGAGCACATTGCTAGAATTGCTTTCTGAAAATCTAGAAATATGATCAAATCTTGATCTGTAGGCAGTTATTTCGCTTTGCCATTGCCTAGATTGCTATTATGAGACAACCACCCTGGGATTTACTTTTTTATTAAAAGAACTAGCATAAGACTCTAGAGACACAAGGTTATTATCCGAAATAAACTGAACGCGGCGTTCCCCTTTACTTTAGTTGGATGTCTGGTTCAAGTCTAATTTGTTTTTGACACTGATTCTTATGAAGATATGTTTTATTTCAGAAATAAATAAGTGAAATATTAACCGTTATTATTTTGACTTATTTCTACATTGCAATCATCCATCGTGTTATCTTACATTTATCTGATGAATGCTTCTCGAGATCGCATAACGTGATGGCGCTCCCCAAAATTCCTGCCTCGTAAAGCATAATTCTTTGTATAGCTGACTGACTCTGATATATATTTTCTTTTGTTACAGATTCGTTTACGCGTCAAAAAATGAACAAGTCACACAAATGGGACTTCCTAGTAAAGATTTCCAGCAGGAGGTAATTTATACGTTACACAACATAACCTTCAAACGGCTTGCTTCGATAGTAAAAAATCGCCAATATATTTCCACTACGCATTAAAAGGGTTATTTCTTGTTACAGAAAACTGGAGTATGAAAGGATGAATAAAGGAAACGCACCCGTCTCACACAAAAAGTTTTACCGACGGATGCTGGACAAATGCTTTGAAAGAATTTCGCGACTCACGGTCCTTCCCTACAGTACAACCTGAAATGTAGCCAAGTCATACAACCATTTCAAGATGGGGCAAGCAGCTACACACGCTGATGCTAACTACACATTAATAAATTACACTGATGAGGTCATCTTGGACGATAGAGACGCTTGCGCTGTCGCAGATGATCCTAAATATCCGAGTAGCTTCGGGATAACACTAGCGGTGCCAGAATGGGAGGCAATTTGTACAGCAATAGTACTTACACTGATAATAATCTCAACGATAGTTGGAAACATCTTGGTAATCTTAAGCGTGTTCACATACAAGCCGCTCCGGATCGTCCAAAACTTCTTCATAGTTTCACTCGCTGTAGCGGATTTGACAGTAGCAATACTGGTGCTACCACTGAATGTGGCATATTCCATTCTCGGACAATGGGTATTCGGGATATATGTGTGCAAGATGTGGCTGACATGCGACATAATGTGCTGCACTTCGTCCATTTTAAATTTATGTGCAATCGCATTGGATAGGTACTGGGCGATTACGGATCCTATAAACTACGCACAAAAAAGAACCTTAGAAAGAGTTCTCGTAATGATTGGAGTAGTTTGGATTCTCTCATTAATTATAAGCTCCCCTCCATTATTAGGTTGGAACGACTGGCCTGAAGTGTTTGAGCCGGACACGCCCTGTCGATTAACTTCACAACCTGGCTTCGTCATCTTCTCTTCATCTGGATCCTTTTACATACCGCTAGTTATAATGACTGTAGTTTATTTTGAAATCTATCTGGCAACCAAGAAAAGACTTAGAGATCGCGCCAAGGCCACCAAAATTAGCACTATTTCTAGCGGTCAAAATAAATACACAAATAAGGAAGACCAAAATGATCAAGACTCAGTGAGCTCGGAAGCAAATCACAACGAGCACCAAGGTGTAACGCGCTTAGTTTCAGACAATGAAAAGAAAAAACGCACCAGAAAACTGACCCCAAAAAAGAAACCAAAGAAACGATACTGGAGCAAAGATGACAAATCACAAAACAAATTGATCATACCAATTTTATCAAATGAGAATTCCGTAACCGATATGGGCGATAATTTAGAAAACAGGAACACATCTTCGGAGAGTAACTCGAAGGAAACTCATGAAGATGATCTGATTGAAGTTAGCGAGACTGTGCCAGTCAAGTCTAGTCATAAGCGACCGAAGCCTAACCAACAAAGCGCTGTTTACCAATTTATAGAAGAAAAACAGCGTATATCGTTGACACGAGAACGTCGCGCGGCTCGGACTCTTGGCATAATAATGGGTGTGTTCGTGGTCTGTTGGTTGCCCTTCTTCGTCATTTACCTCGTCATCCCGTTCTGTGCGAGTTGCTGTTTGTCTAACAAGTTCATTAACTTTATAACTTGGCTTGGATACTGCAATTCTGCCCTCAACCCTCTTATTTACACCATATTTAATATGGACTTCAGGAGAGCGTTCAAGAAATTACTTTGTATGAAACCGTGATCGTGCCAAAGACTATTTGTGTAGAGTTTTATGCTTATACTGAATGATGCTGATTTGCTCAAATGTTTTAACTCATTCGTAAGTAGATTACTAGCAATGGTCGTAAAATTAAAGAAAATTCGAGTATATTAAAGTAAACGATTACGAATCTCGATGTACATTTCTTGTATACAGAAATGTTATAATGATATTGCATAAATAGTATAATATCTTTCAAATATTGTAGAGTAGTTTCGTGTACATATTTAAAGGTTGAATAGTGCATAGCACTTTTAGATTTCTAAATGTATGTGTAAATAATGTTTTGTGAATTGACCGAATTTGGACGAATCATATTGATAACCAACGAATACTTTCAAAATTATGTAATCTTAATATGTACATATCTTGGTCCGTTTGTATATAATTATTTGTAAATTACATTATCTGTAACTGTTCATACTTAAATACTACTTTTATTTAATAGAAATAAAAGTGACCTAAGATAAAGGTTCTTTCAGACATTAGATTATGATGGTTTTCACGATTGTATATCCCTTTGAAATAATTTGAGCCCTTATTTAAAGGGGATATTAGACTTGCAACAGTTTGATTAATTTTCTCCTGGATTGTAATAAAATTTGAATTTACTCCCTTGTTTCATTTCAAACTCTAAAGTATGTTTAACAATTTATATTATTGTGAGTTGGGGGAGAAACTTAGAGAAGTTTGCGAAACAAGAAAGTTTGTAAATTCGTTGGCGAAAATAGCCGTTAATAACCAATTTTATAGTGCAGTTTTCGAGTTTCAGTTGGAATGCTTTCGAAGGCATTTGGACCATCTGCTCAGTCACTGCAGCATATAATGAGATACATCATAATTAGTCCCTCGTCTCCTGTTGTCTATAAGTTACAGGAACAGTGGGTGGACTCTGTCAACTGAAGATGTTGAACTCATTACGACATTCTAGACTTACAAAACATGAAAAGGAGCAATGGCATTTTTCTTGAGAAGTATTTTATAGTTTCCTGATTTAGAAGACAAAGACAGCTGCAATTCAGAATGTTTTATATCGTCATTGAAATGAAGATAAGGTAGGTAAAAATCATATTTTATAAACTTGACTCTGAAAAATGTTTACTACAATGATGTACCTACCACGTTGTAAAAGGTACTAGTAGTCACTAAAAATAATAATTATTCACATTCTGTCTGTGTTTGACGTCATCACGTGAGAACGATTGAACAGATTTCGTTCGCAAACTTTTAAATCTTTTTTTTTTTTGTTAATGCTTTACCTACGTAAAACTCGTGGTATTTTTATAATAATTCAAAGTCCAGAGTATCAGTGGCTTGTAGTCCTAACCAAATTATTTTTACTTTTAACATTATTTTTAAAGAGTATGTAAACATGACAAAGAGTCAGTATTTTTAAAATTTATTTTATTTATCCATTCTACTACACAGCATCGTTATACTAACAATTTTCTTTTTATAACAGTAAAAAAGCTTTAAAATTACAAAATACTAGGCTGTTAAGTAATAATTTAAAGGCTATTTTTGTTTTAAATTAAGGCTCGCTTTGACAACGAGCCAAGCTAATTTCCACTCTAAATGTACTGCGAATGGACCGCGACAAGTCGCCCCGCGCGATTAATCGTGTGTGTCTACTCGAGGCTTTAATGTACTTAGACAGCGATCATTTTAAATTAAATATCTTCTAAATGTGTGTATACACACATCAAAAAAAGTTTATGATCACTAGCAAAAGCTGTTTTCATTTTAAATTGAACTGAAAAACAATTGAACTATTTTATTGTTTTGTATTCTAAATCTATAATTATTTATATTATAGATTTTAAAAAAGAAGAACTCTTAGGCCGGAAATGCACAGGCCGGCTCGCTAGGCTCTAGGCACTAAGCAAGCCACCGGCCTGTGCGTTTCCGGCCTTAATATAATCTACCGTAACACAAAAGATTTCGATTTTTCAAAGTGATCGCAAACTTTTTTTGATTTGTGTATGCCATATAAGGCGTATAGTACATAATATACGACGGGCACAATGAATCTTTATAGATGGTTCGTACATTGTTATATTTCAGTTAAATGTTTGACTTTTTTAACCCTTATGCATGTTTCCACTCAAACACTTGGGAGCGACAACGCTCACCAAATCGCAGAAGTTATGCTTTGGAGTTTGCCAAAGGGCAATGGAACGCAGCAATTTAGGTGTCAAGAACTAAGTCAGACAATGAAATTCCACGCTGCGATTCAAAACAGGCAGTGGACGTTGGCACGAAGACTGCCGGGATAAAATGAGATAACGCAGGCCATGTCACTCGCATGTGGTATATTTGCTGGGCGAAAGTTTCCACATTATTATGGGTGTCGGAGTATAGACGGCGATACCCGCAGCAGGGCTGGCGCAGAAAGAGGTGGCGGGACGATCTGGTCGCGTACCACGAGGCCTGATCCGAGGAGGCGGAGGATAAGGCTGCCTGTCCATTGATGAGGAGCGAGCTGGCAGAGCGGAGAAACGAGGAAATATTAACCAATAGGATTGTACTAAATTTCTACGCCTCTTCAATGGTGCAATCCTATTCGTTAATATTTTCTCGTTTCTCCGCTCTGCCAGCTCGCTCTGCATCAATGGACAGGCATTCTTAGTGTTGCTGGAAGGTATTAGGAGAAGCCTTTGCCCAGCATTGGGACAGCATAGGCTAACGTAAAAAAAAATGTGCGTTCCTATCTATGAGCCAGACTACATTCAGTTTAATGATGCAATTACAACACGAAACAATACTAAAATTGTCATTAACGTAGACATTTCCGACTAATGGGAACATTTTTGTAAGCATTCTCTGTTATATTTCTTTTAAGCTGGTTATAAAGGTGAATTCTAGCGTCAGACACGGATAATTGTCTCAATATAATTAGTTTTTGTAGGTATTTTAGTGGATAAACCAGACGCATTATTAAACTTCAACAGAGAACAAAAATTGAGTCAAATAGAGTGAAACTAGTTTTTTTTTCAGGAAATCTCCTCTTTAGAATATCTCGATAGTTTTGGAAGTTATTCAGCTGACTATGAATTATAAAGGACTTTGAGTATTGTCAAAAGTAAAAAATAGTTTTAAAAAATCTAAAAACCCACGTTTTTAAATGTCCTAAAAAGAAGAAAATAACCCTACGGGGCTGAGAGAGGGGCCACTCAAAACGTGGGGGCGTGTATTATATAAGGGATTATTTATGGGATATATTTACATGACGTGAGATCGTAGGTGTAACTTGCAAAGATACGCCCCCACGTTTTGAGTGGCCCCTCTCTCAGCCCCGTAGGGTTATTTTCTTCTTTTTAGGACATTTAAAAACGTGGGTTTTTAGATTTTTTTAAACTATTAATTATTTTATTATTTTTATCATTGTTCATCGGGTTTGAAGCTACCCTGAAAATTTCAGCCTGCTAGCTTATCGGGAAGTGCCTCAAAGCCTGTCCGCCATCTTGGACGTCCGCCATATTGGATTAATAGCCTAGCCTAGCATAAGCCACATGACTATTTTTTTCGTATTCCTGACAGCAAACCCTTTCATTTGATACCCATATCACGGGGGTGGATTTCAAACAGCCAGTCTACCATCTTGGACGTCCGCCATATTGGATTTAAGTCACGTGACTATTTTTTTCGTACTCCTGATAGCAAACCCTTTCATTTGATATCCATATCACAGGGGTGCATTTCATATAGCCTGTCTGCCATCTTGGACGTCCGCCATATTGGATTCAAGTCCCGTGACTATTTTTTTCGTATTCCTGACAGCAAACCCTTTCATTTGATACCCATATCATGGGGGTGGGTTTCAAACAGCCAGTCCGCCATCTTGGGTAGGCCGCCATATTGGATTTGTTATGACGTTTCTTAGCTAGTCATGTATTGTCATCAGAACTCAAAGCGTGTTCAAAATTTCAGCCTGCTAGCTTATCGGGAAGTGCCTCAAAATTGAGTTGCAAAAGTCCAACCGGAACGACAAACAAACAAACAAACAAGAAAAGTGAGTGTATAAAAAAAAAAAAAAAAAAAAACGTGGGAATAAAACATAAAACTAGATTGATTACGTTTAGTCTTTTAGCAGCTCCACTCAACCCTAGGGACTTAAAACGGCCACTATTTATCAGAATGTTATAGGTACGAATAAAAAAATCATGAATTACGCTACGTAAAGTAATAATAATAATATTCCACCACTATCACACAACGCCATCTAGTCCCAAGATAAGCAGAGCTTGTGTTATGGGTACTAGACAACTAATAAAAATACTTATATATTTTTAAATACATAAATATTATAGATAAATTACACCCAGACACAGAACAAATGATCGTGCTCATCACACAAACATTTGTCCTGGGTGGGAATCGAACCCACGACCTCCGGCATAGCAGTCAGGGTTACTAACCACTAGACCAACAGGCCTGTCTAAATGGTCACAAATTGACAATATACACCGTGACTTTTTAGTCGTCTTACAAAAGAAGTCCACTTAATGTACTCGACCTAAAATACATCTAGGCGAGTTTAGTTTTTTTTTTATCGTTAAAAATATTTTTTATCATTAATAAATAGGTACATTAGAAATATGAAAATGTTTACGTATCAAGCTGTAGAGTACACCTACCCAGCGCAATAGTCGGGCAGATCATTCAATCTCCATTTTCTATGAGACAAGGGTGTTTTTAACTACTCCTTGCGTCATAATAATGAATTAAAAAATTATTTATAATTTTTTCAAATCTCTTAAATACCTATTTTTTTATTATAAACATGTTCTAGTCATTGGATACATGAACTGGGCTGCCGTTGTAAGACGACTAAAAAGTCACGGTGTATAATACTAACACGAAATCTTATGATATTACCCTAGTATTATTTTGGAATCAAAATAACTGGCGTGCATTTCATATACATTGACGTTCATAATCGATGAACAAATTCTTCAATACATAACTCGATATAGGTTACTAGCTTGTTTTGAATAAATCAAGTGCTGTGGACATTTTCATTTCAATCATCGAAATGTGTGTTCTTTATCTATCTATCTATCTATCTACCTTGAAAATCGACTTTCGATTGGACTATAAGCAATAAGATGTTAGGAATACATACAATAAATACTAATTTCCTGTTTTCGGAGGACTCAAATAACACTGTATCGGATTCCTGTATTAATACTCAAAATTATTGTAGGAAAAGAGTTGTGTACGACTAAAAATATACGATGTCCATGTACATTTTTTTTGCACCAAATATTCTTAGGCATTGAAGATCGACCGAAAGTCGCGAGGAGTAAACGAGTCCAAGTAAGGGAGTGGTATGTGATACCCTCAGATGGACTGAAGTCTATAGTAGGTGCGGATGGATCATGAGTCCATCGGCATCTGGTTGTGGTGGAGTTTGAGAGAGGCCTATGTTCAGCGGACGATTGCGAAAAAAGAAAAATGCTATTGGTCGTTCCAGAATTTGAGACTAAGGAGTAAACCTTCAATCGATGCCACGGTTGGCGCTGTGGCCGATTGATCGACAGTTGTGCTGTGCTGCGTGACGAGGGTTTGAAATTTCTACAAATAAAGTTAGGTTTTTTAAAGTTCAGGTTCTGGCTGTTTTTGTATTTTTTTAGTTTCAGGAAACGCACCCACGATATAGGAGAAATTTTTAGTGTGGGGCAACGTTTTATTTTTAATATTGATTGATTATATTTTGTGAAAACATCACTATTTTACATCCATGTTCAGAAATAAATTCTTACCAATAAAATTGACTTTTCTAAATTTTTTGACGCCACATAATTTCTTAATTTTAGTTCTAATTTAGTTATTTTTTTACTTAAATATTTTAGTTTTTAAATGTAGTGTGCATATAAAGGTTTTTTTTATAATTAATATTATGTAATGGTTTTATTTAAAACCAAGAAATAAAGGAGTTAAAATATTGACTTTTCTAGAGTGGAAATAAAAATCTTAAACATGAAGCAATAAAATTGAGTTCTATTTCCATCGAACAATGTGTATGTATTTTACAAAATTACTTGGTGTTTGACAACAAATAATGTTGTTTGCTTGAAACTTGAAAGTCCTAAGGCGACTAAATGAAATTGTTTGCTCAATTATGATTATATAAGAATGTGCCTGAACCTTTTGGCGATCTTTATTTTATTATTACGATTCTTTTTTTGCTTCAATCATTATTTTTTGCTTTAAGTGGCAGAATTTTCCAACATTATCTATTTACAAGTATATATATTTACAAGTTGAATCATTGATAACACTAATCAAAGATTCAACTTGTAAATACAGCAGATCAAGAATGGGAACATCATCTGTAGGTATAGTACTTTGATGCTTCCAAATACTCCTATTATGAAAACAGAAAATTGTTAATGCATTTTACTTTTACCTTCTATCCAAAAACAATGCAAAATAGATAAAAGGAGAGAAGATTAAGGATTCATTCTATTTTTGGCGAAAAGAGTTTTGCGAGAAAATGAAAAAGAATTTGTTGATTAATTCTAGTTCAAATCTTCTAATACATCTTAAATGATAAATGTTTTTTGAGCACTATTTTCTGACTGGAAATCATTTTCTCTGTCGTCCATTCTTTCATATTTATATAAAAAAATGGAAAGCATAAATACACGTGAAGAAAGTTATTTCTATTTCAGTAAACGAGAAAAGGTAAACTCGTTATTGCTATGCCTATAATATCCAGCCCTTTACTTTATGCTGGCAACATCTGTCTAAATTATTTACGATTCGCTACAGTACGTTTGATATGGTTTTTATTAAAAAGCCTTTCTCTTTACGGCACTAAACAATCGGGACATATTGTTACGTGTGCAGCTTTGATATAGGTTTTATTTTGTATCAGAATTATATAAGAATACTGTACTAGCTTTTGCCCTCATCTACGGCGATAAAGCCTAAATTAAAAGGAAAGAACTGCAGGTCAGTGAAGGTACTTATAGATGACAGAGTTAGGAATGGAACACAGTAAAATCTGATTGACACGCAGCTCCCACAGGATGGTGGTTCAGTTAGGTCTACTGCTTCTATTGGAATCGCTCAGCCATCATCGCAGGTAGCATTGCCAACCGTCCGGATAAAGCCAGAGACAGTCAGGCTTTTTGGTTGCGTGTCCGGCCAAATTAGACCGCGTCCGGCCCGTCTGGCTTTTGTTAGGCTTTTACTTTCATATTTTTTTTATACTAGTCATGATTTGGTGTCTCTCCGCCCATCTCACCTTATGTGGCTAGCGCAAGCGAGTGACTAGCATGCCAGCCGCGCTCGCTTACGTCTTTACACGGCGAGAAGAAGGAACCGTTTAGTTGAACCGAACCTTCCTTTAGTTACAAAAAGTTAAAGGTGTCCGGTCCTTTTACCTAAATGGCCGGCTAAATTGACTGGTCTGTCCGGCTTTTCGGTTTAAAGACCTGACAACCCTAATCGATTCTTCTTCTATTCGTATTGATTGTGCAACGGCTGTAAAAAAAAACCTTAACAAAGCCAAGAGACTTTTATTTTTCCTGTCATCCCAATCTTTAAGTGTTCTGTATGATAACTGGGAATCAATTAGCTAATAGAGACATTAAAAGTTAACACCACAGGGTTTTTAATTTTTCAGCCTGCTCAATTTCGTTATTTGTAAATAACAGGTATGTGTATCAATAGCTGGTATGGAACAAAAATTGTAAGAGATAAAATATTTTATAGCAATCGAGAAACACGCGGGCGAAATTCCTGATTTTTAATGCTATAACAAATAGCAAGACTCGGTGTATTAGAGAGTGTTCATCAAAAGAAACCGAGTGTCGTTTCAAAGTCTTTCGTGTACCTACCTACTAATAAGTAAGCACAGAGGTAATGCAACCAAGGAATAGAGAATATTTTGTAGATTAAATCCCTTCTATTCCACCACAAAGAATCTGCATACATTCCGCAATTGAAAAGTTTCAAACTGATCTCCACTCCGCTGCAGCCATGTCCACTGAAGCAGAGCGGAGATGTGAATTTTGGGGAATTTCATGGAGAATTTTTATCTAAGCTCCGTATTTTACGCATCAATAGGTATGTAATACGGTTGGCGCATTGACGATTGGCTACTGCGCCACGCGTCATGGGTTTAAATCCTACATGGAGCCAATAATTTATGCCCATCAGTTAGTTTTCTGACTGTATTTGTGACTGCGTTTTTTTTTGCTGTGCCAGTCTTTTTAACAAGAAACCCCATTCCCGTTTTTGTGGCAAAAAGTAAATGGGAAATAAATATGTAGTTCCTCCTTTGTAGACTAAAAAAGACGCATTTAACGGTACAGAAATGCGCAAGATTCACCGAATTACAACAGGGACAAGGATTACATTAAGTATAATTGAAGGACATTTCCGCAAGTCTCCATTCCGCTCCGTACATCTCAGCTTTGGTAGAAACCGACCTTAAAACAACAACTGTAACAACACTGGTTCATTACACAAATGTTCGTCTCAACTGCAGCTGATTCCGCGAACTGCGTATCTTTGTGCAGTTTCCTTCTCATTAAGCGGCTATGCTTAAATAAACAAAAACATTGTCTCGTCTCAGTAGAACCTCAAACTCCGTTTCAATGTAAAGTAAAGGAAAACTTGAGAACAAACAAATGGCGAGGAATGTTTACGGATTAGCGGAAGAATGAAACAGAGAGTGGTGGAAACTGTATTAGGTAATTATAATTTTTTGATGTTATAAATTTAAACAGACAGCCGTTTCTACAAGTGAAAAGATTACAACGATTCTACGCTTCTATCGACGGGTAATCTCCACGAACGAGCGATTATTCCGCCAGCTGCGTATCGGAATTGCTGCGTTTCCGGTACGAAACGACGAGTTTTGTTGATTAAGTTCAGTTTGGTGCATGCTTTTTTTACCTTCCTCCTACTCACTCCTTACTTACCATTAAGACTGCATCTTACTGCAGAATCTAACACATAGGTACCCTCTTAGACTTAGTTGATATGCAAGCAAACCACATTCGTATCTGGCATGAATTTATATCTGTGTTAGGAGAATGGCTGCGGAGGAACAGAAAACTTTATGCTAAAAGCATTGTGAGAAAGTTTTATAAGACCTCAGTGCAGAATGTACTCGTAAGAAAAGAAAATTAGTTTCAGGTTTTCTATGATTAAAGAATGTGAATTGGTTGTAATAGGTGCAAAAAAAATGGCTGGAAGTAATCCAAAATGGAATAGTGATGGCCCAGTGGTATGGAAATGGACTACGAGTTGTAAGCCGCGGGTTCGCACTCAGGCAGCCACATTACCTTGTGTAATTAATTTCATACCTTAGAACCCAACATTTTTTTTAAACCTTTTGAAGACAATAATTGTGATATCTGCCAAACCGCACAGATAGCAGCCCACTCCCTCCCACAGAGAGAAGACCTGTCTCCCAGAAGTGGGAGCATTATAGGCTGATAATGATATCTATAAAGTTATAATAAATGTGTAAGTTGCTTTGTCTGTCGTTCCTCTGATTGATTCTTTAAGCTGAATGGCTGTATACAGGGTGTAAGAGACATCGACACACAAACGGATACCATGGGTCCAGGACATGATTCTGGACCCCCCCGTGTTGGAATTTTTTGTCGGATTTTTCCTAATTTTCTAAATTTATTAAAAAAAAATTGGAGTTTTTTATTTGACTTTAGACTGTTCATAATCGTTATTCTTACCTAACCCAGTGAGATTATTAATAAAAAAGTAATTAATTCACTACATTTCACTAAAAGTAGCAATGTAAATAAAACTAGAAATGGTGTCTTCTTAGATGTTTATAATGAAAGGTCATCGTATACCTAAATATTGTGTCCAGTACCACAATACCTGTAGTACTTTAAGCGCGGCTCACTATTAAAAAAAAAAAAACAAATTAAAAAATAGGAAAAGACGGACGAAAAATTCCAACACGGGGGGGTCCAGAATCATGTCCTGGACCCATGGTATCCGTTTGTGCGTCGATGTCTCTTACACCCTGTATAGCGTTCTTTCCCAGAATAAAATGTATTTGCCAAGCACGTTGGCGTAGCCGCAGGCAATTCCTAAAGTTTGTAAAAGTTAGCCATGTTTAAAGTTGTCTCCAATTAATTTAATGGCAAGATGAAAGCTTTTAAATTAAAGTTCTATCATAAGTTCCGAGCAAGAAACTCCGTTTATCTCAACTCTTAAAGTAGGTAACATAAATTACAAGCTCTTATAGTTAACTGGAAAGAAATGAGCTGGCAATTCAGTACATACCATTTTCTACATTTTACTCAGTACGGTTTTACTAGGTACCGCAATCTCTCTCAACTTTATTGCGAAAACAACAAAAGCATGTAAACAGTACCAACCTACTACGCAGTGTTGAATCACTCGCAAAAACAAAGGACAAGCGACAGATCCCGCTAAGTAGCTACACAAAACCTCAACAACAGTAATGGCGGCATGGCTGACATCAAATAAGAGATTTCAGCTGGGAAAATAAAAAGATAAAAAAGAAAATAAACCATTGCGTCAAACTGTTAAGGAATAACGTGCCCTATTTTTGAGAAAAGAGAATGAAAACAAAGTACATATCGTTTTAGTCGATGCTGTTACTTTTCGAAGCAATATTTGATGAAAATCCTGATGTTATTTCGATGAAAAATTGAGAGGTTTTATGGATGTTATTTAGGAGTATCTTTAGTTGATGAAGTGGATATAAGGCTATAAAATATGAAGCCATTCTGACATTCTTTTTATTACTATCATACAACGAATTCTTAGGTATAATTCGAATTCAAAATGCGTAAGAAACTTTAGGATTTTTATTTTTTTTTAATTTAGTACGTAGCTCCAAACTATTTTCTCCTGTTTTTAAGAGTATTTACAAACATTTACCGTCTTACCTTTACCGTTGATATAAGGGTCGTTTCGCAGTTACATTTTTTTTAGACAAGCGTTCAACAGATGTTTATTTTTTTGTGGTACTACGGTTAAAATCAGACACTTACCAAGATAATCCAAGTCTGGAGGTTTGTGTATACAGGTGATCCCAAGCTTACGAGGGCTTTAGAACCGTTAAGTCTGCGGAGAGATTTCAGCTCTCTCTCTGTGTTCTATCACCTGTATAACGGGCTGTGTTCCGAGGAATTATTTGACTTGTTGCCTACAACAGCTTTTTATCATCGCAACGCTCGCCATTGTAGAAGAGTTTACCCTCACCTTGTAACCCAAATGGTCGCGAATATCCCGGTGTCAAAGGCCGTAGGCTTTTTTTATCGTGGTAAAGTCATAAATTGAGTCCTCCTACCCAGCGACGGAGGACTCCTTTGATGATTTGAGTACTCCTTCCCTGGGAAGGATGACTCATTTGATCCTCGAGACACAGTAGTTTATAATAGCAGTGAAATCCAATTTGTTCAACTTGAGAATAAATCCAGGAACATTAATACAAGGTACTTCTACAACTACTGCAGGTTTTTAATGTTTAAGACACCTGTAATTGTATAACTTAATATATATGTAATTTGAATTATTCAAGTTAGATTTGATTATAGTTAGATTTGTATTATACAAAATCATTGATTTTTATCCTCCTGCCGCACTAATATGTATTATTTGAGACCTACGACAGCACCGCATTGTCTCTTTCCAAATTATTTCTCGTCATTTCACCAGTCAATTGCTTTGTAGCAACATATTCCTTCACACGGTCCGTACATCGTGCATTGTTTATTTGGTAATTCACATTAAAAAAAAATAAAGACAGATATCAAAGCAAAAAAAAAGGGGGATTCAAAAATAATTGGTATGGCAATCCATGCGTCTAAACCCGTGCTGCAAACAGTATGTACCTTCAGTTGTTGATCCCAGATAACGTTCTCATTTGAACTATCGTAATTGGCCATCGGTTCGTTGGTCGGGCCTTAATAGGAAATGTTTCATGCTGATCCTTTGCCGTCCGATAAAGCAATCAATGTCCGTATAAAAGGCGGTATTCAAATGTAGCAGGAATGAAATGTTTTCTGTTTAAGCAATGTTTTCATTTAAACAGTGATAGATTGGGATCTCTCTTTGCTAAGACTTTATTGAATTCATTTAGAAAGCAAAGGAAAATAAAATAAGAAGTTTAGTAACAATGCATACTTTAATCAAACTAATGTAACGGTTTATTAATAAACACCAACTTAAAATAACATTTAAAGAATGTTAAAACTTACAATAAGGCTCGAGCGCTCGAATATCGGTTCTCGATTTATCTAGATCAAATTATGGTCCGCCTTGATCATATCAGCTGCTTTTTCCCCAATCATCAGAATAGATCCAACAGGATTGCCTCTAGTGATAGTTGGCATCACACTGGCATCAGCTATGCGCAAATGTGACACACCTTTCACCTTCAACTGTCCGTCCACTACAGTACCCATGGGACAAGTGCTTGTCATGTGACTCAGTCCAGATGACACACACATTACGTAACAACGCCAATATTCCCGAGTTCCAGCCCCAAATTCATTACAAGCAGGATCAGCATCTGACATGATAGCATCAACTTCTGTATAATAAGTCGTGTTCATTATTGGAAGATAGTCTAAAATGTAATCAACAAGGTCTTCAACATCCTGTTTGTCCTTGAAAAAGCCGTTGTAAACAAGAGGAGGATCCTCTGGATTCGTACTCCTCAACAGTACCTTGCCCCTCGATTTAGGGGCAATGTTGAGAATTTCATTAAACGCTTGAAGTCTGTTAATACCCTGTTTGTACATGTTGTTGCAGATCTCGTCACTGAATCTGAAAGCGAATGTGCAATAGAACAGCATTACTTCTGCTGATCCTAAGTAGGTTATCACTTGGTAATCGGGAATGTTAGAAGATTTGTTGAGTGCAACAAAACCAGTGAATGATGATCCAGGGAGCTCATAGGGGCTCGGTTGTGGGAAAGGCTCTGTTAATTTATCCAAATTATGAATAAGTACCACGCAAACGTGTTCTTGCAGATTTTCTCCAACTGGTAAATTTGAAACAACTTCAATATTTTTGCTCTTCAAATGCTCTTCGGGTCCCACTCCGGACAACATGAGTAGTTTGGGAGTGTTAAATGTTCCAGCTGATACAATGACTTCTTTTTTCGCTTTCAGATTCATTTTTTTACCATCTTCTGTAAGAATTTCCACGCCAATAGCTTTTTTACTTTCATCGAAAATTACTTTTGTGGCCAGAGTATTCTTCAAGACTTGAAGGTTATGACGATCCTTAACTGAAGATAAAAATGCATAGGCTGAGCTCTGCCTAGATCTTCCAGATATTGTGACCGCCTGTGCAGCATAGCCCAAAGGATGATGTTCGTTGAAATCTAAAACTATATCATTTCCTACTTCCCGATAAGCGTCTAAGAATTTGTTGATTTCAGGGCGGTGGTCTCTTGTGATCCCGATTAGGCCATCAGTTCCATAATATTGTTTGTCAGATGTTGCGAGTATTTCTGGATCTTCGAGCCTTCCCGTCTTGAGGAAATAGGGCATAACATTTTGCCACTTCCACGATTCGTCTTGGGTTATTTCAGCCCATGAGTCAAAATCACTGGGCTGCCCCTTATGATAGATCATGTAATTCAAGGAGCTGGTTCCACCAAGCATTTTGCCGAGAGTGAACTCGTAGTAGGATTGAAGATGACAAGTGTCCTTATAGCCGTCATATTCTGCAGTGTAATTCCAGTCATAGCGAGATCTTTTCATCAGAAGTGGCAAACCGGGGAGCTAAAACAAAACATTTGGACTTAGTAAAATATTGAAACTTTATTTTTGAATACCACTTTCGTGTGTTATGAAACTGTGGCAATAGGAGCTAGGATATTAAGTTCCAGTATTACTTACATCAGATTCAAAAGGTGGATCACCACCAGCCTCTATTAGCAGAACGTTGATATGCTCGACTTCTGACAGTCTGTGAGCAATGACACTTCCTGCTGTTCCCGCACCAACCACGATGAAGTCAAAGCTTTGACTTTCTGTAAAGTCATTAAGGAGTCTTAGTTCTGATCAGTGAATAATACACTTGATTTTGAGTAATATTAACTCATTATATACCTTCATAGCATTAGTATCACTTTACCGAAAAAACAATGGCTGAAGCTAATCGAAGAGGCCAACGAATAAGACGTGAAAAAAAAACAGTTTAGCCAGTTTGGAACAGACCTTAGACACACTTCTATGTTATTAAGGTCTATTCCATACTTCTGTAGTACTGGTCATTTTATTTGAGTGAATTGATTAACCGATTAAAAATAAGCAAGAGATGAAAACTTACCATGTACATGGGCTTGATGTGGCCACAAATACTGGGTAAGTTGTAGTGCAGCCAAAATCCTGAAAGCTCCTTGCAGGACCTGCACTATCTTAAAAGTCGCCGCGGCATCCATGGCTCTGCAAACAAAGTTTTTTTTACCATATATCACACCTTACATCAACAGTTTTGTATTTATACTCGTACATTACAGAGAGACTAGGAATAGAATCGTCAAACTAATAAATTATATTCAAATATTTTCTGTGTGTGTATGTAAAAAACAGTCAACGAAACGAATAACTGATGCCTTTTAGTTTTATTAAGTCTGTCTATGTGCGTCATACTGATTCATTATGAAGATTTTTTTAGAAAAATACATACTTTTTTATTCAAATAAAACAACTTTAATCTTCATAGTATAAATTCACACATTTTTTTTATTTGCTCTGTCTAATTGTGAATTGTGAGAGGTTTAGTTTAATTAAACGGTTTTTTTAAGCCTTTGTAAAAACATTTAAAAATATTGTGAAAAAATCGTAGGGATATGAAAATTAGATAATTATTAAAAAATCGTTCTTGTATCTTATAAAGAGCAGATATCTCCATTGGTCGCGAGACTAACGAATTACCGTGATCCTGAACGTAAATGTCTATTGAAGGACACCGTGGATTTTAGTCAGTACAAGTCTGACAGCCCTGCTCTGACCTCGGTGGGAGGACTCATTTGATGAATTTACAACGCTAAAAAAGAAAAGCAAAAAAGGTATTCTGTTGCTAGGCTAGTCCCGTTTAATATGCTATGAAAGATAAAACGATAGATACAATTTATTATTAACTACAATATTTAATGAAAAGTTTGAAGTTTCGGTGGTCCAAGAGTTGTTTTTTAAACTATTAATTCGATTCCGAAAACTCTTTCACTGAATAGAGACATCACTTTGGGCGAGGAGTTAATATTTATAATCATAATCATCATCATCATCACATCAGCCATTAATGTTCCCACAGCGGGACACAGGCCTCTTCTTTGTGGGAAGGACACAATCCGCCCAGTACAGGTGGGTAGATGTCACGTGTCTTAGAATTTTTAGTTCTAAGACATGCCGGTTTCTTCACGATGTTTTCCTTCACCGTTTTGAGAGCAGTGGTGATGAGATAAATTACACAAAGTAATGCGCCTGACTGGATACGACCTACAACTCGAACTCGGAGCCGATCACTGGGCCACCACTGCTCTTTTAATTAGGCTAACCTTATACCTAGCCTAGCAAGTGACGTCGCAAGACCATCTCCGGCCAATGGGCGACTCGCTGTCCGACCATAGACCATGCCCGGGTCGACGCCGCGTTGTGTTCCACGCGCGCCTCAAGGAGTGTCAGCATGATGACGGGGCCCCTCTAGAGGGCCAAAGCCTGCCGGGGTCGCGGGACTTATACCATTACCGTGACCCTGGAACGTAAAGGCAAGCTTTGAAAAGAAAAACGATGTCCAAATACAATTTTCGCAAAGCGAACTATGATGCCATTAATAAACAAATCAGCGAGGTTGAATGGGTGAACCTGCTGGACTCCCTTCCGTCTCAGGTAGCCGTGCAACGATTTTATGATGTTCTCGGTGGCATTACTGAACGTAACGTGCCGCGTGTTGTGTCCCGCTCACTTGATTTTCCGCTTTGGTTCTCGGCACAATTAATTAAAATTTACAAGAGAAAACAACGTCTTTGGATCAAATGGAAAAAATATAAGAATGTCAAAGATTATAATGAGTTTTCGGAATATAGAGCTAACTTTAAGGAAGCTTGTAAGACCTGCTACTCAAACTATATTAAATCTGTTGAAGATAACATTACCACAAATATTAAGCACTTCTGGACATACATATCCAATCGCAAAAGTTCAAGCATTCCATCCTCTATGTACTATCAAAACATAAGATCTAGTGAACCAGAAGTGATTTGTGGTATGTTTTCAGATTTTTTCCAGTCTTCGTTTGAACCTAGTTCGCCCTCATTGTCCGCCTGGACTTCGCCTACCCACTGTAATGCCAATGCAAGCTTGATCGACAACTTATATATTGAAGAGGATAAAATAATTAAGGAGTTAAAATTACTGGATCCATCCAAGGGAGCAGGTCCCGATGGTTATCCAGCTCTTTTCTTTAGGGCCACCGCTAGCAGTATATGTAAGCCACTGTTTATTATTTACAACAAATGCTTAAGAGAGGGGGTTTTCCCGGATGAGTGGAAACGGGCTAACATCACGCCTGTGCACAAGAGTGGCTCAAAACATGACGTAGAACAGTACCGGCCTATCTCGATTTTGTCGACCTTGTCAAAACTTTTTGAGAGACTCGTACACAATGAAATTTATCCAATCTTGCACACCGTCATCATCCCAGAGCAACATGGGTTTGTTCAACGACGCTCGACTGTTTCAAATCTATTAATATTTTCCAATTATCTTTTTGAAAACATGGACAGACGGTTGCAAGTTGACGCGGTTTACACAGATTTCAAAAAGGCCTTTGACAAGGTCGACCATGAAATCCTACTGAATAAAATCGCATTCAATGGTATACGGGGAAATTTGCTTCGCTGGTTCTCATCCTACATCAAAAATAGAACTCAAAAGGTTGTCGTTAATGGTCATCAGTCTGAGGCAGTGCAAATCACATCAGGAGTACCACAGGGTTCAATCTTGGGACCATTACTGTTTGTTTTATACATTAATGACATAAATAAATGTTTTAAACATACTAAATTTCTTGTATACGCTGATGATCTAAAAGTGTATAGGTCTATACTAACTATAGAGGACTGTCAACTGTTCCAACAAGATCTGGACCGACTTGCTGACTACTGTCTAAACAATAAACTACACCTTAGTCTCTCCAAATGCAATTGCATCAATTTCACAAAGAATAAAACAATTATTAACTTTAAATACTCTTTGCATGGCACAGCACTCAGTAATGTATCTACTGTAAGAGATCTTGGTGTGTTAATTGACAATAAGTTGTCCCTAAACCAACATGTGGAAAAAATTGTAAATAAAGCTTTTAAAATGTATGGTTTTGTTATGAGATCGTCCACTGAGTTCAAGCGGGTCTCCACATATCTGTATCTGTATAAAACCCTTGTACGATCGCAATTAGAATATGCCGTCCCTATCTGGAACCCGTTTTACCGGAAATACATAGACGAGATTGAAAAGGTCCAGCGAAAGTTTCTACGAGCCATGCATTACAGATGTCACAAAACGTATTTATCGTACTCACAGTTACTTGATAAATATAGACAGGTCAACCTAGAGTCTAGACGTAAGTTTCTGGAAGCATCTGTATTGTATGGTATTGTTCGTGGTGATTTTGACTGTATCGATCTCACCAATGAACTATGTTACATAGTTCCACGCACTGCTAATGTACGTGGCAACCGTGCAGGTACCCTATTTGCTGTCAATGCTTGTCGAACTAATTCTGGTATGCGCTGCCCCATCCGTCGAATGGTAGAATCTTATAATTGTAATTTTGTTAATGTTGATATCTTTGTATGCTCAAAATCCAAATTTAAATTTAATGTTTTACAAGTTATTTCTAACCAATAAAATTATTATTATTATAAAGGATGTAAACTAGTCCAAAGTACATACCACTATGTCATATAGTTATTCTAATTTATAATAATTCTAATCTATTGTTCACTATTGTTATTTAATCGCCAAGCAATCAATCCATTTTTAATTTTAATTAATATTTTGCATGATGTAATTTTTCAATTATTAATATAATGTACTTACTTATTACCTATCTAGTGGCACTCATTACTCATTATCATATTTATTTTTGTTAATATGTGGATAATGTAGTGGGCTGCAATATTGTTAATATTATGTATTATTTTCTCTCTGTTTCAACACATATTGTAGCTGTTTATTGTCCCTGAATAAATAAAATAAAATAAAAATAAAATAAAGGACTAATGAAGGACACCGTGGATTTTAGTCAGTACAAGTCTGACAGTCCCTCCCGCCCTGTGACTAGATTTCTCTTCATGTGATAATTAAGTGTAGATGTGCAGTAATGCATGTGCATTGCGTCTAATAAATAATAGGCGAAAGATATAAGTACGAGGTTTACATGGACTGAGGCGAAAGCGAGTAATAAAAATATCTTACCATTTGTTATTTAAACACAACAATAAAATTATTCACTACATAAATAAATGTATCCCACTAAACCGAACTTGCTGACAAAGTACTGAGCAACAAAAATCACAGGCAAGTGAAAAGTATCTAGTATTTATAAGCAGCATTCAACAAATAAAATAATATTGGCATTCATTAACATACGTGCATAATATTTGCTCATCTTTTAAACAGTGATGATAGAACATATCGTTATGGAAATCTTTTTAACCCTCAGTAACCGCTTAATGATCTTTGATACCAGTCAGTGGTAGGTATCATTTTTTATTTTTATCAAACGAGGCATTTTTTCACTTCTACACTGGAATCTTTCCTGTGTCGGGGTGCGTTTACAAAGACAGAAACTCACACACACAAACATCCAATCCCGGAACAACTAGATACTTGCAGATCATCAAAATATTAAAATTTGTTCTGTGCGGAGATCGAGCTTTCATAGGATAATTTGAGAAACACAAAAAATAATGTGCCTACACATTTTTTCACAGACAAACATAAATATAATTATATTGGTGTGAGTTTAAATAAATGTAAATATGTGTAAAAAATATTTTAGGTAAATGTATTTGGTATGGCGAAAGCAAAAAATTCAGAACACCTGCATCCTGTAAATTCTTTTAAGTGTAGGTTCTTTTAAGGTAGTGGGTCTACCTGCCGGGGTCGCGGGACTCCTGCCGGGGTCGTAGGACTTATCTCATTACCGTGACCCCGGAGCATAAAGGGCTATTGAAGGACACCGTGGATTTTAGTCAGTACGAGTGTGACAGTCCCTCCCGCCCTGCCCTGGGTGAGAGGACTCATTTGATGATTATACCACGCTTAAAAAAAAAGTGTACCCGCTAACATCGTAATGGATAGTAGAAGTAATGGTGTCTGATTTATAGCATAATCAGCGTATAATATTCCCACTGTTAGGACATTGGTCTCTTCTCTGTGAGAGACAATATAATCCATAAAGAATCTTTACAAGTCTATGCCAGTCGTTGGACAATACAAAATTATTTTTTGTTTATGCGAAACCCGATACACCTGTCTAGTATTTTTGTGTAAAGATAAACAAAATTTTAAAACCGTATCATAAAAAATCACGAAGTTATAAGCTTGTATATTAACCGGTTGTCCGTTCAAAAACATGCTCATTTCGCGGTACACCCGCGTAAACCGCGTCTCCTGTGTTATAACCTAACCATACGGTGATTGTATTGTTATTAACTGGTAATAAAATTTTACTGAAATATTTTTGAAAAAAAAATATAACGTGGTGTAAAAATTATTGGCATCGAATCAGTTACTGATTCTGAACAAACTATATTCAGGTTTCGCATATACTAAAAATAATGAATTGTATAACAAAGGCACAAAAAATTCGTTCGATGTTCATTACGTAGAAAACCAACGAAACGAGTTTTGAACGTTAAAACAAATGAAAGATGTCAAAGCATCTCATTACCATAATCAATTTGTTGGAATAATGAGATAAATCAATTGCTAGATAGGTAGGTAGTAACTAACCTAAAGGTGGCGATTCGCGCCGAAGACCGAGACAGGAGACAGCGACCGGAACCCGCGACAGGAGACCGCGACACTACTTAACATTAGGCAATGTATGAGCGGCAGTTCGCGAGCGAGACAGCGACAGGAGACAGATACGGTTAACAATCTCCGGTCGCGGTCTCCTGTCGCGGTCTCCTGTCTCGGTCTCCTGTCTCGGTCTCCTGTCGCGGTCTCCGGCGCGAACCAGCACCTTAAGAAGTTTTCCGTGTTAAAAAACAAATATACCTATGACATGCAAAAATCACGGTCAACTTGGTTGATTGCATTGCTGTTCAAAAAATACTAAATAAAGATAGCATTAAAAGCATCTTGTTACCCGACCGGTACAGAAGGAGGGTTATGTTTTTAAATACTACTACGTATATTACATGGTTTGTCGATTACCATCCCCTAAGGGCTAAGAACTGGGGTAGGTATTTTTAAAAACTTTATTTGTATCACACATAGAAAAGTAATAAACAAAGTACATTTTTATTTTTTAATAAACTATAGTAGCACAGGATTAAGAGCTCTTAGAAAAGCTTCGTAAGGGCCTTTGACTTGCAGTGGGAAAGCTTTTTTAACCGACTTGAAAAAAAGGAGGAGATTATCAATTCGACTGTATTTTTTTTTATGTTTGTTATCTCATAACTTGCAACTGGGTGAACCGATTGTCATGATTCTTTTTTTATTTGCAAGCTGGTGCTTCCCGTGTGGTCCCATTGTAGCATTTCAATATCTGATGATTGGATCCTGGAGAAATCGAGGGCAACCCTCAAATTTTATAGGCCCACACATCGTTTTTCGCAAATATTATGAAGTAATTTAAGTACTTGCGTATGGTAATCATCATCTTATGTAGCTGAGCTGATGATGGGAGGTACAACTCCTTAACAGTAAGGAGTAGGCATTAACTGATTTAGTAAATTATTTTTTTTCATTAAGTATTTCAAAGCACTACAATTTAATAAAGGTCTGGAGTATATCTGACGATGGAGCCGAGAGACAGTCGAGGGAACTCCTCAACGATTCACAGCAGCTATCTTGTGTTTGGACTTAATTCATTTATATTGATGAGAACTTTACACCTAGATGGGTTGTAACTGTCATTAGGGTTCTGATGATGAAGACGAAGAACAGTTCAGGGAACTCCTCAACGGTTTATAGCAGCTATCTTGTATTTGGACTTAATTCATTTATACTGATGAGAACTTTGCACCCATTTATGGGTTATTGTTCGATGCAGTATACCTGCCATTTGGCCCCATAAAAAATCATTTCTTTTTGGTGTTCTTGCTTATTGGGTACATGGGCGATGTTATAACCGGTGCTACGGATAATAAAATTTTGGTGCATATGTAAGAAAATTATGTATTTGACAAGAATTTGGGTTGAATATTTAAAGTAAAAGGGGTAAAATAAAAAAGTTTTTTTTTTTAATCTAACCGACTTCTAAAAAAACAACCACGAAAAAGGGTATAATAACCTACCAAATAACTTTTCTTCCGAAAGAAAAGAATGAAGGACACCGTGGATTTTAGTCAGTACAAGTCTGACAGTCCCTCCCGCCCTGCCCTGGATGAGAGGACTCATTTGATGATTTTACCACGCTAAAAGAAAAAGATTTATATTCAATGCCCTGGACGTCTCCTACGGCGTTTGAGTCGTGAGGTGGAGGAAATCCTCTAGCTCACGTATTCCGCCTCATAAAAAAGTCGTTTGGAAACTTATTTTTATCGAACATAATTATGTGAGTTAATATTTGCACACAGACAGACACTAATCTATTATGTAGAATAATTTGTTATAACATTCTAAAACACACTGTGTTCTTATCTTCAATTTAAAAATATGTTTAATTTGAAGAATGATTCCAAAAAAACATGATAATATCTTAATAGCCAATTGTAAAAATGTTGAAGTTAGCATAATTAAGATAAAAATGCTAAGAAAAGTACAATGTAAAAAATGTGATAATTTACTGATGCATTATTTAATTATGACGTGATAGAGATTATGGATATTTTTTACGGTTTCATAAACTTGTATTAGGGGTTAAATAAGGGACTCCTCAAAGAGTCCCAAATTGGATATTGTCAATAGCAAATATTAGTGGGACAACGTATTTTTTATTTCAAAAAAAAAAGAAAAGAAGAAATGTTTTCTGAAATAAAATCTTTATATGGGTAATAAGACTGAAATTCGTTTGTCTCCAATACATGATGAGCAAGCGACAATCATCGGAGTTTGCCAACGCATCAATACAAGATACTCGTAGTTAATTTTTTTTCCTGCGATACAATTTTGACGATATGTTGAGGAACATTATCGTACTAATACTTGTAATTAATACGTGTAATTTATTATTTCATCATTATTATTCTCAAAATTATGAAATTATGGAGGAATCCTGCCATGCTCTATAGTCATGATGAATTCATGATATGATATCAAAAAATGCACTGGATTACTTTCTAATAAAGAACATAGCCCGCAGATTCTGTTTTTTTTTTTTACTTTAGCAACTTTTTTCATAATATATGAGTGGGTAATAGGTCCATCTAAAATATTAAAACCTAAATAAATAATAAAAAATAACAATTCTATTATTGTAAAAAAAAATAACGGTTTTCTAATTGACAAAGAGTAAACATGGTATCATATCATTTGTGTTGTCATGTGTTAATTTCAAAGTTTATGGAATTTAAACGGGATTAATAATTATAGATCTATAGATACTTTGTTTCTTTTTGTCGGTATTACTAAATTTGTACGCTGTAATGCCTTATAAAGGGTTCAAATCCCTTTTCCAACAATACCTATTATTATAAGAAATAATTATAACATGGATTATTCCTTTTATTACCATAGTAGAAATGGCAACTAAATGAAAAGTAATGATATTTGAAAGTGACCAAAAGGGGAAAATTATTTTAAGATATTATATCATAGTAATAATTGAACGAATCTGTTATAAATTATAATTAAATACTAATTAATCACCAACTTACATTGCAGTTAAGTCCACCATGGTTTCACGCGACGTGCTCCTACAACTTAAAAAATACAATAATAACAAAAGATTGTGTCACATTCATAATTTATACTTACGAGAAAGAAAAAAAAGGACGCTGCATCGGTAACGTGACCTTAACACATAATTTTATTTTATTACAATACAAACAAACTTGTGTCTTTTTAAGAGGAAACTGGGGCTTATTTTCACTGACTGAAAAAGAAATACTGTTGGCGCAGGATCATTAAGTGAAAAAAGCCTTAAAGAGAACTAAATTAAAATTTAAAAATAGATGATAAAGAATCGTTTAACCATCTTTTAATTCAGACTTACGTCGTTGTCTTTTTTAACCGACTTCAAAAAGGAGGAGGTTATCAATTCGACGGTATGTTTTTTTTTTTTTTTTGTATATTTGTTACGCGATTACTCCGCCAATTGTGGACCGATTTTTAAAATTCTTTTTTTGTTCGAAAGGAGGTACTTCAGAGGTGGTCCCATAGTCACCAAGTTGGGATCTGATGATTGGATCCTGGAGAAATCGAGGGCAACCCTCGAATTTTATAGGCCGATACACCGTTTTTCGCAAATTTTATGAAGTAATTTAAGTACTTGCGTATGGTAATCATAATTTCATGTGGCTGAGCTGATGATGGAAGGTAGAACTCCTTAATAGTAAGGAGTAGGCATCGACTGATTTAGTTTGAGTTCGCATATCTCTGGAACTACAAGTCCGATTTAAGCAATTATTTTTTTGTTGTACTAGGTATCATTTAAATTGAGAATATTGCAAGTTTCATCAAAATCGGTTCAGTAGTTTTTGAGATAGGGAATTTTATTAACTTATTGTGTACATGAGCGATGTTATTGCCAGTGTTATGGATTATAAAATTCTAGTGCACATGTTGTATTTGAGAAGAATTCGGGTTGAATATTTAAACTAAAAAGAGTAAAATAAAAACTTTTTCAAAAAAAAATGTAACCGCCTTCAAAAACAACCATAAAAAACGGTAAAAAAACCTACAAAATAACTTTTCTTTCGGAAGTCGGTGGCAAAAAAGTCAATGAAATAAAAAAGCAAAGCCACCGACTTCCGAAAGTAAAGTTATTTTGTAGGTTTTTTTACCGTTTTTTATGGTTGTTTTTGAAGGCGGTTACATTTTTTTTTAAGTTTTTTGTAAAAAGGCTTCTCTCTCTCTCTTTCTTTCTATTTTTAGAATAAAATAAAGACTTGTTTTTATGTTGTAGAAATTAATCGACAATTGTGTCAAAATAAGTAATACACCAAAATACCTGACATTAATATGTCGATAGGTAATAATTATGTAAAACGGAAAATTAAATGTTTGACAGAAAATTAATTTTTTTTTGGAACCGTTTTCAAAGATCCCGCATCTCCTCTGTAAATTGTCTTAAAACTAATTACTCAAAAATAATTTCCCACGGTTTTCTCAGCTTTTAAGAAAAAGATTTTGGTATACTATCAGGTTTGTGACAAGTAACATTCGGGATATTTACCAACCTGCAACGTACACACGGCTACACATCAAGCTATGCAATACCAATATATGCTGATCGATTTTTGTGCGAAAAGATCATACAAAGTGAGGCCAAAATAAACTGGTCATACATAGCTTGATGTGTAACCGTGTGTACATCAAAATTCATGTCAAATACAATCTCAAGTCAAATACAATCGTTGAAGATAAACTTTTAAAGAGACTACAGATATTAAACTCAGTCACTGAGTTCATTTTTCAAACCAATAAGGCTGCGTTTCCACCAGAGATGTGCGATGGAAATGTGTCGTGCGAGGATGTGTAGCGGAGCTGTGAAAATGTGTGGGCGTTTCCACCAAAGCTGTGCGATGAAAATGTGCCTACGAGGATGTGTAGCGGAGCTGTGAAAATGCGCATTAATGTGTGGTGCGAGGATGTGTTGCGAAGCTGTGAAATGTGTCGACGAGGTTGCGGTGACAAACTCGCGTCTATGGACTGGCTGGTACAGTATGCGCAAACCTCGCAACACATCCTTCTCAACACATATTCCTCGCAACACATCCCTCGTACACATCCCTCGCACACATTCCTCGTACACATTTCTCGTACACATCCCTCGCACACATCCATCACTTGTTTTGTATGTACAAAAATCTAGCTCCGTTGAGCCGTTTCCACCAGAGCTGTGCTGGCCGAGGCGAGGTAAATGAAGCGATTCTATTGGTTCTTTACAAACACATTCCTCGCTACACATCCTCGCACATCTCTGGTGGAAACGCAGTCTTATACTATACTATACTTAGAACAATTACAATTCAAATATTAAAATATTAAAATAAAATTATCATTCAAAATCAGAATTAGAATTGGCATCAAAAATCAATTATAACTAAAACATTTTATTTTACTGTCCCAATTACAATGCGTACCCAAAGCGAGTGCATTGGACACTGAAATTTACCAAAAATTATCCTCAGAATATTGTTGCTGCTGCCGCGTAATCTACCCAGCAACGACGACACCCTTCGGCAAACATCGCGGACGCACGGCGAACCGCGGCAACCACAACAATATCCTGAAGACGTTGTGTATTGTACTCGCAGAGCGCTGTACGTCCTTTGAGTATAGTTAACCCACAGGCTGCTCGTTAACTATACCATATGTATATTAATAAGTGGGAGGTGCAATTAAGATAATATTACGAATAAGGTCAATGTCAGAATGTCAAAGTTATCGAGACTCTAATTACTCTCGTCTCGACTGTTATTGATTTATACACATAATATGTTAATGATGACTATTTATATTATCGTATAAAAATATTATTTATACACATAGTTATACATATAATTGTGTATACAACGTAATAAATGAAGTTTTTTTTTTCGTGTTGCTCCTGAAGGTTGTCTTCAAAAGATCACTTTAAGCGATAATTACTACCCATTGTGTCTCTAATTATGAGTTAAACATTGCAATATCTGCAATTTGTGGCACGTGCAATGTGCATAATAAACATACAAATATTATAAGATATCTTCTGTTTTTAAGCTTTTGGTTGATTGAATCCGCTTGCTTCTAGACCCGAGGGTTAACTTGGCCACACAATTTATTTTCTGTTTTATTGGCGGTTAACTGGACCCCAAATGGAAAAGGAAAAAAAACGATCGTTTGAAACTACCGGTGGATACAGTCGAGTGCAAAATTCAAATACAGTAGAGCGCAAAATTAAATAGTCTTAATATAATAATTTAAAAAAATAAAATAATAATAAATACCCCTTGCACAAAAACCAAGTTCCCTTTAAAATGTAATAAATAAAAAAACAAATAAAAAAAATACGTCGCGTTGGGGGGACCGCTTCAAATTATTTATTATCTACGATTTTAGTTTCATGTAAAATCATGAAAATGATTCGGTAGTACTCCTTGACTGTACTTATAATTAAATTGGGCAGTGGGTCTAATCGACCCATTCATTGATTTGTTCAAGTGAGTGAGTGAGAGAATTTGGAATGTAGTCTTATGTGACTTGATTCACAATTCTAGCGAATTCACAAAGTTGTAAAAAGATTTTAATGGCATGTGGCACATCATTAGCAAGAAGATAGACTGGAGAATTAATGAGGGAGTTGGAAGGTCCGGTCGCGTTTGGTTTTTTTTTTATACTGCTATTGCATAGCTTTTATCGCGGGCTCTGAGCGCGCCACGGCGGGGCGACCGAATCAAAAAAATTCCAAAAACCTAAGGAAAACACCTAAGGAAAAAACCTGACACCACGCATCGTCTAACATCGTTTCAGTTCGGGAGACTTCGGCAATCATAAAAATATCCGTCATAAAAACAATTTACTTTTTATTACTGATTCTAAACGGCTAGCTACAAAAAAGTTTTCACAATGAAACCTACTTATAAAATTCTCCTACAACAAAGAAGTTCTTTACTACAGTAGTGCACCACAAACATTTTAAATAAATTATATTCTCGTTATAGGTATATACGCGGTAGGCGATTTTATTCTTTTAAAATAAAGAAAGAAAATGTTATGCATTAGCTTCACCGCGGCAGTCTCCGAGTGCCACTTGACTTCAAAAATATATGAACATCAAATAATTCAGAATATTGTGACAACTACAAGCATCATTAAATTGTGATCAAGATTATAATTCATTAATATGTAACTACTTTTTTTCAGTAACATGTATACAGCCAAAGGGACATTATTATATGAACAACTTTAAGATCATAATTATGTGAACAGTGTAAGATTCACAATTATGTAAGCACACATGAATACAATAATATCTAAACAAGTAAATGTAATTCTTTTTCAACCTTATTACTACGTCATAAAGATGATTTTACTAGCAATCTTAAAACTGCATGGTCAAGGAGTTTGCAACATTATTTAGGTATCACTGGCTAGTTTTGTAGTTTTTTTTTTTTTAAAAAAGAATAAACTGACGCACATGTCATTCATACAAAATTATTCGAAAACATGTGGCATTGAAATAAACTCATTTCAAAAGACCTGAAGAGCATTCGCGCCGAAAACAATTGAAATACTGTAATTTCTATAACAATGTAAACAGGATCTTATTTATTCGAGCAAATAATATACTGTCCTATGATTGTGGAGATAATTATGAAGCTTACCCTGCTCAGATATTATTAAAGCTATTGTAGTATAGATATATTTTTTCAAAAGGTGTCCACATATTATTGCCTAATGCAAATTATATATTATTGAACCGTTCACATGAGGATATATTTTTGATCTACAGATTCTGTAGAATTTATTGAGCTTACCTACGCTCACAATATTTTGAATCACTGACACTGCCAACATATTATTGAACTCGACTGTACCACAAAAACTTTTAAACGTCTGTTGAACACCTGTCTAAAAAAAATGACAGATTATGACGTTGAAATAAGGTCGTACGGTTTTGCAGTCACACTTTTTTTAGACAAGTGTTCAACAGATGTTTACGTTTTTGTAGTAAGGCTGTTATTGTCTTTTAAAATATTATTTGTCTTTAAAATTATTAAAATAATACAGTATATTTATTTTCAATTGTTGTCGTGTTACACAATGTTTTATAATAATTATTATAATAATTTGCTGTGTAGGACAGCACTAATACACATTTCTAGACCATAAAAAATATGCTTGTTGATACGAGAAATAATCTCGTACTTTAAGCCTCCTGCAGACACACGCGATTAATCGCGCGGGGCGACATATCGCGGTCCATTCGCAGTATTTTAGAGTGGAAATTAGCTTGGCTCGTTGTCGGAGCGCGATTAGTCGCGTGTGTCTGCAGGAGGCTTTACTGTTAATTGTCGCTTCGAGAAGCTTTCACTCGATAAATTAGTACCTAATGATAGCGCTTAGGTGTCATTAAGCACAGTAATTAATAGTTGTGGAGCTACTACACAGAATACTAAACAATAAACGTTCTTAATGAAACAGTAGCTCACCGACTGTGACTTCGTCCGTACTTTCCTCTATGATTGTCAGTATTACCCCTTTAGGGTTTAAATTCCCAAAAAATGTTAAAACATTTATTTTATCAATTTGGTTGATAAGTCTACCTTGGATCCAAACCGATTCTCTGTCAAATATTTTTACTTTTTAATTCCTTTCTGATCCTCTGTAATTTAAGTTAAGTTTGGATCCCCTTTCTTTTTTTTAATGGACACAAGTACAGTCAATTGAAAAACAGTTGTTAATGTAAAAATAAACATTTTTTTTATAGAACCTGTACTGTGTAAAAAATATTTGATTGCTGACTATCGTAAAAATTGACCCACGCGCGCTTCAAAGAGTGTCATCATACTGACGGGGCCCCTTCTAGAGGGCCAAAGCCTGCCGGGGTCGCGGCACTTATAGAATTACCGTGAATCTGGAAAGTAAAGGACTATTGAAGGACATGGTAGATTTTAGTCAGTACAATTCTGACAGTCACTCTCGACTATCCTAAAAAGGTGTCAGGAATCCGATAAAAAAAAAATGACTTTACGGGGGATCGGACCTGAATATAAAATAATTTATAATAAGACTGATTCCCTAGGGGACCAGAACGGAATAACTCGAAAGTTTCAAATAAATTGAATGACATTTAAATACATTTATTAAACACATTCCATTTTTGACCTCCTTGGGGGATGAATTTCCCAAAATATATTCTTAATGCACACTTTTTTTTTTTGCGTGGTAAAATCATCAAATGAGTCCTCCCACCCCGGGCAGGGCGGGAGGGACTGTCAGACTTGTACTGACTAAAATCCACGGTGTCCTTCAATAGCCCGTTATGTCCCGGTGTCACGGTAATGAGATAAGTCCCGCGACCCCGGCAGGCTTTGGCCCTCTAGAGGGGGGCCCCGTCATCATGCTGACACTCCTTGAGGCGCGCGTGGAACACAACGCGCCGTCGACCCGGACATGGTCCATGGTCGGGTGGCGCGTTGCCCATTACTCGCCGCCCGCATGCCCGCGCCTACGGTGGCCGGAGATCGTCCCGCGACGTCCGACGCCGTGGGCGTCTACCACTGCGGCTGGGGCGGAGGGAGGACACTGTCCTCTCTCTCTCGCGGCTCGCCTCCTACTTCACGAGCATAACTGCTTCGCAGAAGGAGGCGACCGCTTCCCACTCCGTCTCGCCCCGCAGCATGGCCTCGACCAATGCCGGGCTCGAGAGGTCTCCGCCTATCGCTGCCGCGAGGACACGGCGGTGCTCTGCCCAAGCGGGGCAGTCCTACACCGTATGCTCCACACACTTAAGTCAATTAAAGAGATTTGTATAAAATTTCAGCTGCGATAGATCGATCATAGTCGCTCAGCCAGTTGGTTTTCTTTTATATATAAAGAGATTTAATACGATGTAAGCTTTCAAATTACACCGACCGTTAATCAAAGGGTTAGGCTTTGAAAAAGTAAAAACCATTAAAGTTAATGTCCATAAATGAGCTTAACGTTCTCGCCGGCTGCTACAGGTATTAAGTGGACGATTTGAATAATTCCGTCTAAATGCTGTCCATTATTTTTTTCAGTTTAATGTGTTGTTTTTAAAAAGAAATCTGTTTTAAAGAGAAGTGGGGTCCCTGTTTCAGCATCAAAGTCATCTCTCAATCATATGGTTACTAGTACATTATAAATTCTCTGAAACACACTTGCGAGAACCATTGTGTGCTTGTTATGTTGAAGACCCATCTAATATTGGCGTGCCTTTTGCTATAAATTGGACATAAGTAGATACTCTGTCACTGCTACTGAAAAATTTCTAGTAAATAAAAACCCAAAAACATTTCACAACCCACCGCGACCCGGGAATCGAACCCAAGACGGCGTTTTTCTGTAGAATGGCGGAATTTCATGCTTTTCCTGTAAGACATACAATGTAATTAGAATCGCTACTAATTGAATTATCTCATAATCATTTTTTTTTTGTCAAATTCCTAATCTATTGCAAAAACATCATTAATCGGAGTCGCAGATTTACAAGGACAAACTTATAGCTACATTTATCGCACATACCTCCTTGGGCGGAATGAACCACAAACTTATAGATATAAATGTATTTACCATGAACAACACGTCTGTCGCTAACAGAACTTCTTGAGCCAGCGTTTTTCCATTAGCCGGCACGGCACCGGCACCGGCGACGGCGACGGCGCCGTGCCGGTGCCGGGGAAGCAAAAATGTATGAAAATGTATGGCTCGCTTTTGCACTTACCGGCAACGGCGCCGGCCCCGGCGTTCATACATTTTTGCTTCCCGGCACTACGCCGGCACCATCGCTGGTGCCGGTGCCGTGCCGGCTAATGGAAAAACGCCCAATTAACTTTCTTTTAAGTCCTCCAAAACAAAGCTAATAACTTACTGTGATAACACAAAAGTGGGTGTGTTTCTTTCGAGCCTGTTTCTGTTGTTTTCTACGAAGTAAAAGAAGAGTATTTTGGATTAATTGCAGTTTCCAATAGTAGTATCAGCGTTTTAAATAATCAAATTATCATCGTTATTTCATGTTTTTTTCCCTAACTTGACAGTAATTATATTGTTTTAGTATTCTCATTCGAATAAAATAAGAAAGCCATAGTCAAAATTAAAACACACATAAATCTATTAGCGTTTATTAAGACATCAATAAATTTTATCCTACTGATTCGTTAATTATTACTTATTTTATTTTATTCAGTTCAATCATAGCTTAAAAATACTTAAATCAGCAGTCAAAACAGTTTAAATCAAATTATGATCTTCCTTAATCATATCAGCAGCCTTTTCACCAATCATTAAAACAGGACCCATGGGATTGCCTCGAATGATATTTGGCATCACACTAGCATCAGCTATACGCAGACCGGTGACACCGTTCACACGTAATCGACCGTCTACAACAGTACCCATGGGACATGTACTGGTTACGTGACTGAGTCCAGAAGATACACACGTGATGTAACAACGCCAATACTCCCGACTGTCCTTACTAAATTTATTACATGCAGGGATTGCATCTGCCATCTCGGCATCCACGTCTCTATAATAAGTCGTGTTCATGACAGGAAGGAAATCTAATATGTAATCAATCAGAGCCTCAACATCGTCTTTATCTGATAAGAAACCACTCTGTATCAGAGGCGGATCTTCAGGGTTAGTACTCCTCAACAATACCTTACCTCTTGATTTAGGGGCTATATTCACTATTTCATTAAACGCTTGTAGTCTTTTTGTTCCTGATTTGTATATATTATTGCAGACTTCATCGCTAAATCTAAATCCAAATGAACAGTAATAAAGCACTGTTTGTGCCGGGGCTACATAAGTAATTACTTGATAATCTGGATCAGTGGAAGATTTGTTAAGTGCAACAAAACCAGTGAATGATGATCCTGGCAGTTCGTAGGGGCTCGGTTCAGGCAAAGGCTGAGTTAATTTATCTAAATTGTGTACAATAATTGCGCTATAATGTTCCTGCAGATTTTCTCCTACAGGTAAGTTTGAAATTACTTCAATATCTTTGCACCATAAGTGCTCTTCTGGTCCGACACCTGATAACATGAGTAATTTAGGTGTGTTGAATGCACCAGCAGTAACTATGATTTCTTTTTTGGCTTTTAAGTTCAAAGTTTTACCATCTTTTGTACGAACTTTTACACCGATAGCCCTTTTATTATCGTCAAACAAAATTTTAGTAACTAAAGTATTTTTCAAGATATGAAAGTTGCGGCGCTCTTTGACTGGAGTCAAGAATGCATAGGCTGAACTCTGCCGCGACTTTCCAGATATAGTGACAGTCTGTGCAGAAAAACCTAAGGTTTGATGTTCGTTGAAATTCAAAACTATATCATTTCCCAGTTCTCGATAGGAATCCAGAAAATTCTGTATTTGTTCACGGTGGTCTCTTGTTATTCCTATAAAGCCTTCGGTTCCGTAGTATTGCTTCTCAACTGAACGAAGGAGTTGCGGATCTTCTAGTTTCTCATGCTTTAGGAAATATGGAAATACATTCTCCCATTTCCACGAATCATCTTTGGTTATTTCGGCCCATGAGTCAAAGTCACGAGGCTGTCCCTTGTGGTACACCATGTAATTAAGAGAGCTAGTTCCTCCGAGCATTTTTCCTTGTGTGAATTCGTAAGAGCATTTAAGACGGCAAGATTGTTTAATTCCACTGAATTCAGAAGTGTAATTCCAGTCGTAGCGAGATTGCTTCATCAATAGAGGAAGACCAGGAAGCTGAAATCAGAAAATTAGTGCTTAGTGAAGTTTTTTAAAAATTTGTGCTGAATTCCTTAGCTGATTCTTTTGATTGTAGTTTTGTATTGTATTTTAAACATTATCGAATGATTGACTGAAATATGACAAACTTCACTGACTTTGACTGAATATAACAAATATTATGATGGAAAAGTTTTTGTGTTTCAGATGAATGGATGTAGTTTATGTCAGAACGGCTAAATGAATCTTGGTGAAATGTGGCTTTTCTGAAATGACAGTTAGTGTCCCATTTACCTCGATACTACATACTACGTTCTCGTGGCATAATTTTTAGGGTTCCGTAGCCAAATGGCAAAAACGGAACCCTTATAGATTCGTCATGTCTGTCTGTCTGTCTGTCGTCGTCACAGCCACTTTTTGTCGAAAGTATAAGAGCTATCCTGTTGAAACTTGGTAGGTATATGTATTATGTGAACCGCATTAGGATTTTTACACAAAACTAAAAACAAAACAAATTATGGGGGTGCAGCCCATACTTAGAATTGAAACTCAACCACCCATACCCATACGTGTATCTATGGATAGGTCTTCAAAAATTATATTGAGTTTACTAATATCACTTTTTTCTAAACTGAACAGTTTGCACGAGAGACACTTCCAAAGTGGTAAAATGTGTCCCCCCCCTGTAACTTCTAAAATAAGAGAATGATAAAACTAAAAAAAATATAATGTAGACCTCAACAAAAACTTCCAACGAAAATTGGTTTGGATGAGATACAGTTAGCAGTTTTTGAGATATGGTTCATTATTATTATTAATAAAAAATTAAAACAAAGTTATTTTTATTGTTTGTGTACATTACTTACTAATTTCAATATAATTATAACCCTAATCTATGCTTGCTACTACGGAACCCTTCATGGGCGAGTCCAACTCGCACTTGGCCGGTTTTGAGTTACGCGTGGGTGAAGCGGGTGGCAATAGACAATAATCTAATTTTCGGTTGTTGAGTTATGACGCAAATGGTTTTTTTTCAGTGTAGGTATTTGACATCAAACGTTTTTAAAAACAAATTAAGAAAAAATAATAATTGAATAGTGTGGGATCCGACGTAAACTACAAGGGCGATAATCATTGTATGTGTGTCTAGCTGACTATTATACGGTTATTACTCTTAGTTAAAGTAAATAATCGCGTGAATTCATTATGTGGGAAGTTGGTTATTAAATACATAACACGATCACCAAAAAAATAAAACTTTTAAAATAACGAAGTTGCAGGGTGCAAGACGTTAAAGTGTGAGTCGTAAAAAAGGTCTGCTCTCGACTTAATGCGAGCGTTACCATGCCCCCAGAAATAAAAATTGCGACACTAAGGCCCTTCGTACAAAAAGCGACACAAGTCTCCGATACCTTACGACTTTGGTCTCCATTCACAGGCACGCGTGTGTACAAACCTCTATGGATATGTATTGCGATAGTCGCCTAGATAACAAATTCGTGAGGTATCAGAGCCTTGCATTGCCTTGTATACGAAGGGGCTTACTCTCTATCTTTCTTTTTGTCCGCATGTTATCATAAAGTTGAACGTAATTGACACACTGGGCATCAAGGTTAGGACATTAAATGTTCCAGTAGTTCATTTCTGTGGAATAATATCTATCCATTCTTCAAATAACTGTGGGTGAAAGTTAGTTAGAAATACTTACATCAGATTCAAAAGGCGGATCGCCACCAGCCTCAATGAGTAAAACGTTGACATGCTCAATTTCAGACAGTCTGTTTGCAATCACGCTGCCTGCCGTCCCCGCACCGACCACGATGAAATCGTAATAGGCGCCATCTGTAATTGTTCACAGGAGTCATTAACTTTAGAGTCGGTGTTTTGGAGGAGTCATTAACTTTAGAGTCGGATTGTGCGGGCATGCGGTCGGTGAGTAATGGGTGTCTCGCCGTCCGTCATGGACTATGCCCGTGTCGACAGCGCGTTGTGTTCCACGCGCGCATCGTTAGAGGCCCCCCTTAGACGGCCAAAGCCTGGCGGTCGCGGGACTGTCTCATCAGATAACTGTGACCATGGATAGTAAAGGGCTATGAAGGGTCAACGGGGATTTTAGTCAGTACAAGTCCGACAGTATGGGTAGGAGGACTCATTTGACATAATCTTTTCTTGTAACGCTCTTTAGTCGATAGTTGTCAAAAATTATATTCATAAAAATGTCAGACTTCAAAGTTGGCTAGGCATAAAGCTCACCAGAACGCTCGTTGGAATGCTTGCTATAATGCTCTCGTTTGTTTTTCTGTAATGTAACATTCGCAGGAATGCTCATTACAAGTGAACGCTCAAGTTTATCACCTTATCGATGACTCATGGTACCAATAGATATATCGTATTATCGAAACTTTTATTTTGTTGCTGAGGACATTAAAGTCTCAAATCGAGATAATTATTATGTTTTTCTTTGAATGTCTCTCTATCTTCAATTACAGTTACATCAAACTCATTATTTTTGTATCTTTGTGTTGTTGTACGTCGTGATAATAAGGTTAACATCTCGTCTTTCATGCTCGAGGTTGTGAGTCGAAACCCGGGCAAGTATGGATACGTGTATTATTCGATGCATAATTTAGTAATTATTATGTTTATCTTAGATGACACTGATAACGATGAAGATAAACATTGGAAAACCAGTATTATATAACCAATATAAAGTCTAAAACTCTCAGTGGTGGCTTAAGTAACAAAGACATCAGATGCAGTCACACCTTCACGAAAAACAAAAGAAACGAACGTGTAGCAACTATGTAGAACCCACAGAATCTGTTGAAGTTGCACTAACTTAAATTAAATTAAATAACATGACGGGACATACCACGAACAACGGCTTGTTGTGGCCACAGATAGTGGGTGAGGTGCAACGCAGCCATAATTTTAAACGCACCCTGAAGAACCTCTATCGTCTTAAACGCTGCAACGGCATCCATGATCCTGTAATCTGTAAATTATGAGATAGTTGATTCATCTATGCATGATCTATTGACGGCACGGTTAATGTAGTAGCTGAGCTATTTACAGGGAAAAAATATTTCTGAAAATACATAGATCTGATCTACAACTACTTGTAGATTAGATCTATTTATTTTCTCCACGTAAAATACCCATATTTATGTGCGTCCAAACAAACAAGAAGCCGATCCCAACATACATAGTTGAGAAATGGTTACGTAGATGATAATGAAAAGATATTTTTTTGAACTTCCACTATATCCGACGATAAATATAGGCGATAAATATTTGTGTACCTATGTATACGATGATGACATTTGTTAAAAAAACGTCTATGTATTTCATACTAATAAAACAAAAAAAAAAAAAACAATTATAATCATACCTTTTTTGGTTCAAGTCAATCTTTGTAACAATGCTCCTCTCTCAACACTTTAAACACAATAGGTAATAATTAATAAAGTTCGTATATTTATACCAGTACACATATCAAGTTATACCTACATGTTCTCTAAAGCCTCCTGCAGACACACGCGGTTAATCGCGCGGGGCGACATGTCGCGGTCCATTCGCAGTACATTTAGAGTGGAAATTAGCTTGGCTCGTTGTCGCAGCGCGATTAATCGCGTGTGTCTGCAGGAGGCTTTATGTTGCCGTTAAAAATTCGACTGACGTAAAAAGGCAGTGTGACGAGGCAACGTTCCACGTTCAACCCTTCAGGGGTCGAATATGGAAATGTTTAGGGGTTAAACGTGGACGAGGGTAAAGATTTTGGGGATTGAACGTGGAGTAAACCCGTTTTTATTCAAATATGGAAAAAAAAAATAGTGACAACCCATCCTAGAACAGTCTTGATCTAGATGTCATATTTATTTATAATCATAGACTTTTTATTAGCGTGGTAAAATCATCAAATGAGTACTCCCATACAGGGCAGGGCATATGTGGGCTGTCAGACTTGTATTGACTAAAATCCACGGTGTCCTTCAATAGCCCTTTACGTTGTGGGGTTACAGTAATTCGGTAGTCCCGCGACCCCGGCAGGCTTTGGCCCCCTAAAGGGAGGCCCCGTCATTGTGCTGAAACTCTTTCGGGCGCGCGTGGAACACAACGCGCCGTTTAAAATCATACATTTTAGTTATTTTTTCGTATTAATATTCAAAATCAAGATTCTAATTAAGGCGAAAGGATATTTTATTAGTCATAATCTTCTACTTTCTAACACTAGGGCTACCCTAATGAGAAATGTGTGGCCCAGCCATAGAAATATTCCCTTTTGCCCGCATTAACTTAAGATTTACCAAATTCTTAGTTGTGCAGTCGCTACAGTAAAAATGTATCTTTTTAATAATAAAAGTAGGTATTTAAAGTATACTGAGTACAAAAGATGAATGTCCTGTGTTGAGAGGTCATCGACTAAATGCTTGCTCCTTCCATCTTGATTATTATAATAAACTGGTTATATTTCCTATTGTTTATTTCACATTTCATTATTTTGCCGGTACCTTCCTGGTAATAAACCTTATAATATCACTCAATTGCCATCGGTTTTTATAGACATCCTGAAAAAACGCGTTCGTGGAATAGATTTTTGTGTCTCACGCAAGGTACGAGTGAAATAAATGAAATCAATACTAATACTCGCTTTTTTCAAGTCATTATATTAGATGCTCTGATTCCTTTCGACTTTATTTTTAGAAATCATACATGTTTTTTTTACTAGCGTGGTTAAATCATCAAATGAGTTCTCCCGCTCAGGGCAGGCTAGGAGGGACTGTCAGACTTGTACTTACTATAATCCATTGTGTCCTTCAATAGCTCTTTACATTCCGGAGTCACGCGAGCCGGGCTTCAGGCTTAAAGCCCTATAAGCCCCCTTAAAGGGCTTAAAGGGAGATTCCCCGTCATTCCACTTCACTTTACCGTAAAGTATTTTCTAGCACGATAGGTAAAATATTTCTGGGAAAACAATTTGTACAAGCAACTTACATAACATTGCGTTGAAAACCCATCTTACCATCTAAACATCTTGAAAATGCACGTTACTTAAAGCCTGTATGTAAGTGCATATGTCCCACAAAAGGTAGGTTTTAGCGTAAGAAAATGCCATAGTGCCAAGATAAGTCTGGCAGCACTTAGGAAACCTAGTTGAGTTAGGAATGCAATTAAGGCAAGGTATATGCGGCGTCAACTATTTTAGAGCTGGGAGTAGGATTAAAACGAATAACTATACTAGAATTTTGGGAAAATGCTCATTAAAAGACATGGAAGATTTTGAAATTGTGATAGGATAGTGAGCTTCTGATTTTCATTACCACATTTCCACTGTTTTTTTTTTATTATTTTTAAGTATTTATCTTTTTTTTTCTGGGGGAAATCTTCGAAACACGCTTCAGTCTTTGAGAATAATGCCGGGGTCTGTAGGATTCGTACCTCACTAAGCACACGGGGGAACCGGTAGCCCAGAACACCCTTGTGCAATACCTAAGGCATGTCCCTGGGAAGATTATAAATAAGGGGTCTTCTTTGGACTTTGCTGTGTACAGTAGAACGTGACCACTGTTATGTACTACCGTCTATCGTCTGTACTCCCCTTGAGAGCGTAGATTCTTCAAAAGCTTCAAGGAGGATAACCACATCGTGACTTTATCTTAAGTAGCTAAAAACTGCTCACCTATATTTTTCAAGTTAAAACTCAAAGTAAAACCTGGTCTTTTATAGAAAATAAAATGTATTCGGAAGGAAATCAACGGGTCTAAAACGGCCACTCAGCAATATATTCCCAATGATTCGTGAATAAATAGCCAATAACGATGCTGGAAGTTAACTAAGTAAATCATTAGGAATATTGCTTATAGTGGCAGTTTTTTATATTGGTCATCGTTCTTTACCTTCCTTAACGTATTAATTGTAAATAAGTTTTTCTACTTATTTAATATTATAATCTAATATATAAAATTCTCGTGTCACAGTTTTCGATGCCATACTCCTCCGAAACGGCTTGACCGATTTTGATGAAATTTTTTGTGCTTATCCGGTATCTATGAGAATCGGCCAACATCTATTTTTCATCCCCCTAAATGTTAGGGGTAGTCCACCCCTAATTTTTTTTTTTAATTACTTATATGGCAAAACGTTTGCCGGGTCAGCTAGTATAATATAACATTATAATATTGTATCTCTAAATCACAAACAAATTCTTATCACTCAATCGTGTGAACCATTGTTTTCGTCAGTGAAGGATGCCGCCCGGATAGACGGAGAAGAGGAATAAAACAATAAATTAATAGAACAGAGGCCTTATCACAAGATTTCCGTATTTTACTTACTGCGTACTTGAAATATTTACGACGTTTATTGTACGGAAAATTGAAAAAGCGCCTGAAGTGTATGAACGAGGAACTTATTTTTTAATGAAATTAACGTCACAAAAAAGTGAAAAGTCATGCTAGGGTCTTAGATACCTTATCATATCATTCATTCTCATGAAAAAACATTAACGTACCTAGTTATTAAATCTGAAGGGTATAAGTGAATATTCTGAAAAAGTATATAATTGAATATCTAATTAATTATTTATTTTAGTAAACATGGATACAATATAATAACGGTAATCCAGGTTTAATACTATCTTCGTGCTTTATCTATGCAGCAGTTTTTTACGTAAAAGACTAACAAACTTCCATCCATCTTTTTCCAAAATCTCTTGCATTCACAACAGTAGTAGAAAGTAAGGTAATAAGATTCAGAAATCTGAAATGGAGCCTTGATTTAAGTTGAAAACCGGTTTCCATTTTCCATAAGGGTCAAGCCACATCGAGACGCGACGCTGCGCTCACATTTCAATAGAGCTACTCAAAATTAAACTCTATTTACTACACGAAAAGATACACCATTCGCAACGCAGCATGACGCAGCGCGGCGCTGCGCTGCGTTTTAATAGCGACTCAAAATTAAATTTTATTTACTACCTACTCGAAAAGAAGCGTCGCGTCTCGGTGTGAACTGACCGTAACGAGAACCGAAAGGTTTGAGCGAAACTTTTGAACTCTTATTTCATTTTCTATAAGATGGAGCTTCGTTATTAGGTGCGTCCCCACAGAGCGCGCAGCCTCGCGAGGCATTTTCCGCGCGAAGCAGCTCGGTTGGTGTGGACGTGTCTCGGGCGAGGCAAGTGACAGCGCTGCCGCGGTGGAGCGACCGAGCGCCCGAGCCATCCACTGTCAGCTTTTGTTTTGCTCGTGTATATTGTTTCGTGCCTCGGTCGAAAAACAATAGACGCGTCCACACAGAGTGAGCAGCCTCGCTTGTCAGTTTCCTCGCGCAGCAAATGCCTCGCGAGGCTGCGCGCTCTGTGTGGACGCACCTATTTGATAAGCGGATTAAGACGAGCCGTGAATGTAATACAAAAACTGGTTTTAGTAAGTAATTTATAGCAAAGAGTGAATGGCTTAAAACACGGAGGAATCAGGCACTGAAATCTTAATGTAATTAATGCCAGTTGTAGTAAGAAACTGTGTCCTACTTACAAATATCACTTTCAGTTGGCCTTTCAAGATGACGCTGCTTGAAAGAAAATTACATCGAAGTAAAACTTGGTGTATGAACTAAAAGAAGTTCTGCGTTTTCCATTCATCCACATTATCATTTATTACGAATAAAAAGTTTTTTTTTTATATGAATAGAATATTTTGTAAAATATTACTTAAAACGCCATCTGTAATTTCTAATTATAACTAAGGTTAAAGTTTTCTTCTTTGAGCGATAGGTGTCGCTACTACATAATGATGGTTGCTAACACAAATGCAATTTTGATATAATAATTAAGCCTCCTGCAGACACACGCGATTAATCGCGCGGGGCGACATGTCGTGGTCCATTCGCAGTATTTTTAGAATGGAAATTAGCTTGGCTCGTTGTCGCAGCGCGATTAATCGCGTGTGTCTGCAGGAGGCTTTATGCTTCCTTTATATAAACATTCTCTTCGTAAACACGAAATAATTATATTAACATCAATCATTATATTATTGGATGTCCAATTTCTGTTTCATATCTACAAAATTTTCCACAAGAGTAATATTTTTTTACTTAAAAATAAATCTGTGAATAAATAATATGTAGAACAAAAATTGTAGCATCTATTAATACGCACTCGCACATGTTTTTTTGATTTTTGTTAAATTTTAATTAAGTAAGTTAAATATCCTAATTTACGGGGACCTTTCAGCCGACTTCATAAAACTGTAAATGAAGGCCCTTTTCATGTCAAAATCGGGTACAAATTCAACGATGTTGGCAACAAAACACAGACTTCTAAAAGAAGCTGTTAACGCAAAAAAATATTGTAATAAACTTATTAGTACCTACTTATTGTTTTACTTTTATTACTCTACGCAGATTCGCCCACTGGCTTTTCTCAGTTCTTCAGGTTTTTAGAAAATCTAATTTAACAAAGACATGAAAATATCAACTTTGTAACTACATACTAGGTGATAGAGTTTAATATTATCTTGCTACGAGCTAGATTCTTTTGATGGATATAAATCGGGTAGATAATAAAATACGGTTACTGTAACGTTCCCTAATGTTAGTCTAGGTATTATTTATAAATATTAAAGAATTTAGTCGATCTGAAACATTATAAATATTTGATACTTATTATTTTATTCAAACGGTTCAGACTCTAGTTAAAAATGATAAAGTACTAAATAAACAAGCGAATAGCTGTGTATTTTGCTGTATCTACGGCAAATATATAAAAATTTGGTTTTTTTTTTATTCAGGATACGCTTGATTGCACCTCAGCAAAAAAGTAATAGGTTAGGTACTCACCCAGTGTACAAAATTTGACTCTAATTAATTTAAATAAATGAAAAAAAAAATGCTTTCAGCTCTCCTTCTCCAGATAAACTTTCATTGTGCACACTCCTTAATGTGCGTCAGTTTTGTAAAAAAAATTTGTTTGACGATTTATTTTTTACATGTGCCCATCACTATAGGTAGGTGCTAGGTAGCACACCGAACGTGGTCATACGGGAATAGAGTCGTTGTTCTAAACATAGGTGCCCTAAAAATCGTTGCTCAATCGGAAATACCTCGACAGTAACCAACCAGTGAGCAATGTAGAAACGTTCTAAAATGTTGAATTTCAAAATCTCATGTCAGCCAACATATTTTAAGGCATAAGATGTCATGCTACATGCGACGTGGTCGCAGGGGATATTTGATATTGAAATATTTAGCAAGATATTTTTAAAATACGTACGTGTTGTATACGGATTGCATTTAAAATATATGTAACCTCTTTATTTATTTAGTTTGAAATTCGAATAGATGTTTCAAATTTTAAAAAGAATGACAGAGAATTTTTAACGGTTTTGAAAGAGCAAGCAGTTAAAAAGCATCACTTCATTAATGGGGCTTATCATTTTCATTAACAACCTAATGCGATTTCGTACCTACTCAAGGATTGTTTTACTTGAATAAATACGTAATTCGTTATAATATATGTTATCGATTTGGCGAGAATGAAACCCTTTCTTTCCGCTGATCAACCCAAGAAAATATTAGGTAACTTGATTGAAAAAAAAAACATTTCTTCTCAGTAAAATTTATAAGTACTAACCTATTTCACTTAATTTAGTAGCAAAAAACTTATCAAATTGAGAACCTCCTTATACAGGACAACTAACGAGAAAATAGTGCTATGAAGTCGCTAATCGAACACTTTGGTAAAGTATGTCTCAATTATTTGAGTTTTTTTCCTCTGCTGTTTGGTTTACAAAATACTACCTACCTACCAATAAATAAAATTAAATTTACGAAGAAATTTCCCTAGTTTTACAGAATACTCAGTGAAATTGAAGATCTAACACTAACTTACTAGCAAAGAGTTTCTTATCAAAGAGTTGGTAACTAAACTCGATACGGATACGTTTTTATTTTCCACCTAATGGTTTCGCCTGGGAAATTTTTTAACTCAATTTGTAGACACGCTGACGCTACTAAGGTTTCTGAAAAGAGTAGGCGTTACTATTTTTTTTTAATACGATATCTGTTATATCCAAATCATTATGGGTGACTAATAAAAAAAATCGGGAAGCTGTGTCATATCTTCGTATCATCGATCCCACAATCCCTCAAAATCAGGGTTTATAACCAGTGTGTCCCACCTGTAATGACTTACGGAGCCGAAATGTGGACACTTACCATAGGCCTGGTCCACAAATTCAAGGTTGCTCAGCGTGCAATGGAGACAGCAATGCTCGGAGTCTCTCTGGCGGATAGAATTCGGAACGAAGTCATTCGCCAGAGAACCAAAGTTATCGACATTGCGCGTAGAATAAGCACGTTGAAGTGGAAGTGGGCCGGTCACGTCTGTAGACGGACCGATGGATGGTAGATGGCGCAGACAGGTGCTAGAGTGGGACACCGCGAATATGCAAACGTAGTGTAGGACGCCCTGCAACAAGATGGGTCGATGATTTGAAGAATGTGGCTGGCAGCGGATGGATGCGAACAGGACCGGGAGGATAGGCGCTTTTTGGGGAGCTTAACGTTCAGCAGTGGTTACGGCAATAGGGTGATAATAAAATTTGTTAGTTATGTGTAAGATAGATCTTTGCATCAGCTGTAGAACATTTACAGGCCAGTTTGAACGGTAGTTTCCGGGAGGGTTGGCGCTCATTGGGTTGGCGCTCACTTTCTAAACACACGACTTTTTATATTATCGGCAATAGGCCGATAATATAAAAAGTCGTGTGTTTAGAAAGTTGTCTTTTTTATGGAGTCGAACATCATCAAAAATGGAACTTATTCATTTCGCCCTGGCTGGAGAGGAAGGTAAGTACTGTCAGACTCGTACTGACTAAAAACCACTTTGTTTCTTTGGTCGCCTATTGAGACAATGATTTTAAGTTATAAATAAGCTCTCACTATTAAATTTTTAGCTCGCACTGTCGTAACTTAGTAAGCACTGTTGTGTCTTCTTTTGATTAAATCGAAGCCAATCAATGTTCTATGAAATTAATATGAAGTTAATAAGCATTTAATCTGATAAATTTGATGAATTAGTTATAGAGATGTAATAACTGACTACTTACGTGGGTGTACTGAAGCCGTGTGATTGATCCCGGGTATTAAGTTAATTGATTATTGGCATGGAAAAGTTAGTAGGTATAAAAATGTTTGAAGACATTTCTACGTGGAAAGCGATTTCGAAGAGAAAGTAGCCGTTTTCGTAGCCGTGGACGTGGAAGTGGCTACGTTTTGGTTTTGTTAGCCCCTTCGTCAGAACGCAACGCAAATTTCTGATACCTTACGACTTAGGTATCCATTGTCGAGTGCCTGTGTAGGAACCTCTATGGATTTGTAATGCGATAGTCGCTTCATGGATACCAAAGTCTTAAGGTATCGGAGACTTTTTATACGTTGTGTACGAAGCGGCATAGACGATAACTGCGCTACTGATTCAAGCTTGTTTCCATATAGAGAATAGTCTTCTTCGAGCTGTCAGCATGAGCATGATAGAGCCCGATAGAAACAAAAAAAAAGGAAAATATCCATTTATTTAAGACAAAATAATATGGCACAACGTTTTCACAAAATACAAAAAAGAAGGTTGAACACATTAGAAACTGTGTGCTTCACGGCTGTGTAACAGAACAGTACAACAAAAAATCCAGGCCGCTAGGTGCTTGACGCTGGCTTCATATAGGCCTGTTGGGATTAAATATCGAAAGGAGTTGCCGGGATATCAGAAGTAACGGCAGGTCTAGAATGCTATGAGCAATTTCACAAATAGAGTAAGTTTCAGTCAGTACGAATCTGACATTCTCTTTCGCTTCATCCAGTGATGATTGTTCCAACTAAAAAAAAAGTGGATAAGTGCGTTTGGAGTTCAAGCAAAAAGCAGCCTTAGTGACTTATACTGAGAAGGAAATGAAATATATTTGTATTAGTCTCTTAGCAGGTGGCGATCTAGTTTTTGTGATTTACGTAAGTACTTATGTATAAGTAGCAGTTTTATTACAAAAGTTTATCCATAAAACATACAAATTGAAACCTTTTGTGGTTTTATTGATTCAATAACAAAGCTAAAGTTCTTTTTCGAGTGAAATAAATTGGTTCTCAGAAAACAAGAACTAGATTCTGAAAACAAACCTGATATTTCTAAAACCGATTTCACGCAATAATTCTCTGAGTTCTGCTGAATTAATCTGCGGGATTGAATATTTTTGATAATCAATTTGATAAACAATAAGAAAGTTTAACAATCTATTAGACTTCTTATTCCTAATCATAACTTCTATTAGGTTAACTTTTTTTTTAGGTTTTTAAATCATTAAATGACTCCTCGCACACTGGGTGGCGCGGATAGACCATGCCCGGGTCGTCGTATCCATTGACGCGTGCCTGTGTAGGAACCACTATGGATTTATAAATTGCGATAGTGACCTGGATACCAAAGTCGTAAGGTATTGGAGACTTACTTCGCCTAGTGTATGAGGGGGCTAACACGCGCGCCTCAAAGAGCTGTCAGCAATAATAATAATATAATAATATTCCACAACTATCACACAACGCCATCTAGTCCCAAGCTTAGCAGAGCTTGTGTTATGGGTACTAGACAACTGATTAACATACCTACTTATATATTTCTAAATACATAAATATTATAGATAAATTACACCCAGACACAGAACAAATGATCGTGTTCATCACACAAACATTTTTCCTGAGTGGGAATCGAACCCACGACCTCCGCAATAGCAGTCAGGGTCACTAACCACTAGACCAACAGGCCTAGTGGTTAGTGACCCGACTGCTGCAGCAATCTGACGGGGCTCTCATAGAGGGCCAAATCCTGCCGGGGTCGCGGGACTGTCCTAACAGAAAACCGTGACTCTGGAAAGTTAAGAGCTATTAGAGGAACCCCGCAGTCCCTTCCACCCCTCTCAGGAGGACACAAAAAAGGAAAGTTGAGATGATCTGTTTCCAAATGCGTAATGAAAATAAACGAAGCGGTTTATTGATGAATAATCATCATCATCATCAGCCTATAATGCTCCTACTGCTGAGACAAAGGCCTCCTCTATGTGAGAGGGAGTGGGCCATAATCCACCACACCGGCCTAGTGCGGGTTGGCAGATGTCACATGTCATCGAATTTGTGGTTCTAGGACATGCCGGTTTCCTCACGATGTTTTCCTTCACCGTTTTGAGAGCAGTGGTGAAGAAATAAATTACGGTACACAAAGTAATGCGCCTGGCGGGGTTCGAACCCACGACCTACAACTCGTATAGCCTCCTGCAGACACACGCGATTAATCGCGCTGCGACAACGAGCCAATCTAATTTCCACTCTAAAAATACTGCGAATGGACCGCGACATGTCGACCCGCGCGATTAAACGCGTGTGTCTGCAGGAGGCTTAAGTCGGGACCGATACCACTGGGCCACCACTGCTTTCTGAATAATCATAATGTTAATTAATACATTAATTTAATATTCTAAGCTTCAATGAGTCCGGATGCTGTCACAGCTAAACTGATTATTAAAGGTCCCCTCTATGAATTCATTGACACGAACTCAATTATCATTCTGTTTTCCAATTTTGTATTCCCTTTGGATTTATATTGAATAAACTACACGGTCGGGTTCAATTTTTTTAAACATTTATTCGATGTGATTTCAAATTGTGAAGTCTCCGGTTTCAGGAAAATAATAATCCTATCCCTTTCTATCCATTTGAGTATGTATAAGTGTTTCCAAAGTCATATAAGGTTATTATCGATTTATATTGTATTAGGGCCCGGACCCGCCTCAGCTGCTATAAATAGATGCAATTAAATTATGAAGATCTTCTCTTTTGACATTATCTATTATTTTTGCACATATCAAAAACAAAGTATTTAAGGTTGATGCTCAAGGGTAGCCCGCGAAATTCAAAATTTCTTGGGTTTTTTGCAATTTGCAGGCCAGTGCTAGGTTGTATGTTGATTAAAATATTGATCGCGCTTGTAAGACGTATGTAGTTACAGAATTATTATCATCGAAATCACCAATACAACCCTCCAAGTTCATAAAGCTTCAGGAACAAAAAAATAACATAAAAAGTCATTCCTGAAGCTTTATGAACTTAGAGCGTTATATTGATGATTTTGTTGATTATAGTTCTGTAACTACATACGTCTTACAAGCTCGATCAATATTTTAATCAACATACAACCTAGCACTGGCCTGCAAATTGCCAAAAACCCAAGAAATTTTGAATTTCGCGGGCTGGTTGGAGCATTCCCCTTAAGCCTAAAAGTTTTTGAGTTTAGTGACAATTGCGAACAGCTTTTGAGTTTTGAAAAAAGAAGATATAACAATGTTGGAAATATTAACAAACAAACAGTAACTTTTAAATCCAAAATTCAAGAATAAGAGTGATGAATAATTAATTTTATGTAAAACAAGGATGACATAAACGCGTAGGAAAAGAAAATATATTTTAAGCGGCGGCTTTAATTTTATAATAAAAAAAAAACGAGAGACACGAAAATAACCTAACTTTAATTAGTTTTACACAATCAGAAAAATAGCAATATCACACAAATAATAAATCACAAAAGTAATAAATAAGCAGATACAATTTACGACAGAAGAGATGTGAGCTCGGCGAGATCCTCGAACAAAATGGACGATTGGTTTTTTTTTTTTTTTTTTTTTTGAATGGCATCTCGCAGGTCAATCTAGAAGAGATTGTGTGCTGCTTAACCGGTCTTTTCTGGGGATGCCATAGATGACTCTAGGGCCTCCAGCCAGAGCTTAAAACTAAAACTACAAACTAAGTGACTACTCGCTAAGGGCACCCCCTGTGGGGTACGAACCTCGGCTTAGGGCGTCACTGGGGAGGGCAGCGCAAGGGACAGGCTGGATCTGAATGATATTATTTTGGGGCTGATTTAAAACTACAGGCTCAGCTACGCGGGCTGGCTCATGCAAGGGTCGGGGGGGGCATTGACTTGGATGTCGCGGCGGGCGTCCTCGGCGGCGAGGACGGAATGACGAGGTCGGTCTGTGTGTGTGTACTCTGCGAACTGTGCTGGTTTCCCTACGGCTCTCCTGGAGGAGAGTGATGGGGTCATCGGGGGTGACAAGTGTATGCCTCGGGCGGCGGACGGAACTGATACGCGATGGATCGTATCGGGCGGCCGATGCGATTAGCGGGTTGGGGTGCCTAGTGGCAGAGTCGAAGAAGCGCTTGGAAAGGCGCTTCATGAACTGCTGCACGGTGGGGATTTTAAGGTCCGAATGGAGGCTATCATTACGGACAAAGTACGGGGCTCCCGTGACTTTCCTGAGAAAACGGTTTTGGAGGACCTGCATCCTATAGAGGTAGCGGGGGTTGGAGTGCGCGAAGATGACACACGCGTATGTCATAATGGGACGGATAACCGCGGTGTAAAGGCGCAATTTGCACTTTAACGAAAGTGAGCTTCTTGCTAAAAGCATGAAGTGCAGCCTACCCATAGCAAAGGCAGCTCGATCTCGAGCTGCTTTGATATGCGCGCGGAAGGAAAGGTGACTGTCGAGAGTCACACCTAAGTACTTGGCTTGCTTCTTCCAGGGAATAGGCTTGCCGTACATAGTGATCGGACTGGGGAGAGAGAGGAGTTTTTTACGCGATTTGGAGAAAAGCACCGCCTGACTTTTCTCCGGATTAACCTCGATTCTCCATTTCCTGAACCAAGCGCCTAGGGCGTTGGCTGAGGTCTGTAGAGTTCGAGCTATGGCGGTTTGACTCTGCCCAGTATAATACAGGGCAGTGTCGTCAGCAAAGAGGGCTAATTGAACCTTCTTGCTCTTGGGGATGTCGCTAGTATATAGCGAGAACGCGAGGGGTGAGATACCTGAGCCTTGCGGGACTCCGGCTAGGATACGGTGAGGGGAGGAGAGGGCGTTCCCTACGCGATAGCGGAAGGTGCGATTCGACAGAAAGTCTCGTAAGATGAGCACGAGACGGTCTGGCACACCCATTTGGTAGAGCTTATACAATAAGCCATTGTGCCAGACTTTGTCGAAGGCTTTCGCTATATCGAAGAACAGGGCACCAGTCATTGAGCCGCGTTGGAAACCAGCGCTTATGTGCTCTACAATGCGGTGAGCCTGATGGACGCACGAGTGACCGGTTCTAAAACCGAATTGCTCGTTGGGGAGGAGGCTCTTAGCTTCGACGTAATCTCTGAGTCGCTTATAAATAAGTCTCTCGTAGATTTTGCCGAGAACGTTCAGGAGACTGATAGGACGGTAACTCGTGGGCTCAGACTTGGGCTTGCCTGGCTTAGGGATACCGATAACAGTGGCCTCTTTCCATGCCTGGGGAAAGATGTTATTGCTCAGAGCGCCATTGAAGATGGCGGTCATTAACATAATGAGCTGGGCGGGGAGGAGTTTAAATACCCTATTATTGATACCGTCCGACCCCGGAGCTTTCCGGGGACGGAGCCCTTTAATGATGTCGTGCACTTCGTCCGGAGTGACCGGAGGCAGAGGATCATCAGGGTCTTCTACGGGGGGGAGGGATAACCTACGTTCTACTTCAGAGTCTACCTTGAGGAGGTGACTGCTGTCTACCGGTTGGGTGCTGGGAGTGCACTGAGCTTCCAAGCTGTCGGCCAGGCATTCGGCTTTCTCGAGGTCGTCGAAAGCGACGCTCTTATCGGGACGGATGAGGGGGGGCATGGTGGCCTCCTCAGTGGCACGCAACTTTCGTTGCAACTGCCAGAATGCCTGATGATTGGGCTCGAGTTCGCTGAGCATGTCATTCCAACGATTCGAACGAACCTCACCGATACGTTTCCTTACAGCACGCTGTAAGTTACGCATGTGAGCCTTGTTCGAATCGCATGGAAAGTTGCTATAGGCACGGACGGCCGCGTTCTTCTCGGTTAACAGTTCACGTACGTCAGCGGGGAGTTTCCATTTACGATCGCTCGTGTCAGGGACTTCCCGTGAGCAATCCGTCAATACGGATTGCACGTGTTCTGTGAACGAGTTGATTGCGGCCGTCGTGTCAGCGACAGAGACAATATGGTCAGGGATGGAGTCCAAGTGAGGTGACGAGGTTGATTTCAGCAATTCGCTTACTTTCTTCCAGTCAGTCAACACTTTGGTTGGGGGAGGTTGGCTAGGGTCAGAGGGACCCGAGCGTGGAGCTAGGTGCAAGAGCACTGGGCGGTGATCCGAGTTGAGCTCGTGTAGCGTCTCAATTGAATGCAACCTGAGGTTGACATTCTTGAGCAGCGCTATGTCGAGCACATCGGGACGGTGATTGGGATCGTGGGGGTAGTGGGTATGCTCGTAAGGAGCGATGGGGTCAAAGTTAAGGGAGGAGCTTAGGTTGAACACTACTCTCCCTCTGGGAGTGGTAGTAGTGCTGTTCCAAGCTGGGTGTTTGGCGTTGAGGTCGCCCGCTAAGATAACGGAGTCGCTCAAGCCGAAAATGGAGGTGAGATCGTTAACGAGAGGGGAAAGGTCCTCCGTACTACTAGTAGGAGGAAAGTAGGCCGAAACTATGGTGATGGGCTGGTGGCCGGTCATGCCTAGCCGACAGATTGAGACCTCAAGGAGTGACTCGAGCGGAGGGGGAATTAGCGGGATGCAGTGCAAGGTCCTTTTAAAATAAATGAGGGTGCCACCCCTGTGGCAGCGAGTCCGATCGTTGCGAACTAACTGGTAGTTGGCAATTCTCGGGTCGCGGTTGTGGGGCTTAAGAAAGGTCTCCTGGATGAGGAGGATATCTAGTTGGTAATCGCGGAGGAAGGTAGCGATCTCGTCACGCTGACCCTGGATACCGTTAGCGTTAAAAAACCCTAACTTGAGGGACCGCGGTTTGAGAGTATTTTTAGCTCTAGTAGCCATTGGACTAGACGAGGTGGAGTGCTTTAAGAGCGTCACCCACCTGGGGGTGAGAGTTGAAAATTACCTTGAACTCATCGGGACTTCCATTGGAAGCCCTAAGTTGGGCGGCTAATTGCCGTGCCGATGACTTCAAAATGTTTTCATAGTTTTGGACAGATTTGAACGCGTTGATGATGACATTCAAGTCATCCGCGTCAACGTCGGCCACGGGGCCGGGAACTACTGGGGGGGATGCCATAACCGGGGCTGCAGGAGCGGTCCTGCTAACGGGTGCAGGAGCGGTCACGGGAGCCACGGGTTTGGGAATGGGGACATCAAGAAGCCCGGGAATGGGCTTGGAAGATGCTGGGCCAAGGGCTGGGAAAGCCTTTTGGTGGTTCAGCATGTTCCATGGAGAGGGACGCTGGGGACCAAGCCTATCGGGCATCTGTGAAGAGGGAATCTTCACAGATGGGGATTCCCTCTGCTGACGGGCAGCAGCGCGCTTCGCCAGCTTGGGGGAAGCGGATTTGGGGGCTTTAGGACAACCACGGTAGTTGGCGGGGTGTCCTACTTCGCCGCATAAAACGCAGCTCGGGGGTTCAGGGCAGAGGGCCCTATCTTTGGGACGGGGACAGTTGGTAGTACTGTGATCCCCTAGGCACTTTACGCACCTGGGCGGTGCGAAACAGTGGGCTTGACTGTGCCCGTACTTCTGACAGTTGTGACACTGTCCTACGGTGTTCGCTTTGTGGGGCTTCTCAATAGAGATGCCCGACAGGGAGCACACTGTCTTGACGTTGAAGATGGGGTGGCGGCCTGTATCGACAGGGTCACAGACCACCAACACCATATCATAAACGTCACCGCCCCTAGCCTTGGGGATACGGTGGACGGCGGAGACGGGGACATTTTGGGCGGTCAGGTCGTCTAGGACGTCCTGGGAGGGAATCTCCTTGGGGATGCGCCTAATCACCACACGGGTGGGCTTCTCCTCAGGGAGAGAGAAGGAGTGATGGTATATATCCTTACTGCGAAGGATCCTAACAAGGGCTCTGAAGTCAGAGGACGTGGGGGTCTGGACTCTGATGCCCATGTTGGTACTCGTGGCCGTTGTGTAGTTAATTTTATTAACTACACACATCTTTGATACATCCGTCCATTTGGACGGGTCATGGATGTAGACCGGGGGGGGTTTAAGTTTCCTGGAAACTTTGGGTTGGGTAGCCTTAGGGCTGGAGGGGCGGCTTGCGGTGGCTGGAGGAGGGGTGGGGGAGCCAGCGCGAGACCTTGGGGGGGAGGGGGTGGGTGGGGTCGCAAGGGGTTTCTTAGCCTTACCGGCTAGAACATGTTTTCCCTTACGCTTACCCAGGACAACTGTAAATTCCTCATCAGAGGAGCTGGCTGAGTCACTTGAGTGCTCAGATTCTGATGGGGACTCAGTTACGTCCATGGCGTCTGACTCAGGTGCAGAGTGAACCTGAGAGGGTCCCGCTGCTTGAGGAGCAGCGGTCTGTGTCATAGAAGGACTGGGGGTAGAAGTCGCTTTACCGGAAGCGACTTGGCTTGAGGGGGGGACGCGGTCGGCGGATTCCTTTGTCTTTGCAGACAAAGGTGGAGTGCCTTTGTTGGTAAGCGGGGGAGTGGTGGGTTTGGGACCTAAAGCAATGCGTTTTTGCTTTAACGCATTGTAGCTTCTGGCGAATTTGCCTGTCTTATCGTCATTGATGACGATGTCGAGGAACTCCCATAGGAGATCCTCCATAGAGACAGCCATCGTGTGGCATGAGAGGGGGGGGGGGGGGGAATCGCCTAACTCTAACGATCCTATTTCCCCGGGTGGGTGTGCCCGGGGATGAGTAGCCTCCCCTGCCTAGGGATTGTGTATGGCAGGGAGGTGTGTACCTATGGTGTGCCCTAAGCTTGTGAACCTGTTGCCAATCTTAATGTGCAACAGGGCCCTATTTGGGTCTGGTGCGAAGGGGTAGACACACCCAACCGACACCAGGTGTGTGGCTGTGAATAAAACCGGAGACTAGGTTCGACTAGGAGACCCCCCAAGGCCGAGGTCCTAGCTCCCGACTCCAATAAATTAACCTCGCCCTGAAGGGGTTCGGCGGGATGGATTGGGGCACCACCCTCTTGGCTTCGTTGACACCGTGAGGTTTCCACCAAGAACCACGAAACTGTGGATTTTCCCTGAAGGGGCAAAATTGGTGTGACGACGATTGTCCTGAAAAGGACAGTTGTTGTAGTAGTCGGAGACTACTGAGGCGTCGTGCGAGCACGACGAAATCGCAGCGGGGAGCGGCAGAGGCACGGAGCGCACTCGAGGAGACGTCCGTACTCGGCGGCGGTCAGGCGGCGAGAGTCTGGACGATTGGTAGGGCGCGCACTGCTTTTATAGGCTTGCTGGCGGTTGATTTTCAAAGGTGGTGGGATCTTCATAATACGGCCTCTCCTGACGTGTGGTCGTCCTCGACCTCACCCTGCGCGTGTATCTCAGCGCCGTCGCGACGCTCGGCAAGTGGACTCGGAATGACTTCAGGCTCTGTATTCGGTGGAACCCCCTGGCTGACTTCAGCAGCTTCTTGGCAGGTACTTCTAGGTGTACTAGTAGAGGTACCAGCACCCAGATGATAATCGTCATCTGAAAATGAGATAAAAACAATGAGAGTATCATTCTTATAAATTAACCAACAGGATATACACTATTCGTATATCCGAAGACGATCTAAGGTTTGTCTTATTTAATCGCAATCTCATTGCAATCTCATTATCCCTTATGTACATGGGTGATACATAATAGCACGTCCTAATGATATATCTCAAATAACGTGCATAGTTAATAATATTACAGACAGAGGCTCCCAGTTTGCTTGTCTCGGCAGAATTACACATCAATGCTACACAAAAATCATAACATGGACAGAGGCACCCAGTTAGCATATCCTGGCAGAGCTACGCTCAATGCCACACAAGTAATACAGACAGAGGCACACAGTTAGCATGTCTTACATGGACAGAGGCACCCAGTTAGCGTGTCCCGGCAGAGACTCATCTCAATGCCACACAAAAAACATAATATGGACAGAGGCACCCAGTTAGCATGTCCTGGCAGAGCTACGCTCAATGCCACACAAAAACATAAATAACATCGTTTAGCGTTAAACAATTACATAAAGTCTACTTACCATCGAAAAACATAGCACAGGACTCAGGGGTCCACTCTCCTTGCCATGCAACCATATGCTCGGCGATAGCTTGAGTGACCTTGCCATATGAGCCACTTAGCAATTGCAGTTCATACCGACCGTGAGGTAGGACCTTTGTCACACGATACGGTCCTCGCATTCCTGAGTCCAGCTTGCCTGTAACTTGAGAGGTTTTTATAACAAACACATAATCATCTTGTTTGAATATACGTACGATTTTTCGATTTTTGTTTACGTAATCGTCTTGCTTACGTCTATTTTGATCTAGCAATTCGCTAGTGCGTTGCCTTTGCAACTCTCTCAAGCTCTCGCGATTAGGGTGGGTATTGTCTAGTGAGACATCACGAACAAGTGATCTTATGACCGGGGTCACTGCCTCAATGCCAACAAGCAATTGCAGTGGTGAAATTTGAGTACTTTTTTGTTTAGTGCAGTTGATCACCAGCTGCATTTTCCACAGTGACTCGGACCACATATTGTCGCGTTTATTGGCCTCTATGCGTAACATGTTGAGTAAAGTACGACAGTAGCGCTCTACCTGACCGTTCTCACTATGCCTCTCCGGAGTTACAAAATGAATTTGACTACCCAAATGGGAAACCCAACCCTGAAAACTCACACTCTCAAACATACGTCCTCTATCACATAGTATAAGCTTAGGGGTACCAAAGAGAGAAATGGCGTTAGTTACTACTCGTTTTAGTTCCTCAGAATCTTGCCTTTTTAAAGCATAAAAGAGACAATACTTAGAGTAGGCATCCACAATAAGCAAAACATATTTATTATCGTTTGAGATAGGGAGAGGACCTAGTGCATCCATATGCACAGTACTAAATGGAGTATCAGGCTTGTGCCATGAGGAAATCGGATAGTGAGGAGCCCTAGGGGCTCTTTTGGATGAGAGGCATACTAAACAGTGCCCAACATATTTTTTTACAAATGTAGAAAGGCCAGGGAACCAAAAATGACGCTGAATGAGATCAATGGTTTTATCCGCGCCTATATGTTCGTGCTGGTCATGAAAAATTCGCAGAAGACTCAACCTGTGCCCCTTGGGGATATAGCACAGTAGCCTTGGCTCCGCCCCAGTAGGGGTATATTTGTAATAAAGCAGTTCGTTACGAACAACATAGCGAGATGAATCTAATTCGTTATTATTTACTTTGTCAATCAACTTACGAGTTTCCTCGTCCGCTGATTGAGCAATCTGAGCCCAGTTTCTCGGTCTGGTGATTTGACGAACATCAACAGGATTTCTACTCAGATAGTCTGCGTGTTGCATCATTACGCCCTTTCTATATTCTATCGTAAAGTGGAAATCCTGCATATATATCCACCAACGCGCGACACGTGGTAGAAGGTCTTTTTTTCGTTCTGTTAATTTAAGTGCATTGCAATCGGTCACAATTTTGAACGTGATACCTAACAAATAATGCCTAAAATGTTGTAGGGCTTTAACGACCGCGAGCGTCTCGAGCTCGTACGAATGGTATCGCGGTTCCGCGCCTTGGGTTGTTCTACTAAAATAGGCCACGACTCGCCTCAGACTCTTTTCATGTACTTGAATGAGTACCGCGCCATAACCAATTGAACTCGCGTCGGTATGCAACTCTGTTGGTAATATTGGGTCAAAGATAGCAAGTACGGGTTCATTAGTTAGAGCGTCAATAAGGAACTTTCGAGCTTTTTCTTGTTCCGCACCCCAATGAAAGTTAACATTGTTTCGCGTCAAGCTAGCTATTGGCGCAGTCTTAGAGGCATAACCAGGTATGTACCGACGAAAATATCCAGCCAGGCCAAGTAACTGTCGAACCTGTCTAACGTTTGTGGGCACAGGAGAGTCAATTAATACTTGGATTTTTTGTTGACTCGGTCTAACCTGACCTTCAGATATAGTACGACCCAAATATTCGACTTCTGTGGCCACAAACTTACTTTTCTTTAAGTTAATAGAGAACCCGGCTGACGTTAGCGTATGTAAAACTTCGCGTAAGTTTTGTATAGCTTCATCTATGGTTGATGCCAGTACTAAGACATCGTCGACGTAGGCTAGTGCTTTACCGGATTCAATTAGCGATTTCAGAGTCTTAGTGATGATTCGTTGATAGACTACCGGCGCGTTCGCAAGACCAAACGGCATTTTAAGGTATTCGAAGTGACCTTCTGGGGTCACAAAAGCGGTCATGGGAACCGAATCGTTATCAAGTACCACCTGGTGGAAGCCTGAAGCCATATCTATACAGCTGAAATACTTGCTTTTACCAAGACGGTCGATATGGTCTTCTATTAGGGGCAATGGGTAACGATCCTTAACAGTAATTGCATTTAGCGCTCGATAGTCCACGCACATACGATCGTTGCCGTCTTTTTTCTTAACAAGAATTATCGGACTAGCGTAAGGTGACTCAGATTCACGAATGATGCCTTTACTTAGTAGATCTTTAATAATCTCACGGACTTTTAATTTTTCTTCAATCGAAAGCCTATAAGGCCTATAACAAACAGGCGTATCACTCGTCAACCGAATCTGCATACTACCGGTTGTAACCGTGGTTAAAGCAGTACCAACGATAAAGAATTGCTTAAACTCATTAACAACAGATAATAATTTTTGACGATCAGTACCCACCAACGGCGTGTTAATTAAAAACTGTTCAATTGAGTTAACGAGAAATACATTTTTACCACTATTACTAGGAATCCGCATAATTCGTTGTTGATTATTGGCACGTATATACGTCACACCAACCCGATTTAACACGTCGGTCCCTATTAGCACTGGTACATTTATGCATTTTTGAGGAACAACTAAGAAATCAACTTCTAACGAAATATCGCTAAATTCTATAACTAAAGTAACGCGGCTACTAGACTGAATATTTTGATTACCTATGCCTCGTAATACTTGATATGTGGGTACTTGTGCACATTTAAAATGTTTCAAAACAAGTTCGGATATTAGCGATACGCGTGAACCACTATCTATCAACACGTCTATGGGGATACCCTGTATAACCGCGGTTGTGACGTCACTGTCCGTGGAAGCGCCTTTTAGTTCGTGACAATAATTAACATTTTTCTTATTGTTCCCGTCAGATCGCTGCTTTGCGAAACAAACTGTTGCGTCATGACCCGGTTTTTTACAAAACGAACACGGTTCGCTCGACTTTGAGTCGTTTGTTTTTGATTGTTTCGGACAAGAACGCTGTAGATGACCAGTGGACTGGCATGAATAACACTTAATATCACTTTTATTCGAGAGAGGGCGCTTACGTGAATTTTTGTCGAAGTGTTTATTGTTACTTTGAGGTTTCACGGAACTAACACTCGTTTTCGATTTCGGTTTTGTATAAATAGAAAAGAAATCGACAAGATCTTTAGGCAAAAGCTTAGCATTAGTTGCAGCAGCGCGTACCTGTGCGTCAGTTATTCCACGTATTACAATTGCGACTGTCAACTCGTCGCTTAAGCCCTTTACAATATTAAGACGCAAGACGGAGCGTCTAGCGTACTCGGCGTACGTAGAATAATTGTCGGAGTTGGTACTCATAACATCATAAAGAATATTAGCAATATCGATTCTTCGTGAACATAACGGTTTAAATTCAAATTTAAAATTTGTCCACGAACGGTCGTTAGTGACCCATTCGCTGAGCCAAGCGCGTGCATCCCCCTTTAAACAGTGAGCAATCCGAGCTAAACACTCATTATCGTCCCAATCATTGATACTACGCGCCCGTTCTACCTCCTCACACCAAGAATCGATATCATGCAAACTAGGGTCGAAGTTAGAAATATAATAATGTTTAGATCTGACCTTAGACAACGCACTCAGCGCGCCTATGAGACGATCGGTGACATCCATCGTTGAATTACTCGCAAGCGACTCCCCAGTCGTACTGAGATGCGATGGGGGTATCGCTGGCGGTGGCGACTGCGGTGGAGGCATAGCAACTGTGCTAGGCACCACGACAGAATGCGCATCCGATGGTTCGGTGCTTGTTGCGGGTATGCAGCTATTCTCTAACGCATTGAGACGCGCAAGAATAGCTCCCAACGTTTGTTGGAGCCCGTCATCTTCACTATTTTGATCGCGCCTATTCCTACCTCTAACGCGAGCTGAGGACCTTTCGGCCATTCTAAACTACCAAAAACTAATCTGTTCGCTGATGACCAGAGCTAGGATAGACTATGGAGCCTATCCCACTTCTGATTTAAGCGGCGGCTTTAATTTTATAATAAAAAAAAAACGAGAGACACGAAAATAACCTAACTTTAATTAGTTTTACACAATCAGAAAAATAGCAATATCACACAAATAATAAATCACAAAAGTAATAAATAAGCAGATACAATTTACGACAGAAGAGATGTGAGCTCGGCGAGATCCTCGAACAAAATGGACGATTGGTTTTTTTTTGAATGGCATCTCGCAGGTCAATCTAGAAGAGATTGTGTGCTGCTTAACCGGTCTTTTCTGGGGATGCCATAGATGACTCTAGGGCCTCCAGCCAGAGCTTAAAACTAAAAACTACAAACTAAGTGACTACTCGCTAAGGGCACCCCCTGTGGGGTACGAACCTCGGCTTAGGGCGTCACTGGGGAGGGCAGCGCAAGGGACAGGCTGGATCTGAATGATATTATTTTGGGGCTGATTTAAAACTACAGGCTCAGCGACGCGGGCTGGCTCATGCAAGGGTCGGGGGGGGCATTGACTTGGATGTCGCGGCGGGCGTCCTCGGCGGCGAGGACGGAATGACGAGGTCGGTCTGTGTGTGTGTACTCTGCGAACTGTGCTGGTTTCCCTACGGCTCTCCTGGAGGAGAGTGATGGGGTCATCGGGGGTGACAAGTGTATGCCTCGGGCGGCGGACGGAACTGATACGCGATGGATCGTATCGGGCGGCCGATGCGATTAGCGGGTTGGGGTGCCTAGTGGCAGAGTCGAAGAAGCGCTTGGAAAGGCGCTTCATGAACTGCTGCACGGTGGGGATTTTAAGGTCCGAATGGAGGCTATCATTACGGACAAAGTACGGGGCTCCCGTGACTTTCCTGAGAAAACGGTTTTGGAGGACCTGCATCCTATAGAGGTAGCGGGGGTTGGAGTGCGCGAAGATGACACACGCGTATGTCATAATGGGACGGATAACCGCGGTGTAAAGGCGCAATTTGCACTTTAACGAAAGTGAGCTTCTTGCTAAAAGCATGAAGTGCAGCCTACCCATAGCAAAGGCAGCTCGATCTCGAGCTGCTTTGATATGCGCGCGGAAGGAAAGGTGACTGTCGAGAGTCACACCTAAGTACTTGGCTTGCTTCTTCCAGGGAATAGGCTTGCCGTACATAGTGATCGGACTGGGGAGAGAGAGGAGTTTTTTACGCGATTTGGAGAAAAGCACCGCCTGACTTTTCTCCGGATTAACCTCGATTCTCCATTTCCTGAACCAAGCGCCTAGGGCGTTGGCTGAGGTCTGTAGAGTTCGAGCTATGGCGGTTTGACTCTGCCCAGTATAATACAGGGCAGTGTCGTCAGCAAAGAGGGCTAATTGAACCTTCTTGCTCTTGGGGATGTCGCTAGTATATAGCGAGAACGCGAGGGGTGAGATACCTGAGCCTTGCGGGACTCCGGCTAGGATACGGTGAGGGGAGGAGAGGGCGTTCCCTACGCGATAGCGGAAGGTGCGATTCGACAGAAAGTCTCGTAAGATGAGCACGAGACGGTCTGGCACACCCATTTGGTAGAGCTTATACAATAAGCCATTGTGCCAGACTTTGTCGAAGGCTTTCGCTATATCGAAGAACAGGGCACCAGTCATTGAGCCGCGTTGGAAACCAGCGCTTATGTGCTCTACAATGCGGTGAGCCTGATGGACGCACGAGTGACCGGTTCTAAAACCGAATTGCTCGTTGGGGAGGAGGCTCTTAGCTTCGACGTAATCTCTGAGTCGCTTATAAATAAGTCTCTCGTAGATTTTGCCGAGAACGTTCAGGAGACTGATAGGACGGTAACTCGTGGGCTCAGACTTGGGCTTGCCTGGCTTAGGGATACCGATAACAGTGGCCTCTTTCCATGCCTGGGGAAAGATGTTATTGCTCAGAGCGCCATTGAAGATGGCGGTCATTAACATAATGAGCTGGGCGGGGAGGAGTTTAAATACCCTATTATTGATACCGTCCGACCCCGGAGCTTTCCGGGGACGGAGCCCTTTAATGATGTCGTGCACTTCGTCCGGAGTGACCGGAGGCAGAGGATCATCAGGGTCTTCTACGGGGGGGAGGGATAACCTACGTTCTACTTCAGAGTCTACCTTGAGGAGGTGACTGCTGTCTACCGGTTGGGTGCTGGGAGTGCACTGAGCTTCCAAGCTGTCGGCCAGGCATTCGGCTTTCTCGAGGTCGTCGAAAGCGACGCTCTTATCGGGACGGATGAGGGGGGGCATGGTGGCCTCCTCAGTGGCACGCAACTTTCGTTGCAACTGCCAGAATGCCTGATGATTGGGCTCGAGTTCGCTAAGCATGTCATTCCAACGATTCGAACGAACCTCACCGATACGTTTCCTTACAGCACGCTGTAAGTTACGCATGTGAGCCTTGTTCGAATCGCATGGAAAGTTGCTATAGGCACGGACGGCCGCGTTCTTCTCGGTTAACAGTTCACGTACGTCAGCGGGGAGTTTCCATTTACGATCGCTCGTGTCAGGGACTTCCCGTGAGCAATCCGTCAATACGGATTGCACGTGTTCTGTGAACGAGTTGATTGCGGCCGTCGTGTCAGCGACAGAGACAATATGGTCAGGGATGGAGTCCAAGTGAGGTGACGAGGTTGATTTCAGCAATTCGCTTACTTTCTTCCAGTCAGTCAACACTTTGGTTGGGGGAGGTTGGCTAGGGTCAGAGGGACCCGAGCGTGGAGCTAGGTGCAAGAGCACTGGGCGGTGATCCGAGTTGAGCTCGTGTAGCGTCTCAATTGAATGCAACCTGAGGTTGACATTCTTGAGCAGCGCTATGTCGAGCACATCGGGACGGTGATTGGGATCGTGGGGGTAGTGGGTATGCTCGTAAGGAGCGATGGGGTCAAAGTTAAGGGAGGAGCTTAGGTTGAACACTACTCTCCCTCTGGGAGTGGTAGTAGTGCTGTTCCAAGCTGGGTGTTTGGCGTTGAGGTCGCCCGCTAAGATAACGGAGTCGCTCAAGCCGAAAATGGAGGTGAGATCGTTAACGAGAGGGGAAAGGTCCTCCGTACTACTAGTAGGAGGAAAGTAGGCCGAAACTATGGTGATGGGCTGGTGGCCGGTCATGCCTAGCCGACAGATTGAGACCTCAAGGAGTGACTCGAGCGGAGGGGGAATTAGCGGGATGCAGTGCAAGGTCCTTTTAAAATAAATGAGGGTGCCACCCCTGTGGCAGCGAGTCCGATCGTTGCGAACTAACTGGTAGTTGGCAATTCTCGGGTCGCGGTTGTGGGGCTTAAGAAAGGTCTCCTGGATGAGGAGGATATCTAGTTGGTAATCGCGGAGGAAGGTAGCGATCTCGTCACGCTGACCCTGGATACCGTTAGCGTTAAAAAACCCTAACTTGAGGGACCGCGGTTTGAGAGTATTTTTAGCTCTAGTAGCCATTGGACTAGACGAGGTGGAGTGCTTTAAGAGCGTCACCCACCTGGGGGTGAGAGTTGAAAATTACCTTGAACTCATCGGGACTTCCATTGGAAGCCCTAAGTTGGGCGGCTAATTGCCGTGCCGATGACTTCAAAATGTTTTCATAGTTTTGGACAGATTTGAACGCGTTGATGATGACATTCAAGTCATCCGCGTCAACGTCGGCCACGGGGCCGGGAACTACTGGGGGGGATGCCATAACCGGGGCTGCAGGAGCGGTCCTGCTAACGGGTGCAGGAGCGGTCACGGGAGCCACGGGTTTGGGGATAGGGACATCAAGAAGCCCGGGAATGGGCTTGGAAGATGCTGGGCCAAGGGCTGGGAAAGCCTTTTGGTGGTTCAGCATGTTCCATGGAGAGGGACGCTGGGGACCAAGCCTATCGGGCATCTGTGAAGAGGGAATCTTCACAGATGGGGATTCCCTCTGCTGACGGGCGGCAGCGCGCTTCGCCAGCTTGGGGGAAGCGGATTTGGGGGCTTTTGGACAACCGCGGTAGTTGGCGGGGTGTCCTACTTCGCCGCATAAGACGCAGCTCGGGGGTTCAGGGCAGAGGGCCCTATCTTTGGGACGGGGACAGTTGACCGTACTGTGGTCCCCTAGGCACTTTACGCACCTGGGCGGTGCGAAACAGTGGGCTTGACTGTGCCCGTACTTCTGACAGTTGTGACACTGTCCTACGGTGTTCGCTTTGTGGGGCTTCTCGATAGAGATGCCCGACAGGGAGCACACTGTCTTGACGTTGAAGATGGGGTGGCGGCCTGTATCGACAGGGTCACAGACCACCAACACCATATCATAAACGTCACCGCCCCTAGCCTTGGGGATACGGTGGACGGCGGAGACGGGGACATTTTGGGCGGTCAGGTCGTCTAGGACGTCCTGGGAGGGAATCTCCTTGGGGATGCGCCTAATCACCACACGGGTGGGCTTCTCCTCAGGGAGAGAGAAGGAATGATGGTAAATATCCTTACTGCGAAGGATCCTAACAAGGGCTCTGAAGTCAGAGGACGTGGGGGTCTGGACTCTGATGCCCATGTTGGTACTCGTGGCCGTTGTGTAGTTAATTTTATTAACTACACACATCTTTGATACATCCGTCCATTTGGACGGGTCATGGATGTAGACCGGGGGGGGTTTAAGTTTCCTGGAAACTTTGGGTTGAGTAGCCTTAGGGCTGGAGGGGCGGCTTGCGGTGGCTGGAGGAGGGGTGGGGGAGCCAGCGCGAGACCTTGGGGGGGAGGGGGTGGGCTGGGCCGCAAGGGGTTTTTTAGCCTTACCGGCTTGGACATGTTTCCCCTTACGCTTCCCCAGCACAACTGTGAACTCCTCATCAGAAGAGCTGGCTGAGTCACATGAGTGCTCCTCCTCTGATGGGGGCTCAGTTGTATCCATGGCTACAGGTGCAGAGTGCACCTGAGAGGGGCCCGCTGTTTGAGGAACAGCGGTCTGTGAAATAGAGGGACTGGGGACTTGGCTTGGTGAGTGGACGCGGTCGGCGGATTCCTTTGTCTTTGCAGACAAAGGAGCCTGTTTGGGCGGAGTGCCCTTGGTGAGTGGGGGCGATTGGGGTCTTTCATTGCTTTTCAGCATCTGCTTCAAAGCAACGTAGTCATCATAGTAATCTCCTCCGAACCTCTTATCGTTTACCATCTTTTGGATCAACCCCCAAAGGAGCTTCTCCATGATGGTGACGATGTGAGTTATCGAAGGAGAGAGAACATGAGAGTGAAGCTCTCAGGGGGGGTAACGCCTAACTCTAACAGTCTAGCTCCCCGGGTGGGTGTGCCCGGGGATGAGTAGCCTCCCCTGCCGAGGGATTGTGTATGGCAGGGAGGTGAGTACCTATGGTGAGCCCTAAGCTTGTAAACCTGTTGCCAATCTTAATGTGCAACAGGGCCCTATTTGGGTCTGGTGCGAAGGGGTAGACACACCCAACCGACACCAGGTGTGTGGCTGTGAACGAAACCGGAGACTAGGTTCGACTAGGAGACCCCCCAAGGCCGAGGTCCTAGCTCCCGACTCCAATAAATTAACCTCACCCTGAAGGGGTTTGGCGGGATGGATTGGGGCACCACCCTCTTGGCTTCGTTGACACCGTGAGGTTTCCACCAAGAACCACGAAACTGTGGATTTTCCCTGAAGGGGCAAAATTAGTGTGACGACGATTGTCCTGAAAAGGACAGTTGTTGTAGTAGTCGGAGACTACTGAGGCGTCGTGCGAGCACGACGAAATCGCAGCGGGGAGCGGCAGAGGCACGGAGCGCACACGAGGAGACGTCCGTACTCGGCGGCGGTCAGGCGGCGAGTCAACCTGGACGATTGGTAGGGCGCGCACTGCTTTTATAGGCTTGCTGGCGGTTGATTTTCAAAGGTGGTGGGATCTTCATAATAATATTATTATCTGTGAAGTCCTTCAGAAAATACAATTGAATCTATGCGCATTTGAGTAAACTGTAATGTTTCGTAATATCACGAATTTTTTCAACTGGAATAATACAGGGTGTAAGAGACATCGACGCACAAACGGATAACATGGGTCCAGGACATGATTCTGGACCCCCTCGTGTCGGAATTTTTCGTCAGTTTTTTTAATGTTTGTTTTTTTTAATAGTGAGCCGCGCTTAGAGTACTACAGGTACTGTGGTACAGGACACAGTATTTAGGTATACGATGGCCTTTCATTATAAACATCTAAGAAGACACCATTTCTAGTTTTATTTACATTGCTACGTTTAGTGAAAGTAGTGTATTAATTACTTTTTTATTAAAAATATCATTGGGTTAGGTAAGAATAACGATTATGAACAGTCTAAAGTAAAAAAAACTCCAAATTTTTTTAAAGAAATTTTGAAAATTAGGAAAAATCCGACGAAAAATTCCAATACAGAGGGGTCCAGAATATTGTCCTGGACCCATGGTATCCGTTTGTGGGTCGATGTCTCTTACTCCCTGTATACATCGCATTGAAGTAGCATTTATGTAAGATGGTCGAATGGTTTCAGACATTGTATTTTACTGTCACGTTGGGCCTATAAAACGAAACGACGCATAATAATAACGAAAATAAATAACATATTAAAGTGCAAAGATAATACATAGGTCTTCCGTTTTGAGGTTAACAATTAACTCTTAAGTACTTACTAGCTATGGTGCATAAGAGTTCCAACTCTTTCTGGGTGAGCTCGCTCCATCTAAGGCCTCATTTTTGCTTTCGGATTCGATTGAGGCCCAGATCAAACAAATAAAAAACCGGTCAAGTGCGAGTTGGACTCGCCCATGAAGGGTTCCGTAGCAGCAAGCATAGATTAGAGATATAATTATATTGAGATTAGTAAGTAATATACACAAACAATAAAAATAACTTTGTTATTCATAGTATTTGTATGAATGGCAAAGTTATATTTGCGGTTTTTGAAAATGTACTATATCTCAAAAACTGCTAACTGTATCTCATCCAAACCAATTTTCGTTGGTAGTTTTGGTTGAGGTCTACATTATATATTTTTTTTAGTTTTATCATTCTCTTATTTTAGAAGTTACGGGGGACACACTTTTTACCACTTTGGAAGTGTCTCTCGCGCAAACTGTTCAGTTTAGAAAAAAAATGATGTTAGTAACCTCAATATCATTTTTAAAGACCTATTCATAGATACCCCACACGTATGGGATGGTGAAAAATTTTTTTTTGAGTTTCAATTCTAAGTATGGAGGGCACCCCCAAAATTTGTTTTGTTTTGATTTTTGTGAAAATCCTAATGCGGTTCACATAATACATCTTTCTACCAAGTTTCAACAGGATAGCTCTTATACTTTCGACAAAAAGTGGCTGTGACATACACGGACAGACAGACAGACAGACAGACAGACATGACGAATCTATAAGGGTTCCGTTTTTGCCATTTGGCTACGGAACCCTAAAAAAATGTTCTTTTTTAAGGGACACAGGAAAGTGTGATCCTAGAATGACCTTAGAATCTAGCTATCCAAGTAATAAGACATAATTACGGAATGAATCCTCTAGTCACCTTAATGCTAAATGCTTTGGTACTACATTTCATTAGTACTTTCGTTTAATCAAGAAACTAATTACTTACCGACACAATATCATCTTTTGCTCTCCTTTGAAAGCAAGACGCCTGCAGAATGTTCGCGACAAAATGTCTTCGTCTTAGTATTATGTAAGGTTTGTGTGTACTGGTTGGCAATGACTGTGTCTTTGAGATTCGAGACAGATACTTCGTGGAAATGCAGCTGCTTTGTCAATCAAAGGGCGTTTGAGAACCTTGAAATAAATTATTACAGCGAAATAGGGTTTGATGGCACCGTTAGAGCAGTGATTAGACTATTAGACTGCTAAACAGCGTGTCGCACGTTCAATCCCCGCACGGAACAAATATTTGTATGACCTACAAGTAGTTGTTCCGGGTCTAGGTGTTTATGTACGTGAGTTTCTATGTTTGTAAACGCACCTAAACACAGGCGAAATTCGTAGTGTGGGCAAAATTTTTTTAAAAATCAAAAAATCTGCTGAATTTTCAAAAATGGAAACAGGTTTAATATTGAATCTGTCTGTATAAGTCAACTACCATGATTGGCTTAGATTAGAATCTTCGCAATTCTAACTCAATTATCAAGGGAGATTCCAGGCATTACTTTGCCTTAGCGGAACTGTCTCACCACGGCCATGGAACGCCAAGGGCATGAAACGAACAGGATGGTTTTGAGTCAGTTTGAGACTGGCAGTCACTACCGCTACACCCGGGGCGATTTGTCCTTATTTGACGATTTTTGCACCCAAAAAAAGGCATGCCTTTTCAGAGCCTTCGTCCCGTTGCCCTTTGGAAGACAATGAACCGCAGAAAAAGGTAGGTAAGATGCAACGAAAGCCGTAGTAAACCAGCAGGGATTAGGCTCCTTAATTAAAGTGGATTAAAATAGCCTCCACCAGCTGCGATATTTTTAAAACGTCTGGCGCAGTCTACCAACTATGCTGACTAGCCGTTCCTGTGCCCAGACGTAACTCAGAAATAAAAAACAGAACCAGCTGCGAATTTTTACCGCTCGTTTTAATGGAAAATGAGTAAATATTTCGAACAGGAGTTCAGTTACCTGTGCAATAGCAATCGTTCAGAATTTAAATAAATATGAAAAGAGATTATCGCTTAGAAGTCCACCAGATACAATACTCAGATTTTTGTATGATCCACCGTCATAATTGTAAATACACAAAAAAATTCGCTTGCAGGAATTCAAACCAGCGCCTTGTGAACAAGTGACAAGCATAGATTTTTCGAAATTGTCATAACCCGTTTGTTTGAATTGTTAACCGACCGGTTACAAAGTTGACCTCAGATGACACGTTTCTTGATATAAGGCTTGTATCACACGTACCACAACCACACTAAAAAGTGGTCAAGCCGTAACGTTAGAATAGTGTCGCTGCAACGTTTTGCAGTTGCGTTGTGATACCGGCTAAATGTGGCCGTGGTTATTGTAAAGGTAGCTGTTCGCGCCGGAGACCACGACAGAAGACCGAGACAAGAGACCGCAACAGGAGATCACGACCGGAGATCCCTACCGTATCTCGTATTATTCTTACAATATGGCCGATAGTTCGCAGTGCCGCTGGAGGTTTCAATTATCACCCGCGGGCGCAATAAAGTGGACTATTCATGTATATTCTACTGTTTTATTAATAGTACTTATACAAAATATGCTGCCTGGTCACATATATTATGATTCTGTAGTGGTTGTGGTCATGGTGTGGTTACGGTACGTGTGTAACAACCCTAATTTTTTACCAAATGCTCGACAAGTTATTGGGTTGCAAAAATTACGTGATGCCTATTTTTGTTGACCTTTGGTTTGTTATGTAACATTAGCATTGCGTGCCCATACATTTTAATGCCATACGACAAAATATCGTTACTTTAAAACTTTCAATTGTTATTTTTCTTTACCATTTCGAGCTAGAAACTGTAAATAGCAAAATGACCATGCATAAAAAATATCAATAATGATTTTCTTTTACCCAGGCTTATGCAAAAAAATCCGATTCTGCCACCGTGAAATCCTCACTAACCTGCTAAAGAAAAACAAAATTTACTCAAAATTACCCCTTTCTAGGGTAGCATTCAGGTTTCGGGGGGACGTCCACCAACGAGGTGGACAGACGACCTTATAAAGGTCGCCGGAAGACACTGGATGCAGGTCGCTTCCAACCGGTAAATGTGGAGATCTAAAGGGGAGGCCTATGTTCAGCAGTGGACGTCCTATGGCTGAGATGATGATGATGATGATTCAGGTTTCAGTAGTCTCTCCAAGCAATCCTAAACATTTACATTATGCTCAAGCACTCATCTAACGAATCAACATAAAAGCTATGCACGTTTCTCAGTCGCCATTTCTCGAATTAACTCAAAGTAAAGTAAGCCTGGGCATCAGGGCATCTGGCTAGACGCAGAGATGGCAGATGGAGTAAGGTTCTGACCGAATGGTGGCCAAGGTTAGGCCAAAGAAACCAGGGCCGCCCAAAAGCTCGTTGGGTTGACGATATCGTCAATATCGCGGGGAATAGATGGATAGGAGACGCACAGAACCGAGAGATATGGCGAAAAAAGGGGGAGGCCTATACCCAGCAGTGGGTGATCCCGGGCTGATATGATGATGATGATGATGATGAAAGTAAGCCTGCGAGCAGTGATGACCTAGTGGTACCGGCCCGACTTACAAGCTGTAGGTCGTGGGTTCGAACTCAGACACTGCTCTCAAAACAGTGAAGGCATGTCTTAGAACCAAAAATTCGACGACATGTGACATCTACCAAGCCGCTATGTGCCCGTGTGCTGGATTATGGCTCATTCCCTCTCACATAGAAGAGGCTTGTGTCCCAGAGCAGGATGAAACAAAGCTTCCAAGACGATAGGCAGCGCATAGCATCCCAAGATTACCACATTTAATTTTTAACCCCAGACGTGTAAAAATGGATGTTCTATGAGTCCGCCTGTAGCACTGTAGTTCTTCTAAGCAGGTGTTCTAGGGATGAAAGAAAAAGGAGTAAATGATACTGTGACGTCTGATAGGAGAGAATGGAAGAAGAAAACGTGTTGCGCCGACCCCAAATAGAATGGGATAAGGGCAGGAAGAAGAAGAAGGTGTTCTAGGGATGGTTCCAAGTCATGTTTTGGCAAAATCGGTTATTATGGCTTTAGTCATGCGTTGGGGTTCTTTTAAAAATCGATCTTGTTTTATTAGGTAGATAGTAAAACACGTAAACTAGATATATATTTGAAGAAACCGGATAACTAGTTGATTAAGAATACTTTTTTTAACATAACCATATTTTATATATTGTTTAACATAACTGCGCTTAATTTTATCTCTAGCTACTTTTTGCGCTGAACCAAATTCCACTTAACACAACCCCTTGTTTACCCCTCTTAGTCCTCAATCCATCAAATGTTTTGCTATTGTTAGCAAAGTGTTAAGTGTAGTATAAAGGATTAGTACAAATGCTGCAGGACTACAAACTAGTGTGTTTGCGGACAGACTAAGATGCATGGACGCATACAATGTGGACAGTATGGTACTTAGTCTGTCGTGTATTTCAGCTGTGAAACTTGGAGCAAGTTCTAAGATGAATGTGTTGTTCCCACACACTGTTGGTAGGTACTTAGTTTGTTGCCTATTGTATGTTAGAACTTCGTGATCAACAGATGGTTTCACTAGAAGATTATCATAAAATCTTGACTATATCATACCTTATGTGACTTATAGACCTTCCATATAAAAAACATATCTTAGTTGAATTCGATTCCACAAGTGCTATGCTATTTGCACCAATGAATATGATTGGTGGATTTTAAACGCATCCATAGCAACGTAGCATATTAGCACATCTATGGTGGAAAAGCAGCCTTAGAGCTAGCCCGGATCCTGTACATCAGGTATGCACATCTCTTGCGCATCTTTGCATAGCAATTTATGCGATATTGGCCGAACAATTCTGCATAAAGAAAAAAGTGAAAGGATATGGGGAGAAAATACATAGGCCATATCATGAATTTCCAGTGTTTGTGACGTAAAGTAAACTGGAACTTTGACATTAATTTCTAGGAAAAAAATAGTTCCTTCTTCGTACACTAGAGGCGCTGTTCCATTTTTTCATACAATAAACGCAGTAAATACTTCAAGTACGCTGTAAATAATAAAATACTGAAATCTTGTGATCGAGCTACAGATTAAAACCCGCATTTCAATAACTTGTTAATGAATGAAATTCATTCGTCCAATTATAATATATTATATGAATAGCGAAGGCATTTATTCACAAAAAAAAATTTAGAAAAAATATGGCCTATGTAGCACCCCAATAATTTCAAAAGATGACTGATATTTTAAAAAAATGTCTAGTAATCTTTGACTTAGTATAATAATCGCAAAAAAAAATCTCTTGTCAAAAACTTATTTGCCCATAATAAGTTCCACAAGAAAATAAATCTCAATTCTAATGACTTGTTTTGTGTAAAATATCGTAGCATCACCCTCAGATCGGGTATCAACAGACATTTCAAAAAAAAAAACATTTTTGAATAACAATAATTATTTTAATATAACGATGAACTTTGATTATGCTAATAAAATATCAAGATCCGATACGCAAAACATGTTTTTGATTTGGTAAAAACGTTTTACCTTTATCAACAATTGATTGAATAAGTTCGGTTTCGATTTATCGCCCCTTTATTACTGAAAACCAAAAATAAAACAGCAGTCACTTTTGATCCTCACTTTTTTGACATTTGGGTTACATTGCCGGGCCTCCTAACAAAGTAAGTCAGATCACCTGACGCATCTGTCAGTCCAGTCCTTTTTTGAACACGCATCAGCAGTCCGTATCAACTCGACAGACATTGTTATTATCGAGCTCATATGGTCTGCTCAAGTAGTAAGCCAGTAATCAACATAACACGTAATATGACTCGCAACTTCTTGAGCACACCAACCCCAAAAAAATTCGACTGCGGTACGATTGTAAACGTAAACGTATGCACGTAAGATACTTTGACAGGCCTGTTGGTCTAGTGGTTAGTGACCCTGATTGCTATGCGGGGAGGTCGTGGGTTCGATTCCCACCCGGGACAAATGTTTGTGTGAGGAGCACGATCATTTGTTCTGTGTCTGGGTGTAATTTATCTATAATATGTATGTATTTAGAAATATAAAAGTATGTGTATCAGTTGTCTAGTACCCATAACACAAGCTCTGCTTAGCTTGGGACTAGATGGTGTTGTGTGATAGTTGTGGAATATTCTTATTATCTATTATATAAAAATCAATTGCTGTTCGTTAGTCTCGCTAAAACTCGAGAACGGCTGGACCGATTTGGCTAATTTTGGTCTTGAATTATTTCTGAAAGTCCAGTGAAGGTTTAAAAGGTGAGCGGTACTTAGTTTGCCCGGTCAGCTAGTTATATTATATTATTAAGTATACTAGTTTGGACAGCAGGAGCAGCTTCCAGCAATCCGTGTATGACATAATTCAGTCAGCGATTTCGCTTTGTTTCGTATTTATACTTTTAAGAAAAACTAGTTCAGTAAATCTTGCCTACCATTTTATCAACTGTTTAGCATTCAGTGCATGCCGTAAAAGACTAAGGTGAAGTAAGATAACTGTTGAACAAATAAATAAACTACAGAGTGAGTGGGAACTACGTGCTACGATTTTATCTAGTTAAATTGAATGCCCTGGGCATTCTTTCTCATTTTAAACTAGCCACTCTTCGTTTTTACGATCGTGAGAAAAAAGAAATAGGGAAATTGAAAGAATCATCGCAGTTTCTGAACGAACCCATAATAAAATAACATGACACAATGTCTCACTATAAGTCCATGATCATAATCATGTGTCCACTACTGGGACACAGGCCTCCTCTATAAGAGAAAGAGGGGGCCATAACTTTTCTATGAGAAAGAGGGGGCCATAACTCAAAACAAGCGTGAGTTGGTAATGTCTGTCGCCTTTGGTTCTACGACTTGCCCGTGTTTCCTTACGATGTTTTCATTCATCATTTTGAGAGCAGTGGTGTTGAAATAAATTACACAAAGTAATGCTGGGTTCAAACCCACGACCTGCAACTAGTAAGTCGATGAAACTTAAAAAAAAACCGGCCAAGTGCGAGTTGGACTCGCCCATGAAGGGTTCCGTAGCAGCAAGCATAGATTAGAGATATAATTATATTGAGATTAGTAAGTAATATACACAAACAATAAAAATAACTTTGTTTTTCATAGTAATTGTATGAATGGCAAAGTTATATTTGCGGTTTTTGAAAATGTACTATATCTCAAAAACTGCTAACTGTATCTCATCCAAACCAATTTTCGTTGGTAGTTTTGGTTGAGTTCTACATTATATATTTTTTTTAGTTTTATCATTCTCTTATTTTAGAAGTTACGGGGGGGGGACACACTTTTTACCACTTTGGAAGTGTCTCTCGCGTAAACTGTTCAGTTTAGAAAAAAATGATGTTAGTAACCTCAATATCATTTTTAAAGACCTATTCATAGATACCCCACACGTATGGGTTTGGTGAAAAAAAATTTCTAAGTATGGGGGGCACCCCCAAAATTTGGGGTAAGTAATATATGATATAACTACAAAATCTCTAATATTTACAAGAGATAACAACTGAATGTATAATTTTATTTAATATAACGATCTCTTAATATAATAAACGATTGACATAATTTTATAATGACTAATTTCTATAATCATAACAATCAATGAATATAAAATCGTTTTGTATACCACTCAAAAGACATAAAACTTATTTGGTCTAATTTTTTTTTCTTCCTGGTATGTAATCTAACTCTGATTTACCTAGTAATAGTACCACCTACCATGAATGTTCGACGGAGCCCCGCTTCGCGGGGCTCCTATTTCTGCGTGCAAGGTTTAAAGTAACCTAACACGAAGGGGATGGCGGGGTCTTTCAGACCCCGCCATCCCCTTCGAACCTAACCTGTCCGTGTCGGTGTGCCCCAAGTTCCGAGCTCGCTTCGCTCGCTCTTGCATCCTAGGTCAAATAACTGATTACTGCCTGTCATGCTGGCTCGACGGAGCCCCGCTTCGCGGGGCTCCTATTTCTGCGTGCAAGGTTTAAAGTAACCTAACACGAAGGGGATGGCGGGGTCTTTCAGACCCCGCCATCCCCTTCGAACCTAACCTGTCCGTGTCGGGGTGCCCCAAGTCCCGAGCTCGCTTCGCTCGCTCTGACATCCTAGGTCAAATAACTGATTACTACCTGTCATGCTGGCTTGACGGAGCCCCGCTTCGCGGGACTCCTATTTCTGCGTGCAAGGTTTAAAGTAACCTAACCCCCTTCCCCCTTCCCCCTTCGAACCTAACCTGTCCGTGTCGGGATGTCCCAAGTCCCGAGCTCGCTTCGCTTGCTCTTGGATACTAAACGTTAAATTATATGTTTCAAACGTTATCATAATGATTTTCGCTTAAATAAACGTTATATCAAATAATATTATATGAAATGAGTTTTAGAGTAACACAAACATTATGTATAAAGAAATTATATCAATCGTTGGTATTTCTCACGTTGATTATATCATGTGAACGTTATTGAAATGAAAATATATCAAATAACTTTATATGAAATGAGACGCACCCCAAAATTTGTTTTGTTTTAATTTTTGTGTGAAAATCCTAATGCGGTTCACATAATACATCTACCTACCAAGTTTCAACAGGATAGCTCTTATACTTTCGACAAAAAGTGGCTGTGACATACACGGACAGACAGACAGACAGACAGACATGACGAATCTATAAGGGTTCCTTTTTGCCATTTGGCTACGGAACCCTAAAAATGAGTTCACTTGGTGTATGGCTCAGAGTGGTTAGGTTGTAGAGTTGGTGAGTTGACGAAAACCACAGACTTCACGATCCCAAGTGTTTAATGTATGTTGTATCATCACTAATTAGTAATATAGTAAGCATCCACCTCACTATTAATTATCTATGATATATAATCTGTGGTCCGGGTTCAGTCCGTCACTGCACTGCCTTAGCCACGTCTGTGAAGACTGTACTGTATATATTGTATGTCTGATTACAATTAAACCCTGTACATCAAGAAGTATCTTTCATTCCCAAACAACCACATAACATGGTGTCAGAAGTCCATTAAAAGAAATCGAAGAAGGTCTGGTATCAAAAGTCTGAAGATCGTCGAAAAAAATGCAAAGTCAAGCCGGTGGCGTCGTCCGTAGTCAAGATGGCGATGGAGAAAAAAGCCTAAATTCTCAACTAAAACAACTGAATATTTCGTCGGATCCAGCTAACAACAATGCTGAGTCGTGGAAACGCTGGTGGCAGCAGCTGGAGCTGTATCTCCTGGCTACAGGACTGGACAAATCTAGCGAGAAACGAAAAATCGCAATTTTACTCCATTTAATTGGTGAACGTGGATTGAATATATTTAATACGTTCGATTTTAAACTCGATAGCAGCACGCTCAACGAAGTCAAATCCAAATTCGACAATTACTTCGAGCCACGAAGAAATGTGACCATGTGCAGGTATTTATTCTTCACACGTAGGCAAGAAAAATCCGAAAGCATCGAGGAATTCCTTACAGATTTGGAAATTAAAAGCAAAGATTGTGAATTTGGCACGCTGAGGGAATCGCTAATTAAAGATATTTTCATAGCAAATTTAAATAATGAATTGTCACATGTTCGTCAAAGACTACTTCAAGAACCTGATCTGACGTATCAGAGGATGCAAGAGCTAACAAGAACGCTCATAGTCGCACAGCAGGATGCTGAAAGGATCGTCAAAGACAGTAGTGTTCCTGGTGAAAATATCAATCAACTTAGTCGGAAGAGCCGTGGTCGAAGAGACAGTCGACAGCGAGCGTCCAGTCGCAGGCCACCTTCAAGCAGTCGCCGGTCAGTGTCGAGCAGTCGCAAGGAAGCTTCAGCGTCGAACAGCGAACACAGCAGCTCGAGGACGTGTGGTCGCTGTGGGCAGTCTCATCGCTTCAAGTGTCCCGCTAAAGCAGTCCAATGCAGGTCATGTAAATCTTTTGGTCATTTTGCTAAATATTGTCTCAAGAATAAAAAAGTCAGTCAGTTACAATCGTTTAATTCAGATAAAAGTCAAGATTATTTTGTTGGTATGTTAAACAGTCAATTAAAGTCGAGTCAAAGTCATAAAAGTCATTCATATCAGTATGATCTGTTGGGTACTAGGTCTAGTAGTCAGTCACACAATATTTACAGGGCACACAGTCACAGTGGTTCACAGATGGGGACAAGGCAGTCACAGTCACATCCCAATGATGAAAGAAGTGACAATTATTCTGAGAGACATGATAGTCAATTTCCCCATTCATATTATCTCTGTGATGAAACCAGTGACAAATCTGAGAGATCCAAAAGTCATTGTGTAGATCTCAGTGATGAAAACAGTCACATGTCTGAGAGATCAGTCAGTCAAAATCCCCATTCATATTATCTCTGTGATGAGAATAGTGACAGTCAGTCTGAGAGATATGTAGATCTCGGTGATGAGATTAGTCACATATCTGAGAGATGGAGTCAAAATAAAAAATTTCAAAGTCAAATATTCCAGTCAAACAGTCAAAATAAAAAATGTCAACATCTCAATGAAGAATATTATAGTCACAAGTCTGAGGGATTACAACACACACAGGGTCATCATCACAGAAATAGCAGTCAGACATACAACAGTCAGTTTATACAGTCACCCAACAAATCTTTAGTCAATCACTCAGAAGTAAAATATTATGTCAACACTTTGAAAAATAGTTTTTCAAAGAAGTCATGGGAAATTAACTTGTCACTAGGAAATAAACAAATTACATGCATCATAGACTCTGGTGCAGATGTCAATATCATGTCGAAACAAACATTCAATTCTGTCAAACGTCAAAATAAACTCTCACTTGTCAAATGTCATGTCAATGTCACAGGATTTGGTGGAAAATCCATTCCGATTTTAGGCAAAGTCAATATAAATTGCAATTTGTGCATAAATAATCGTAAAGTCGTCGAATCAATAATGTTTATAGTAGCTAATTTAGATTGTCCAAATGTTCTTGGTCTACCAACTTGTGAAAAGTTAGGTATAATAAATCGTGTCTTTTCAGTATCTAAACAAAACTTTTGTAAACAAATTCTTACACAATATAATGATGTTTTTCAGGGTCTTGGGTGTCTACCTCCAGTCTGTCATCTTAAACTCAAGCCTGATGCAGTACCATGCGTGGATCCGCCAAGGAAAGTTCCATTTGCTTTACTAAAGAAGCTACGTGAGGAGTTGGATCGCATGGAGGCTATGAAAGTCATTGTCAAGGTTACAAAACCTACAGAGTGGGTCAACTCAGTCGTCGTAACTGTAAAAAGTTCAGGTCAGTTAAGAATTTGTCTAGATCCTAGAAATTTAAACAAGAACATTATGAGAGAATTTTATCCATTAAAGTCAATTGATGAGATTAGGTCTCAGCTTGAAGGAGCTGTATGTTTTTCTCATTTGGATGCATTCTCTGGATTTTGGATGCTACGTCTGGATGAATATAGTTCTGAATTATGTACTTTTCAAACACCATTTGGTAGATATAAGTATTTAAGATTACCTTACGGCATAAATGCCTCATCTGAAATATTTCAAAGAGTTATGATGAATTTATTTGGTGATATAGAAGGAGTCTTAATTTTCATAGACGATATTTTAGTTTATGGACCAAATGAGTCGGTACATAATGAAAGATTACATAAAGTTATGCAAAGAGCACGTCAAGTTAACTTAAAGTTTAACAAGTCAAAATGTAAATTTTTAGTCTCAGAAGTCTGTTTTTTGGGTTAAGTCTTCAGTAAAGATGGTGCAAGGGCAGACGAAGAGAAAGTCAAAGCCATTGTCAATATGCCCACACCAAAAAATGTCAAAGAGTTACAGAGAATACTAGGTATGATTAATTATTTAGGACCTTTTATAAGTAACTTGTCAGAAAAAACTCAAATATTAAGAAATCTTTTGAAAAAAGATTCAGTCTGGACTTGGGATGAGAATCATAGTCAATGTCTTAAAAAACTGAAAGATGAGATTACTAACTCACCAGTTTTAGCTCATTATAATCCCAAGATTCCATTAGTCTTGTCAGTCGATTCATCAAAGTCAGCTTTAGGTGCAGTCATTTTACAGAAAAACAAACCTATTGCATATAGTTCAAAAACTTTAACTGAAACTCAGGAAAGATATGCTCAAATCGAAAAGGAGCTACTAGCTATTCAATTTGGTTGTGAAAAATTTCACCAATATGTATATGGTAATAGAGTCACAGTACATACTGATCATAAACCATTAGTCTATTTATTTAAAAAACCATTACATGATGTACCAGCTAGATTACAGCGTATGATGTTAACTTTACAGAAATATGATTTAGAAGTCATACATGTCCCAGGTAAAGAAATGTATATATCAGATACATTGTCAAGAGCAGCTTTAAAAGACCATTATATACCTGAAAATGAATCACAAATGTCTTGTCATGTCAATTTAATGTATTCTAATTTAGCAATCACAAAAGAATACAGCACAAAATTAGCAAAGGAAACCAAAGTTGATGAATCCTTGCAATTATTGAAAAAATATTATAATGAAGGTTGGCCAAAAAGCAAAAACCATGTCAGTCCATTGGTAAAACCATTTTGGAATATTCAAGGAGAAATCCATGTAATTAAAGATTTAGTTTTCAAAGGTTCAAAATTAATAGTACCTCAGTCTATGCATAAAGAAATGTTAGACAAGATTCACAAGGGTCACCAAGGTATAAATAAATGTTTAAAATTGGCAAAAGAATCTTTGTATTGGCCAAATATGTCAAGTGATATAAAGAATTTAGTAGAACAATGTCTTGTATGTGCAAAATTCAAACCATGTAATCAAAAGGAACCACTACAAAATTTTGAAATATGTAAATATCCATGGCAACAAGTCGGTATTGATTTAATGCATTTTGATAACTTAGTTTATTTAATTGTCACAGATTATTACTCAAAGTACATAGAAATTGCTTTATTAAATAAAAACAGTACATCTCAAAATGTTATCACTCATTTAAAGTCTATTTTTGCTCGTCATGGAATACCATTGTCATTAGTGTCAGATGGTGGACCTCCTTTTCAGTCAATTGAATTTAAAAAGTTTATGTTAGAATGGGACATAGAACATATTATTACTAGTCCATATCATTCACAGTCGAATGGTCAAGCAGAAAGCTCAGTTAAAATCATAAAAAATATGTTAAAGAAATGTAAAGAAAACAAATCAGATCCATACATAGCTTTATTACAATATAGAAATACACCTAAAAATAATTTGTCATCACCAGCACAATTGCTAATGTCTAGAAACTTAAGAGATAACATCCCAGTGTCATACAAAAGATTAAAACCAAAAGTAGTAACTTTTAAGGATTATAAAGAGTCAGTTAAGAAAAACAATGAAAATAAAACAAAGTATTATGATAGAAATACAAAGCCTTTGTCAATATTATATTATAATGATCATGTCTATTTTAAAAGAAATCCTAAAAGTGACTGGGAACAAGCTATTGTTAAACAAAGATTGTTAAATAATAGGTCTTATGTTGTTGAGGATGTCCATGGTGTTAGGTATAGGAGGAATAGAATTCACTTAAGACATAAGTATTCTGATAATTTTTCAAACCCTCCTATGCAATCCAACTCGTCACAGGGGAGAGAGGAAGGTGACAGACAGGAGTCGTCTAGACAACAAGATTCCTCATCTCAAAAATCCTCAAGTGTAATAACAAAGTCAGGTCGCATTGTAAAACCTACTAGAAGGTTAATAGATGAAATAGATTAACTAAGTTGCTATGTCATAAATAATATATACTGTCATAAATAAGAATGTTAAATAAGTGTAACTATAAGTATCTTTAAGTATCTTGTCATTGTATAGTTGCATAGCATAATATATCTTTTAATTGTTTGTCAGGGGTCCAATTAGAACTCAACAGGGGGGATGTTGTATCATCACTAATTAGTAATATAGTAAGCATCCACCTCACTATTAATTATCTATGATATATAATCTGTGGTCCGGGTTCAGTCCGTCACTGCACTGCCTTAGCCACGTCTGTGAAGACTGTACTGTATATATTGTATGTCTGATTACAATTAAACCCTGTACATCAAGAAGTATCTTTCATTCCCAAACAACCACATAACAATGTAAAGTAACAAAGTTATGTTGGATGCTAATCCGTGGTCGTATCGCTAAGGTAGCTAATGGTCAACTAACGTTTAGTATAATAAAAGTATATAAAATTAATTAACGAAAGTAGGTCGCGGCGTCAGCAACTTACTAGCCTGTACGTAAACCGTACACTTGGGTCAAGTGAGCTCACGAACTTTACAGAATAGCACTACTCATATTTTCTTCGTTATTGTCTAGATTCTGTTAACAAAGGTGCAGAGACTAAAATGTCGATTGACTCATGTTAGACGTATTTGCAAGCAATTTTGGGCACTGCAGCAGGTTATGTTGACATTCAGGCTAAAAGGTCCTTGGAGCTTAATTTTAATGTTTTTATTTAAAACTTGTAACGTATTAGAATTGTGAAATATGGAGATTTTGTAATTATGAGCAAATCATGAGGAACAGTGCAGCCAGACGCTTTACTTTGTGTAATTTATATCATCACCATGCACTCAGAAAGATGAAGGAAAACATCGTGAAGAAATCGACAATTCCAGTCCATTAACCAAAAAATCGAAAACATGTGACCTCTACCAACCCGCACTGGACCCTCGTGGTGAATTATGGCCCAGTCCCTCTCATTTAAAGGAGGCCTGTGTCCCAACAATGGAAACATAACAGGCTGATGATGATGAAATAATTGAGCTTATTTTGATGCTTATTGTGGGGCCCTGACACAGCCAGATGGCGTTGCGGCAGACCTCGTAGAAGATGGCGGGACGAGCTTGACAAAACCAATGACCAATGACCAGTCCACTTTGGCCCTGGATCATGAAAAATGGAAGTCATGGGGAGAGGCCTTTGCCCAGCAGTGGGATGATGTGGGCTAGCAGTATCAGTATCAGTATTTTGATGCTGCATGCTGTCTAAAAAGCAAGGTGAGATGTCTTATGTGACTTACCTGTAAGGGTGACTGTGACTCTGTAGGTCTTTTGATGCAGTTTTTAGCACATCACCAGTGAAATTAGGACCAGTGCATAATATCAGTCAATGACAATTAATAACGATTGCTTTAGTAAATTTTTAAATCAATGAAATTTAATTTGATTTAATTTGATGAAAGATATTAATCACACCAAAAAAAAACATACCTGTTAAAAAGGGGGCCAAGTTCCTATCAGCTAATTGTTCGCTTAAAAAAGGGTTGAAATCCAATCCAATGCCAAGTTTAGATGCATTTTAAAATTTGATGAATTTCGACCAGATGGACCGTTGACGTGAATAAGGTGGCGGGTAGTGGCTGGATGCGGAAGGCGGAGGACTAGGTGTGGGCCGAGTCTTGGGAATGGCAAATGTTTACCAGTGGATCAGGCTGTTGATGAAGATGATTATGATCGATTTTAAAGTAAGGCTTTTGTTTAAATAAAAGAGTGCAATTTATGCAAATACGTGTTATATTTAACTAAAAATATCAGTCGTCCTTATTTAGTCCATGTTCAATTATAATCTCATTTTATACTTAAAATCTAAGCAATTGAATAACTTACAAACTTTCATATATAATATTTGATCCATTCATTCAGTACAAACATATATAAACCAGTTACATATGTCACATAATTATTATAAATTATAACATACTCATTTTTTAATTAATGATTAAAATTTCTTAAACATGTATGGTAATAAACATAACACAGCCTGATTGTGATTTCATTTTGTCAAATTTTACAAAAAATTGACATAATTTTACTATTACAATATTATAAAATTGTTAATTTTGTCAGTTTTTTTACATAATAAAGTATCATATAATTATTCTAATGAGAGAATACTGAATACTTATTTCTCTGAGATGTGTCCACATTACTGTAGTATTTTTTTGTTTTTGTTTTTTTTTTTATTATAAATTTTCAACATTAATGTAATAAAAACAATAAGATTAACTTTGTCATGGTTTGCTAAGATTGAAGTACAATACAAGTCCATTAATATGTTTTAAAATACAAAATTACAAAGCATAATTATACTTCTGTCTATACCTACATTACACATTTTTTTACTTACTGGGAGATAAGTTCATTTTAATTATTAGCAATCAAGATATCAAACAAGTTTGCAATATTCAAATTATTAAACAAAATACCTATACTTTTATATTCATTATATTTTTGATATAAAATAGGTACCTACCTAATCGAAGTGTATAAAACAACAGATAAATTATGATACCTAGTAATATCCCAAGACTTAGTAATTACTACTAATACTATTTTATGGCGATACCGATTTGTTTAGTCATTTGTGCTCGTGTACACGAAATAGCACCTAAATACTATAATAATAACTTCCATATTAGCTGTAATTATATTACGCTTGAACAAATTACCCTTAATAAGAAATGATACGCTTGGTCATTATATTAATTGATTTTATAAAATACGTTTTTATGTCTTTAGATAATAAAAACTAAGCGACGCTTGTTGTTTTTTTGTGCTGTTTTTTTTTTTCTGTAATGTTTACATCAATTTATCATGATAAATTATGTGATTACTTGGAGTCATAAATCAAAGGCATTTATAATTAACTTATCAAGCCTTAAATGATTTATTCCTTAACATTCTTGGCATGGTTTACAAATACGATTATGTGAAAACAACCTCTAATCGCATGATATCAAAATATAATTTCTTTTGTTACACAATAAGTAGATATATGTTGAGAAAGAAAAACGCACTAACTAATAAATATAGTATGTAAAATAATATAAAATTATCATGTATTTTGTCTCTAACATAAGAGTGATGTCATAAAAACTATAGATATATACAATTGATCATTAGTGATTAAATCCCCAACAAGTTTGAACATCACAAAAAACAACGAAATAATAAGGTCCTGATATCATAAAAACAAAGCAAAAGAAAAACTATACATCAACAATTAAAGTAAACCATCTGATTGTTTGGAAACCAGTTTTTAGTTACTGATTATACATTATCTACTTATTCAAGAATGCAAACTAAAAACCTGTTATATTACCTTGTATTATCGAGATTGTATTTAATGTCGTTCCTCGGTAAAATTTCAACAATCGTGGTCAGTATTGAAGCTTCATTGTCATAATATAATTAAAGTACCGTATAGAACTTACACTGGCCTCAACTGATTTGTACTAACGTCTATTCAAAATCATGGCGACCCTAGCCGACCCAGCCGTATAGGCCACACCCATAATATGTATGTGGTTTGTGGACACATGATAAATTATGCTCTAAGACACATCACAGCATTAAAGTCAGGGTTTTTTACGACGCGACCGCCCGATCTCATCATTTACAAGATTAACATAAATCAAGTAAATAACTGATGTCACTGTTGTATGTACAAACTAAAATATCTTTATAAATAACTTACACTAATATTAGAAATAAATAATACACCATAGCCTATGGCACTATCGATAGAATCTCGAAGTCTTTAACTGTTTCTGATTCTCACAGCACATTTTCACACATACCTCCAATCCTCATAAAATTATCTCACTGGTAACTTGCACGTTAATTTGGTATACCACTTTTTGTCTTTAATCGTCGGGGAAATAGAATCCTGTATCCACAGGAGCTGGTGATGGAGGCTTCGGAGTATCGGCTTCTCCAATTTCACCAAATCTCGGGTTAATAAGCAGGCCCAAAGTGTCTTCGTCTAAACCGACCTCGACCTCGTTTTCTGAAGATTTCCGACTGTCGTAGTTCGTGGGGCCCTCGAAGACGATCGCATTAGGGTCGTCAGGGTTGGGGTAGTACAGCTTCCTCGGCTGCACCAAATTCACTAGACACAGCAGCACAATCACGAACTTAATCCGACACATTTTCAACACGACTTTGCTTAGCGGCGAGGTGTAAACAAATGACCAACAACAGTTGGTAAACGTGTGTTTTAAACGAAGCGAGCAACGACGGGTTTTATGGTTCGCACTTGAATGAAAATCGTGAGTTATTCTGCAAATATATATAGTGGCTGGACCTACTATATCTAAAGTTTTCCTGTACGCACTTTCCTTAGTGAGTAATGCTGTATTATTTTTCTTATACAAATATCTTATGAATGAAAAGTTTCTGTTTATTGCAGTGACAAAAATGTGTGAGTTTATGCAAAGAGTGTTTACTTGTTTAGTAAATACAATAACTTAATCATAACAGATTCCTCTAATAAATTATGTCTGCATTACCTTTTTTTTAATAATTTATTACACATGAAATATACGATTTTAGAAAGTGAACCAATCTCAAATAAATTATAGAATCAGCCTAATTCTATACTTTTTGGAAATCCATAACAATTCATAATATTTAATTAGCAAACATTAATTTTTAAAAATATCAAAATAAATTACTTGTATTTAACATTTACCGCCAAGCAGCATAATTTTATAGAATTAAAAATAATTATTATACTAATTTTGATATCATAATTATCGTGTGTTGTATAAATTATATAAAAAGCAACTTTAAATTTAAAACTCTAAGTTAAATAATAATGGTACTTTGAATCTACATTTTAAATTGCAGAATTATCACATCGCGGTGAATCCCCGCAACCTGCATAAAGTACCTACCCACTTTATTTGAACGTCATTAACTTATTTATAACACACAAACTTGAAATAAATACATCAGTAAAGAAACATTTTAATTAATTTCAATGCACATACATACTTTCAATACCTACTTTTTCCATAGATTTTATAATCGATTGTCATTATTGATTCAACCTGTTTCAACCTGTATCAGGATATTGTAATCGTATAAAAAAGGATATAATGTAATGTATGTAATTACATACCAGTCGTTAATTCCAGAGCTCTGACTAAGACATTTAAGTCTTCATAAAACTTAGTCCGGATCTAAAGTCTTAACTTTTTTGTCAGTAATTTGTAAGTGTAATTTTACGGATATTTTAACTTGAGTGGTTACTTTTGCATTTGAAGTGCAATAATATTATGTTTATTGATCCGTGCAGGGGCATTTTTTGCGTTAGTGCATTTTAAGATACAGACATTCATTGTCATTTCAAATTAATTAATCATGGACTAACGAACTTTTGAATTCTTGGGGAATAAAAAGGTCACTTAAGGTGATTGGGCACACACACAATAGGCTGATAATATAAGATAGGGAATATACCATTTTTCGAATTTTATCGCTATATTTGGTTCTGATAAAGTGGCATTTTTCTCTCTCACAGAGAGGAGGCTTGTGTACCAGCTGTGGGGACATTATAGGCTAAAGGTGTTAAAGGTGGCCTTTTAATGGTAACCATACACCATACCGCCTATCGTCCAATCGGCATGACGCTGCCGATTGGATCAGTTAGAATTGACTGTGTGTGGGCGTGAAATCCATCAAATTGGCATGACAGTTAAATTTGATAGGCATGATCATGCCGATTTGATTATTCCGATTTAATCATGCCGATTTGATCCTTCCGATTTGATCAAATCGGCATGATCAAACTTCAAATCGATCGTCATGCCGATTGGACGATAGGCAGTATGGTGTATATGGACGAACTGCCAATTTGATCCAATCGGCAGCGTCATGCCGATTGGACGGTAGGCAGTATGGTGTATGGCTACTTTTAGACAGCAGGTCTCTGAAATACAATCAAAATATAATTATGAATAGATTATAATTTAATAAAATTAAAGGATAAGAAAACTTAGAAGATAGATGAACACCTAACGGGCCTGTTTTATCTTAATGTTCATTAAAGGCCTTTTTCAATAATTCCTAGCATTATTTAAATGGGATTTGGATTGAGTGATCCTTGAAGCCTATTTGGAGTATTATATTATTATGAACAAAAAAAAACAAAAGCGTGTGTTAGTTTTTGCATTTAAGTCACTGCCATACAATATTTCAATGAGTTTCATAATATTATTCCATCATCTTACGAGAGATGCATAAATGATGAATCAGCATTGGAACAACATTATTATTTGCTATTATAATTAAAGAAGAAACTAACTTAATATTGATTTGGACAAACAGGGAATATCCCGGTTTCTGTCACCATGAATAATATGTAGTTTCGAAGTTTCTTTGACCTTAATTTTTTATTCCTTTTAAAAGAAGAAAATGTTTCTTGAATAATAAAGTTTGAGTAAAAATGATTTTTCCTGTAGCCAAGTTCATAAACACAGCGGTGGTGGACGCCCACGGCGACGGACGTCGCAAGACGATCTCCGGCCACCGTAGGCGCGGGCATGCGGGCGGCGAGTAAAGGGCAACTCGCTACCCGACCATAGACCATGCCCGGGTCGACGGCGCGTTGTGTTCCACGCGCGCCTCAAAGAGCGTCAGCATAATGACGGGCCCCCCTCTAGAGGGCCAAAGCCTGCCGGGGTCGCGGGACTTATCTCATTACCGTGACCCCGGAACATAAAGGGCTATCGAAGGACACCGTGGATTTTAGTCAGTACAAGTCTGACAGTCCCTACCGCCCTGCCCGGGGTGGGAGGATTCATTTGATGATTTTACCACGCTAAAAAAAAAGTTCATAAACACAATACTCATCCATTCGCGCTTGTTAACATCTTCAACACTATTTCACCTAAGCTTTTCACTGCTGCTTTGGAAGACGTGATGAAAACATTGAATGGGATCAGCGTGGTATTAACATAAATGATGTCTACTTGTCACATCTTCGTTTCGCGGATGACTTAATTTTGTTTGCTGAATGCATGGAAGACCTGCAACACATACTTAAAAGTTGGCTAGAGAATGAACATGTCCAAGACTAAGGTGATGTCACGAATTCCAGACGACACTCACTCTGCTGTAATGGTTGGAAACGAGCGTCTGGAGTTTGTTGACCATTACGTTTATCTGGGACATGTTCTATCTTTTAAAAAGGAGCATTCAAACAAAGAGCTTTCCAGGAGAATACAGCTCGAGTGGGCGGCATTTGGTAAGCTCGAACATGTTTTTAGATCCAAGAAGATACCCCAATGTCTAAAAACTCCCCTTTTCAACCAATGTGTCCTGCCAACGATGAATTTCGGTGCCGAGACATGGACGCTTACAAAGGAGACTGTGCACCGAATTCGAGTTGCACAAATGTCCATGGAGCGAGCCATGCTTGACATTACTATTTTAGACCGAGTGCGTAACACCGAAATCCGTCGTTGGACGAATGTCTATGACGTCGGGGTAGGGCGATACGCCTCAAGTGGAGTTGAGCAGGGCATCTGGCTAGACGCAGAGATGGCAGATGGAGTAAGGTTCTGACCGAATGGTGGCCAAGGTTCGGCCAAAGAAACCAGGGCCACCCAAAAGCCCGTTGGGTTGACGATATCGTCAAGATCGCGGGGAATAGATGAATAAGAGACGCATAGAATCGAGAGATATGGCATAAAAAAAGGGAGAGGCCTATACCCAGCAGTGGGTGATCCCGGGCTGAATGAACATCTTCAAAAGCTACCCTTATTCAGCGCAAAGGATGATGTTAAAAATATGATTTTTCCTGTTATTTTAGGTAGTACCTTGCTCGTGGAAAAATTTAAAAGTAGCTAGGTACCTACAATAATATTGAAACATAAGCAGACCAATTAGTAAGCAAGATTTTTGACGCCATATTGTGACATAATGCAGGGTGCATAATGTTTTAACATTTTGCATACTTTTAAATAAACAATTATCATAATGAAAATAACTCTAACAAGATAATGAAGATAGTTGTAAAAAAGAATTTTCACAAAGTATTTTATCGAAAAACGTTATTTTCAAGTGATAGTTGACAGATTGAAGTCATTGACTCCTTCTTTCAAAGTTGGTCTGCATGTACTTGATTTAATTGATAATTTGTTTGTCATAATAATTATAATATATTACACTACGTCGCGTCTATGTCACGTTTTTTAACCGACTTCAAAAAAAGGAGGAGGTTCTCAATTCGTCGGAATCTTTTTTTTTTTTTTTTTCAAAATACATTTGTAAATGTTGTAAAAGTTTGAAACTGGCGACTAAGACTTGTCTATGCCTTATTCTGTTTCTGACATTTTCATTTGAAAAGGGTAGACGTAGACATGTTCAATAAAGACATTCTCTTTGAATTAACTTTTTAACAAAGAAAATCATTTGTTCGAATGTGCGTTTATTGTCTTTTATTCAATTCTTTTTGTGACATGTAAATGTATGAAAACTAATGTGTCAAATATTTGAGTAATATTAGTTTTTTTTTTTTTTGTGGGCTAAAATATGATGCAACAATAAAAAGAAATGTTTAGTAATACGGCCATAATCTTCTTGGATTAGGTACGTTTTCGTCAAATAAACACTCATCACAGCTACAGTATTTTTAGATAATATTTCTTTTTCATGATTTACTGACTAAAATCAATAATAAAGGGGAACAGTGTATAAGACGGGGACACGAGGTATGATAGAAATCACACACCTGAGGCAAACTTAACACAAAATTAACGTAGCACAAGCGCCAACAGGACGCCATTTGTTAATGGACGCTTGCAATAATGACGTCCTGATGGCGCTTGCGCTACGTTAGTGTTGTGTTAAGTATGCCTAAAGAGTGCATGTCCCCATTATACCTCGCGATTATTATTATCGTCTTCGTCTTATACACTGTTCCCCTAAGTGACAATACCAAATAAATAGATATGAAAATAGTAAAGTAATAAGAATTTGAATAATCTTCCTACTATCATGAGGCCCTCTGCTTTTGCCCATCAATGGGATGACTGATGATAACAGTGTATTTCTTTGATAATGAATTCCAATTGACTATTTAACAGAAAAATTCTAATTAGTCTGTCAGATTATCAAAAACATTAAAACCACATTTTTTTTGTTACTTAAACCAAAATTGACGGAGGATACGAAACTTTTCAAATTACGTCACAACTTCGTACAATTTTCATTGAATTCTGCCGTTAAACCCCCACACTCGAAATTTGATGCATTATGTATTTGTAAATATTTCATTGGTCTATCAAAAGAAATAAGTGTCCATTATTTCTCAAAACTCTAAAGCTATTGTCAAACAGACAGGCGAAGCGAATGCGATCCGGTAGTCTATGTGACAGGCTTCAAACAATTCCATATCTACATTACAAACAAACACGCTGTTTGACAATAGCTTAAATGACGTCTAATTAGATTTGCAATACCTATGATGCTGTCAAATTCCAATTACATTCTATGACGTAGTTTTGACTAATATTACACGCTAACAAAGTATTTTTGGTTCAAAGTTTGAGAATTAGTCACAATAATGATTTCTGCATGATGTTTAGCATTGACTCATTGTTAGAACCGTTAGACCGTTTAGTTACATAGTTAAGAAACATTTTCTTTCTATGTATCGGGATGAGCCTAAAAGAGTGTCAGGACAATGACGCATGACAGGGCCCCCCTTAAGGGCCCTTGCCCTTAAGCTTGCCCTTAAGGGCAAAACTTACGAGCTACCGTGACCCCGGAACGTAAATGGCTATTGAAGGACACCGTGGATTTTAGTCAGTACGAGTCTGACAGACCCTGCCCTGGGTGGGAGGACATTTGATGAATTTATTACGCTACATCAGACCTGGTAGCAAGCAGTACGGAAAAACGACAGCTCATACCTCGAAATAAATACCTTATTCCGGCGCGTCTTTGAATAAACAAGAAATTAGTTAAAATACTTCCAAAATACTGTTTTTACTACTTGTTTGGGTAGTTAGTATAAAATAACGTTAGTTACAGGACTTTGTACATAGTTTCGGAAGTTTTTTTACTAGTTATAAACGGCCTACAGTTGTGCAAAAAATCCTTTTAGAACATAAGAAATTTAAGGAAAAATAGCCATAATAAATCTTGTAAATAAAAAAAATGTTTTGCTGATGGGGTTTTTTTTTCGTGTAGTCAGAGATTCATGTTCAAACCTCTTGAAAATGTTTAGGTTACAATATAGCTAATCATTGTGATTTATTTATTTATTAAGGTTTTCCAACTTCAAGCTTCTGTGTATCGTTAAGGTATAAAAAAATATAATACGACCAGCACGTGTAGCATGGCGATTCTATCTCTATTCTACCAAGAAAAGACAAAGTTATTTCATCATTATTTCTATACAAATTGACTGTTTTTTTGCACAAGTATAACACGATTCTTACAACTTAAAGAATAGAAACATATTTTTTCTATATTTTAAACATTGCTATGCTTAAATCGATAAAATTCTTTTACGTTCTGTCATTTTGTCTATTCTCCCGTCGACAAAACCGGTTTCTACGGCGCCATGCTACGCGTGTAGGACTTACACAAAATAAGATAAAAAAACTCATAATATTTTTGAAACATGAATAAAGGTCAGTGCCTGATCTTCGGTTATAAAAAAAAAAAAAACAATGTTGAAACAGTTACTTTTCGTCAATGTTTTGGAATTGCTTCGATTCGAAGTAAAAAAGTGTTTTAAAATTGAAAAATAAAGATTAATATTTATAGTGTAATAGTAGTTGCATTAAAATCGCCGATCACTAATTCTATCTAAATTTTAAACGAATATAAAATCAAATACTATTCTACGCATCAGCTATTTAAATTTTAAATTGTTTAATAATAAGCTATTTGACAAAAAAAAAACTTTAGTCCGTCAGTAAGATTATCAAAAAATATTCGCCCCGTATTTTTTCTTTTTGTACGACTGCCAAAATTGACGGAGATACAACGCTTTCAAAATTGGCAATACGTCACAATTTAGTACAATTTCTACTGAATTCTGACGTCACCAGCCCCCACTCTCGAGTTTCAATGCGTTATATCTTGGTAAATGTTCATTGAATTTACAAAAGAAAAAACACGTGTCCGTTATTTCTCAAAACTCTAAATGCCGGACTAATTAGATTTGTGATATACTGTCAAATAGCCTATTCTAAGTCAATCTTGGCTAAATGAAAGCAACCGCACAGCTTGATGAGCCAAGACCTAATTAGTCGAGATTGGTTTGGTTCATCATAGCGAAATTCTTTCAAAGCGTTTCATGCTTCGTAAAGCACCAGCTAGTCCCAGCTAGTTTTTAAGATCTGAAGAAGAAAGTTGTTTTTTTATCGTTAGGTATCCCATACTAAGAATTTCTCCTGTGTCGTAAGTGCAATTAGAAATAGAAACTCACATACCATAGACCATAAAAACTACTTGTAGGTCATCATCAGCCTTTAAATGTTCCCACTGCTGGGACACAGGCCTCCTCTCTGTGAGAGGGAGTGGGCCGTAATCTACCACGCGGGCCCAGTGCGGATTGGTAGATGTCACATGTCTTCGAATTTTTGGTTCTAGGACATGCCGGTTTCCTCACGATGTTTTCCTTCACCGTTTTGAGAGCAGTGGTGTTGAAATAAATTACACAAAGTAATGCGCCTGACTGGGTTCGAACCCACGACCTACAACTCGTAAGTCGAGGCCAATACCACTGGGCCACCACTGCTCACTTGTAGGTCAACAAACAAATATTTGTTCCGTGCAGGTATCGAATCCGCGTCGCGCTGCACAGCAGTCGATTGCTCAACAATGCCAACTGAGTCGTCGTTGTCGTCGTTGATTGTGTTAACTCTGAACCATCACGGAATTTTAGGTGAACTAAGTCCTTAAAAAATGAAAGATTCCAATTGGCACTTTTACATTATAATTAATATTTGATCAGCAGACTCGCTCGCAACTGGTTTTATAAGTCTATGCCAAGTCATGTTAGTATTTTTTCTTTATCTTCTTACTGAGATTATTATTTCACAAATAAGTCCGTCAAAAAGGACATTCTAGTATTAAACTAGTTCTTTCTACTTCAAATAAATCAATATAATCATGTTCTGATTAGGCAGTTTTGCAAAAAATATTGAAATAAACTTACAATTTTCTTAAATACCAAACATTGTTTCTATGCGATGTCGAACTCTTTCGTCTAGTCGACCTTGATTAATTTACATAATGTATGTCGCTTTTTTAATGAATGGTAAACCGGTGTGGAAATCCTACGTGTAACATCTGTTGAGTGACATAGTGTGAATCTCCAGTAGAAAATCCATTTCTTTTTATGTTTGATGGGTTTGCTCATGACCTCAGTCTAGGTCAGGAGTGACTAAGACCATTTCGAAAGGATTATTTACACGCGTAGGTAAGTATCCCGTTAACTAATAAACATCTGTTCACCATCAACGCGACAGACAGACAGACAGCGGCTGCCTTAAACCCGGATGAATCGCAACTCACGTAATCCTGGAATACGGGCACAAAACCTCGGCACTCCGAGGTCGCTCCAAAAAGCGTGTGAACGTCTCAAAAGACTTCTGAGTTTCTGGAAGGAGCTGGGATGGCTCAAGTAGCCAATTTCTTAGTGGGGAAAAGAAAAAAAGCTTAATTAGTAATGAAATCCGGATGAAACGCAACCCACGTAATCCTGGAATACGGGCACAAAACCTCGGCACTCCGAGGTCGGGTCAATCTTCAATATTTGAGACATCCGTTGAGGATAATGATGCCCGATCTTTTACTACTAGTGCAACCATCCACTGACAAAAAACAAAAATATAAATTATTTTGATTTCATTTAAGTTAGATGTAATTAAAATAATATATATTTTTGTTTTTTGCATCATTATCCTCAACGGATGTCTCAAATATTGAAGATTGACCCGGTCGCTCTAAAAAGCGTGTGAACGTCTCAGAAGACTTCTGAGCTTCTGGAAGGAGCTGGGATGGCTCATCTAGCCAATTTCTTAGTGGGGAAAAGAAAAAAATCTTAATTAGTAATGAAATCCGGCATTGTGTCACCAATCAAACATTTCCCTGACATTATTTCTCATATTACTAGAAATACATGGCACGTGCTTAGTCACAAGGATATATTAATATAATTAGTCATATCATGTGTAGACTGTTTTAATGACATAAATTATAACTAGTTCATTATTATTCTACTACGAAATAAAATACTATCAAGATAAATGGGTCCGGATAGTAAAATATCCGTTTTTTTATACCAAAAATATATGCACAGTAAGAATAAGGTGCACTTTAGCATGGCCATGATCATCCTATAATGTTCCCACTGCTGGAATACATGCCTCCTCTCCATTTAAGGTAGTGGGCTCTAATACAACACGTGAGCCCAATGCTGCTCTCAAGCTATAATTGGTCTAATTGACAACGACAAGTGGCACAAAGTCGAGTGTTAGCTCGACTTTGTGCCATTTGTCGTTGATCCACATACCGCATAAACAGTTATGTCAATTTGTTGTGACATAAGCGCGTTTCCATTAGGAGAATCTTGCTACAGGTATGAAGTCGGTGGCTTTGTTTTTTTTTTTGTTGTCTTTTTTGCCACCGACTTCCGAAAGAAAAGTTATTTTGTAGGTTATTTTACCCTTTTTAGTGGTTGTTTTTGAAGGCGGTTAAATTTTTTTGAAAAAAGTTTTTATTTTACTCTTTTTAGTTTGTATTCAACCCAAATTCTTGTTAAATACATCATTTTCTTACATGTGCACTAGAATTTTGTAATCCGTAGCACACCGGTATTAACATCGCTCATGTACACAATAAGCTCGGGCACGCCGCAATCGCGGCGGTAAGACCCCTCTTTGAGGAGTGGCTGGAAAGGCGTCACGGCGTCCTGACCTACCGCATGACGCAGGTCCTCACCGGACACGGAAGTTTCGGGAGGTTCCTGTGTCGGATAGGGAGGGAAGAAACGCCTGGGTGTCACCACTGCGAGGATCGCCCGGAGGACACGGTGGAGCATACGGTGCAGGACTGCCCCGCTTGGGCAGGGCACCGCCGTGTCCTCGCGGCAGCGACAGGCGGAGACCTCTCGCGCCCGGCATTGGTCGAGGCCATGCTGCGGGGCGAGACGGAGTGGGAAGCGGTCGCCTCCTTCTGCGAAGCAGTTATGCTCGTGAAGGAGGAGGCGAGCCGCGAGAGAGAGAGGACAGCGTCCTCCCTCCGCCCCAGCCGCAGTGGTAGACGCCCACGGCGTCGGACGTCGCGGGACGATCTCCGGCCACCGTAGGCGCGGGCATGCGGGCGGCGAGTAAAGGGCAACTCGCCACCCGACCATGGACCATGCCCGGGTCGACGGCGCGTTGTGTTCCACGCGCGCCTCAAGGAGTGTCAGCATGATGACGGGGCTCCCCTCTAGAGGGCCAAAGGCTGCCGGGGTCGCGGGACTTATCTCATTACCGTGACCCCGGGACATAACGGGCTATTGAAGGACACCGTGGATTTTAGTCAGTACAAGTCTGACAGTCCCTCCCGCCCTGCCCGGGGTGGGAGGACTCATTTGATGATTTTACCACGCAAAAAAAAATAAAAATAAAAAATTACACAATAAGCTAATAAAATTCCCTATCACAAAAACTACTTAAGTAACCGATTTTGATGAAACTTACAGTATTCCCTAAGTTGAACGATCCCTAGTACAACAAAAAAAAAATACTTAAATCGGACTTGTAGTTCTGGAGATATGTGAAATCAGTCGATGCCTACTCCTTACTGTTAAGGAGTTGTACCTTCTATCATGAGCTCAGCTACATAAGATGATGATTGCCATACGCAAGTACTTAAATTACTTCATAAGATTTTAGAAAATCGATGTGTGGGCCGTTAAAGAAAAAAGCCCTCGAATTCTCCAGGATCCAATCATCAGATCCTGACTTGGTGACTTGCGCCCCGCACGCACACGTACAGTTCGGTCCGCGCATCTTGGACTGCGTTCCAAACCGCAGCAGTTTGGACTGCGGATCAAACTGTTGTGCTAAATACGATTTAAAATGCATTCACGGTTTGGACTGCGGATGAAACTTTCATATCTAGACAAACGTTCCGAACTGTGCGCGTAAATCTGATTTCAAGAGTTTGAACTACAGTTTGTACTAGCGCGTGGAACATTATAACTTTCAAAAGTTTGTTACGCAGTGGTAAGAAAAATGGACGAGGATTTTTGGACATCGCGTTAGCTAGATTTGTAGTTAGTTACTTTTGTTCCGTTACTTTCGTCAAATCTTTGCGAAATGCACCTCTTATTTTTTTTTTGTTTGGATGAGCTGAAAAAAACCTACTGACTTGAAAATTCAACAAGCGGTCATAGTACTCTTACTATCTTCTTACTTTTTAGCTTCCAGAGACACGGATGTTCACGGAACAAACAAATGAACTCTGTGATAGGTTCGACGATCCAAACCGCCAGTTTTTTCAATTTACGTTTATACGTGATTCGCGCGTAAAACTGTGAGATTTGCGCTCGCGTCGATCTGCCAGATCGGACTGTTAGATTCGCACATCTACACGTACAGTTCGGAGCGAGGGATGGAATGGCGCGTGCTGTTTCCCGCGGTCCGAACTTTACGTGTGCAGGGCGCTTATGGGACCACTACAGAAGTATCTTTTTTCGAACAAAAAAAGAATTTTGAAAATCGGTCCACAATTGGCGGAGTAATCGCGTAACAAATACACAAAAAATAGATAATACACATAGTGGTAATCAAAGAAATGCTAACAAAATAAAAAGTACTGAACCAAATTTATTGTGTGTTTTATGGGACCAAATGGAAAGTATACTGCATCGAACAAAAAAAGAATCACACTAATCGGACTAGAAACCTCGGAGTAATCGGTGTAGGTACATATACATAAAAAAATTAAAAAAAAAGAACCGACCGAATTGAGAACCTCCTCCTTTTTTTGAAGTCGGTTAAAAAAGCCTAAGATAATGTGTCTGTAAGTATCAATTATATCCACCGACATAAATATTAAAATTAGGCATGATAACATAATTATGTATTTCAAATATAAATGTGTTTCAAACGACATACGAATACTATTTCATATAAGACACACTTGTTACCCTTTTCAATTTGCTTTGTAACGAATGGACGACATTTCATTCATGTTTTACGACCTTGGAACAGATAACATTTACAAAATGTTGACACGGATCTTCAATAAAAGTCTTATAATAATTATAATTAATTCGTATCGTAAATAAAATGTTTATTTTTTTATCGTATAAAAATGAGACTTATTTAAATTGCAGAGCGTTGAGTACTACAACCGAGCAGCTTTCCTATAGACAAATGGACAGCTACAGACGTAAACGGTGAGTAAGGTAAACGGCCCAGTAACCGTGAAGTTTTGAACTTCACTGACTTTGCAGGTACGCTATGGTAAAACTAGAAGACTTACAAAAAAAATAATTACATGACTAGAGAGATAATTTTAACAAGTTTTATTGTAATATTCTTTTTTTAATTAGTATAAATTTTCTTTAACAATGCAAGAAAAATATAAAATAAAGGGCTAATTGTACCAGTACCCGGTAGATTTGTACTAGTAAACGTTAAATTGTCCCTGAATCCGGTAATATTCAATGCGAATTTGAACTCTATTGGTTTACGTTAAAGTTCACAGAAATACTATTTTTGCATATCTGTGTAAAAAAAATAAAGAAGGGCTTATCCAAAGAAAAGACATTTGTATTAATGGAAAATTTTCAAATGTATTTATGAAAATTATTATAGGTAATAATAGTTAACATCACGAAGTTTAAACTAAGTATTCGTAATGTTACTTAGTTTAAACTAAACTTTTACGTGAGATACCGAACTGCCTGGCAGCAGCTGAAATTGAGGCTTCTTTTATGACTGCTTATTATTATCAGCCCATTGCCATCCACTGCTGAACGTAAGCCTCCCCCAAAGAGCTCCAACCCTCCCGGTCCTGGGCAGTCCGCATCCATCCGCTGCCAGCCACATTCCTCAATGACGACCCATCTTTTCGCAGGGCGTCCTACACTATGTTTGCCCATTCGCGGTCTCCACTCCAGCACTTGTCTACTCCATCTAGCATCGGTACGTCTACAGACGTGGCCGGCCCACTTCCACTTCAACGTGCTTATTCTACGCGCAATGTCGATTACTTTGGTTCTCTGGCGAATGACTTCGTTCCGAATTCTATCCGCCAGAGAGACTCCGAGCATTGCTCTCACTGCACGCTGAGTAACCTTGAATTTGTGGAACAGGCCTATGGTAAGTGTCCACGTTTCGGCTCCGTAAGTCATTACGGGTAGGACACACTGGTTGTAAACCCTGGTTTTGAGGGATTGTGGGATCGATGATTCGAAGATATGACGCAGCTTCCCGAATGCCGCCCAGCCCAAGCGTATCCTTCTGGTTGCTTCCTTCTCGAAGTTGTGCCGGCCCAGTTGTATAGTTTGGCCTAGATATATGTATTCTTGCACAACTTTGAGGGCAGCACCATTTACGATAACAGGTCTCGGATTGACATGACCATTGAACATGAGTTTGGTTTTGTCTAAATTCATTCCGAGACCCTTAGGCTGTCCAGCATTACTTCCAGCTCCTGCAAAGATTCTGCCATGATGACAATCCGCAAATCGAAGGTCTGAGATGTACTGACCATTAATATTTATACCACGTCCTTTCCAATCAAGCTTCTTGAAAACGTCCTCCAACGCGTTTGTAAACAGTTTCGGAGAGATGACGTCTTCCTGTCTTACACCTCGACGTAGTTGGATTGGTTTTGTGCTGTGTTCTTGTACTTGGACGGTCATAGTTGCGGCCTTATACAGACATCACATCCCCTCAACCTAGCGGTAGTCAATGAGGCATCTCTGCATGGACTCCAGCACAGCCCAGGTCTCGACAGTATCAAAAGCTTTCTCGTAGTCCACATACGCTAGGCACAGAGGCTTATTCTATTCCTCGGTCTTTTGGATTATTTGCTTGAGTGTATGTATGTGGTCCATGGTGCTGTAGCCTTTTCAGAACCCGGCCTGCTCCGGCGGCTGGAAGTCATCGATATTTTGGGCGAGACGATTCGAGATAACTCTCGAAAACAACTTGTAGACATGGCTCAGGAGTGAAATGGGGCGGTAGTTTTTAAGAACCGTGTTATCGCCTTTTTTGAAAAATAATACCACCACGCTCCTGTGCCATGCGTCCGGTGATGTAACAGCTTGACTGCTTCCATGGCCTTTAATATGGCCTACTGCCTATCAGACATGGCTATCTGAAAAAAAATAACACTGTTCTTGAAAATTTCTGAATTCGTATCAATAGGAAAATACACACATCAAAAGTGTCTAGGGATCAAGCATTTTTATGCGGATTTCTTGAGATTGAGATGTGGCTTTGTAATAAATTTATGATTTTATAAATTTATATGGATCCTTTTTGGTGCATTTCATAATTTGAATCAGGAACTGTGAATCAAATTCGAGTAAAAGATGAAAATCAGCTGTCAATATTTTCCCTATAAAAACATACAACGCATTGAAGACATTATTAGTGCTACTGTTTCCCTACTACTGATTAAAACCAACGTTATTATGGAGCGGCGACGTCATTTAAGCAGGGAAGAAATGCTCAGAGCCGTGGGAATGATAGAAGCTGGTTCCCGGCAACGTACTGTGGCTTTAGCTCTGAATACAAGTCAGAGTGTTATCAGTCGACTTTGGACACGTTACCGAAGCACTGGTACCGTGGCTGAGCGCCATGGAGGACGGTATCGCTGCACCACACGGAGACAAGACCGATACATTCAAATCTTAACTCGAAGAGCTCCAACAATAACCGCCATGATGTTAGCCGTGAGGCTTCATCACTCTTCAGGGAACTTAATTAGCGACCAAACAGTCAGAAACCGCTTGCATGAAGTGAACCTTCATTCCCGAAGACCGCTACGGGTACCACCTATAGCAATGCACAATCGTAGGATTCGATATCAATGGGCTCTTGAACACAGAAATTGGGCAGAAGAACAATGGCGTTTCGTGTGCTTTTCTGATGAGTCTCGTTTCGGTATGAGACCGGATACAAGACGTATACGACACTGGAGAACCCCTGGACGCCAACAGCGATTAAAATCCTGCCAGGAAGTCCATCCTTATAGTGGTGGAACCATCATGGTATGGGCGGGTATTTGGATCGGCGGAAGAACTGAGTTGATTTGGATCAGAGGCAACCTCAACGCTCAAATTTATGCTGAGACGATTGTATCAGACGTCATCGTTCCTCTACAAGTGCAAATCGGTCCCTTATTTCAGTTAATGCATGATAATGCACGACCGCACACCGCAAGAGTTGTAAGACAGACTCTCGCCGCAGCTAACATCAATGTCCTGCCCTGGCCTGCTCAGTCGCCAGACTTGAATCCGATTGAGCATGCATGGGATATGCTACAGAGAAGAGCTCTGCCGAATATGGAGGGTATCCAGTCGCAAGAAGACCTTTTTTTGTTGTTACAACGAACATGGGCGGCCATTCTACAGCGTGATTTGGATGAACTCATTTTGAGTATGCCAAACCGATGTTCTTGTGTTGTTAGTGTTCGCGGTAGAAACACGGATTATTAATTGTTTAAGTTACCCAATAAAATTTTAAAGAAAACTGTTATTTCAGTCTTTTTTTCGAACTTTTGTGTTAGTGGTTCAAATGTCAAAAATCCCTTTATTAGGAAAATGGCAAATTTCTTTATTAATGCAAAGGTGACTTGGTTTATCGTTACTGTGACAAACGAAAACACTTTATTTGATGAATCCTTAAAGAAAATTTTAATTAATATCAATCAGGAGAAAAGTTATTGCAAAAATATATGTTGATCCCTAGACACTTTTGATGTGTGTATTATAGATAAATTACACCCAGACACAGAACAAATGATCGTGCTCATCACACAAACATTTGTCCTGGGTGGGAATCGAACCCACAACCTCCGGCATAGCAGTCAGGGTCACTAACCACTAGACCAACAGGCCTGTCGAATGTACAGGAACCTGGAATTTCGAAGCACTTTATTGGTGGTTATTAAAATACTTGAAGTCCATGTCGAGGCAGTGGATGTCTTTCAGATCAACGATAAAGTAAAACAAATGGAGACCCACAGAATTGTATTTTATGTACTTACCTTTGCGTCCCCTATTCCATTTACATTTCAATAACAACAAAATATAACACTTAAACCTGAGAAAGCTCGCGCAGCCCGCAGCCCTCAACTGCAAAAGACGTATGAAGCGTTCAGGGGCAAAATGTTCAATTCTAAAAATGTCCAGCGGTGTCAAAATGTCCAAGTCCCAAAATGTCCAATCCTCAAAACGCCCAATTCTCAAATGTGTAAGTGTCAAAATGTCCAATTCTCATAATGTCCAAGTCCCAAAAGTCCAATTTTCGAGAATGTGGTAAATTATAATAGTCACTAACAAAAAATAAACAGTCAAAGTGCCCTGCCCTGACCAATGAACCGTGACAGAAATGACAAGTAATAAAAAAGTCATTATAATCCATCAATATTAAAATTCATTGACACTTTAAAAGTTTCCAACCGTCTTTCAACTCAACTTAAGAACGTCAAAGGATTTGACACTTTCTATTATGAATCTTAGCATAAAATTAATGACGAAAACGTAGGGCTCTCTGTGGGCCTATCCATAATGCGCAACAGAAACCTAACGTAAATTCGAACGAAGAAAAAGAGTACTCGGATTTTTTAGACTTTATTCAAACTCTTCATAAAAAGCAACAAAATGCTGTTTATATATTAAAAGCTTTTATTTGAATTAAAAAACCAGACACAGTGATAGTGCAAAGCCTTGCAGGATAAATGTCCTCCTTCCTACTCATTCTGCACCTGCAATGTGGAAGTGGAAGTAATATGGCAAGTAATAAACGTAAACAATCAGTAGTCTTCAATACATTATAAACTTTAAGCTCTTGCGCATAAAGTTGAAAATCTATCAAAGAATACTGAGCGTTATCGACCGGATCAAACGAAAACGCTCACAAAAAGAAGAAAAATTTAAAACTACTAGATTTTTTATTCAATTTCGGTAAGTAAACAGTTAAATAATGTAGTCAAGGGTATTCGAACCGTCTGCCTAATGAGCATTCCCGGTCTAATAAATTCCTGTGTGGGCGCTTCCTACCTCCTTTGGTTACCGCAAACCATTATCCTTTAATTCCCATGGGTGCGGGCTGATGGGAATACGGAGAGGTTAAGGTTGGAGTAAGGTCCATGGGATATGTGACCCTTATAAAATGAAATTGATTGAAGTGATTAATTCCGTCTTGTATTTATGTTAAGTATTTCACAACGTGTAAATAGGTATATACGTACAAAAACTAGTATAGTGCTAAGTCGTAATATAAAACCGTGATTACATTAATTATTGTGTGAAAGTAAATAAAATATTGCCTTTCTTACTTGCTGATACTTATTATTAAAATTAAATTGTACTCGTAACTTTACATAGGTGAAAAATAATTTTGAAAATACGTATTTGAAGTAGAAATTCCTACTGTGGGGCAACGTTTTAAAAATATATTCAAAATAATAAGTACCTAATTAATTACAAACAAAAACATGAAATACAAATATTCTTTTCTTTATAATATTAATGCCCTTATAGTTTTCACAAAATAGGTATAATTTAAAGCATCTGACTTTACTAACAAAAAATAATCTCATAATTCGTGAAGGTTATCAACGCTCACACGGTAACCACGTAATACTATTTCGAACACTCACACAAAGTCACTTTTTTTTTAAATCGGATTTTCCTACCAAGAGCTTCTTTGCAGGAAAATCTAATTTAAAAAAAGATATTCATTTAAAAAAATTAACAACTGTTATTTGGAATGGTGTTCTGCATGTGCATTGATGTCCTTTAGGCCTAGTATATGAGCTTAATCCTATTATATTCCCACTGGGACACAGGCCTCCTCTGTGAGAGGGAGTGGAGTTTAGTCCACTATGCGTGTCCAGTGTGGGTTGGTAGATAGGTAAGTATATCACTTATTTTTTGTGAAGGCTGGTTAACATATAATTGGCGACTGTGTAAGTTCTAGTCTTTTTATAATTATAAGGGTGTTAAAAAATCAACTGCAGGAATTTCGTGTGTGTTCGGTATCAAAAACCAAGTACATTACATAAAAAAAAAATTTTTTTTCGAGCATTTTTTTTTCAAAAAAAAAATTTTTTTTTCAATTTTTTTTTTCAAAATTATTAATTTTTTTTTCAAGTTTTTACTTTTGGCCGATTATTATGGCCAATAAAATAAATTGCCAGTCCAAAGTCTGCAAAATGTGATGGGAAAGTTGGAATCAGCTGTGAACGCTGGGTAAGTAATATATGATATAACTACAAAATCTCTAATATTTACAAGAGATAACAACTGAATATATAATTTTATTTGATATAACGATCTTTTAATATAATAAACGATTGACATAATTTTATAATGACTAATTTTTATAAGTATAACAATCAATGAGTATAAAATCGTTTTGTATACGTCTCAAAAGACATAAAACTTAATTGGTCTTTTTTTTTTTCTTCCTGGTAAGTAATCTAGCTCTAATGTACCTACTAATAATGCCACCTGCCATGAATTCTCGACGGATGCTCCTTTTTCTGCGTACAGGGTTTAAAGTAACCTAACCTGTCCGTGTCGGGGTGTCCCAAGTCCCCGAGCTCGCTTCGCTCGATCTTGCATCCTAGGTTAAATAACTGATTACTACCTGTCGTGCTGGCTCGACGGAGCCCCGCTTCGCGGGTCTCCTATTTCTTCGTGCAAGGTTTAAAGTAACCTAACACGAAGGGGATGGCGGGGTCTTTCAGACCCCGCCATCCCCTTCGAACCTAACCTGTCCGTGTCGGGGTGTCCCAAGTCCCCGAGCTCGCTTCGCTCGCTCTTGCATCCTAGGTCAAATAACTGATTACTACCTGTCATGCGGGCTCGACGGAGCCCCGCTTCGCGGGGCTCCTATTTCTGCGTGCAAGGTTTAAATTACCTAACACGAAGGGGATGGCGGGGTCTTTCAGACCCCGCCATCCCCTTCGAACCTAACCTGTCCGTGTCGAGGTGTCCCAAGTCCCCGAGCTCGCTTCGCTCGCTCTTGCATCCTAAGTCAAATAACTGATTACTACCTGTCATGCTGGCTCGACGGAGGCCCGCTTCGCGGGGCTCTTAATTATTTCTGAGTACAGGGTTTAAAGTAACCTAACACGAAGGGGATATTTGGGTCTTTCAGACCCCGCCATCCCCTTCGAACCTAACCTGTCCATGTCGGGGTGTCCCAAGTCCCGAGCTCGATACGCTCGCTCTTGGATACTAGATTTTTCTAATAACAATAGCAATCGTGAAGGCAAACAATCAAAGTCCAAAGGATAAGCCAAAGTCATCAAAGAAAATAGTTTAAACGTTAAATTATGTGTTTCAAACGTTATCATAATGATTTTCGGTTAAATAAACGTTATATCAAATAAAATTATATGAAATGAGTTTTATAGTAACACAAACATTATGTGTAAAGAAATTATATCAATCGTTGGTAATCTCACGTTGATTATATCATGTGAACGTTATTGAAATGAAAATATATCAAGTAACTTTATATGAAATGAGACGCACCCGTGAACGCTACACACAGGTGAACGACCTCAAAGAGCAATCAAATTCAGAAACATGGTCAAAAAAAATGGTTGAAAAAAAAAATTTTATTTTTGAAAAAGAATATTCAAAATCAAAATTTTTTTTTGGAATGTACTTGGTTTTTGATACCGAGTACGCACACGAAATTCCTGCAGTTGATTTTTTAACACCTTGTATAGGTACCTTAACTTTACTGCACACAGAAGCTGTTGGTAAACCTTAATAAATAAATAAGTAGTTTCTTCACGATGTTTTCGCTGTATCATTTCAGAAGTAATGGTGATGAAATAAATTACACAAAGTTATGGACCTCGCTTCACACCCATGATTACTACTAGTAGGTCTGGGCCGGTATTACTTGGCCACCACTGTTCATCATAATGACAACAGAAAAATCACTAAAAGAGTACCAAATCGTTGAACCCGTCAGAAACAAAAAAAATACTTCCACGTGTATAGTTTTGTTTTTACCGCAGACATTGTTTTTTTTTTTACATTCACAAAAATGTTTTAACTCATAACACGATTTCACCATCGTCATGCAACTTCGCATGACAATAAAAACTTGTGACGTATCCTCCTTCAGAACCGTTATTTTTATATCCTTCCTCTGTTCATCTCGATGACGACAATCTTACAACATCTTACGTAGGAACAATGATTCATAACCTAAATACGTACAAAGTAACCACATGGTTTAAATCGTTTAGTGTACGAGTACGTCAGAACCGTTATCTTAATCGATTCTACCGTTTTCCTCAAAAATAAAGTTGTTAAATACGCAATTTGCGATTTCCGGCGGGATTAGCTTAGCATTAGACATGGACATGTCGCGGGACTGTCTAAGCAGATCACCGTGATCCTGGAACGTATAGGGCAATTAAAGGAACAGGGTATTTTTAGTCAGTAAGACTCGGACAGTCCCTTTCGCTCCACCCAAGAGACTTATTTAAAGGTTTCACAAAAAAAAAAAAACCAGATTTTTATTCAAAGATTGGTACTATTTTTTTTTTTGTGCGGGAATGGAAATGGAGTCCGCGAGACGTCACGCAGCGCAGCAATCGCTTATACACTGCCCCACATAATTTAACTAACACACACATAGTAAGCGAGCGATTATTAAAATACAACAAAAAAACATTTTTTGGATTTTCCTTCCCACAGCAGCTCCTAACAGCCAGAATCGACAGTAGCAACTATCAGAAAAGCGCCGAGACAGTGAAGCTCGACGAAGTCCCGCAATATGAATTTATTAACTATCTTGGATTCTGCAATAAAATGAATAAAAAAAGAATAGTCACACAGTCATAGCCTTCCATAACCTCCAGAGCACAACAAGGTCTCTAAGCAGAAAAGAACATTAACAACTCGGATGAGCCCGCAGTTACCCACCACGGATAAAAATAGGGTTAGTGAGCAACTCGTCCACTTCAATACTGAGACCAAGGACCAATTGCACCGAGCACGCCGCAATAGCGGCGGTAAGACCCCTCTTTGAGGAGTGGCTGGATAGGCGCCACGGCGTCCTCACCTTCCTCTTGAATCAGGTCCTCACCGAACAGGGAAGTTTCGATAGGTTCCTGTGTCGGATAGGGAAGGAAGAAACGCCTGGGTGTCACCACTGTGAGAATCGCCCGGAGGATACCGTGGAGCATATGGTGCAGGACTGCCCCGCTTGAGCAGAGCACCGCCGTGTCCTCACAGAGGCGATAGGCGGCGACCTCTCGCACCCGGGATTGGTCGAGGGGCGAGACGGAATGGGAAGCGGTCGCCGCCGTTTTAAACCCGCTGGTCCTAGGCCCAATTTTGAAGTGGACGAGTTGCCCGCTAACTCAAAAAATACGGATCCTGAATTTTATTTAAACCAGAGTCTCTGAGTTTTGTCTCCAATTTCCTCTTATTCCATTAATGTACGTCAATCCGTCGATTTAGGAGAACATTATCGTCTTGTTAGCTGTCCGGACTGTCACAGTCGTCATTAAGAGACGTCAGTGTGCCTGACGACATTATTGGATTAAGGGACGTCTTGTAACAGCGAGTGAATTATCCTTACGGTGAATTTATCGTCGATACGTTACTCATTTCTATTGAAATTTATAATGAAGAATTAGGAGACTACTGTTTGACTCACAACACATATTTTTTTTAATATTTTTATTAATAAGTATGCATATAATAATTATTCATAAATATGATTTTATGTCGTGGACGGTCATTAGTACGGTCGTTAAACGAATCGCGCCACGTGACTCGAGTGATGCCAGCATCAAAACACGGGTTAACTCGTGCACATAGCAACTTCACTCACACTATCACATAGGAGAATAGTAACTTCACTCTAAGTAGTGTCATATGTTATGCTATGATAAATTAAACTCATGCATGCATGGTTATTAAAAGTGCGAGGAGCTTGCCGTCCGATCAAGGACTAGGCCCGATTCAACAACAGTGCATAGTTTTCCTCGCATGCAAGGGGCTGTCGGCAAATTAACTCCCATCAGGCCAAACGTCTGCTGGGGTAGACCGTCTTAAAAGGACACCGTGGCCCTGGAAAGCAAAAGGCAACCAAAGGAACAGGGTGGAACTTTTATTAATCGATTTTAAGAGTCTGACAGTCCCTTACACTGTTTGATGATTTTACCAGCCAATAAAATATTGTGCAATCATTGTTCCTCTTCACTCGATCATCCTATAATCCTTCCGCATAATGTCATCTATGGAACTACTTACTTCCTTACAGTGTCTTGCTTGCTTAAAATTCTCAATGTATGACGTACGGAATGAAATTTAAACTCCATAATCTCCGTCATAGCCTCGCCACAAACTCGGTATTTGACGTCACAACGCGTCACCACAGTTTACTGAACGCTTTAATAATATTACGTAGTCTATACCAGTAAATAAATGAAAGGTTACTAACTGAACTAGTCCAGGAAACGAAGACACGTCACAGACTGTTGGCCTACCTGACCAAATTGACCCTGTGACCTTTATGTGGGTAAGTTCGGTGGATACCGTAATTGCTTTGTCAAGACACAAGCACAGCAGAAGAAAAACAAAGTGGTGTTATGATCTTCTAGAAGCACAAACTTCGACTGTGTTCCGGACGCATTCGACCCGAATCTCTTCAAGGTTGGAGTGATCAGGCTTGTTCTGGGGAAGCTTACTCCATTGTAGACTTTGTCTCTGTTACCTCTGATCTGGTCTACTAGAGTCAAGAGCAAACGAGGTTGGATCTGCGCTAAGTTGGTTATCAGGTTCAGCATCTTTGGGTTCAGTCCTTACATTTTCTTTTTTTTTATCTTGGTAAAATCGGGGCGGGAGGGACTGTCAGACTTGTACTGTCTAAAATCCACGGTGATCCTTCAATAACCCTTTACGTTCCAGGGTCACTGTTTCCTGATGAGACAGTCCACGACCCCAACAGGCTTTGGCCCTGTAAGGGAGGCCCCGTCGTATATCTGACAGCTCTTTGAGGCGCGCTTGGATCACGACGCGCCGTCGCCTTCGATCCGGGCGTGGTCCATAGCCGACCGCATGCCGTCGGCCTTTATATGCTCCTAAAACTGGCGTAGTGTGGGTACACTATTTACAACTTCGTAAATTATGGGGTATCATAATTTGGTAGTTTCAATTTACCACCTAAAGTTGTCAAAAGTGATAAGGTGACATACCTACTACAAAATAAATAAAAAACCTTAATTACGTAACTTAATAAGCAGATTTAATTCGTCAGTCGACATCGTCAAGTCAAGTTATTAGACGTCACGGGGTCGTCAAGCCAGACTTAGCATTAGACAACTTAGCATTTTTTATTTTGTTTTGAAACTCTCGAGTATTTTTTAATAAAAGGAACATAAAATATGTTAAATATTAAATACTCGTTCATTCAATTATAATGTGTTTTTGAAGCTATGAAATAGATTGACGTAATAAAAGATGGGCAGACTTATTTAATTAGTTGCTACGTAGTAGTTTGTTACCAATTTATTATTAGGTATCCATGCCACAATTTGCTACTTACCTTACTTACTTACAAATAATATAAATAAGTACCTCTGAATAAATTATTTTAACTGTAGTACCTATCTTTCATCGGTTATTTACTCTCGAAATAAATTTTCACATGCCGATGCCTTCCACAATGCGTGGTGTATATAGATTCCTTTTCCTTCAAAAATGTAAAATTAAAAAAAAAAAAAAAAGAATCACACAATACGCACCAGGATAACAAGGCAATTGAAACGAAGACAGTCAAATCAAGTATTCCAATAAATGGAGTAAAGACATTACAGTGACTACGAGTATTAATTGTATTTTAGTTAAAAGAGATTCGAGGAACAGACAATTGTTTTTAAGATGAAATAAATTCCAATTATATTACTGAATCGAAAGCTCGATTACCTCTTGAAAGATTTGTCAATCATGTCGAAATGTTAACTGTAGATGACCATTAAAGATGTCTTTGAAGAAGTTGGAGTGTTCGGATTTCGGGGAAATAAAATGATATTTTTTTTAAGAACATTAAATTTATCGCTTATTCCAGTATAATATACAGGGTGGAATTTTGTAATGCCACCTGGAGGGAAAGTACTCTTAATACTGCAGATAGAAAATTTTACTCAAAGGAAACATTCCTTTATTTTTGAATAGAAAGCAAACTGCATTCAAAGATTTTCGAAAATTCTCTTCTCCCACACCCGGGAATCGAACCGGCTAAAATCTGAAAAAATTATACCCTGTACTTTCATTGCATCGATTAACGATCGATGGAATGGGATGAAGGAAATGAAGGAAATCTCTCTAACAAACATGATAAATTAAATGAAAGGAAAACCAGGAAATCTGAAGTTACAAATTCAATGAGTCATTTTTTGTAAATAATTAAATTAATTTAAGATTTAATGGTTTTCCTTTCATTTAATTTATCATGTTTGTTAGAGAGATTTCATCCTTATAATTGACCCTAACGATCGATGCAGTAAAAGTAGGTACTTACAGGGTATAATTTTTTCAGATTTTAGCCGGTTCGATTCCCGGGTGTGGGAGAAGAGAATTTTCGAAAATCTTTGAATGCAGTTTGCTTTCTATTCAAAAATAAAGGAATGTTTCCTTTGAGTAAAATTTTCTATCTGCAGTATTAAGAGTACTTTCCCTCCAGGTGGCATTACAAAATTCCACCCTGTATATTATTAGATGAAGTACAATTTCGATTTGTACTAATTCTCTTGAACAATTTATAATAGATCGCAAAACATACACATTTAAGTCTTAAATAACCGTGTGTTGTTATGAAAATATTTTATTGACAGAAAAACATTATATTATTCATCCCACTAAATGTTTTAAAAATTCAATGTAATGTTTGAACATTAATTTGCATCCATTGCATATTGATTATTATAATTATATAAAAAAAAAACCAAAAAGGTAACAAGACAGTAGGTACTAATCAAATAAAAATCAAAGAATCTACTACTACTCGTACACACCAGGAATACAAATTCAACCTCAAATGATCGAAATCCAAACATAATAAAAAAGCAAATGATGTTACAATCCAAAGTTTTCAGACTGGTGAATCCGTACTAAATCCTTCTGATTGTTTCAGTAAATTCTAACATTAGATATTCAGATCTGAAGTCTGTTGAACAGGGGCGTAGCTAGTACTGATTGGGAGGGCCCAACTCATCAGAAGCAATTGAAACAAGGTTGTGTTATACAGGCCCCTTTTATACGTGGTTAAATCATCAAACAGGTCCTCCCGCCCTGGGTGGAGCGGAAAGGAGTACCAGACTCGTATTGACTGGTGTTGGTCCTCTAATCAAGTGATACAGATCACTACCGTATCCTCCACGTGTCCTTCGGGTGATCTTCACATGATCCTCATAACAGGGCTGTTTAAATCAAGTTTGGCGAAGCCGCAAAAATAAACTTGTGATTTTTGCAAGATAATAATATTTATGAGTTCACTGTTTAAATTAAGATTATATTAAGAGCGTAATGAGAAAGAAAATCAAGAAAGACCTCGATCATGTCTCGTATGAAAGAAGCCCTTATTAACTCAAAAATTGTAGTTTTCTGGATAGTTTATGAATAAATAAATCTTATTAAGAGTTTGAGGTGATCAACTGTAGATAAAAATGATTAGTGTGAAACTTTTCTGTACACGTCGGGGGCCCTGTTGCTACCTAGCTACCTCCCTGCTGCTGAATGATTAGAACTCGGTCGGATAAATTCCTTAACGCGGTTAGTGAGAGCGAATGCGGGCTATGGATTCGTTCCCATTGTTTGACTATCATACATTCCATGTTTGTAGAGGTAAAGAACCGAACATTTCCAAATGTTATACCTACTGTTACAACATCGTTGATGACATCTCATCATACGGGTTATGCGTGTTCCTCATTTGTGTGATAGCTTTTACCAACGAATTTGCCCTTGAGGATATAATGTTAATGCTTCGGCCATTATTGATGTATAACATGTTTCCTACGGCTTCTGTGGGAGTAATTTCGAGAAATGTGAAGGAAGTGGGACAGGATTGGTCAAATCAAATAGCGCGCGTGTAAAATTAATCCCATCCCATCCCATTTCCTTTAAGTTTATAAATCGACGTTCAAAAGTGCCTCTTTGATGGCCTAATATAAATGATTTTTGACTTTAATTTTGCGCGGTGTACAATGAACTGTCAGATATTAGCGACTCTTGTTACAGTCTGTCTGTAGATAAGTCTATTGTCTCAAAGTCAAATTCGCAGTAAAGCTCAACGTCAATTCGAAGTCGTGTTACTTATTACCAAGGTGAGGTATCAGAGGTACACGAGGCTTACTGTAGTCGCAACATGCAACTACAGCAAGCCTCGTTGCATTAGCCTGGTTCTTTTAACTTTATAGTCAGATGAGCTAGGGAGTCTATTCTGCCACTTCATCTTTCCGTTTAAAATACTAAAGATTTGGGAAATGCTAGCACTTTGGAGGACTGTCTCATGTAATATTAGAGTTTATTTTTTTTAGTCTTGATGCCGATTTTGTTATTGATTTTAAATTGCGATATCTTATTGAATCATCTTATTTCTTTACCTGAGTTTTTTTCTTAAAAATAACTATGGCAGGTAAAGTCCCTACTATGATAAGTTTAATCTTAGAATGCCGTTGATAATCGTGTAAAAATGGACGTTCATACGAACATTTAAAGACGTTTATCGTGAAAATCAATGGAAAATGCCGTTAGTTTGGCATGGCTACTAACGTATTACTAAGGATCTTTAAGTTCATTTTATCCTCAAGTGGCGACCACGAACCGAAAGATGCATCGTAGACAGGTCTCATTTTGGCGGACCAATAACATAGTGAGCCGCAGGTCACTCTTGTGAATGGTGAATGCAAGTGGCGGATTGTCATTCGTCGTGGTCATTTAAAGGGGTGGGATGTGAGGGCTTTAATCAGCAGTGGACTTGTTACTGCCTGAGGTTTTCAATCCATAATTCTCTTTCCATCACCCTCTATATGACAATTAACAAATTGTCATGTTATCGTACACCCATTCATCTTAAAGAAAGATAATATTTTACTAAAATATTTTTAACCTTATAATACTATACAGGGTGATTTGTTATTCGATGCAGTCCTTGAAATGGGTGATACTAGACCTTATTTGCAACAATTTTAACCCAGACAATATGGGGTCTAAACTGACTGGTTTTAGAGATATCGAACTTTAAAGATTTTTCGAAAAATTTCTACCTCTCCCTCATTAAGTGCTTATTGTTAGAAAGTAACGATAGTCACCACTTAGAATGTATGCTTTTCTGATAGAATATGAACGACTGAATCTAGTGAATACAAGTTTGTTGTAAAAATAATCATATCTTGGGAAATTAAGTGTCATAAAGTTTCTGTTTTGAAGATTTCTAAAAATAAAAATACTCCAGATAAAGACCGATTTTGCTTGATGCGATCGACCAAAATTAAGCGCATTAACTCAAAAAGCTAATATCAGATAGCAGTTTGGACAAAAACCACAGAAAAAAAATGTTGGGTCGAAAAAACATTATAACCGATTTTCTTTGATTTACTACTTTGTTAGTAACAACCCTAATTTTCTGGTAACACACTAACTAAAAGTGGATACTGTGGCACTATTTTAGAAAGGTAATGAGACAAGGAAGTTTTTTCTGTAATTTGTACACCAAGTGTCATACATTTATTTTGAAAAATATGCTTTGAAAGACAAGGAAAGTTTTCAGAAATCTTCAAAACAGAAACTTTATGACACTTAATTTCCCAAGATATGATTATTTTTACAACAAACTTGTATTCACTAGATTCAGTCGTTCATATTCTATCAGAAAAGCATAAATTCTAAGTGGTGACTATCGTTACTTTCTAACAATAAGCACTTAATGAGGGAGAGGTAGAAATTTTTCGAAAAATCTTTAAAGTTCGATATCTCTAAAACCAGTCAGTTTAGACCCCATATTGTCGGGGTTAAAATTGTTGCAAATAAGGTCTAGTATCACCCATTTCAAGGACTGCATCGAATAACAAATCACCCTGTATAAAACATTTTAAACCTTCCTTTTCGTCTTTCATGATATTATAATTTAATCTAATTTTTGATAACGCCATTCATTCAATCCCTCCTCATCGTGTACCATATTAATGCAATCGAACAACTTTTCAGTGTTACCAGTGATATTCACAAACTTCTAAAATTGACAGAACAGGAGCACTTATTTGATGATTTTCGAACTAATAAACTGCATTGCACAAACAACATAAGAAATCCGACAAAATCAATGAATCAGCATTATGTTATGACCAATTCACGAGTTAAACATTAAATGAACTAATTTAACTCGTATTTTAATGACTAATCATGTCCGTTATTTATTACCTCTGCTATACATTCCGCATTCTGCGGTCGCTGTGTATGTCCTAAAGTGTAAATGCTAGTCTATAAGTGGCAAGGCCTTTTCGTACAGTCACGAACAATAACATGTATACACTTAACAAAATTCAAACCCAATTTACTCGTGAAATGCTGGTTTCCACTTCGAAATAAGACCTATTTCGTAATAGTATGGCTTCCAAAATAGAAGTTTAATGAAAAGGCAAAAATTGTATCAATATGGTAGCAGAATATCGCTTTTGAATACTGCTTAGTGTATACATACTATTGCTCGTGACTGTACAAGTAGTGTATTTAAAGGTGAAATGACTTGTAATATGATAAGTTGACAACTGGAGCGAATAATATTTCCAGCTTTATTTACAGGGTTGCCAACTCAATGCCACGGTTGGGTGCTAAGTAACATCTCAAATAGTGCTAAATTGCTAGAAAGTTTCAAAAATAGTGCCAAATATATGAATCTAATAAAAAAGAACTCATAACAGAAATGTTTTAATTTTCGATTTTTTTTTATTTCATCTATATTATTTTTTGATTCCGAATGCCGTTTAATTTCAAATGTTCTTGCGTTAAATTCTATTTTACAGAAGGAACACATTGCTTTTGAACTATTTCCTAGCACAGGTCTAAGCCACTTTTTGTATTTTGGATCTTCCTCCCATTCTTTTCTATAATTTTGAATATAAGTACCTTTTTTAAGTAAAGGAACATCCATTTTCGTCTCACTGTCACCGAACACAAAACAAATTTAAGTTAATAAAATGATAAATACTATTAATCAGATAATTATTGCGCACAAAGACACGATTAATGAAAAACAAAAATGAACGAAAAACAAGCAAGGTTAGACAAAGTAGGAGTTATCTTAGAGAAAAAGACAAACATAGCACTGTTCGCCTCGTCTGCCATACACGCCTTTATTTTCACGTTCACGGGAATCCTCTACCGAAGTGCCGCAGATTACAGACTACACTAGTTTGCGTTTTGTTACTTCAGCCACAGCTGCATTTTGTGAGCGAACAGACAGCATCAAAATTAGTGCTAGATTTAGTGCTGGGTGCTGTTTCTTAATTTTCAGTGCTAGGCACATGAAAATAGTGCTAAATCTAGCACTCAAAGTGCTGAGTTGGCAACACTGTTTATTTATTTCATTAAGTTTTGTACCTAATATCTAATTGTATGACTAAGAACAAAAACATCTGTCAACGTAACAAGAATTAAAGAATTTCATATTTTTTGCAGCAACTTTCAATAGGATTACTTGAAGTTTTTTGGTAGCATAATGTTTTATGTACGCAATGGCTTTTTTTTCCTTTTTCCCATTAATATAACCGTTGGTGACATGTTCTTAGATATCACAATTTAGACTGTTCCTAACTAATCTTATAAAACGAATGCAGTTTATGTTCAATGTTGGTTAATTTAGCTCAAATTACCTTCATAAAACCAATAACTGTTTTATTACCTAACCACCGAACCAATTTATAAATGCATTAATTCAATCTACTAATAATGAATTCGCACATTTGAACATGTAGCAAATAAATCTTAGAAAACTTTCGCATTTATATTTAGTCGCCCCCCCGATAAGATTGATCATCACAGATTTAGGAAGTGATGAGAAAGATTGAACAAGATAACTCAACGTTAATAAATAGATTTCGATGTGGACATTACAAAAAGATTATAACTACAACTTAAACATTAACATTGCTGTGGTCATTACAAAAAAGAATATACTTAACTACAATTTAAACATTAACATAATACAAGAGTTCATAGGGTCATAAACTTAATAAGATAAGATACATAATCTTATAGAGAATGGAAGAATTTAAATCTGTCAATCGTTTTTTTTTTTATAAATTATACACAAGGTAACAAGAATTTATTTCATTGTATTGCGTTTGACAGGAACTGGTAAAGATTTAATTGAGTGATTGTCACTTTCATTTTCCGAAGAGTCGGAGGTGTAAGCAACGTTGGTTACGTTGGTGACATCAGTAATATGAGGTTTAGACATTCCGGACTTTGTATAATTCTTATTGTAAATTTTAATACAACAATGTCCTCTTGGAAAGAAACATCTTCTTAATCTAAATAGGAGATAAATGAAGAACAATACTGAAAGTATATAAATTAGAGAGAGATAATGTGTACTATATTTTTCTAAATGAGAAGGCTCTTCTATTTTATTTATTAATCTCTCGACATTGTCAAGCTGAGTACTTGCTTTTACTAAAGAGTCAAAACTATTAAATTCATTTAATTTAATATGTGGTATATGATGTAATGTCCTATTTAATTTTAGTTTGTCACAACAATCATCATTTATTATATTGAAGTCGGATACAATGGTTGTTAAATTCGAAGTGACGCTGTCACTTGGTGTAAAAGTTAAAGTTTTATAGTATGCTTTACAGGATTTCGGGAGATGTAGGATTCCTGTGCCGAACAAGATTTCGTCGAGGTCTCTCAATTCATCGTTACACATTATATGGCATTTACTGGGTTCAGACTGTACGAAAATCCAGCGATTGTTGGTTATTTTCTGAAAAACATCAATAGAGCCTCGTAGAACTCTTGTTTGGCAGGAATTTGGCAAATTATTAACAACTTCTGTCAACAGGGTTGTTTCACATGTTGGATTTGCAATAATTGAATACACATTATTTAACGCACACACGAGACACTGATCTTTGATCACTTTGCATTCACTAACACTTTCGAATTGTGAGTAGAATAAACGATCCGATGTTATGGCCAAATATTGTTTGGTAGGAGCAATTAAGACATAGGTATTAGGAGTTTCGTTGTTGAAGGAAATAGGTAATGGGATATTACGGAATAAATTATAAACTTGAGAAAGAACTAGTGGGATTCGAAGAAGGTCTTTAATAAAGATCCGCCTGCATCGATTAAACCCCGTTTAGATCGTTTAGTTTCTTTAACTTGAACTAAGTAGGAAATAGATGAGAATTTCTTAACATTATTAGCATGTTGTAATTTTAAGGAATTTAGTGAATTTAAACATTCGGATTTAATTTGAGAAGATTGATTAGAATCACAATATTTAGATACTCTTTCGAATAAGAATTCGACATATTCTAAATGTGGTTGTATATGACTAAGGTCTACATAAGTAATTACATTCCAGTTATCGTTCGTAAATCTGACATCTGATAACTGGTCAAAGTACAGCCCTGGGCTGTTTACAATTTGTGTGACGAATTTGTTCGCGAAAGTTGACACCGAACATCTGTAAACAATAGATACAATAACTTAATTATAATAATTTGTTGGTGAATCATATATTATTATTATTAGTATAATTGTTAGAAGGCAGGTTTAATTTCATCGTAATGGTGTCGAATATGTTTTCTATCGACTTGTATTGTTGCAGTGTGGTTGCCATTTAGTTTTATTATCTTATATGGACCTTTCCACACAGGCGATAAGGCTTTATTTTGTTTATGGTGACACCTAATGTATACCATATCACCGACACTATAGGCCACAGGACGAGAATGGGAGTCATGATATTGTTTAGAGCGTTCTTTAGACTGTTCAATATTTTGTAATGCCTTTTGTCGGCTGTAGTATAATCTATGGTTTAAAGCGCGAACATAGTCTGTATAGGTATTATTCTCAAGAGTATCGATCGATTTAGGAATATAAGGTTTATGCCCAAATACGAGTTCAAATGGAGAAAAACCTGTAGTTGAATGTATATTTGAATTATAAGCTAACATGGCAGTGTTCAGGTATAAATCCCATGTATGCGCATTTTCATTTATATAGGAACGTAGATATGCCTTTAAAGTAGAGTGACTTCTTTCTAACGCACCACAGGTTTGAGGGTGGTAAGGAGAAGCAAAGACGTGTTTAATTCCGAATAATCTCTCTAATTGTTTGAATAAATCTGAACAAAAGTTAGTTCCCTGATCTGTTATGATATTTCGCGGTATTCCTATGTGTGAAATAAAGTGTGTTAAACGTTGTGCAGTTTCTTGAGCTGAACATGTTTGCATGGGATAAGCCTGAGAATATTTTGTTAAGTCGTCTTGTAGAGTCAGAATGAATTTATATTGATCAATTCTAGTTTCAGGAAGAGGCCCTACAATATCTAAAAAAAACTTTTCATTTGGTCTAGTAGCTGTCGAAGTTATTATCATTGGAGCTTTATGAGTATGACGTAACGGTTTATTAACTTGACAGGACTTGCATCTCTTGACATAATTCTCTATGTCTTGACGCATGTTTTTCCACCAGTAAAGGGACTTTAACCTATCGTACATGCGAGAAATACCTGGATGTCCTGCAGAAGGCGAGTCATGATTATCTTTAAGTATACGAGGGACTTCGGCGGGCGTTGGGAATAGAATATTGTTATGATATATATGGACTTTAACACCCGTCTTGTGAAATAGAAAACCAACGATATTGTATATTCTATTGAATGATAATTTCGTAAACGGATCTTGAAAATCAGAGATAGCAACTTCTTTTTCTTCCGAGTACCACGTAGATATCATATCTCGATAGTCTCTTAGTATATTAAAAATATGTTTATAGGACATTTCGTCATAGTGATGGACGCGAAGGAATAGATGAGTGAAAACATGTCTTTCGTTAGACGTACTTTGAAATGTAGGGGAACAGTGTATAAGACGGGGACACGAGGTATGATGGGAAATCACACACTTAAAGCAAACTTAACACAATACTAACGTAGCGCAAGCGCCAACAGGACGCCATTTCTTAATGGCCGCTTGCAAATGACGTCCTGATTACGCTTGCTCTACGTTAGTGTTGTGTTAAGTATGCCTAAAGAGTGTATGTCCCCATTATACCTCGCGATTATTAACGTCCCCGTCTTATACACTGTTCCCCTATATAGTTCTCGTTCTACGGTTCTAATATCAGGCATGGTTTCGTCAATTTTAGACATTTGTAAAATTTCAGAACAGTATGGTATCGAGTCGTCTAGGTCAATTGCAGACGGGTAAGCGATCATTTTACACTTTGATTTAAGTAATGATTCATTGTGTTCTTCTATTACAGTGTCAAAGGAAATAGTTTGTTTTTGACTAATTTGCAAATATTTTTCATAAGTTTCAGAAGTCGTGGGAATATCGGAGTCTACAGCAAGGACTGGATTACGAGATAAGGAATCAGCGTTTAAATTTATTTTGCCCTTTTTATAAACAATTTCGTAATCGAACTCTTCGAGCTTCAGCCGCCAACGGATTAACTTAGAACTGGGATCTTTGCAACTAAATAACCATTGTAATGGTTTATGATCAGTGACGATTTGGAACTTGCGACCATACAGATATGGTCGGAAAACTTTGGTACCAAAGATTATTGCAAGACACTCCTTTTCAGTCGTGGAGTAGTTACCTTCGGATTTGTTCAGAGTGCGTGAAGCATAAGCGATTGGAAGGTCTTTATTTATTTCACCCTGAGAAAGGATAGCGGAAACGGCGTAGTTAGAAGCGTCTGTCGTAAGTAAGAAAGGTTTTGAGAAATCTGGATATTGAAGGATAGGGGCAGTAGTGATTTTGTCTTTTAAGGTTTCGAAGGCCATCTGTTGCTCTATAAGCCACGTAAATTTTGCATCCTTTTTTAGAAGGCTAGTAAGTGGTTTTGTTATATGAGAGAACTTGTCTATAAAACGCCTATAATAACCGACGAGACCAAGGAATGATTTGATATCTCGAGGATTTTTTGGAGTTGGAAATTTTTTCACGCATTCTACCTTTTTAGGATCGGGTTTCACCCCGCGTTCGGATATTATGTGGCCTAGATATTGTACTTCTTTACAAAGGAACTCGCTTTTATCAGGTTGCAGTTTTAAATTGTGTTCACGCAATTTCCTGAATACTAGTTTAAGTTTTGTGAGATGTGAGGATAAATCATGACCAAATACGACAATATCATCTAAATATGTGAAGCAATGAATACCCTGTAGTCCAGAGAGAACAATATTCATGAGTCTTTGGAATGTAGATGGAGCATTTTTTAGTCCGAAAGGCATCCTATTGAATTGATAATGTCCTGATAACCCAGGTACACCGGGAACACTAAAAGCTGTTTTTTCAGCATCTGACTCTTTAGTGTGAATTTGATGAAATGAAGATGCTAAATCGAGTGTAGTAAAGTATTTACTATGACCAAGCTGGTCTAATATGTCTGTAATATTAGGAATAGGATAGGCGTCGCCAATAGTTATCTCATTGAGTTTCCGATAATCTATTACTATACGCCACTTTGGTCTACCGGATGCGTCTTGTTTCTTTGGAACAACCCATATCGGAGCTGACCAGGGGGAGACGGAAGGGCGAATAATGTCTTGGTCCAACATGTTTTTTATTTGTTTGCTGACTTCTTCTTTATGGCACTCAGGAAAACGATAACTTTTTACGTGTATGGGAGTATTAGATGTTGTACGAATTTCGTGTTGGATTGTTTTAGTGGCGGTCAAGATATCTCCTTCTAAATAGAAAATGTCATTGAACTCCGAACACAATTTTCGTAGACATAACTCTTCTTCTTTATTCAGATGTTCACATCTTAAAGCATCTTGTACTCTTTGGTCGTGATTTAAATCAATTGAGGTTGTTGGGAAACAAGGAAAGCTTTCTGTGGCTGGATTGGAAGAGTTTGACGATTCAGAAGGACTGCTTTCTAAAATAAATAAAATTGGTTCTAATGTTAATTTGATTGGATTTAGAATAATATTGTTTTCTGAAAGGTTTAGGACAGATATATTAATTTTATTATTTGGTTTAACGCGAGTAAGACATTTCGAAAACAAAAGTTTGGGATAGTCATTTAGTTTTGTTGTTAAAATTAACCCTTCTTTTAGTTCAGGATTTGTAACGGAGCATTCTATCATCATTTCAGTTCGAGGTGGAATAGTATAAATTAGCTCAGTATGCAGTTTAAAGCAAACCTCCATTGGTAGTTGTAACTGAAACGTTGTCTAAGATATAGAAGCTTTATAATTTGAAAGAAAATTTGTACCTAAAATACCATCATAATCGAGATTTACATTATTAACAATATGAAAATAGAAAGGGAATTCGATTTCTTTCTCCGATAGAATCGTTAACATAAATCTACCTTTTGTTTCAGCATATGAATTTAAGTCATTAATGCCTTTGAACTTGACTGTATTTGAGTCGAGAGTAGGAATGTTTGATAAGCTAGTTTCTTTTACTAGGCAAATAGAACTACCAGTATCAACGAGGAATTTTAAAGGTTTTTTAGAATGAGACGTATGAACTTCAATAAATGGTAATATAGTTTTTTTATTTTGAGATATATCATAAATTGTAGGACATTCTTCAGAATTATCTAAAAGATTGTCAGTTAGATCTTGATAGGAACTAGTAGTATAAGATTCAGTGGATGCAGCGGACTGTACTTGTACAGATTTGTTTGAGATTAAATCTCGATCACCGACAGGGGGACAATTGTCCGATATAGAAGACGATGATTGTCTCTTACCGTTACCATTGGGCTTAGAAGCCGAAATAGAAGATAACGGTTTGTAACTTGATATAGAAATTGATTTAGAATTAGTAGGAATAGAATTTGATTTAGAATGATTTGGCATAGAATTTGATTTAGAATTAGTGTCTTTGATTTCGAACTCGCGTCGACACTTACACGCAAATCCAGATCTTAGTTTAAATTATCGTCGCTACTCTCTACATCATGAGATTGTGGTGGTAATGATATTTCGGAAGTTTCGACGCAATACTGTCGTTGCTGTTGAGAAGGCGGTTTAATTTGTTTGCGAGAGTTATTAAACTGTCGTTTTCGGCATTCCGAAATATCATGACCTGTATGCTTGCAATATCTACAAACGATAACCGCGGAGTCATGCTTGGAATTTGATGATGACGGATCAGATTGTGTGCGCGATTGTACTAGGAGTCGAGTTTCAGAACGTTTTTTGTTAAGACATTCCCATTCCAAATGCCCCTTTTTATTACAGTTTTTACAGAATTTTAGTTTTATTTGGACACTTGTACTTTTTTGAGTGTTTAAAATTTTTTCCTCCTCTATGGCAATGTTGATAGCGGCATTGAGGGTTTTTGGGTCTCGACACCGAACTATATTACTGATGTTAGTATGTAGGCCTATCATAAACGTATAAAGCGCGAGATCTTCAGTCATCGCGATGCGACCCGCTAATTCCTTCTTCAAAGTTTCAGCGTTATGAATTTCGGCTTGTAGACTTGTGAGGCAGGTCTCAATCCTTAAGACAAATTGGGCTACAGTCTCGTTTGGTTCTTGTTTACAAGACTGCAAATCTAATAATAAATGGTTATAGTGTTTTTTTCACCAAAATTTTGTCTCAGGAAATCCTTTAAAGTGTCAAAGTTATCAAATATTCTGTTAGAGCAAGCAATTTGAGCCTTGCCTCTTAATTTAGAAATTATAAATTTTAAGAGGAGTTCTTTTTGTGATTCCGATGCCAGATCGAGGGCGTTCTTACAGTTGGTTAAAAACGCAGGCAAAATGTCACGTCCTCCGCTATAAGTGTCGATGAAATCGCAAAGAACCTTCATGGGATATTGTTCTAAGAAAGACTTGCCTTCACTTTTAGTAGACATTTTGTTAAGAGGATAAGAATTTATGGGAAATAAATTGAAAGGAAGTAAACGCAAGGTGAAGAGGAATATTATCAAACGAATATTTGGCAATAAATCTTATCAGAATATTACTACTCACAATAATATCAAGAACAGCATAATATCTGATGCACGTAGAGGTGGATGACCGGACTGGTGAATGTGCTGTGTCTGCTTGGCGTTGGCCTTCCTCAGGCCAGAACACAGCACCGTCGAAATCGGGAAACAGCAATGGCAAGAACAGGAACTAGTCCCACTACTGGTAGTAGCAGTGAGAATATCGGTAACGGCGACAGGAACTTGTAGATGGAGACAGCGGCGGATAAAGAGATGGCACAGAGTTCTCGTCACAGTGGTTTTCGTAGGTTGGATACAGTGATGCACAGAGTTCTTTTGAGAGTTCGGACAGTTCAAAGTTGGTTAAGAGTTGAGTTTGATTCGAACGAAATGTGTAGTAGAGAATTATTGAGACTCGGTACCGTGGACAACGCGTTTTAGTACTTTTGAATTTCGCGAAAAATCTACCACACATCCCACTTCTGACACCACTGTTACGGGGTGGGATGGTGGAGACTAATTAAAATAAACTTTGTACTGGATTTTGCAGTTTAATTAAGATAAAGATACAGAGGGATTAGGTATTGTGTCCACACCGAAGTCTAAACCCGAACTACTCAATGATAGATTTTTAGAAACGATGATGATTTCGCACTTGCGTTAATAACGAGTACCACGTAAACAACTCAGGCTAGCTCAGCGCTTTTGGTTATTTCGAAATACGTTGCTAAGTCCAAATTATGAAGTAAACAACTTAGGCTAGATCAGCAATGGCGCTATGTCGAAATTATGAAGTAAACAACTTAAGCCAGATCAGCAATTTGATCAAATGTGATTCTGGTGAATAATGTAATATAACAGTACTTCGTACTCGTACTAATACATTTATTATAAACGTGAAAGTTTCTTTGGATGGATGGATGTTTGGTACGTACTCTTTAACGTGAAAACCATAAAAATTTTGGTTCAAAGAACTTTATAACCTAGATTTACACACACAGCTCTTGTAATGCTAGTTTGACCATCCCGTGAGATAATATTTTTTTTTAAACTGCACAAGTTCAACTCCGCAGGCATACAATAATACTCGTATGCTGATTTTCTACTAAAATGTAAATTATACAGAGTGCCAATAAATGAGTTCTGTATTCAAAATTGTATTCGCAAATAATATTATTTGATCAAATAATCAGCACGTTATTAAGGTACTGTTTAATAATCTTTTAGTTTTGTCATTTAATTGCGTATTACAATATTTTGAATAACCAAAGTTTAAAAAATTTTTTTTACAGTCATAAAGTCCAGTAAACAAGGTACTTTTTTTAGCGTGGTAAATCATCAAATGAGTCCTCCCACCCCGGGCAGGGCGGGAGGGACTGTCAGACTTGTACTGACTAAAATCCACGGTGTCCTTCAATAGCCCTTTATGTTCCGGGGTCACGGTAATGTACTAAAGGTACTAAAAATAAAATGTGGTTGAATGAACCTGTGAGACCAGAAGCGACAGGGTCTGGTTGATCAAAGACTCCTAAATAAATGGATGGCGACATCCTTACATGGAAAACTGAGAAAATTAACAGTACCCTTAGCACGAGTTTTCACTCTTTTACTTTACAGCGTCTTTTCAGTATTTACAGCGTTTCTTGTATGAAAAAATGGAACAGCGCCTCTGGTGTGCGAAGAAGGAACTAATTTTTTCCTTGAAAATTGTCAGTTAGAAATTGTCAAAGTTCCAGTTTACTTTACGTCTCAAATACTGAAAACTCGTGCTAAGGGTACAGAACTAATTAAATAATCTGACTGACTAGCTGGAATGAAACTACTGAATCTACTGATGCGCACTTTATCGAGCATTACATTTTTCGAATAATATGTGAAAATCGGAAAACGAAGAAATCGAACATACGACTTTCGGTCTAATAAACTTCGAGATTCTTAATAATAGATATTGTAATTTTTACGTTATCCAGAATAACCATTTGTTTAATCTTTTGTTTAGAACATGTTTTAACATTTCAGTTCTTTGACATGGCTGCCGTGTTTGTTAACTATTTATATTTTTAACACGGATCATTCTTCTTCTTCTTCGTGTCGCTGGCACGACGGTAATTATATTTTATTGGCCCAAAACTCCGCCAACTCCATTGCGTTGTCGGTAGCAGCGAAGAGGTCTATTTGGCTGCATCTTTTTGGGCTAAGAGGGCAGGATAGGAGATGAAGCATGGTTTGTGACTCAGCTCCACATCCGCATCCCGCTGCCGTTCATCAACTTAAACTCAACGATGCATCCGATAACCACCATAGGTGATAAAGGAAACATGATTATTTAGAAAAACTTGCAGATATTTGTGGAAACTAATGATGTATGTAATCGAGAAAGATATTAATTTTTGTTTGGCAAAAAATATATAATGAACTTATTCCTAGCGTCCAACCGAAGGTTTTTTTCAGGCTGATATCACATCCGAAGACGATTAATTCTCCGTTAGACATACATTTTTTTACCTTCATCTATACTAATGAGTAGAAGTTAGTAATCTCTGTAATTAGTGAACCTATTTTGAAAATACTTTCACTATTAAAAAGCTTTTTTTTCATAAATGATATACCTAGGTCAGGGGTTCCCAAACTGTGCGTCGCGACGCCCTGGGGCATCGTAGAGAGTACAGAGGGGCGCCGTGAGACGCGAGGGCCATCGACCATTCTCTGGAAAAAAAATCCACCAGAGAGAAGAGGATAGTCTCATTGGTCTCTTTTACAGCAACAAACCCAGATTCACATGCTCTGATTTCGTAGTGTTCGGACCCAGGTATTATTGTTCTATTATTGACCTGGTATCAATAATGGCTAGGGCGACGCGAAAAAATTCTAGACCTGTATGTGCGCCGCGAGGTGAAAAAGTTTGGGAACCCCTGAATTATAGGTTAGGGATTATTTCATTTTAAAATTGCACCTGTGCGAAGCTGGGGCAGGTCGCTAGTGATTTACTTAGTCTAAAAAATCAGTTCATTTCCTTTCCATTCCTCCTCTTTGAAGTCTTTTAAAAATTGTATAAAATGAAGCATCAAAAGCCGTCGGTAGGTAAAGGCTGTCAACAAAAAAGGTACAATCACCTCAAACAAACTTCGCTCGCTTATTCCTTTTTCAATTAAAGTTAACAAAGAAAAATAGAAGCGCCCTGATATCAATGTTTCCATTAATTGGTATCCTTAATTATTCGGATCCAATGAATTTAATCTCCGGACGGACAATTATAGCAAGACAAATGGTTTGTTTGGCAAAACCAATGATAGAAACAAAATGCGAAGGTGGTGACCCTTGCACACAAATCATTGGAAACGATCCTTTATTGTAAAATTCATATTTTAAATTAAAATTTTGGTTATCGGGTTCGCTTTTCCGCATCTGATTGTCAAATAATTGTGTGTTGTAACCAGAGAAAGAAAAAATACACAGATAAATTAATTTCCTTTTGTTGCCCGTGGCACTCTATCGGTATATTTCTTTTGTGTAAAGAATCTATGTGCTAAATTTTAAAACCGTATCATAAAAAATCACAAAGTTATAAGCTTGTATATTACTCGGTTGTCCGTTCAAAAACATGCTCATTTCTATCATAGAAAATCAATGATATTATAAAGTCATAGATATGTTATACACTTATAAAACAACAGAAAAAAATGCTCCGCGCCGAGAGGCTGCACACATACACACTTTTTATTCACACATTACATTTCACTACAAGTAAAAAGGATAGCTTGATAAAACCAATAAGAAAAAAAGTGACAACTAGATGTTGTCAGTGCCAATCACCGCACGTTGGCATCATAGAGAGATAGAGAAAGAGAATTTGTTGTCGCACTCTTTCTTTTACGACGCCATTATTATAGAAACGTAATGTTTTATTATTTTGGGAAAATATTAAGAAAAATAGTATATTTACGAATGATATGTGATTGCTTGACTTTTAGAAGTCTTGCTTGTATAATTTGTACAATATCTCATTTCATTTTCAATGGTTTTGAGTCACTTTTACTTTTGATTCACTCTGTTTACGTGAAGTGCATCCGTTGACGCCGGCAACGTCGCACTGAGGTCAAGGTTTGTGAATCAACCACATTTGAGCGCTTCACTTTCTGAGCGCCTATAACGTATCTACACCTTTTTACTTATAATATCATTGCAAAAAATCACAAAGTTATAAGCTTGTATATTACCCGGTTGTCCGTTCAAAAACATGCTCATTTCGCAGTACACCCGCGTAAACCGCGTCTCCTGTGTTATACACTCGTGATAATAGTTTGGCAATAGGTACCTAACCGTACGGTGATTGTATTGTAAATAACTGTTTCTTTTTTTTTTTTTGAAAACAAAATTTAACATGGTGTAAAAATTATTAGAATCGAATCAGTTACTGATTCTGAACAACCTATATTCAGGTTTCGCATATACTAAAAATAATGTTGTATATCAATCAAATTCCTAGATAAAATTTCCTTTTAATACAAAATAATTTGTAGACGCAAAACTTTGCTAACGAGATAATACACGGTTGATGCAGAATAAAGGGAACAGTGGAAACGGCCGAAACACTTTGGATGAGAAAACTCCAGCAATAATGTTATAGAGGGGAACGCGTGCCGGCGACGTTTTGGCTTTGTTTCAAAATTAGAGAGCTGCTTATTATATTTTCAGTTGCCGCAGTGCATGTTTCGATGGCCAAAGTTTTTTTTTATTAAATTCTACAGTTTTACGGCGAACTGAACTTTCAGGACATTGTTTTAGTTCTCAATTTATTTTGGTAGTTTATTAAAATTAGTTTTTGAAAGACTGCAAAGTGCTCGTGGCCAAGCAATAATAGTCGTACAGGTCGAAAGAAGGTTAAGCTGACGCCGCTGATCGATGTGTAGATAAGTGAGCGTATATTTAACGAGATCCTGGAAAGTCGAAGTCAAATCATTTATTTCAATTAGACCATCAAAGAGGGACTTTACAACATCACATGTTAAATATAAAGGTAATGGGATGGGATGAGATTGATTCTACACCATCAATCCCATCCCATCCCATTACCTTTATTTTTTTTTATTCTTTTTAAAATATTTTTATTACATAATTTGAAATAATAAATGATGATTGCGATACCTGATGACTCATTTGATGACTTTACCACCTAAAAAAAACGAGGCGACCGCTTCCCACTCCGTCTCGCCCCGCACCATGGCCTCGACCAATGCCGGGCGCGAGAGGTCTCCGCCTATCGCCGTGAGGACACGGCGGTACTCTGCCCAAACGGGGCAGTCCTGCACCATATGCTCCACCGTGTCCTCCAAGCGATCCTCGCAGTGGTGACACCCAGGCGTTTCTTCCCTCCTTATCCGACACAGGTACCTCGCGAAACTAGTCATAATATGCAATTGCATAAGCAAATATGCAATTGCATGTAATCCGGTCTCTAGATATTTTATATCAAGAGGTCTACTTTCTTAGTCCATCAACGAAAACACGGGCCCGGGCCGAAACTTGTGAATGACCCTACTTCTTATTTGTTCTGAATTCATAAGTTCTGACAGCATATCGGGAGCAAGCTATAAAAAGATAACTAACGAAATATTTCATTAAATGCATGGCTAAACAAATTATTTAAATTAAATGTATTTACTTTAACTACCTTGACGGTTCGTTTAAAAAGCCTGATTAAAATTAATGTTATGACTTTGATATAAAACAGACCTTTATCAAAAAGCCCAATGTGAGATCCGCTAAAGGTAAGCTCATTAATTATATTATTTGACTGAAGCTTCGACTGTAATTCGGATGGGCGCAAAATGAACATGGGTCATTTGTTATGAGGGCTATTCCGTTTCTTTAGCGTTCGTCGTTCTGGAATAAAATAATTGGTATTAGTTTAAAATACTAAATAAACACGCTTTTAGTGCGCACTAAAAATTAAGTACTATCTTCGTATTCCTCTCGTCGAACCTTATTGATTGATACCCATGACATGGTAAGAAAATGTCATTTCGCATTATTTTCAGCAAACCCTTTAATTTTATACCTAAATAATAGGGCTGCACTTGAAACAGCCAATCCGCCACCTTGGGACGGACGACGTTTGATTTAAGTCACGTGACCATTTTTTTCGTATTCCTGACAGCAAACCCTTTTATTTGATACCCATATCATGGGGGTGCATTTCAAATAGCCTTTCCGCCATCTTGGACGTCCACCATACTGGATTTAAGTCACGTGACTATTTTTTTTCGTATTTCTTACAACAAACCCTTTCATTTGATACCCATATTATGGGGGTGGATTTCAAACAGCCAGTCCGCCATCTTGGGGAGGTCGCCATATTGGATTTGTAATGACGTTTCTTAGATAGTCATGTATTGTCATCAGAACTCAGAGCGTGTGCAAAATTTCATCTTAATCGAAGACCGGGATTCCAAAATTTTCTTACATACATATTGCATGTTAAGCTAATAAAAGCGTGTTAATTATTTTACAAGAAATTAATCCAACGAATTCTTTTTAAAATATGCCCTGTCTAAGTGTACGTTACTCCAGCAAGAAAGTATCTCCTAGAGCTAAATGAGTAGAACGTATAGTTGGTGCCTTATTTGCTGTAAATGTGCCCCCACATAAAAAATATGTGCCCCCTGTCGTTTTGAAAAAAAAGCGGAAAAACGATTCTTGCTGGGGTAACGTTTTTCTAGCAGGAAAATTCTAAACGAGTGATCGGAGAGAGAAAAATTGTGCATGGCCAGAGAGCTTATATGTGTGCCAAAATGTGCCCCCAAAAATAAAATCTGTGCCCCTTCAGATTTTCGAGATATTGCGTTTCCTGCTGGAGTAACGTTTTGATGAATCGTATATCTCTAAAACCATAGCATGTGCCCCTGTAGAATAAACATACACGAGTAGCTCTTAATGTGTGCCCCTTAGTGCCCCAATTAGATTTAAGAAAATATTTATAGTTTTCAAGTTATCGCGGTTTTATGAAAACCTGAAAAAACATCGCAGCGCCTAAATGAGACAAGGCATAAGTTCGCTGAAAACTGTATTCGGTCCTTCTTGACGCTAATAATAACCATACAAAGTTTCAAAACTGTTCATGCATGCGGTTTTGAATAATCTTGCTAAAAGTCAAAACGATGGTGTCATAACTTTGACGGCAAAATACAAGGAACTGGCTCAATCTCAGATGTGTAGGTGTAAACCAAAATCATGTGCCTTTAGTCAAAAATATATGGTGAAAATATTGAGCTTGGAATGTTTCACATTAAGTAAATATAAACAAAAAACCAAAATATGTAAACAACGGCTGGTTATCCGACCAAATTTGAATGACTACTAAAAAGCGACGGATTCATACATATCGATGACCTTCTTTACTTTACTCACTAACCGGTTCACACGTGTTGTGCCTGAGTAGGTACACTGAAGTAGAAAAGTAATAAATAATAAAATAAAGTTGTTATTGGATTATGTTCTATTAGCTGTTTCTATGACTTTATACATGATTAAGTACGTTATAAATAGTAGCCTAAGTGCTTTTCCAAGGTAAGCTATCTTCTCCATTCTAAATTTAATTAAAATACATCCAGTAATTTATGTGTGAACGAAAGAAATACATCCAGATACTTGCCATTTGCCAGGTCTTTGACCCAAAATTTGATTGGTCCAAATGTTAAAAAAAAAATTGTTCATGAATGGTTTTTTTTTTCGCCTAGAGCGACACACCAATCATCTTGCCACACAGCTCATGCAAAAAAGCAACTGCTTATTCCGACTGAAGCGAGTGCGACTAGCCTCAATATAAAATTCGCATAAGTAGCAAAAAGATAGGGTTGACACTTCGAAGGATGTGCACCCTCCAAAGATATTTTAAATCACATCCATCAAATCTGATTAAAGCCATGAGGCTGATTGTAGATGTATACATAAGAGAAAAAAAAAAAAGAATGGTTTTCTACTGTTTTTTGCCAAGCTGTATGCAGTTACAGAATTATAATCAACAAAATCATCAATACAACGCTCTAAGTTCATAAAGCTCTAGGAATGACTTTTTATGTTATTCTTTTGTTCCTAGGCCTTTAAGAAACTTAGTGTACTTTAAGAATTAAAATTAAGGGAAGAAAAATAATAATTTACACAGCAACAAGCTGTTTCATTAATATAGTCACAAGGAGCATTTAATATATTTTTTAATTAGCCCCCAAAACTTTTGAACGCAACTGTACTGACAACAGCTTAGGTATAATACGTCCAATAAAGAAGGTCATCGATATGTATGAATCCGTCGCTTTTTAGTAGTCATTCAAATTTGGTCGGATAACCAGCCGTTGTTTACATATTTTGGTTTTTTGTTTATATTTACTTAATGCGAAACATTCCAAGCTCAATATTTTCACCATATATTTTTGACTAAAGGCACATGATTTTGGTTTACACCTACACATCTGAGATTGAGCCAGTTCCTTGTATTTTGCCGTCAAAGTTATGACACCATCGTTTTGACTTTTAGCAAGATTATTCAAAAACGCATGCATGAACAGTTTTGAAACTTTGTATGGTTATTATTAGCGTCAAGATGGACCGAATACAGTTTTCAGCGAACTTATGCCTTGTCTCATTTAGGCGCTGCGATGTTTTTTCGGGTTTTCATAAAACCGCGATAACTTGAAAACTATAAATATTTTCTTAAATCTAATTGGGGCACTAAGGGGCACACATTAAGAGCTACTCGTGTATGTTTATTCTACAGGGGCACATGCTATGGTTGTAGAGATATACGATTCATCAAAACGTTACTCCAGCAGGAAACGCAATATCTCGGAAATCTGAAGGGGCACAGATTTTATTTTTGGGGGCACATTTTGGCACACATATAAGCTCTCTGGCCATGCACATTTTTTCTCTCTCCGATCACTCGTTTAGAATTTTCCTGCTAGAAAAACGTTACCCCAGCAAGAATCGTTTTTCCGCTTTTTTTTCAAAACGACAGGGGGCACACATTTTTTATGTGGGGGCACATTTACAGCAGATAAGGCACCAACTATACGTTCTACTCATATAACTCTAGGAGATACTTTCTTGCTGGAGTAACGTACACCCTGTCTAAACCAATGGTAAACATGAGTCCTATGATGATGTGAGCTTACCAAGAAGGTACTGGAACTCGGGCACACTGACAGAACTCAGTAAAAACTGTTTGATGCTGGACTCCAACCTGGGCCGTATTATGACGTCTTAAAACCAGGCTTGTTCCAGAGAGTGAACGAGGTGGCACTAGACGACTTGTATAGCTGTCTCTTTCACTTGGCCGCTGGTGGTCTACAATGACTTCTTAAAGCAAGTGTAATTCAGTGTGGGAATGAGGTGATGCTAGACTTGTATAGCTCTATTTCGCACACAGGACTTACTGTCTATTGTCCGCTAAGCAGGCGGCCCTGCGGTACCGTTGCCAGGTATAGACCGCTAGAAGCTGGTCCCACTCATCTCAAAAATTTAAAACGTTTCGTTTAATTACTGACTTAGAGAGCAGTGATGGCCCAATGGTATCGGCCTGAGAGCAATGATGGCCCAGTGGTATTGGCCTCGACTTACGAGTTGTAGGTCGTGGGTTCGAACCCAGTCAGGCGCATTACTTTGTGTAATTTATTTCAATACCACTGCTCTCAAAACGGTGAAGGAAAACATCGTGAGGAAACCGGCATGTCCTAGAACCAAAAATTCGAAGACATGTGACATCTACCAATCCGCAGTGGGCCCGCGCGGTAGATTACGGCCTGCTCCCTCTCACAGAGAGGAGGCCTGTGTCCCAGCTGTGGGAACATTCAAAGGCTGATGATGATGATGATGACTGACTTATAATGTTACTTGTTCACTACCTACGTCTATAAATTGTATAGTACATCCTTTAACCTTCAAAGATCTTCTTGGAACTGTCTTTGATATCGTAATGAGATGAAACTTGATTTGAAACAAGTCTGAAAAGGTTTTCTGGCGAAAATTTGTTGTTACTTTTTATAATGGAATCCTAAGGCGGGAATGTAAAAGAGTTAGGAATTTATATTGCTTTTTTAGGACTTTGTTTTTTCCTTGTGTTGAGTTTCAAAAAGGGTTTTTCTTTGACAGTTTTTACTTAAAAATAATTAAAATGGTGTGCGTCAGAATGGCCGGTTGCCTGTGGCGTTGGTCTATGAGAGTTGATTCAAAAATTGCTACATAATTGCTTATATTTGCTACATATAATAAATAATTGCTACATAGGATATATATTTAGAAATGAAATATTTTTTTTGTACAGCCATCCTGACGTCAGGATGGCTGGTCACCTCCTAGTTTAAAGTCAAGCGTGCAGAGTTTCCCGAAATGTATTGCGTCAATAATTGCTACATATTTACTTCATTTATCTCATTTAGTTGTAACTTCAAACATATGTAAAATAAAGGATGTAGCAATTATTTAAATTGTCCCAAGGAAAAGTGCCTGATAAAATAATAAAGGTAAATAGTTGCAGTGCGTCTTCACTCAACGGTATTGCTACTTTAGGAGGCAGGCGTTCTAAATTGTTAAATGGCATGTTATGTATGAGTAGGTTAGTGGATAACAAGCATATTAAAAGGATATCGTAAATAAAAACAAAATTTGTCTCGTTCATAAGATTCAGTTTAATTATACCTATTACAATCAACTTTAAAAATATTCATTAACTTGCCTTATTTTCATATTATTTTTTCGCATATACAGGGTGATTTGTAATTCGATGCGGTCCTTGAAATGGGTGATACTAGACCTTATTTGCAACAATTTTAACCCCGACAACATGGGGTCTAAACTGACTGGTTTTAGAGATATCGACCTTTAAAAGTTTTTCGAAAAATTTCTACCTCTCCATCATTAAGTGCTTATTGTTAGAAAGTAACGATGGTCACCACTTAGAATTTATACTTTTCTGATAGAATATGAACGACTGAATCTAATGAATACAAGTTTGTTTAAAACTAATCATATCTTGGGAAATAAAGTGTCATAAAGTTTCTGTTTTGAAGTTTTCTGACCCTTGTCTTTCAAATCTATTTAAAAAAATAAATGTATGACACTTGGTTTACAAATTACAGGGAAAACTTTCTTGTCTCATTACCTTTCTAAAATGGTGCCACAGTACCCACTTTTAGTTAGTGTCTGACCAGAAAATTAGGGTTGTTACTGACAAGGTAGTAAATAAACGAAAATTGGTTGTAAAGTTTTTTCACCCAAATTTTTTTTTTCTGTGATTTTTGTCCAAACTGTTATCTGATATGGTATGCTAAGACAGGAAACCTCCACGTGCGCCCGTGGACTGGAATTCCCTCTCGGATACATCCGTGGGGAAGACCAGTTTTCCGGGCCGGTGTACCCATGGATGCGGGCAAAAACTCTTCCTTAGGCACTGTGTGCCTTAGGGGTCTCTTTGCCCGTATGCGAATAGCCTGTCGTGTGGACGCTCCAACGCGTGTCCCTCTGATTAGCAGAGGGCACAGCGGCGGAGCGGGCTTGCAGACGGTGAGTAATGGGTAGGCCTCCGACAAGGACCAACCCCTGGTCGGAGGCGCGTCATGTCGTGTTTCGCGCGTGCCTTCGGAGAGTTGGGGCCAAATGCCTGCTGGGGTCGCGGGTTTTTCTTAACACAGGATAACAGGGTTCCGTGGCTCCGGAACGTAAAGGGCATCCGAACGGACACGGGTGGATTTTAGTCAGTAAGAGTCTAACAGTCCCTTACGCTCCACCCAGGGCGGGAGGACTCATTTGATCATTTTACCACCAAAAAAAATACTGTTATCTGATATTAGCTTTTTGAGTCAATGCGCTAAGTCCTGGTCGATGACATCAGGCAAAATTCGCGCTTTATCTGGAGTATTTTACCTATGGACCAGATAGTCATTGTATTATGCCAGATAGATATGCCAGATAGTCATAGTCACAAGGCGCATTGACTCAAAAAGCTAATATCAGATAGCAGTTTGGACAAAAACCACAGAAAAAAATGTTGGGTCGAAAAAACATTGCAACCAATTTTCGTTTATTTACTACCTTGTCAGTAACAACCCTAATTTTCTGGTCAGACACTAAAAGTGGGTACTGTGGCACCATTTCAGAAAGGTAATGAGACAAGAAAGCTTTTCCTGTAATTTGTAAACCAAGTGTCATACATTTATTTTTTTAAATATACTTTGAAAGACAAGGGAAGTTTTCAGAAAACTTAAAAACAGAAACTTTATGACACTTAATTTCCCAAGATATGATTAGTTTTATAACAAACTTGTATTCACTAGATTCAGTCGTTCATATTCTATTAGAAAAGTATAAATTCTAAGTGGTGACCATCGTTACTTTCTAACAATAAGCACTTAATGATGGAGAGGTAGAAATTTTTCGAAAAACCCTTAAAGTTCGATATCTCCAAAACCAGTCAGTTTAGACCCCATGTTGTCGGGGTTAAAATTGTTGCAAATAAGGTCTAGTATCACCCATTTCAAGGACCGCTTCGAATTACAAATCACCCTGTATTATACAATGTGGAATTAGCTTCTTTTTACTCTTCGTAATTTTTTTCGATTCGTCATCATCATATTTCTTATTTTGCTGATATGATATATGTTAGTATGGTTTAAAGTAAATGCGACCTAGTTATTATATATGCGAAAAAATAATATGAAAATAAGGCAAGTTAATGAATATTTTTAAAGTTGATTGTAATAGGTATAATTAAACTGAATCTTATGAACGAGACACATTTTGTTTTTATTTACGATATCCTTTTAATATGCTTGTTATCCACTAACCTACTCATACATAACATGCCATTTAACAATTTAGAACGCCTGCCTCCTAAAGTAGCAATACCGTTGAGTGAAGACGCACTGCAACTATTTACCTTTATTATTTTATCAGGCACTTTTCCTTGGGACAATTTAAATAATTGCTACATCCTTTATTTTACATATGTTTGAAGTTACAACTAAATGAGATAAATGAAGTAAATATGTAGCAATTATTGACGCAATACATTTCGGGAAACTCTGCACGCTTGACTTTAAACTAGGAGGTGACCAGCCATCCTGACGTCAGGATGGCTGTACAAAAAAAATATTTCATTTCTAAATATATATCCTATGTAGCAATTATTTATTATATGTAGCAAATATAAGCAATTATGTAGCAATTTTTGAATCAACTCTCATAGACCAACGCCACAGGCAACCGGTCATTCTGACGCACACTTAAAATGGATGAATAGATTTTGCTTCCTTTATTCTGCAAAATTTGTAAATATTTCACTTGGTCTGCTTGCCTTTTCCGAACTATGTCAATTTTCAGCTGAATGTCACTATTTTATAAGGAGCGACTTTCGAGTTTCAGGACAGTCGGTTTTACGTACTTTCCGAGGCACGAAGAATATGATGGGTATGGTGGTATATGGATGGGTCACCATCCATCGTGGCGACCTACGATGGATAGTGACCCATCCATATACAACTCTCGACAAACGCGGCTTAATCGAAACAAGCTTCTCTTTTTGTCAAACCTTGTAGATATCACAGTAAGTATTCTGAAAAAATAAAATCCGTTTTTCCCGGAGAGCGAGACTCAAGCCACCGTTACCCATTAATTTCCATTGCTAACAAATTAATAATTTACGGACAATCAGGAACAACTGTGCGACGTAGTTTCTTGCCAAGTATCCGTTGTTTCTCACGAGTGAATGTAACATGAGATCTTATTCTTGTATTACTAATATGCAGTTAAAGGGATTTACAAGGTGTGACCAGAATAATAAATAAGCTCACCCTATCTGTATAAGTGGCCAAAGAAGATATTGATTGAATCCAAAGATGGAAGCCGCCCTAACTTTTTGTCAGCTTTTAATTCTCTCACTGTTGACAAATATAGTAATATTTTTCCCGTTTGTGACCAGTGGTGACAATCGGGAATTTTTTTCCTTTTCTTGCCAGTGGCGCTAAAGCCAGTGTTAACAAATGGCAACAATCGGATCCTGAGGTAGATGATGTGAGCTCTTCACCAAGTTGACGAAGTATAGCACTGTCTTTAAAGTATTTCCTACCTCTTTCCTTCCTTCCTTCCATTCCTACCTCTTGCACGCCTTTATTAGCCGCTAGAACCAAACGGAAGACAGCCCACTTTACCCGTACCTATACGTTGTCTCCAGTCCAAGACTCATTTGTTCGGTTGAGCATCGGGCCTTCGTCAAACATGGCAGGGTTACGGCCGTCTCACCTTGCTACCTTCAATCTTTATTGGCAACTTTAGTTAATTTTAACGTGACGTGAGTCACGGACTATTAAGTTTTTTTTTATGTTCTAAAAAGCCTATTAATAATCATAGTCTGTTGATTAATTATTAAAACATTAACAACCTTGGCTAACGACAGGTTAATGGCATTATCACGTCGCGTCGTCTAGCAAATCCAAAATAAATAAGGAAAAGTTTGTTTAAAACTGATGACTTTGATATTTGAAATTATTATCACCTTCAGGACGAGTTTTTTTAAATATTTTCGAAGCGAATGCCAAAATTAAGAATACGGTTGTCATCATCCTTTTACCCTTATCCCCATAATAAATTAAAAAGATACTGTGGCAAGTGGGTTTCTAGGTAGATAGTAATGAAACCAAAGTATCACTTACAAATTTATTTGCTAAGACACGAGACACATATTTATTAGGGTCGTAGGTTCTAGTAATTAGCTAAGGTCTCTAGGCACTGTCACTGGTCACTGTAGAAAAGAGTGTTACTGCCCTGGGCTTAGGCACACGTGGCCGATGCAGGGCTGGGAGCGCGCACGTGGGTAGCCGCGTGCGCCGGGCAGGCCTGCAGGCAGTGGGCAGGCAGTAGGCAGGCAGGTAGACAGGCAGGCAGGCCTGGCGCTGGGACGTGACCCGCTCAGGCAGGGTCCTCGACACGCGGCAGGCGTGAGGTCTCGGCACTCACGCGCCGCGTGGATGGCCGGAACTGGCGGCGGGCAGCGGATAGCGCCTTAGGCTTGGCCCGTGCCTGCAGAGGCAAGGGGCCTGCGCGTGGCAGCGTGGGTCGTTACACCACGACCACGTGGGAGTAGACGGCGGTAAGTAGCGGCCGCGCAGCTCGTGAGTCAGACGTCTCTCTCCCACGGTAGGTGGGGAGACAGCAGGACGTCTGACAATCGGGTGTAGCCGTAGGTTGGATGTAGCCCAAGACTGGAAGTACCGCAGCCCAAGACTGGAACCCTGGAAGCGGTGCGTCCGTAAGCGTCGAGCCAGAATCCTGCAAGCCCTCGACGATGCGTGCGTCTCCCAGTAGTAAGCCCAAAGCAAGGTGGATGCAGGAAGACTCACTCATCGTGATGGCTTACAATTAGAGGTTAGGTATGCGTGCACATGCCTCAGGCATTGACGACGGTTCCTCGCCGCGTGGCCAGGCGATTTAAGCGAGCAGCTAGGCGCAGCGTGGCGAGGCAAGCATAGTGAAGAATGGTGAAGCATGCACACGCATTTACATAGTGATGCAGTGATGAAGACAAAGGTGAATTCACATACGATGATATTATGACGCTAAGACAATAAAATAGGATTGCTGCCAGATCGCGCAGACAGAAAGAAATACATAGAATGCGATCTGACAGGACACAGCTAATAATAAATCAATCACCGTGAGCACTCACTTACCCGTATATCTCGGGGTTGATTTTTAATAGTATGTTAGCGGCTTCGAGCAGGCGTCGGAAAGGCCGCACAATGAGGTGCGAGACCTTTTATAACCGAGCCGTCGAAGGTTCGAGAATGACGTTTATACGTGCAAGATTTAGGGATGTGACACGTAATTAGTGAGGTGCGTTTAGTTGATTTAAGTGAATCGACTATAACGCTACAGTACCCCGGCTGCTATGAAAGGATTTTCCCTAGGGGAAATCCGCTAGAAGGCCTGAACCACTAAACTGACTACCTATTACGTTCATACATCCCATTCATGTGCTTCCATTCCATCAATCATTCATCCATTCATACTATGTCCGTCACCAACTTGGAAGTAGTCCTAAGTTAGTGACTTACTAGAACATTCAAGAGGTAAACTAATAGTAGTGTAGTTTAACTCAAGACAGTCAGTTGGAAAAACTACAAGATAATAGCAAGTGAATCTCCATAGGGTTCTGTAACCAAGATGTTTAAACGCAGGGTAATGTATCTTTAAGCTAGGTTTAGTAAGAGTTTAGTCCGTTGTTGATAGTTGAACGTTGATATGCATGTTCCAAACTTGAAGGTGTATAGAGTCTTCATAGAAAATTAAAAAAAAATTTGTTCCAAAAAAAAATTGTTGTCAACAAAAAAATTTTTTTTTGAAGTTTAATTAGTAAAAGAATTTGTTTCAAGGTTTTATTTTAAAATATTATGAATTATATTTATTTTAAAATAATATCTATTTATATAAATAGCAAAAGCTTAAAAGAATTTATTTCAAAGTTTTATTTTAAAATATTTTTAAATATATTTATTTTAAAATAATATCTATTTATATAAACAGCAAAAGCTTAAAAGAATTTATAACAAAGTTTTATTTTAAAATATTTTTAAACATATTTATTTTAAAGTAATATTTATTTATAAAAACAGCAAAAGCTTAAAAGAATTTATTTTATTCAAGTAAAAGATTTTTAAAAAAAACATGCATTTAATAAAAATATTTAAAAGCTAAATCAATAAGGTCCATATTCAAGGTCTATGATAGAATTGATCTAAGTCTCGGTCTACGATCAATGTCTACGGTCGATTGAGATTCGTTATAGGTTCAATGTCCGAGACGTAACTATTGTGAGAATATCCGAATGTAATTGACGATGTTGCCAAAAGCCAAAAATCCATGACCATAACAACTGTCAATGATCGGTTGTCAGGGTTCAAAACGTCAAATGTCAACGACACCGGAACGGAACGGAATTTTATTAGGTTAGGTTATCTAGGACATGCTGATAGACCGAATAATTTGAAAGAATCTAGTGAAGTAGGAAATAATTAGTTTCAACTATACTTAGGCCCATTGTGTTATAATTAGTTGGGCTAAGTTATAGAAGTAGTAACTTTATAGAAAGTTTTGTTTTAGAGTTACTTATGTTTAAAGAAAGTTTATAGTTTGTTTGTTTCTAGAATACATGCGTTCAACAATCATACGGAATGACAAAGTAAGATTAGGTTTTAGGTTTAGTGCTCAGGTGAAAGAATTTTAGTTAGGTATTTATAGTTTATGACTAAAGTTAATTATTTATTAGGAAGTTTTCACGCAAGACTTAGTTTTGCGATCCGCTTTAGTATATACTGGGCAGCTCCAGTATATACATAGTAAGTAAATGCCGTGTAGTGATATTTACTTACTAAATGGTTTGGTTTAGAGCCAAAACCTTTAGACTTGTTACCAGATTAGGCTGATACAAGATTGGTAACCGGGGTAGGGCCGGGACCATAGAAGTAATAGTTACCATGTAGTGGTATTTATAGGTGGATTTGGTTTAGAGCCAAAATCCTTTAGACTTGTTACCAGGGTAGACTGGCACAAGTTTGGTAACCGGGGTAGGGCCGGGACCATACAAGTAATAGTTACCATGTAGTGGTATTTATAGGTGGATTTGGTGTAGAGCCAAAATCCTTTAGACTTGTTACCAGGGTAGACTGGCACAAGTTTGGTAACCGGGGTAGGGCCGGGACCATACAAGTAATAGATACCGTAGTGGTATTTATCAAGGAATCTGGATTAGGGCCAGATCCTTTATATTGTTCACCGGGGTAGAACCGGGAACAAGATAGTATAGTAGTTAGATTAATTACCAGGGTAGGCTGGTACATGTTTCAACTGTGGTATGGAGTACCCACAGTTGTTAGAATAATTAATTTAAGTTTCTTTATTTGATATTTAATTTGTTTCAAAGTTTACTTAAATCAAAATTAGGTATGTAGTTTATTTAGCTAGATTTTGATTTTCTTTAGTCAGATTAAGTTTACTCGTGTAGTTAAGTTTTAAAATTTTATTTAGTTAAAATTTTATTAAGTTTTCTTAGTAAAAATGAGTTAAGAGTTTACTTGTGTTCAATTATGAAACAATATTTGATTAGGTAACAATCAGTTGTCTTTAGTTAAAAGTTTAAAGTTTAGAGTTTATTTAGTTTTTTTTTTTTTTTTATAAAAGTTGGTATAGTCTATTTTTTATAAAAAAAAAAAAAATCCACACACAATAGGTATGGCATTAGCATGTCATAGTATAACTATAACTAAGTTATAGCTATCTTAGGTAGGCGGCGAAAGTGGTAGAAGTTGCACGCCGGAGACTAAGAGACTTAATCTCTGGTACAAGTAGACCTCCTACAACCAGATGGAAGACAGTCGTAGATCCCTTGGCATCGTCTGACCCAGTAGTGAGTCAGACACTAGTTAGAATTAGCTAGGCCTACGGGATTTACGATGGACAGCTCCACCATAAATCCTTGACATGTATAGTCATAAAGATAGAAAATAGTTTTAGCAGAAAAAACAATCTACCCCCTTACTTATAAAAACTTGTGTTGCTTAGCTACCGATTAAATATCACCTGTCCTTGTCATTTCTATTTTAATGAATAGAGATGGCAAGTGACTTAAGAGCTATTTAAGATAAGTAACGTCTAATCAATGTTTATAAGTAAGGCCCTAAAAGTTTAAATTTAAAAATTTTAGCAAGTTAGGTTTTAGTTTAATATTTCTCTTTTTTTTTTATTATTTAGAGAAATTAGTTCTAGATTTTAGAGAATAATTACTATTCTTAGTAACCAGGTAGACTTCCAACTACAACTGTTTCAATGTTCTTTTTACTCAAGTAGGTAGTTAATAGTACTTCCTAGAGTAAACCTCCAGCAAGGTAAACTATAGTGACCGATAGGTTAGAGAGAGAGCCTGAGTTCAGCATCTTGATTTAGAGTCAAAGATGTTAGAGAGAAATCCCAAGCGCTCAGCCTAAAGGTTAATAGATGAAATACCATTATTTTTTAGTTAATGAGCTTTTTAGAACAGAACATTGAACGTTATATTTATGTAGGTGGAACTACTGGTTCTGTTAGTTAGGATAGTTTAGCTAGATTTAGTTTAGTTAGTTATTGTAGATTATTTTAATTACTTTTTTGTAGATTTATTCTAGTTAGATTTTTTTTTTAAAATAATTTTAGTTAGGTAGTTATTCATTGTAGATTTAGTTAGTTTTTGTTGATTTTAAAGTGATAGATTTAGAAATGAACAAGATAGCTTTAGATAGTTGAATTAATAGAAGTTAGATATTCTTCAATAGTATTATTTAGTTGTGGTGTAAGCTAGGTAGGTTTAAGTAGATGAAGTAATAAGTTATTTATTTTCAATTGTTGTGTTGTAGTGTATCCTAGATAAAAGTTATATTTTATTTAAAGAAGTTAAGATAATTCGTGAATTGAGTATTATTTAGTTAGAGAGCTATTTCCTCCTGTATAGTCTTAGGTACTTTAGTATTTATGTCATTAGAATAAATAGATTTCATTAGAAATTAGTTCATAATTTTTTGGTTTTGCATTATATAATTAGTATGTATAAGGTTTCTATATTATCATTAAATAAAGTGACATTAGGAATTTACATTTAGAATCTTATTTTAGTTTAAGTTTTGTAAATTATATTTCTACATTATTATTTAAATACTAATAAAGTTTTTGTCATAATTTTAGTTTTAGGTTACTCGTTAGGGAACAACTATAGAATTTAGATAGGTAAAGATGACTACTGAGATAGACCGGGTGAGAGCTCATCAATTGATTTTTTACAATATTTTTACTCAACCCTAGCAGCATTGTTAGTAAACCAGGATTGTCTGTACCTCGACACCTACAGGTAACAGACGGAAGATAGAAAGGAAATAAGGTAGGAGGAAATAGTAACTCACTGCCGGTCAAGCAGACTCACAGGACCGTGGTTAGGCTAAGGGTGTCTTGGCCGCAGTAAGAGGATACACAGTTTATAGGTATTAGTACAACACAACGTACTTACCACCACGATGAAGAGTATAGAAAGAGTGACCAGTGCTAGCACCCAGAGAACCTTTACCGAGTGGGCGCCACTGTGGCAAGTGGGTTTCTAGGTAGATAGTAATGAAACCAAAGTATCACTTACAAATTTATTTGCTAAGACACGAGACACAGATTTATTAGGGTCGTAGGTTCTAGTAATTAGCTAAGGTCTCTAGGCACTGTCACTGGTCACTGTAGAAAAGAGTGTTACTGCCCTGGGCTTAGGCACACGTGGCCGATGCAGGGCTGGGAGCGCGCACGTGGGTAGCCGCGTGCACCGGGCAGGCCTGCAGGCAGTGGGCAGGCAGTAGGCAGGCAGGTAGACAGGCAGGCAGGCCTGGCGCTGGGACGTGACCCGCTCAGGCAGGGTCCTCGACACGCGGCAGGCGTGAGGTCTCGGCACTCACGCGCCGCGTGGATGGCCGGAACTGGCGGCGGGCAGCGGATAGCGCCTTAGGCTTGGCCCGTGCCTGCAGAGGCAAGGGGCCTGCGCGTGGCAGCGTGGGTCGTTACACCACGACCACGTGGGAGTAGACGGCGGTAAGTAGCGGCCGCGCAGCTCGTGAGTCAGACGTCTCTCTCCCACGGTAGGTGGGGAGACAGCAGGACGTCTGACAATCGGGTGTAGCCGTAGGTTGGATGTAGCCCAAGACTGGAAGTACCGCAGCCCAAGACTGGAACCCTGGAAGCGGTGCGTCCGTAAGCGTCGAGCCAGAATCCTGCAAGCCCTCGACGATGCGTGCGTCTCCCAGTAGTAAGCCCAAAGCAAGGTGGATGCAGGAAGACTCACTCATCGTGATGGCTTACAATTAGAGGTTAGGTATGCGTGCACATGCCTCAGGCATTGACGACGGTTCCTCGCCGCGTGGCCAGGCGATTTAAGCGAGCAGCTAGGCGCAGCGTGGCGAGGCAAGCATAGTGAAGAATGGTGAAGCATGCACACGCATTTACATAGTGATGCAGTGATGAAGACAAAGGTGAATTCACATACGATGATATTATGACGCTAAGACAATAAAATAGGATTGCTGCCAGATCGCGCAGACAGAAAGAAATACATAGAATGCGATCTGACAGGACACAGCTAATAATAAATCAATCACCGTGAGCACTCACTTACCCGTATATCTCGGGGTTGATTTTTAATAGTATGTTAGCGGCTTCGAGCAGGCGTCGGAAAGGCCGCACAATGAGGTGCGAGACCTTTTATAACCGAGCCGTCGAAGGTTCGAGAATGACGTTTATACGTGCAAGATTTAGGGATGTGACACGTAATTAGTGAGGTGCGTTTAGTTGATTTAAGTGAATCGACTATAACGCTACAATACAAAAATATTAATTAATTGATTTGGTTAAAATTAAATGTACTGTGATCGGGGGCAATCAATAGATGCCCCAGATTCACTGCACAACAAAATCGAACTTTTTTTTATTGCATGAGATTTTTCACTTGTTGTTTACTAATTTGGGCTCGCTTATTTTAAATATACTCTCAGATTTTTTCTAGCAGCTCTAGTTTGGGAGATACAGGTACCCCTTCAAAATCTGCTCTCCAGGCGACTGTTGAAGTCGCTATCGTCAACGTTTTACTAGTATCTGTTCCTTTTTGCGATTTTTTAGTCTAGTAGGACCTTTGTAAACAATCCAAATAGATTTTGTTGCATTTGTAACGAATTTACATACCAAAAATTTTGTTTAAATGGTTCGGACTACGTGAAAAATGCCCATATGAAGTACCTACTTTCAACGTCCATTAGAAAAAAAAACAAGAGCTGGATACCAAAAATGGTTTGTAAAACGTGTGTGGAGTCTTTACAATTATAGAAAAATAACAAGAGGGATCCTTTGTACCTCATTACTCCTAGGATCATGATTTAGCGTGAACCGTTGAAACACCACGATGACTGTTATTTCTGCGTTGAAAGCATAACACGAATAAATTAAAAGCCGAAATCAGTCCAAATGGGTTTACCCTACTGTTCCGTCAATTACTAGACCCGTCTTGCTTGATTCCGTCGCTACCGCTCGTGATTCAATTTTAGAATCCTTCGCTTGCTCGGTCATCAAAATTGAGCACGCGGTTAAAAAGCATCTTTGCACTCTTGTATAACAAATAACTATTTCAATTTATTTCTGCAGTAAACTACCCTATTATTAATGAAGCAGTTAGGTACCTAAGTTGTACGCTACTTAGGTAAATAACATTCTGACTGCTTCGAAGCGTTGTTATGATAATGTATCCATTATTTCATAGGTTTGTGAGGAAAAACATGCTAAAACGTTTCTCGCGATACCTACAATAATACTGAGATCATAACGCTATTTTAAAATCTTATAAATACATACCGATCGCATAATGTTCATTAAAAAACAGTTGTTTATTGCATGAATAAGGAAAATCATTAAATTATTATTTTCAACGATTTTGATATCTGCAGTCAAAGATTCTAATTATAATACCAAGCAAAAATATGTTCTCTAACACGTGATAAAATTAAACTTGAATTGTGTTCTAGTCTCATTTTACATTTTATGTAAGACCAGTAACCCGCCCCCGCTGCGCACGAGAACAATGTCTTTATTGATGTAAATTGCATTAAAGCTCGTTGCGTAGTTTGAAAGATCCAAACGTACAGACTGTGAGAAGCGACTTTGTTTTATGCTATGTAACTAATGTCCCGCCCCGGTTCGTCCCGGTGTCATTTTCGACCTACCAGTAGGTCATCATCATCATCATTATCTCAGCCATAGGACGTCCACTGCTGAACATAGGCCTCCCCTTTAGATCTCCACATATACCGGTTGGAAGCGACCTGCATCCAGCGTCTTCCGGCGACCTTTATAAGGTCGTCTGTAGGTAGGTATATTTTCGATAATTTTCATGCTTAAATGCTAATTGCTAGACTCACATACACAAATACCCTGACCCAACAACTGTAATACATAATGAAATACAACAAAAAATAGAATTATCCAATGTGATGCAGTCGTTCGGTAATTATGTGCGTACAGACAGATTTAAGAAACTTTGTTATAAACTATGTAACAAAAAAAGGTATTATGAACATAAATATATTACTACGATATTACTTTTTTTTTGACTACATTTAGGCTTGAATTCTTGAAACGCTGACGTCGGTCAATTTGCCACTATGTCGGTCTGAGTACAGGAGCAGAGTTCGAAGGCGATTCCATTGAAAAGAGGCGTAAGACGACCGTGATATCTCCGAAACTGTTTACTGCCACTTTGGAAAACGCCTTCAAGCTCCTGGAATGGCAAGGACTCGGCATCAATATTAATGGCGAGTACATCACCCACCTACGATTTGCCGACGATATTTGGTCTAAGCGCTGAGCGGTACGACGGGCGAGGCGTGAACTTTATGGGCCGAGTCACACCGGAATGGCATCGGCCGGCAGCGGCGCGGCGAGCACTTTCAGTGTGAAATAATTTTAAACTTTAACTACATACTTAAAAGACCAGTATCGCTTGAAAAGTTCGCGAGGCCGCCCGCGGCTGCCAGCGGCGCCGCAAGGCCGCCCGCCAGCGACGCAGCGAGCACTTTCAGTGTGAAATAATTTTAAACTTTAACTACATACCTACTTAAAAGACCAGTATCGCTTGAAAAGCTTGAAAAGGTCGCGAGGCCGCCAGCGGCGACGCTGCCGGCCGCTGCCATTTCGGTGTGACTCGGCCCCATAGGTACGCGAATGCACCACTGGCGGCGCCTTGTTGTGGCGTGTTGCAAACATTTCTATACGTTTGATCTTACCACTCCCGGCCCACGCTAAGTCAACTCTCATAGCAGGAAAGTCGTGAACGGGCCGTAAAACTTTTGTTAATGTCCTCAAAAACAGCTAAGTAACGACTTTCCAAACTAAAGTTCATAAAGTGTGCAATTAACAAAGTAACACATTGTAATTACTTAGTGATACGTATGTGAATCGCCCCAAGTTTATGCATGTAACACAACTTGGATGAGATCCACAGAGTGATAATTGGTTAAGCTAAGGCAATACAACATACTCCATAAAATATCCTAGCGGTATTTTTCTTGCGCATTCATGCGATGTTGCCATACTGCATCAAAAACAACAACGCATCTGCAGACCACTTCTATAGACAGTTTGTTTTTTTCTTTTACAACGAGGGTAGTTCCTCGTTAACAAACAGAAATCATATTGGAGCGAATGCCAGCTGGATGAATGATAAAAAAAAATACCCATGCATGCATGACAATACTGAAAACCCTGCTTGAAAAAATCTTCCCTATATTTTTTCCATATTCCACAGTTCAAAATAAAACAAATTCGAGTGACATCGGGAACATTCCGTTCCGTTAAAGTAAGGCCCGGTATCCACCAAAGCGGAGAGGAGCGGAGATGAGAAGAGATGTGTTGAATAACCAATTAGATTTACACATCTCCTCTTAGGTTCGGTGAAAATCTGATTCATCTCCTATCGGTCCGCTCCTCTCCGCTTTGGTTGAAACCGGGCCTAAGGTTCTCCTCACAAAGTGCTATTCAGATGTAATATTTTTTTTATTTATTGTATACCAGGAAGACAAGTGACACTCCAATAACTTTTATTTTTTAAACGTTGCCCCATCTTAGGATTTTTTTCTGTGTCGAGGGCGCGTTTACGAACATAGAAACACATGTCCTGCCGCCCTGCGTGGAGCGGAAGGAATTTTCATGCTCATACTGACTAAAATCCACGGTGGTCCATCAAAAGCCCTTTACGTTCCAGGGTCACTGTACACGCGCAAGGTGTACCAACGCCAGCGCCTTCAATCTAACGTCCGTTTCCGGCCGGCGCATCGCGTTGGACGAGCACGCAGCAGGGAGAGACGTGCGGGGAAAGGGACGCAGCTGCGCGGCGCGGGCGACCGCCGCCGCCCCGGCCACTATATAAGCAGCGAGCGCTAGACGCGCAAGCCAATGTCAATAGGGCCGCCTGACCGCCGCCGAGTACGGACGTCTCCTCGTGTGCGCTCCGTGCCTCTGCCGCTCCCCGCTGCGATTTCGTCGTGCTCGCACGACGCCTCAGTAGTCTCCGACTACTACAACAACTGTCCTTTTCAGGACAATCGTCGTCACACTAATTTTGCCCCTTCAGGGAAAATCCACAGTTTCGTGGTTCTTGGTGGAAACCTCACGGTGTCAACGAAGCCAAGAGGGTGGTGCCCCAATCCATCCCGCCAAACCCCTTCAGGGTGAGGTTAATTTATTGGAGTCGGGAGCTAGGACCTCGGCCTTGGGGGGTCTCCTAGTCGAACCTAGTCTCCGGTTTCGTTCACAGCCACACACCTGGTGTCGGTTGGGTGTGTCTACCCCTTCGCACCAGACCCAAATAGGGCCCTGTTGCACATTAAGATTGGCAACAGGTTTACAAGCTTAGGGCTCACCATAGGTACTCACCTCCCTGCCATACACAATCCCTCGGCAGGGGAGGCTACTCATCCCCGGGCACACCCACCCGGGGAGCTAGACTGTTAGAGTTAGGCGTTTCCCCCCCTGAGAGCTTCACTCTCATGTTCTCTCTCCTTCGATAACTCACATCGTCACCATCATGGAGAAGCTCCTTTGGGGGTTGATCCAAAAGATGGTAAACGATAAGAGGTTCGGAGGAGATTACTATGATGACTACGTTGCTTTGAAGCAGATGCTGAAAAGCAATGAAAGACCCCAATCGCCCCCACTCACCAAGGGCACTCCGCCCAAACAGGCTCCTTTGTCTGCAAAGACAAAGGAATCCGCCGACCGCGTCCACTCACCAAGCCAAGTCCCCAGTCCCTCTATTCCACAGACCGCTGTTCCTCAAACAGCGGGCCCCTCTCAGGTGCACTCTGCACCTGTAGCCATGGATACAACTGAGCCCCCATCAGAGGAGGAGCACTCATGTGACTCAGCCAGCTCTTCTGATGAGGAGTTCACAGTTGTGCTGGGGAAGCGTAAGGGGAAACATGTCCAAGCCGGTAAGGCTAAAAAACCCCTTGCGGCCCAGCCCACCCCCTCCCCCCCAAGGTCTCGCGCTGGCTCCCCCACCCCTCCTCCAGCCACCGCAAGCCGCCCCTCCAGCCCTAAGGCTCCGCCGTCCACCGTATCCCCAAGGCTAGGGGCGGTGACGTTTATGATATGGTGTTGGTGGTCTGTGACCCTGTCGATACAGGCCGCCACCCCATCTTCAACGTCAAGACAGTGTGCTCCCTGTCGGGCATCTCTATTGAGAAGCCCCACAAAGCGAACACCGTAGGACAGTGTCACAACTGTCAGAAGTACGGGCACAGTCAAGCCCACTGTTTCGCACCGCCCAGGTGCGTAAAGTGCCTAGGGGATCACAGTACTACCAACTGTCCCCGTCCCAAAGATAGGGCCCTCTGCCCTGAACCCCCGAGCTGCGTTTTATGCGGCGAAGTAGGACACCCCGCCAACTACCGTGGTTGTCCTAAAGCCCCCAAATCCGCTTCCCCCAAGCTGGCGAAGCGCGCTGCTGCCCGTCAGCAGAGGGAATCCCCATCTGTGAAGATTCCCTCTTCACAGATGCCCGATAGGCTTGGTCCCCAGCGTCCCTCTCCATGGAACATGCTGAACCACCAAAAGGCTTTCCCAGCCCTTGGCCCAGCATCTTCCAAGCCCATTCCCGGGCTTCTTGATGTCCCCATTCCCAAACCCGTGGCTCCCGTGACCGCTCCTGCACCCGTTAGCAGGACCGCTCCTGCAGCCCCGGTTATGGCATCCCCCCCAGTAGTTCCCGGCCCCGTGGCCGACGTTGACGCGGATGACTTGAATGTCATCATCAACGCGTTCAAATCTGTCCAAAACTATGAAAACATTTTGAAGTCATCGGCACGGCAATTAGCCGCCCAACTTAGGGCTTCCAATGGAAGTCCCGATGAGTTCAAGGTAATTTTCAACTCTCACCCCCAGGTGGGTGACGCTCTTAAAGCACTCCACCTCGTCTAGTCCAATGGCTACTAGAGCTAAAAATACTCTCAAACCGCGGTCCCTCAAGTTAGGGTTTTTTAACGCTAACGGTATCCAGGGTCAGCGTGACGAGATCGCTACCTTCCTCCGCGATTACCAACTAGATATCCTCCTCATCCAGGAGACCTTTCTTAAGCCCCACAACCGCGACCCGAGAATTGCCAACTACCAGTTAGTTCGCAACGATCGGACTCGCTGCCACAGAGGTGGCACCCTCATTTATTTTAAAAGGACCTTGCACTGCATCCCGCTAATTCCCCCTCCGCTCGAGTCACTCCTTGAGGTCTCAATCTGTCGGCTAGGCATGACCGGCCACCAGCCCATCACCATAGTTTCGGCCTACTTTCCTCCTACTAGTAGTACGGAGGACCTTTCCCCTCTCGTTAAGGATCTCACCTCCATTTTCGGCTTGAGCGACTCCGTTATCTTAGCGGGCGACCTCAACGCCAAACACCCAGCTTGGAACAGCACTACTACCACTCCCAGAGGGAGAGTAGTGTTCAACCTAAGCTCCTCCCTTAACTTTGACCCCATCGCTCCTTACGAGCATACCCACTACCCCCACGATCCCAATCACCGTCCCGATGTGCTCGATATAGCGCTGCTCAAGAATGTCAACCTCAGGTTGCATTCAATTGAGACGCTACACGAGCTCAACTCGGATCACCGCCCAGTGCTCTTGCACCTAGCTCCACGCTCGGGTCCCTCTGACCCTAGCCAACCTCCCCCAACCAAAGTGTTGACTGACTGGAAGAAAGTAAGCGAATTGCTGAAATCAACCTCGTCACCTCACTTGGACTCCATCCCTGACCATATTGTCTCTGTCGCTGACACGACGGCCGCAATCAACTCGTTCACAGAACACGTGCAATCCGTATTGACGGATTGCTCACGGGAAGTCCCTGACACGAGCGATCGTAAATGGAAACTCCCCGCTGACGTACGTGAACTGTTAACCGAGAAGAACGCGGCCGTCCGTGCCTATAGCAACTTTCCATGCGATTCGAACAAGGCTCACATGCGTAACTTACAGCGTGCTGTAAGGAAACGTATCGGTGAGGTTCGTTCGAATCGTTGGAATGACATGCTCAGCGAACTCGAGCCCAATCATCAGGCATTCTGGCAGTTGCAACGAAAGTTGCGTGCCACTGAGGAGGCCACCATGCCCCCCCTCATCCGTCCCGATAAGAGCGTCGCTTTCGACGACCTCGAGAAAGCCGAATGCCTGGCCGACAGCTTGGAAGCTCAGTGCACTCCCAGCACCCAACCGGTAGACAGCAGTCACCTCCTCAAGGTAGACTCTGAAGTAGAACGTAGGTTATCCCTCCCCCCCGTAGAAGACCCTGATGATCCTCTGCCTCCGGTCACTCCGGACGAAGTGCACGACATCATTAAAGGGCTCCGTCCCCGGAAAGCTCCGGGGTCGGACGGTATCAATAATAGGGTATTTAAACTCCTCCCCGCCCAGCTCATTATGTTAATGACCGCCATCTTCAATGGCGCTCTGAGCAATAACATCTTTCCCCAGGCATGGAAAGAGGCCACTGTTATCGGTATCCCTAAGCCAGGCAAGCCCAAGTCTGAGCCCACGAGTTACCGTCCTATCAGTCTCCTGAACGTTCTCGGCAAAATCTACGAGAGACTTATTTATAAGCGACTCAGAGATTACGTCGAAGCTAAGAGCCTCCTCCCCAACGAGCAATTCGGTTTTAGAACCGGTCACTCGTGCGTCCATCAGGCTCACCGCATTGTAGAGCACATAAGCGCTGGTTTCCAACGCGGCTCAATGACTGGTGCCCTGTTCTTCGATATAGCGAAAGCCTTCGACAAAGTCTGGCACAATGGCTTATTGTATAAGCTCTACCAAATGGGTGTGCCAGACCGTCTCGTGCTCATCTTACGAGACTTTCTGTCGAATCGCACCTTCCGCTATCGCGTAGGGAACGCCCTCTCCTCCCCTCACCGTATCCTAGCCGGAGTCCCGCAAGGCTCAGGTATCTCACCCCTCGCGTTCTCGCTATACACTAGCGACATCCCCAAGAGCAAGAAGGTTCAATTAGCCCTCTTTGCTGACGACACTGCCCTGTATTATACTGGGCAGAGTCAAACCGCCATAGCTCGAACTCTACAGACCTCAGCCAACGCCCTAGGCGCTTGGTTCAGGAAATGGAGAATCGAGGTTAATCCGGAGAAAAGTCAGGCGGTGCTTTTCTCCAAATCGCGTAAAAAACTCCTCTCTCTCCCCAGTCCGATCACTATGTACGGCAAGCCTATTCCCTGGAAGAAGCAAGCCAAGTACTTAGGTGTGACTCTCGACAGTCACCTTTCCTTCCGCGCGCATATCAAAGCAGCTCGAGATCGAGCTGCCTTTGCTATGGGTAGGCTGCACTTCATGCTTTTAGCAAGAAGCTCACTTTCGTTAAAGTGCAAATTGCGCCTTTACACCGCGGTTATCCGTCCCATTATGACATACGCGTGTGTCATCTTCGCGCACTCCAACCCCCGCTACCTCTATAGGATGCAGGTCCTCCAAAACCGTTTTCTCAGGAAAGTCACGGGAGCCCCGTACTTTGTCCGTAATGATAGCCTCCATTCGGACCTTAAAATCCCCACCGTGCAGCAGTTCATGAAGCGCCTTTCCAAGCGCTTCTTCGACTCTGCCACTAGGCACCCCAACCCGCTAATCGCATCGGCCGCCCGATACGATCCATCGCGTATCAGTTCCGTCCGCCGCCCGAGGCATACACTTGTCACCCCCGATGACCCCATCACTCTCCTCCAGGAGAGCCGTAGGGAAACCAGCACAGTTCGCAGAGTACACACACACAGACCGACCTCGTCATTCCGTCCTCGCCGCCGAGGACGCCCGCCGCGACATCCAAGTCAATGCCCCCCCCGACCCTTGCATGAGCCAGCCCGCGTCGCTGAGCCTGTAGTTTTAAATCAGCCCCAAAATAATATCATTCAGATCCAGCCTGTCCCTTGCGCTGCCCTCCCCAGTGACGCCCTAAGCCGAGGTTCGTACCCCACAGGGGGTGCCCTTAGCGAGTAGTCACTTAGTTTGTAGTTTTAGTTTTAAGCTCTGGCTGGAGGCCTTAGAGTCATCTATGGCATCCCCAGAAAAGACCGGTTAAGCAGCACACAATCTCTTCTAGATTGACCTGCGAGATGCCATTCAAAAAAAAAAAAAAAAAAAAAAAAAAAAAAAAAAAAAAAAAAAAAAAAAAAAAAAAAAAAAAAAAAAACGCGCAAGCCATTCGGAACGACTCGCCAACGGGAGCACACACGTAACAAAAAACTGTAGTATAGCCCCGCTCGGCCAACCTGCACAACTATGTAATTATTATAATAATTATTATAAGTTTTCATTAAAAGTCGTCCGTTTCATTTATCTCTCCCGCACAGTCACTGTTAGGTACCTGTTTAGACAGTCCCGCGAACCTGGCAGGCGTTTGGCCAACTATGGGGGCCCAGATTGCTGAAAGCTCTTTAGGAACGTCGCGCCCAAAAAAAACTGTATGTATTTCTTAGATTTCAATAGTGTCTTAGAATTTGTTGAGTAATTAATGTGACAGGGGCTTTAAATTTGTTTCCAATCCAGTTGGCAGAGGCCGCGGGGTCGATGTAATGGTGTGGAAATTCTACACATTCGCACTTTGAATACTAACACAAATCACACAACAGCTGATAGTGACTTGTTCACGTTTGCCAAGCTGCTGAGCCGCTGATTGGGTATTGTGTCAGCAGTTCAGTGGAGTTTTGAATTACTAGATAATTGGGTAGAATTTGATGGAGGAATTATTCAAGTTTGCTGTCAGCAATTGATGAATTTACGTAGCTTGGCTTATTTAATCCACCACAGATCACATAATTATGGAAAAAATACAAAAATTAACTTACCGACTTCCTAAAAAACACTAGAAGTCAGCGACTTCGTTTTCTTTCATCATGAGTTTTCACTTATTGTGACGTAAACTGGAACTTTGACATTTAATTTCCAGGAAAAAAAAATAGCCTTTGCCCAGCTGTGGGTTAACAACAACTATTTAAAAAATCTACTTAAATTTGGTATTTTCCAGAAATAGAAATGGAATCAAAATGGGAAAATACAAATAATTCCAACTTTAAGTTTCTGGGCCGCACGAACAATCCAGTTATGAAGATATCGCCATTGCCTTAAAAACCGAAATTTTAATCATAGAATAAGCAAAAAAGTTCCTTTTAAAACAATTTCTGTGTTCAATAAAGTGTATTCTATTTATCTTGATAACAGTTATTATAGCGGCCATACACCATACTGCCTATCGTACAATCGGCATGACGCTGCCGATTTGATCAGTTAGATTTGACCGTGTGTGGGCGTGGAATCCATCAAATTGGCATAACAATAGGCTTGATCATGCCAATTTGATCATGCCGATTTGATCATGCCAATTTGATCAAATCGATTTGATCAAATCGGAATGATCAAACTTCAAATCGGCAGCAGTGATACCAACTTAGCAACTTTATAGCTAGATCTAGCTAATATTCGGTAGCTACTTTTTAACCGACGTAAAAAAAGGAGGAGGTTCTCAATTCGAAACGTATATTTTTTTGGAACGAAGTTCCTTATGGCGCGTTGCGAAAGGGGGCTAGGCGGAAAAAATTGTAACGACACTTTTTACAGACTGCGATGGAGTGGAGTGGAGTGGAGTGGAGTGGAATGGAATGGAGGGTTGAAAATCGCCTGAACCTTTTTTTAACTTGCTATCGTTCAGCAAGTTAAAAGAACAGGTTCAAGCGATTTTCGACCTTATTGACATTCAAAATTTAGTTTGTTTTTTCTCACATTCTCGTTAGCTAACATTGCTCCTTCATTAAAATCCGGTGTTTGCATAAATGTCAATAAAGTCGAAAATCGATTGAAGGTCGGAAAACATTTGCTTTACGATAAGCAAATGTTTTCCGACCTTCACTTGTATTACCAACTGATTCCCACTAGTGGGATAAATCGGTAAAAAAACAAGTCGGTAAAAAAGTAGCTAAAAAGTTAAGGCACAAGTTTTATAAAATTGTAGCTGTCGGTCACCGAATAATAGCTAGATCTAGCTATAAAGTTGCTAAGTTGGCATCACTGCTGCCGAATTGAAGTTTGATCAAATCGATCGTCATGCCGATTGTACGATAGGCAGTATGGTGTATGGTGTATATGGACGAACTGCCAATTTGATCAAATCGATCGTCATGCCGATTGTACGATAGGCAGTATGGTGTATGGCCGCTATTAGACATTATTACACTAAATTGTACCACACTATATCAAAGCCAAGCAGTTAAATATTGAGCTAGTGATCATTGTTATTTATTCAGCAGCCGTTAGAAATATCGCGATAGAAATATTTGGTACATTGAACCTTAAATAAAGATACTGCCTATTACATATTTTGTTCGTGTAATATTTTTTTCGATATATCAAGTTCCCATGTTTTACTAACTTATTTATTTTATCTACATGAGTTAATACCTAGAAAAAATCGTTAGGTAAATACTACATCAGAAAGAAAGAGATGAATTCTTTTTTCTTCGGTTTCAGTAAAATCGTTCCTAAATTAAGCGAACATTCAGCAAAAAAAAAAAAAAACCTAATAAAATAACAATTTTATTAGGTTTATTTCTTTTGCTGTTGTTGAGATGGTATTTTTTTCTATATTTATCTAGAACTAGTAATCTAATGAAACTCCTATATAGGGCCATTCGCTTGGCAAGATCGGAAATTTTGTACTAAGGCCTCTGTTATCATTGTCACCTCATTTTGAGTAACCGATCAAAAATACTTAACCTCAAAAAGTGCTCCGTGAACTGAAAGTTTGGGAAACCCTTGATTAATCTAATTACGTATAATACTGACCTACGTATTATTAATAATCTCAAAACCACAACTATGTGATTTGATTACACACACTATAATAAACTTCCTCCTAATTTATAAATAACTTTATAACAGCATGCTTCTGTTATGTACAGACGCCAGCACATCAATCTACCACAATCTGCAAAATTTTTCAATAGATTTTCAACCTTATCACAATAGTGGAAGGTTAATGTTCGATTGGTAAAATTTGACAGTTTCGGGTAGGTTGACCTGCTGGCTGGCGTCTGTACATAATTTTATCACGCAATAATTTAATAACTGCATAAATAAATTGAAAATCTGTTTAGGCCCATCAGTTAGATTATTGAAAAATAATGAAACCCACCAAAACATTTCATGTAAAATGTTGCCAGACGACCACATAATGTTTAGCCTGTGAAAAAGATATCAGATCTCATGTTAAGGCAAACTTCTGAATCTACACGGCCTAACTCTACCGACCCTAACTTCACAAATTCTACATAACAGAAAAAATGTATGGCTTCGCCGTTTCGCTACGTGACGGTGATGCGAATATTTAGTTTCTGAAGGAGAGAGAGAGGGAGAGGGAGAGGGAGGAGGAGGAGGAGGAGAACGTTTCTTGACGTTTCACTTGATTGATGTGGCTGACCATAGCCTAATTAGTACAGTAATAATAGGTATAAAAAATAAATAAATAATTATACTTGCATAAGTTGATAAAAATGCTATGCAATAGCTTTACCGCGGCAGTCACCGAGTGCCACACGTTTTTTTTTTTGAATAAAATAGACTTTTGTCCAATATAATTATTAACCTATCCTGTGAATATGATTTTCTGCATCAATTTCGCCATGTAAACCCCGTTACAAAAAGAGAAAGTTTTCCTAAAATTATGTTAGGTACGTTTAGGAAAACTAACAATGTATTTTATAAATTATTTAGGATATCTGAAAGAAAATAAAACGTTAATTGACACATGCCATACGTACACACAACATAAAACAAAGAACGAAAATATTTAAAAGAACTAAACATTAAATAATGTGTGACTCACGGCTGCGCAAATAGGACCAGTTTAGCGAATGCCGTACAACTGGTGCCCGACACTGGTTTTCAACTGAGCCCACGGTGAGTGTACGGATAAAAATTAGTTTATGTTTAAAAATTGTGTACGATATTTATAGGAAGTATAAATTTTAATAATAAAAATAAAATAAATAATGTTATCACCGGAGCTACAAATTCAACTAGGTATTTAAAATACCGTTATCAAGCGAACAACTGCACCATCGCTATCTGCAGGGAAAACTAAATAAATGCTATGGAAAATAAAGTCAGAATGCCTGCAACAACCTACATAATGTTGATAAGTTAACTGCGCGTTTTCCTTAAATAATTACCTCGTTTACGTTTTTGTTTTTAAATGTAGTGTGCATATGCACACTACATTTAAAAACTAAAACTAAAACTTAAATATTTAAGTTTTTTTTTTACATTAATAATTATGTAGGTAGATGAATTTTAACTGGTAGTTTAACAAAAAAAAGGTTGGTTCAACAAACTTTAAGATTTAAAAAAAGTAACACATAATTATAATTAATCATTATAATAATAATAAAAAAACCGATTGTCGTTACTGCCAATGGCCTGATGGCAAAGAGCCTCGATGAACACCTTTCGAGGCTCTCCTTAGGGGGTTGGATCAAGGGCCTGATTCAGATGGCAGTACTCCTTGATACGGCTCGTATTGTGAGGAGGTTCCTGTCTCTGGAGCCCTAACCACCGGTAGCGGTTCTGGAGGGAAGTGGGCTGGTTGGAATAAGCCACCAAAGGCCACTATGGCCCACGCACAATGGTCCACATAAAGGACTAAGTGCGGAAACCATAACCCCTAACATAGAACCACCGGTAGCTTGGACCCTGCTCCCACGCCGGAGGACTACTATTTTTATATTTTTAAATGTTTTTTTTTTTTATTGTTTTGTAGTTTTTTAAAGAAATATTTAAAAATTTAATAATATATGGTGAAAAATGAATTAACGACATAATAATAATAAAATTCCACAACTATCACACAACACCATCTAGTCCCAAGCTAAGCAGAGCTTGTGTTAAGGGTACTAGAAAACTGATAAACATACTTATACACCGTGTTCTTCACGTTATCCATAAACTTTAGCAAATACTTCTATGGCTTTTACAAATCAAATCCAACAAAGGAAGTAGTACTTAAAAAGGCTTCGTTACAAAGATATTTGTAATTTCATTTAATGAAATTTAATTGAGCTATGCAGTGAGAAAGTATCTTAATTTGGCCTATGTTGCCGCTTAGTGCAATTAAAATGATAAATCTATCAAATACTATTTGCATTTCATTTGCACGTACGAGAGGAACCCGAGAGTTAGCGAAGAAATACGATCATTTGCGATAACGAATCTTTCAAAGAGATTAAACTGGTCGCTATGGATACCTAAGTTGTTATTTGTCATTGTTTGTCATGCATGATTTTAACTGTCAGGATTATTGTTTATTGTAATTTGCTTTTGGGTTTCCGACTAATTTAATCAATCATTTTGATTACAACTTTCACTATGCCGCACGAATATTCTGCTCAACACCAAGCTGATATTCACTTCGTCTACGGTTTCTGTGACGGAAATGCTACAGCAGCTGTGCGAGAGTACCAACGGCGATTCCCTGGTCGGCGCGTTCCTGATATACGAACATTTATTAACATACACAGGAGATTTTGTGAGATCGGAATTAGACCACGCCGCCCTGAACGAGCAATCAATTTGAGCGTCGCTCAAGAAAACAGAATAATGAACCTTATTATTCATGATCCTACACTCTCAACGAGACGCGTTGGGAGAATCGTGGGTGTATCTCATAAGCTAGTGTGGAAACTGTGGAAAAGATATGGTTTGCATGCCTACCACTACAGAAAATCCCAAGGCATAATACCACCTGATCACTTCTCAAGAATTGTTTTTTGCCAGAGAATGAATCAAGAACTGATAAATAATCCAATACTGCTTCAAAAAATTCTTTGGATGGATGAAGCCCAGTTTACAAGAGCGGGAGTATTCAATTCCAAAAATCAAGTGCAGTGGCATGAGAGCAACCCGAATTTACATTGGCAGGCGTCACATCAAACTGAATTCTCTGTAAACATGTGGGCTGGTGTTTTTAACAATCAGCTGATCGGCCCTATTGAGATTCCCCACCGCCTAAATGCTGACAATTACTTAGAGTTCCTAAGAAACGTCACTAGCTTCGAATTTTTCGAACAAGTGGATCTTCAAACTCTGCGAACCATGTGGCTCCAACATGATGGGGCCCCTGCACATTATGGCACACAAGTGCGTGAATATTTAAATGCAACGTTTCCTGGCCGATGGATTGGACGAGGTAGCACAAATATCGCATGGCCAGCTAGGTCCCCAGATCTGACTCCTTTAGATTTTTATGTCTGGGGAACCTTAAAGGAGAAGGTGTACTCCGTACAAATTCAGAACCGTGAACAGCTCTTAGAATATCTCAGGCTGCTGAACAAATAAGACAAATGTCTGTAAATTTAAATGGCCAAATTAGGACTCGTTTGAATATTTGTGTCGAAAAAGAAGGTGGTCATTTCGAAAACTTTTTACATTAAATTTATTTTTTGCTTTTTAGAGTTTATTTTTTATTAATAAAAATATTTTTGAATGACATTACGGCTGACGTAGTTGTCTAACCTACAGTGTTTGGATCTTTGGACACTCCATTGAGGTTGACAGGAGAGCGCTCATTTGTGAAATGTATTGAAAAATAAGATGGTGGCGTTAGTTCTGATGTTGCCCACGCAACAAGTGTGCTTATAAATTATAATTATTCTACTCAAATGCATAAAAAAAATTTGCTGTGATTACCATTTATCTTAATTTGACCGAGACCTATCTTTTGAGAGTATTTTTACGAATGTACGTGAGCTCTAAGCGTGGTCCCCAGATTGCGTGTTGAGCTGCCCCTCTTTTAGTCAAAGAGAAGAAATTCCTAATGTGCATAATCCTTTTAATTGTAATGGTAATAATAGGAGAATCTGTAATGCTCTTTGCATTACAGTCTCCAAGTGTATCTCCAAGTCTGACGTCAATGAATACGCCAAACGTCAGTTGTTACTTGGTATACTGCGGGGTTGACTGACGTCAATAGGTGTACAAGGAATTCTTCGATTAACTATCATCGCTAATTTCATAACGAAAGCATATAGAATGGGTAACAGTCAGCATCAAAAGTTGCTGACCACATTCAGGTTTTTAAAAATCGTTGTACACCGTATTATTACGTAATATTACGGTGTACAGCGATTTTGAAGATCTGAATGTGGCCAGCAACTTTTGATGCTGACTGTACTACAGCGCATCAAACTACCCCAATCTGACAAAACATCTTTTATAGATTTTAAACTATTTTACAATAGCAGAAGGTTCCTGTTCGATTGGGAAAGTTTGACAGAATGGGATAAGTTATTGATGGGGCTTCTGAACAATGGAACAATTTCTTTATGATATACAATGGAGCTGACATTTTTATCGTTTGTAGCCCGTGGTACTACCGGTATTACTACAAGTAGTATAACGGGTAAAAAATATTAAAATAAAACAAAGGTTTTCTAAAAATAAATCATTTTGATAACTTTCTATTATTTTTTATGTCATACAATCGTACAATGAGTTAGTAACCAAGAGGAGAAAAAAACATTTCTCTGCTGAAGCAGAGTTTCTACAAAAAATACACTTTTCTTTAATTACTGCAGCGAACAAACACAGGTACAATTATCTCTTTTTATAAAATAAAAGTATCTTTCTTTATCTTAATTGTCTGTAGCTATGTTTGAAGGTAGCATAATTAATAGTTGGACACCTGAAAACATCTCCCTCAAGTTTAATTAACTTATTCTTTAGCGAACTTACGTAACGAACTTAGTCGAGAATTTTAAATGAACTCGTTTTATCAAACGCATTCTTTTTAAAGGAGAAGTAAATTGCAAAACCAGTGAGTAGAACAGAGCAGTGGTCGACTGACGAGTTGTAGGTCATGAGTTCGAACCCACCCAGTCGCATTACCTTTTGAAATTTGACCATCACCACCAACATCACACTCTCAAAACGGTGAAGGAAAACATCGTGAGGGAACCGGCATGTCCTAGAACCAAAAATTCGAAGACATAAATGACATCTACCAACTCGAACTTGTCCCGCGTGGTGGATTATCGCCCACCCCCTCTCACAGTTCACACAGGCAGGAACATTACATATAAGCTGATGATGATTATGATGATGAAATTGCACCCGCAGTGGCCTAGCGATCGACTGTTGTGCAGCGTGTCACCGTTTCCAAACCCGCACGGAACAATTATTTGTAGGATCTACAAATAGTTGTTCCGGGTCTGACCTCCACAGCCCAGTAACTGTGAAGATGACGGTGATCATATTTATCCAAGTCTGACAACGCTGACGGACACCCACGACACGGGAGAAATTCAAAGTTTGAGGCAAAGTTTCCAGAAAACGGTTGTTCTCAATATTTAATCTATCTATAATTTTACTAGAAATAGAAAAACTGCTTCTATTGTTATCCCTGGTCTTTCCTTCCTAGAGATAGAAACACTATTTCTATCTCTACTGTATAGATTCTATGAAATAGATTAAATATAGAGAACGGCCGTAAGTAGCTACGTTACTACTAGTAATAATACGTACTAACGTTATAATTAGGATCAACAGTTAAACTGCCATGTCAACCTAAATTATGTAATCCTTGTTTAAATTCGTGTTAGCAAGGTGAATAAATATTTTCACGGTATACGGTAACTTCTAAAGAGGCACGCGACCAGGCGTGACTTTGTTCGACCTTGGTTCCTTTACATTTAAGTCGTTACCGATGATATAATTACTCCAACGTTTTACACATGGAAATTATTTTAGTACCAAAAATATTCTACACTAGCTTATGCCCACAGCGCGGCGTTGCTTAATTATCCAACGTCAACGTCATCATCATCATCATCAGCCGGAAGACGTCCACTGCTGAACAAAAGCTTCCCCTATAGACCGCCATTCCGAACGACAATTCGCCACTTGCATCCATCGCTTGCCCGCGACTCTCACGATGTCGTCGGTCCACCTAGTGGGAGGCCTGGCTACGCTGTGTCTTCCGGTAAGTGATCGCCAATCGAGAACGGCAACGTCATACCGGGATAAAAGAAATATCTTATGTGTTAACTAGGTTATAGAGTAGTATACCAAACATTCAAATCTAGTCTGTCTCCCCGCGTCGCATCCTATCGCCCGCTTCCGCTTTCAGATTTATCAACTCTAAAAACTACGGGCCCCAGTTTTTAGAGTTGTAGACTATTGCACTTGTAGGATCGCTGGCGGTAGATACCGAAGGCCTCAAGTTTGGTTCGGCGCTAATGAGACTCCGGATCACCTTCTTACCTCTTGTTTATTATAATACTGCTGGTTTTCGGAATGAATGCCATAGAAAACTACCCCTTTTTTATACAGAGCTCTGACCAATCAGATCCTTTAAAATTTGCACACGACCCTAATATTTTTTCTTTCAGCCAATCAGAGCAGTCCATTTTTGCACACGGCACTAATGCGACTTTGTATGGGGAACCTTAATTTGGCAGTTTTCTATGGTAAACCTTCCCCTTTTGCTTTACAATTCATCTTATAGCCTAGGGGTTAACTTATTCTATTTATTTACATAAAAACCTTATAAAAACCTTAATTTTTAGACCCAAAAAATGTTAAAAAACTAATTTTGTATCAACCTACAGGCAGAGACACCAAGTGCCAAAAATTGGAATTACAATTATTTATCACTGTTTTTGAGGGTATTTGTAAAATTTACACTTTTTACGTCTACCTAACACTTTGCTTACTTTTTCGGGACAACACAGTTTCTCAACTTACTTGACGGTGTATGTAAAATGTGCATTTTTATGTTTACCCTACTATGGGTTTACTTTGTGGCATCAGCAGAGACACCAGGTGGGAAAAATAAAAAACAAACCAAATTATCAATATATTTGAAGGTACTTATAAAATGCACATTTCTACATTTACCCAATCCTTATTAAATATAATAACAATAGTTTTATTGCTCAAACTAGCCTAATCATTCTAATTACTACATATTTACATAGTTGCTTGATGCGATTATTATTCGTCGCTAACATTCTCCCCCACGGTGCGCAGCACATCATCTTCTTGAAGCGACGAAGCCGCGGGGACTAGCACGATGACCCGTCGTGTAGGTCGCCGAAACACTCCGCCTGATGTCCTCACGTCCAGCACTCTGGTTCTCCCATCTGGCGCAGGGTACGCCTTGATAACTTCCCCTCGAGGCCATGAGTTTCTAGGTAGCGATGCGTCGACTATTAACACGATGTCTCCTTCCCTCGGGTCGGTTGTCTGCCTCCCTTTGATTGCCCTTGGCATCAAGAGCGGTAGGTACTCGTTGATCCATCTCTTCCAGAAGTGGTCAGCAAGCCTTTGGGTAGTTTTCCAGCTTGGCTTCCCAATCAACTCTGTGTCGTCGAATTCTCCCGGCGCCATTGCTCCACACGATCTTCCCAGTAGAAAGTGGTTTGGTGTCAGACTTTCTTCATCTTCTGGCTCCATACTGATTGGGGTTAGAGGTCTGGAGTTTACTATGTGTTCGACCTCAGTCATAAGAGTATGAAGTACTTCTTCAGGTGGGTTTCTCTCGTTGAGCACTGCCGCCAGCGCAGTCTTGACTGTGCGCACGAGTCTTTCCCAGGCGCCCCCCATGTTTGGGCTCCCCGGGGGAATAAATTTCCACTTGATGCCCCTTTCTTGCGCAGCCTCTTCTAGCTCCTTGCTTGCCCCAACGAAATTGGTTCCGTTGTCGCTGAATATGGTTTTTGGGGTCCCTCTTCTTGCTGCCATTCGTCGAAGTGCCATCATCATTGAGCTGGTACTGAGAGAGGGTATCAACTCCAAGTGAATGACTCTGGTTGTAAGACAAGTGAATAGCGCCCCCCAGCGCTTCTCGACTCTTCTCCCTATAGTGACTTGCATCGGCCCAAAGTAATCAACGGCAGTGCAAGCGAACGGGAACTGATGATGTTGCAGTCTCTCGCTTGGTAGGTCTCCTGTCGGGGGCACTTCTGGCAAACTCTTCTTTGTCTTGCATCGCTGACAGCTGTGGGCGACCGCCTTTAAGGTCGCTCTTAAACTTAGAATCCAATATTTCTGACGTAGCTCGTTCATTACTGTGGCAGTGTTCCCGTGAAGAAACTTCTCGTGATAGTGTTGTATGATGAGACGCGTGATTTTCTGTTTCCCATCTAGTATGATAGGATTCATTTTTCTTCTTTCTTCGCCTTGAAACTTCATTGTTCTGCTTCTTAATTTAATGATATCGGCGTCATTTAGGTAGACGTCGATTTTCTTAAGCCGACTTGCGTTTTCCAAGGGCTTCTTTTCCTTTAAATTCCTTATATCTGACTTGAAACTGTCATTCTGACTTATTTTCATTAATATTTCTTCTGCTTTTCTTAAGTGTTCGTCTTCTAGCGGCAGGTACAACCTCTTCTTCTCTTTGCTGACTGGTAGTTTGGCGATTTGTGTCTTCTTCTTCTGGGATCTTCTATGGGGTCTCCAGGGCTCTTCCTTCTGACGGACGGCGGCGTTGGTTGCTTTACGGGTCTTCTTCAATAAGAGGCATGCGAAAGCAACCACTCTGGCCGTCACGCGCAGCAGTCGCTCCCAGCTCGAGAACCTCTCCAGGTTGAGTAAGACCTCCTCAGCCTTTATCGCCGTCACTCTTTGCTTGTTCTTTTCTTCCAACATAGTACCCTCTGGTTTAAAGTCTTTGTATGGCCACTCTTCTTCTGGTTGACGGAGAAATGACGGCCCTTGAAACCACCTTGCGTTGTAATCGAATTCAGTCGGTGTTCCCCTCGTGGCGTCGTCTGCTGGGTTTTCTTTAGTAGGTACCCATCTCCAGTCTTCGGGCTTGGTCTGCTCCTCGATCTCTGCCAATCGGTTGGCCACAAAGGTTTTAAACCTTCTTGGTTCTGCCTTGATCCACTGAAGTACTGTGCTGGAGTCCGTCCAGTAGGTGCGGGCTGTTGCCTCAAGTTCCATCTCCTTTTCTATTGTGGTTGCCAGCCTGGTGCCAAGCAAGGCTGCTTGTAGTTCTAGCCTTGGAATTGACACTGGTTTTGTTGGCGTCACTCTTGCTTTGCCGGCGATCATGGAGATGTGAATCTTATCGCCAGGTTCAACCGTCCTCCAGTAGACTACCGCTGCGTATGCTTCTTCACTTGCGTCGGTGAATGTGTGCAGTTGCCCTTTTCTACTGCGGGGTGAAAAGCATCTTGGTATCCGAAGTCTCATCAGCGCCGACACCTCTTCTAGGTACTTCAACCAGGTCTCTTTTTGGTTTTCATTGATTATTTCATCCCAGCCAAGTTTTGTACGCCAAATGTCTTGAATTAATTTCTTTCCTTGTATTAAGACTGGCGTCGCGAAGCCCATAGGATCAAAGGTTGACATTACGGCGCTTGTAACTTCTCTCTTCGTCGGAGTTCTTCTTCCTTCTAGTAGGTCTTGCGATGTATTGCGCAGACCAACATTGAACGCTAGCGCGTCCTCCTTCACCAGCCATCTTAGCCCCAGTGTCTTCTCTTCTTTCGTCAGTTGTAGGGAGTCTTCTTTATTAGTATCTTCTACTTCTGACAGAACCTTCGCGTCGTTGCTGGCCCAGCCTTTCAAATGGAAGCTTGCCACTGCGTGAATTTCCTTTACTTCTTTTGATATCTTCTTTGCTTCAGCTGTAGTTGTAAAACTCTGAAGATAGTCATCCATGTAATGATTTCTTTCTATTGCTTTCACCGCTTCAGGATGAGTCTTCTTAAAGTCTTCTGCGTTCTTATTCATCACATATATTGCTGTTGCCGGTGATGACGCTGCTCCGAAGATGATTGAAGACATTCGAAACTCTTCAGGCTTGCCCGTTCTTTGACTTCCACGCCACAGGAATCGGAGGCTATCTCGGTCGCTTTCTCTTACTTTGATTCGAAGAAACATATCTTGGATATCAGCCATGACAGCCACTGGCCCTTCCCTGAAGCGCAGCAACACGCCGAACAATGATTGTAATAAGTCTGGCCCCGATAACAAGGCGTCATTGAGGCTCTTTCCTTCATACTTGGCAGCTGCGTCGAAGACTATTCTTGGCTTCTTCTTGACTGGGTGCACGACGGCAAAGTGTGGTAAGTAAAATAATCTTCTTTTATTCGCAGTTTCTGTAACCTTCTCTGCGTATCCCTTTTCAATCAAGCTTTGGATCTGCTTCTCATAGGACTCTTTGATTTCTTCATCTTGATCCAACTTCTTTTCAATATTGACTAGGCGACGGAGTGCTTGTCTGTAGTTGTTGGGTAGGGTCTCGTCTTCTTTCTTCCACAAGAGCCCTGTCTCGAATCGACCGCTGGCTAGTCTCTTCGTAGTCTTCTCGAGGGTTTCTAGTGCTCTTCTCTCGTTGTCATTAGTTGGCAAGCGATTCTGGACCCCAAGCGATTCTAACTGGAAGTGCTCTCTTACTAACTCTTCTAAATTCTGCTCTTCGACTTCTTCGACTGTAGACTTGCCATGGTGAATGAAGTTTACAATGGCATTCGTCCCTGATTCACATCCATGCAGCACCCACCCGAGGCTAGTGAGAGAAGCCACGGGATCGGCTGGCTTGCCTTTCTTCAGTCTTCTTGTAACTATGAGTCCCCAGTTGTCTTGACCAATCAACAGCTTGGGTCTTTCTGTGACGTAGAGAAGTTGCTCTTCAATTGCCTTCAGATGCTGACAATTCTTCACCGTGTTCTTGCTTATACTTTGCTCTGAAAGCTTCAGGTCGTCGATGGTTCTTGCTATGATTGGCCTCTTGTCTCTTCTATGAGCCCCTTTTATCTTCAACTGGATCTTCTGTGAACTATCTTTCTTTATAACTTTTCCGCCGACTGTTTCGATTGCGAGAGTTTCTTTATTTCCTTCGGCTCCGATCTTCTTGGCTATTGATGCGTCCAAGAGTGTGACTGTTGAGCCTTCATCTAGCAGCGCCAGCACGCGAGCGTGGCCTTTCGGTCCGTAGAGATCCACTGGAATCATCTTCAAATAAATTTTCTCTTCCCCTTTGCTGTTGTGGATCGAGGCGACTATCTCTTCTGATGCGCTTTCCTTGTCTTCTTTCTTTTCTGCTGACTCTGGTGGTTTTTCAGAGTGCAGGATAGTATGATGCCATCTTCCACACTTCTTGCAGACTGGAGCTTTGCAGTTGATTCTTGAGTGCTTGAACCGAAGACACTTGAAGCATAGTCTAGCCTTCTTGATAATGCCCCATTTTTCATCTATGTTGGCTTCTTTAAACTTCTTGCATTCTATCACAAAATGCTCTTCTTCACAGATTGGACATGACTTCTTATTTTTCTCTTGAGACACTTCTTGCACTGTATGTACAGGTTTTCTTGACCCTTTCTTTTGCTCCGAAAACACTTCAGGTGGAGCAAAGTCCCCGCACATGTCGCTTTCTATTTCTAGAAACGCTTCGATGAGTAGCAACTCTTGAATTTCTTCCTCCCTTCTGGTTCTATGGTAGGCGAACCATCGGAATTTCATTGATGGTGGCATCTTGTCTACTATGGCCTTCAATGTTTCAGGAGAACTGAGGTACTGCGACTTCTTCAATGCCTTGATGGTTTGGACGGCGTTCTTCACTCTGCTTGCGAACACACATATGTCGCTTGGGTTCTCGCCCACCTTTGGCAGGTTCTTCATCTTCTCTAGTTCTGCCAGTGCCAATGCCCCAGGTCTTCCGAATCTGGCTTCTAATCCCCTGAGTACTTCGCGTGGATCTTCAGCTGTAAACAGCAGGCTCTGGACGGCTTCTCTGGCTGCACCTTGAATTGCTCTTCTGAGGCGCGCTAAGTTCTTTGCGTCGCTGAAGGAGGCAGCCCCGTCTTCATATGATCTCTTGAACGGCAACCATTCTTCACAGGACCCGCTGAAGTGAGGGAGCTCGAAGTGCTTCGGCGTTGCGACGTCACGTGACTTCTCTGACAGCTTGACGATGACTTGGGCTAACTCGTGGATGTCACTCTTCTTTTCTTCGGTTGGCCTACTATCATTGCTAGGCTTGACCCCAGATTGGATGAACCACCTCTCGACTTCTTGAGTTTGCTCGTACATCTCTTCTCCGGCACCATCTTCTTCTTCTGACTCTGCTGTTGCTAGTTCTAGTTCAGCCTGAGCCACTCTTGATCGCGCTTCTGCCAATTCCAATTCCCTTAGTGCCACTGTTAACTTTGCTTGCGCTTCTGCTCTCTTCCTATGCGACGAGCGGACGGACTGCGTGTCTATTTCGCGGGTCGGCTTCTTAGGGCGAGGCTGCTGCAGACTCCCATCTATTGACGTCGGTACACTTCCTTCATCTCGACGTAACTTCACAGCAACACTTCTATCTGGGTTCTGCCGCGTAGTGTTGTGGCTTTCTTCTCGGCGTGCGGGATCAGACGCTTCAACTTCCTCTTCCACGGTGCTGGCTAGGGGCGCGGTGCGAGTCGCTCCCCCCGATGCTGATTCCCTCCCGGCAGTATTCTGCTGACGAATGGACGACTGGTGGGCTCGTACGCTAGGCGGCGGCGATCTTCTAGTGAGCGTTGACCGACTTGTAATTGACGCGCTCGTAGTCGCCTCGCTTGTAGTTTCACCCGGCGTGCTTGCACTCCCGTCGACCGACGAAGTACTATCTCCCGTAGCCTTGGACTGCACTGATCCTGATCTTGTAGAAGGCATCTTCAGTTTTCTTGAACCCGATCCGGCTTCTCGAAGGACCACTGTAGACTATTGCACTTGTAGGATCGCTGGCGGTAGATACCGAAGGCCTCAAGTTTGGTTCGGCGCTAATGAGACTCCGGATCACCTTCTTACCTCTTGTTTATTATAATACTGCTGGTTTTCGGAATGAATGCCATAGAAAACTACCCCTTTTTTATACAGAGCTCTGACCAATCAGATCCTTTAAAATTTGCACACGACCCTAATATTTTTTCTTTCAGCCAATCAGAGCAATCCATTTTTGCACACGGCACTAATGCGACTTTGTATGGGGAACCTTAATTTGGCAGTTTTCTATGGTAAACCTTCCCCTTTTGCTTTACAATTCATCTTATAGCCTAGGGGTTAACTTATTCTATTTATTTACATAAAAACCTTATAAAAACCTTAATTTTTAGACCCAAAAAATGTTAAAAAACTAATTTTGTATCAACCTACAGGCAGAGACACCAAGTGCCAAAAATTGGAATTACAATTATTTATCACTGTTTTTGAGGGTATTTGTAAAATTTACACTTTTTACGTCTACCTAACACTTTGCTTACTTTTTCGGGACAACACAGTTTCTCAACTTACTTGACGGTGTATGTAAAATGTGCATTTTTATGTTTACCCTACTATGGGTTTACTTTGTGGCATCAGCAGAGACACCAGGTGGGAAAAATAAAAAACAAACCAAATTATCAATATATTTGAAGGTACTTATAAAATGCACATTTCTACATTTACCCAATCCTTATTAAATATAATAACAATAGTTTTATTGCTCAAACTAGCCTAATCATTCTAATTACTACATATTTACATAGTTGCTTGATGCGATTATTATTCGTCGCTAACAAGAGTTGACAGTAAAAATTAAATTTAATTTGGTTTTAGAGGTTAAAGGTCGAATTTAACAAAATCCCGTCTTAAGGTGCCGGTTCGCGCGCGAGACCGCGACAGGAGACAGAGACAGGAGACCGCGACACTACTTAGCATTAGGCAATGTATAGGTGCCGGTTCGCGCGCGAGACCGCGACACTTCTTAACATTAGGTAATGACAAGTGTCGCGGTCTCCTGTCGCTGTCTCCTGTCGCGGTCTCCTGTCGCGGTCTCGCGCGCCAACCGGCACCTTTAATGAGCTCTTAGCCCCCATGCACTCCTAGCACTTATAGCTTCTGAGATTTCATATTGGGTGAATGACCTTTCGCTTTTATACCTACATATAATTTTATACATAGGGCACCCTATTTTAAGCTTAAATGAGAAATGTGTGCCAGACAAGGGTGGGCAGGTAAGGGCACATTGGGTCCCGAACCACACCGCGGTAGGTTTAGATTAGATAGCGTGTCAAATTAGATTGGCTCCCGGCGTACAAGTTAAGTGAAAGGAAGCCTTTAAGGCGCGTATCTATTAGACAGGTCTTGTATGCAAGACTTGCCATACAAGTATGAAAAAACACACAATCTACAGTTCAAATTTCGTACTTCAAACTTGTAAAATGTATGCAGGACTTTTTCAAGCTGCATGCAATTTGCAACTTGTATCCAAGTAAATGTATAAGGGAAACGCGGCCTTACTCTTAAGTGGAATTCTATACGCAGGTCTTTAAAGTTATAACATATGTTATAAGATCATTTTTCTACTCAATGTATCAGAATGAAAAGAGTCATGCATACTTTTGCGATGTTTTTTTTATTTAGTTTGTGAAACGGGAAAGTGAAGAAAAGGGAGAAAAACTTTTTCAAAAAAAATGTAACCGCCTTCAAAAACAACCATAAAAAACGGTAAAAAACCTACAAAATAACTTTTCTTTCGGAAGTCGGTGTCTTTGTTTTCTTTATTTCATTGTCTTTTTTTGCCACCGACTTCCGAAAGAAAAGTTATTTTGTAGGTTTTTTACCGTTTTTTATGGTTGTTTTTGAAGGCGGTTACATTTTTTTTGAAAAAGTTTTTATTTTACTCTTTTTAGATTAAATATTCAACCCGAATTCTTGTCAAATACAAGATGTGCACTAGAATTTTGTAATCCATAACACCGGTAATAACATCGCTCATGTACACAATAAGCTAATAAAATTCCCTATCTCAAAAACTCCTGAACCGATTTTGATGAAACTTGCAGTATTCCGTAAGTTAAACAATACCTAGTTCAACAAAAAAAGAATTACTTAAATTGGACTTGCAGTTCCGGAGATATGTGAACACAAACTAAATCAGTCGATGCCTACTCCTTACTGTTAAGGAGTTGTACCTTCCATCATCAGCTCAGCTACATGAAATTATGATTACCATACGCAAGTACTTAAATTACTTCATAAAATTTGCGAAAAACGGTGTGTCGGCCTATAAAATTCGAGGGTTGCCCTCGATTTCTCCAGGATCCAATCATCAGATCCCAACTTGGTGACTATGGGACAATCTCAGAAGTACCTCCTTTCGAACAAAAAAAGAGTTTTAAAAATCGGTCCACAATTGGCGGAGTAATCGCGTAACAAATATACAAAAAAAAAAAAAACATACCGTCGAATTGATAACCTCCTCCTTTTTGAAGTCGGTTAAAAAGGGAAAAAGCCGCGTAAGTTTCGCGTGCATTTTAAATATTATTTTTTTATCAAAGTATTGGCAGCAGATTTTTTTAATGATATAATTTATTGTTGCAAATTAAATTCTCTACAACTTCCGTCGGGTTAGAAGCGTTATGACTACTTCTCAATAAGACTAAATAGCAGATATGACTAGTTCGCTATAGGACTAAATCTCGATATGACTAGATCTTGTTTGGACTATATCGTGTTTGGACTAGATCGCAATAAAGCCAGATAGCGTAACGACAAAATATTCATTTGTTTTTTGAAGTACAGTTATCGGGATAATTAAAGCATTGAGCTCTTTTTCTCGGTACCTATATTAAAATACTTAAAATGAAAGCATTCCATTGTAACATAATTATTTATTTACTTATATTTACGCTTTAAATCGCTAACGTTTTTTAAAAACAATATGAGTGTAATCTCCTTCATCTCAAGTTTATTTAATTCTCTTTGATACTTGCGATTGAATAATATGGTGTTTCTTCTTTTGTTGTTCGCTTCAAACAGGGAATTTTGATTTTTTTTATCTTGAAAATGTGCCTCTTTTTTTAAATAAAATAAAAATTGTAGCAATGTAGGTTTGTGCTGCATGCGCACATTAAGGCGACGATGCCATGCCTCTAAACTATTATTGGTCCTGTGCTTTTGTTTTGCACAGGAAATAAGCAAAGGATTCTTTAGCCATTGCCTGCAAAAGTAGCTTGCGAATGCATTCATTTCAGGTGATTGCGTAGAACATTCCACAATAGCAGACCATCCATCTTGTATATAAGATGAAGGCAAGAGCGGCAAATTTGCAGTAATTCTAGTGATGTATCTTCCTTCTTGAGATTTCGTCAAACCGATATCGTTCGCCTTTTTCCACACAGATTTATTGTAATGGTAAAAACATCCTGTAACTTTAGCATTCGGATACACAGTCCTAAATGCGTTGATGAGTCCCAATTCGTAATCACATTTAAAATGTTTAATTATGTACTCTAAGCACATCACGTATTATTGTAAATAAAGCGAAATAAGTTGTTTCGCGTTTATTTGGTAAGAGTGCATACAAGACGGGAAATATATTTGTCGTCTTTTCCGTGCTATCAACGTCTACGTGAATGGAAAACAATTGATAGTAAGGCCTGGGTGCACTTTTAAAGGTTCCGTCACCAAAAAAAACCTTTTCTTGATCTGCATAAATTCTTATATTCCTTTTGGAAAATCGTGATGAAAATACAAGCATTTTGTCGTCTTTTGATAATTCAAACTCAGCAATCAAAAAGTCTTTCTTGATCATATGTGGTACTGTCACTTCACTAGATTTAGAAAACTCGGTTTTTTGCACTTGAAGGAACCTTTTACGATGTCTGTATAGGACATCCTTCACTGAATTATAAGGTCTGCCATTAAAGGTTGAAGAAGAGGGCAGTTGTTGGAGTACTTCTTCATAAACCTTTTTTACTGATGACATATCTTCGCATACATTCTGTTTTGCCGTATCCAGTAGAAGGTCTTCTTCCATTTTATCATAGTCTTGCTCACACTTGTGCAGACTCTTCCTGATTATAACGGTCTTTTCTTCATTCAATGTGAGAGACGCACTACACTCTTGTCTTTTGTAGCAACGCCAGAACGACGTTCCGCTTGAATTGTTGGACACAAAATTGTATCGGTAGCCATCATGAAGAAGTGCTTCCTTATTCTTTCTACTTTTAATAAAATGAAATTGTTCATTACTCTGCATTTTTAAATAACAATAAAATAATATGCAAGATAAAAATTCAAAGTGACAATGACAACTATTGTTTCAATTTATTTTTAATAGCGGAACTTCATAGTGTATTCACACTTCAGTAAAGTTAAGTACACCATGAAGTACCTATACTAATGCCACTTTTAGATACGATTGTACGTCATATCGATAATAAGTCATTTTGAAAACAGGACGTATGCATATATAGTCAAACAGCTAAATAGTTCTAAAGCGATCTATTCATATCGAGATTTAGTCCTATAGCGAACTAGTCATATCTGCTATTTAGTCTTATTGAGAAGTAGTCATAACGCTTCTAACCCCTTCCGTCTTGTATTTTTTGTCGTAGAACCAAAAACAAAAATTATAAAATAATCAGCTCTAGTAAAAATACAGTTTTTTTTATTCGATATTATATTTTAACACAGAGGATGCTAAAATCATACATAACACATACTGAAAAGGCATGGAATAACAGCAAACTATCCTCTCTCGATTTTTTTTTACGACTAATTTCATTTACGTGTTCACGATTGAATTACATTTTTGATTTTTACAGTCTATAAAATATGGCATAAAATGTAGTTTTATTTTTTTTAAACAAATCCGGTTCGTGGTGTAGTGATATACAGTGAACCGTATCCAAACCGGATGCGGTAGCAGCGGCGGGCGACGCAGAATATTTTTTTATTCGATTCTCTATTCAGTCAGCGTCGCTCTTTTTCTATAGCTACCTCGGGTTTTTCATCTAGGATTCTATGTATCATTTTATTGAACCACACAATAGCAAGAGGACCTGAATAAATGTTCTATATAAGTAGTATTTTAGGTAGTGATCCTTATTTTAAACTGGGTTATTCTTAGTTTCGTTACATCTGAGACTGAACAAGACAATTTGCAGTAAAAGTCTGTTTCAATTCGTTCTGTACCCTTAGCACGAGTTTTCAGTATTTGAGACGTAAAGTAAACTGGAACTTTACACCAGAGGCGCTGTTCCATTTTTTCATACAAGAAACGCTGTAAATACTGAAAAGACGCTGTAAAGTAAAAGAGTGAAAACTCATGCTAAGGGTACTGATCATCTGCCTAGATACTTGAACGGTTGTAATAATTAAGCTGCGAGCTCCTCTTATTCTTTCTAAAGCTCTTAGCAGTAACAAAAACATGTTAGTCACTTTTTGTATTTTATGTGTTAATACCTCTCTATTTAACATAAGAAGATCTTAACGTCGACTACATTGTTTTTTTTTTGCAATATCGTTGTTACTGACTCAATATTAAATTCTATTTATAGATCACAGAGCTATAAATAAAAACGTGTATCGACTCATACACGTCATTTATATAATACATAGACACTTCAATGACGCATCTCGCGAATGTTGAGTGCTTGACCAATAAATTCCTTTTGCTTTGACGTCGACCGTTAGTAAACCAGGTAACATCTGACGTACAGCGTAATGATTGACGTCACACTTAAGGAAATTTCTATTGCAATTACTGTAAGGTAAAGGATCTTTTCCTTTCGTGAGGAAACTCACGATCTTTTCATGAGGAAACTGGCATACACATTCAACGTCATCCAAGACTTACTGGATCTACTCTTGGTGGATTGTGGGAGAAGTGTCCGTGTCCAGTAGGATTGAGGTGGACATTAGGGAATATTGTTTTTTTTTTTCGTGCTAACAAATCAACACCCAGCAACACCAATCAACACCCAGTCAAAAATAATTATGTACTATCTACTAGTTAAATGATATTTATTTTGTAAGTTGGTTAAAAAAACACTTTTACACGTCACAACCAATATTTTTAAAGCTAGATGAGGCCGGTGTTTCGTACCTGACTACTCTGAGACGAAACAGCCGAAAGAAACTCAGAGGTCTCTTTTAAAGTCCAGACATTTTTTTGCTCAGGTCATAGGAGGACCTGAGGGTGTCTGAGATGGTCTTTTGAGGAAAGAACCACACAGATTTGAGTGGACCTGTCCAGTCAGTGCAAGCATTTGTCGGTTATCGTGTAGCTCGACTCAGAACACAAGGAGCTCAACTGTAGTTGATTGGTTTTAACATTAACATCGTAAGTTATAGTTGGTAGCGGTTTGATGACATCGATTGTTCAAAGCTACATTTTTATGAACCTACGTTTTGTACCGGTTATGCATTCAACCTGTATTTATAACCGTTTGGAATTCAGCCTTCATTTTGGCGTTCAAACGTGTATCATAAAGGCCAGGCTAAATTAATTGATGCAATCCTGTTGAACACTGACGTCAATCGCAAACGGTATTTTAGTGAGAAAAAGTATTGCAGTATGCGCCGCTGACGTCAACGTTGCAGTATGATGCGTTATAAATATGTACGTTCATGGTGCTTTCACACAAAATCATAAGCACAGATAAATTATTGTGGATATTATTTAGATACCTATAAAGGGGTCGCTGGTTAGTCCAGCAGACTGACTGACAACAGACTCCTGCAGACACACGCGATTAATCGCGCTGGGCGACATGTCGCGGTCCATTCGCAGTATTTTTAGAGTGGAAATTAGCTTGGCTCGTTGTCGCAGCGCGATTAATCGCGTGTGTCTGCAGGAGGCTTAATGAGCTACCGTGACCCCCGAACGTAAAGGGTTATTGAAGGACACCATGGATTTTAGTCAGTACAAGTCTGACAGTCCCTCCTGCCCTGCCCTGGGAGGACTCATTTGATAAATGGATACTCTCATAAAATAAATATTCCACAACTATCACACAACGCCATCTAGTCCCAAGCTAAGCAAAGCTTGTGTTATGGGTACTAGACAACTGATAAACATACTTATATATTTCTAAATACATACATATTATAGATAAATTACACCCAGACACAGAACAAATGATCGTGCTCATCACACAAACATTTGTCCTGGGTGGGAATCGAACCCACGACCTCCGGCATAGCAGTCAGGGTAACCAACCACTAGACCAACAGGCCTGTTAGATACTTATAAAGGCAAAGTCTGCTTGGTTGGTTGCGGTTTTAGCGAGTTTTCTCCATTTCTCCCTATTCGTAGCACTGCGTGTAGGTACATTGAGTAAGAGTACATATAAAGGGGTCGCTGGACTAATGAGCTGCCGTGACCCCGGAACGTAAAGGGCTATTGAGCACACCGTGGATTTTAGTCAGTACAAGTCTGACAGTCCCTCCTGCCCTGCCCTGGGAGGACTCATTTGATGATTTTACCACGCAAAAAAGGTACCCATAAAATCCCGAAGTATTACGATTTAGTCGTAACATTTTACTTTCATGAATTTTAGGCTAAGAAACTCTGTTTCGAAGCTTTCAACAAAAAACATTTTAATCAATGTCAAACCTAACCTAACTTACTACTCCTAACTAATATTTTAAATGTGAAAGGAAGTTTTTTTGATACCTATACTTGCCTTAACCACTGAACCGATAACCCTGTAATTTTACATATTCATACGTCCACAGCTGTCAACACCTAGGTGTACAGAAACGAACACAGCATAGCATACCTTTCATCCAGAAAAAAATGGAATGCTTCCAAGGTAAACAACAATAACGCTCTTATGATAAGAGAGGGCGCCATGTGTGCAATCCAAATTGACGGTAAAATCCAAAATAACGCAAGCCAAGCCACGGGTAAAAGCTAGTTTCTATCATGATAATATTTGCCTATATGAGTTTTATAAGAAAAGTTACATATTCAGTTATTCATTCAAGTAAGAAACATTCACATTGAATGAATGACGAACATTAATAAAAAAGCAATTTCCGCACAGCGAGTAGGGATATAAATATTCAATGTATACTTAGGACAAATTTGATCCAGCGTGTCTTTTTTTTTTGGATGTGTTGTTTGAATGAAAGATAGGGTTAGAAGGAACAACCACGATATTTTTATGACATGAAAATTTTGCACCTGGGTCTAGTTTTTCGGATAACGGGCAATATTTATTCAAGGCCCATAACAACAACCACTTATTATGATATAAATACGCTACATTATAACCCATCGTATTGGCTAAAAAAATCTTGTAGGTACATTTATTTGTTCAAAATTCTGAATTTCTCTCTCATTAAGCCTCCTGCAGACACACGCGATTAATCGCGCTGCGACAACGAGCCAAGCTAAAGCCTCCTGCAGACACACGCGATTAATCGCGCTGCGACAACGAGCCAAGCTAAAGCCTCCTGCAGACACACGCGATTAATCGCGCTGCGACAACGAGCCAAGCTAATTTCCACTCTAAAAATACTGCGAATGGACCGCGACATGTCGCCCCGCTCGATTAATCGCGTGTGTCTGCAGGAGGCTTAATTTCCACTCTAAAATTACTGCGAATGGACCGCGACATGTCGCCCCGCGCGATTAATCGCGTGTGTCTGCAGGAGGCTTTATACCTAATTATTTGTGCGTACATTTTATTTGTAAAAAATCACAGTCACTCGCAGGGGCACTCTAGTACTGTATGCTATTTTGTAACGTTCACGAACTCACTACATCCAAGTGAGCGCAGAATCGAACTCATTTTTTAGGGTTCCGAACCTCAAAAGAAAAAACGGGACCCTTATAGGATCACTTTGATGATCCGTGTGTACATCGGTCAATACACTTTTTCTCACGAATGTGTGCAGGAATCATGCGGAAGTTAGAGAAGTTAGAGTTTTTTTTCTCTTAATTGAAGTACTCACGTCTACGAACCCTTGGAGCGGAGCAAAAATCAAACTTCTAAGTCAAAGCAATCAAAAGACACGGCCGTTTATGCTCTGTTTTGCCGCATATTTTGATGCTAGTGGTGTTATCAAAACTCATACGCAATTTGCCAGTTTCAAAGTAAATCTACGCAGATTCTCAACAAGATACAGTTCGAATGTCCAGCGTGATATTTTAAAGCATTTTTGTCTCATTCAGAAGATGCGACGTTTTATTAAAAAAAATATGTGATTGTGTGGTCACTTGAGTGCAATGAGCTCGTGAAAGTTACAAAACATCACTACTGATAATGTTTCGGACCACGGTCTCGTCACGTCCCGAGCACCTAAATAAACATTTAAGTAGAAGTACATACAATCTGATATCAAATTCCTGGTTTCATAACTCCTCACGGACTCATATCAACGTCATTCGCATTTCAAAGCGAAGATATTTATTCAGGATTTTCTTACGTGATGTTCTTACCAAAACGGATCCTTAACATCTCTTACATATCCAAGGCTATACAAAAATGTCACAATAACCGCTAAGTCCCTTCCGTGTGCCGTGACAGAGAGATAGGCGATATACAATAAGGAATCCGTCCTTTTCTCGACCTAAGATGCGGATGAGCCTAAAAAAATAAACGGACAAACCTTTATAGGGTACTTGTAATATCCAATCTTGACACTAATGTAACGTTTTTGTCGATAAAATATACGTTATTTGTTTTGTTTGTCAATATTTACTGAGGCCTGAGATCCTTGGAGCATGACTCAGGATTATATCACATCAGTAATTGACTTAATTGTCAAACTTCTACAAGTTCTGATCATGAACAGTGAACTTCCTACCTTCCTGACCCCCAAAGGCAAATTAATATGGAAATTCTATCCCATATTCTACCTGAGTGGCAAAATTATGGTAAGTAGGTACTTAATGTTTTCTTTTTATATTTGGGCCCATAAAAGAGTTTTGTTATCAAAACCAAATTGATTTAGAAACCGATCATTCGTCCGATTCATCATTGGACTTTACTGGTAAAATGTCTCCAATTAGTAAACGGGAACTATATTTTCTGTCACCAAAATTTAGATTTGTCACCAAGTTGTATCACCTAATAAATAGATCTATCACCACGAAATATCTTCGCTCTCAGATAAACAAAAAGTGTTCCCAGATATGAATTACCAAATTAATGTTAAGTAATATGAGTGTAAAATAACAGACGGATTACCAATAAAATTGTGATGCATTACATGAATATTAACGTCGTTCTCATAATAGAAGTTTTATTACCTAAATAATAGCTTTGTGCTCAGAATAGTAGATCTGTCACCAAAATGGTAGATCTGTCACCAAGTAAATCGATTACCGATCCCTGACTGCGAATCCTTTTTATTATTTGTTATTGGGAACTATATTTTCTGTCACCAATGACAGCATGACAGGTAGTTATCAGTTATTTGACCTAGGCTGCAAGAGCGAGCGAAGCGAGCTCGGGACTTGGGGCACCCCGACACGGACAGGTTAGGTTCGAAGGGGATGGCGGGGTCTGAAAGACCCCGCCATCCCCTTCGTGTTAGGTTACTTTAAACCTTGCACGCAGAAATAGGAGCCCCGCGAAGCGGGGCTCCGTCGAGCCATTATGAAGACAAACCTATTATATTACATACAGAAATATTATTTGGTACTAGACCCTATTTCTTCAAGATTTCAGGTGATTTATTATGGAATTGATTTTATATTGTTTGGTGACTACAATTTGGTGACAAATCTACTATTTTGGGGACAAACTCTATTTTTTAGGAGACACAAAACTAATTAAATTGGTGATAGCTTAAATCATACCCTTAGTAAACATTAATATTTTTTTTTTCTTTATTTTTTTTTAAGGGGGTTTTTTCAATAGTGAAGATGTCACCCCCATTATTGTGTACAAAAACATTAATATTTAAAAAATATCGCTTGTTGACATTAATTTTATTTTATTTTAGTTTTTATTTGGATCTGACATGTTAATAATTTTAATTCGCAATTTTCAATTTATAACTTGACATTTTATTTTATTTAGATTCTGACATGTTAATTATTTCACAAATTTTAATGTTTAATTGCAATGGTTTATTTATTTGTTGACATTTTATTTAATTTTTATTTGGTTTTGAATATTATTTTAGAATATATTCATTTGATTGTATGTATTATGGACTACCATTGTCTGAAATAAAAATAAATTATTATTATTATATCTCTTTATTAAAGCCGTTATCTTATTTTTGTAATAAATACCTCTGAAAACTACCCCTTCCTAATTGAATGAATTTTGGTTACGGAAAACCACAAAATAAACTACCCGTAAGTTAAGGCATGCCAAAGAATCTCCAAAAATGTACGGCAATTTTTTTATTTTGAATTTATTTCATAACGGGAAAAATAAAATTGATTTTTAAAAATATAATTTTTCAAACGCAATAATATAATTCGATTAAATTAATAGCCAAAAGGAAAACAGGTTAACTCAACAACCAACGTAATGATTACAAACCACCAGAAAACCCAAACCCGCTCGGGTAAGGTCCGGTTATTCCCCTAGGAACCAATGAACTAATTTCTTTAGATACCTACTAATTAAACAAGCCACAATTAAGCCCACTTTTCTCTTTGAACTTGTTTACGAAGTAAAATTCTGTTGAAACCGAACAAAACATGTTTTGATTTAATAAAACTGACGTGCTTATTATTCATCGTTCGTACTTGTTGTTAAATGTTTAAAAGCAGTGTTAGTAATTGCAAGAAATGGAAAAGAGAAGTAAATATTACGAAATTGTTTGAAATAATCATCTTGTTTTTTTTAAAACATAAACCGTCTTTTAAACGCGAGTCAGTTAAACATCGGTTGAACACTTGTCTAAAAAACTGTCAACTGCAAAACGGCATCTGACGTTGATATAAAGATTGTTTTGCTGTTACACATTTTTGGACAAGTTGTCAACAGATATTTAACTTTTTGTAGTAAGACGGTGTGGGGTTTTTTGGGATGGAAAATTCAAATGAGCCCTCAGCCCTGGGTGAAAGCGGACTATACAACCGATAGATGCAACTGGCGAATTGTCGTTCGGCGAGGACGACAAATGTTGGATTACCATGGTTCCCATTGCGGACAGACGCACACTTTTACTTCTACCAACGTGACCGTATTACCACGGAAGATACCCTTCTCATGGTGTCCCTTTGTTCAGCAGTGATTACGTCATTATTTTTAGTTTACCTGAAATAAATTCCTACTCAGCAAATGTCTACGTGCGCTCTAAGAGCACTCTTCATAGGCATGATAAAAGCGTGCTTTTGCCCTGTTCGAAGGCTATGGACATTCCATGATCCATTAGTAACTATCATTTTTGTGGTCACGAATTCATTAACAGGCATAAGGACAAAGTAGTATAACCTTAATAATCTGTAATGCCAATGGAGTCAGTCCAAAAGAGTAAGTAAAGTAAACGGGAAATACTTTTCACGTAAAGTAAACTTTAATCTGAGGCCTTAACAAGACTTTTGATGTTGTTTTGACGTGAAGTTAACGGGAACATTGACCTTAATTTGATGAAAAAAATTAGTTACTCAGTCGTACATTAGAGGCTGTTTTTCGTTTTCCATACAATAAACGCAGTACATACTTCAAGAACGCGTGAGGCGTCAGGCATAAGGTAGCTTACAACCTTTACTAAAATCTGTATTCCTAAAAATAATCGTTTAAAAAAAAAGTTTAAACTGCAATAAAGTCAAAGCCATGCAACTGTTATAAATTATAACTATCTTACTGTATCACTTACAATATCTTACCGCTACCCTTTGTGGAAGTGTAATTAACCAGTTAAAGAGCAAAGGTAATCAAGTAGATAGTGGTGATAATTTACGCCTTACCGACCTTGTTATAAATTATGAGAAAATAGTTTAATGTTATTCATTGTCATTTAGTTGTTGTCAGGTTACCTTTCATCCCGAAAAAAAGGACTGTACCTACCCGAGAAAACCAACAATAACTTCATAATGATGATAGATGGCATCACATGTACGATCCGAATTGACTGTCAAATTCTAAAATAATGAACTCGAGCAAAACCTCTTGTAAGAGCTGGTCTGTAATAATATTTAATAAAACATGTGGATATTAATAATTGGTTATTAAATTAAGAAAACTTTTTTTTTAATCTGGTAAAGTGATATCACCTGGGTGACGGGAGAGACTGTCAGACTCATACTGACTAAAATCGGTGTTCCTTCAATAGCCCTTTACGTTCCTGGGTCACGGTTATCTGATGAGACAGTCTCTCTTAGTTCGGGCAAAATGTGATAGTGATTTTAAGGTACACTGAAAAACCGAATAGGTTGAATTTCATAATGTTGATTTCATGTAAGTTGCGTTAACCTAATATTTTGTTTAAACAACTATTTTATGACATTTATTTCTACAAAAATAAAATTGTTAAAAATTAATAGGTTAAACCAACCACTAAAAGAGATTAAAACGACACAATATTCGAATCTAAGTAAGTCTAACTGATAATATAGTCAAGTCAACATATTAACGAAGTATAGTCAACAAAATAATTAAGTTAAATATATATAATCAGTTTAACTATTTAGCATAGATTTGAAATTACTGCATATAAAAGTTGAGTTAACTAAACACATTTGTTAATCCATCAAATTATAGAACTTCGTACCAGTTACTTTAAACAGCTATACAATAGAGTTTTTTTTTTAAAAATTGGATTGATGACGAAACAACTAAACATCTCATTAGAAACGATTAAGTATCAAGAATATTAATTCTACTATTTAATATATGTTTGAAATAAAAAAACGAAACAATTGAGGTAACCAACTGTATAAGTTAAATTAACTAAAAATGTAAGTAGTGTAGTGAGTGTAGTAACAATATTTTAACTACTTACTAGATGTGCCAGTTAGTTATATTAAATAATTGATTTTAAATATTGATAAAGTCAAGGCAATCAAAAACTTGAGTTAAAATTACAAAACACAAAAAATATGTATCAACAACTAGACGAAATAGTTAAGTTTACAAAAATTTACAGCCGTATCAACCGATCATTTATGCTATCACAACAAATTGTAGGTACAACATTTTACCAGCACTTTGAAATACCTATACGAAAAAATTAACTAACTGCATAACGTTGAAACAACTAAACATCTGATTAGAAACAATTTAGTTTCAAGAATATTAATTGTACTAAAACGAAGCAATTGAGGTAATCATCTGTGTAAATTAAATTAACTAAACATTTAAGTTAAACCAACCCATTTATACCTACAACTTTACTTTAACACATTACTTGATGTGTCAGATAGTTACATTAAATAGTTGAGTTTAAAAACTGATAAAGTCAAGCCAACCAAATACTTGAGCTTTAATTAATTACATAACAAAAATGTGTACTCAACAACTAGACAAAATAGTTAAGTTTACAAAAGTTTAAAGTCGAATCAACCGATCTCAGCTATCACAACAAATTGTAGGTACTTACAACATTTTACCAGCGCTTTGAAATACCTATACGAAAAAATTAACTGCATAATGTCGAAACAACTAAACATTTAAGTTAAACCAACCCATTTAAACAACTAGATGTGTCATTAACCGTGTGATTTAGTTCCGACGTGCTCGATAGATGGCGTTGATCATTTACGTCAAAATCCTGAATCGCGGTGTTAAGATTCTCCGCCGCCGAACGACCCTCGCGCGCTACTTTAGTGAATTTATACTTACCTGGCAAATGGGATACCGTGATCAAGAAGGCGGTTCCCTCAGGGCGAGGTCATTACATTGCACTGCAGTTAGGTTGACCGCTGCAATTATCCCTAATGTGGATGTGGATAACTCGGATGCGTAATTAGAGATGGGTAACTAGCCGAAATTTCAATAGCTTAGCTAACCGGCTATTTGTGGTCCAATAGCCAGCTAGCTAGCCAGCTATTTGGCTACTTGGCTATTGAACAATTGTGTTTAGTAACTAGCGGCGCCGGTGTAGCTAGGTAGGACTTAAATAACGCAACATCAACTGCCCGATCTTAATTCGATCCTAAATCAAAAAGAAATGATTTCCTCTCTGAGGTCACAATAACCAAAATACTAACTATCAAATTTTTAATTATTTTAAACCTGACGGTAACTAACCAGCTTTCTAATCATCGTATTTCATAATTTCGTTCATTAAACGAACGAAATTACTAAGTATAATGCTCTTTCTTTGTCTAATCTATTTTGTGAATATTGTGAGAAAAAAAGATCGACGATACCAATGAAGATCGTACACGCGTAGCGCAGTGAGCGCGCACACAGCTATCGGCTATTTTGGCTACTCTAGCTACCCGGCTACCGAATACCGGGACGGCTATAAAACGTAGCAGTTAGCTATACTCCGTGGTGGCTACGCGGCTACGAGGTTACGAGCGGCTACGCGGCTATATCATAACCTGTCAGTTATCTAGCCAACCAGTAGCCGATAGCTAGCTATCGTGTTGACGGATATCATAGCCGTGGCTATTTTGCTCATAGCCGGTATTTGGCTAGTTATGGCTATAGCTACCCATCGCTATGCGTAATTTTTGATAGTGAGTGGGAACTGCGTGCGCTAGACTAGGCAAGGTTCATTTTACTGCAAGATTTGGTACATCTAACATTACGCCGTTGATTCTACATATTAGCTAGGTCAAGGATACTAATTAATATAGGTTAATTTTACTGCAAGATTTAGGTACGTCTAACATTACGCCACAAGTTGATTCTGCATAATCGTTAAGTCAAGAATACTAATTCATGTAGGTTAATTTTACTGAAATGCGTAGGTACATCTAACAATACGCCTAGAGTTGATTCTACATAACAGCTATATCAAGGATAGTAATGAATGTAGGTTGATTTTACTGCAAGATTCAGGTGTTTTTAACAAAGTACCACTGGTAGATCCAACATACAAAATTTGTAAGTGTAACTTATATGTTAGGCAGTAAAACAAACTATATTCTTAGGTAGGTTCAATAATAACTTACTCCTACAATGTTGAATTTACTATTTTTTAAATATGTTGAAACAACCAAACTGAACACAGGTTAAATTTACCTTTATAGTTCAACTATTTTTATTTTGTTAATTCAACAAATCATGTCGGTAGGTGCTATATTAACCTTAAAATAAAGGTTGAAAAAAGGTTAAAACAAGGTTATTCGGTTTTTCAGTGTAATATCAGTATCAACTTGATTTATGCCAAGCTGATGATTAAAAAGAGGCATTGTATGACATGGGACCTAGACATGAACGGCAAATAGCATACCTACTGTAAACTCTGTCTTGTTTTTCTTGTAGTGGAAAATCATCAAATAAGTCCTGCCGCTCTGGGTCGAGCGGAAGGCATTACGACAAGACTAACAAACTACCATGTTTCTTCTGTTGTCCTTCTCTTTCCAGGGTCACAGTAGCCAGCAAGGATTTGAACCTACCAGGGTCCGTCAGCTTGCTGACAGCTCCTTCAGGCACACATTTAACAAAAAGCACCGTCAATTCAAGCCTGGTTCTTGGTCGGACGGTGAGGTATTCTATCTTCCCTGCGAAGAAATTATAGTACAATGTTATGTTACCTATAGTGCGGGTTGGTAGATGTCAAAAGTCTCCTTGGTTCTAGGGCATGCCGGTTTTTATGTTATATTGTAATTAAGTACAACCACCGGTTTTATGTAACATTGTAATTAGGTAACCGACAATGTAATTTTCTTTGATCGAACCATTTAATATAGACTTCGTTATATCGATTCACAAATTACAGTAACACGGTTCCTTTACTCTGTAACGTATTACATTACAATATAATTACACTTCAAACGTGTCACGAATTGTAACACAAACTAATTTCCCCTTGTCTCAGTAATAATGGCAGCCTTTGATAACGTGGGTTTTCGTTGTTGCTTGTTAGGAATTGTAATAATTCACCTAGATCTTCAATGTTTTGAAAAATCAGCATTACGTTGATAGGTATTTTCAAAACTGCTTATCCTAACGTTCTTTAAATATTAATTTGATACTTTTTCACGCCCTATCCATCAAACCAAAAATTTTGCATAAATACTTTGTGAGGTTTACCCCGGAAAACAACAATAACTTTTTATGATAAAAGTTTATTTATTTACACATCATCACTCTTAATATTACTCTTATGGATAAATGGAACCACCTGTCGTGAATTGATTGCCAAATTCTAAACAAAGGTGCGTCCACACAGAGCGCGCAGCCTCGCGAGGCTATTGCTGCGCGAGGAAACTGACAAGCGAGGCTGCTCACTCTGTGACTGTCTGGACGCGTCTATTGTTTTTCGACCGAGGCACGAAACAATATACGCGAGCAAAACAAAAGCCGACACTGGATGGCTCGGGTGCTTGGTCGCTCGACCGCGGCGGCTGGCGGCGGCGCTGTCACTTGTCTCGCACGTGACACGTCCACACCAACCGAGCTTCTTCGCGCGGAAAATGCCTCGCGAGGCTGCGCGCTCTGTGGGGACGCACCTAGAATCATTGTATGTGCTTGTCATCGTTATAGATTTTTCTGACGTGGTAGTGACGCCATAATCATCAAAATAATGACGTTGTATAAACTAGTGACGTATTAAAACTAATTTTAATACGTCAAAATAAGACATAAGAAACCGTAAAATATGTTACATGATACGGTTCTTGCGTCAAATTTTTATTAAGTGGCACCTCATCTCTTAACTTACGTAAATAATGATGGGTTTGAAATGGAAGTAATCTTATTCTTCCTTCCTCTAAATGTAACGGTTTAAATTAATAGGGTATTACTTACGTTATTGTGGTTTAATGACGTCAAAATGATCTTTTTGATAGTTTATTGAGACTTTCTAAACTGCACCTTGCACGGTACGACATAGAATAAATAGTTATCTAAGTAGGTAACAGTGGGCACGCCGTAATGGCGGCGGTAAGACCCCTCTTTGAGGAGTGGTTGGATAGGCGTCACGGCGTCTTGACCTACCGCATGACGCAGCTCCTCACCGGACACGGCTGTTTCGGGAGGTACCTGTGTCTGAGGAGAAAGGAGGAAACGTCTGGGTGTCACCACTGCGAGGATCACCCGGAGGACACGGTGGAGCATACGGTGCAGGACTGCCCCGCTTGGGCAGAGTACCGCCGCGCCGTCTCCTCAGGGCGGCGATAGGAGGAGACCTCTCGCGCCCGGCATTGGTCGAGGCCATGCTCCGGGGCGAGACGGAGTGGGAAGCGGTCACCTCCTTCTGCGAAGCAGACATACTCGCAAAGGAGGAGGTGCGCCGCAAGAGGAAAGGACAGCGTCCTCCCTCCAGCCCAGCCGCAGTGGACCATGGACCATGCCCGGGTCAACGGCGCGTTGTGTTCCACGCACGCCTCAAAGAGTGTCAGCATGATGACGGGGCCCCCCTCTAGAGGGCCAAAGCCTGCCGGGGTCGCGGGACTTATCTCATTACCGTGACCCCGGAACATAAAAGGCTATTGAAGAACACTGTGGTTTTTAGTCATTACAAGTCTGACAGTCCCTCCCGCCCTGCCCTGGGTGGGTCGACTCATTTGATGATTTTACCACGCTAAAACAAAAACAAAAAATGTAGGTTACAGCGCATAAAGTCTCCCACAGACACACGCGATTAATCGCGCGGGGCGACATGTCGCGGTCCATTCGCAGTATTTTTAGAGTGGAAATTAGCTTGGCTCGTTGTCGCAGCGCGATTAATCGCGTGTGTCTGCAGGAGGCTTAACGGAAATTGATGATATCATTCTATTTGTTCATGAAGTCTTTGGCCTCTGGTCCTCTAGTGAAGCGATCGGCAACCTATGGTAGAGAAGGGCCACCAAGTGTCAATACGGCGGCGAGCCGCATTTTTTTTTTATTTTTAAATGGAATGAAATTTTAATTTAATTATATTAATTTATCCCTTACATATTCAGTCAATCAGTTTACAAAAAAATCACCGGCGACTCGCTGTCTGATCATGGAGCATGCCCGGGTCGACGGTGCGTCGTTTTCCAAGCGCGCCTCAAAGAGCAGTCAGCAATAAGACGGGGGGCCCTTATAGGTCTAAAGCCTGCCGGGGTCACGGGACTATTGGGTAACCGTGGCCCCGAAACATAAAGGGTTATTGAAGGACACCGGCACCATGGATTTTTTAATTATTTTATTAATTGCTTATTACTGACGATTTGATTTCATTTCAATGACTGCTATTACACTGACATTTGACCATGACGGCTTGTCAGTAAAATATTATTGTTCAATTAGGTGCGTCCACACAGAGCGCGCAGCCTCGCGAGGCATTTGCCGCGCGAGGAAACTGACAAGCGAGGCTGCTCACTCTGTGTGGACCGTCTATTGTTTTTCGACCGAGGCACGAAATAATTTACGCGAGCAAAACAAAAGCCGACACTGGATGGCTCGGGCGCTCGGTCGCTCGACCGCGGCAGTGCTGTCACTTGCTTCGCCCGAGACACGTCCACACCAACCGTGCTGCTTCGCGCGGAAATGCTTCGCGAGGCTGCGCGCTCTGTGGGGACGCACCTAATAAAAACAAAGTGATAAAACCGGAATATAACTGTGATTTTATATTCACAATTAATACAGCATAACACGAGAGCAATCAGAACTTGTGGTTTCAATTAAGGTAGGGTTAATAGTACTAGTACGTCTTATGTTCCAACCGCATTCGTAAAGGTAAACCGAAAATGGTCTGACCTTCGGCTTGTATTATATTTCTCTTACGCTGATATCGGTTGCGCGTACTTATACATTGTGATTAGATTAGTGAAAGCACCATATTGCGACTCTGACGTCCACGACGCGACGTAAGTGATGTAACAGGAATTCAGGCTTTATTGATGATATTCTTCTGAAACGTTGGGTAGGTAAAGTTTATACGCAACTGTTGTGCTTGTTTGATCAGCGCGCATAACATGACGTCTTAGTGTCTAAACACACTATGCCGAAGTTACGTGACCGAAGTTCGGCGGCTGATTTCACGTTCCGACGTATTTGGCTGATATGACACACCATAAGTGCCGAACTTACGCGGCAGAAATTCGGCGCGGGCGGCTCCCTACTGCTCCCCGCCCCCGGATCTTCGTCGGTAATCGAACCGAACTTCGGTCGCGTATAATGTGTGGTCACAGAATAAGTTGCCGCTGAACTTTACCAGGCTTAATATAAGACATCCTTTTTTTCCGTGATGCTTATGGCGATAGGATCCTTTACGTTCTTTCAGCTATGTTTGTCCGTTCTTTCATTGAGCAAACGCATTTCTATGGTGACATGATACGTGTGCAGATTTAGATGATAATGACGTGAACGTGGACCAGGTAAAAGATTTTTACGGATCGTTACATGTAGTGTTCTGTAGTTTCTGCCAGCCTCCACGTGGCCACCGAAAAAGGCAGGCGTTATTTGTTTGACAATATCGACTATAGTGACGTACATAAAAATTGATAGTAGGTACCTACTTCCCTGAAGGAGCGCTTTTCAATCATATCAAGTAGGTAATTCGTCCGACATACCTTCGTCCGACATACCTCAGTGCCTCAAGACGAAAGTCTTCAATCAATGTGTGTTACCAGTGATGACTTACGGCACCGAAACGTGGTCTTTCACTATCGGCCTCATCTCAAAGCTCAAAGTCGCTCAGCGAGCTATGGAGAGGGCTATGCTCGGTGTTTCTCTACGTGATCGAATCCGAAATGAGGAGATCCGTAGACGAACTAAAGTCACCGATATAGCCCACCGGATTAGCAAGCTGAAGTGGCAATGGGCAGGCCATATTGCTCGCAGAGCAGATGGCCGATGGGGTCGAAAAGTGCTAGAGTGGAGACCGCGGACGAGCAAGCGCAGCGTAGGACGTCCACCAACGAGGTGGACAGACGACCTTGTAAAGGTCGCCGGAAGACGCTGGATGCAGGTCGCTTCCAACCGGTATATGTGGAGATCTAAAGGGGAGGCCTATGTTCAGCAGTGGACGTCCTATGGCTGAGATGATGATGATGATGATGAATTAATATTTTTTCATACTCTAAAACGGTGCCCTGTTATTATAAATTACGACCCTGCCAAATGCTCAACTATAATACAAACAATGTTGAGGAATGAACCAACTTGCTTGACAGGCTATAACCTCAACTATTATTTCCGACTAGTTATGAAACGTGAGTGAGGAGGGTCGAGTGGGCACCGTTGATTGGTCCAGAGGTGGGTACTACTATCTAAGCAAGAAACCCGTAGCTTCAGCCGAAGCTACGGGCGTTTCTGTTTATCATAAGATTAGTTAGTGGTACATTTTTTATATCGTGGTATCATCATCAAATGAGTCCTCCACGGCAGGGCGGGAGGGACTGTCAGACTCGTACTGACCTTTACTTTGCAGGTTAACGATTACCTGATGAGACAGTCCCGCGACCCCGGCAGGCTTTGGCCATCTAAGGGCCCGTCAGATTGGTGTCAGTTCTTTGAGGTTTTGGAACACGGCGCGCCGTCGACCCGGGCATGGTCCATGATCGGGCGGTGAATAGTTAGTGGTGTGAACTGTTGGTGACAACATGATTAAACACTTAAGTAAACAGTTATCCCGACTACCGTTGTGTTGTCAGAACTTATAATGAATTAAGAAGTAACAGGTTTTGTTTTTATCGTGGTAAAATCATCAAATGAGTCCTCCCACCCAGGGCAGGGTGGGTGAGACTGTCAGACTCGTACTGACTTAAATCCACGGTGTCCTTCAATTGCCCTGTACGTTCCAAGGTCACGGTAATTCGGTAAATCCCGCGACCAGGGTTTAGAGTTTGGAGTTCGGGCCCGTATTTTTGTTGACGAACTAAAAGAGTATACCCCCAGATTCGCCTGGATGGAAAACATCACACGAATGTTGCGAGAACCGAATATACGAGGTGTTTGAAATTTGGAACTACGGACTGTTCATTTGCGATGGTTTCGAAGACACAACGGTACAAATACAGCCTTAGATAATAAACATGGTAAAATATTCTGTTTGAAGTTGTAATGATAGTGTCAGTGACCAATGTACAGTAATAAAGCTAGTATCAAAAACTGCGTAATCTAGCTTATTAATCAAGATTGAATATTAAGAAATCGATCATTGCAAAAAGTTACTCCCAATTTAGGTAACTTGAAATTGTATAAAGCTACTTGTCGTATTGAACCTTCTAAAATAAACAAGGTCTACTAATACGAGTTTATTGACCTGGCATATACAAATCATGTTTCAAAACAAATATTAGGTATAAACCCGAAAAGTCCCGGATATGAGAACGTGAACAGAAATTAAAATATAAACTCGAGCGGTATCTGTTTGCTACTTTAGGGTTTTCCTAAATCTACGCAAAATACGACGTGTCTAGAATATTCTTCAGGGAGTCAATTTGATCATGTCTGTTTATTTTTAAAGTCAACTCTAGTCAATGAGTGTAAATTATTTATAGTTGTAGGTTTCGAGAGTGTGTTGAAAGTTTGTTACCTTTAGCCTCCTGCAGACACACGCGATTAATCGCGCTGTGACAACGAGCCAAGCTAATTTCCACTCTAAAAATACTGCGAATGGACCGCGACATGTCGCCCCGCGCGATTAATCGCGTGTTTCTGCAGGAGGCTTTTTGCGTTAAAACGCAAGTTACCTTCGCATTTTCTTGTAAAGGACATTTATTTATAATACAAACCATTTTCTACTAGGTTTCTTTAACATTTCCATTTCTTCATGATTAGTACACAACAGTATCAGCATAGGTAATGCAACTATTTTAAGGATATCGCTTAGCCTTTTGCAAGCACTAGGTATTACAATAATGCCCAAAATCCTCAACTGGTCGTTTTTCTTCAAAAAGTTTGCTGGGAATCTCAAATAAAATGTAGCTTGTTACCCCTAACAAAAGCCTCAAACTAAGCACAAATTAATTTACACCTTGTACTACTGCCAGCAAGTGATAAAGTAATATAAAACACTGCATACACCATAAACTGACAAGTTTACGTTCACTCAGTGACGCCCGAGATAAAGAAATAAAGGGGAAAATGGGAACTTTGCAGGTAAGTAAATTCTCAGATAAAGAAAAAACGCAATTATTAGGATTCTTTACGTCTGTATTTGGAATTTGGAGTCTGGGCCAAGTGGTATCGGCCCCTATTTACGAGTTGTATTTCGTTGGTTCAAACCCAGGCGCATTTCATTTTGCAATTTATTTCATCACCAGTTATATCAAAACGGTGAGGGAAACATCGTAAGGAAACTAGCGAGTCTTAGATCCAAAAATTCGACGACATGTGAAACCGGCATGTCCTAGAACCAAAAAATCGCAGACATGTGACATCTACCAACCTGAACTGGACCCGTGATGGATTATGGGCCACTCCCTCTCACGGAGTGGAGGCCTGAATTTTAGGAGCGTATAAAATGTTATTAGGTGGGAAGAGTCACTGCCAGACAGGTAATGGACGGACAAACGTCTTGAGCATCCGAGGTGCCAACGGAATGCCGGGAATCCTCATTAAGACTTCTCAATGCCTGTCGGTCGTCACCCCAGTCCAGATTTTATTAACTTTTCTTCCAGACTTTGTCCCTAATATTGTAATTTAGATTGAAAATGTATTTGTCAGGACGATTAAAGATTTGCTTCGTAATTCATTCGAGGGTAAAAGCAGTTTGTAATTAAAATTTTCTTTGTTGGAGCGTTTTTCTGGGTTGTTTGTTATTTCCAAGGTTTTATTTAAAAACGAAACTAAAAGTTTCCGTTTAGTCTTTAATTTTGTAATTTATTATTTTAATCAAAAGTTTAATTAGGTTTAAAGTATACAAATACCTAAGGCCTAATTAAACTGAAAAATATTTTCATGAATAATTTATCGTAAAGAGATTCTAGTTTAGCCAATCAGGCTGCCATTAAAATTAATCAATATCACAATGCCCATTTCTGCCCCAATAGTGCAAAGAATGCAGATCTATCTATATCATTATAAAACTCTTTAACGGTACTTTTAAAATATTCAGACTGAATATCACATAAAGTACCAGCTGAAAAGACAACGTAGGCTTATACGAGAACATAATTTTATCTCCACCAAAAGAAGAAACGCAAAATTTTCACGTGCAATCATCTGTCACATTTCGAGTATCATAAATTCAATTTGTATGATGAACGTTTCCTTTTTCAGCCACACGATAACTTGCCGGTAACTTACCGTTTAGATTTATATGATTGTACATAAAATGTAGGTACCTACATTACATTGTTTTTTTTTTTAGGATAAATGATTTCTTGTCTCTAGTTGGGAAATTGAAGTTTTAAGGCTTTGCCAAACTGTGAGCTGGGCTCGGGCGGCGTGACGCAAGCGGGGCGGGTCCTTCACGTGTTTAGTTAATGAAAATATATTGTTGCCACACACAATACTAGCGCGGGGGTTTAGCAGAACGACACACGCCACAGACACTCCACGCTCTAGCACCGTGCCGCGCCAAGCTTGCAGTTTTTCAAAGCCTTAAAGATTTTTACTTTATTTAAAATAGGTTTGCTCTAGGCTTCAATCTAGCCCAGAGACAAAGATCAGGCTTACGATGACGGAGCAAGCTCACCCGACAAGAAATGGAACTCTTGCGCACCAAGCACCGACGGAACACAGTAAGGGACTTTACCAATGACGCGATTCGACCGATTCCAACTACAAGTGAAAGTCAACCTTACCACTACAAAGAAATAATGATGCAATTCCATTGACTTGACGTCGTCGTCGTGGCGATCGTGTTTTGTCTTTCAGCTACCCGTAGATACCAACGTGTTTTATGTCATATGTCGTAGTGGTAACGTTGATTTTCACTTGGAATCGCGTCGCATCGCGCCATGGGTAAGCTCCCTAACAATATTTGGCGCTGGACTTCAACAGGATAATGGTTGCGAGCCAGACGGCCCTAGTGAGGCCTAGCATCGACAGTGTGATCGCTCGGCCGTCACCACAAGTTGCAAGTAGCCTGTGCTGTTTCCCGGGGTGGTAAATCAAATGATAAAAATACAATTAAAATCATCATCATCATCATCTCAGCCATAGGACGTCCACTGCTGAACATAGGCCTCCCCTTTAGATCTCCACATATACCGGTTGGAAGCGACCTGCATCCAGCGTCTTCCGGCGACCTTTACAAGGTCGTCTGTCCACCTCGTTGGTGGACGTCCTACGCTGCGCTTGCTCGTCCGCGGTCTCCACTCTAGGACTTTTCGACCCCATCGGCCATCTGCTCTGCGAGCAATATGGCCTGCCCACTGCCACTTCAGCTTGCTAATCCGGTGGGCTATATCGGTGACTTTAGTTCGTCTACGGATCTCCTCATTTCGGATTCGATCACGTAGAGAAACACCGAGCATAGCCCTCTCCATAGCTCGCTGAGCGACTTTGAGCTTTGAGATGAGGCCAATAGTGAAAGACCACGTTTCGGTGCCGTAAGTCATCACTGGTAACACACATTGATTGAAGACTTTCGTCTTGAGGCACTGAGGTATGTCGGACGAAAAGACATTGCGTAGCTTCCCGAACGCTGCCCAACCGAGTTGGATTCGGCGGTTGACCTCTTTCTCGAAGTTGGACCTACCTAATTGGACTACTTGTCCTAAATAGATATATGAGTCAACAACTTCGAGTACCGAGTTTCCAACAGAGACTGGGGTGGGCACAACATTGGAATTTGACATAATTTTCGTCTTGTCCATGTTCATTTTCAAGCCCACCCGTTGTGAAACTCGGTCGAGGCCATTGAGCATCATGCTGAGTTCCTCCATCGACTTTGCCATGACTACGATGTCGTCGGCAAACCGAAGGTGAGTGATGTATTCGCCGTTGATGTTGATGCCAAGTCCTTGCCATTCCAGGAGTTTGAAGGCGTCTTCCATTGCGGCAGTAAACAGTTTAGGGGAGATAACGTCCCCCTGTCTTACGCCTCTTCTCAATGGAATCGCCTTCGTGCTCTGCTCCTGTACTCGGACCGACATGGTGGCGTTATTATACAAACACTTCAACACCTCGATGTACCGATAGTCAATACGGCATCGCTGGAGTGACTCAAGTACCGCCCATGTTTCCACCGAATCGAAGGCTTTCTCATAGTCCACAAACGCTAAGCATAATGGCAAGTTATACTCTTCGGTCTTCTGTATAACTTGCCGCAGCGTATGGATGTGGTCTAAGGTACTATAGCCTCTTCGGAAACCGGCTTGTTCGGGAGGCTGGAAGTCATCAAGTCTGTGTTCGAGACGGTTCGTGATAACCCTTGAAAACAGCTTATAAACATGACTCAGAAGCGTGATGGGTCTGTAGTTCTTCAATAGGCTGTTATCACCTTTTTTGAAGAACAACACCACCTCACCCCTGCTCCACGTTTGAGGCGTTTTGCCCTCGGACAGGACGGAATTAAAGAGTTTCTGGAGGACTTTAAGTACCGGTGTTCCACCCGCTCTCAGAAGCTCTGAAGTGATTCCGTCCTCGCCCGGCGCCTTGTTGTTCTTAAGCTGCTTCAGGGCCATCCTAATCTCGTACAGACTGATGTCCGGGATATCTTCGGTATAATGTCGGGACAGCTTGGCTCTTGGATCTCTTACCAAGCTGTCAACGGGCTTTGCGACCGAAGTGTATAACTGTCCATAGAACCTCTCGATCTCGCCTAAAACCTCTGCTTTGGTCGACGCTATGCTGCCATCCTCCCGTTTCAGCTTTGTCATCCGGCTTTGCCCAATAGACTTGTCCTTTGCGAACACTTTGGAGCCTTGGTTTCGCTGTATGGTCTCTTTAACACGATTCGTATTAAAGAGACGCAGATCGTGTCGCAAGGACTTAGATATACGTCTATTGAGCTGCCTATATGACTTCGCGTCATCGGAAGACTGCAGCTGTAGCAAGCGTCGTTCAGCCATGAGGTTTAAGGTTTTCTCGGTCAATTTCTGAGGTCTATCTTTACGGCAGGGTCTAAAAAACTTAGAGCCTACCGTGCGGACAGTTTCCACTAGCCCGTCGTTGATCTCGTCCACTGAAACTAAGTTCTCAAGGCAAGCAAAGCGATTAGAGAGCTCGAGTTGAAAGCTTTCGGGGTTTTGAATATGGGACCGAGTAGGTCGGAGCGTAGACTTCATCAGGCTGGACCTTTCAAGTTTAACATTGATATTCAGCGAGCCTCTTACGATTCGGTGATCACTACCGGTTTTTACCCTGTTGATCACAGAGACATCACTGAATATCCGTTTCTTGTCGGTCATGAAGAAGTCTATCTCGTTTCTCGTGAAACCATCGGGACTCAACCAGGTCCATTTCCTGTGAGGTGGCTTCTGGAAGAAAGAGTTCATCATGAAGAGTTCCTCTTTCTCCAGAAAGTCGGCCAGCCTCTGTCCCCTAGGGTTCCGTTGCCCATACCCAAATTGCCCCACTCTCAACTCATCACCGCTTTTCTTGCCCAACTTTGCGATAAGTCCCCCATAACAACAGTGAAGTGGGTTTTGGTACTATGTATGGCCCTACTTACGTCCTCATACATAGTCTCCACTTCATCATCGGAGTGTGACGAGGTCGGTGCGTATACCTGAATGACCTTCAGCGAATATCTTTTGGATATTCTGAGTATTAGGTATACCACCCTACTCGACACACTGTCGATGGTTATTATGTTGTTTACGAGGGACTTGTGAACGAGAAACCCGACACCACCTTGGGACTGTTGGTCGCCCTCCCGGTAGTAGAGCAAGTTACCAGACTTCAGGGTTACGGTGTCCTCCCCCTCTCTACGGACTTCGCATAGCCCTATAATGTCCCAGTGTAACTTGCTCAGCTCCTCTTCCAGCTCGCAGATCTTTTCGTCAGTCCTCATTGTGCGTATGTTGTGTGTTACCAGGGCCAGTCGTCGTGGGGGTGGGTAGCCGGATCTCTTCCGGAGATTCTTAGCACCCCCTGCTCCGCCGTTACCTTGACCGCTACCCGCGCCAGGGATAGCGGAGCTGCCGGGGACTGGGGGCCTGGTTTTTGTGCTTTCGATCATTTTGGGGGTAATTTGCCTTAAATCGCCACGCTTGGCAGGCGGGTTGGCGATCGCAGTGAGATGTGCAGTAGGTACACGGAGGACGCTGCTGCCCGACCTCCGGTTTGTCCCTTAGTCGCCTCTTACGACACCCACGGGATGAATTGGGGGAACGCAATTCTAAGCCGGCGCCCGACTAATTAAAATAATATTCCGAAAATAATATAATAAAATAATACAGTACAATACAAAAAATAAAATAGTAAAATAGATCTATTCACATCCAATACCAAGAGCTAATACCATTTGGTATTAGTTTATTTCCGACTTTTGTTTCTATTCTCAACGAGTACCACATTTCAAAACCAATACCAAAACAAGTTTGAAGAAATTAGGTACAGTCAGGTTCAGAAAAATTAAAATGCTTTGAGTGATTTTAATTAAGGTGTAAAAATGACCTACTACCGTTTCAAAGAACACTGACGATATCTTAAAAAGCCCGCTATACCATTTATGTCCAAACCTACCAAGGTAGCTCGACGGAGCCCCGCTTCGCGGGGCTCCTATTTCTGTTTGCAAGGTTTAAAGTAACCTAACACAAAGGTAACCCCCCCTCGAACCTAACCTGTCCGAGTCGGAGTGCCCCAAGTCCCGAGGTCGTTTCGCTATGTAATTTGTATATCTGAGTGTACAAAAAGTCACGTTTTGGTATTCGTTAGTAATAGATTTTTTATTTAAAAAAATGTTCCTCGTTGGGAATAGAAAACAAATTCGGAAATAAACTAATACCAAATGGTATTAGCTCTTGGTATTGGATGGGAATTACACCGTAAAATAATACAATATTCCGAATACATGGCATTTTAATTGCTATAACTAACGTGATCGAGTTTGTACACGGCTACATTTTTAAAACTAGATAAAATCTAAAATCGGGTTTAGCCAAAATCGCTTTAATTATTTTTTATGCTAATGATTAAATATCGAAATATGAGGGAAACCTGATTTACAAAAAAATCCTAAATATAATTAGCGTTTTAGCTTTTTTTTACATATACTTTGACCTCCAAACACCGACTACAAAAATGCTTGCTTAGCTTATCAGCATCACATTATTACCTAGAAATTCCAATAATATTTTAAGTACCTATTAAAAGTCTAGTTATATGTATAACCGTCAGAAATATTACAAAATACCTTGCTCCGGAACTTAACTTCCGTTTCCATTTATTAATCTGAAATGAAAATCAAGGATTTGTTAAACACGCACAAAGAATTTCATATCAAAATTACTTAGTTTCCTCACGTTTTTCTTCTTGTAGGTATGAATGAAGCCTCCTGCAGACACACGCGACAAAACGCGCGCGGCGACTTGTCGCGGTCCATTCGCAGTACATTTAGAGTGGAAATTAGCTTGGCTCGTTGTCGCAGCGCGATTAATCGCGTGTGTCTGTTCGAGCCTTTACGCTAGCGATTGCCAGTGGCATCGCCCGCTTTTCACAAAAAATATACCACGGGAAGTAATTCAATTCCCATTCAACAGACATGATGTTTTTGCCGTTATTATAGATAATGAATGGTACGAAACTTCATGCGCAAGTCCGATTTGCACCTGGCCGGATTTTCCTTTTTTTAAATTGTCTACAGGTAACCACAAATTGTACGTCAGTTTAAATGTTTACAACGCACCCGCAATACATCAGAAATCCTAGAGAGTGGGGCAATGTTTTCTTTTAAATCTTTACTTTTGCTTGGCATAATCTTGGTTATAACAGCCACTTCTGAATGGAGCCAGTTGTCTTCCAAGAATAACTAAGATTATAGCAGTTTTATTATTGCGATTCACGCAAAACCCTAAAAGCCAGCTCTTCGACGGAGTGTCAAAATGATTCGTTTTAATGTTCATTATCTCAGAAACTAGCAGAGAATCAGATACTTTAGTATTTAAGTTCATAAACTTTTACACCAGTAATAAATTTGCCTGAAAGAGATTCTGGTCTGAATTACGGATGCCTAAAGGATATTAAATGGTAGATAGTTGAAGAATCTCTGGTAGCTTGACTGGTTGACAAGAATGCTCGGTAACTTTTGAAATCTGTCTTATTCAAAACTTTGTTCAGTTAGGGTTGTTTTCTTGGTATGCAAAACAGATAGAAATGGTAACCTCATCCAAGCATTCCATTTCGAGACTGATCATGACGATAAAACCCCCATGTATAGACAACAAAAATACTTTTTGAAAAAAATTAAGCCGACTTCTAAGAAAACACAATAAGGGTAAAATATTTTTTTTTCGAAAGTCGGTGACTTTCTAGCTTATTTCCTGAGTTTTATGCCACATTTTTTTTTATTTTACTCTTTTTAGTGGGTAATTATAATGTTGTACGTAATTGCGTAAACAATGCATGATGCATATGCAATAGCGACAATCGCCGTTGATTTACTCTCATTCATTGAAATTTTTTTTCGATTTCTCCAAGATCCTAACCTACCTAAAAATATAAAAGAAGAATTTTCCAAATCGGTCCAGGCGTTTACGAGAAATCGGGGAACAATACATAAAAAAAGATTACAGCGAATATAATTGAGAACCTCCATCTATTTTCGAAGTTGGTTTAAAATAGATGTATTTAACCAAGTTTTTGAACGGTTTTCCAATGTTGTGTTTTAAGCTTCAAAGTGTCTATGCGTACTAAAGAATGCACACAACCGCAACCGCTTTAACTTGCTGTCTTCATCCAATTATGTTGTTGACCGTACCTTATTGTTTGCGCTTAAGTTTATCTTCAACAGCACTAAAATTGTGAGAAAACCTAAACTTGATAAGTCAGAAAACAACAATCTCTAGGGCAAGAATACTCATACCATTTCCAAATGAAAATCGGACAGAGAAATGAAAAAGAAGTTGTTTTCAGGCAAACAAAACATAGTATTTCAGATTACATAATTATGTACTTATAAAAGAAATAAACTGAAGAATACCTACAATTGAAGTATCAAATTAGTCGGTCGGAAAAAAATGTTACGAGGAAAAACCTTTCGTGATACAATCCCAAATCTCAATAATACTACAGACAAGCTCCAGTGAGCAGATAAATTAACGTTTTCATTAGATCTACACTTATTCCATTAGTAATGTTGTCTGGCCTTTCGACAAAAACGTATATTAGGTCCTAGCTGTGGCCATCGGTTTTGCCCGAAAATTATCCCACGCGAACATAATACCGAGTAAACCGGTATCCTATGTTATTCCAGATTATAACCTACCGCTTTTTACCGTGGTAAAATCATCAAACGAGTCCTCCCACCCAGGGCAGGGCGGGAGGGACTCAGACTTGTACTGACTAAAATCCACGGTGATCCTTCAATAGCCCTTTACGTTCCTTCACGGTTACCTGTTGAGACAGTCCCGCGACCCCGGCAGGCTTTGGCCCTCTAAGGGGGCCCCACCTACCGCTGAGCCCAATTTCATAATCCGTTCGGCTGTTCTGACGTAATAGAATAACAAACATCCGTACATCCATCCAAATAATTGCGTATCATATTAGTTACGATACGTTTTTGTTGAAAGGCCTTATTAGTACTTGTGATAATGAGCCTTATTCACAGTCCGAACACTGCGGATAATTAGTGTAGCTAGGTCTGGTCGCTGTCATTAGTTACATATTTGTACACGGTACTACTTACTGGTTGCCTTTCATTTGAAGCTCGGCTATGAATATGAGTCTCTTTTATTAAAGTAACAGTCATGTGGTCATCACTGGTTTGCAGTGGTGGTTTATAATTAAGAATTATTAATATTATGTGTAGAATATTATTAATATTAAGAGCAGTGGTGGCCCAGTTGTATAGGGCCCGCCTTACAACGTGGGTTCGAACCCAGCTAGGCTCATTCCGTGGGTAATTTATGTCATCACCACGGCTCTCTAAACGATGAAGGAAAACATCGTAAGGAAACCATGTCATTTGGCATGTCCTAAAACTAAAAATTAGAAGACATGTGACATCTACGAACCTGCACTGAGCCCGCGTGTTGGATTGTGGTGTGGCCTGCCTACTCCCTCTCACAGAGTGGAGGCCTGTATCGCAGCAGTGGGAACATGTATAGGCTTATGACGATGAGGTAGGCATTTTGAAATGAGAAACCGATGTGTTCCATGACGTCTATGTTTAAATATATTTACCGTTTGCGTTTGCTATCACAGCCACCTCTCTGAGAGAAGGGTTGGTGACTAAATCAACCATAATATGTTCGATTTTTTAACACACAACTTACACAAATAAAATAGTAAAGGATTAAAAGAGGAAAACTTGAATCTACATAGAATAATAAATCAAATAGAAAAAACAGCTGATGATTGATTGACCGAACTTTCATAATATACCTATGTACTGAGAATAAGATTAATTGATTTGTTGGATTAATTAGTATTGTTGTACTTGTACTTGTCGAACTTTTAATCCGAATATATATAACCTGTGGATAACGTAGTTGGTTACGCACTGATATTATCTAGTTCATAAGCTATTGTTAATCATGTATAGTGTGTAATTGTTGGTTTTCCATAATAAATAAAATAAAATAAAAATAAAATAGACAACAAAAAAAGAACACGAGTCTTGCGTTGTAGAACATAACTGTCAGTTTCCTCACAATGTTTATTTTTCATAAAATATGTAATGTACAGACGCCAGCACATCAAACTACCACAAAATGTAAGATTTCTTTAATCGATTTTCAACCTTATCACAATAGTGGAACGTTGATATTCGATTGGCAAGATTTTACAGATTCGGGTAGGTTAACTTGGTCGGCCCCAATGTACAGATACATTGGGGCCTTTACCATTGAGCCAACACTGTTCTCATCTATGAATTATCACATAGACCACATTAATTGTCAGATAATATGTAGGCTCTATCATAATAATGGACAATTAATGTCACTGGAATTTCTTGATATTACATAAAATATACAGATACAGAAGGAACATTATGGACAGTAATAGCGATGTAGAATGGCGATGTAGACCGGGACATAACACACCGGATCAACTCGGGATGGATGAAATGGTGACAGGTCACCGGAACAACTTGCGACCCACGGATGCCCCTCAAGTTAAAGGGGAAAATATACAAATCCGTGATTAGACCTGTCGTATTGTATGGATCGGAATGCTGGGCTGTGAAAAAGATGGATGAGAAACGATTGCATGTAGCGGAGATGAGGATGTTGAGATGGATGTGTGGAGTGACAAGAATGGATAAAGTAAGGAATGAGTTTATAAGGGGAAGTTTGAAAGTGGCGCCTGTTACAGAAAAAATGAAAGGGAATCGTCTATCTTGGTATGGACATGTGATGAGGAGGGATGACACCCATGTGACTAAAAAAGTGATGAGTATGAATGTTGATGGATGGAGAGGAAGAGGAAGGCCAAAGAAAAGATGGATGGATTGTCTAAGGAATGATATGAAAGAAAAAGGAGTAAATGATACTGTGACGTCTGATAGGGGAGAATGGAAGAAGAAAACGTGTTGCGCCGACCCCAAGTAGAATGGGATAAGGGCAGGAAGAAGAAGAAGAATAGGTACCTTCTTTTTTTTAGGTAATTGACAAAATCATTCATTGACTCCTCCCCACCCAAGGCGGGACGGGAGGGACTGTCAGACTCGTACTGACTATAATCCACGGTAATCCTGCAATAGCCCTTTACGTTCCAGGGTCACGGTTACCTGATAAGACAGTCCTGCGACCAAGAAACTAATACCATAAGTAATAGTAAGTAAGTAATTTTGAGTAGAGTAAGAAGTTTTTTTGAACATTCGCAACAACTTACCTTCTGTATCTATTATGTGTTTAATATCTAAAATCAACACCGAAATAAAAACAGATAGCATATTCACGGATGGCTAAACAAAGTGGGGACGATTTAGTGAAATCTAGTTCGATTTAAATGAATTGTTTGGCCTGTGAACGGTCGGGTTCATCATCATCATCATCAGCCTATAAATGTTCCCACTGCTGGGACACAGGCCTCCTCTCTGTGAGAGGGAGTGGGCCGTAATCTACCACGCGGGCCCAGTGCGGATTGGTAGATGTCACATGTCTTCGAATTTTTGGTTCTAGGACATGCCGGTTTCCTCACGATGTTTTCCTTCACCGTTTTGAGAGCAGTGGTGTTGAAATTAGATCAACACCGAACTATAGACAGATAGCATATTCACAAATGGCTAAACAAAGTGGGAACGATTTAGTGAAATCTAGTTCGATTTAAATGAATTGTTTGAACTGTGAACGGTCGGGTTGGTTCCAAGAATTTGATTTAAAATTGCAAAAGTTAGATTGATAGATACAGTTTTAATCAAAACCATTTTACAACCATTTTAAATTGTGAAATATTCTCTCGCCCAATGCATGTCCTTTAATTACTCAATTCATTAAAATTCTTTTGCACAATCTGCGGCACAAACGTACTTTGCTGCCATGTCCTGAGTAAATATAATCTCATGGCCACGACCTAAAGTTGTTCAGAATAAGCCACAAGTCACGTGAATCAACTTGCAAAATAACCGTGGCGGTAGCCACACAAAATGCGATCGTGATACTATACATACCGTATTCCTTCCTGCCCTGCCCTGGGTGGGAGGACTCATTTGATGATTTTACCACGCCAAAAAACTTTTTCAAAAAAGTAACCGACTTCAAAAACAACAACAAAACAAAAAAGGGTGAAATAACCTAATTAGTAACTTATTTCGGATGTCGGTGGCTTTATTTTTTTTTATTAATTATTATTTCATTGATTTTTAGCCACCGACTTCCGAAAGAAGTCATTAATTAGGTTATTTCACCCTTTTTTGTTTTTGTTTTTGAAGTCGGTTACTTTTTTGAAAAAGTTTTTATTTTACCCTTTTTACTTTATTTATTAAGTAGTCAACCCAAATTCTTGTAAAATACAAATTTTTCTTACATAATTATGCACTAATCTTGTAATCCGTCACAACATAAAAAAAATCCATATCTCTAAAACTACTGAACCGATTTTGATGAAACTTGCAGTGTACCCTAAGTTGAACAATACCTAGTACAACAAAAAAAGAATTACTTAAATTGAACTTGTAGTTCCGGAGATATGCGTGCATAAACATAAAAACATACATACATACACTTTTTTTTTTTTTTAGGATGGCAAAATCGTCAAATGAGTCCTCCCGCCCTGGGTGGGGCGGGAGGGACTGTCAGACTCTTACTGACTAAAATCCACCCGTGTTCCGTCGGATGCCCTTTACGTTCCGGGGCCACGGTATCCTGGATTAAGAAAAATCCGCGACCCCGGCAGGCATTTGGCCCCATAAGGGGCCCCGTCGGTGACGCGTGAAACACGACGCGCCACCGACCCGGGCTTGGTCCTTGGTCGGACGGCGAGCATACCCATTACTCACCGTCCGCAAGCCCGCTCCGCCGCTGTGCCCTCTGCTGTTCAGAGGGACACGCGTTGGAGCGTCCACCCGACAGGCTATTTGCATACGGGCAAAGAAACCCCTTAGGCACACAGTGCCTAAGGAGAGTTTTTGCCCGCATCCCAGGGCGCACCGGCCCGAAAAACTGGTCTTCCCCCCGGACGTATCCGAGAGGGAACTCCAGTCCTCGGGCGCACGTGGAGGTTTCTTGTCTTAGCACCCCGTACATACATACACTTCGTCGGCCTAATTCGTTAACCTGCTAAGTCCATTTTTGGCAAAATTGACTTTTTGATGCAGTTCGAAAATTCAGCCTAATATCTACCGTAGCATTTAAGAAATAACAGCGATATCAGCCTAAAAAGGTTACAAATGCTATGCCCGAAAAACTGCTTTCTTATCACTAGCCAATCTCCACAACGCAAACCTGCTAAATCCTCTTGAGGCCTCAGTTTTGCACTGACAACGTGCCCAAACTCACGTGCCGTTTGGGAAAATTGATTATTTTATTTTATTGTTGTAATAATTAATTGATTGTGATACAGTAGCAGTAGTAAAACAATATTTAATAGCTGTCATTAATAATAATAAAATACTTAGGAGTACAACACATACTACAAGACAGACAACACATTATAATAACGTATATTAAAACTATTACTGATTGTTTATGAAGAGTTTAGCATTTTTTTTATCGTGGTAAAATCATCAAATGAGTCCTCCCACCCAAGGCAGGGCAGGAGGGACTGTCAGACTTGTACTGACTAAAATCCACCGTGTCCGTCAATAGCCTTTACATTCCGGGGTCACGGTATTCGTAAGTCCCGCGACCCCGGTAGGCTTTGGCCATCTAAGGGGGGGCCAAAGCCGTCATTGTGCTGACACTCTTTGAGGCGCGCGTGGAACACAACGCGCCATCGTCCCGGACATGGTCCATGGTCGGACAGCGAGTCGTCCATTACTCGGCGCCCGGATGCCCGCACCTACGGTGGCCGGAAATCGTCTAGCGACGTCCGACGCCGTGGGCGTCTACCACTGCGGCTGGGCTGTGAGGTAGACGCTGTCCTCTCTCCTACGCGTCCCGCCTCCTCCTTCGCTAGCATGACTGCTTCGCAAAAGGAGCCGACTGCTTCCCATTCCGTTTCGCCCCGCAGCATTGCCTCGACCAATGCCGGGCGCGAGAGGTCGCCGCTTTCGCCGTCGTGAGGACACGGCGCGGTGGTGTTCTGCCCAAGCGGGGCAGTCCTGCACCGTATGCTCCACCGTGTCCTCCGGGCGATCCTCGTAGTGGTGACACCCAGGCCTTTCTTCCTTCCCTATCCGACACAGGTACCTGCCGAAACTTCCGTGTCCGATGAGGACCTGCGTCAGGCAGTAGGTCAGGACGCCGTGACGCCTATCCAGCCACTCCTAAAGGAGGGGTCTTACCGCCGCGATTGCGGCGTACCCGGACCTCGGTTGCAACAGTCGCACCCTCCATACTGCCCTGAGATCGCGCCGGAGCTCTTCCCGCCGCACTTCGAGAAGTCGAAGCAGCGGGGATTCGCTCCAGCGATGCGCCTCCACGCGCCACTCATAGACGCGCTGGAGAGCCGTCGCCTCCAGATCCCAGGGCAGCAATCCGGCAAGGAGGTTGGCCGATTCGCCGGCGATCGTGCGGTATCCTCGGATCATCCGTATAGCCATGAACCTCTGGCAGGAGGCGTTTGGCCCGCTGAGACTGGGCAGGAGTCGGCCTGAGGGTGGCTGCTGCCCGGTTCAGCTTTGGGGCCAAATGCAGGAAGTGCACCCTGAAGTTCCACTGGCTGTCGAGGACGAGTCCCAAGTACTTCATCGTTCTCCCGACGCCGATGCGAACCCCTCCCACCGATGAAGAGTTCAGCTTAGATATTTTAACCCTGTTTCCTATTAAAGATTGTTAAATTTTTAATAATAAATATTTTGATAACTGATTGAATTCGTTTAACTGCACAATTAAAATAATTATCTATAGGTACACCGTTATAACCATTAATTTACCATACTAAATTTAATGTAAAAAAACTGCTAAGTCCTCAACCAAATTGAAACTTCACTTCGAATAACTGCTTAATTATTGTTTTCCTCAATTTTGTAAAATGTGTTTAGGTTTTCTTAGATATTATGTTTTTAAAATATCAAGAAAAAATATATACGCCAACGGGATTTTCAAAATTTTGATTGCTAAACTAATAAAGATATTATTCAGTTTTTTCTTCGTCCTGTAAACTTCGCAAAAACGTATTTAGCAGGTTAACGAATTAGGCCGACGACTTGTGAAATATGGCAAATTTGTTCAGACGCTGATATAGACTAACATATGTGAAAACTGTGCAGTTCTGATAATATTACCTACATACATACGGGTCGAATTGATAACCTCCTTTTTTTGAAGTCGGTAAAAAAAAGGGCCTTCGTACACTAGGCAACGCAAGTCTCCGATCCTTTACGACTTTGGTATCCGTTGACGTATTAATTTTAAAGCTGATTGAGTATGAAGCGTTCTTCATTTTCGTTTTTTGTCGTTGTCTATTTTTTTGCCCATAAAAGCCTGCACTCGTATACTTCCAGTGCATTTTCTGTGACCATTGAAAGTTTTCACTCTAAGTTTTAAAAACTACTTCTTATTTCTGGAACTTTCCATAACTTGGGTCCTGCCAAGTTTTAAAATTGTGGATAAAGTACCCAACGCAATACGGGCGAAGCTAGACAAACTAGTATTTTTATGGTTCATCTCAAAGAATTCCGTATGAAAACAAAAGATGCTGTGGTACAAGAAATGTGGCAAATATTCTAGGAATAATAATGAGGATTTTTTTTTTCCCAGTTACTAATTTTCTCCTCAAAAATATCTCCAATATCTCTAATTTTGTTATGAAAGTTAACTAATGAAGTACGCTTAAACCTTTGCTTACATTACAACCCACACGCCAAGTACTAAGTATACTCAATTACAATGCGGTCATCTGCTTTGTCTTCAAGTAATTATAGTATGAAATGCTGATAATACAATCAGAGTTGATCGCAAATGTTTGGCTTAAAGCTCCGACGCACTAGCACAAAATAATGTGTGGTGAAAATGTAGGTAATATTATTATTTATTTCTTATTCGTTTCACTTGTGGTATAAATGGGTTAATCTTATGATTTTATTCATTTGTGTTGGTGTCACTTAATGTTGAACCAAAATGCTAAAGGGTGGAGAAAGGGTGGAACACGGCGTTGTATCTCCAGTTTGTCTTTAGTGTATTAACAGTTTTTAACCGACTTCAAAAAAAGGAGGAGGTTCTCAATTCGGTCGGTATGTTTTTTTTTTTGTATGTATGTACACCGATTACTCCGAGGTTTATAGTCCGATTAGTGTAATTCTTTTTTTGTTCGATGCAGTATACTGCTCCACCTACTTTCTCCACCTGGGTGGAACACGGAGACTATCAATTTGGATCTGGGTCCCATGCTCCAACTGATGACGTTATTGTACAGTGAAACAAAAACTTGCTTTAGTTGTAACGCGGGACCCAGTCTGTTTTACGAACACTTTTCAGAAAACCGAGTCGACCAAACGCGATATCATCGCGGACAAACATACCTACATACATACGAACGGATAACTAATACGGGTCGAACTGAGATCCTCCTTTTTATTGAATCCGGTAAGAAATGGTGTTAGCCGTCCGTCTGTAGTCGTCGGCCGTTCGCGTCTGTCAGCATTACGTACCGTGAGAATCCAGCTTTAGTTTGAATAGGCCTTAATACCGCACCTAAATACAATTCAAGTAATTAACGTTAACCCTTTCCCTCCTTACGGTACTTAGAAGTACCTCCACATTTTTCGTCTAATAACTTAAGTACGAAAACACTTTATGTTAACTAAAACTGACGATCCTTTAGAGTACCGTTTCCGTAAGCCAATCACAGCGCATTATTTGAATTACCGCGTGATGTAGCCGTAAAATTCGAAAAGCGAGTTACAACCTGTCATACATTTCGTCACTTCGCTGTGAAGTGTAATTAGATTTTTTTTATAAATAGAATATCATAGGTAAGTGCTATGTTTTTTACTATTTACGTTGTTTATATCACTATTAACATTTGTAAAAGCTGTTAGAATGTATTATCAGTTTATTTTATTTGAATATTTGATAAAAACTGATGCGGACTAAAAAGTACCGTCAGGTGATTCTAGTCTCAAAAATTATGGGTTTTCATAATACACATACTCGATGAAGGGGGTATTTTGTTTTATCATAAAAGAATGTTATTGTATTTTTATCATTTCTCTGACCTATATTCTTAGTGTTTTAGCCAATGAGATGTATATTACAAACAATTCTGCTCATAATGAAGCCCTATTATTAGAAGATCTTCCGGAATGCGACGAAGAGTCTGATGCAGGCGTGTCCGATGATGAAGTGGAAAATCTTCAACTACCCTCACCAAGAGGCTTTGTTGAGATTTTTTAGTTAGTTAGCCGAAGTTTCACCATCCTCGCCGTCAAATGAAGATATATTGGAGGACCCTATAAATCAGGTATTGGAGATGTGGGCATCTCCAATACCTGGACCTCGTGTTCAGCCTGATCTCATCATCATCAGCCTATAAATGTTCCCACTGCTGGGACACAGGCCTCCTCTCTGAGAGAGGGAGTGGGCCATATTCCACCACGCGAGCCCAGTGCGGGTTGGTGGATGTCACATGTCTTCGAATTTTTTGTTCTAGGACATGCCGGTTTCCTCACGATGTTTTCCTTCACCGCTTTGAGAGCAGTGGTGATGAAATAAATTACACAAAGTAATGCGGCAGGCTGGGTTCGAACCCACGACCTACAACTCGTAAGTCGGGGCCGATACAACTGGGCCACCACTGCTCGCGGCAATAGTTATAAGGGCGGCGTAGATACTGCTGATCGTTTGAGAGCTCTTTACTGTATAGATCGCAAATCACCGAAATGGTGGCACAGGTTGTTTTGGGGTCTTCTGGACATCGTATTTGTCAATGCATAATATGTCATTTATGGACTTATAATGAAACAGACTACCGTAAAAGATTTTCGACGCTCTGTTTCTCAAGGCTTGATGACAATGAAAGATGCAGGTCAGAAAAGGAAGACTTCTACTGATAATACTGCGCAAGGCGGTCTTTCCAAAAGGCGCAAATCTGATAATTCCACTATAAAAGACGTACGCCTGGGTAACAGAGGCATCCATTGGCCTACATTAGTAGAGAACAGGGTAAGGTGTGAGGTTTGTAGTTTGAAGAAGATCCAGTCGAAACCTCATAGTAAATGTTCACATTGCAACGTGTTTTTGTATGTAAATGAGAAGAAAAATTGTTTAGTTGAATACCACGAGATTAGTCTGTAATTAAAAACCTATCAATACTTAGTAAATATTGGATCTAATACTTTTGTAGTTTCTATCAAAGTCCCTAACATTGTGATAACATGAAGTTCCTGATGGTACTTTTAAGTCTAGGTCTTGGAAATAGTACTTCTAGATATAATAAAAATCTAAAAAAAATCTGTGCGTGTCCTTTTACCTACCTTATTATAATAATAAAGCCCAAAATAAGAATTTCGTTAAAAATCACTACCCCGGGGGGAAAGGGTTAAACTTAGTTACATGAAGCGACAATAGCCTAATCCTGCATTAAGTCCCTATCAACAGCAGTCATCAACACGCCATTACTCAGACTTAATCACAATATTAATGGTAATCCGCTCAATAGTTATTACTAAAATCCAGACATACCTAATCTTTGACTGATTATAGTGAATAGTCAGTACTAAGTAAGAGTTCATTCACACGAGACCCAGGCACTAGGACGAGTACGTGACGTAAAGATAAAGTAAATACTTCAATAATTGGGATAATTTTTATTTAAAACTCAGATAATTTTTATTTAATTCCTGTAATCAGAACTTATTTATAGCTATGAGGGATACATTGTGATCGCTTTGATGACGTATTTATCTCAGACAATGACGGATGCTGCTAGCGAGTCTAGTGCTACCCGACATTGAAGATTCGTCAAAAAACACGATACGTCATGATAAAAAGACGTTCAATGAGAACGCCTTTCCATCATGATGTATCGCGTTTTTGTGCATACGGAACTGTGTATTCTCACGAATTCGTCACAAAAATAGATGAAATGTTTAAAAAACGATACGTGATGACAGACGTAGGTATCCGTCTTTTTATACGATTTGTATACGTTAGAATACAGGCATGCTTTTAAAAAACGCATTGCCACAACCGAACGTAAAAAAGACGCCTCCAACAAGACAGACGACGAACAGGACGAATAAGCTGTAGGTTATGACTGATTTGAGATTTAACAAACCAATTGTTGAATGTGTATGTGAGTTTCTATATTTTGTAAACGCACCCTCGATATAGCAAAAAATCCTAGTGCGGAGCAACGTTTTAAAAAAAGAAGAAGATTGCAAATAACAGTTCCTTAAAATTGCTATCGTTATTTAAAGCTTACCTGTACAGACGATTTTATAGCATATCGAGAAAAATTAAAAGAGGATACCTAATATTTATATCTGTCATACCTAGTTATACTAACTAAAAGAAAAATAATAAAAAAGCCATTTTACAACACAACCACTTATCTTTTACGCAACAACAAACCAGCGTCTTTTATCACAAAAAAGTGCTAAAGTAAGAAAGACTTTGACAAAGTATTGTATTTCTTGAAGCGAAAGGTGATAACGCCCCATTCGCCAAGTTTCGTTATTGTGCCTTCCTATCTCCTGCCTTCAATCTTCCTATTAGGATTTAAACGAGAATTTGTGTTTCGTATACGTCTTTTTGACTTAATGGAAGCTGAATTGTAAATAATGCGAAATTGAACAAGAAAATGCAAAAGAGTTATTAAAACTCCGAAACACTGATATTTTCAAGACCATTATGTATGACAGTTACAAACTTTTTTTTTAACATTAAAGCCTTTTTATCGTGATTATATCATCAAATGAGTCCTCCCGCCCTGGTGGACGGAAGGGACTGTCAGACTCGTACTGAATAAAATCCTTCCTTCAATAGCCACGATCACGGTTACCTATGTCCCAATAACGCCCGCTGCGTCGCAAAACGCAAGAATTTTCTGTGAAAAAAAAAAGGATCGAGGGCAAGATTTGCGACCTCCGGATTCACTACAACCAATGCATTGCATTGCATGTTTTACCAACCCAGCAACGGTAGTCTTTGTCAATTTAGTCCTAACGTCTTACGGTGATGCACTGTTAGTAAGAGTGTCGGATGTACTGAATCCGTAGTTACAAACTTCATTAAACCATAAGTCATAGGAACCAATTAGTGTAGGTAAGAGGCTTATTGCTATTGTTGGTTGTCCGTGGGCAGGACACATAGCTGAAAGTTAAATGAAAGGTTGATTGGGCAGAAATAATCTGGAGTGGTGAGAGAAAGGCGCAGCTTTGGGAGATCTCCTCATAAAATTACCAGGCCCTATAGCCAAGCGGTACTCGATAAACGTTAACGCTCAAGAGTCTTTAATAGATTTTCAACTTAATTCTCAAGCACATTAAGTTGAAAATGCGATAGACAAGGGAACGAACGAAAACGCTCTGTAATTTTTGATAGATTTTCTGACTGCCGAAATCAAAGGACGTCACAACTACAGAACTCAACATGGAAATTTTTAGAATAGGCCTAGATCCAGCAGTGGATATATTTAAAATAATTATATTTATTTTTGGTTTATGTTCTCCCAAATTTTGTACCGCAAATCTGTTCAAACAAATAAATTACCATATTTGTAGATTTTCGTTTCAATAGTTAAGCTTACGTAAGCTCATACTATAGTTTAGATAGTACCTAGTTCATTAGTTATTGTTAGGTAGTTGTTAGAATAACAAACAGCTTAAACGTATCTCAGTATTCCAACACCTTTAATATCTGTCTAACTTCTGCATATCCTGTTATATGTCTCGGAAACATTCTAAATACTTGATTTATATCTAACACTGTAATATATTATATGGAAAATTACGTTCCGTGAAACTATTCAGAAGAATAGTTTGAATAAACACGTTTGATTTTGGCACAGCATTGTTAAAGTACTTGTACCTACCTTTCCAATAACACGTGAAATAGAAAAAGATATAGAAAAAAACCGGCCAAGTGCGAGTTGGACTCGCCCATGAAGGGTTCCGTAGCAGCAAGCATAGATTAGAGATATAATTATATTGAGATTAGTAAGTAATATCAGGCCTGTCTCACTCCGCGGTGTAGGCATAAAACTGCAAGTAGTTGCGGGGCCATTATGTCGTGGCCCATTCACTACGGCTGCCACGCGCCACCCGTTACGCACGCGCTCCGTCTCCTTAATATTTTTGTTACGTTACGTGTAGTTACGCACAAGTTTCTTGCTTTAGGTGCTTTTGGTAAATTAATAACACAATATTATTATGAAGAAAAAAAATATATAGTACAAGTAAAAGACGACACTCTCACTCACCTTAAGCTGAGTACTAAGAATTAAGATCGGTAGAAAGTAGAAAGATGTTTGCGTTGTTGTTTAAAAGTTCTAACTCAGAAAATGGCCACACTACGCATTCAAGGTCAGCGGTCGTAATTCGCTGCGCCACTTTTTACCTACCTACAAAGACACGCAACGCGGGGCCTGTGACAGTATGCGATAGTAATTGGTCGGTTACTAGGTTGAGTGCAAAATAATAAGGACTGGCTATTTTGCCATAGACGATAAAAATCTTTTAAATATTATTCTTTTTTTTTGTAAGATAAATGTTCAAAAATATAACAATAATAGGTAGAAAGGATAATATTATTATAAATATTATTCCTCACGTAAGGTGCCGTAGGTACGTACTATTATCATTCTGTGCTAACAATCAATAATGTATGTAGTAATCGATGACGAAACCAAAAAGATATAGGCTGATGATAAAAACAAAATTCCTTGAGGAACATAGGTATTTATGGTAATAATGTAATTTAGCAAATGCATAAAATACGCATAGGTACCTACCTATTTGTGCCTAAACTCGCAAGTCGCAACCCTATTGAGCTTGACCCATAGTAACCTTTTAATGTCGTTGGCGTCAGATAAACCAAAATAAACTCTCGGGCGTAACCATTCAGTACATTTTTGCTTGCGCACGGGAAGTTTAGGCTATTATAAAAGTAGGTGGGCGGTACGGCTGCCAGTTAAAATGTACTTTATTCTCTCGTATATAGATTTTACATTTGTTTGATTTTTTTTTGGAGTAGTCCTTCTGTACGTATAGTACTATTAATCATTCTGTGGTAATATACACAAACAATAAAAATAACTTTGTTTTTCATAGTATTTGTATGAATGGCAAAGTTATATTTGCGGTTTTTGAAAATGTACTATATCTCAAAAACTGCTAACTGTATCTCATCCAAACCAATTTTCGTTGGTAGTTTTGGTTGAGGTCTACATTATATATTTTTTATAGTTTTATCATTCTCTTATTTTAGAAGTTACGGGGGGGGGGACACACTTTTTACCACTTTGGAAGTGTCTCTCACGCAAACTGTTCAGTTTAGAAAAAAATGATGTTAGTAACCTCAATATCATTTTTAAAGACCTATTCATAGATACCCCACACGTATGGGTTTGGTGAAAAAATTTTTTTTGAGTTTCAATTCTAAGTATGGGGGGCACCCCCAAAATTTGTTTTGTTTTGATTTTTGTGTGAAAATCCTAATGCGGTTCACATAATACATCTTTCTACCAAGTTTCAACAGGATAGCTCTTATACTTTCGACAAAAAGTGGCTGTGACATACACGGACAGACAGACAGACAGACAGACAGACAGACAGACATGACGAATCTATAAGGGTTCCGTTTTTGCCATTTGGCTACGGAACCCTAAAAACACGATACAAAGGTCACGATTCCAGAAAGTCATGGATTTAGTAGTAGTGTTCTGATTTGTGGTCGCGTGTGACATTTTTTTACGGCTAAAAATATCCCTTTTAGTAAGTCTGAATGTGAATCATTTGTCATAAAGTCGCAATGTCTCTTACGGCGTTTATAAAAATCGTAGGCTTATCTTTGATTGAAAAGAAAAAATCGACTGCGAGGAAGTTTTAATCCTGTGACCTCCCGATTAATTACATCGGATGCTTTTACCACCGAGCCAACTCGCGGGCTACCAACGTCAGCATTAAATCTTAGGAATGGATTGTAAAAATAGACTTTTGTAGGCAAGGCCAGCATTTTACTGCCAATAAACACAATCTTCTTTCTATATTATGCTTAATTTGCATGTAAAGTAATACCAAGTAATAGTCATATATTAATGTTAATATCAGTGTCACTTCTTTTTTATGTAGGTATCTGTTGTTATTTTTAGTTTTTTTGTTTTCTTTATGTACCTATTTGTTATTACTAAATAATAGTTATTTATGATACTAGTGCGGTAAGTTGGTTTTTACAAACGAGTAGACGAATGTAAGCCCGAGATGAAGTCGAGGGCTTACCATAGTCACGAGTTTGTAAATACCAATTTCCGCACGTGTGTCATACAATGTTTTTCAACACATTTGCGAGAAAACAGTACAATATGTAATTAAACAAACTTTATTTAAAAGTTTCTAATATGAAAATGGCGCGAATTTGCAAATGGCGCCACATGCATGTGGTGAAAAATGGAACTACATCTTTCGTCTCATTTACTCTTTATAGTATTAAAATGAGACAACGTATTGAGCAAAAGCGCTTCCAAGGAGGTTCGATCAGTCAGGTTGTTTATTCTCATAATGTGAAACTCTTTGGTGGAGTTCTTATTTTTTTTTTGGAAATTAAAAAAAAACTGTAAAGAAAACGCACGGTGTTACACAAGGGGGCGTGCCGTAAAATAGGTACTTAGGTGAGAGTACCTATTTTACCGCACGTTCCGTTGTATGGTGCGTAATTTTTAACTTTCGAACAATGTATACAGGCTTCGTAAACGCATTTTTCGAGCAAATGTGTTGAAAATATTTTTTTCGTCTACTTCGTCTCGGGCTTACATTCGTCTACTCGTTTGTAAAGACCGACTTACCGCACAAGTATCATAAATAACTAATCTATCTCTCCATCTAATACCAAGAACTATTCCACCAATGTTCACAACTGTTATCGCCTCAGTGCCTAGCGTTTAGTATTTTCTTTACCACACTCATCCATTTCAATCAATATCTGTCATGTTCAACTTGACACCACACTTAACCTCCGCCTTTTATCACGAATCTTATGAAGTCATTAGTAAGTAACACTCAACTCACAAAAGGTACTTAATTTTCGAGAACATTAAAGAATCTTGTTTAAAATTTTAAAGCGTTTCAGCGCTGCTACATTAACCACAAGCTCGCATTACACGTCAGATAGCCAGCGATCTACAAACTTAATGTTGCGCTGCTTTGACCAAAGGTTGTACACAAAGCATCTCGAATACAGCTGCTTTAGCGCTAACCGCAATATAAGCGTCTAACGGAACTAATCTAGCGCTGGAATTAGTTCGTACATTAGGTTCTGGGTTGATTTATGAAGTTATATTCATAAAATATTAAGGTTTATTCATGTCATAAGTTCTTGAGATGATGAGATGGAAGCTGTTTCAGTAACAATTATGATCTGAATTAGCTGAAGCTTTCAGTCATTAGTACAAGGTGAGGATGAGAAATTAAACTGTGTTGACGGCCTTTTCATGTAGTAAACGAGTACTTGTGTTATTATTTTAGTGTTTTCTAGTCATCTGTCTTTATCTCAATGTAATATTTTTAACCTTAAAGATACGTGTTTGACGTAACCTCTATTTATTAATCAAAGTAGGTAGGTATTGAAAAGTACAGAAAAAAAATTGTCGGATTCCAGCGCCAAATATTTTTTACTGTGTTCCATCGTTGTGAGTTCCAGTTCTCTTTCGCTCATCTTTGCGTCTGAGTTAGATTGATTCCAAAGGCAGAAACTCAGAACACGATTGTAAAGGTGCCTGTAATGTAACGTTACAGATTCGAGGATTACATCAGTGACGGGGGAAAATCGAGCATTACAATGGGCACCTTGTAATGATACAACGTGTAATACCATAATACAACTTGTAAGTAATATCAATGCGCTCCACTTGTAATGAAATGTTTTCGGGGCGGGACGCATACGTCATTACACGTGAATACTCGTCAGTTAGGAAGTTAAGTATTGTATGTTATGCTCAAAGTCGAATCAATAATGTTACATTACACGCGAATGCTCCTAATGAGGGCGCACCACCTACGTTAGTGCAGATGGCCTCTGTCCGGGTCGACGGCGCGTTGTGTTCCACGCGCGCCTCAAAGAGTGTCAGCATGATGACGGGGCCCCCCTCTAGAAGGCCAAAGCCTGCCGGAGTCGCGGGACTTATCTCATTACCGTGACCCTGGAACGTAAAGGACTATTGAAGGACACCGTGGATTTTAGTCAGTACGAGTCTGACAGTCCCTCCTGCCCTGCCCTGGGTGGGAGGACTCATTTGACGATGTGCAGATGGTCTTCGTAAAAGCATCAACACTCCCGTGTCAGTGGCATACTAACGTACCGAACTTGAAGACTCGCCTGACGCCAGATGCTGTCTTCCCAAGCCAAGTTCGCTGTGCACATTTAACTTGAAATGTAATCCTCACTTAATAAAACATAAATTATAATACCCGAAGGAATTCTCTGAACGTACATGGAAAAGTTATTTTAAAGTTTCGTATGTAAGTGCTTTGTCGGAGTTGGTTTATCGATTATAATAATGGAAGATTAAGGAACTGTTTCATAATATAGATCTTGAATAAGTTACCGATTTGACGACGTGGTTGGTGCAGTTACTGAGGGATTGAACTGCTGCGTGCCACGGGCTCGATTTCCGCACGGAGCAAATGTTTTTATGATATATTTATTATAGTTGGTGAATGTGAGTTAGAATGTTTGCAAACGCAGCCACAATGCAGGAGAATTTCGCAGTGTGGAGCAACGTGTTTTCAAAAAACCGGACAAGTGCGAGTTGGACTCGCGTGAAGAGGGTTCCGTACGATGTTACCTATCACGTTTTTTTTTTAATCTGACCCAAATTGGTACACAATATTGAGTGATTTACCATGTTATTTTAATATCATGGACTTCTTATAGGTTTTCCTGTAATCTATAAGTAGAAAACTAATTTCTGTATTTTAAAAAAATATTAGGTTCAGCAGTTTCGGAGATAAGGGGGGGGGGGGGGGGTCAAATTTCGTGTATTTTCTTGAATAACTTGGAAACTATTTATTTTAAAATTACAAAAAATATATATTTAAGATTGTCTCAACAAGACCTTTCATTTTATATGTCACACGATGAAGATTTCAAAAAAATAATTTTTAATTTTCCCCATCAAAAATTACCTACCTCCCATGTACAGATAAGGGTTCCGTTTTTGTATTCGGACGTACGGAACCCTAAAAAAAGAGAAAGAAAGATGCCAGTAATAATTAATACACATGGAAGCTTCGGAAGCAATGAAAAATAAATGGAAGTTAATGATGACAGGGAAGAATGCATGAAAAAAAGTTTTGCACCGACTCCTGAGTAAAGTAAGATAAGTGGAAGTTGATGATTATTAAGACTTGTAAAGACAAACCCACCACACTATTCCCAAACCACTGCAACTCCTGAGAGCCAGAATCAACAGTGGCAACCACCAGAAAAGCGCCGAGACAATGAAGCTCGACGTGTCCCGGAGAATGAATTTACCTGTTAAGACTTGTAAAGAAAATAATATTCGGTGAGTATTGCCGGTACCCAGTGTAAATGAGATCCCACCAAAAACATGACTGTTAAAAAGGGGGCCAAGTTCCTACCGGCTAATTGTTGAAATCCAATCCAATGCCAAGTTTACGGTCCATCTGGCCGAAATGCATCAAATTTTAAAGTGCATCTGAACTTGGCATTGGATTGGATTTCAACCCTTTTTTAGGCGAACAATTAGCCGATAGGAACTTGGCCCCTTTTTTTAACAGGTATGTTTTTGGTGGGATTTCAATACTTTTTTCAAGAAATCGTACCAATCCAATGCAAAGTTCAGATACACTTTAAAATTTGTTGCATTTCGGCCAGATGGACCGTTGACGTGAATAAGGTGGCAGGTAGTGGCTGGATGCAGAAGGCGGAGAACTGGGTGTGGTGGCGAGTCTTGAGAATGGCATTGGCTATTTTCACAGGGTCTTATTTCAGGATCTACTGAAGCTACGAGTATATCTATGAGATTTGGCACACTGCTTAAGTACTAGTATATGATTATGTAGATAAAATTTTATCTCTGTACTTGCAATAGGCACTGAGCTACAGGGGGGTCAAAAGTGGCTCGAAACGCTTCGATCGAATATTAAGACTAAATCTTGAATAAAAAGTAAATGCAATCAGTTAAGTTCAGAAATTGCAGACACCAAAGGAATAGGAGCATAAAAGTAAATACGAGTAGCTAACGTTTCTAAAACATCGCAAATAAACTTCCAATGAACCAAAAAAGAAAGATATTTACATAAAATATGAATGTGATTTCAAAGCGGAAAAAACACAGAGAATCAGAACTGGAGTAATCAACGTGAATGGTGTCCGAAGGCTCATCAATATTTAGTTTACGACACAATCGAAAACACTGCAGACCGGACGTTCTGAGCGTCATGACGCTCTGAATGACGCGATGACGCGTCATCGGGAAAATGGACGTCCTTTTACACATTCATAAGGTGCGTCCACACAGAGCGAGCAGCCTCGCGAGGCATTTGCTTCGCACGGCAAATGCCTCGCGAAGCTGCTTGCTCTGTTTGGACGCGCAATTGTTTCTCGACCGAGGCACGAAACAATACAGGGTGATTTGTAATTCGATGCGGTCCTTGAAATGGGTGATATTAGACCTTATTTGCAACAATTTTAACCCCGACAATATGGGGTCTAAACTTTTAGAGAAAAGGTTTTAGAGATATCGAACTTAAAAGATTTTTCGAAAAATTTCCACCTCTCCCTCATTAAGTGCTTATTGTTAGAAATTAACGATAGTCACCACTTATAATTTATGCTTTTCTGATAGAATATGATCGACTGAATCTAGTGAGTACAAGTTTGTTATAAAAATAATCATATCTTGGGAAATTAAGTGTCATTAAGTTTCTGTTTCGAAGATTTCTGAAAACTTTCCTTGTGTGTAATTACAGATAAAACTTCCTTGTCTCATTACCTTTCTAAAATGGTGCAACAGTACCCACTTTTAGTTAGTGTCTTACCAGAAAATTAGGGTTGTTATTGACAAAGTAGTAATTTAACGAAAATCGGTTATAATGTTTTTTCGACCCAACATTTTTTTTCTGTGGTTTTTGTCCAAACTGCTATCTGATATTAGCTTTTTGAGTCAATGCGCTTAATTTTGGTCGATCGCATCAAGCAAAATTGGTCTTAATCTGGAGTATTTTTACCTGTCCTACAAGTAGGGTGACCCAACTTTTATGCACGCCAGTTTAGTTTTTTATTTTTTTTCGAAACCAGAGCTTATAAACATTCCGTCATTACATTTGTTTCAAGTACCTAGCTGTTTCAAATGGAAGAAAATTGATGGTTTGACTATCTGGTCCATAGTTTTTTTTAATTTTTTTTTTTTTTTTTTTTTTTTTTTTTAGCGTGGTAAAATCATCAAATGAGTCCTCCCACCCCGGGCAGGGCGGGAGGGACTGTCAGACTTGTACTGACTAAAATCCACGGTGTCCTTCAATAGCCTTTTATGTCCCGGGGTCACGGTAATGAGATAAGTCCCGCGACCCCGGCAGGCTTTGGCCCTCTTGGGCGGGGCCCCGTCATCGTGCTGACGCTCTTTGAGGCGCGCGTGGAACACAACGCGCCGTCGACCCGGGCATGGTCCATGGTCGGGCGGCGAGTTGCCCTTTACTCGCCGCCCGCATGCCCGCGCCTACGGTGGCCGGAGATCGTCTTGCGACGTCCGACGCCGTGGGCGTCTACCATTGCGGGTGGGGCGGAGGGAGGACGCTGTCCTCTCTCTCTCACGGCCCGCCTCCTCCTTAACGAGCATTACTGCTTCGCAGAAGGAGGCGACCGCTTCCCACTCCGTCTCGCCCCGCAGCATGGCCTCGACCAATGCCGGGCGCGAGAGGTCTCCGCCTATCGCTGCCGTGAGGACACGGCGGTGCTAGGCCCAAGCGGGGCAGTCTTGCACCGTATGCTCTACTGTGTCCTCCGGGCGATCTTCGCAATGGTGACACCCCGGCGTTTCTTCCTTCCCCATCCGACACAGGTACCTCCCGAAACATCCGTGTCCGGTGAGGACCTGCGTCATCCGATAGGTCAGGACGCCGTGACGCCTTTCCAGCCACTCCTCAAAGAGGGGTCTTACCGCCGCGATTGCGGCGTGCCCGAACCTCGGTTGCGACAGTCGTTCCCTCCATACTGCCCTGAGATCGCGCCGGACCTCTTCCCGCCGCGCCTCGACTTGTCGGGGCAGCGGGAATTCTCCCCGGCGCCGCGCCTCCACGCGCCACTCATAGACGCGCTGGAGGGCGGTCGCCTCCAGATCCCAGGGCAATAATCCGGCAAGGAGGTTGGCCGATTCGCCGGCGATCGTGCGGTATCCTCGGATCATCCGGATAGCCATGACCCTCTGGCATGCGACCAGCCTCGCTGGTCGCGTCCGCATGCTCAGGGCCCACACGGGGGCCCCGTAGAGGGCCATGGACCGCACGATACCGGCGTACAGCCTCCGGCAGGTGGCGTTTGGCCCGCTGAGATTGGGCAGGAGTCGCCTGAGGGCGCCTGCCGCCCGGTTCAGCCTTGGGGCCAAACGCAGGAAGTGCTCCTTGAAGTTCCACCGGCTGTCGAGGACGAGTCCCAGGTACTTCATCGTCCTCCCGACGCCGATGCGAACCCCTCCCACCGTTATGTGGGACTCTGACCGTGGCGCGTTCAGACGGCCATGAAAACACATGGCCTCTGTTTTGTGGAGCGCCACGTCGAGTCCCAACTGCCGGATCCTTCCAACGACTGTCGCGACCGCTTGCGTCGCCAGGTCGGCCGCCGCCTGGTGCGACTCTCCCTCCGCCAGGACGAGCGTGTCGTCAGCGTAACATATTACGCTGACGCCGTCAGGGAGGTCGCCGCGCAGCACCCAGTCGTATCCGATGTCCCACAGGTGCGGCCCCAAGACCGAACCCTGTGGAACACCGCACGACATCTCTCGCCGGTTCCACTCTCCCCGGTGACCGGGGTAGATGACGGCTCTGTCCGTCAGATAAGCCTCGACTATGCGACGGAGGTAGGTCGGCACCCGGTGATACCGGAGTGCCTCCCTGATGCAACTCCAGGGCAGGGTGTTAAAGGCATTGGTGATGTCCAAAGACACCGCCAAGACGACCCTGCCCCGGGCCACCGCATCCCCCGTCGTGAGGGCTCTCACGCGCATGATTGCGTCCACCATCTGGTCCATAGGTAAAAATACTCCAGATAAAGACCGATTTTGCATGATATGATCGAACAGGATTTAGAGCACTGACTTAAAAAGCTAACATCAGATAGCAGTTTGGACAAAAACCACAGAAAAAAAAATGTTGGTTCGAAAAACATTATAACCGATTTTCATTGATTTACTACTTTGTCAGTCACAACCCTAATTTTCTGGTAAGACACTAACTAAAAGTGGGTACTGTGGCACCATTTTAGAAAGGTAATGAGACAAGGAAGTTTTTTCTGTAATTTGTACACCAAGTGTCATACATTTATTTTGAAAAATATGCTTTGAAAGACAAGGAAAGTTTTCAGAAATCTTCAAAACAGAAACTTTATGACACTTAATTTCCCAAGATATGATTATTTTTATAACAAACTTGTATTCATTAGATTCAGTCGTTCATATTCTATCAGAAAAGCATAAATTCTAAGTGGTGACTATCGTTAATTTCTAACAATAAGCACTTAATGAGGGAGAGGTGGAAATTTTTCGAAAAATCTTTAAAGTTCGATATCTCTAAAACCAGTCAGTTTAGACCCCATATTGTTGGGGTTAAAATTGTTGCAAATAAGGTCTATTATCACCCATTTCAAGGACCGCATCGAATTACAAATCACCCTGTATACGCGAGCAAAACAAAAGCCGACACTGGATGGCTCGGACGCTCCGCCCGATCGCCCGCGCGGCAGCGCGCTCGCTTTCCTCGGCCGAGACACGTCCCCACTAACCGAGCTGCTTCACGCGGCAAATGCCTCGCGAGGCTGCTCGTTCTATGTGGACACACCAATTCCTACACATCGACGTAATTATGGAGATCTGAAATAGAGACATTGGTAAACCTTTTTTGGGTTTTAAAATCAACAAAAGAGTCCGCCCTGGGTTAAGAGACCATACTCAACAGAATAGAAATCATCATATTCCTTCGATCGCTCTTTGCGTTCCAGTGCTGCAATAACCTATGTCATTTCTGCGACTACGGAGACATAACCGTGTTCCGGGAAATACAAACCTCTGCCTTTTACTTCATTCACAAACAAAACTTGATAGAAAATTCCTATTTATTTGTATGTAGTTAAAAGAAACAACTTTTTTCTTTGTTATTGATTATAAACTTTCACTTATTACTTTTTCGCCATTTTGTTTCAGTATTCAATTAAAAATTAAATAATTGGACAGAAATCTGTTCTTATCAGTTTACCGAGATAACAAAGTAATAAAACAATGTCCAACGGTTGGGAAGACAAATGACCCATATTTTTTTTTCGCGAAGATAAAGTTCCTGTCTTATAAAATAGGCCCGATAAGCTTAATGTTGTAACTTCATAATCAGTACTCGACTGTGCAAACTACTCTAGTTCCTATTTCAGTCATCCAAAATATTTAAAAGTAAAAATTGTATTGTCTTTTTCACTCCAAATATTTTTATATTCAGCTTCCTAGATCTACTTAAAACTTAATCGAATACACATTTTCCATGTCATCATCATCATCATCAGCCTATTAATGTTTCCACTGCTGGGACACATGACAGGCCTCCTCTCTGTCAGAGGGAGTGGGCCATAAACCACCACGCGGGCCCAGTGCGGATTGATGGATGTCATAAATGTCTTCGAATTTTTGGTTCTAGGACATGCCTGTTCCCTCACGATGTTTTTATTCACCGTTTTGAGAGCAGTGGTGATGAAAGTATTCGTTGAGAATGATTATAGGTAAGACTGGTTCTTTATTGTTAAGATATTATTTTCACTATTTTTAATTCTCTTCACATAAAACGTTGTAATAACATGGACCAGTTCTGGCGACAGGCGGTACCCACGTCAGTTGTCAAATTTATTTTATAGACGTAGTGTATCTCGACATTGTTATATCGTCCTCACCTGGAGCAAATAAATTTTTATTACGCAGATATTTGACAGCATAAAACATTACTCGAGAATTGTCTATACACTCTGGCTCAAATAAAGCTGTATATCTAGTACTAAAATCGATACCTCCCACGTAAGTTGTTGTATCTTCAAAATTGTAATTTTACACTAGGGAGTTTTAAAGATAAACACTCGCAGAAAATAGTCATGCTTCAATATATTCTTTTGAAATTTTGCATACACACATATTTTAATGTAGTTTCAATTCTTACCTAAGATTTTATTTTTAAATACCTGTAGTTTTTGAGATTTTGTTCATACAACATTCTAGAGTGTAGTGTTACCTCACATACATATTGTACAGGATACTTACAATCATTTACACTGGAAAACAATAGTTGCATTTAATTGTATGTGCTAAATACTATAGTGTTCGTTGATATAAATTTAATATTTTGTGGCGGTATGTGTAATTAGGTATCAGGGTTTAGTAAAAACCATGTTTGCATAATAAGATATTATTTATTACGAGTATTATAATAAAATAAAAATTATCATTCTCTAAAGTAAATCTGAATTAGTAATAATTCAACATAATTAAACGATCTAAAAATTACTTTCTTCTGTTAACAGATAACAATCAAGGTTCTAGATTAATTATTTATTGATAAGATTAGTTCCAGTCTTTTATTTATTAAAACTTTGATACATATATTATACTGCATTTAAGTTACCTAAACAAAAAAAATAATTAAGGCATCGATGTAATACCGTATAATACCTCCTGTCACATCAGTCTTTAAACAGGTAAACATTATTTTAAATTTAAAACGAACTATTACAATTAAGAATAGTAATAATAAAAAAACGGTAGTATATTTTCTGTCACCAAAATTTATATTTGTCACCAAGTTGTATCACCTAATTAATAGAATCTATCACCTCAAAATATTTCCGCTCTCAGATAAACAAAAAGTGTTCCCAGGTATGAATTATCAAACTAATGTTAATATCTGTGTAAAATAACAGATGGATTACCAATAAAATTGTGGTGCATTACGTGAATATTAATTTCGTTATTATAATATGTAATTGTTTTATTACTTAAATAACAGCTTTGTGCTCATAATGGTAGGTAGATCTGTCACCAAATAAATCGATTACCGATCCCTGACTGCGAATTATTTTTATTTGTTATTTTGTCACCAGTACAGTAGTTACAGTTTAACTCAATTAGTTATTAAAATTCAGGCCTCAACGATGAGTCCTCTGGACTTTGATTGTTTGCCTTCACGATTGGTATTGTTATTAAGAGAACTTGGGATCAAGAGCAGCGAAGCGAGCTCGGGACTTGTGGGCGCCCCGACACGGACAGGTTAGGTTCGAAGGGGGTCTGTAAGACCCCGCTTTTTTTAAAAAAAGTGAGACGTTGAGACAAACAACTTGAAACCTCATTGGCACCACGGGTGGCTTCTGCCTCATGCCACATATAGCAATAAGCTTCTTTCTTTGTGGCGTCAAAAACAGTGAAATTGAAAACTGATAACTTGCGTTTGTAATATAAAACACATAATTGACCATGAGGAGCATTCAGAATCTTCTGAAAATCGAAAGCGGCTGTGCAGATAGTCTGTCTGACCTGTATAATGTGATTCAACTGGTTGCAAGCTCTTCATGTGGTCACATACGTTAGTTTCGACTGATCCAGTATTTTTAAGAGGATGATTTGAATGCTTACCCCTTTGATCAGGAATCGGTATTCCCGTTGTAACATCGATGTATCCATGATCCTGACCTGCATATTGTAATTTGCAATTTATTTGTCCCAGACAATTACTGTCGTGGCAGAAAAAACCGCTTACTGGCTGTTCCATACTGCCGGACTGTTGCGCACTCTAAATCACCTATAATTCCTTGTACCTTAACCGCGATTAACGCTCTCCTGAACTCGGACAAAGATCTTGATGTATTTGCGGATGAATGGAAGATGATACTGTCAGAATGTCTGAAATTTTGTGAAATGAATGCGTGACTGTGGTAAATTAGTTTTAAGGTGTAAATGCTATAGTTTAATTGGCTTTTGTATTATTGAATAGGTAGTATTATTAGGCTTCGGCCGTTCTATTTAAATAAATAAATAGTGCTTAAAAATGTAATATTAGCTAATTCATTTGTCTCAGATTCATTAAAGTAACTGGCAATAGAGAATCTGTAATAAACTGTAATGGTAAGTTTCAATTTAATAAGTACCTATCTATTGCTAAATAGACCTCAATTCGGCCCATGAGGCTAATCAGACATGGAAAAATTAAAAAACCGGCCAAGTGCGAGTTGGACTCGCCCATGAAGGGTTCCGTAGCAGCAAGCATAGATTAGAGATATAATTATATTGAGATTAGTAAGTAATATACACAAACAATAAAAATAACTTTGTTTTTCATAGTATTTGTATGAATGGCAAAGTTATATTTGCGGTTTTTGAAAATGTACTATATCTCAAAAACTGCTAACTGTATCTTATCCAAACCAATTGTCGTTGGTAGTTTTGGTTGAGGTCTACATTATATATTTTTTTTAGTTTTATCATTCTCTTATTTTAGAAGTTACGGGGGGGGGGGGACACACTTTTTACCACTTTGGAAGTGTCTCTCGCGCAAACTGTTCAGTTTAGAAAAAAATGATGTTAGTAACCTCAATATCATTTTTAAAGACCTATTCATAGATACCCCACACGTATGGGTTTGGTGAAAAAATTTTTTTTGACTTTCAATTCTAAGTATGGGGGGCACCCCCAAAATTTGTTTTGTTTTGATTTTTGTGTGAAAATCCTAATGCGGTTCACATAATACATCTTTCTACCAAGTTTCGACAGGATAGCTCTTATACTTTCGACAAAAAGTGGCTGTGACATACACGGACAGACAGACAGACAGACAGACAGACAGATATGACGAATCTATAAGGGTTCCGTTTTTGCCATTTGGCTACGGAACCCTAAAAAGCGGTGGTAACCTTTGCTCGGTAATGGAAATCTGAAGAGTTTAAAAACGTATATTGTTGTATGTAACTAAAAAAATATATTTTAGTAACGTAAAATATAGTATGTCAACATCCAATACATATTTGTGTATGTAATGCCGACGTAAATTGTCGTATGTATTACTTCACATATAATTTGTTATTTTTCAACAAGGTAAAGTGTTGTATGTGATGATACAACGCTGATTTAGTATCTTCTAAGCGACGTAAGTTGTTGTAAGTAATCTATACAACAGTTTACACCCTTTTGGTAGTCCGGGATGAACTGTCGTATGTCACACATACGTGACGCGAGCGCCCGACGCGCCCCGCGTTAACCGTTGCGGAGGTGGATACAATGTTATACGCCGCCGTTGTAATAATGATACAACTTTATACGTCTGGTAAATATACTTAAAAATTGCATTTTTTTTATTTCTTTTACTCTAAACACTTAAAGTAGGCAAAAATAGGCATTTTAGTTTAAAAAACGTAAAACATGCATTTTGTGGGTTACAACAACTTACGTGGGAGGTATCGAAATGGTTGTCATGTTTCACTTTTTCATATCATAGTGAGATAATGACTTTATAACTGTCACTTTATAAAATACACAGAATTATATTTTATTATTTATGAAAGCTTTGCTTGTTAAAGCTGTTATTGATATCTTAATAGTGTGTACGGTTTTTATAATACGGTTATAATAACTTTAAAAAAGGTTCAGTTTTCACGGGTTCTAACGAGGTTTCTCCACATGTAGTTAAAGCATGCCAAAGTATGTATATTATTATATTTAATAGTATATTATGCAACTAGTGAATAAAGAGCGGATTTAAAGCGAGGGCCATATATGAATCACGAGTACGCGAAGGATTCAAATGACTGAATCTTGACCGTAGGGAGTGATTCATAATGATTGAATCACGAGCGTAGCAAGTGATTCAAGTATTTGAATCCTAAGCGGCGCGAGTGATTCATGGCCCTCGATATAAATCCGTTTTATTCAAGAGTTGCATACGATACTTTATACCATGACCACGAGAAAAAGATAGATTTAAGCGATAGAAGATAATTAGAAGACTTTTGTCTTCACTATTAATTAATTCTCCTGTATCGTGGGTGCGTTTACAAACATCTAAATTCACATACACAAACATCCAGACCCGAAACAAATAATTGTAGATCATACGAATCGAACCCGCTAAATGCAGCGCAGCAGTCCAATCGCTCAGTCATTGTGCCAAAATATTGACATTAACATCTGAGTAAAACTTAAATTAAGAATTAATTTTGAGTAATTTTCTTATTAGCAAGGAGGTTGTGTAGCATTGAGGGGGAGGTCGAATTTATTGAAGTGTTCTAAATTCAAAAACCAAAACAGTGAGTAAAGTAGCTTTTTAAGACGCGGACTGACTACGATTTTAATCGCTTATGACCGCGTAAACTATTGTCACCACTATGGAGCGTCAATAAGATTGAAAATTGAAAAAATGACATTTGTGTTGAAATGTGACGTAAGCTTGGAATGGGCATTTATTTTACTGCTTTTCTTTAGATTATTTAAAATATAGACATAAAATTAAATAATGGTTTGGTTAAAGTTTTAAAAAAATGGAAAACCTACTAAATTCTTTAAAAAAAACTGTTGTTATCGCTGGAAATACAGAGATCTTCGACGTCAAAGTTTATTTTCCCACGTTTTTATACACTCACAATTCTTGTTTGTTTGTTTGTATGTTTGTTTGTCGTTCCGGTTGGACTTTTGCAACTCAATTTTGAGGCACTTCCCGATAAGCTAGCAAGCTGAAATTTTGCACACACTCTGAGTTCTGATGACAATACATGACTAGCTAAGAAACGTCATAACAAATCCAATATGGCGGCCTCCCCAAGATGGTGGACTGACTGTTTGAAATCCACCCCCATGATATGGGTATCAAATGAAAGGGTTTGCTGTCAGGAATATGAAAAAAATAGTCACGTGACTTAAATCCAATATGGCGGACGTCCAAGATGGCAGACAGCCTATTTGAAATGCACCCCTATGATGTGGATATCAAATGAAAGGGTTTGCTGTCAGGAGTACGAAAAAATAGTCACGTGACTTAAATCCAATATGGCGGACGTCCAAGATGGCGGACAGGCTTTGAGGCACTTCCCGATAAGCTAGCAGGCTGAAATTTTCAGGGTAGCTTCAAACCCGATGAACAAAGATAAAAATAATAAAATAATTAATAGATTTTAAAAAATCTAAAAACCCACGTTTTTAAATGTCCTAAAAATAAGAAAATAACCCTACGGGGCTGAGAGAGGGGCCACTCAAAACGTGGGGGCGTATCTTTAAAAGTTTCACCCACGATATATACACGTCATGTAAATATATCCCATAAATAATCCCTTAAATAATATACGCCCCCACGTTTTGAGTGGCCCCTCTCTCAGCCCCGTAGGGTTATTTTCTTATTTTTAGGACATTTAAAAACGTGGGTTTTTAGATTTTTTAAAATCTATTAATTATTTTTTTGTGCTACAACTTACTAATTTTTATTGGGAATATCAAACCTTATTTATTATTCTGTTCGGTTTAAATTCTTCTTAATACCCTTCTCTGTTCACTGTATTTTTCGCGTTGCTTATTTTTATTATATTACGTCATACTCGACGTTCTAAGAAACCAATTTTTGGGAATATGAGATAAGACCGCGCCTTAAAGGGGAATGGTATAAAATCATTTCTTTCTCCTTAGAGTATTCGTAGAATAACAAACTTAGAGCTACTTAACTTCGAAGGAAGGAACGGATTTAAAACATTTAATTTTAAAATTATTCCTAGATGAAGTGCAACTTCTAACTAGCAAAGTGTATTAGCAAAATGGCAAACTAAGAGCTCCTGTAATTACTTTCATATGGATATGTGAAGTTGGAATATCATGAGAGTTTCCTTAGAGTTTCTTCAAGAAGCTAGAAGTAGCAATCTGGTACCACTTCACATGTAATTTAAAGTTATTTTGGTAAAAGTAAGTTTGTTTGTAATAGCTTTTACGAAACTAGTAGCCTGAAAGTTTTATAGATATTTTATCCGAAAACTCTTGTCTTGAAAATAACGAACACGATAAATGAAGAATTCCAATTATTTAGATACCTACTTTGTTTAAAAATCTTTTGTTTTTTTTGTGTATAAAGATTATAGATAATATTTCTCTTTATATTATGTTTATATAGATTTAACTTTTGGTTTAAAATGAACACGGAATAATATCATTGTTTTCAAGTATTATGATGCAAATCAAGGTTTCATATTATAAGAATCGGTATATTTGATATTTTTAATTGATTAAAGTAGTATTTAGTGTGGTTACCTACTATTAGTAAGTTTGACAGCATTTAATTCAATTAATATGATCTATTCCCATCCAATACCAAGAGCTAATACCATTTGGTATTAGTTTATTTCCGAATTTGTTTTCTATTCCCAACGAGTACCACATTTCAAAACCAATACCAAAACAAGTTTGAAGAAATTAGGTACAGTCAGGTTCAAAAAAAATAAAATGCTTTGAGTGATTTTAACTAAGGTGTAAATATGACCTACTACAGTTTCAAAGAACACCGACGATATCTTAAAAAGCCCGCTATACCATTTATGTGAAAACCTACCAAGGTAGCTCGACGGAGCCCCGCTTTGCGGGGCTCCTATTTCTGTTTGCAAGGTTTAAAGTAAACTAACATGACCTAACACCTTCGAACCTAATCTGTTCGAGTCGGAGTGCCCCAAGTCCCGAGCTCGCTTCGCTCGCTCTTGCATCGATAGTATGTAATTTGTGTAGCTGAGTGTACAAAAACTCACGTTTTGGTATTCGTTGGTAATAGATTTTTTTTATTTTAAAAAATGTGGTACTCGTTAGGAATAGAAAATAAATTCGAAAATAAAGTAATACCAAAATAAATGCTCTTGGTATTGGATGGGAATACACCATTCATATAATATTGCATGTAACATTAAACAAAAGATCTAATGTTATCATCATCATCATTCGTAAGACGTACACTGCTAAACATAGACCTTCTCTATAGACTTCCAATAGGACCAGTTTGCGGCTTGCATCCAGCGTGATCCTGAGGTCTTCATAAGATCGTCTGCCCACCTTGTGGGTGGACGTCCTTCGCTGCGCTTGCCTCCCCGTGGTCTCCATTCGAAAACCTTACGGCCCCATCTGCCATTCCTCCAGTTTTGCGTACTGCATTGAGTGCTGCATTCAGTGGCCTACCCACTGCCATTTCAACTTGCTTAGGGCCTATGCAGACCACGTTTTTTAACAAGCCGTCAACGTGTATTTTAGAAACGCGCGTCGAGACGGCGGCGGCGCGCTTTTATCAAACAGAGCAGTTTGTTGTCGTCTGTATCGCTACACACACGCGTTTGTATCGCTACACTTGCGTGTCTGTATCGATTCAAACGAGTATTTGAATTAGGTGTGCAAAGGTTTACAGGCTGCGTCTGACTTGCGTGCGTATCCCGTCTGTATCGCTAAAAACGCGCGAAAACGGCGCGTTTAAAAAACGTTGTGTGTATAGGCCCTTATTCGTTGAGCTATGTCGACAACTTTTGTTCGTCAACGAATCTCTAATGTACAGACGCCAGCATATCAACCTACACCATTCTGACAATTTTTCTCAATCGAACATAAACCTTCTGTTGTTGTGATAAAGTCGAAAATCTATTAAAGAAATTTGACAGATTGTAGTAGCTTGATGTGCTGGCGTCTGTACCTTGGCAATAAACTAAAAAAAAACACATACGTCTAGTTGAGTCGTAATGCAGTTGCCACTTCTCCGAGCCACTGAGCGAAATAATTAGTTATGACTTCAGAACTCTATGACACTATAAACATGTTAGTTCTAATTAGTGTGTGATGTGAGACAACGTAATTAAAAGTATTCTCTTTGTAGTTCCCTTCGTCTACTTTCTTTGTAAACGTTTTGAACCAGTTTACCTTTTCAAAAGCGATTGCTAGCTATATATTATTGTTATGTTTTAATGGCAGCATTCATTTTTTTAACCCGTAAATAAGTATTATTGTAGTTAGATTTAATATCGTGAATAGGCTATTTTAGTCTGCCTCCTCTCTGTGAGAGGGAGCGGGCCATAATCCACCACGCGGGCCAAGTGCGGGTTGGTACATGTCACATGTCTTCGAATTTGATGGTTCTAGGACATGCCGGTTTCCTCACGATGTTTTCCTTCACCGCTTTGAGTGCAGTGGTGATGAAATAAATTACACAATGTAATGCGCCTGCCTGGGTTCAACCCATGACCTACAACTATGTAATTGTTGGAAATTGGCTAATATTTTCGATGAAACATGGTACTTATGGTGTAATCGCAATAAGCAATTAGATGTCTGTAATAATTTGGTATGTAACGTGAATCCGTGATCTTAAATTTCAACATACTTTTCTGATTCAGCGGAACGTATAGATGCTAACATTTTTATTTTCTGCAATACTGAATTCTATATTTCATAGTTATTTTCCTTAGTTAACTGCACCTGCCAAACAAAACGGTGTCGAAACGGGAATATGAGACAATGTATGTAATCAAAATAGTGGCAAATCGCCACTTTTTTATGCGATTTTGTGGGTTTCCATACCTGGTTTTGTAAGTGGAAAATTCGATTTTTAAATAAATATAAAATTTATATCAAAGACGGTGTGTCAATAACTTAGTTGTACGATGTTTTATTCGATGTTTCATCTGATGTTTTATTCGATGTTTTGTTTTGTTGGTGTGATGTAACGTTTGTGCGAAAAATCTTAGCTGTCGAAACGGTAAAGTGATGAAATAGAATGTAGCCCCGTTTTCTTCGTTTCAATAATGAAAACAGCGAACAATAAACCCAAGTTTCGTCTTTAGCAAATATCGTCTGCAAACACAACCTGACCCACTCCACTCCAAGATGGTAGGTACCTTATAGCAATTTTATTTTGATCTACTTCCAAACTTCCAAGCTCCCGTTTTGCTCTTTCAAGCTTCGCGTATTTTATGCCAGGATTTGTTTTGAACTTTTGCAATTTCGTATTGTTTTGCCAGTGTGCCTCTATTTTAAAATCTGATTTATTTGCTAAAGAGACTATTTTTGTGTTCTTTTTTTGAATCGAGATTGTTTCAAGACTGCGTGGCGATGGCGTCGCCATATTGTTTTTTTTTATTATTATTCTTTAAGGTTGGTTCAACTTGATCGGTTCTTTTTTATTGACTTATCTATCAATATTTTTGTATAGACTTTTATTTGTTCTGGTTAATTTATATTTTGAAGAAAAGGATATTTTGCTATTTCTCTTAAAAATTGTTTAAAAGTATTCAACAGAATAATTTCTTGAGACATCTCCAAATTCAAAGTTGTCTTAAATAAACCGCTTTTGGCTTTTGATTCGGTTTTAAACTTCGCAATTAATAATCAGCAGTGGTACAGACTGAAACTTTTTTAAATTCTAGAAAATTTATTTGCGTTACAATAAGTTTTAATATCTTCACCAACTTTGTTGTAAGAAGCATTATTAAAACTAAAAGTTTCAAGTTATTAGAACTCACTTAGTAAGTTGTAACATAAAATTATACAGTAACTTATCCCTAAGTTAATCAGAACTCATTGAACCACATCGCAAATGGCGTGACGTGCGTACAAAATATTGTAGGTACAGTTACGCACACATGAATAAATCGTATTTAAGAAAGTAAGACAGACTATCGAATTTCCCAGGTGTCTTATACATTTGACCTGAATCATAAATTAGATTTTTTTGTGCGGGATAGCTGTTTAAAAATTAAGAATGTTGGCCCATACAGTAAGTTGTTCGGCGTAAAGGGCCACACAAACGCCTGGTGGGGTCGCGGGACTGTCGAGGCCCGATAAGGGGCAACCAAAAGAACAGGATGGATTTTTGTGTGTGTTTTTTTTATGTGTAATGGGTTTGCTCTTGACCTTAGTCGAGGTCAGTAGTGACTAAGACAAGGTCGACGATGGAGCGAGCTTACCCAGAAGAAGCCTGTTCACTCTAACTTCGAAGAGATTAGGGTTATAAGTGTTCGGAAACACAGACGCAGGCAGAGAGTTCCACTCCTTCGCAGTCCGCATTATAAAAGACGTTTGGAAACGCTTAGTGCAAATTGGTGGTATAGCAATAAGGTAAGAATAGTAATTTGCCGTGCGTCTAGATGTGCGATGAGAGAAGGGGGCTGGTGGAATGAGTTCATGGAGTTCTTGGGGACACTCGCCGAAGTACAATCTGTAGAAGACCGACAGGCAGGCAACCTTGCGGCGACGGGTCAAGCTATGGAGCTTTTGTAATAAGATTCTGACAGTTACCACCTCCTTATACATATACCTACGCCTTTATTTACCATAAACCTTGTTTAGGTACATAGTTTCTACTTACCTCCATATCAGTCAGGAGACGGAACAAAATAGTATGCTATTGAATATTGATGTTTGCGACTGTACCTACTTTGCATATGACTTTGTAACTGTTTGCATGTTCGCACACCTATCTTGTATTAAGTAAGTTGAGTTACTTAATCCAAGTTCCAACTAAATAGAAATTCAGAACGAATTCAAAATTAAGCCATCTGTTACGTGAATTGAGAGCGAGATTTGTGAAAAGTTTGTTGTATTTATTTATCTAGTTGAATATTTTAACGATAACATAAAATCACACCTGGTGGCCATTGTAATTTGGCAATGTTACTCTATGGAAATCTATACATATAATAAATTTGTAGAAAAGTGGTGTCTGTACAATGTAAATATATAAAAAAAGTAGCAGGGGTTCTTATTTTATCGATGTCGAACCCGAAATTGTAATAATTTTTTTTTGTCTGTTTGTCTGTGTGTTTGTGCACGCTAATCTTCGGAACTACTGGACGGATTTGAATGATTTTTGTTGTACAGGTATTAAGTTCGATTAACATATAGGCTATAATTTATCTTGGAAACTTGAACACCTGTTGCAGAACCGCAACAGACCTGCTAAACTATAAGAGATACGAGAATAGAAGATAAGAAAAACTCGTACAAAAATGGTGCCATAGCGAAAATTGTTCCACGTGATGAGCATTTTCTGTTGAGAGAATAAATTTGAAGATCTAAAACACCTGGTGTGGTACTCCAAGAGCCCAGCATAACTATAACATATGAAGGAATGACGTCTTAGCAAGAGTTGTTCAGCCTGATGAGCACTCTCTGTTGACTTATAAAAATTGAAGATCTGGAACACCTGATGTGGAACTCCAAGAGCCCAGCTACACCAGGAATAACGTCTTAGCAAAAGTTGTCGGTCTGATGGGCATTTCCTGTTGACTTATAAAAATCGAAGATTAGAAACATCTGATGTGGAAATCAAAGCTATCGCTAATTTCACTATACAGAGTAACTTTTTCAACTGGGCGTGGATGGCTATTTCCGAAACTATGAGGAATATCAAAAAACGTTGAAAGGATACTCCTTTCAATCGAGGCCGATTTTGATGAAAACTAAAACTGCATCATTGGATTTTAGAAAAATTAATAATCCTGGCCAGGAATCGAACCCGCTAATTTTGGAAAAAAAATCACATCCTGTATTATTACATTATTCGATAGTGTTGCTAATAAGGATCAAATTCTGGGAAGCAATCAAACTTAGGTAGACGCCCACGGCGTCGGACACCGGCAGACGATCTCCGGCCACCGTAGGCGCGGGCTTCCGGGCGGCGAGTAATGGGCGACTCGCTGTCCGACCATGGACTATGCCCGGGTCGACGGCGCGTTGTGTTCCACGCGCGCCTCAAAGAGTGTCAGCAAAATGACGCCACCCCTCCCCTTTAGAGGGCCAAAGCCTGCCGTGATCCTGGATCGTAAAGGGCTATTGAAGGACACCGTGGATTTTAGTCAGTACAAGTCTGACAGTAACTCCCGCCCTGCCCTGGGTGGGACGACTCATTTGATGATTTTACCACAATAAAAAAAGGCAACCTAATAATACAACAAGAGTTCTCTCCGATGACAAAAGTCGATATCAATAATTGTTCATAGTAGCCTTTTAAGCAATTAAACGCCTGTTAAAAATGTACAGTCATAGTACATTAAAGCAATCCGTTCTCATTTCACTCTTGTACTAAGTAACTTTCCTTGTTTTTGTAAGTACAATAACTATAATGGTGTTGGCTCTGGCCAAGCATGTGCGGACGTATATTTTTAACCGACTTCAAAACGAAGGAGGTTCTCATTTCGGATGGTTTTTTATTTAAATCTCAGGTAAGGCTTTATTACCAAAGAAAATGAGATGTCTTAAGACTTTAATTGTTATTTAAAAAAATTGCGATATTATGCAGTAATAATAACATGACAGTAATGACTGGATTAAGGAGGTGAAATAGACAGTCACTCCATTAAAAATATTGATATATGGCTAAATCTAGTTAGTAATAAGGTGCCAACGTCGACTTGAGACTTTAAACCGTAAAATGTTGGTTTTTTAACCGACTGCCAAAAGGAGGAGGTTCTCAATTCGGATGTTTATATATTTTTTTTTGCTTTTTCGGGCATAACTCCGTCGTTTTCCAACCGATCTGAAAAAATTTTTTTTTGTTGGAAAGGGTATACTTCCCGAATAATAATTTAGAATAGAATAGATAATTTTATCGAAATCGGACTAGCACTTTTTGAAAAATCAACAAAAATTAACAAAAAGTTTTCAACATTGTCTACACCGATTACTCCGAGGTTTCTGGTCCGATTTCGATAGTTCTTTTTTTGTTCGATACAGTATATCTGCCATTTGGTCCCATAAAATTATCATTTAGTTTGGTGCAGTAGTTTTCATTTTTAGCTCATTGTGTAAGAGTACCTACATACACGGGCGATGTTATTACCGGTGCTACGGATTACAAGTGTACAGGTAAGAAAATTATGTATTTGACAATAATTTGGGTAGAATATTGAAACTAAAAAGGATAAAATAAACAAAAAGTCAATGAAATAAAAAAGAAAGTCACCGACTTTCGAAAGAAATTTTTTTTGTGGGTTATTTCGAACTTTTTTGTGGGAAGTCGGCTACATTTTTTTTAAGTTTTTTATTTTTTTCAAAAATTAATTTTCTGATTGACTTTACAATTGGTAGTATAGATACTAAAAGAATGATCCACCGTTAACACAGTTTTCTCACCAAACGAATCAATGGAAAACAATTAGAAAATGTCTAATTTAAACCTACACTATAAACTAAAAAGCAGTTGAACAGAAAAAAACCAAATCACTGTAATTGTATGTTAAAGTAACCGCAAAATGAATCCCAATTACTGCGAACTGAAGCAATGAGCCAAGGAGATGAAGAGTGAGGATTGCGCTAAACGCCTTCTAAAAGGCAAGGCAGTAAAAATAGGATTGAAGGAAATGGGGCAGGCGTTTGTCGACAGATACCTACCTACCTTTAATACCTACGCGAAGAAACAGTCACTGTGGATTTTTTTAGCCACACCCTGGAAGATTTCCAAATTGTGAGAATGTTTTAAGAAGATGTCTCAGTAAGAGGGTGTATGGAAAATCGAGAAAATGTCGAAAGAAGGAATTAATAAATTGATATACGACGCGGGAAAGAAAAATGGAGATACAATTTTTCTTCGTAAAGATTCAATTAGCAAAGAATAAAGAGTTAGTAGACAACGGATTTGTAAAATCTCTCATCACTTGCGTTACGTAGGTAGGTATGTACTTTTACAGCGAAGTTACTCAGGGTTGGCGAGGATAATTGAATTTTCAACAAACGTGTTAAAAAGATGCATCAATTAGTGCCGTAATGAACGAAATTATTTCGGACTTTTCACGTCAAAAATTCCAATATGGAAAATGTTATTTATACAGCCGCCAGCAGGTCAACCTACCCGAAACTGTCAGATTTTACCAATCGAACATTGACCTTCCACTATTGTGATAAGGTTGAAAATCTATTGAAGAAATTTGGCAGATTGTGGTAGCTTGAAGTGCTGGCGTCTGTACAATAACGGAAGCACAGGATTTCCGTAACTATTGACAGTATATTTGAAGTATTTACAGCATTTATTGATTGGAAACATTAAAAAGAGCCTCTAGCAATGAATTCGGTAATGAACGATATTATTTCGCCAGAAATTCCAAAATGGAAAATGTTAATTATTAGAATTATAAAATGACGGAGGCCTTAGCACATGATTTCTGTATTATATTGAAAGCGTACTTGAAGTGTTTTGACATATTTTATTTTTTGGAAAAATTAAAAAGAGCCTCTACTATACGAGGTGTGAACGAGAAACCAATTTTTTCCTTCAAATAATGTCGAAGTTCCAGTTTGACGTTGATTTGAGGTCACGAAAATGGGAAAACTCCTGCCGGGGTGTTAGAGGTATTGTCCGGGTAAGTTGCTTCCGTAAAAATTGCTGAATACGTACTTACAGCAAATTATGTTTGGACCAACTTGAATGAAGTGCTGACGTATTAGAATTCTTATGACTTCTTGAGCAAAATAATAAAATACACTAAAGCGATTTTTTATGATAAACAGATATAATTTCAGGAATTAATTTCAGTTCTCATACGCACTGAGCTGGAAATATAAATAGCACCCCAAAGACTTTTAATGTAAACGTACATCAAATAAATTTACCAAAAAAACTCTCAGAGGACGAAAGTCTTTGAAAGAGAACACTGTTGGATTAAAAGATAAGGAAGGCTCTGTAATTATTTAATTCACAAATCCTTTTGTTGTGTTTCAATTAAAGAAATTGAACTTTTATGTTCATGTTCTTATCGCCCTGAGGTCACGGTGCAGGACTATTGGGCAGAGCACCGCCGTGTCCTCACGGCGGCGACAGGCAGAGACCTCTCGCGCCTGGCATTGGTCGAGCCCATGCTGCGGGGCGAGACGGAGTGGGAAGCGGTCGCCTCCTTCTGCGAAGCAGTCATGCTCGCGAAGGAGGAGACGGGCCGCGTGAGAGAGAGGATAGCGTCTTCCCTCCACCCTAGCCGCAGTGGTAGATGCCCACGGCGTCGGACGTCGGCAGACGATCTCTGGTCACCGTAGGCGCAGGCATGCGGGTGGCGAGTAAAGGGCAACTCGCTGTTGCCCTTTAACTGGGCATGGTCCATGGTCGACATGGACCATGCCCAGGTCGACGGCGCGTTATGTTCCACGCGCGCCTCATATAGCGTCAGCATGATGACGGGGCCCCTCTCTAGAGGACCAAACCTGCCCTCCCGCCCTGCCCTGGGTGAGAGGACTCATATTTTTTTTTTTAAATTTAATTTTAACCTTCTCCATTTGTGACAAAGTTGAAAATCTATTGAAAGCACTTGACAGATTGGGTTAGTTTGATGTACCGGTACATCAAACTAACCCAACGTCTGTACTCAGCATTTTTTCGCACCGTTAAATGCAAGAACAAACACATGCTTTCCGTTTAGCTGTTATTTTCCTTCCGTTGTTAAGTGTTTTCGGCTTTGAAAATGTGGGATGTCGTAAAATGTATTGCAATTTATGAATGCCGAGTAACCAATGAATTATTGAATCCGAATCAATTCAACAACCAAAGAAAATATGGAACGAAAAATATTATTGCTTTTAGCTGTTGTGTTTTTAAGAGTGTTTCGATTTGTTTCCATTTTATTTTCTTTCAGCTACCGAACATTTTTTTAAAAATAACACTGCTAAAATATGAAAGAAATGCTATATGAGTGATATCACTTATTTTTAATGATTTTTTGACGTTGGTTGTTTGAAGGCACGGTGACGCGCAATGGCTGAACGAGCGACTGCTGCGAAGCGTGTCGCGGGGTCGATTCCCGCACGGAACAAATATTTGTATGATCTGCAAGTAGTTGTTTGTTGTGTGTTTCTATGTTCGTAAACGCACCCACGACACAGGAAAAAAATCCTAAAGTGGGGCAACGTATTTAAAAAAAAAAAAAAAAAACAAACTTATTTTTAATGACACCTCTACCCACCTATTTATTCTATATATTTAGATATTACAGCCCGTTCACGATCTTGCCGCTGTGAGCAATTACTTAGCGCGGGGCGGCGACCTGTAAGATCAAATGTTTGACACACGCCACGAGGCGCCGCCTATGGCGAATTCCCGTACTTACGAACTTACTATTTTTTTCACATCGCCCATCGATAAACTCACCGCTTAGTCCAAAGTCTGGGCTGTTATCATTCTTTGATGCTTCGTCGTATAAATAAGGCTTATAAGGAACGGCAAATGCACTGACATGTGGCCCGCATAGTTTTCCCTGTATATGGAATCTAAAAGAGCTTATCTGTGTCTGACATACACGACTTGTAAATCATAATGCGATGACATTACGGGTATCACAAAATATACCTACAGTAACATTAACGCTCGCTGAACGCACTCCAAATATCCCAAAACGCATCATGTCCGCAACACAGGCGGGATATCGTTAAACAATCTACATTATTGTGTTTAGTGGGAAGTCAAATAAAAAAAAAAATATTTTATTCAAATTAAGATTACTAAAATAACAATTATAAGGCTCTGAATTAATGATGGTACTACAAAATTCAATGCCTGTACTAGGTTAAACCTGTATCACAGGCGTAGTGTTCTTAAATTACTACATGGATATAATACTTTTAACAATATTTAACATTATTAGAGAATTATTAGAACATTAAAACAATTGCTTAGTTTATTTATCACATATAACTATAACTTACTTAAAGTCTATTATTAGGTATTACGAGTACTTAGATTAGAACAAAATATTAAACAATTTACACAACATTACAAAATATAACTACAATCTATGCCAATTACCTACACCTAAATTACGAATAGTCAGCAATAAGGAAGTTTCCATTTTAACAAAAATTAAAAATACTTATTAAAATTGTAAGGCAAAGAAATTATAATATATATGGTGAAAGAATTATTTTAATAACTTGAAAAATGACAAAGTTAATCCACTTTTACTGAATCCCGAATTAATTTTGAAATGCACGCGGAGCATTTGGTCTGTGACGTCACAAGTCTCAACGCGCGGGTGGGGCGGGTAGCGCTTAGCGGCTGTTTCGAGTATTTCGTGGTTTGTTGCTCACAGTAAGTACATGGAATGCGGTGTTTGAGTGTCTGTGTGAAGTATTATGTAACCTTATTAATATATTTCGTATAATATACTATCTTTTAGCTAAGTAAAAACTAGATTAAAGTAAAATGTAGACGATGGAGAGTGGATTTGTGCGTGGACAGTCTAACAATTTACCAAAAGTGAACATGGTTATGGTTTTGGAATTTCTGGCAAACACTCCACTGTACACAAGTGCAATGGTCAGAGGAGTGAAACTTTCAACGTATGTTCCTATACCTATCAGTAGATAGGTATAGGAACATACGTTGAAAGTTTTACATACTTAGTAAAGTCTTACATAATAATTTTATTATACCGTAACAATCATCACACGTAAGTAATAACTTCTCATTAGTTTGCTGCAGCTTTTATTCGTTTTAGGTACCTAAATCGGTGTAGGTAATCCGCCTAGTTTTGTTTAAAGTTTCATTCACCATTGATTGATAATATTTGGATAATATAAACACATCGATCACTAATACAAATTTTCGGTACCTAAGTATTAATATTATTTAATTGTTCTCTATCACTGTATTGTAAATACTGATATTTTAGCAAGAAATCATCGTAAAAACATTTTTTTTTTAATAAGTCGTAGGTATTACATAATATCATGCCTTGTCCTTGAAGCGACGAGGCTCGGTCGTTAATTTTTAGGGTTCCGTAGCCAAATGGCAAAAACGGAACCCTTATAGATTCATCATGTCTGTCTGTCTGTTCGTCCGTATGTCACAGCCACTTTTCTTCGAAAATATAAGAGCTATCCTGTTGAAACTTGGTAAGAAGATGTATTATGTGAACCGCAATAGGATTTTCACACAAAAATAAAAACAAAACAAATTTTGGGGGTTCCCCCCATACTTAGAATTGAAACTAAATTTTTTTTTGTCACCAAACCCATTCGTGTGCGGTATCTATGGATAGGTCTTTAAAAATGATATTGAGATTACTCATATCATTTTTTTTAAACTGAACAGTTTGCGTGAGAGACACTTCCAAAGTGGTAAAACGTGACCCCCCCCCCCTGTAACTTCTAAAATAAGAGAATGATAAAACTAAAAAATATATATAATGTAGACCTCAACAAAAACTGCCAACGAAAATTGGTTTGGATGAGATACAGTTAGCAGTTTTTGAGATATAGTACATTTTAAAAAACCGCAAATATAACTTTGCCATTCATACAAACACTATGAAAAACAAAGACATTTTTACTGTTTGTGTATATTACTTACTAATCTCAATATAATTATATCCCTAATCTATGCCTGCTACTACGGAACCCTTTATGGGCGAGTCCAACTCGCACTTGGCCGGTTTTATTGCTTTTTATCGACACTTTGTAATTCTGACCTTAAAACATACGTGTAAGGTTGAATTTGTTTTGATGTAGTTTACAGATATATGGTTACAGAGTTACAGAGAGTTATGGTTGTATTTGTACACTTGGGAAAGATACAATATTTATAATGTACTTTCACATCAGTTTGCATGGTTTCCATAATGATTCCACAACGATAATATTTGTTCCGTCTTGTTTGAACCAAAAGTAATAACCGTCTGAGGTGACCGCGCATTGACGACTACTCGACTCGAGCGAGTGATGAGACTTGTGACGTCATGAGATTGTTGACCGGCCGCGCGCCGAGAAGTTTTAAAGCGGACGGGAAAAGTATCATAACTTCGTCATTTATGAAGATAATTGAAAAAAAATTTCAATGGGCTTCATTGCAAGTATAGTACTATTTTTTAAAAATAAATAAAAAAAATTGGAAACTTCCTTATTGCTTAGTCAATTAAAAATTACAAAGAACATCATCATGACATTATTGTGGCAGTCGATAAATTTGCACATACAGAATACAGAAACAAATTCATGGTACGCGTAGTAGGGTAATTTCGCCTGTTTGCGTCCATTTAGTGGAGTTGACAAGTTTGAAGGAGAAAATAAAAATGTCCCAACACCAGTTTCAATAAAAAAAATATGTAAATGCGTTCGTTATATAGTCTATTTTAATATCAGCTTTCAGTTTTGTTCGAAACTTCTCGTATTTTTTTTTTAAACAGAAAAATGTCAAAATTAGGCGTTTTACCCAGTTTGCGTCCAAAAAATCCAAATTGCGTCCACCCATGGACCATTTCGCGTCCATCAGTTTAGAGAAGGAATATAGGGGTGATCAGGGGTGATATTGTTAAGACAATTTAAAGGAAGATTGGATTTTAACAATTTCTTTATTTAATAAAAAATTAACATAATTATCATTATAAAAATAAAATAAAAAAAACTTGTTTATTCTTCTCAACATGGATAGAAATTAAAATAAAAAAAATAACCATACATTGGTTCTGGTCCCGGTTTCTTTACTCCAGGCACACCCAGGGCAGGGCGGGAGGGACTGTCAGCGTGGAAAACACCGCGCCGTCGACCCGGGCATGCTCCATGGGCGGACAGCGAGTCAACCATTACTCGCCGCCTGCATGCCCGCGCCTACGGTGGCCAGAGATCGTCTGCCGACGTCCGACGGTGTGGGCTCCTACCACCGCGGCTGGGGTGGAGGGAGGACGCTATCCTCTCCCTCACACGAACCGCCTTTTCCTTCGCCAGCTTGACTGCTTCGCAGGAGGCGACCGCTTTTCACTCAAACTCGCCCCGCAGCATGGCCTCGACCAATACCGGGCGCGAGAGGTCTTCGCCAATCGCCGCCGAGAGGACACGGCGGCGGTGCTCTGGCCAAGCGGGGTAGTCCTGCACCGTATGCTCCACCGTTTCCTCCGGGCGATCCTCGCTGTGGTGACACCCAGGCGTTTCTTCCTTTCCCATCAGACACAGGTACCTCCCGAAACTTCCGTGTACGGTGAGGACCTGCGTCATTCGGTACGTCAGGACTCAGGACGCCGTGACGCCTATCCAGCCACTGCTCAAAGAGGGGTCTTACCCGCTGACGCGCTGGAGGGCAGTCACCTCCAGACTTCATTGCACTAGTAAAACTTGAATTTTAATCTCATAGTCCTAGTCAAAACTGTACTACCTATTCATTTCAAATTATTAAAAAAATATGAATAAAATATGTTTATGCTATCATTTTTATTTATTGAAAAAATGGACGCAATTTGCTATATAATATTATTCAATGCAGGTATAGTTTGCGTCCACGTGTAATCGATGTTGTCTATCTTTTACTACAATCATAATAATGTGGACGCAAATTGGCAGTTACAATTACATACTATAAGTGTTAAAATAAACAAAAATCCAATTTCTCTTTCATATTTTAATCACATAAAAATAAACAGAGAAAACATAAATAGACGAGTTCGCGTCCACTGTGGACGCAAATTGCACATTTTATAAATTCGGTGTTGTAATTCGCGTCCACCTTATTTTAACTGTTAACTTTAAAAAAAAACAAGCAAATTCATAATTCATATTATTCGTTTTTCCATTATTAATGTCTACAAATAGCTATGTTTCCTAAAATCCACATAAAACAATAAAATATTTACCGTTAAACGCGCCGCTGCACACTATTTTTTTTTTACATTCCGCGCGTTTTCACTCTGCTGTTGAACAACCCGGGACTAAATATTTTTTCTAAACGGATTAGCGGGGCGGACAGAACTTTTGTCTATGTTATCGTGTCTCTTATACGTTGAGGTATAGGCGGTCATGTCTTTCCATGTCATTAGAGTAAGAATATACCTATTTTCGAGCATTTTAAAAGGGAGATCCGTAAAATGGACGCGAACCGGACGATGGACGCGAACAGGCGAACTTACCCTATCTACTGTTGAGTCAGCAACTAATGAAACGAATGTAAAATGTTTTAGTATGAATGTAAAATGTTTTAGTATGACGAAGTGAGGATACAATATCTTTGGTTCGATGGAGACTTAGGTACTGCTGGCTTCGCAGTGGTTGGAAACAATTAGATTACATCGCAAAGAAGAACAAGTTTGTTGTACCTACTACTATTTTAAACTTATACTTATAAATGGTCTAGCTATGGTATATCCTAACTAGCTGTGTTCAATTAACAGATAAGACCATACTTATTATTCAATTCATAGTTTTGTGAATAAAGATCGATAAGTCATGCAGTTTCCTCTTCCCACTGAGGAAGATTATTTTCCTTATAATATAAAATAATTTTGTTTAAGGGATAACTTTTGTATAGAAATGCAAATCATTGCCATTTGTCCCAAGTAATTTTCCTTTTTAATATTTTTATGAAAAGGAAACAACGGTCTGTGCAACTTTCCGCTTTGTGACAAGAATGACTTCGTATTGACGCCTAGCATTAATTAAAAAACTCAGCATCACTCCGTCATTTTCTTTCTTTTCTCATAAATATTATTTTCCTTCAATTTCTTTCTTCCTTTTTAATATAGCTACTACTTCGTAACAACACAACACAATAGCAAAAAGCTTATTAAAAACAGAAATAATATCGTGATGAGAAATTCTTTGAAAGGTACTTAGTGAAAGTAGTTGGTAGGACCAAACAAAGGACGTATTCAAATGTTTACTAAGAGAACTGGTAAATACTAGCTATCTATAAGCTGATTTGCAGACGACACTTCTTATTTGGGCGGTCAAGCAGATCTTTTTGTCACTTTTTTTGAATGAAACCTGTTGATGAACGTCGTGAAATGTGTTCGATGAAGTACTATTTTTAGGTATCGTGTGACAATCACATGAGAATGTAGTACAAGTGGATTTTTTTTCTGAAAAATTAAGTTTGAATGCCGTCTAGTCAGCCTTTGTACCATGCCAATCGAATAAGAGATTTTTTTTTTAGGTGGTAAAATCATCAAATGAGGCCTCCCGCCCTGGGTGGGGCGGAAGGGACTGTCAGACTCTTACTGACTAAAATCCACCCGTGTTCCTTCGGATGCCCTTTACGTTCGTTGGTTAAGAAAAACCCGCGACCACAGCAGGCATTTGGCCCCACATGTGGCCCCGTCAGTTTGCTGAATACTCCCCGAAGGCACGCGCGAAACACGACACGACGCGCCACCGACCCGGGCTTGGTCCTTGGTAGGACGGAGAGCTACCCATTACTCACCGTCCGCAAGCCCGCTCCGCCGCTGTGCCCTCTGCTAATCAGAGGGACACGCGTTGGAGCGTCCACCCGACAGGCTATTCGCATACGGGCAAAGAGACCCCTTAGGCACTGTGTGCCTAAGGAAGAGTTTTTGCCAGCACCCCAGGGTGCACCGGCCCGAAAAACTGGTCTTCCCCACGGACGTATCCGAGAGGGAACTTCAGTCCACGGGCGCACGTGGAGGTTTCCTGTCTTAGCACCCCATCGAATAAGAGAATTTGTAAAATTATGAAGTTTCGCGTCATACTTACGTCATACCACTTGCAAACATGTTGAGTAGGAACCAAACTAGTATTTTATTGAGTCTCAAAACTTGTTACTGCTACGAATTATTTAAGCCATACTAATAAGATATAAAGGAGTTTGATGTCACAAAAATAGCCTTATATATCAACAAAAGAAAGTAATTAAATCACAAAAAAAAAACATATTTCTTCTAATTTATCCAAACATTATTTTGTAATTACCAGAAGGAAGATGACGATGTATAATTTAAAAGTAATTTGTCTTCGAGGAAATGTCAAAGTAAACAGCGAAGTTAAGAAAAATTGCCATATTTTTGCATTAATGAGTGAATGGAAATAATTAAGGAAAGTATTTCAAGAGAGTCCATAAGCTTGTGGAAATAGGTAGGGCTTTGTTGAGATTGTTTTGCGTAAGCACGAACATTTATGTGGACCGTAAGAATTAAATCATCATCATCAGCCTATAAATGTTCCCACACAGGCCTCCTCTCTGTGAGAGGAAGCAGGCCGTAATCAACCACGCGGGCCCAGTGCGGATTCACATGTTTTCAAATTTTTGGTTCTAGGACATGCCGGTTTCCTCACGATGTTTTCCTTCACCGTTTTGAGAGCAGTAGTGTCGAAATAAATTACACAAATTAATGCGCCTGACTGGGTTTGAACTCACGACCTACAACTCGTAAGTCGAGGCCGATACCACTGGGCCACCACTGCTCTCAGAAGATAAAATATGGCGACCGAATTAAAGCAGGTGGTAAAGAGACTGACTTCTACGTTGCGTGTAGCGCGTTCGATTCCCGCACGAAACAATTAATTGGCCAACATGAAGTGTTTGTGAATTTAAACGTTAACATGCACCGTCGTTACCTCAGAAGAAATTTCTAATACAAGGCAATGTTAAAAAAATAGGAAGGAAGTAGGTATACCCCAGGATCCCATCACCACCACCACCTGCGGTTGTATCACACAATCTTTATTGGCTAGGTGGCATACGACCACGGCTAGCACAATACCTATCGGTCAAATGAATATTGTTCCTGTTTTATACTTTTCAGTGCGCGTTTTTTTCGTAGTCGGGTTTTATTTATTTTTAACTGATTTTTTATTTAAAATGGAATTGCAACTGTTACTGACTGCATTATAAACTACAAACAACTTTCAGTTTTATATTGTGGTCGCAAGTGCCACCGCTAAATCGTGGGTAAAAATGTGTCGAGGGCAAAAACATGTATGAACATAATGGGCATAAATTTGGCATATTGGGAATAAAAGAGTTAACACCCAAATAAATGCCCGGTTACTAGGGATAAAAACGATAAACTTTGTTCAGAAAAAAATAAGCATTAACTTAACTGGGCAAAAAGCCCAGGCAAAAGGCATTTTACGGCGTTTAATCGGGCGTTTATTCAATGCGCCATTATATCATATGTCCAGGGCAGAAACCCATTTCTAAACGTAAGTCCTGGGTCCAACTTCTAAATTATCCATTTTTTAATAGAAGCACGAAGTTATAAAGTTGATTGTGTGATGAAAACCGTATCAGAAAGCACGTTAAGCCGTTACTCCAGATTTCTATCAGCTCGTATTAGATTGCCATTCTATTGGATTAAATATGCAAATGAAGGAAGAAAGTGCACCTGTGTTTGCGGGCATACTTATAAACTAAGATATCTCGCGTATCAATAACTAATCCTTGGATAGTTTTAATAACTAACACTATTAGATATAGAATTTACGTAGGTAACACTCCTGCAATTAAATGAGTTGACCCTTTTTGCAGAATTGAACATTTCAGGATTTGAGCAGTGGTGGCCCAGTGGTTTCGGTCCCGACTTACGAGTTGTAGGTCGTGGGTTCGAACCCCGTCAGGCGCATTACTTTGTGTAATTATTTCATCACCACTGCTCTCAAAACGGTGAAGGAAAACATCGTGAGGAAACCGGCATGTCCTAGAACCAAAAATTCGAAGATATGTGACATTTACCAATCCGCACTGGGCCCGCGTGGTGGATTATGGCCCACACCCTCTCACAGAGAGGAGGCCTGTGTCCCAGCAGTGGGAACATTATAGGCTGATGATGATGATGATTTCAGGATTTCTATCATTATCATCTTCGCACCTTTTCCCAACTACGTTGGGGCTGAATTCCAGTCTCACTAGATGCAGCTGAAAACCTGTATTTAACATGAACAACATCTGAATTCCACAACTATAGAATAGTGGAGGTCTGTAAGGCAGTTGAACGAACGAATAAGTTGTTTAGTACTGTTACGAGCTGGGTATTGGGATAATTTAATTAACACCAATTAAAACCAAGTAAACTTTATTGACACAAGAATCACTAATTCAAACAAACACTTAACACTACTCAACACTTAAACACTTATACACACACTTAATCACACGTAAAAGTCACTTAGAGATCGCTTCCAGTTCACTTCGAGTTGCCTCGATCGTAGTCAAAACCAGACTGACTCAGGTCGCTGATCAGCGCCCTTTTTATACCCCGGCCGGACCAACTAGATGTTTCTAGAAGGTGGTCGAATGTTCTGGAAACATCCATAGACTTCGACATAGTCCCATTCCTTCTGGATCATTCCAGAACCATCTCGAAACATCTAGAACAGGGTAGAATTTTCTAGAAACTTCCTGACCAATCTTCAGTTGAATAGTCAAGAACCTTCGAGAAACCTTGGTCTCGCAATACGATCGACGTAACAGTACCTAGGCACAAAACAAATTACTCGTTCTCAAGATCAATCAAGGCCTGAACATCGTCTTTTCCCGATTCAGAATCTCATTACTACAAATACGTTGTTTCAAGCTATTTAGCCTCTAATAATATCCAGTACCCTCATCAAGAGAAGCGAAACAATTAAAAACCGTCCTTATATTAAGCTTTTTATACAATTTGAATTGCTAAACAGCACTCCTAAGGCCCTTATGAAAATTCGAGTTTTATAAAAAACCCCTCAGATATCACGGAATGTCTTCATTATGTCAGAAATTGCTTTCAAGAAAATCGTATGAATATAATCAGTGTATCCTTTTATATGTATAGATTATACGAGGTATGGAAATAGGTACAGTTGACACAAATGTTTGTTAAGTAAGCGACAGTTTAACGTAAACACATACGCAAATATTTTCCTTGCAGGCAGGTCTACTCGTCTCGTTAATAAAGTTGTCCGGAAAAGTTTCCAAGCGATGTTTTGAAGAACGTTATTAAATATTTGAGTTGGAATATGAATCGCAAGAAAGTTACACCACCTGAATACTTATTCGTTTCTTTGATTGTACATCACATTACTTTTTGCACGCTTTTTATGAAATGTGAATTCATCTCGTTCGTGATAAAAAGGATATTGAGATAAAAGTCAGTAACTCGTTGATATTGTACAAAACGTTGCGAGTAGAAAAGGAATTGAATTTATTATAATCTTGGAATTAACGTTGTGACTGTTTTGTTATGAAGAACAGGAATAAAAAGTTGCAAAGCTGAAGAAATCTGTTTTTTGACGAGTCTTTGAAATGTGTTTTTGATTATGATTTTTACATTTTGATATTTTTAAATATTAGTTAGGTACTAGTTGAACCGCCCATGTCTGAATTGATACTATTTTCGAAACGAGAGTTTTATATAAAATATTACTGCTTGAGTGTGTAAGTAATTGAAGGATAGCTAAAATATTTCATAACCTGTAAATTGCTCCGAAAACATTTAACCAAAATGACTTAAGTAACTAAACCATCTTATCGACATAGGCACGCTAGCTATTAGTCCTACCACAGTAAAATGTGTATATATAATGTTATAATTATTGTGTGTTTCAGGCCCCAAAAACCATTGCGTTACTAACAAAAATTCTTAAAACACAACACATACTTTGGGAAAAACTAAGGTGCATCTATGGCGCGGGCCACATAGAAAAGACGTAAGACGAGGACGCTTTGCGGACCTGTATAAATAAATGTATGAGAGTCGCGCCCGCGACGCGTCTCTTCTGTGTGTTTTACGTTGCGACGCTTCTATACATTTTGTATGAAAGAGACGCCGAAGAGACATATGTCTCCGCCCCGTCTGCGTCTTACGTCTTTTCTATGTGGCCCGCGCCTTATGGGACCTACCCACATTGTGACATGGACTATTACATGTCGATGTAGCTGTTAAAAATATTTGTATGATCATCAAATAGCAGTTTTGAGTCTGAAGTTAAGTTCATTCAACTATAAATACAGCAACAAAACTTTGAAGGTTTTTTATCCAATTTCTCTTTAAAACAACAAACAAATAGGTAGATCTATTACGCAGTTACGTATCGTACGAATAACTCACGACACAAAAGTTACTACCTTATAATATACAACAGCCTAACAACAATGGTCGAGCATTAGCTCACCAGACACTATAACACAGGAGGATCCCCCCTTTTCTATGAAGAAGGAGGTCCTTTCCACCCTACTCCCCCTCTACCTTTGAAAAGATATGAAATAAATAAATCAAGAATCATTATTCCTGTTTTCAAGTCAATATTCTTTTATTCCGGAGGCGACACAATCATCAATTATTTATAAGAATACGAAGCTTTTACCAAAAAATACTGTACGTATTTTATTGAATCATATTTTTTTTTTCATTTGTATATAAAAGGAAATGGTTTCGTCGTAATCTGAGCATAAAGGAGACGACTTGAGGAGATACATTATCGGTACTTATTTTCTTTTTCCATAAACATCGATGGAAGTAAGGGATTATTGCTATAGCGACGGGCTTCGAGAGTGTCTACGATTTTTTGTAAACTGGTTATTATGATGCTAGCGCCACACTTATAGGAAATGCCGTTTATTATCGCGATGATGTACAGACGCCAGCACATCAACCTACCACAATCTATCAAATTTATTTAATAGATTTTCATCCTTATCACAATAGAGGAAGGTCAATGTTCGATTGGTAAAATTTGACCTGCTGGCTTCTGTACATTTATACGAACATTTAAAGTCTATTATCGCGAAAATTACAATATATATTAAATCGGACCGCTGTTTTTTTCGTTGATAATACCCCGAGCCTTATTACGACGTGCTCCTATCATTTCCTTTTTTTCAGTTAGTGTGGCCCCCGCATGAGAGTGTTTAATTTTTTCTTTGCTCTATTAACTAAAACAGGGACGATTTCAGACGCTAAGAGCTACATCGATTATACTTGTGCCAAAACACATATACATATGTATTTTCAACCAAGGAGTTCAGTAGTTCGGTAGGTACGACCCGTGATGCCACATAATATTGACGAACTAGACGCATGCGCATCTTCTGCATGCGGTCCCACCAAACTCTGCAAGTCACTCGCTGGTATTCTAATAGGTAGAAGTCTGCTTTGAACAGGCAAATTCCCAGATTTGTAATACGTGTAAAACGGACTAGTAAATTACATTTAGGTATCGAGTGGGACTTTGAACTGTACTTGTTGGTCACAAGGTAGAAATTCACGGAATTTCAAACACCCCTTATGAATGTGAAACGTGCGAATACGAATGAAAACGCACTGATCCCGAAACTAAAGGAGAGGGCTGTTCCAAGCATTCGAATTTAGTTGCAACTGAAGCTGGCCAGGTATTCCTGGCCGATAGGTGACATACCAAAATCAAAAACATGTGCGCTGTCACCGAACACGTTCCATCACGTTTGCCCTTGTTAATAACATTCCTCACAAATTTAAATAGATTCGTCACTTTTTTGAAACCCTGCAACATTCGTCACATTTTGTAAACCCCGTACATTGAGTTAGTTAATTCGTCTTATGCATTTAAAATATGTGTACATTCGTCACAGGTAGGTAGAAATTATTGTACATGTTTATGTACATATTTTCCAAATAAATCAGTCTTGTACACATACAGAGTGTCATATTCGCTTTGGCGAAAAAACTCTATAAATAAAGATTAAAAAAAAAAAAACAGTCGCTAAAATATCCTCTGAAGTTACAATTTAACACTTATTGAACTACCTACCTACACAACCATTGAGATATAGTAACAAATATAAAATTGATTCTTGACCATCAAGTTTTTCAAATAAACACTAGTGTACACTAATATTTCTACTACTTTTTCTCATTTCGAAAACCTAAAAAAAAAATATTTGCATAAACATGTAAAAACATTTTTAAAAAACCAAGTATCTATAGTTGAAACGAGAACCGCCTTCGTTTTTTAAGTCGTTTAAAAAGCTATAGAAACATACTAGTGCTCAAACCATTTTCAAAGCACAACCAAACCACACACATCCGACAAACGCTACCGGCGTATAAAACGCAATGTTTAACTTCCATTACTCCTCCAACATAACATAGGCGCAAACATACACTGAACATAAATTGTAGTAAAACAAACAGGAAGTTATAGCAGCTTTGGTTTTAGAAGCGTTTTACTTTACTAACAATTTTACTAACTTTTGTTTGCTTTCCAGGGCCGCTTTAATCTTTTAAAACAGGACCGCCGCGACCCCGGCATGCATCTGGTTCTATGAGGGTTAGCCCCCATTTGCAGTTCGTCTTCGGAACGTAGGAAATTCAAAATCTTCAAGCTATCTTCAAATGTAATAGTTACGCTTGCACTACGAGTATGCACATATTTATTCATAGATATTCTTTTTCCTATGAAATCTATAACCCCACAGTTCAGAGAATAAGTAGTACCTAATCATGTGAAAAACGAAAGATAATTTACGTACAACTGCTACAACAGTGTTTAATTGCAAAAGTTACTTAATTAAAATGACGTTAGAAACGGCTCATTTATGATAGCAACATTGCAGTATATACGTACGTACGTAAAACTATGTGTAATTTATGTGTTGCAACAATGTGTTTTTTATGTATCAATACTAAAATTTAATTGTAATGTATTTGTTTGAAGAGAAGTGACACAGCATTTCAATAAACAATAATATCAAGCTATGTCAAAGTTGATCTTATATTCTTCTCGAAGCAAATAAAACAGTTATGTCTAATAGGTATGTCAGGTCTAAAACTCTGATTATAGCATAACCACAACTCTGATTATAACATTAAGGCGCTGTACCAAAGCTCTATGTAGCGAAGGTAGTCGCGGGGGTGAAGCAGCTGCGCGCGGGGGCAAATTGTAAGAAAAAATGTAAGAAATTTTGCAGTTTTAACTTAATATTTAAACAATTACAGGTCTGAGTTAAAAAAAAAATTAGATATGTCTTTAGTATATGAAATTTCTTCTGTTATAGTTACAAAAAATATAATGGTTACCGCTGAAAAAATTGAGAATTTCGAGACGAAAAATTTTTTTTCGTGGTCATATTGACAATTTTTTTTTCGTAGTTATAGACCACTTTTGTGAATTGTTTTTGTTAAAGTCTTTACTTTATACATTTGACTATACACTGTATTTTTTTCTGGCTTGTGGCATGTACAGATACGGCTAACTTAGCGACGAAAAACTAGTCGTTTACAGAGTGTTCGCTATGGGCAGCGCCTTAACAGTATACTTAAAAAAATAAAATGAGCATGGCAGTATGTTTTCAGGTAAGTACCTAATGAACTACATTTTTCTTCAAAATTCCATATAAACAGCAACATTTTCTTGTAACTAATGTGGGAATAAGGGTTCTGTCTCAGAATTTTTAGCTTTGCTGGTTTTGCTTATCTTAATAATATTTAATAGTAAATAGCTTTTCATCTCTGTTTGCCTACCTTTTGGGTATGAATCTGAACAGAAAGTACTAGGAGAATAGGATCAAAACTTTTTTCGTAGGGAATTATTTTTGTGGCGAACTAATACAACCTGGAGAAAGTTCATAGAGTTCTTTTCATCCTGGTTCGTATAACCTTAAAAGCAATAACGAATTTTATTCTAGAGCAGCGAACTCTCAGGTGAGTCCAGACATTATAGGCCGTTTAACGTAGTTGTAAAATGTGTTGTTAATATTTATCTACTGAATCATGTCAAGTAACCAAGTAAGAGTCACTCAACGAGCAATGGAAAGAGCTTTGCTCGGAGTTTCTTTGCGGGATAAAATCCGCAACATGGATATTCGGCGATGAACCAGAGTCACCGACATAGCTCATAAAATTTGCAAGTTCAAGTGGAAATGGGCAGGCCACATCGCTCGTAGAACTGACAACCGATGAGGAAGAAAAGTTCTCGGGTGGCGACCACGGACCGGAAGACGCAGCGTTAGGCTGGCCTCCCACTAGGTGGACCGACGACATCGTCAGGGTCGCGGGCAACCGATGGATACAAGTGGCGAATTGTCGTTCGGCGTGACGGTCTAAGGCCTTTGTTCAGCGGTGGACGTATTCCGGCTGATGATGATGATGATGATGATGATCATGAACCAAGTAAACCGTGTTTTATAACATGTCCTGTTATTACAATCAACTACAAAATATGCAACATAGCGCATCGTTAGCTAACACTGAATAGCATTCCCCTCAATTAATCAAGTGCCCCACCTGAATATACTATTAAGGTGACATTGTTTAATTGGTGTCTGGGGACGAGTCTCGTGTCGTTCGCTGCTGAAATGGCGGTCTGGCGCGGCGGTCATGTGCTACAAGGTTGCAATGCAGTTATGCAGGTGTAATTTTGATTGGCACCGAAACGTGGTCTCTTACTATGGGCCACAATTAGTAAGCTCAAAATAGCCAACGAGCTATGAAGAGGGTTAACCTCGGACTAAATGAGGAGATTCGTAGACGAACCAAAGTTGCCGATATAGCCCAGCGAATTGCCAGGTTGAAGTGGCAGTGGGCAGGCAACATAGCACGTAGAACTGATGGCCAATGAGGCCGTAAGGTTCATGAATAGAGACCACGCAGCGGCTAAAGCAGCGTAGGACGGACAGACAATTTGATGCTTCCAACCAGTTTTATTGAAATCTATTATGGGGGAAATCTATGTTCAGCAATGGATGTCCTACGGCTGATATGATGCTGATGAATTTTGAATGCTATACACATTTCTGGCATGTTGATGCTAAGGTAGGATTATAAGGAACAGATTGTTCAGTTATTGCGGGTAATTCTAAATACTAAATGACTCCCAGTGTTTAAAAACTGTTAAAAAAATTGCGAAATACTGGAACGCAAAGGGAAATTAAAGGACGCAGGTAGGTTTTTGTCAATACTAATATGACAATCCTTTCCGCTCCACACAATACGGAAAAAGTTTTGTGTTGATTTCTTAACTATAAAGAAGGTGACTGCTAAACGCTAAATGCAGGTGAGTTTTGAATAGTGTACAGTTTTCAGACACGCTAGTCAAGATGTTAGTCGTAGTATAGTAATATGATCACATTTCTTACGTTCAGTAAAATAGGTTTATACTATTTCAAGGGTGCTATCCATTTCTGTACCAAAATTCATCAAAATCAGACAATTCACGAACCCGATATTTTTTTTTTTTTTTTGATTGGTAAAATCATCAAATGAGTCCTCCCACCCCGGGCAGGGCGGGAGGGACTGTCAGACTTGTACTGACTAAAATCCACGATGTCCTTCAATAGCCCTTTATGTTCCGGGGTCACGGTAATGAGATAAGTCCCGCGACCCCGGCAGGCTTTGGCCCTCTAGAGGGGGCCCCGTCATTATGCTGACGCTCTTTGAGGCGCGCGTGGAACACAACGCGCCGTCGACCCGGGCATGGTCCATGGTCGGGCTGCGAGTTGCCCTTTACTCGCCGCCCGCATGCCCGCGCCTACGGTGGCCGGAGATCGTCTTGCGACGTCCGTCGCCGTGGGCGTCCACCACCGCGGGTGGGGCGGAGGGAGGACATTGTCCTCTCTCTCAAGCGGCCCGCCTCCTCCTTCGCGAGCATGACTGCTTCGCAGAAGGAGGCGAACGAAACCGATATTGATAAATTTTATCGCGTGAGTTGTTTCAATTTATATTTTAAAGCTCGATGTTTCTTTTAAACCTAAAATCTTCAGTTCGCTCAGTATTTGTTAAAAACATGTTTATAATTCTTTGATATTCTTTTAATCGTGGCGAGGCATACACATTACACAATCACCATAGAGTCTATTTTAGAAAACACCACTTCACATCCTCTCCCAAACATATTCATAAGCCAACGCGCTTTCATCCCAGAGGCATCCCATTGAACACTCGGATTGTAGATCACGGTAATAACGACTCTATTATCTATTCTCACATATTCCTTTAATCGCTTCCATACACTATCTTTTGTTTTACGAAGACTATACCGAACACAGGCAGTTGATTGGTTGTGTGAACTGGATATTCGTTAGCGATCAATTGTGAATCGAGCTGAACCATTGTAGTGTCGTGAAGGGTGCAACAATGCTTGCATGTAGGTACAGACGCCAGCACATCAAGTTACCACAATCTGCCAAATTTCTTCCACACAGACAGAACAGATTTTCAACCTTATCACAATAGTGGAAGGTTAATGTTCGATTGGTATCTGACAGTTTCGGGTAGGTTGACCTGCTGGCGTCTGTACATCTAATGGGGTCCTATAGCGGCTTTGGAATATCACGACAGCTTTTGATCTGATATTCTGTACTGGATGATTAATCCTCAAGTCATTGTATTACACGAAATTTATCGAAATTAACTTAAACATTTGGCCTAAAAATTTAAAAACACAGTACAAACTCGAGCCAATGAGTAGATAAAAAGTCAGTCCATGAATAAAACTCGTGTAAATTATGTGTTTGTAACCATTGAAGTAGTCTAGAGATTTGATATAAAACATCGTAAGAATGAAGTTAGTTTATTTATGGCTACGAATTGAACAAATTTTCCACTTGAAAAGTCTCTTGGCTATGTAATCAATAAGTTTGCTACAAGATTGTATTGAAATGTTGTACCTTTCTGTTTGTCATTACAGCTATTAAACCTAGCATGCATGCATAAAGTAGACTTAAAATAAAAATGCAAAGTTATCGAAAACATAAATATATGGTCCAATTTAAATGAGAAGCACTTTAAATAAAACTCAAAGATGTGAAACGATAATTTTCAATTTTAACATCGAATATTTTATCTTAGGTTTACGTTATGCACTCATACTACAGTTTCTTTTTCAAAGTAGGTAAATACCGTAATATTCGGTTCACGTAAGCTCCAACAAAAGGGGTCTTTGTCTAGAACAAAGCTATTATTAATTAATTAGTCGCCAACGTTAGTGCTGTGACAAGGGTAGGTATAGTCGGAAGCCAATCGGTCGAACTTTGGTAGGGACGGACGTGGAAAATTGATAACTATCGGTACTTCGACGAAACTTCTCGTGAATAGTTAGAAGTTGTATAGTTTACTTTGTGAACGTCTTGCCTGTGATTGAATTGCCTAATTGGTTGATATTTCGTAGAAATCAAAGTTAGTTACCCAATTAACTAAGACTTCAGTTTCAAGGCCACGTTTGTGATGTAATCTTGTACTAACGTAAATCCGTCTTTGAGTAACGTTCACTACGGGTTTCCTTTTTGACTCAATCTAACCCATAGATGCGGGCCAAGATGGCGAGCTAGCTCATCCAGACGAAACTAGAACTGCTGCGCATCGGCGGAACACAGTAAAAGCTGGTTGACACCAGAGTCTGTCAAGAAGACGATCGTTAGCCAGGCAGCCCTAGTGAGGCCTTCCACCACCAGTCGCTCAGCCTGTCAGCCTGTTACAGGAAGCATACGATGCTGTTGCCCCGGGACGGATCCTTAGTATCAGTTCTATTCCCTAATGCTTTTGTTTTAAAAAAACACATTAAAGCGCAATACCCGTAATTTTACTTCACGTAACGTTTAAAAGGCATTAGATATACTACAACAAGAAAGAATAATAGAGAGCTATAAATGAATTCTGGAAAGTTTCCTATATAGTTTCCACCACGCATGAACGGACTAGATTTTCCGGACATCGGCATACAATGTGGTTGAACAGTTGAACTATTTTACCATAGGTTATGCAACTGAAAGTGTCTATTTAACCACTTTGAACGGTAGTTCAATATCGAATAGGTAGATTTTCACTGGTTTAACAATCGAATTGATGTAGAAAACCAATAGAAATTCAATAAGTTTAACCACGAATTCAGCGAAAGCCGGGTTCAATTGGAAATTTTATTACGCCAGTTAACTTCTACTAGTTGACGTTCTGACAGTTTTAGTTGGGGAAACTTACTATATTTCGCGATGGCGGTAAATGTATAGATATACATATAATAAATCTGTAGAAGGGTCAATTCTGTACATTGAAAATATTGAAAAAATAAATAGCGGGGCGTGTTGCTGGATCGATACCAAACCCAAACATGTGATTAAAAAAATTTTTGTCTGTCTGTATATGCAGGCATCACGGGAAAAGTAACGGTTCGATTTCGATGAAACTTGGTATAATTATACCTTATTATCCTGGGCATAAAATGGGATACTTTTTATCCTGGAAAAATACGTAGAAAAAAATCTTATTTTTTAGTTTTATTCATAGAGACGTTGTTCTGTAGAACCGCGAACACACGTTGCATTACCCGCAGTGGATTCAGCGCCGTAACCTGTAGCGCCGAAAGTCGGATTTGGCTTGAACCGTTTGCGGTACACGCGGGCCACGCCTCCCCGACTCCTATATAAGGAGCCGCGTTCCGCGCCGCGCGATGCATATAAATTCTGAATTTTGATGCGAGCGGACGTGTCCAGTGTGGCGAGCGGTCGTCCGTGGAAATACAAGCTCGAACGAAGAACGCGAGCTCAACAGCAGTAGCTCAATAGAGGGATCTCCTTAATTATTATAGGCTTAGCCGTATTTGGGTCCAATAGATATTTATAAGATGTCATTGTCAGAGTTACTCAAAATGGAGAAATAAACCATCCACGCGAAGACCGACATCCGCGCGGACGGAGTCGCGGGTGGAAGCTAGTGTAGCATAAAAATGCGGATGGAATATTCATTAACTTGATCGTAGTTTAACAAGAAGTACTACCACAGATTACGTACTACGTTTAGTATGTGGACAATGCAGTCCAGTTACTGATTGACGACATGATTGGCGCGGTGGTTGCGCGTCCGACGGCTGCGCAGCGTGTCGCGGGTTCGATGCCCGCACGGTACAAATATTTGTATGACCTACAAGTAGTTGTTTCGGGTTTGGTGTTTGTGTATGTGAGTTTCCATATTTGTTAACGCTCCCATGACATAGATGAAATTCCTTGTATGGGGCAATTAAAAAAATAAAAACTGACGTCTGTTGTACTGAGATAGCCTTGTATGATAGCATATTTAAATGTTATGGCCTTTTACAGCATGTTTGAAAGAGGACTAAAGTTTTACATTAAAAAACAGAAATAAACCTCATACTATGACATTGTCGCGGGACTGAAACCGGGACTCTGGAACGTAAAACACTGTTGAAGAGTCAGTACAAGTCAAAGAGTCAATCCCGCCTCGCCCTGGGTTGGGAGGATTTATTTGATGATTTTACAACGATAAATAGATTTTAAAAAATCTAAAAACCCACGTTTTTAAATGTCCTAAAAATAAGAAAATAACCCTACGGGGCTGAGAGAGGGGCCACTCAAAACGTGGGGGCGTATATTATTTAAGGGATTATTTATGGGATATATTTACATGACGTATAATAGATCGTGGGTGTAACTTGCAAAGATACGCCCCCACGTTTTGAGTGGCCCCTCTCTCAGCCCCGTATTTTCTTATTTTTAGGACATTTAAAAACGTGGGTTTTTAGACTTTTAAAATCTATTTATTATTTTATTATTTTTATTTTTGTTCATCGGGTTTGAAGCTACCCTGAAAATTTCAGCCTGCTAGCTTATCGGGAAGTGCCTCAAAGCCTGTCCGCCATCTTGGACGTCCGCCATATTGGATTTAAGTCACATGACTATATTTTTCGTATTTCTGACAGCAAACCCTTTCATTTGATACCCATAACATGGAGGTGGATTTCAAACAGCCAGTCTGCCATCTTGGACGTCCGCCATATTGGATTTAAGTCACGTGACTATTTTTTTCGTACTCCTGACAGCAAACCCTTTCATTTGATATCCATATCTTAGGGTTGCATTTCAAATAGCCTGTCTGCCATCTTGGACGTCCGCCATATTGGATTTAAGTCACGTGACTATTTTTTTCGTATTCCTGACAGCAAACCCTTTCATTTGATACCCATATCATAGGGGTGGATTTCAAACAGCCAGTCTGCCATCTTGGGGAGGCCGCCATATTGGATTTGTTATGACGTTTCTTAGCTAGTCATGCATTGTCATCAGAACTTAGAGCGTGTGCAAAATTTCAGCTTGCTAGCTTATCGGGAAGTGCCTCAAAATTGAGTTGCAAAAGTCCAACCGGAACGACAAACAAATAAACAAACAAGAAAAGTGAGTGTATAAAAACGTGGGAAAAAACTATGACATTCCCACTCCACTTTGTGGAATGAAGTGCCGTACCCCACTATTTAGGTCATCATACATTATAATGCACCGTCTCCCAAAATAAAACCGGTTCGAACAAAAACCTAGCTCTCTTTACATTTTAAGCCCTACGAAGTCCACTAATGATATGCAGCCACAACAAAGTCCAGCAAATCTATCTCAACGTCGCTTCGCTATCAGTCCTGCACCGTGTGTGCCTCGCAGCTTAGCCTGTATCCGGCAGACGTGACCAGCACAATCCCACTTTAGTTTAGCAGCTTTATGAGCAACGTTCCTGATTTACGTTTTGAAACGCTGCGTTGTTTTCAAACGTACGTTCGTCCCATAATTTTACCGTAGAAGCAAAATTCCAACATTGTTTTTTTTATTTAACTCTTTTTGAATATAGAATTAAACCATGTTGGTGCGAGCCATTTGGCATAAACCCAGATAACATGTGGAAATGTATACCTATTTTTGAAAGCGGATTAAAATAATTCCTTACATCTACGCCGACATCGCCCGGAGAGACGGCTGGGTTAAAGTATGTGAGACTTGCACCTACTAAAAATCGGTTGTCTGTAAAGTCGGTTTACTGACGATAGTTGAACATGACAACGTCATAAGAAAATACTGCTCTTACGTTGCTATAAACGATTGAAAATTGGAACGCCTCAGAGCGAGGTAACGCCGTATGATGTCATGTTTTTTCGTGCGTGCAGCCGGCTTCATCGAACCATCGAATTAGCGTCGTAGTAGTCGCTGCGTCCCCGCAAGGGGGCGCGGCTGGCGGGTATGGACTTGGTCCTTTTTCCCGCGGGTTCATGGTGTTGTGCCCGTAACGACGGGCACACGCATTGGGTTGGCATTATAGCCGTAGAGTCCTGCGGGCGCGCGTGCTATGTGACGCGCGCCGGGGTGTGTGGCTGCACATCGCATCGTTGCTTACAGGCGCGCCACGGTACTGTCGGCAGTGACCGCTTGCTTCACTGCGCCCCGGCGGTCCACCCCTGCCAGGTGAGACCCCCAGTTACCTGGGGGAGGCCCGGCAGAAAGCGACCAGCGACAGGGACGCAGACTTACGACGCACCTGTAAGGAAGAGTGGCTCTCGCCTGCCCCGTTTTCCAGAGCGAGCCGGTAGCGGTGCAGGCAGAGAGCCGGTGTGTGTGTATGAGCGGCATTGTATGTGTAACGCCGCTCATGTATGCGGGTGAGAGGCGAGCCCGCCGCACAGTCACCGCGTGAGTATAGCGCTTGTAAAGTAGCGAGTGTCAGTAGCGACGTGCGCCGTGCCTATATTAACTTAGCACACGGCGCACGTCATGTATGTCATGCATGCGGAGTCTTTTGTTGAGCAAGTCCCGTGTAGCCGGGGATGAGACTTACCCGGTGTCGTCAATCCGGTAGTGGGCGCTGGACTTCAGGCGGAGGCGGAAGAAGGGGCGGCCCAAGGCCCTACAGGGCCGCGGCTGTCCAATATGTGGGCCTCGGCGGGCTACTCGCTGCAGATGGACAGCAGCGTCTGGAGCCCGTCGAGGACCAGGTCTTGTATGTCCTGCCCCTGGCCGATGGCCCTTATCAGGTCCACCGACAGCTTGACGGCGCAGGCAGTCAATTTTTTCTTCCGGCACTCGTCCATGGGAGTGCCGGCGGCGTCTGGATCGCGGCGCCGCTGCTGAGCGCGGGCGCCGGTGGTGGTGGTGGTGGTAGTGGTTGGGGCGGCTTCGGTCGCCTCCGGGTCTCGGGCTGCTTGGGCAGGCTTCGAAGCCTGCCTGACCCGTTTCTTACCAGCGCCAGCAGCGGCGTCGGTGGGCTCCGTAGTGGGGCCCTTTTTTGCCTGCGCCTGTACAGGGGCAGGGTCCTCCTGAAGTGGGGGCGTGGGGGACTCGGGCTTACCTCCCTTCCTTCCCCCACGCTTCCGGTTCCTCCTCTTCCTCCGCCCTGTGGCGGGGGCGTCCTGGCGTGCGGGCCCGTTCGCTGCCGCCATCAACGTAGCGCTGGGGGCCTCGTGGTCCTCGGCGTTCGTCGTTGGCCGGCGCTGCTGTCGCGTGATGGCGACAGTGCCCGCCCGCCTGTTTTTGGCCTCCCGTTGGAAGACGGGGCATGCGCTGCTGCACGCCCCATCGAATTATGAGACGTTTTCACGTCAAAAATAATTGTGAGCCTACTGTCGTCTTAGCGGATGAGTCGCGAGAACATCATCATTCTGCGCAACCCGCTTCAAGGTACCAATTCCTTTACCGAAGTCCATACCCACTTGAAATATCGCCACCACCCAAGAAGGTCGTGCAATGAGACGAAGAAAATCTCCCCGATATATCTACCACTGACGCGATGAGGGCAACAAAATGATGTTCAACCTTGGAGATGAATCCAACACCATTATGATCAGCAATAACGATTGTGACTATTAAGCCAGTACTTAATGGGTAACTCGCCGTCCGCTCAAAGAGCGGGCCCGAAACGGCGGCGCGTCGTGTTCCCGTAGTACCGTATAAAAGTACATGAATATTCTCCCGAATTTTCTATACGGTTCCAATACAAAAGAATTTAGAAGCCACAGTTTTTTACTCCACAACACGTAGACGTGAATACCGATGGCTATTCACCGAACATAATGCTTCAGTCGCTTATGACAGGGGAAGTGATAGAGTGGTGTGTTTCTTCACAACACAATGGCCTGTCGGGGTAGTTCCGTTCATGTCCACCTATCAGCTACCGAGACTGCGAGTGCGCAACAAAGTGAAAAAGCATGTTTTTGTTTCAAGTAAGCAGTTTGGTAGATAGCTTTTTGCGGGGGAGTTGTTACGAATGAAGAACAGTGGATATTCCAGAAAAAATCCTTTGCAACCTTTGACGCAAATGGCAATTGATTGTTTATTAATACGTAGCGTTATCAAGAGTCGCTATTTTGTATGATTGCACTAGTAAGACAATGGATATAATATAGGTATTTATAGGATAAAATTAGCTATATATAAACTTCAGAAAACCATTAAAATAAAATGTTAAGAAGCACCAAAACCTTACGTAAGTATAACAAAAGCTTCCAGATATTTATAATTCAGAATAATTTCCCCTTACAAGCTTATCTCGCTCGGATCATCCCTCATTAATTTGAATGGAAAAGTATTTGTTTGAATATAATTAACAAAACAGAAAGGAAACATGTATGATTTGGTACTTGCGTTTCATTAAGTATTTTATGCAAATAAATCTTCACTTTACATAATTAAGGGAAAACGGATGGACACGTTTGGTTGAAAACATTATCACAAGGCCTGTTTGATGAAAATAGCCACTCAATTTGCATGTTTTTTTTTTAAAGAGAGGAACATTTTGTGGAAATGTAAAAATTATACCAGTATTTTAATATGCGAATTTCGTTACATATTTTATTTATTTTTAAACTCTTTTGAATGTATGAAAATGTTGGGGCTGGAAAAAGGAGGCTCCAATGGAAGCCAGAACTTTATAGACTGAATATGCCTACGTATTTAGTTTATTTGTTTTCAGTAGCTTTTAATTGAACTATTCTTATACGACAGCGAAAAAATCTTTTAAGACACGAAGTTCAACAACAGGAAGTAGTAAAAAGTACCTTAACCCTACAAAATTCACAACAAGCGACCTTTCAAATAAGCTTGAGGACCTATCAATGTAACTCGAAGTACGTGATAAGGTTACAAGAAAACTGCTCGGCATTCAATATTACATGAATGTACGGCAATAGTTCAAATACGAATAACCCTTTTTCCCTCCAGTTTAACGGTTTTCGCAGACAGGTAGGGCACACATTTACACAGACCTATTCTTTACTTGAAGTATTACAGATCGAGTCAGCACTTGAATTGAAGAAAATGATCACGTTTCTTTTTACACGCTTCTTTTTTGGTATTCTGTAGATATATTTTTGTACCGAAGGTATCATTTTGTTCAGTCAATTTATTTTGTGTTCTTCTCTTTTATTTGGTGATGAATATCAAATATAAGGAATTGGCTGGCAAAGCTTATAAAGAATAGCATTGTTAAACATCATAGAAAATATTCAGTCCCCCGACCATAGATGGCTGTCATGGCGGTTAAATTCAGCGAAGATTAGCCATCTGCATGTCGTGAAACATATTATAATGCACAAGTATTTAAACAAGCACAAGGGCCCTTCCCGTTTATTTATCTCTCTCTCATTGTGCGACGAACAGCATAAAATACGTACATATATAATGGTACTAGACAACAGTTTAGGGGACAACTCGTCCACTTCGAAACTGGGCCCACCCAGGGACCAGTTGCATCTTACCTTCTTTATTAGGGGTCAACTCGTCCACTTTGCATGAGGACCAGTTCCACCTTTTCTTATTTGACAAAAGGCTACTGGGCCATGGGAGTTAGAGATTCTAACTACAAGCTTTTTTTTTAGGTGGTAAAATCATCAAATGAGTACTCCCGCCCTGGGTGGGGCGGAAGGGACTGTCAGACTCTTACTGACTAAAATCCACCAGTGTTCCTTCGGATGCCCTTTACGTTCCGGGGCCACGGTATACTGTATTAAGAAAAACCCCGTCAGTTTGCTGACAACTCCCCGAAGGCACGCGCGAAACACAACACGACGCGCCACCGACCCGGGCTTGGTCCTTGGTCGGACGGCGAGCTACCCATTACTCACCGTCCGCAAGCCCGCTCCGCCGCTGTGCCCTCTGCTAATCAGAGAGACACGCGTTAGAGCGTCCACACGACAGGCTATTCGCATACGGGCAAAGAGACCCCTTAGGCACACAATGCCTAAGGAAGAGTTTTTGCCCACATCCCAGGGTGCACCGGCCCGAAAAACTGGTCTTCCCCACAGACGTGTCCGAGAGGGAACTCCAGTCCACGGGCGTACGTGGAGGTTTCCTGTCTTAGCACCCCCTAACTACAAGCTTAGAAACTGAAAGCTTATGTCACTAAACCAGCAAAGTACTAAAAATACAGTTTTATACCTTATTCAAAACCTAAAAATATATCAAACAAACTAGACTTGATTGCTTGATACAGACCCAAGTTGATACAAAATAAACCAGACAACTTATCCTAAAATGACAACCTAAATCTATGACGACCTTCTTACCGATGTCACAAGACGATACGATAAAACGCCTTTGTGACCTTTGAGCAACAAAATGACCATACATAACCCACAACACGACCTATCTTTCCAATACCTAAGAGCAATTTATTGTGAGGCAATACATCTTCCGTGCCCACGACGACGGTAGAAAGGTTCGTAGAAAGGGTAAAAATTCTTAGTGTACCTCGACAAATTTATGTTTGTCATCCATATCGCCAAACGGTGTTCGACCCCGAACTCAAACGCACAGGTAAGCAATTTTTGCGACCGCAAACATAACTTTGTAGCCCAATACGTTGAAGAATGTGAGTCGTTCGGTCAATGTTCCCATGCCAAATATTTTTCGGTACATTTTGTTGTAGCAGTAAAATATTTGGTAGTACGGCAGCAAATATTTTGTTTCAGTTTAAATAAAATACTCTTTGATCACAGAGAGTCAGACGGCTACCAAAGATAAAATATTAAATAACGAAATTTTCGCTTGAAACGGGTGCACTCATGATTTTTATCTACAAAAGATTCGCTGTGTTCAGAATTATTTCCGCTCACTGAAACTGAGGGCTATTTTTCAAAAAGCAACTTGTATCGTAGGTCGTAAAAGTTTGAACAACGTAATAAAGCATAAAAAGCGCTGTATCCATTGTTGTGATGTGCTATTATGTGATGTTACCGCACTCGTTTTGAATCCAACGTGATTGACGTCCCTTTTGCCTTTGATACTGGCCGTCAACACCAGTAAGCGGATGACGAGAGAAAAATTCAGCGGGAAGAATATTGTTGAGCAACACCTAATTAATAATTCAATTAACGTGTTAACAGAACCCTTCACTGAATGCTCAATATTGCTTGTACGGTGGTGACATTTACGAAAATCAATCATGATACAAATCCAGTTTACCTCTCGGCTTAGATAATTGATGCTAACAGGAAAGCAATATAGAGGTTGTTAGAAATAGTTTATTAAATCCCTACAAAAACTTAGTCAGATTTTTAAAAAAATCACATTAAGAAAACGGTTTTTGCGAATAAGAGAGCAAAGTCAATAGTGAAGCTGAAGAAATTCGAAGAAAGTTTCAGGCAGAAATTGAATTGGAAGCTGCTCAAACATTTGTTTTTCGATCGCATTTTCATTACTAGACTGATTAAAATTGGAGCAGTGTAGATAGCTTTATTGCAACAGGTTTTTATAAAAACCTGAACAAGCTATCAGCAGTTTTCAATTTGTATTTTTAACGTGCATTGAAAAGCGTGGTCAAGCATAGTTTTTACCTATAATATTCCATGTTCGTGGAGCTTGTATTTTTTTACGGTTCGAAATGAAAGATGGTGAGCAAAGTTTGATTTAAAAAAATGGTCCAGGATTCACTTACATTAATAACTTCAACGCACCCGGGCACCACGAATCCAGTAAATCGGCCAAGTCACAACACATTAACTATAATTATATAGAAATCGCAGTAAGGAACCTTAGACTTGGCACGACTTTGTCTAGATTTCATTACTTTTTAGAGATAAACAAGCAGCTCCATCGAGACCTGGCTAGTTTTTTATTTACAGAATGTTTTTGGTGGGATCTTATTTACACTTACCTACGTCTTATGAGAAATACTTGTGCAAAATTTCGTGCTTTGTAAAAAATAATTACAGTTCCAGAACTGGCTGTTAATTTAAATGTTTGAAGACCCACACGCGGTACTGGAGAAATTCCTAGCGCAAAGTTCAACGATGAAAAAATTCTGAAGCCGACAGCTTCCAAACAACGTACCAAATGCGTGGTAACTGTTTGTGCGTATGTAGGTAGGTACTATTACTTTTTATCTTAGACACTTTTTCATAATATGCCTATGTAAACCCAACATCAAAGATAAGCTGTGTGACCGTAATATGTAAATATAGGTTTAGGATATTTGGTACTTCAATATCTAGGCGATCGTTTATTTTTAGTACTATATTACTATAAATAGGCAGCTATCTCTTTCTGTTGTGCTAATCCTAGCACACACTTATGCCCAACATAGCTCTTTCCCTATCTTTCTGAGTAGTATAGTATGCTTTCATAGTTTGCTTGGTGAGTGTCCAAGTTTCAGTTCATACATCAAGACTAGAAGGATATTAATTCCATATATGTATTAATTAATCATCGTTATTGGAAGGAGTGTGACACTCCTTCCAATAACTTTATTATGTGACTTTTAAAAAATGATGATTAATAATATTATATGGAATTAATATCCTTCTAGTTCTTGTATCCTTCTAGACGTATGAACTGAAACTTGGACACTCACCAAGCATACTAGGAAAGCATACTATAATACTCAGAAAGCTATGTAAAGAGCTATGTTCGGCATTTCTCTCTCCGCAGCCGAAAAAACACCAAAATTCGTAGAACGAGGAGACTTACGGACATGGCAAGTTTAATAGCACCGCATAGACCACAGACGGTACAAAGGAATGTAGGAAGACAACCGAATAGTGATGGACAAGCGATCTCGTTAAAGTGGCTAGAAGACACTGGATAGCCAGACAAAACTGCCAGGAGTGGAGAGATTTAGAAGAAACCTACACTGGGCATTGTATAGCTAAATGGAAATATTGAAGAAGGGGAAGAATATCAATAGATGAAAATTATGTATGTATTAGTGTTTAGGTACTAACCTAAACAGCTAATAAAGTTTTCTTAGACTTTCTGTTAATAAAAACCCTATTGAACATAAATATATGTGTTGTTTATGTAAGACGAAAACAAATGTTTTTCTAAAGAGATCTAAACAAAAATAAACATTTATTTTACAAATCGTCTCAATTCTAAATTACTTCAAAGCCAGTGACAGAGGTAAACATTTATATATTTCTTCGTCACTAAAATTTTTACAAAGACCTTAATTAGGTTAAGCGGAAGTGTTCCCGATTGACAAATGGCCGACAAACTGAGATTGATAGGTGCGCCCTTTGGCTCTTCTGAGTACGGAACCCTTATAAATTATGTAAGCATTTTAGCTGCAACATAGCGCAGAATTTGTTCTAACTAAACTTTAATGACTTTGGTAAACACACGGTACTTTAGTTGGATGTTATGCAGTAGCTTTCAGACATTTTTTATCAAATCGAAAAAGGTGAAGCAATTTTGATACAGAGCAGGGTTTGATACAGAAACGAGACCCTAGGGACAGTTTCTAAACCAAATATTTTTATTTCACATTGGGCACTAATTGTAAGCGCGCTCCCTTACCGCGAGCATTCACCTGTAATGTAACGTTACAGATTCGAACATTCGAAGACAATAAAACATCAATTTGCGCACTTTTATGTTACATTACAGGTGAATGCTCGCGGTGAGGGAGCGCCTTAAAACATGGACAAACAAGTACTCGGATATAATGTCTGTATATTCTGATAGCGTCCGGTCATCCGGTCATGTCATTGCCATGACTGGATCATCGGTCATGTCGGTTCGGTTATCTGGTTGTGTCGGATTGCCGTCCCATCGGAACTACGAGTATGAGTGTAAAGGAACAGAGAGAGCACCTGTGCCTGCGCACGCTCTTGTACACTAAAATAATAATATGCCCCGCGAACTTGTCGCTAAATAAATAAAAACCGGCCAAGTGTCAGTTGGTCTCGCCCATGAAGGGTTCCGTAGTAGCAAGCATAGATTAGGGATATAATTATATTGAGATTAGTAAGTAATATACACAAACAATAAAAATAACTTTGTTTTTCATAGTGTTTGTATGAATGGCAAAGTTACATTTGCGTTTTTTGAAAATGTACTATATCTCAAAAACTGCTAACTGTATCTCATCCAAACTAATTTTCTTTGGAAGTTTTTGTTGAGGTCAACATTATATATTTTTTTTTAGTTTTATCATTCTCTTATTTTAGAAGTTAGAGGGGGGGACACAAATTTTACCTCTTTGGAAGTGTCTCTCGTGCAATCTGATCAGTTTAGAAAAAAATCATATTAGTAACCTCAATATCATTTTTAAAGACCTATCCATAGATACCCCACACGTATTGGGTTTGGTGAAAAAAAAAAAATTGAGTTTCAACTCTAAGTATGGGGGGCACCCCCAAAATTTGTTTTGTTTTTATTTTTGTGTGAAAATCTTAATGCGGTTCACATAATACATCTACCTACTAAGTTTCAACAGAATAGCTCTTATAATTTCGACAAAAAGTGGCCGTGACATACAGACGGACAGACAGACAGAGACATGACGAATCTATAAGGGTTCCGTTTTTGCCATTTGGCTATGGAACCCTAAAAAGAAAGATTAAAGAGGAGCATCGAAACCCCGGGCAACAGCAGCAAAAAAAGTGTTCAATTTCAAAATGTTTTAAACTCTAAATGGGTTTACAGTGTCATATTTTAAGAAAATTTGATATCTGCGATGAAACTTGGCAACGTTTTGAGGCAATTTTATTTTATTCCTTTCGAAGTTAGAAAAACTTTTTACCGGTACGAATCAAACTCAATTGTTTTATAATCTACTCAAATGTTTTTCTTGGAATATTTTCAAGACTGAAGATGCGAAATTATGGTAATGTCGGATAATCAGTTGCTCGACAAATTATTCGAACGCCTACGCTCACCGTTTTCTTTAGCCAAATAGTAAAAACTGACGAGAATTTCTTTCACGATTGTCTAATAAGGTTTTTTAACGTGGGTTGCTCATTATAAGTAATGTTTCGGCTTATTGTATTCAAAGGAGCTTGAAGAAAAGAGCAAATTGTTTATTACTAAAATCTTGTAAGGATTTTGTATCTGACTGTACATTACAATACTTTTAAGTTGTCTCGTCCCTTGTTTTAGATTTAGCGGCTAAGATTTAAGAAAAAAAGAACTCCCGGTATTTCTGGAAACCTTATAAATATGGATGTGACACCTGGTGCAGAACCGCAATAGACCAGCTAAATTATAAGAGATACAAAAATGGTGCAATAGCAAAAATTGTTCCACGTGATGAGCATTTTCTGCTGACAGAATAAATTTGAAGATCTGGAACACCTGATGTGGAACTCCAAGAGCCCAGCTACACTATAACATATACAGGAATATGACGTCCTAGCAAAGTTATTCAGCCTGATGAGCATTCTCTGTTGACATATAAAAATTGAAGATCTGGAAAACCTGATGTGGAACACCAAAAGCCCAGCTAAACTATAAGATATAGGAATGACGTCTTAGCAAGAGTTGTTCAGCCTGATAAGCACTCTCTGTTGACGTATAAAATTGAAGATCTGGAACACCTGATGTGGAAATCAAAGCTATCACTAATTTCACTGTATAATTATAAAATAACATAAGCTGGGAGTTAAGTACCTCCACGCTGTGGAGGCGGTAACAGTTTAGGACTGATTTTCGATGGCGATGAAATATGAATAAAAAATTTACTCTACTGGCCAAACTCCCATTTTTTTTTAACCGGGCTCTGGGAATTGGGTATCAGACGTTTCAGATCTTCGATTTTGACGACTCCGTTGTCGCTGGCATAAGCAACAGGATCCGCGTACGAAGTCGCAGAAGCTAGTCACCTAAATAAATTATGTCTCTACCAGTACCTACTTTGGTATTTTCATCTGAGATTTATGAAGCGTTTCATACGAAAGTGAACCCTTATGCCTTTAAAGTAAATCAATTTTTAACTAACATTAAGAACGTGTTGCACAAACCGTACTAAGTTCCATTTTGGAATGAAACGCGACTAAGGTTAAACACATTAAACCTTATTGATTTAATTAAACAGTTGGCGTACCATGACGTCAACCGTGAGTAATTAGGTTGTGGGAAAGAGACAGAGCTATACAAGTCGTCTAGCGCCATCTCGTTCCCTGAGCGGAACCACTCACGCTTTAAGACGTCATGGTAGGCTACCAGGGGGGCTATTACAACGTCTTAAAACCAGGCTTGTTTTAGTGAGTGAACGAGATGGCGCTAGACGACTTGTATAGCTCTGTCACTTTCACTCGCCGGAATAAGCCTGGTTTTAAGACGTTGTAATACCCTTGGTCCTGTTAAGTGCAGGCAATCAAACGCTCAACAACAGTGTCAATCAATTTCTCTAATCAAGCCTGTCATAACAATAGACCAATTTAATACGTCAACGAACATCAAGCAGAACTGTCAATTTCAATAATTTGATCGACTCAACAGATAATGGGAATTCACACGGGTCAGTTTCCGTCGCACGGCAATGGTAGTCTAAATGACAATTCGACTAGACTGCAAGTGATTAAAATCGCAAACCCCAAAGTTGGGTGCCATCCGAATTTCGTCGTGCGTCAGGATGCGGCGGGTGACAAAAATGGAATGGGTAAATGGTGTTCTTTTTTTTGCGTGGTAAAATCATCAAATGAGTCCTCCCGCCCAGGGTGGGGCGGGAGTTACTGTCAGACTTGTACTGACTAAAATCCACGGTGATCCTTCAATAGCCCTTTACATACCAGGGTCACGGTAACCAGGTGAGACAGTCCCGCGACCCCTGCAGGCTTTTGTCCTCTTAGGGGACCCCGTCAGATTGCTGACCCCGGGCATGGTCCGTGATCGAGCGGCAAGTCACCCATAACTCACCGACCGCATGCCCGCGCCTACGGTGGCCGGAGATCGCATCGTTTTGCGACGTCCGTTGCCGTGGGCGTCTCCCGCAGCGGCTGGGTCGTGAGGTGGACGCTATCCTCTCCCTCACGCATACCGCCTCCTCCTTTGCTAGCATGACTGCTTCGCAGAAGGAGGCCGCTTCCCATTCCGTCTCGCTCCGCAGCATGGCCTCCACCAGTGCCGGGCGCGAGAGGTCGCTGCCTATCGCCTCCGTGAGTTCACGGCGGTGCTCTGCCCAAGCGGGGCAGTCCTGCACCGTATGCTCCACCGTGTCCTCCGGGTAAATGGTGTTCTCAAGTAACGCTTGACTAATATACATACACTGATCTTAGTGATGATGTTCTTCAGAAAAGTCAGCTGCGTAGTCAACCTGCGTGTATGATTGAACTTCGAACCATTCGTAAATGAAAAACTCGCATTCCATTTTTGTCGACTGATGTTATTCGATTTTTACTAACGATGCGACTGGTGACATGCCGCGAGACGAAAATCAACCCGTCTTAATCCCCTATAAATACAGATACATAAATAAACCCTCGCATAGTTATATAACAGTTCAATCCCACCGTTTCAATTCCGTATTACTAAGTAATTAATGTAAGGAGTGTTACAGACTGTAGCTATTGTGTGAAGGACGTTTCTCTTGATAAGACCGAACCAAGTTAAGCATTGAACAAGGAGCTGTATTGTCCCTTTAATTAAACCATACTCTGTACCACAGTACTGAGTATCGTTTCTTACGTTGTGTAAAACTTTACGATACAGATTTACAAAATCACCACCGGCCGTAAAGAATGCACGTCGGCCCATGGAAAGATAAGCTAGTTTCAGCTTCTAAGTGTCGCTATCTCCGTCTCATCCTATGTGACTTTTGTCCCTGTTCAGTCGTTCGTTGTGTTTGGTTTGAGTTTTGTGAGACAAAGAGTTTCTCTTGTATCGTGGGTGCGTTTACAAACATTTAAATTCACATACAGAAATTGCCACACCGGAACAGCTGTCTATAGGCCATGTAGGTAATTTTGTTCCAAGCGAAAATCGCACCTGCAACGCGCAGCGTAGCACTCGATCATCATCATCATCTCAGCCATAGGACGTCCACTGCTGAACATAGGCCTCCGCTTTAGATCTCCACATATACCGGTTGGAAGCGACCTGCATCCAGCGTCTTACGGCGACCTTTATAAGGTCGTCTGTCCATCTCGTTGGTGGACGTCCTAGCACTCGATCAATTTGATTTAATTATAACCTGTGGTAAAACCCTAATCAATACCATGTGCCGTAACGTAACGCCTACTAATGGAAAAGTGTGAAAATGGAAAAGTTTTACAGCTTTCATCTCGTACAAGTCTAGCATACCTTTTTTTTTTTTTTTTTTTTTAGCGTGGTAAAATCATCAAATGAGTCCTCCCACCCCGGGCAGGGCGGGAGGGACTGTCAGACTTGTACTGACTAAAATCCACGGTTTCCTTCAATAGCCCTTTGCGTTCCGGGGTCACGGTAATGAGATAAGTCCCGCGACCCCGGCAGGCTTTGGCCCTCTTGGGCGGGGCCCCGTCATCGTGCTGACGCTCTTTGAGGCGCGCGTGGAACACAACGCGCCGTCGACCCGGGCATGGTCCATGGTCGGGCGGCGAGTTGCCCTTTACTCGCCGCCCGCATGCCCGCGCCTACGGTGGCCGGAGATCGTCTTGCGACATCCGACGCCGTGGGCGTCTACCATTGCGGGTGGGGCGGAGGGAGGACGCTGTCCTCTCTCTCTCACGGCCCGCCTCCTCCTTAACGAGCATTACTGCTTCGCAGAAGGAGGCGACCGCTTCCCACTCCGTCTCGCCCCGCAGCATGGCCTCGACCAATGCCGGGCGCGAGAGGTCTCCGCCTATCGCTGCCGTGAGGACACGGCGGTGCTCTGCCCAAGCGGGGCAGTCTTGCACCGTATGCTCTACTGTGTCCTCCGGGCGATCTTCGCAATGGTGACACCCCGGCGTTTCTTCCTTCCCCATCCGACACAGGTACCTCCCGAAACTTCCGTGTCCGGTGAGGACCTGCGTCATGCGATAGGTCAGGACGCCGTGACGCCTTTCCAGCCACTCCTCAAAGAGGGGTCTTACAGCCGCGATTGCGGCGTGCCCGAACCTCGGTTGCGACAGTCGTTCCCTCCATACTGCCCTGAGATCGCGCCGGACCTCTTCCCGCCGCGCCTCGACTTGTCGGGGCAGCGGGAATTCTCCCCGGCGCCGCGCCTCCACGCGCCACTCATAGACGCGCTGGAGGGCGGTCGCCTCCAGATCCCAGGGCAATAATCCGGCAAGGAGGTTGGCCGATTCGCCGGCGATCGTGCGGTATCCTCGGAAAGTCTAGCATACCTTAAAGAACATTTAATTTTTATTTTTTTCATCTCAAACGACCCAAAAATCTTTCTTTTATTCTAAACACCGTCATTTCCATGCCATGTGCAATACGATTTTGCAGTTTGCGCACACTAAACCGCACGGCTTGGCTCTAAACCGAGGCTATAATCGCACGGAACCGCATCGCTCGTCTGAAGCCGCCTTTACTGCTAATGCTTTGATTAAATTCCACCGTAATGTACAGGTACACATAACTGAGCTTGTGATCTTTGAAATGTTAATCTGGGGTTCATTATCGTATAAATTTATTTACCTAAGTTATACTCGTACATGATGGCGCAATAATTGGTTACTGTGAAATTATATTCTATGGAACTAACTTCTTCTATACGTACACTTATCTGAGACCTTAGCATGACTTTTCACGTTTTTGTGATGTGAAGTAAACAGGAACTTTGACGACAATTTGATGGAAAAATTATTTCCTCGTTTGTTTATAAAATGAAAAAGCGCCACTAGTAGAGGGTTTTTAATTTTCCATAGAATTATTATCCGTCACATTACTTGAAATACCAGCGTACGATAAAATATGGCCTCTGTACAAGTGTACAGATGTACCATTGGCTTTGTCCTGGAAGATGCTAATAGATGGGCACGATGGACAAAGTATAAATTAAAGCATATTCACACTGGCCTTGTGTATGTGTAGGAACTACAGAAAAGGTTGAACTACGCTAGCAACATGCATGACGATCCCTAAAATGAAAATTCACATGAATGTACTACCTAATCATAGGGGAACAGTGTATAAGACGGAGATGCGAGGTAAGATCAACCACTTATACCGTATATACTTACACCACTTCGCCTATCTGTTTGACAATAGCTTTAAGGCAAGCTTAACACAATACTAACGTAGCGCAAGCGCCAACAACACGCCATTTTTGTTAATGGCCGCTTGAAAATGACGTCCTGTTGTCGCTTGCGCCAACTTGTTGTGTTACGAGTAAGTATAGGCCTATAGAGTGTATGACCTCATTATACCTCGCGTCCCCGTCTTACACACTGTTCCCCTACCACATTCAGCTGTCCGTAGGTACCAAGCAAACTTTTGCTGAAGCGAATACTATATCTTTTGGCCAGGCTGTTAGAGTGGCAGTAGCTGATGACTGTCATTTTAGTAGGGCCTTATGTCGTGGCTTGCGTGATGGAAAATCATCTAGCAGTGCCGCTATCGCTTCCACGTCCATGACGAACCGCAAAATTAATTTAATGACCACTTCTGGAGTACGTTTTTTTCCTGTTCTAGATTCAAATAATAAAATCATTGATCTTTTTCTTTTTCGCATTCAACTCAGAATTTAAATATGGAATCCGAACCAGAATTACGAATACGAATTATAAACAGACAGAGATGCCTCTAAGCGTGCTTATCGTGCCAGTATTCCTTGAAGATTATATTTTTTGGGTAAAAGAGACCTGTCCAAAGACAAAAAAGAACTAGGTCGTTAAAGGTTGGTCGTGACGCCAATTTTAAATAATTTTATTTGACTACCACCGATCTTCTATTATTTGAGACTAAAAACGAACGACAGCTCGTAATGGCACTTATTTGAGGTAACTTTATCTTGAAATAAAAGGTAACTTTAATTTCTTAACATATGGAGACAATTTTAAAATGACTTGTTACTTTGGGTCATCCTGTAATGGTAAATGTAAGTAAATAAATAAATAAAAGTGAACATGGGTGCACATTTTAAGCGAACTGAACGTGAAAATCACTTATAAAAGAAAAATAAAAATGTAAAGTTGAACCTCCTAAACGTTATGCCGGTGGGTTTTGCTTAGCGAAGCAGTACAAGTTAGGATTGCCGATCTTAGCGCTGCTGATTATATTTATCTTATATTTCCTGTATGAGTATACATCACCATTATTTTATATATTAAATAAAATAGGACATGGGACGGTCATTGGACTCATGGGGATATTGACACTTTTTTCCTTTTCAACCTATTCTAAATCCTTCCAGTTACGGCGATTTACTTATTTATTATGTATAAACTTCAGGTACTTCGACGGAATTAATTCTTGAGTATTCTCTTGAGGTATTCTCTACCAGTCATCAAAGGGTGAGGAGAAATAACATTACAGGTATTGTGAAAATAAAAATGATTTTTGAAGTTACTGCTGTCTAATTATTATTTAACTATTGGACACAATTTCTACCAACAACTCCTTTTCACTCAAAACACGAACCACATAAAGCCTCCTCAAACACACGCGATTAATCGCGCGGGGCGACATGTCGCGGTCCATTCGCAGTATTTTTAGAGTGGAAATTAGCTTGGCTCGTTGTCGCAGCGCGATTAATCGCGTGTGTCTGTGCGGCTTAATAGCAAACGTTGCGTGTAGAAACGTTTGCTATGTGAAATACAAAGACAAACAAGACAACTTGAGTCTCATTATGTACAATGTCTCTTAAATTATTCATCAAAAATAAACAAGAATGTGACGAGACAGCTATTTGTCTTTCATTTCGAGAATAATGCATCTTTTTTAGAGGCCTTCTTGAGAATACTTCCCTAAAGATAATAAGACTGAGGAAGTTTAGTAGCATTAAAACTCAGTACCTACCGAAGTACCTAGTTACATCCAAATGCTCCCTTTTTTTAATTTTGCTCCACGTTTACCAACGTTCTTTAGACTTTTTTATAGGAAGACTGAAAAAGTGTTTCCACTTCTTTCGGAATTCACGGAATTCGTATAATTTTAAATTCTAAGTTATTTTGCATTAGGTATCATATTCCTGGAAACCTTTCAACAAAAATGTCCTCATTTTACCAACATTTCTTCACGCCTACACAATATTATCAGAACGAAATAGACACGAAAATAAAGCGCTTTCAGTTAACACAATGTCAGCTTCATACAGCGGAAATTACTCGACACGAATCGAATGGAGATAAAATATACACTAGAAAATGATTCGTACGGAGAGATGACGTCACAGCTTGTAGCTACCGTAAAATTCTATCATATTTTAGACGCATTTTTGTTCCATACCTACATGTATTAATAGAAACGTGAATGCTATTGTGCTAACGGATAGTGCACATTTGACGTTAAACCAATAAACATAAAACCTTCGTGAATGAATATAAAACTTGACATGTTGCATCGTCTCTAAGTACATGTTCGTAATGCTTGCTTGTGCAGATTGAATTTTCTTCTTTAACGAATTTTTATCAGACGTTTCTTCTTTCTGACCTGAAGATAAGTTAAAAGCCAAGGTAATGTATACCTAGAATATGCGCTTACGAACAAAATTTCTCTGAACCCACACCAAACTTGTTATATACCTTAAATGCTATTCTGCAAGGCGCTGATATAGCGTTGAATCTGTTGTTTGTATTTAGTAGATTTTCCACATAAAGTTGAAAATCGATTATGCACAGCATTGCTGCGCATTTGCAGAGCCCAATAGTCGCAATCGCAATAGACTCGCTTGGTGATAATGACGTCATAGACTGTTTTTATAATGATATTTCCGTACTGTTCGTACATGTGAGCAAGTGTAGATACATTTTAAGAGTGGTTTGAAACTTCTGTTGCTACTTTAAATACCTACTATAAAAATCAATTTACTTCTTTTACACACTCAAACATCAAGAAAGTTACTACTGAAAACTTTATTTGGAAACAAATGCAAAAACAGGTCCATAGCATTCTGACTTCGTTACACCAATTTTAGAAGAGCCCCTATATTCACCAGTCCTTTTGATTGGCTGCTGGAAGTGAAGCGCATTCAGCTATGTCCACGAACACACGTTTATGCTAAAATCAGCACAATAGCACTGTTCATTGTTTGCTGGAACAATGGCTGTTCTCGCGCTTTTACATGGTACGTCTCGCGTTTATCCCTTCAGGGCCCAGCGGAGCTGCAACTTGAAAATACCTTTATTTTGGTGTAAGCGGTGTTCTCGATGTGTGGTGATATACCGATAAATTTTCTAGGGGGTATTTGTTTTTTTTTACTAACCCATACAACATCGAGTTGTTCTAAGGAGAACGAATGCCACTTCCTACTTCTTAAGATAGGTACGAGTTCGTAGCCGACTGCAGACAGCAGTAGCAAACGACATGTCGCCCCGACACTACTTGATTACCTACCACAGCTTGCGACACATCGCCTCTGCGTCGCATCGTTCGACCATAGACGACATGTCGTCCGACCGCTTTTTTTTTATAATAAAATTCAAAACTAGGGAAACAGTACTGCCGTCTGTTGAAGCCGTCTGCAGTTGGGTTCGAAATTATGTGTCGCTGCGACATGTCGCACCGTCACGTCATCTGCTGCTGGTGCATGTGGTCGGCTACAAACCCGTACTATTGTTTATCTAGTTGTAGAAAAATAATTAGCACCAACTGTTTGATCCAGTTTAAGCCCGACTTTAATACCGTCACTCGTGAAAGCTACAATTTTTATGAATTTCTCAAGTCCAATGACTTAACACAACTATAAACTCCAGGGTTTATTGTTATACTGAAAATGTCTGTGACATTTTTCACAAGAAAAGCAATTCACTCACCCTAGCCTTGGCGTTGGACCTAGGACTTCAATTACATTAGGCAATACTATTATGCAAAGGACCTTTCTGGATTCAAAAATTCTTGCAGAGCAAACTGAACAATTACTGTTATAGTACAACACATTCATTGACTCTTTTTAAAGGTGGGTTTGACGAACTGATATAAGTAAATATAACTCAACAAGAATTGATTAATCATTCACAACTACATCATGATGGGAACAAATAAATAAAGACCTTTGTACAGACGCCAGTACATCAATCTACACAATTCTGACATTTTTCCCAATCCAATGAACACCTTTTGCGTTCATAATTAAGTTGAAAATGTAACAAAGAAAGACTGCTGGCCTCGTTTACCCAAATTAAATCTCCTTATATTCAGTCCTTAACCGAACAGAATAGAATACTAACTTTTATTATCCAAGAGGGCGATACAATTATTTTTTGTGCAAGTCCGGAAAACTAACGAACTACCTAGCACAACTATCACAGCATTAGATCTCTGCACTCGTTGATTACATATGCTATCAAAAGTTAAACAATCTGCGAACAGCTATATTTACACAGGGTTCACGACCTTACGAGTATGTGGTCAGGGTCGGAAGTCGTGAGGAGAGAAAAAGTAGTTGGCTTTGCGCAACTAATACCTTTAGCCACAGTCCCTCAAGTGCCTACTTATCAACTTCAATATTGTTTCAGATCACTTGGATTCCGTCTACTTTAACTTTTATTTTGTTTTTTGCGGGTTCCCTCATTATATTGGAAACTGGCAATCTGTTCAATCTTAGAACCAGAGTTTTGTGTCGTTTGTAATGACAAACGTCACAAGGCTATAGCACTGGTCACCTAGTTCCACTGTGGGAACCAGATGGCACTAGATGACTTGTATAGCTCTGTCTCTTTCTTACAGTGGAATTACTCTCGCTTTAAGACGTCATGGTAGGCCCCTTAGTACGGCTGCATCCGGTGACACTGGAAGTTGATTTGATTATAATAATTTCAGACAAAGACTAGGCAAAATTTAGGGCACAGAGCTCTAGAGCAGAGAGAATTGAAATATCTTTTAACATTTTTTGGTCCGACGAATAAAATTCTCGTCACATCGCATGTTACATGGCAATCTTTGTGAACACTTAAACAGATCTATCACCACAGAGCCGCGTATTGGCTACAATAGCCCCTGTCAGTGATGATTGATCGAGCTGAGTACAAAGCAGCTGGTTGGTTTAGAGAACTGGGTCGCCACATGTCGGATAGGACATTCGAGGTCGAAATAACGAGATTATTCTACATTATAAGCACATTCCTATTGCTGCGGGGCGAGACGGAGTGGGAAGCGGTCGCCTCCTTCTGCGAAGCAGTAATGCTCGCGAAGGAGGAGGCGCGCCGCGAGCGAGAGAGGACAGAGTCCTCCCTCCGCCCCACCCGCGGTGGTTGGCGCCCACGGCGACGGACGTCGCAAGACGATCTCCGGCCACCGTAGGCGCGGGCATGCGGGCGGCGAGTAAAGGGCAACTCGCCGCCCGACCATGGACCATGCCCGGGTCGACGGCGCGTTGTGTTCCACGCGCGCCTCAAAGAGCGTCAGCACGATGACGGGGCCCCGCCCAAGAGGGCCAAAGCCTGCCGGGGTCGCGGGACTTATCTCATTACCGTGACCCCGGAACACAAAGGGCTATTGAAGGACACCGTGGATTTTAGTCAGTACAAGTCTGACAGTCCCTCCCGCCCTGCCCGGGGTGGGAGGACTCATTTGATGATTTTACCACGAAAAAATAAAATAAAAAAATAAGCACATTCCTATAGATTTAATACAATATTGTAACCACGTACAATATAATAACATTGTATATGAATAATACCAGACTATTTTTGTCCCATTACTAAGGCATCAACTAATATTTCTCGGAAGAAATTTTCTAGGAAGGTCCATCATTTTTCCAGACGATCATAGAACATTGACCTATATAAATTACACTGCCCAAGGTCCCGTTAGCAAAATGTCCGGATCCAATTTGTCTTACAATACCTAAGTTCAGAAGATCGATCGTCGGGTGGTAGTCACAGAGTGATAGCAATTTGCGGTCGTTTCAAGAGGCTATTATGAATCCATAATAAGGCCATCATCGATCTTCGAATTACAATTGACTAAACGTTCTTTTTATTCTTGGATAAGTGAAGTGAGGCGCTAGCACGAGTGTATGACGTAAACGTATTCTCATCATAAATGCTCCCGCTCACTGGAAACGGCATTTATCTACAAGCACATACATGCGAAAACTCTTGTCTTTTTTCATTGGAGTTGGCAGATGTTACAGAAAGCCACTTGCTTACGGTCCTAATATTATGTTCTTGACAAGAAAACTACAACCTAAAGTAAATAAAACCTTTACGCCATAGACATAGGTGTCATTCTTGCCGCAGGCAAACTAATAAAAATGATTCAAACATTTTCCAAGTCTCATAACAACTGTAGCTATTTTTTTTTACATATAACATCATATTTGGTCATCGACTCAAACCACAAGTAACCACGGTAACAGTTTATTATACCCGCGAGACGGGAGCTACGAACTCAATATCTCTGGTAATAACATGTCTATGAAAAATATATAAAAAATGGTTTGTATCAGAGTAATATTGCGTCTTATTAAATGGAATACTATGAACATATGAATAAAGCTGAGATTGAATCTTCAATTTGGTTGTCGTCATTTTTGCGTAATGGAAAGGCAATGACAACGGTTTAGTAGTAAATTGATAGGAAAATATTAGGTACAATATTATTTTGCGTCTTACATTTACGTGGTAAACATGTAAATATCGTAATTGAAATTACACCAAAAGGGGTTTTAATTCTAGAAGTCGCGGTCTCACAGGTTACCGCAGCCTCGAAACGCCACATGAAGGAGAGAAGAGGTTTTTATTTAGTACGAACCTAACATTCAAATTACCCTTAGCTTCACCCGGAGTGGGAGAACTTATTTTGATGATTTTCCATCGCCAATGATTTTCCATATGGTAATATTCTAACTGGGATATGAAAATCAACTGTGCAATTGTTTGCTATTAAAAATGGTATTCAGCCGCACCTAATAACACCCCAACACAATTTAAAAACTGATGGGCGGATAACATGCATAGTATGGTAAGCTTCAGAGAAAACTCACCCCCTTCGTTACTGATATCATTACCAAAGGGGGTGAGTTTTCTCTGAAGCTGAGTGTACCTAATGCAATTGCACAGATTACGTGGATATAACATTTGACTGTTTACGCCTTCTAAACATTCAAGTCACATAAAAACAAAAAGCAGAATAATTCGTCAAATTGCTTTTGTAAACTCTAGCGATTTACCTATCAAGAAAGCGCTGTACTTGTTCCCAGTGAGTTATTCATAAAGTTTCTATAAACGAACCCCATTCAAATCAAGCAGCCATTAAAGCGCTTTAGATAGCACTTCACTACCTACGACACAATTTATTTGGTACAGACGCCAGCACATCAAGCTACCACAATCTGCTAAATTTCTTCAATAGATTTTCAACCTTATCACAGTAGTGGAAGGTTAATGTTCGATTGGTAAAATCTGACAGTTTCGGGTAGGTTGACTTGCTGGCGTCTGTACATTTACTTGCATCGGCATAGCTTGCACAACTTTATTAAAAATTCAGTCGACCACTACCAGCTAACCGGAAAAATCCGGCTAAGTGTTAGTTGGTCTCGTGTGGCCTGGGTTCTGTACATCCCTACTACCACAGAAGATGCGTCGTGCTTGTGAAATAATTACGACGAGCCAGTGGCGCCTTTTATTTGATGAAGTTCTCTTAGGAACTTGCCGAAGAAGGTTTAGTAATGGTGTCTCTGGTTGATGACTGCCACACTAGCGAAGCGTCAAAACGATGGTTGATTTGATACCTACTCTAATCAATGATATTCCAACAAAAATTCAATCGGAGATAACAAACACTAATTATAAATATAAATACAAAACATTCTTTAATTCTCTTTGAAAATGCATCATCCTGTTTAAATTTCATTCAATTAGTAAATCATCGACGGGCTGCCTGACCCGCACTCTCGTTGTTTTTGTAATAGTTTTACTTATTATTTTTAAAGTACCTCACATTTTTTATTTTTTCTTTTTAGAAACTAATATGCTGTAAAATATGTGTATTTAGTTAGTATGTATTAAGACTGCTTAGTGTTTCAACATCCGGACAAACCTATTGAGGTTTTTGAGATGTTAATTTATGTAATATGATTTTTTCCTTATGTGTAATAAATGAAAAAAAAAAAAAAAAAAAATATGACGGCTGCCTTCTGATGCGAGATCGGAAAAGGACTGCCATTACCTCGGGTTAAGGGACATCTCGCCCACAAAAAAACTGGCATGCAGTGCATGGGTAGCATACCATTATTGCTAGATACCAGCCCAATCATAGATTGCATTTTGACCCATGCATTGGATCCACTATGAAGATGAAAACTTCTGTGATCCTAAGCAGACAACAACTATTCCAATTAATTTAGGTATTCGTACAGAATGTACACTTAATTCTGACTGAGTATTGTTAAATGGTAGAACAAACTACAAACACAACAACAGTCCAAAGTTTGGTTTACAAATACTCAGTGCAAATAATGCTAATTAAACTAGTAACAACGTATCAAAGCGACAGATTCTGTGACAGGACACACGACTCAGGCTAATTAATATAGTCCTCTTTGCTTACGGAACCCCAAAAAAGCGGTTAAAGCTTTGGGAATATTCCGTTTGAAACGAGCAGCGATTTAGTTCACTTTTAAATTGTTTAACTCTAAAATACTGGCTGGATATAACTGGCTTAGTCCGGGAAATAATTAGGTTCTAAATTCGAAGTCTCGGCGGGGTTATTTTCGTGATTTTATTATAAAAGTTGGTAATACGGGCGGCTAAACGAATTTTGTGTTTGTGAATTCGGAAGTCAATTTTAGCTAACTTTTAATATTCCAGTGATCATCATTTGCCTTTTTCTATTTAAATTGACGTCGGCTTCCAGTAACACCGGATGCAGCCGAATATCATCAGTATTCATCAAATGAGTCCTCCCACCCATGGCAGGGCGAGAGGGACTGTCAGACTCGTACTGACTAAAATCCACAGTGTCCTTCAATAGCCCTTTACGTTCCGGGGTCACGGTAGCTCGTATGTTCCGGGGTCACGATAATGAAATAAGTCCCGCGACCCCGGCAGGCTTTGGCCCTCTAGAGGGGGCCCCCGTCATCATGCTGACACTCTTCGACCCGGGCATGGTCCATGGTCGGACTGCGAGTCGCCCATTCCGCCCGCCCGAGTCGCGCTTACGGTGGCCGGAGATGGTCTGCCGTCCACTGTGTCTGGGGTGGAGGGAGGACGCTATCCTCTCCCTCACGCGGCCCGCCTCCTCCTTCACGAGCAGGACTGCTTCGCAGAAGGAGGCGACCGCTTCCCACTCCGTCTCGCCCCGCAGCATGACCTCGACCAATGCCGGGCGCGAGAGGTCTCCGCCTATCGCCGCCGAGAGGACACGGCGGTGCTCTGCCCAAGCGGGGCAGTCCTGCACCATATGCTCCACCGTGTCCTCCGGGCGATCTTCGCAGTGGTGACACCCACGCGTTTCTTCCCTCCCTATCAGACACGGAACCTCCCGAAACTTCCGTGTCCGATGAGGACCTGCGTCATGCGGTAGGTCAGGACGCCGTGACGCCTTTCCAGCCACTCCTCAAAGAGGGGTCTTACCGACGCGATTGCGGCGTGCCCGTCCCTTTTCTTGCCTTTGAAGATTTTCGGAGAAATTACTACAGCAGCGCATTGAAGCCAGTAATTGGTCCGCACAGCTCTTGTTAAATGATAGCGCTTCGGTGGAACTGGGTAAATCATTTTTTGCCTCATACTATGAATTTATCATGTCGTGGGTGTGGTTACAAACATTAAAACTCACGTACATACTCGTATATAACCAGACCTGGAAAAACTACATCTAAGCTAAACAAATATTTAATACGTGAGGGAACCAAACCCACGACACGCAGCGCAAAAGTCATTCGCCACTACGCCTCTATGCTGTTGATTAACTACTCCGTCCCAGAGGACTGACAGGCCTTACCACGAGCTCTTAATGCGATCCAGTTTAGGCTATGGGAAAGAGACAGAGCTATACAAGTCGTCTAGCGCCATCTCTTTCCCTCAGCCTAAATTCGATCGCGTTAAGAGTTCATGGTAGGCCACCAGAAATGAGCGATGACTTAGCGCGGAGCTGCAAAAAGTAAGATAAAATGTATAGAAATGTTTGAAACAGGCCACGAGGCTCCACCTGTAGTGATTTCGCGTACTTACAAAGTAATTAAAGTCTCATTCGCGCCACCCGCCACACCGTTCATCGCTTAGACTAAAATCGTGAACGGGCCGTTAATTAAAAGAGCACCGCGGCCTTGAAACGCAAAGATTATGTGGTGGTGGTGGTAGGGTTGTTTTTAGTCAGTCAAGAGTCTGACAATCACTTCCGTTCCACCCAGAGCAGAGGCCTTATCATGACTTTTCAGTTATTGTGACGTAAAGTAAACTGGAACTTTGACATTAAATTTCAAGGAAAAAAATTGTTCCTTCGTCGAAAAATGGAACAGCGCCTCTGGTGTGCGAAGAAGTAACTAATTTTTTCCTTGAAATTTATCAATTGACAATGTCAAAGTTCCAGTTTACTTTACAGCAGAATAAGTGAAAACTCATGATAAGGCATCAGGTGGCCTACCGTGAACTGTACCCTCTTTCATTATTTTACTTTACAGCGTCTTTTCAGTATTTACAGCGTTTCTTGTATGAAAAAATGGAACAGCGCCTCTGGTGTGCGAAGAAGGAACTAATTTTTTCCTTGAAAATTGACAACTTGAAATTGTCAAAGTTCCAGTTTACTTTACGTCTCAAATACTGAAAACTCGTGCTAAGGGTACTGTTAATGCGATCCAGTTTAGGCTGTGGGAAAGAGATGGCGCTAGACGACTTGTATAGCTCTGTCTCTTTCCCACAGTCTAAACCGGATCGCGTTAAGAGCTCGTGGTAAGGCCCCGGGACACATTAATTTGTTAATTTTAACAACCCAGTATAAAATTGGTAACAAAAAATAAAATCACTCGCCTACTTGGCTTGCCAGCCAATGGCATTCGTTGTGAGATTTCAAGTGCACTCCGCTTTGGGCGGAAACTTTTTCAATACCTATACGGTTGAAAACACTTTTTTAGGCCAAACGGGGAACGAAATTTTATGTGTTTTGAAAAACATAATGTTGCTACCGAAAAGTTTTTGCGGTTGGGTTGAAAATGTAGAACTATACGTTTAGTGAAGTAGGTGATTGTAGGACTGACTTTTGAGGAAAGAATAATTCAGCTGAGAGAGCCCGGATCTTCTGGATATGTACCCAGACGCTTTACCAATAAATTAGGCTACCGCAACTCACACTCAGAAGCTCAATCTTGTATTCCGTCGTTTGAACGTTTTACGGTAACGGGTTCAAATCACACTCACACCTGAATTTTTCTTTCCTCAAAAATCATCTATACGGCGCGCGTCACATGCGTTTAAAAATAATTGATCGTGGGCTATCTAATCAGGTTATCGGAACCCTGAAACGTAAAAGGCAATCGAAGGAACTCAGTAGATTTAAGTCAGTACACCTTGGCTCCAAAACGCGCGTTAGTAAAGCGTTCATTTATAACGGCCAAACGCGAACGCGCTTTTAAGGCAAGTAAGATCACGGAACTAGCGCTGTGGCTAAGCGATTGTACTTCTGCGCTGTGTATCTCGGGTTCGATTCCCGCACGGAACAAATATCTCTATGATCTGCAAGTAGTTGTTTCGGGTCTGGGCGTTTGTTTATGTGAGTTTATATGTTTGTAAACGCACTCACGACAGAGGAGAAAAACCTAGTGTGGGGCAGTTTTTTTAAAAAACTATGAGTTAGGTATTAATTTAAATAATACTTAATATCAAAATCACTTAAAAAATTCAAACTAGAAAGTAATACCAACTGCAAGATAAGCTTTTCCTCTTAAAATATATCGTATTAACTGTCTGGAAAGTTCATTAATAAATCCTCTTTCAAAATTAATCTTAATGGCTGTGACATTCCCGTTGGGGCCGTGTTATGAGATTTTTTGGTCTTGTTCCAACATGCTTTGTTACTTTTCACTTCATTTAAAAGCTTAATAAGAATAAAGTATAATTTTCCAACCTTTTTGATTATTATTAAGGCGCAAAAATGTAATTAAATTACTTTTAAAGAAACAGTAAGTTCAAAAAAAAGCTGTATTTGAAAATATATCATATTATATAGATAAATATACACATAAATACACATAATAATTGATAAAAAATATTTAATATACATAGACAAAAAATATCGAACTAAACCTATATAGAATTTTATCGAAATGTAATTTTTAATAAATCCAATAACATAATCCCAAGTGTGTGGATCCCATCTACTACTCTTACACAATGTACTACATTTTATATTTATGTAACAGAGAAGAATTATACTTTATAACTACTAACTTAGATAATCGAAATAATTTTAATCTACAATCTGTTGACAGTTAATTTACACAAACTTAAGTAAAACTTTGAATGTTGGCCAATTCTAACTAAAAGCGTAACTTTATTACAGAGTAAATGTTTTTCATAATTTTAAACCAATATCTTTAATTCCAAGCAAAATTATAGCACGGCTAGAGCAGTGGTCAAGCGCTTGACTGCTGCGCTGAGTCACATGAGGCTGAGTGTCACGGATTCGATACCCGCTTGGAACAAATAATTAGTATGATCTGCAAGTAGTTGTACTGGGGCTGGCTAAAAGTACTTCTATCTAGAGCTTAACATCTTTTACGTTCTGGAAAGTTTCTTTTACTAAAAATTATTGTACTGAAAAAGTACCCATCAATAAAAAATATCTTTAAGCCTCCTGCAGACACACGCGATTAATCGCGCGGGGCGACATGATGCGGTCCATTCGCAGTATTTTTAGAGTGGAAATTAGCTTGGCTCGTTGTCGCAGCACGATTAATCGCGTGTGTCTGCAGGAGGCTTTATTTCGAGAAGATCCCTATCTATTTTATTTATTTGTGACAAGTTGACACAAATGACAAAGAGATTACAAATCCTTCTTACGTATCCGAATAAAACTGATTTTATTTATCGATAAAATTCCTATTATTTACATTGACTACCTATTGGTTGGTACTTAGTTTATGTTAAAATTGAATTGTAATTGTAATGTTAAATTGTTAAGAATAATAAACATATCTAAACAACAAAAATATTTATTTTCAATTTGAGATCTATACATAAATATAATATACAAGGCATGTAGACAGGGACATACGTCCGTCACGTAAATTTAAAAATGATTGTCGCATTTTTGTTCTTTTGTTAAATCAAAGAATATTTATAAAGATAAAACACATCAAAATTCGAGAGTGGGGGCTCGTGACATCAAAAGCAAGTAAAAACTGTACTTGCTGTATTTTTTAGTGTCGTATTTTCGTCAATTTTGGTTTTCGGAACAAGGCTGATGATAATGATATTTTTCTTCATCATCAGCCTATAATGTTCCCACTGTGCTGGGACACAGGCCTCATCTCTGTGAGAGGGAGTGGGCCATAATCCACCACGCCGGCCCAGTGCAGGTTGGCAGATATGTCACATATCTTCGAATTTGATGGTTCTAGGACATGCCGGTTTCCTCACGATGTTTTCTTCACCGTTTTGAGAGCAGTGGTGATGAAATAAATTACACAGAGTAATGCGCCAGCCTGGGTTCGAACCCACGACCTACAACTCGTAAGTCGGGTCGATACCACTGGGCCACCACACTGCTAAAAAAATAATACGGGGCAAATATTTTTTGCAAAAACTTTATAGATAGATTGAAAAACATGCAAATAAAAGGTATTAGCAAATCCCAACCATCACATGATTACACAGACTAAGCGAAATTCATGAATGGCCAACCTAATCACTCAGAAAAGTACGAGCCATGTTTATTGAGTTTCACTTGAGATCGGAAAAAGTTTCCCTCACAGACCCTTAATGAGTTTCAGGCCCGTTTGTATTGTAAGGAGTAGGAAATGAAGGACGTGGTCAGCTTACGGTAAGAACTGACTGGATTGTTTATATATCAGTCTGATTTGGTAGAGTGGAAACTTGTAAAACGTGTACTGATTTAGAAAAGAGTTAAGCCTAAAATGCTTGTTAAAAATTAACAACATATGGAAGAATACAACTGGGTGGTTTTTTGTTTAGTACAGTGATTCCCAAAGTGGTCCAGGTGGACCCCCAGGGGTCCACGGGAGACTTGCTGGGGGTCTACGTAGGCGTGAACAAAAAATGGGGGTCCATCAGATGTTAATGGGGGTCCACGAAAATTTATCTGCTTTTGATAGTAAAGAGCAAAAATGTGAGCATAGTTTTAATAAGGGCCTACCTAAATTGTTTTAAGTATCTAACTAAGCAGATAATATTTTAATAAGGCAAGCGACTGTTACTTGTCCAAACTTGCGTATTCGATATTACCTTCGATCGTTAAAATCAACTAGATACACAGTCAGCGACAAAAAGCGTCCTCACCAAAAGAAAGACAAAATCAGAGAATTGTCTATCTTTTATTTTTTGAAGTTTGCGTATCTGACAGATTTGTTTAAAAAATTTAATTATATTAACTTGCAGTTACAAGGGGACAGCCTGAATTTAATAAAAACAAAGGGGATAATTTCGGCTTTTCTTGGGAAATTGAAATTTATGAAGCAAAACATTAATCGGCGCGAATTCTCTCAATTTCCAAACTTGTCGCAGGTAGAATGTATTGATGAGGATATCCATACCTACAGTGCCCTACATGATGACTTCAAAACCAGGTTTGAAGATATGCTGACGATGGATATACCACCATGGATCATAAAACATTTGATGAAACGGAAGTGGCCAATGTTGTATTACAAGAGGAGCTGCTCCAGCTAAGAACCAATGAGGAGCTGAAGGTGAAATTTAGAAAAGGCTACCAAACATTTTGGCTGCAAGCAGAAATACCCGAAAAATATCCTGGACTGGACTAGGACTGTGGGAAATCGCAAGGAAATGTTTAATAGCTTTTCCCTCGTCATACCTTGTCAAAAGGAGTTTTAGTGCCGTTACAAACCTCTTAACAAAAAAAGGAGCAAATTAAAAATCACAGAGCGGGATTTGCGGTTAAAGCTCACAAAAATAAAGCCAAACATTGATCGTTTGCTGACACTCCATCAAATACATCCTTCCCATTAATTAAAATTATGACCTGAACCTATATTACCTTATTATTTTTTTCTTGTAATTCTATTATATTCTTTGAATTAATAAATAAAGTGTTATAAAATGTACCATTTTTCGTTTTTTTTACCTATCGGAATATAGGGACAGAACTCAGGAGCGACACAATTTTTATTTTTTGGCGACTTAAAGAATGTGGTAGAAATGTAGCAGCAGGGGGTCCACCGAAGCCCGTAAAATTTCGAAAGTGGTCCACAAGAAAAATAAGTTTGGGAACTACTGGTTTAGTATATTAGTGAGCTTTAAAGAAAACTCACCCCTTTTGGTAGTGACATTATACTACCAAATGGGGTGAGATTACTCTGAAGCTGACTGTACTAAGTCTGACATTCCCTTACGCTCCCCTCAGGGACTTGACGATTGATGATTTTATACCCAAAAAAAAAATACAAGCTGTAACAAGATCTTCAAAAGACAGCGCCAAAATAGAATACAGTTAAGAAGATTCCTCGTTACTGTCAACGTAATGAATCGGCTTTAATTAAACCGTGGAAGTTTAAAACAACTTTGCACAAAATTTTTTTTTTAAGTAGGTCAGTACCTACCCTTCAACAAGGTGGGTTAAATCGCTGTTTAGTGCAGTATCAAGGTGAAATTCGACGTTGACAGTTTTTTTTTTTTAGACAAGTGTTCAACAGACTTTTTTATGGTAAGACGGGACGTGTTCAACAGATGTTTAACTTTTTTGTAGGAAGACGGTTTAAGTCCATTGTCGCAATATTTATCGACATTTCCCGTTAAATGCCCTCCGCAGAAAAGCGACTTTTTTATGTGTAATGAGTTTGCTCTTGGACCTTAGTCTAGGTCCGGAGTGACTAAGACAAGGTCGACGATGGAGCGAGCTTACCCAGAAGAAGCCTGTTCAATCTAACTTTGAAGAGATTAGGGTTGTACGTGTTCGGAAATACAGACGCAGGCAGAGAGTTCCAGTCCTTCGCTGTCCGCATTATAAAAGACGTTTGGAAACGCTTGGTGCGAATTGGTGGTATAGCAATGAGGTAAGGATGGTAATTTGCCGTGCGTCTAGATGTGCGATGATAGAAGGGGGCTGGTGGGATGAGGTCGTGGAGTTCTTGGGCACACTCACCGAAGTACAATCTGTAGACTTCTGACATATTCAGATCGCTAATGAGTACTCAGGATGTCACAGCTTTAATATGTCAAATAGCAGCCCGGACACGTCTCGACTTAGCTCGTTATAACTAAGTAGTTTGTAACTGTTTGTGTCGTGTTCAGACCGCCATTGAAATAATGATGTACTAATGATTTCAGATTATTACTAATGATGAAAAGTTTTTGTAGGGGCTAGGACAAAGGCATAAGGTCCGGTGAGTTTCATTAATTGGTTAGCCCAGTCACGAATGTAGGTGTTTAAACAAAGTGGGATTCTATGCAATGAGTTTTTATCGATCCATCTCAAACACATTACCACCACTGGACACTAGGATTGTCTCATTGGGTAACCGTGACCCTGGAACGTATAGGGCTATTGAAGTATCACCGTGGATTTTAGTCAGTACGAGTCTGACAGTCCCTCCCGTCACGCCCTGGGTGGAAGGACTCATTTGATGATTTTACCAGGACAAAACAAAAACGTCTGGGCCCTGTGGTGTTACCCCTTTGCAGGGTATGCCCCACCTTCGTTATTGACCATGCGTCACACTTGTACGTTGCAGGATTTAAACAAAGTAATGATAGAAGGGTGCTGTAGGCTACATACTGGTCGGAAATATTTTTTTAATCAAACGACACACAAAAAAGTATATCAAATTGTGATGATTTACTATGCAGTTCGACTAAGAAGGAGAGTTGCTGACGCCATATTGTGGCGTCGTGCACCCCTTTTTAACACTTACACGCTTTAAAGTAAAAGATGATCATTTGAAAATAACTCTAATAAAAAAAGTAATAGAAATTAATTTGCCCAAAGCATTTTATTGCTAAACGTTATTTCAAGTGACAATTGACAAGTGAAGGTCATTGACACTACGTAGTTGAGCCTACAACTACTTCGTAGTTGAACTAAATTGTACCTACCTAATACCTACAACTACTAACAACCTATTGGTATACAAATCTATTCTAATCTAACACAATAAGTTCAAAAGCCACTTTATCAAAGTAAACGCACTCGTAAATAACGAATTCAATATTCTAAATAAACAATGGATTGTAGATAAAATATTTATCAACACTTTCTTTTATTGTACTCTCAAAGGTTCATTCAATCTGTTTAGAATCCCAACGGCCGATAAATACGAGGTAAAAAAGTACGAGTATTTTGACTCCTAAGTATCGTGTTACAAATTAAATTTAAAAAGTTGGCAAAAGCTTTTGGCCTCTTTTGCCTGAAACTCGATAAGAAAATAAAAAGATTGAAGGTTCTCATTTTGTAAATTTTTACTTACGCCTGTTTGACTATGCAGCTAACAGCTTGGGACTAGCACAATATTTCCGTTTTTTACTTACAGCGTACGAAGTATGTACAAAAAACGCCTGTATTTTTTTCCATCACATTAACGTCAAAGTTTCCTAACATGTATTTTCACGTTATAAAAACATGAAAAATCATGCTAGGGTAGGTAGGTTTATAACTACAAAACATGAAACGATGGATATTCAATAACTTAGTCGACTCTTGGTAGAATAGAGATAGAATTGGTCATGCTATTCGTCCTGATTATAAACGCAAGCCATGCTATACTGGTAGCCCTGTAGATAACTTCCTTCTATAGATCTACACAGACATCAATACTCTCAAGACACTAGATAGACCCAATTATCTTGACAGATAGATTGTACGTTCCGCCAAGCGACAGAATTAGATGAGCTAACATCTCAATATCAACACATTCTCTATCTTAGTTCAATATGTTCAGCTGAAGTTAGACGGTTGAGCAATTGAGTGTGGTACGTTTATTAATTGACCGTATTTATTGTAACTATTGTTTTGACACATTTACTGCGGAAATTCATAGTGTATCTGGGTTGCAATCTTGATACTTGTAAGTCCTGCATACAAGTAGCTTGAATTGGACATACGTTTCCAAGAGTGTGCAAATTGTATGCCGGTTTTACTTGCATAGTTCCCAAATGAGTAGGTTGGTTGATTAGTTATTTGAATGGAAATGTCCAATCACAAGCAGTCGTCAAAGGACACGGATCGCTAGTTGGGTCTATATTAATTTCGGGTGGTTAATTTAACAACCCGAAATTAATATAGACCGAGATAAATGAGTCTACTACTGAGTTACAAGGGATATCTAGATCACATTACGTGGACATCATTTTACGAGTCCCTGTGTTACCATTTAGATCTTCTTTAGAAGATAAAGAACAAGGCAAAAGAAGAAGATGAAGGCTTTCATCATCATTTATCAACATTTAAATACTTACATCATATTTTTGATTTGCAACATATCACCAGTGCAGACATTTGAAACGGTAAGGTACAATGATTATAAGTCTCAAAATTCTTTGCACCTAGTCTTTTAAGTATTAAAATTGTATCCAAAATCAAGTAGGTAACGTACAGAAAATTCTCTATTGTCAACATCGTTAAAGTTCTATTCATCTAAGTTTCATTATAACAGCGAATGTAAATTGAATTCACATCCAATACCAACTGGCGAAGTAAAGTGCAAATGAGGGTTCTTTCACTTCCAAATGCCAATGAAATTAATTATTTAGGTATTCCTTGTCGAAGTAAATTGCCAACGAGCGGCTCCATTCATTGACTCTCAATAAAATCAAGATATACACGACATTCTAAATCGGACCCTATCAGCTTTGGCATTAAGGTTTGTCAATGTTTAATTATTCGGGGACTTACGTTCTGGTGATGGGAATTAATGGGGAGGCTTTATATGACATGATCCGTACTTTTCATGTCAAGAGAAAATTAGATGTTTATAAATCTTGATTTGGGAGTGATGGACAGTTGATAAGAGTTTAACGTTGAAAGTCATTCTAATAACAAGTTAGTAATTTAAAAAAACGATGTTCTTTTTAAAAACAAATATTCGTTGTTAAAAAAATACTTACGATAGACAAAGTACTCATCAAGACGAATCAAACGAGTCTGTGTTTCATTACAGAATTCCTATGGCCACCTTCCAGCTCCATGTCATCATAACATTGCATTATCACGCAATATACAAATGCGTGCAATATTTCAGCTCAATCGATAACCGGGAAGTGCATCAACTTGTCAAATAGGTAGTTACCTACTGTTAAGTATAGTGTTTACGTGAATATTTCAACAGAAATATCTGCAGGGGGCTTAGACAGGGGTGCTAAGACAGGAAACCTCCACGTGCGCCCGTGGATTGGAGTTCCCTCTCGGATACATCCGGGGGGAAGACCAGTTTTTCGGGCCGGTGCGCCCTGGGATGCGGGCAAAAACTCTTCTTAGGCACTGTGCCTAAGGGGTCTCTTTGCCCGTATGCGAATAGCCTGTCGGGTGGAGGCTCCAACGCGTGTCCCTCTGAATAGCAGAGGGCACAGCGGCGGAGCGGGCTTGCGGACGGTGAGTAATGGGTAAGCTCGCCGTCCGACCAGGTACCAAGCCAGGGTCGGTGGCGCGTCGTGTTTCACGCGTCACCGACGGGGCCCCTTATGGGGCCAAATGCCTGCCGGGGTCGCGGATTTTTTCTTAATCCAGGATACCGTGGCCCCGGAACGTAAAGGGCATCCGAAGGAACACGGGTGGATTTTAGTCAGTAAGAGTCTGACAGTCCCTTCCGCCCCACCCAGGGCGGGAGGACTCATTTGATGATTTTGCCACCTAAAAAAAAAAAAGGGGGGGCTTAGACAAAGTAACAATTTAAAAACGATAGCGAAGTTCGAAAAGACAAAAATGTATCCAGGGATTGACATAAGCCGCGTTAAGTCACGTGTTCAATCGACATCGTTATCGCAAGTTGGTAGACTATGTTATAATTCGTAACGAAACCATAAAGTAACGAATCGTTTTAATGTTTGTCCCGTACAAATGCGTAGACAAGCAGCGCTTTCAGTGTTCGCTTTCGCCTCGATCGTGATCGCCAAAAAACGATTTCGCTATCTTTTTTGGCAAATGCTAAAACGTTGTAGTTATCGTAGTTATCGAAACAATTATGGCGGGATTTCCAGGTTTCCCTTCGAAATATTATTTAAACAGACTTATCTCGGGCTATGCAATATAAGAAGTCGAAGTGGAAATAACAGGTATGTACATGGCTACATGCACTCATGTGAATTGCACGAAGTTACCCAAGAAAATCAGTTGTTTTAACACAACATTGTTGGGTTGGCATCCTGCCACAATGTACCGCAACGAATTCGCATTTTAGTATCGCTAAGAGGTTTCGTCTTAAAAGAACGAAGAAGGAATCAGTAACATTAATTGTATAAAGGATCATGGTAGACTGCAGCAAGCTTATTTGGCTAGACAAAGCGATTCTACGGCGGCCGGAGATCGTCTTGCGACGTCTGTCGCCGTGGGGGACTACCACTGCGGCTGGGGCGGAGGGAGGACGCTGATCTCTCTGCATGTGAGGTCACGGCGGTGCTCTGCCCAAGAGGGGCAGTCCTGCACCGTATGCTCAGCACCTTAACTGCTTAGAGCATTATTTAATTTTCCTTTTTAATTTCCAACAAAATCTCGTAAGTTTATAGAAAATTATATCTTCTAAGTAATAGCTTCGTCTATCCTTAGACAAAGCCATCTATTTGTTTGACGGAAGTGTTTCGAACAGGGACAAAATGTTTCTATACACTTTCAATTACTTTTAGAACAAAAGCTCTATCTGATTGAGCTTGAAAGACGCCATGATTGGATTGAGGTCGTGTGTGGCGTTCGAAAATCGTTCAGAAATGGATGACACTTTTCGATATCGTTGTTTGTAAAGGACTTTTCAGTTAAACTGACTGAATCTGAGGCCTTATCATGAGTTTTCACTTATTTTGACGTAAAGTAAACTAGAACTTTGACATTTAATTTCATGGAAAATATTAGTTCCTTCTTCGTACACCAGAGGCGCTGTTCCAATTTTCCATACAAAAAACGCTGAAAATACTGGAAGGACGCTGTAAAGTAAAATAGTGAAAACTCGTGATAAGGGCTCTGAGTAGTAATGTTACATTTTCAATGTAAAAACAAATTTAGAAAATAACCATGAAGTTTCTTAATTACCCGACTGCGCGACGCAAAGGAGGGTAATGTGTTTATCAGTCTATGTATGTATGTATGTATGTTTGTTTCTATGTGGCGTTCTAGAGACCAAACGCGTAGGCCGATTTTGATAATTTTTACGTCAATCGATTCGTCTTAATCTTGCGAGTGTCACTAAAGACATGACAGTACTCAAAATACACCACAGCGACAACCAGACGCCATATTGTCAAAATGAAAAAAATAAAATCGATGAACTATGTCAAGTGGGGTGTCGTTGAATAGGTATTTTAAAATCATCTTTAGGTTTTTTTAATCATTTTTCATTTAAAACCATAGTTTAGGATATATAACGATTTAAAGTTGTTTAACAAAACAATCATTGTAGTTAATTTTCTTACCTATTTATTTAAGTTTTTATTTCAAGTATAAACGATATACAAACAAAAAAAAAAGTGAACAATGAACCGTAACTAAAAAGTGTAAAATAAAAAAATAATTTAAAGAAAAACAAAAAACCCGACTGCGTAAAAAGTAATTTTGAAAAATACGTGAAAAAGTTAACTTATATAAAAACTAAAAAGAAAGAAACAAGCCCAACAGAACAGCAGGAAGAAGCAGAACAGAACGACTCACAGTCGGGGCCCCTTGGGAAGATTTGATTGGTAAAATTTGAATGGGCCCCGACTGTGAGTCGTTCTGTTCTGCTTCTTCCTGCTGTTCTGTTGGGCTTGTTTCTTTATTTTTAGTTTTTATATAAGTTAACTTTTTCACGTATTTTTCAAAACTACTTTTTACGCAGTCGGGTTTTTTGTTTTTCTTTAATTTTTTTTTTATTATTAGCATGCAAACGTCTAACCCACAAAGTCCAATTGTCGTTGTTTTAAATGTCTATTGAGGCGAATGTGTTAGAAAACCGTAATTTGATTTTGAATAAAACCATATTAGATTACTACATTCCAGGGTCTCCGGCCTGGTTTTAACACCGTGCCCGAGATCGCTAATATCGATATCTGCAAGCAAGAACATCGTAACTCTTAACTTTTTGGCGATTTTGAGTTGCGATCATTATTCTTACTCAACAAAAAATGTACCTATAATTTTTTGCACTGCACTGAAGTTCATAGAAGGGTAAAGGAGATGTTTTTTTCCCCCTACAATAATGGTCCAACCGTGTGCCTCAAGGACAAAAGTACGAAATTATAGGAAAAAAATCTTTGATTTTGAATAAAAATATATTGAATTTATTCGCGCATTTGTACCACCAGAAATCGTCGATCAAAGATGTTAAAACTTGCAACCCAAGAATTTCAATCTGGCAATGTCATGATTTACGTCTCCGATGATGCGTTTCGTTACTTCATTTTATAAACGTGTGAAAATCCAAAAATGTACTTTCTAGAATTTATTTATGTATTACAGATAAGTTTTTATTTCTAGTAAACATTTTTTGTGAATAATCATGGGAACAAGAATTAAAAAAATACATTTATTTCACATTTCGTATTATTTTTTGCGTTTGGTTATCTACCGGCCAAAAGCCAGGGCTCCCGACCTAGGCCGATAGTTTTTTTTTCTATTGTTGTTGATATCCATTTGTCATATTACTGTCAAATATTGAAACACCGATGTCATATTTTGACGTGATTTTGACAGATGAAACAGATTGACAGCCGTAAATGCTGTCATAAACGTTTCTTTGAACGCAGTTACGTTGCGAGGTAGTGTTTTTTCCTATACTTTTATTTCTTTTTCTATCTAGTATTGAAGGATTTTAAATACTGCTAAAAATACTAATTATAGGAAGGAATTTTAATAGTAATTTGTACCTCGGTACATGTTTGGGCCGAAAAAAAACCACCTCCTTTAATTGCACATCATTGTCAACATTGCCCATGCTTACCATTACTAATATTACATTGTAAAAGAAGTTAAAATTTTTATGAGCAATTATTATTGTTTAATATTAAGTCCATTAGTATCATATTTTACGCAATCGTGTCTGAGTTACAATGTCATTTAAACAAAAAAATAGTACATGTTGTGAATTAACATTGTAACTCACGAAAATACTTAAATATACATATCTATAATAATATAATCACTTAAAAGTGTAGTTAACCCCTCGCTGACATTTTTTGTTAAAGTTGCTAAAAGTGAGTTAGGATGTTCTTGCTTGCAGGTGTTAATCTGGGTGATTTTTAGTCAGTTAAGCATAGTTTATACGAAGCCAACACTGGCTGCCAATAAGACTGGCAGCCAGTGCTGGCTGCAAACAGTTTTTCAAGCCAAGCCAGCGCTGGCTGCCACGCTGGCGAGAATAGAGCGCCCGTCTATTTTTCTAGCTAGCCTCTGCTGGCTTGTCTGCAGGACTGGCGCCAGCATTACTGGCTTCGTATAAACTCTACATATGAGTCTGACAGTCCCTTCCGAGTAAAGAGGATTTATTCGTTGATGTTAGTAGTACTGGTTTTATTAGTAGAACTGGTTGTTCAACTTTCTTTTCTCTTGTGACTGTGAAAGAAAAACTAAACTAAATAAATGTAATTATCATAAACAATTATCATTATTATACCAATTTTGATAGTGATAATTGCTAATAATATTATTATTATCTATGCATCATGCAACTGTTTACCCGTATTTAATTTGTTAATGTGTTCAGAATGATTTGTAAATTAATCCATTTGTGTTAATTATACAATGTTCTCGTTTTAATTGAAACATTATCAAACAATGCAATTTCCGACTACACTAATTTGTTTAAACATTGAATTACTGATGCGTGGTTCATTTACAAAATTAAAATGTTTATTTCTATTTAGCAGTATTTACTGAACAACATCAGTAAGAAAGTAGTGTAGTATTTACTAGAAGTATTTAATACTGTACTCTTATGTTTCATCACAAATCCGTAAATCTATACCTACTTAATATTATTAAGCTGAACAGTTTGTTTTTGAAGTGAAGTTGTTTGTGAAGTGGCAGTGGGCTGGTCATGTCTGCCGCAGAACCGACGATAGGTGGAGTAGGAAGGTTCTCGAATGAAGACCGCGTGTAGGTAAGCGTAGGGCGGGACGCCCCCCGGCAAGATGGACCGATGACCTGAAGAAGGCGGCTGGCAGTGGCTGGATGAAAAAAGCTGGAGATCGTGCGCTGTGGCGCTCCCTGGGAGAGGCCTATGTCCAGCAGTGGACTGGAATAGGCTGAAATGATGATGAATGATAAACAGTTTGTTTATTATTTGATTGAACGCGCTAATCTCAGGCACTTCTAATTCGAGATTGAAAAAACCTTTTTGTGTTGGATAGTCCATTTATCGAGGCAGGCTGTAGGCTATATAAGATCTCGCTACGATCAATAGGAGCAGAGAGGCGGATATGAAACCGCGGGGAACATCTAGTAATACAAAATAACGAAAAAATTATAATTATTAATATCATCATCAACATCATCAGCCTATAAATGTTCCCACAGCTGGGACACAGGCCTTCTCTCTGTGAGAAGGAGTGGGCCGTAAGTAGATTACGGCCCACTCCTTCCACGCGGGACCAGTGCAGATTGGTAGATGTCACATGACTGACTTCGAATTTTTGGTTCTAGGACATGCCGGTTTCCTCACGAGGTTTTGCTTCACCGTTTTGAGAGCAGTGGTGTTAAAATAAATTACACAAAGTAATGCGCCTGACGGGGTTCAAACCCACAACCTACAACTCGTAAGTCGAGGCCGATACCACTGGGCCACTGGGCTGGATATTATTAATATCAAATTAATTTTATTCGGACAACAGTGATCCTTATTGTGATTGTTTTACGAAAGGCTTTATCATTCAAGTATTTGATTAATAAATGCACTGAGATTAGAACTAATGAATTAATCAGTTTTAATAAATTTTTAATATTTATTTATTCATTGTTTTTATTAAATTATATATAAAATTACATATTCTAGCTGCTGAGCGCTGCTTCGCTCGAACAATTTCTTTGAAAATTGTAATACAATTAAGTAACGATTTATTGCAGCCAAACATTAACTGATTGTACTTCGGACATAGTTGGATAAATTAATTGATTAAAAAATAACTTAATTAATGAGCAAGAAATTATCTAAAACTCTTCGAGACCCGTTGCTTTCGCCTGAATTTAAATTAAGTATTCCCAGGGTTTGCCACTATGTCTGTTTCAGCGCGGAATATATAAGTTTTCGAATCACGTGCCCACACAATCTCCACAATGCTCTCAAACTGAATAACGGAAACTTGACAACCCTAGTGTTCCAAGCCTGTTGCTCTCATGTTATTGGAAAAGCCCTATCATATTTTTGTTACCAACAAAATTTTACTTCCAAATTGAATGAAAGTTTTTGTAACATATTGAACGTTCCGGGAAATGTTACAATTACGATACCGCTTCAGGAAAATATTGTGGGTAGACAGTCTTATAAACATCGGGGAAAACAATTAACTCAGGGAAACATTTAATTAAATGCCTACGGTTTTCTGTTCCACTTCACACACACCACATTTTCATCTGCATTTTTCATGTGATAGTTTCCAAAACGTTCAATCAACGCCTACATACACTGAAAAAAAAACAGTAATACTATATACCGATTTTTCGGTAATATTCACCGTTTTGGACAGTAAAAATAGAGCCTATTGTCCAAAGCAGTAAAACTAACTGAAAAAAAAACAGTTGAGTTATAACAGTAGATTTTACTGTCGGTTACTTACAAGGAACTGTTTGTTTCAGTAGACTTTAATGTTCATACAGTTGAAATAACTGTTTAGCTCTTTACGTTTCAGTAGAATTTAACGTTCATACAGTTGAAATAACTGTTTAGCTCTTTACTGTTTTTGCCCATTTCAGTGCACTGTCCGTAATTAATTATTTTAACGTATAAATAAGTTCCCGGAACCATTTTTTTTACTGTTTAAGAACAGTAGAAAGTCTCGTTTTATTTTTTTCAGTGTAGTGGCCCGTCCCAGCTTCGCTCGGGTATATTATGAACCGCTCGTCCGATTTTGTGCAAACTTCACATAAAGCATCTACTAAATGGTTCTAACAAAGCCTAAGTATTTGGTTTGGATAGGTGAGCCCGTTCTTGAGTTATAACATTACAACGAAAAGTGGCATTGATTTTTATATATTAGATATATACAACATGTAACATTTTGTTTGCATTCAATTAACTTTAACATTTAAATTCCCGACCTTTGAACTATCACGTTTCTCATTAGTTTGAATCGATACTACATTCGTTGATTTCTTTATAAATAGGAATTACTTCAAAAAGCTATTTCCGTAATTTATTTAATTGAAGTGATTGCGTTTATTGCATGGAAAAATCACCTCTAAAGTACGAACGAGGAACTCATATGGTCCGAAAAAATTAACGTCAACGTTCCTGTTTATATAAAACGGGAAAAGCCATGATTAGGATTAATTTACCAGTACATAAAAAAAGATTGCTCAACAATTTTGTATTTTCAAAATTGCTGTAAAAGGGAATCGTTGGTAAAAATGATGTAGTAGGTAAACATGAAAGGTTAAAAGAAAAATCTCGCGATCACTGACTGAATCTGCTCTTTGAAGTTTTCCAAACGCTGGAGGCTCAATATAAATCAAAACATAGCGTTACGGCATCAAAAGAATGTACCGACAAATATTTTATCACAGGCGTGTTCTGTCAGGAATGTTACAAATAATAAATGTACAAAGTGATTCTGAGGGAGTGATCTATGTAGTCAAAAAATTTGATAAAATACGTAAGGTTAAATAAATTGTTACATTTTTGTCAGTAAAAAATATTTTGTACACACGCTGAAATAAAGTCACACTATAGACGTGCTATCAACGGCGAATACATCACTCACCTTCGGTTTGCCGACGACATCGTAGTCATGGCAAAGTCGATGGAGGAACTCAGCATGATGCTCGATGGCCTCGACCGAGTTTCACAACGGGTGGGCTTGAAAATGAACATGGACAAGACGAAAATTATGTCAAATTCCAATGTTGTGCCCACCCCAGTCTCTGTTGGAAACTCGGTACTCGAAGTTGTTGACTCATATATCTATTTAGGACAAGTAGTCCAATTAGGTAGGTCCAACTTCGAGAAAGAGGTCAACCGCCGAATCCAACTCGGTTGGGCAGCGTTCGGGAAGCTACGCAATGTCTTTTCGTCCGACATACCTCAGTGCCTCAAGACGAAAGTCTTCAATCAATGTATGTTACCAGTGATGACTTACGGCACCGAAACGTGGTCTTTCACTATCGGCCTCATCTCAAAGCTCAAAGTCGCTCAGCGAGCTATGGAGAGGGCTATGCTCGGTGTTTCTCTACGTGATCGAATCCGAAATGAGGAGATCCGTAGACGAACTAAAGTCACCGATATAGCCCACCGGATTAGCAAGCTGAAGTGGCAATGGGCAGGCCATATTGCTCGCAGAGGAGATGGCCGATGGGGTCGAAAAGTGCTAGAGTGGAGACCGCGGACGAGCAAGCGCAGCGTAGGACGTCCACCAACGAGGTGGACAGACGACCTTGTAAAGGTCGCCGGAAGACGCTGGATGCAGGTCGCTTCCAACCGGTATATGTGGAGATCTAAAGGGGAGGCCTATGTTCAGCAGTGGACGTCCTATGGCTGAGATGATGATGATGATAGACGTGCTAACCAACTTGAGCATGTTGTAAATGTAACATTTTGGTTTAATTTTTGACCAAAACACAAAAAATAATAATATAAAAAATGTAAATATTCCATGTGAGACGAGTATTTTAAAGCTGAAATATTTCTTTTGACGCATCCTTAATAATTACAATGATATTATAATGGACTGTGTTTTATTTTACTGGATTAAAAATTATACCTAAACTTTTGCCACGTTGCGTTGTTACAGGAGGCACTTGGGTTCTAGGATAGATATTGCCCTAAGGACATACTCTGAACTAAATTTCAAACTTAACTGTAAAATGTAACTTTACCGTTAAGACCGTACGGGAATCCGTACCAATCTTAGAAAACGAATTATTTTATTTAATATTAAAAGTAGTAGATATAAAAAAGTAAAAATTACTTTTCGTCAATGCAATTTTATAAATCAATCCCCTAATATTCTAAGCTGCTGATACTTTTTCTTTTTTTCTTTTAAAACCCACAGCTATAATAAATAATAATAATATTCCACAACTATCACACAACGCCATCTAGTCCCAAGCTAAGCAGAGCTTGTGTTATGGGTACTAGACAACTGATAAACATACTTATATATTTCTAAATACATACATATTATAGATAAATTACACCCAGACACAGAACAAATGATCGTGCTCATCACACAACATTTGTCCTGGGTGGGAATCGAACCCACGACCTCCGGCATAGCAGTCAGGGTCACTAACCACTAAACCAACAGGTCAGTCAATGACAAATACTGTAAGTCTACATTATCACACTGTTGGGCAAATTCCTGTTTCCTTTATATTCCAGTTTTTAGGATTCCGTAGCCAAATGGCAAAAACGGAACCCTTATAGATTCGTCATGTCTGTCTGTCTGTCCGTCCGTTTGTCACAACCACTTTTTGTCGAAAGTATACTTCGATCATTAATAACAACTAGATACACAATCCCGTACAAAAACGAACTAAAAACTGTCCTCAAGTAGGTCGTAAAATAGAAAGAGAAAGAAAACAGAAAGAAACATAACTGGCCAACATATTATGCCAAAAGAAATTAAACCTTATTCAAATGAGTTAAAGTCGGATTTAGAACGGTCATAAAAACACATTAAATTTTACGACCGCGACTCGAATCAACACATGTTACCCGACTAAATCAAGTAGCCATGCGACACTACGAACTGTACGTTTAGTAAAAGTCTTTTCAATTTAGGTGCTTTATAAACTCGGCTGATAATCTCGTCAATTTTAAAATAAATGTTATACGGCGATTTCTTAACGAAATATCAGTATTTATAGAACAGAGATAGTTATTATATATTGGTAATGTTAGCACTTACTGAAAAAATGAAATTACATCCTTTTTTCGGTCCTGGAAGAGTGATTTTTGCACTTTTTAAACGAGCACGGAGGCATGATTACGTTTCGAGCGTTAGAACAGTACTAAACCAAAAGGATGACCGATCTCTGATTTGGTCATTCTTTTGGTGAGGACGTTTTTTGTCGCTGATTGTGTATCTAGTTGTTATAAATGATCGAAGAAAGTATAAGAGCTATCCTGTTGAAACTTGGTAGGTAGATGTATTATGTGAACCGCATTAGGATTACACAAAAATAAAAACAAAACAAAGAGTGAACCCTACTATCCAATTCATGAGTTTTGTCAAAACATCGGGAGTAGGGACAATTGTGCAATCGTGTCCAATTTTTAGTTTGTGTCCCTAACTAATCATACATACAAACATAAACTCACGCCTTCTTCCCATGGGGGTAGGCAGAAACTACAGAGCACCACAAGCCACGATCCTTACCTACATACTCAACTTCTACCTAACTCATCTTGTGTCCATGATATGCAATGGGAAACTCCCGATACTTCGATCGAAACTACGGGTGTCATGCTTAGAGAGTATTACACCAGGGCCAGAATGGACCTATGATAAAACAGAACAAAACAAAACAGATAAAAACATTAACAAAAACCTTGAAATAAATGGATACTCTGCTGAATAATGCAGTCGTTGAAAGGCAGACGAACGATACGCCATTAGAATAGAATCCCAGTTCCACTTAGGGCTTGTTCACAGGGACCAATACGGAGGCTCCATATTCGTTTTCAACGTAACCGTCGCTACTCGCCGCGGGAGACTTTCACGGCACCGGACGTCGCGATTCCCGGCCACCGTAGGCGCGGGCATGCAAGTGACGAGTTACAGATTACTCGCCGACCGGACTGTCTCATCAGCCCAGGTAACCATGACCCTGGAACGTAAAGGGCTATTGAGGGATCACAGTGGATTTATGTGAGTACAAGTCTGACAGTCCCGTCCCGCCCGGGGCGGAAGGACTCATTAAATGATTTTATCACGATAAAAAAACCATTGCTACTGGAGGTGATATTCACACCGCATAGTTACAATTTTACAGTACCATTTTTTACGATAAAAATGGTACTGTAAATCGGAAAAGTAATTTAAAACGGATCATTATTTAAATACTGTTGTGTGTGTGAACTCGGTGGTACAATTACATACGCTAGCTATGCCGAATAAGAACGTAAGGACTTGTAAAACGGACCTCTGTGTGCACGAGTACTTAGACGCGTCTTGGACGCATTCCCATTTAATTCAGAACAGAAAGTTTCGAAGCAATTACTTCGACTTGTTCTGCTAGGAAACAATGGTTTAATTTTATTTAATGCAAGTTTGAAAGGTGTTGTAGTTTGGCGGTTAAGATGGCCATTGATTTGCATAATGTCAACTAAATTGAATAGACTTTTACGAGCTGTATTTGGGCCGGCTTTTGGTCTAACCAATTGCAGGTAATACCGCTTTTTAGGGTCCCGTACGTGAGGAAGAATTGTGTAGTGTTATACTGTACTACAAAGATCCACATCCGCTTTTTTTTGGTTTAGAAAAACAATCAAATGAGTCCACCCGATCTGGGTGCAGCAGAGGGGCTCACAGACTTGACTGACTAAAAATCTACGAATTCTCAACTTTCTTCAATTGCACGCGTTCCAGGGCTGCGGTAATCCCTTAAGACAATCTTTTGCTACTTGAATGATCTTAAAATCTTAAGGAGAAAATTCGATTTTAAGCCGGACTGGAACCTACGACCTTCTGATTCAGTACACCAGACGCTTAAAACCTAGGTAGGCCATCGTAGTGAAGCTCGGCAAGGTCGAATCCATTTAAAACAAAAGGCTTCAAAAAACAACAGAATCTGTTGAAACCTGTCTGCTACGAAGACTAGATCTATTAATAATCTGTAATATTAATCTGCCTACTTGTAGGTCTTCTATAGACTGTACTTCGGAGCATAATCTCTACAACCTCATCCCACTGACCTCCTCTACCATTGGAAATCTAGACGAACTGCTAATTACCATCCATACTTATTTGCTATTCTACCAATTCGCACTAAGCGCTTTCAATCTTCGTTCATAATGCGCATAGCAAAAGAGCGTAGCTCACTTCCTGCTTCTGTGTTCCCGAATGCATATAGCCCGAATCTCTTAAAAATTAGAATGAAGAGGCTTCTTCTGGGTAAGCTCGCTCTATCATAGACTTTGTCTCTGTCACCTATGATCTAGACTAGAGTCAAGGGCAAACCCAGTCTCAAATAAAATAAACTAAGACAGGTTATTGAACTTTTTACCGTGAAAAGGAAATGTATTTAGAAATGCGAAGCAAAGTAGTCACCAGATACTTTAACAAGATAAAATTGCCTATAAATAAAACAAGTTTGACTATTTATTTCCTCTTTGACACCTACTACCACGATTTTTAGGTGTCGGTAGCGATCGCGACACAAAGATTTATGCGTCTTTTAGTGAATATGTGAACAAAATGTGCTGAACATTTCATGCACACTCCATTACTTTATTAATTTATTGCCGTACTGATGATTCAGTGTATCGGTAGGTTGAAAAGATATGACGTTTTTTTTTGGTGGTGGCTACTTTGAAACGTGTCTAATTTTGTTGAGACAGTATTGACCGTAATTATGAAAATTACTGAACGGTTTTTAATGAGATTAATTTAATAAAAATATCAAAGCACAAAATCAAAATGCCGTTACAGCTAAATCAGACCGATTTTATATTTTCCATAGAAACAGAAATATCCAATTATTTGTCTTTTTTTTAATAAGAGTTTTCTAAAACATTCACTGATCAGTTTAACCTGTGTTTCTGTACCCTATGTGTTATTCCAGACTATAAATATCTGTGCCAAATTTTGTCTAAATCCGTTTAGTAGTTTTTGTGAGGAAGAGTAAGAAACATCATCCATCCATTCTAACAAAACCTTCATATTTATAATAGGTATATAGTTAGATTGGCGTAATGTTTTATGTTTTCTCATCATTCAGTGCGTAATCTCCTCAGCTGAAATGAATTCGCTGACAAGTTTGATCGAGTGCGGTCCATTGTTTGATGGGCTCGTCATAATATTTAGGAAGTCTTCTGTGATTTAAATAACGACCAGATATAAATTTATTTGCATATTGGAATTAAAACCATAAGATTAATTGGATCTATAGGGGTCGGCAGTTTGCTAAGTCACTCCGTTAGAAAACAACTGAATGCTTTACCATGGATGAAATGAAACTTGCAATTTGGGCTTTATTTTTAGCCAGAATACTAAGTAAATGAAAATGAAAAACTTCACACACTATTTCGTAAACTGGTAAATTCCATGTATTCTTGAAGTATTTTCATGGTGGGAACCAAGCAAACTGCCAAACTCTTACTATTTAAAAATCACCCCGTTCCATCACATGCGCTCTACATTTCAGGGCCTTGATGCCCACAGTTACCTAAATCCAATCACTATCATGCGACTCTAGTTCTCATACACCTCGATGATATTCGATATCCACTAAAGCATGTAAATTCGTGTGTAACCCACATACATATTCATACAAACTGGGTGAGGATCTTGTAAATTTATCCCTGGGGTATTAGTATTCTATAGTAGTAACAGTTTGTAACCCTGTTATGAAGTTTCAGTGAAGATTTTGATATGTAGTTTCAATCATATTAGGCGCGTAATTAGGACGTACAAAATCAAATTGTATTTGATCGTACCTTGTAGGTATCTCTTGAGAGTGAGCCTGATACGTAGGCTTGAAACTACTATAATTGATTAATGTCATCATCATCATCATCTCAGCCATAGGACGTCCACTGCTGAACATAGGCCTCCCCTTTAGATCTCCACATATACCGGTTGGAAGCGACCTGCATCCAGCGTCTTCCGGCGACCTTTACAAGGTCGTCTGTCCACCTCGTTGGTGGACGTCCTACGCTGCGCTTGCTCGTCCGCGGTCTCCACTCTAGCACTTTTCGACCCCATCGGCCATCTGCTCTGCGAGCAATATGGCCTGCCCATTGCCACTTCAGCTTGCTAATCCGGTGGGCTATATCGGTGACTTTAGTTCGTCTACGGATTTCCTCATTTCGGATTCGATCACGTAGAGAAACACCGAGCATAGCCCTCTCCATAGCTCGCTGAGCGACTTTGAGCTTTGAGATGAGGCCGATAGTGAAAGACCACGTTTCGGTGCCGTAAGTCATCACTGGTAACACACATTGATTGAAGACTTTCGTCTTGAGGCACTGAGGTATGTCGGACGAAAAGACATTGCGTAGCTTCCCGAACGCTGCCCAACCGAGTTGGATTCGGCAGTTGACCTCTTTCTCGAAGTTGGACCTACCTAATTGGACTACTTGTCCTAAATAGATATATGAGTCAACAACTTCGAGTACCGAGTTTCCAACAGAGACTGGGGTGGGCACAACATTGGAATTTGACATAATTTTCGTCTTGTCCATGTTCATTTTCAAGCCCACCCGTTGTGAAACTCGGTCGAGGCCATCGAGCATCATGCTGAGTTCCTCCATCGACTTTGCCATGACTACGATGTCGTCGGCAAACCGAAGGTGAGTGATGTATTCGCCGTTGATGTTGATGCCAAGTCCTTGCCATTCCAGGAGTTTGAAGGCGTCTTCCATTGCGGCAGTAAACAGTTTAGGGGAGATAACGTCCCCCTGTCTTACGCCTCTTCTCAATGGAATCGCCTTCGTGCTCTGCTCCTGTACTCGGACCGACATGGTGGCGTTATTATACAAACACTTCAACACCTCGATGTACCGATAGTCAATACGGCATCGCTGGAGTGACTCAAGTACCGCCCATGTTTCCACCGAATCGAAGGCTTTCTCATAGTCCACAAACGCTAAGCATAATGGCAAGTTATACTCTGCGGTCTTCTGTATAACTTGCCGCAGCGTATGGATGTGGTCTATGGTACTATAGCCTCTTCGGAAACCGGCTTGTTCGGGAGGCTGGAAGTCATCAAGTCTGTGTTCGAGACGGTTCGTGATAACCCTTGAAAACAGCTTATAAACATGACTCAGAAGCGTGATGGGTCTGTAGTTCTTCAATAGGCTGTTATCACCTTTTTTGAAGAACAACACCACCTCACCCCTGCTCCACGTTTGAGGCGTTTTGCCCTCGGACAGGACGGAATTAAAGAGTTTCTGGAGGACTTTAAGTACCGGTGTTCCACCCGCTCTCAGAAGCTCTGAAGTGATTCCGTCCTCGCCCGGCGCCTTGTTGTTCTTAAGCTGCTTCAGGGCCATCCTAATCTCGTACAGACTGATGTCCGGGATATCTTCGGTATAATGTCGGGACAGCTTGGCTCTTGGATCTCTTACCAAGCTGTCAACGGGCTTTGCGACCGAAGTGTATAACTGTCCATAGAACCTCTCGATCTCGCCTAAAACCTCTGCTTTGGTCGACGCTATGCTGCCATCCTCCCGTTTCAGCTTTGTCATCCGGCTTTGCCCAATAGACTTGTCCTTTGCGAACACTTTGGAGCCTTGGTTTCGCTGTATGGTCTCTTTAACACGATTCGTATTAAAGAGACGCAGATCGTGTCGCAAGGACTTAGATATACGTCTATTGAGCTGCCTGTATGACTTCGCGTCATCGGAAGACTGCAGCTGTAGCAAGCGTCGTTCAGCCATGAGGTTTAAGGTTTGCTCGGTCAATTTCTGAGGTCTATCTTTACGGCAGGGTCTAAAAAACTTAGAGCCTACCGTGCGGACAGTTTCCATTAGCCCGTCGTTGATCTCGTCCACTGAAACTAAGTTCTCAAGGCAAGCAAAGCGATTAGAGAGCTCGAGTTGAAAGCTTTCGGGGTTTTGAATATGGGACCGAGTAGGTCGGAGCGTAGACTTCATCAGGCTGGACCTTTCAAGTTTAATATTGATATTCAGCGAGCCTCTTACGATTCGGTGATCACTACCGGTTTTTACCCTGTTGATCACAGAGACATCACTGAATATCCGTTTCTTGTCGGTCATGAAGAAGTCTATCTCGTTTCTCGTGAAACCATCGGGACTCAACCAGGTCCATTTCCTGTGAGGTGGCTTCTGGAAGAAAGAGTTCATCATGAAGAGTTCCTCTTTCTCCAGAAAGTCGGCCAGCCTCTGTCCCCTAGGGTTCCGTTGCCCATACCCAAATTGCCCCACTCTCAACTCATCACCGCTTTTCTTGCCCAACTTTGCGTTAAAGTCCCCCATAACAACAGTGAAGTGGGTTTTGGTACTATGTATGGCCCTACTTACGTCCTCATACATAGTCTCCACTTCATCATCGGAGTGTGACGAGGTCGGTGCGTATACCTGAATGACCTTCAGCGAATATCTTTTGGATATTCTGAGTATTAGGTATACCACCCTGCTCGACACACTGTCGATGGTTATTATGTTGTTTACGAGGGACTTGTGAACGAGAAACCCGACACCACCTTGGGACTGTTGGTCGCCCTCCCGGTAGTAGAGCAAGTTACCAGACTTCAGGGTTACGGTGTCCTCCCCCTCTCTACGGACTACGGATTAATGTAATTTTATCTAAACAGAGAGTTACGGAGTTATGAAAAAAGGTGTAAATTGAATTGGCAAGACTTCTTCTTGCCAATTCAAGGAAGACTTTTGTAATAGAGATAAACTAGGGCAACACCAGCTCCCGCCAATATGACAGGAGCTGTCAGCTGTCACTACGAGACGGAAGGGGCATTTGGTTTTCTTGAGGACATGTGAAATCTAAAAGTAATAAAACAGTTAATATTATTTAATCGTCGTTTATTTACACCATCTAAACAATACATGGCGCAGCCGGTAAAGGCCAGACAGCAAATAGTGAAAAATACAAGTAAGAACATATATTTCAACATAATTGCAAAAAGTGGCTATGACCACGACTAAAACAAACTCGGACGCCGTGACCGAAAGAGAGATTATAAAAGAAGAAAATATAATGGCAGGAGTGGAGTACAGGATGCCGCAACCCTTAAAACTCGATACAACAGAAGATCTACTCCCTAAATGGAGAATATTCAAACAACAATTTAAAATTTTCGTCTCAGCGGCCGGATTGGAAAGGCTGAGTGAAACAAGAAAAGCAGCCATCTTGCTCAACTGTGCCGGGAATGAAGTACAAGAATTGTACTTTAATGTACTTAAAACAGAAGAAACCGTCAAGTATGAACAACTATTGCAGAGTTTAGATGAGTATTTCGAACCGAAACAGAACGAACTAATATCAACATTCATATTTCACAAAAGATGTCAGGAAGAGGGGGAGAATTTTGACTTGTTCTACACAGATCTAAGAAAACTCATAAAAACATGTAACTACAAAGATCAAGAAGAAAGAATGCTGAGGGATCGAATTGTCTTGGGTGTCCACAATAAGAATTTAGAAAGAAAATTGCTGGAAGTCAATGACTTAAATCTACAGAAAGCCGTCGACATGTGCAGAGCCTCGGAGTTATCTCAAAACCATATCAAGATGATAAATCAGCAGCAGCCTCTAGTAGCAGTGGATGCGGTACAGGCATCACAAGTCAAGGATACAGAAGACAAATCAAAAGTTAAGTATAACTCTAGTAGTAAAGGGGATGTGTTGTATAATTGTAAAAAATGTGGTACTCGGCACAAGGCCAGAAATTGCCCAGCCTTTGGCAAAATATGTCACAACTGTAACAAGCCGAATCATTATAAAAGGGGATGTAAATTCATTAATGAAATTAGTACAAGTAATAACACGGAAACTGTGAACACAGTTTCTGAAGACAATAATGTGCATGACTTATGACTCTTAAAAGTATGTCATGGTATTGGGAATACTCAAATAAAATGTAATGAGTGGATTTTAACACTAAGAGTACAAAATAAAAGGGTAGATTTCAAGTGTGATACAGGTGCTCAGGTTAATGTATTGTCAATAAAAGACTTAAAGAAAATAGTCGATGATGAGATACCTAAATGGTCTGAGACTAAAGTAATCTTAGAAGCATTTGGGGGGGAAAAAATTTATCCAGTCGGAAAGACATCGTTAAAAATAATGAGAGACAACCAAGTATATGTCACTGATTTCTATATAATTAAAAACAATGTAAAGCCGATTCTGGGGCTAAGCACCTTAAGAGAATTAGGAATATTACAAAATATAAGTAGCATACAAAATAAAGACACAATTATTATTAAAAATTGTGAACTGTTTCAGGGAATAGGACAGTTTGAGGAACCTGTGGAACTTTGTATCCAGCCAGGGACTAAACCAGTGGTAAAACCTCCTCGCAGAGTTCCACACGCCTTGAAATCTCGGTTAGAAGAAAAACTGAGAAGCCTGGAGACTCACCAAATTATAAGCAAGGTACAACACCCAAAAAGTTTTGTTAGTAATTTAGTGATAATAGAAAAAAAAGATAGATCACTACGCATATGTTTAGATCCTAAAGACCTCAATAAAGCTCTAGTAAAAAACCACTACTTGATACCTACATATGAAGAAATAGTGTCAAAACTAACTAATAAGACTGTATTTTCAGTATTAGACTTATCTGATGGATTTTATAATATCAAGCTCACCAAAGAGTCTTCTGATCTATGCACTTTCAGTACACCTTTTGGAAATTATAAATTTTTAAGATTACCTTTTGGAATATCAGTTGCTCCTGAGATTTTCCAAAGGTATGGAGAAAGAGCTTTTGGAGATATACCTGGTGTAATAATCTATTGCGATGACTTGTTGATAGCAGCATCCTCTGAGGAGGAACATGATGTTATTCTGAATAAAGTTTTTGAGCGTGCAAGAAAATGTAATGTAAAATTTAATAAAAATAAGTTTCAGTTTAAGTTAAGGGAGGTTAGTTATTTTGGTCATATATTCTCCAGGGAAGGTATTAAAATAGATCCTGATAGGATAGACTCAATTGTAAAAATGAAAAGTCCAACAAATAAAAGGAAATGCAAGTTTTTTTGGGTATGGTTAATTATCTGCGTAAGTTCATTCCTAATTTAGCTGAGATGATGTCACCACTAACAGAATTGTTAAAAAAGAATGTAGGTTGGTCGTGGACGGAAATTCATGAAAAAATATGTAAAGAAATTAAAGAATTTATTACCAAAGCTCCAGTTCTTCAAAACTTTAATAGTAATTTACCAGTAGTGATACAATGTGATGCATCCAAGGATGGTCTGGGTGGTTGTTTGCTACAGAATGGAAAGCCAGTAAGTTTTATTTCTAGAAATCTAACACCAGCGGAACAACGATTTTCACAAATTGAAAAGGAGTTGCTAAGTGTAGTCTGGGCTACTAAAAAATTTCATTACTTTATCTATGGTACTAAATGCATAGTTTTAAATGATCACAAGCCACTGGAGACATTATTAAGGAAAAGTATTCATGAGATTCCATCACCAAGACTACAAAGACTAAAACTCAAACTATTGAAGTATGACCTAGAGTATAGGTATTTAAAAGGAAAATTTATGTTCATATCTGATTTACTTTCGAGATCATACTTATCAAACTCAGAGATTGATGAGTCATATATGTATGAGGTTATTCATTGTATAGGGTTATCTCAGTATCTGCAGTGTTCAGAAGAACAAAAAATACAATTAATCACTGAAACTGGAAAAGATGAAGAATTGTTACAAGTAATAAAATATACAAAAGAAGGGTGGCCAGAAAATATAAAAAATGTTCCAGATTCACTATGTTATTATTATAAATTTAAAACAGATATCACGGTTGAGGAAAATTTAGTATTTATGAATCATAGAATAATAGTACCTAAAAGTCTTAGATTGTTGTACATGAAGATTTTACATGAAGGTCATATAGGAATGACAAAAATGAAGCAACTAGCTAGAGAATTGTATTATTGGCCTAAGATGGATGCACATCTTGATAAGTATGTTAGAGAATGTTGTATATGTCAAACATATCAGAACAATAATATAAAAGAACCTTTGTTAATACACAATGTGCCTGAATTGCCATTTTCAAAGTTGGGAATTGACATCATGGATTTCAGAAAAAACAGCTATTTGGTAATTTACGACTATTATTCCAAATGGTTGGAAATTAAATTAATACACAACAAGACTGCTAATAGTGTAATAAATGTATTATTAGATTTATTTTGTAATTTTGGGGTGCCCTCTGAAATAGTCTCAGACCATGTACCATTTGATTCAAAAGAGTGTCGACATTTTTCACATGAATGGAATTTCAAATTTACTTACTCTAGTCCGAAATACCCCCAGTCAAATGGAATGGCAGAACGGGCGGTGCAGATAGCTAAGAAAATTTTGTTTAAATGTAGGGATGATAATATAGATTTTAGAATTGCTTTATTACAGTATAGAAATACACCTGTTGCAGGTACAAAATTTTCCCCAGCACAATTGTTAATGAACAGAAATTTAAAAACAAAACTACCAGTAACATGTCATTATTTAAAACCAACATTGAATGATAATGTAAAGACAGAAATGCAAAAATCAATAAACAGGAACATAAGAAATTATAATGTTAAAACTAAAAATAAATCAGAATTTGTAGTAGGACAAAATGTTTGGTTTAAAAAAGATGTTAATGATAGGAAGTGGTTACCAGGCACTATAATAAGGAAAAATAACTTTAGATCTTACAATGTAGTGGATAAAGATGGTGTGAGCTACTGTAGAACATCGTACCACATTCGTGGTTAATTTGGTGACTCTCCAGGTATGGTGTGGGGTTTCAGAGATTCCTCAAACTAATTAAAGTTGATAACATAATATATAATAATAATATTAGGATATTAGTAAGTACATTGTTAACAAATAAGTTAGCTGGTTTAGAGAAGTTTAATTTAGTTGTACTTTGGTATGTAATAAAAATAATTTTAGTTTTAAGATTAAAATAAGTATATTGTCATGGTATTAAGTGCCCATTTATAAGTAGGTTGGTATAACAACCTACTATCATTATTGCTCTGTAAAATGAATTAGTTCATAAGTTTGTAGTTCAGTATGTTTAATGATAACAATGGCAGTTATTTTTTTTCTTGTGTTAGTGTTTTTTTTTCTTGTCTTTTTGTTTTAGAGAGGGATGGGTGTAATAGACTATACCTAACATTTTTAATTTCTGTAATTTCATTGTAAAAAGAGGGAGATGTAATAGAGATAAACTAGGGCAACACCAGCTCCCGCCAATATGACAGGAGCTGTCAGCTGTCACTACGAGACGGAAGGGGCATTTGGTTTTCTTGAGGACATGTGAAATCTAAAAGTAATAAAACAGTTAATATTATTTAATCGTCGTTTATTTACACCATCTAAACAATACAACTTTTTTGATGGCCTTCCGACAAAGGCATAACATTGCATCTTTATTGGGTTATGATAATAAACTCAACAAAAGATTTTTACAGCCATTCTAATGTACGTGCTCGAAAAACATTTTACCCTTACGTTAAATTCAGGCATAACCCAGTTTTATGTTGCAGGCCACTGTTATTACCGCCTACGATTGATATTTTTATGCAGGAACTTGAAAGAACCTGTTGAGGATTCAATAATTCAGGCATCTCACATTTTTATCCCTTGAAATTAGCCTGAATGCCTACCGGATTTTCCGAGCTTAATTTATCCATTAGTAACCAGTTCCTGAGTTGTGGAGGTTAGCTAAGAAGTCGCTTCATGTTAAATAATATTCAGCTGCATCCGTTTCGGTTATTCGGTATGACAAGAGTAATGGGCGACTCGCTGTCCGACCATGGACCATGCCCGAATCGACGGCGCCTTGTGTTCCACGCGCACCCCAAAGATTGTCAGCATAATGACGCGGCCCCCCTTTAGAGGGCCAAAGCCTGCCGGGGTCGCGGGACTCACGAATTACCGTGACCCTAGAACGTAAAGGGCTATTGAAGGACACCGTGGATTTTAGTCAGTACACTCTGTCCTGGGTGGGAGGATCACTCATTTGATGATTTTACCACGCTAAAAACAATACAAAATTATATTATACTAATTCTGAGATATATGATTACCGAAAATCTTTTTCAGGATCAACCGTTCAGTACATCACGCTGTCTAAACCCTATATCTAAAACTTTTATAAAGGTTGAAAGATAATAAACAAAACTCTTATCCAACATAATAGAATTAAGCATAAACAAATTTTCCGTTCACGAAACTGAATTAAACGAGCGATAAACCTTTTCATTTCTAGAATTTATTCGGGTTTGAATTACGAACCCTTTCAAATTCGACTAACGAAACGGTAAGTCGCTGAATTGACAAACAAATTAAAATGTGGTTTCATGTATTCGAATACGGCTCATTCTACGGTTCTTTTGAATAAAATGGATGTAAAGTAAATGTTTTACTTTACCTAGTAGAAAACTGGGTTAAAATAAATAAATTTGTCCTGCTCGTCATATGTGATGGATCGATATACAAACATGTTTGTGTTTGTTTATCATTAGTTTTTTAAGTTACAAATTACATCTATTTATAAACAATTATGTCAGTTTTCTCGGAAGAAATACACATACTTTTTCATGTTGAGTTTTCGAACCTATTAGAAACACACTCGTTTTTATATGTAGTTATGTTATAAGATGGGAACGCGCCTTTTACGATCACCCAAGAACAAATCCAGACTCTGTGGCTGCTACTGAGAAACTTATAATGGAAATACCCAATAACACTTTGCCCGACCTGGGAATCGAATATCCCGTATTCGATTCCCAGGCTCACACTTGCACTTGCTAGACCACAGTCAACTGCTGGTAATATACTATAACGTGACTAAATTTTTATTAAATTCATCTCCATTTAACGATAACTAGGTCAAACTATAGCTTTTCAAGCAATTAGTTGGCTAACGCTGCATATAATTTTAGCCAGAGAGACAGTGGGATCTTCGAATGCAAAGCTAATTTCCATAATGGTCTGCAAAACGGAAGACTCTGTGTGCTCAGTAGAATAGCTTATTGGATTACTTGCACAATCATTTTCACTTTAGTCAGCGAAATTGAGCACCTTGAAGTCTTGAGCTTAGTCAGTGAAGGAAAAGTTTTAGAGTTTCCATAATAATTAAGGCAGGTACTATGCGACGACGTTATGAACGAAAACGTCCATCTGTCTGTCACTTAAAATTACGTAAAAGCAAAAATTTTCAATAACATTTGTCAACGTTAGTATATATCTTGTTTATTTTATTTCCATAATTGTGCTTGTTGTACAGGAAGACTGCCAGGCAGAAATAGGATTTTGCTGGTCACTTCAACCGCATGCAAGATGACTGCTGGTCATAAGTCTCCACACGTAGGGTGCTGGGAGATGGACGGTGCCGCCGAGGCCGGCCCAGAAAACGATGGTGAGACGACCTAGACATACTAGAACTAATTCGAAGTGGCCCAAGAAGAGAGTTCATGGAAGAAATTGGGGGAGGCCTTTGCTAAGCAGTAGGACAGCACTGCAGGCTAATAAAAAAAATACTTTAAATTGCGTTCTTAGTACGCAGAATTAAGTCCACAAGATACTTGTGTGTTGTTAAGGATGATCGTGTACGTGTTAGAAAATTGTGTATGATAATTGACAACCCTTAATAACCAACTACCTTAGTGAAGGCGTACCAGCATGTTTACTCCTTTATAACAGTAATTCATTAAAAAAACTAGTGATATTATTTAAATTTATTTCCACTAACATTTTGTCTTCCGAACAAACAATATGTTGTAACAAATTAAGCTACCAGTTAGTTTCATCTAACTTTGTTGATGTAGACGGAAACGAAAAAGTTTAAATCCGGAAAGAGATTGTTACGAAAAGGTCTGCAATTTGTTCGTTATTTGGCAAAAATAACAAGAAATAAAATATCTGTTCCACTAAAAAACATGTCGTAGTTCATAATCAGTGGTTCATAACCACTGCTGGTACACCTGGAACACAGGCCTGCTCTCACCATGTTCTAGGACATGTTGCCGGTTATCTCATAATGTTTTCCTTTACCGATTTTAATTCAATTCATGGTGTTAATTGGTGTCCTTTTCTAAAAGGAATTAAAATATATTTTTTTATTTGTTTTTTTTTTAAAGCCTCGAGTGTCTCATTCGCTCGCAGGGCCAATCGATGTTTTGTGTGATAGTGCTTCACGCTAATTTAACAATGTGTACCTGCCATGTAAACTCCGCTCTGAGGATGACCATTACTTACAAACGCTCTAAAGCGCTGTACGTCCTATGCGTTCGCTTACGCTGCGAGGTCATCATCAGAGAGTGTTTGCAGAGGACATTTATTTACCGCTGGACGTTGATTCCAGGGAACAAGATTGGAATTGATATTCCCAACCTCAACGTTCGTCGAGCTCAGCTGACTCACCCTACCGAACGTTCGAGACCTGCGTTCACATCACCAAGCGGCACACACCAGACCTGCTGGCGCATCCACGATCACGTCCCTGCGGTCTCTTCACCCTCGGGATCAACCCCTCGGCGGCCGCGTCGCTCCAGCTACGCGATATCCATAGCAGTACTAGTGCGCCTACTTTCACGGAACAATAAATTACCTAGTGACGGCCTTATAACCTGCGACCAATAAATTTTCTTGTAAGTGATGGTGAGTTTTTTTTTATCTAAATTAATACTCTCCATACGCTTCAGTGGTGATGAAATAAATTACACAAAGTAATGCGCTAAGCTGGGTTTGAACCTACCATCTTTATCGAGGCCGTCGCCATTAGGCCACTACTTCTCCCCTTTTGTTTGTTGAGTTGAAAATATTATCTTCTCAATTTTTATTTACTTTATTTAAATCTGTATCAGCAATATTTCAAATGTTTGTAAGAAAAGTACGACAAAATCAGACTTCAATTTATTAAAATTCAATCTCTTTCACTATTTTGTTAACCTTTCTCATTCACGACACGAACCGCCCACCAAACTATTTCACTCTTATCAACAAGTTTTAAGGTTCAATTTCCCAAAACGTTGTTGTTTCTAAATAATGCATGAGCCAAGATTGGTAGCGCAGACAATTCCCGGATTATCGTTGACAAGTTGACACAAGTGACGTTCTTGAAAAGGACCCTCGTCATGTCGTGTTTGGTCTAAAACTAGACCTGAATGAAATTACAATCAGGCCCTAAACTCAATCTTCCTGCGACGTTAAAGTTGTTTCTCTGTGAAAAATAAATGAATGAGATGCTGAGTTATGACTCCACAGTCTAATGATAAAATGAAAAGGTATACCTAAAGGTTCTGTCGAACCGTTACGTGTAATGATTGTGGACTCGGGACCGGACATCACAAATCAAATGATTTTAAAGTTAGACATTGTTCTTTATACACAAATATACTTAATGTTAAGTTGAAAAACCAACGAAAAACTGACAGGTTTAACAGTAGGTTCAACTCGCGGGCTATTTTTTTATCTTTATTTCGTCCCGCGCTGAGGGCTAGGACTAATTAATAAATAAATAAATATTCCACAACTATCACACAACGCCATCTAGTCCCAAGCTAAGCAGAGCTTGTGTTATGGGTACTAGACAACTGATAAACATACTTATATATTTCTAAATACATACATATTATAGATAAACTACACCCAGACACAGAACAAATGATCGTGCTCATCACACAAACATTTTTCCTGGGTGGGAATCGAACCCACGACCTCCGGCATAGCAGTCAGGGTCACTAACCACTAGACCAACAGGCCAGTCAAGTTTTTTTATCGTGGTAAATTATTATTTACCACGATAAAAAAACTCTGTATCTTGTAACCCGTGTACAACACTTTTTCTTCCTGCCCTTATCCCATACACAAAGAGGTTTAAGTACCTACTTTATACTGCTAAAATATTTGTCACGCAGTGTCCGTGCTATTGCACTTGTAATGTGTCTTTTTTGGCCAATATCTAGACGTTATAATTACTAAACCGTGTTAACTACCATTAAGAACTAGATACCATTTTACCTCCACCTAAGCAACGCCGATGCTACTCAAAAGAAAAGTGTTCTATAAAAATGTAACCGACTTCCCACGGAAAAGTTCAAAATAACCTTCAAAAAAACTTTTGTTTCGAAAGTCGGTGACTTTCATTTTATTTCATTGACTTTTTGTCACCGACTTTCGAAAGAAAAGTTTTTTTGTAGGTTATTTTGAACTTTTTCGTGGAAAGTCGGTTACATTTTTTTTTTTTAAAGTTTTTTATTTTATCTTTTTTAGTTTCAATATTCAACCAAAATTATTGTCAAATACATATTTTTTTTACATGTACACTAAAATATTGTAATCCGTAGCACCGGTTATAACATCGTCCATGTACATATGTACTCTTACACAATGAGCTAAAAATGAAAACTACTGCACCAAACTAAATGAAAATTTTATGGGACCTAATGGCAGATATACTGTATCGAACAAAAAAAGAATCATCGAAATCGGACCAGAAACCTCGGAGTAATCGGTGTAGACAATGTTGAAAACTTTTTAGGTTTTTGTTGATTTATCAAAAAGTGCTGGTCCGATTTCGATAAAATTTAATGGGACCATTCGGGAAGTATACCCTTTCCAACAAAAAAATATTTTTTCAAATCGGTTGGTAAACGACGGAGTTATGCCCGAACAAACATTAAAAAAAAATATATAAACATCCGAATTGAGAACCTCCTCCTTTTGGAAGTCGGTTAAAAAGAGAATTTATTAAAGACGCATAAGCATTTTCTTTAACGACCCAATAGCTGTATTTTTATATGCATGGACAATGAGCCTCGCTGCATTCACCTTCAGCTGTTTGCACAAAAATGTAAGCTATGTAAGTGTATACTAGATTCACAATAGAAAGTACATATTTCCTTTGAAGTGGCAGCTTGAAATACCCACTGAAAGCAGAACACTCTATTTTATGAATCAAAGAAGTAACTTTTCGCCTCTTTCTTTAAGGCTGAAGCCAAACGAGCGTAATTTTTGAGTCGTGAGTCGCAGATTTTCGGTCACTTTCATAGTCCCTTTTGCGTCGCGGAAGACTTTTTCTATGAAAACGACCGAAATTCTGCGACTTACGACTCAAAAATTACGCTCGTTTGGCCTCACCCTAAAGTATCGCGAGCGAGACAGCGACAATAGACGGTAAACAATCTCCGGTCGCGGCCGTTTTGCGGTCTCCTGTCTCGGTCTCCTGTCGCGGTCTCGCACGCGGACAGGCACCTCGGTTTGCGACGTCACGTCATCAGAAAATAACTAACAATACGCGAGTGAAGCCGCGATCATAAGCTAGAGCAATATTAATGTTATGAACACACGTACTCGTAGGTCTTCCTAAATTAACTACATATTGATCATTTGATTGGTTTTACCAAACATACTACGGTTACTGAATATTCAAATTATACTCATTAAATAAGTAAATAGTAATATTCACAGTCGAGGAGGGATTTCAGGGATGTATTATAAACTACAGGTAGATAGAATTTTATATTTCAAAATTCTATTTTTTGTCGGCACACGTTTCTAAATGCTAAAGCCTCCTGCAGACACACGCGATTAATCGCGCTGCAACAACGAGCCAAGCTAATTTCCATTCTAAAAATACTGTGAATGGACCGCGACATGTCGCCCCGCGCGATTAATCGCGTGTGTCTGCAGGAGGCTTAATGCTAGACAAATTGCAATTCGTGAAACATTGCATGTTCGCTTCATAGCCTTTTATTTTATCTGTTTGCTTGCTAGTCCGAATTTTAGAAATTTCAATTACCAGAAATAAAATCTGCAATTGACATTGTACAGACGCCAGCACATCCCCCTACAACAATTTGTCAAATTTCTTTAACAGATTTTCAACTTTATCACAATAGTGGGGGGTTCATTCGTTTGGTAAAATTTGACAGACTCGAATAGGTTTACCTGCTGGCTTCTGTACATTTTTCATCTTTCAGAAATAGCTTTATCCCAGCAGCGTTATTTAAATGAAAGCCGGCCTCTAGAGGTGAGAATTTTAATAGCAAATCATTTCTACGTCCACAATGTTAAAATCTCATTTCTCCCAAGAACGGTAGAGTATCATGTTCATTTAATGCAAATTTTCTTTAAAGAATACCTCCCGACGTGTAGTATTTTTATGGCGTTCAGATAATGAGCTTCGCCATCAGGAAAATTCTTTGAAAATTGTTTTTAAACAAAGAAATTTAGGTAGGCGTAAAAAAAATAAGTACTTCAGTGTACGAGTAACGCATTATGTTGTTTACTTTTCTAAGAAACATTAGTTGGATTCAGCACTAATACATTACAAATATGTTTAATCCTTCACGTAAAATATTGAAAAATAATGAACACGTACTTTTTTATATCAACGAACCGTGATAAGGGGGCCGTGACGTCATAACACCCTAAAAATTATGGACGTGTCGGCGTGACGCACAGCTTTGCAAGAAAGAGTCTGATGCGGTGACAATGAGGACTAATCTGAGCAGTTCCTAAAATGTCCGCTTGGGCAGCGCCACTGCCTCTGGAGACCTGTCAAACTATCAAACTCTCTAATGAGGACTAATCTGAGCAGTTCCAAAAATGTCCGCTTGGGCAGCGCCACTGCCTCTGGAGACCTGTCAAACTATCAAACTCTTTAATGAGGACTAATCTGAGCAGTTCCAAATATGTCCGCTTGGGCAGCGCCACTGCCTCTGGAGACCTGTCAAACTATCAATCAGATTAGTCCTCATTGAAACTACAAAACGTTTGTAGTGAAAAACAATTTTTAAAAAGTCAACTAGGAGTAGATTCTGTGTTAAAAAACAATTCCGTCGTGTTATTTCACTATTTTCTACATTATTTCGCAACAAACAGTGCTTACTTGTTTATTTATAATGAATAAAACAACTAGTAGCGACCTCAATTTTTCCACACTCTTTTTTGCCATAAAATCGTTGAATTTTCGTCAATCTTGGTTTTTGTAACTAATGAAAAATTATTGTTTGATCGTTTTGATGAACTAATTATTTTTTTATTAAGTAAAATATCCTATAATGCTATCGACATGAGCAATTGAGTATATATAATAATAATAATATTCCACAACTATCACACAACGCCATCTAGTCCCAAGCTAAGCTGAGCTTGTGTTATGGGTACTAGACAACTGATAAACATACTTATATATTTCTAAATACATACATATTATAGATAAATTACACCCAGACACAGAACAAATGATCGTGCTCATCACACAAACATTTGTCCTGGGTGGGAATCGAACCCACGACCTCCGGCATAGCAGTCAGGGTCACTAACCACTAAACCAATAGGCCAGTCAATAATAAGTCAGTTAATAAATTAATATATAGACAATATTAATCAATCTTGAAATTACTGACACAATGTTCTGAAGCTTAACCGCAACGTTCACAGTATTATCCAGGATAATCCGACACGATCTGTTCTATGTCAGTAATTATCATGATTTATCCCCAATGAGCTTATTATATCAGTCGTCGACATCTGATAACTCCATTGTCTTACTTAATATTAGATACGTAAAAGCTTGGAAGAATGAATGTATGTTTATAATTCAAGCTAGACATGGGCGCCGCCTTAAAAATTCTCGGCGGCGGCGCGCTGACCAATTTCAATCGGCGGCGGCGTGGCGCCGGCGGCGTAGGTTTTTACTACCTTCAACTAAAACTCAAAAACTACTCCCTATCTTCTTTAAGCCGGGACGACAGGAAAATGTCAGTCCTATACATACAGTACAGTAAATACTTTATACAGATCAGGTCATCAGGTACAAAAAAAAACCATTTTCCAAAGGGACACTTTAATAACATCGTAAAAAATTTTTCAACATAAACACAGATAATCTAAACATTAAACAACTAATTCAAGTTACACCTTCAGAGAAGCGGGGACTCAATAAGAAAATAAGCAAGTTGGTACGACGTGACCTCGAAACTACCAATACAAGCCGAATTGAAAATGCAATACAAGAAAATCAGGGTGCTAAAGTGTTCGCCCAACAGCTGAAACGCTCGTATCTGACGAAGCTTAGATCACCTATTGGCCAAACCATAACCTCAAAGCTGGAGATCCTAGCTGAGATAGAAGACTTATGGCCGGTTGTTCGACAGTCGTGGTCCACAAGCCACCTCTTCAGAGGTTAACCGAGCCACTCTGACCCGCCAATACACCGATGAACTGCCGGAAATAAGCCTAGATGAGGTTGTGTTGGCCGTCAGGCAGCTTAAACATGGAAAAGCCCCGGGTGAAGACGGAGTCACTTCGGAGCTTCTGAAATCAGGTGGAAAGCCCGTACTTCGGGAGCTCCAAAAGCTATTCAACTCTGTTTTAGACACAGGGAGAACTCCAAAGGCATGGAACAGGACTGTTGTGATCCTTTTTTCAAGAAGAGCGACAGATCTCTATTGAAAAACTATCATACTTATCGTATCGCAACTCTTTTCCTGCTGCACATCAATTACCTACTTCAATCTGGTGTTGTTGGGTACGCAGATGACAGTACAGTTTCAGAGAGATACGTGACCATCGGGGATGAAGTTTGTTCCTTGTGAGAGGCCATGGTTGAGCGGACAAATTATGCCTTAACCTTGTTTATCAGTTGGGTGATGACAATATTTTGGTCTCTTTTAACGACACCAAAACACAGGCTTGTCTTTTTACAAAATGGAGTCGTTTGGACCAAATTCCTACTTTTCAGGGTGCATCTGTACCTCTGAATGACCGACTCGAGCTCCTAGGCATGGAGATGACTTCTAGTCTCAACTTTGGAGCCACCATTGTGTTCAAAGCCCGACTTGCGGCCAAAAAGCTGGACATCCTAAATAGAGTGAAGCGGTACTTCACGACGGGACTTATCAAATTACCGTGACCCTGGAACGTAAAGGGCTATTGAAAGACACCGTGGATTTTAGTCAGTACAAGTCTGACAGTCCCTCCCACTCTGCTCTGGGTGGGAGGACTCATTTGATGATTTTACCACGCTAAAAAAAAAGCGGTACTTCACGCCTGGACAGCTTTAAACTTTTTACAAAGCACCAGTCCAATCCTGCATGGAGTATTATATGGCCACCTTTGGGATGGCTCAGCTAAATACCAACTTGCCGCTCTTGACTCAGTGGAATGCAGAGTTAAGAGGCTCATTGGCGACGTAAAATTGGTGAATGCCAAGCTCCATGGCTTGACTCATTGCCGCAAGGTTGCCTGCCTGTCGGTCTTCTACAGATTGTACTTCGGAGAGTGTACCCAAGAACTCCACGATCTCATCTCAACAGGCCCCTTCTATCATCGCACATCTAGACGCACGGCAAATTACCACCCTTACCTTATTGCTATACCACAAATTCGCACTAAGCGTTTCCAAGCGTCTTTTAAAATGCGGACAGCGAAGGAGTGGAACTCTCTGCCTGCATCTGTGTTTCCGAACACATACATTAACCCTAATCTCTTCAAAGATAGAGTGAACAGGCTTCTTCTGGGTAAGCTCACTCCATTGTCAACCTTGTCTTAGTTACTCCTGACCTAGACTGAGGCCAAGAACAAACCCATTGCACATAAAAAAAATCGTCCCATATCACTCCAGAGCCACGTCTATAAACTGTTTTCGAGGGTCATCACAAATCGTCTCGCAAGAAGACTTGACGAGTTTCAGCCTCTGGAGCAGTCTGGGTCTCGCGGAGGATTTAGCACCACACAATGAGTCAGGTTATACAGAAGTCCGAAGAGCATAACCAGCCCCTGTACTTAGCATTTGTGGATTATGAAAAGGCCTTTGACTCCGTTGAAACCTGGGCTGGTTCTGCAATCACTGCAGCGATGTCAAGTGGACTGGGGGTACATCGAAGTGCTGAAATGTCTCTGACGCAGCGACTATGAGTGTCCAAGTACAGAACCAGCAGTCTAAACATACCCTGCTGCGCAGGGGGGTGAGACAGGGGGATGTTACTCGTATATCCCCAAAACTATTCACCAATGATTGTTGGAATATTAAGTCAGTCATTTTGGATGAGTCGATCACGAAAACAAATACACGTCATTACGCCACTCACGCCGCGCGGTGAATGTCGGCGGCGGCGGCGGCGTGCGGAGTGCATACGGCGGCGCCGCGCCGGCGCGGCGCCCATATCTAATTCAAGCACGATGGATCTTGGTAAAATTGGCACAGAGATAGATTATAATCAAAATGATATTATTTATTCCGAAAATTAGTTGTAACAAATTCTTAAGTACGGCAAAAAAGAACTAAATGAGGATAATGTGGATTTTGTTTAACTAGATGGGGCCGATTCGTTTCGTATTTGACTACTCTGAGAAAAACAGCTGAAACAAACTCAGAGGTCTAAAATTTGATGAATTACATATATTCACCTTGTATTACGTTCACGTAAGATAATTTTGGGATAAGATTTGCCACTGGCAGAATCAGGTTAATAAAAAATTATATTGAATTGAAAACTTAATTATTTATTTAACTACATATTTATAGACACGACACAATAATATACAACACAGGATAATTTATTTATTTATGTAACCTTCCGCGTCGCTACTTGCTTACGTTTGGGCGCTCCTTGTGGGGCTCCACACCGCTGTCAATGTGGTGAAGTAGTCGACTGCCTCGGGCACCATGGCCTTTCCTGTAGCAGGAGTGCAGGTCGGTTGGGGCGACACGCTAGCGTAAACGACATAATCCGTCGTGCTCTTGTCACCGCCGGGGTGCCAGCCGTCTTAGAACCCAGTGGCTTGGCACGCGACGATGGGAAGAGACCAGATGGTATGACCATAATGCCATGAGAGCTGGGTAGACCTTTGGTGTGGGATGCAACATGTGTCGACACCCTTGCGCCATCCCATCTTCCTAGTACAGCGTGTTGTGCTGGCGCTGCTGCTGCAGGTGCTGAAAACTCCAAGCGGCGCAAATACATTGGCTTAGTTAGTAGCTATGTGTTTGAGCCGTTTGGGGTTGAAACTCTAGGGCCATGGGGTCCGAGCGCTCACAAAGTTTTTAATGATATCGCCAGGCGATTAGTCGACTCTTCAGGTGACCAGAGGGCTGGCCTATTTCTAGGCCAACGAATCAGCATTGCCATACAACGTGGCAGCGGTTGACAGCGATGTGGACGAATTCTTTGACGCCCTTTGAATGTTTTTCTTTTCTTTTTCTTTTTTGTACATATTACTCTTTAGTTATTATTGCCATTTTACTTGTAGATTAAAACTTAATTTACTATGTTATTATGTAATAAACACTACGTTATTATAGAATTTAATAGTAGAAAAAAAAAATATGTACACTAAAACACATAGATACAAGAAATACCATACAGAAAAAAGAGCACAAAGGCACTGCTAGCAAGTTTTTTGTTAAAATACAAAAAACTTCCAGCAGACCAACGACAGAAGAGAGATAGACATCAAAACGTAGACACAGTGCACGAAAAAAAACTTGAGAGGTGTCAAGGGACACCCGGATGGAACGAAGTTACTGTATACACTCAACAAAAATAATCGTCGCGACACCACACTGTTCAATGCGAAATAGAAAGACGAAACGAAAATAATTATCTGACTTGCTTTCTATAAGAGAGTGAGAGAAACATGCACACACCGCACGGCTTACAATAGCTTACTTCAGCAAAAAGCGTCGTTACAACTTTTTTTTTCCGTCTAGCCCCGTTTCGCAACGCGCGATAAGGAACTTCGTTCCAAAAATCAAATAAAATATAAACATACTATTAAAATAAACTACTTATGATGTAAAATTGGAACACGAGGAGTATTCATAATTAGTTCCCTTTTAAAAATGATACTGCTACACGTCCTTATTTTCTGCTTTTACATACAAAATAACCTTTCACAGAGAGCTGAAACCACTTTATATTCTATGCAGCTATCTTGTGATCTTGGGGTCGGATCCCTTCGTCGTCAATTAAGGTCTCTTTGGTTATAAACTACGTCCATTTTCAGTAGGTATATACCGAAGGTATATTGTTAAACAGAATTTAACGACAAATTTAGCTGTAGACTCTGCTCTATGTGAAATATGAGACGATGGAATCTTGTTTTACTGATTGGTTGTTATGGATGATAAGCCTCTATACATACACGTGCGAAACAGGTACCTGTTGTATTTCCGGTTTTTTTTGTGTGGAAAAGTATGACCAAATGTGTCCTCACGCCCTTTCTTGGAGGAGGCCCTGTTTCGTCCGTTGCCTTCTGACTCACAGTGCCGCGGAACCCTGTTTAAGTGGTCCCATGACACTGCCTGACGCACGTCCTCACCGGGCACGGTTGTTTCGGGAGGTACTCGTACCTGTGTCAGAGGAAAAAGGAAGAAACATCTGGATGCCACTGCAAGGACCGCCCGGAGGACACGGTGAAGCATACGGTGCAGGATTGCCCCGCTTGGGCAGAGACCTCTTGCGCCCGGCATTGGTCGAGGCCATGCTGCGGGGCGATACGGAGTGGGAAGCGGACGCCTCCTTCTGCGAAGCAGTCATGCTCACGAAGGAGGAGGCGCGCCACGCGAGGGAGGGAACAGCGTCCTCCCTCCAGCCCAGCAGCCGCAGTGGTGGACGCCCACGGCGACGGACGTCGCAAGACGATCTCCGGCCACCGTAGGCGCGGGCATGCGGGCGGCGAGTAAAGGACAACTCGCTGTCCGACCATGGACCATGCCCGAGTCGACGCGCGCCTCAAAGAGCGTCATCATGATGACCCTCTAGAGGGCCAAATCCTGCCGGGGTCGCGAGACTTATATCATTACCGTGACCCCGGAACTAAAGGGCTATTGAAGGACACCGTGGATTTTAGTACAAGTCTGAAAAACTCTGAAAAAGTATGTCCACAACTGATAATTTTATTCTGGCGATTAAACTATCTACACAATGAGAGACAATTATTCAGTGAGATTCATTAATTTTCCTGATCAAAACTGATGTTTCGACGACACGGTTAGCGCAGTGGCTGAGTGATTGGACTGCTGCGCTGCGCATCGCGGGTTCGATTCCCGAACGGAGCAAATATTTGTATGATCTACAAGTAGTTGTTCCAGGTCTGGGCGTTTGTGTATGTGAGTTTATATGTCTGTAAACGTACCCGCCACACATGGGAAATTCCTAATGTGGGGCAACGCTTTCTAAAACAAAATGATGTTTGGATCACAACTTTCTTAATATAAAGCTACTAAGAAACTTATATATTTATGGTAACAAACAATCTATCTTTGCTCTTGTAACACTACAATAATGAGACGCAAAATTGCCAAAATACATTTATTCCGAGAAAATTCTGCTGAGACTCAAAATAAAAGCCTTATATGAATGGCTGTAAAAACTGTGTTAAGGGAACAATAAAAAAATAGATTATGAAACAGGTTACAATAAATCTGGCGAAATTACAGCCCACTTTGTTTACAACAAAAAATCTCTTTCATTTCACTCGTGAACGAAATCTCGAACACAAGACTTATTAAACTTTCAACTGAACCAACAAGTCTTGGCAACATCGCTCGAGAATTCGGAGGTATAAAAATGCGACTTGAGCACAATCATAATATGAAATTCGATAAAAGAATTCTTTACAAAACGACGAATAACTTTCCATTTTGTGAATTTTATCACAAGTTATATTGTGATTCTGCTAAAGAGGCATTTTAAGACACTCGGGCCTCACCTGACTTTTATTGCCCCATCTCTGTTTTATTTAGACCCATTCTTTTGCTGTCACCCGTTTTGTAAAAGAAGCGTGCCGTATTTTATCAGGGAACATTGGTCCTTACATTTTTTATGGTTTTGTGAATTGTTTCGTTTCTCTATATGAATATGTAAGTATTTAAACATCTCAAAGAAAGCTGAAAGTAACTTGCTCTGCCTATAATCATCATCTGCATGCCTAGCCTTTTCCCAACTATATTGTGGTCGGCTTCCAGTCGAACCAGATGCAGCTGAATATCAGTATTTTACATTGAGCGACTGCCGATCGGACCTCCTCAACCCAGTAACTGGGCAATACGATACCCCATGATGTCTTATCATGGGGTATCGTATTGGTTGTCAGATTTATGAGCTCCTGACTAAAAGTAACGACTGTAACTTGCTCTGCCTATGAGTATATCTAATAATTTATGTCGATACTCTTAGCGCGTTGGATGAACGATTGACACTGCGCTGTTTAGTGCTGTTTCAATTCCTGGTAGAAATATCTGTATGAACTATAGGTAAAGCTGTTTGATTATGTGAGATTAAATGTTTGTAAATCATGCAACATACAGAAAATAAAAATAACATCTGAAAACATCAAAACCAAAGCCATTTTTCCAGAAATCAAACAGTACAAAAAAACAGTACAATAACCACCGTCAATATATTCCCAGCAATTGAACACGTGAAAAAACTGTCGATTAAAAAGTATGTTGCCTGAAATAATATTCGTCAATTTCGTTACAGCAGGTTGAACAAATTGCATATTTATTTCGATGTCCGAATCGATTTGTTCACTTTTATTGCTTGCGGGATATCAAAAGCTATGGAACCTACCGCTGTATTTTTTTATATATTGAGGCTAGTTTATGCTCTCGGCGTGCCTGCGTGAAATACGGTAATCGTTAAGATAACCGTCCCCTAGGATTGATTCAAACCCTTATTTTATTTCTAGACACATCTGCAAAAGTAAATGTAACGGAGAAAATCTTTACTTTTTATAAAATAATGTCACTAAAAACGTGTACGCATTTTTTATATAAACTTTAATCCTTATTTTTCGAAATAACTGAGCCGATTTTAATGTAACTTAAATACACCCGATTGATCTTCAGAAACTAGCTTAACTAAACCGATTTAAAACTTTCGATGAAAACAAAGATTTCCATTTACCATTTTTAATTAAATAAAACATTTTAGCCGCTAGTATTTAATAAAGTAAAGGTCAAAAAGACTGGATTTTAATAAAATATTAACAAGTATACCTTAACTTAATTCAATTAGTTTCGTTTCTCCGTTTAATGAAATTTTGAATTGGTTTAAAGGCCAATATTGTTTGCCGTAACTCCACTCACTTTACTATCCAGTCGAATGAAAATTTATCAGTGCTTTTAGAAAATATCTATTTTGGTATCAAGTCTGAAACCTTATAATGTCAAGGTGAAACTATTATAAGCACTAAAGAACGATGAAAATATATCTTTTCAATGAATTTTCTGCTGGAAAATTTATTTCATACAAATAATTCCCAAACTAAGGCGTCACGTGAAGTAAAAATAAAGAAGAAAGTCTGTAAAGAAATTTTTTTTTATCATTTAGATCAAAATTTTTACCAAGGCTCAAAATAATGACTACTAATCAAAGAGATCGGTACATAAATCCGTAACATTGAGTAAATATTGTATGCGAAACGAATATTTTTAATTTACACCCTACAACTTCTTTATTTTCTATTTTATCTTAGTTTAATTTTAGTTCTTTATTCGTTGCGAATATTTTGTTTTAAATTTTTCAATAAAATTAGGTACTTATTTATTTTACATTTACGTCGAGCACTCGGTGCTAGCGCCTCAAAAAGGGTAGGAAACAATTCCACTCTCCGATTCCCAAATTCACCGTCTGCTATCAGAATCAGTGTTCCCTTCACCGCAATGATCCAATATGTAACAGACACCGCGCCATCTGCCGGTATAAAACGGCCACGTTAAGCAATTCTTCTAAAAGTCGTTAACTTCGCGAATTTCTTGCAAATCATATTAGCGATTCTTACAATATTTATAAAATTGTTACACGCACAAGCAAAATTGCTTTTTGTTAGTTTATATAAAATAAGGTTGTATATGTAGCGCCATTAACTATTGTAGTTTTCAGTGTTGTGTGACACGTTCTATGTTTTTTGAATATATCTTCCGTTTCAAGTCAAATACAAGCATGTCGTTTTATTAGGTTATGGGCCCAGAATTATGGTTTTTTAGGATTTCTAGCTAATTATCGCGAAGTTTTAAGCTATCAAGTGAAAAGTGTGATAGTAAATCGCAGTAAGATAATTAGATCAGCTAGCATAGGCGCTCAGTTATATTTTAGTTTTTTGCAAGAGTGCAAATTCAAAAATGGCGGCGAATTACATTATAAATGTGCCGAAATTACGGGGCAGAGAAAATTACAGCGAATGGGTATTTGCAGCGGAAAACTTTTTAATCCTAGAAGGAATGATGAAATGCATCAAACCTGAGGAAGATATTACAAAGTTTGCCGAGGATGATGCAAAAACAAAAGCGAAGCTGATTCTCACGATCGACTCCTCACTGTATGTGCACATTAGAAATGTTTCCACTACCAGGGAATTATGGCAGAAGCTAAAGGCATTATTTGACGATTCTGGATTTCAAAGAAGAATAAGCTTACTACGAAATTTAATTTCCATAAGATTCGAAAATTGTGTTTCGATGATTGCTTATGTGACACAGATTATAGAAACAGGGCAAAAGTTGAGTAATACTGGATTCCAGCTAAATGACGAGTGGATTGGTTCTTTGTTACTGGCGGGTCTACCTGAAAAATATGCCCCCATGATAATGGCAATTGAACATTCGGGAATTCATATTACAACAGACGCCATTAAAAGTAAGCTTCTTGACATGGAATCAGGAAACGGAACGAACGGAAGGAACGATGAATCGAATGGCGCTTTGGCCAGTGGTTTTAAAGGTTGGCAACACTCATCGACAGCCAGAAAGTCTATGGTTAGCAAAAATAACAATCATGGCGGCCAACATGGGACGACATTGTCAACAAAGGCGAAGAAAGAAATTAAATGTTATCGATGCAAGCAAATAGGTCATTATAAGTCACAATGTACGGCTGAAGTATCAAATAACAAAGAAAATGAACGTAAACAAACCAATGTGTTCAGTGCGGTCTTTCTAAGCGGAAACTTTAATAACCAAGAATGGTATGTTGATTCTGGCGCCAGCGTTCACTTGACGCCAAATAAACAATGGCTCGAGAATATTTCTTACGAAAAAGAAGGTCAGATTATTATAGTAGCCGACAAAAAGAAAGTGCCGATTGCGTGTTCTGGCGATATAAAAATTACTACCAAAGTAAATGATTGCAGTTTTGATGTGGACATAAAAGATGTGTTTTGTGTACCGGAATTGACAACTAACCTATTATCAGTTAGTCAATTAATTCACAAAGGGAATAATGTTGTATTTACTGCAAACGCCTGTGAAATATATAATCAGAAAGGTACACAGGTAGCTTATGCATTATTGAAAAATGGAGTTTACAAGCTACAACTTCAAGAAAATATTATGTCTGCAGCAGCGATTATAACTGGTGAGCTCTGGCATCGCAGGATGGGACACGTAAACAGTGAATGTCTTAATAAAATGCAGAATGCAGTTGAGGGATTAACCTTGAAGGAGAAAGTTGACATTACAAAGGCTACGTGCACCGTGTGCTGCAAAGGTAAGCAGACAAGATTACCATTTACACATGTTGGTAAGAGAAGTACAGAGGTGTTGAATATTATTCACACAGATATCTGTGGTCCTATGGAGTGCGATTCTATTGGAGGTTCTAAATATTTCATTTTATTTATTGATGATTTCAGCAGAATGACAGCTATTTATTTTCTGAAAAACAAAAGTGATGCTTTGAAAAGTTTCAAAGAATATAAAGTGTTAGTTGAAAATCAGACAAATAAAACGATAAGAATTATTAGAAGTGACAATGGAAGAGAATTTTGCAATGCTGAGTTTAATAACTACTTAAAGAAAATGGGAATAGTTCATCAAACAACATGTCCATATACCCCGGAGCAAAACGGACTATGTGAGCGTATGAACAGAACCTTAGTCGAGAAAGCAAGGTGCATGCTTTTTGATGCACAGTTAAGCAAGGAGTTCTGGGCTGAAGCTACGAACACAGCGGTATATTTGCACAATCGCACAGGTTTGTCCATATTGCAAGGAAAAACACCTTATGAACTGTGGCATTGTGTCAAGCCAGACATAAGTCATTTAAGAGTTTTTGGCAGCATGGTAATGGTACACATAGCTAAAGAAAAGAGAAGAAAGTGGGATGAAAAAGCTCATAAATGTATCCTAGTGGGCTATGCTGATGGGAGCAAAGGCTACAGAGTGTATGATCCAGCTAAGAAAGTGATAACAATTAGTCGAGATGTGATAGTTGTTGAGAAAGAAAACACTACCATAACAGTAATAGAAAAGGAAACAATTAAAGATACAGACCAGCCATCTTCAGTGGGGGATAAGGAAGAGAAGCTGTCTGATAGTCTCACAACACATGAAAAGTCTACAGATGACTCTGACTCCGAGTACATACCTAGCGAGTATAAAGATGGAGAAGAAACTTTAGAAGAAACTGTGACAACCACAAGGGAAGTAAGAAACAGAAGACCACCCGATAGATATGTTTTCAGTAGCCAAAGTAATGCTGCCTGTCCTCAAGAAGCTGGAGTTTTAACATTGCAGGAGGCATTGGCTGGACATGAAAAACAGTATTGGCTAGAAGCAATAAAAGAAGAACTTCAATGTTTTGAAGATAATCAAGCATGGGAGTTGGTTGATGCTCCAAAAAGTGGTTGTGTGGTTAAGTGTAAATGGGTTTTAAAGAAAAAATGTGATGTGGATGGTAAAGTTATATATCGTGCGCGTTTAGTGGCAAAAGGTTTCACTCAGAGATATGGTGTGGACTACAATGAAACATTCTCTCCAGTGACTAGGTATTCTACTTTAAGATTATTGTTTGCCTTGTCTGTAAAATTAGATTTTAAAACAACACACTTAGATGTAAAAACAGCTTTTTTAAATGGACATCTTGAAGAAGAAATTTTTATGCAAAAACCAGATTGTATTGGTGATTTTAATGATGGTAAAGTCTTAAAATTGAAAAAGGCCATTTACGGGTTAAAACAATCTTCAAGAATGTGGTATAAAAAGGTTGATGACTGTTTGTGTAGCATTGGTTATGTAAAATCTAAATATGAACCTTGTTTGTTTATTAAGAGAAACAAGAAGTGTTTAACAGTAATTGCATTGTATGTTGACGATTTCTTCATATTTTCTAATGATTGTAACGAAGTAATATACTTGAAAGAGTCTTTAGGAAACAATTTCAAAATGAAAGACTTAGGTACTATAAAACAATGTTTGGGTATGCGAGTTGTGTGCAATCAGAATTCTGTAACATTAGACCAAGAGGGTTATATAGACCAGTTGTTAGGTAAAGGAGTTGGCTAAATTGAAGTATGTACAAGAATCCAGCCACTTATAGACATTGGACCTAGCACTGTATAACGATGAATAGCTCAATATTAATATTTCACATAAAAAAAGGTTCAACAAGTTGTCATTTCTTCGCAATCTTGAAAAAAAAAAGTGAACACCTATCATTAAAAGTACTATAAAAACTGCAAATAATGCTAACATTGCATCCACACAAGAAGAACTAATCTATCTACTAGTGTTAACCCCATCAAAATCTGTTAGTTATATCAGTGAAGACAGGCTGACAAATAAACGTGCCGGGGGACTTCATATTGCAAAGCATGTCGTGATTGATAAATCTTTTCTGAACTACGAGTAGTTATTGAACACTTTAATTAGCTCAAAATACATTTAATTATTTCGAAATGAAACAAGAAAAATAGTACTATATTTAGGTATTCGATAATCTGTGATTGATATAAATTAAAGCGTACGACGCGAAAGACTGTTGAATGTTTAAATGTCATTTTATTCACGTAATTTAAATCTGGGTGTGATGTTGTAAAATTCTTCAACTTTGAATTGTTTCTGTCTACTGCATGGCGATCTAAACTTCTCACAGAACTGCCACAAGTTATGCACACCGTTGCGTGACCGAATTTTGCCATACGAACTTCACAAGTTGCTCCTGAATTCAGCAGTTCATGACAAGGATGACAAGACAAATGTTGGCATTCCTTGGAACCTAGAAAAAACGTAATTACATTAGTACCTACATGAATTAACTTTACTGTTTACCTATACATCTAAATATTATGACATCTAAGGCAACCAATCTGTTGGGAACGCAATCGGGGCCGCGGCGTCCTCATCTTCCGCCTGACGTAGGTCCTCACGGGACACGGATGTTTTAGGAGGTTCTTGTGTTGGATTGGGCGGAAAATAAAAGCGTGTCGCCACTGCGAGGACACAGTGTGGGGATTGGGTTTGGGCCGAGCATCGCCAGGACCATCTGTAAATGTCTTACCTCTATTGTTAACCATCGTGATACGATGGTGAGTAGAACAGCAAGCAATGACGTCTTCATTGCTTGCTTGCTATGCCGCCGCAATCTTTGCGTGGGTATACCACAGTTTATTTATTGCATGATGAATTGAATGCAAGTCCGTGTTGAGTGGCGATAGGTCGGTAGGTATAAGCAAACAGAAAGTCCAATAAACAAGCGGGGGTGAAGAAAAAGCCCAAATAAAGAATTACAACGAACAATTAAACGGCAGAGCGTTCAAATGACATCTGACGTTTGTTTTTTTTTTCTTAAAGATGGGACCGAACTCAAAGTTCACAGAATCGATAAAAGAATCGATTGGTTAGAAAGTAGTTTGATAACACTTCAGTTAATATTATTCGACAAAAAATATGAACTAAGACTAAACGAAGAAGCACATTCAGAAGTTTAAAAAACAAAAAGTTGAGTTTCGTGGACGAATCACTTTTTCTTTACGTTGTAAAATCGTCAAATGAGTCTAAATCTACGGTGTTCTTCAACAGCCCTTTATGTTCCAGGGTCACGGTAATTCGTTTTCCGAATCAAAACGTGTAACGTAAAAACAAAAAACTAAATAGGACACTGAATTGAACTCTATCGATTCCCGCCAAAAACTTGCATTTTCAACGCCATTCCTTAATTATTTCAGGAAAGAAATCGTTTTGAATCCCGTTAGTGATAATCGATTAAGTACAGTTTCATTTTGACAATCTGGAAAAGCTTTATGACCCTTCCCTAGTCTACATTATTTCATCGTGGCCTTGTCATGTCAATAAAAAATGCACAGAAAGCAATTCAGATACTTTTTTATGTTTAACAGTTTATATAAGTATTAGGAAATTATTAAACACTAAACAATTCATTAATGAATTTTTAAATACTACGAGTTAATGTGAAAGTCATATAGATGACTGGGGCAGTCATTTAGCCAACTCCTTTAAAATGTTGGATTGTCACACATCAAATACACCAATGGAATGTAAACTGAATCTCAGTATAGGTAACAAATGTGATATTAGTTTACCATATCAATGCCTGATAGGTAGTTTAATGTATTTGTCAGTTTTAACTCGTCCGGATATATCATATTCAGTTAGATAAATGAGCCAATTTAATAATTGTTTTACTAAAGAACATTGGCAGCATGCAAAAAGAATTTTGAGATATTTAAAGAAGACAAAACATTATGTTTTAAAACTTTTTAAAAAAAAGTACCGACTTCAAAACAAATATAAAAAAGTTTAAAATAACTTTTCTTTCGGAAGTCGGTGGCAATAGTCAAAGACACAACAAAACAAAGCCACCGACTTCCGAAAGAAAAGTTATTTTAAACTTTTTTATATTTGTTTTGAAGTCGGTACTTTTTTTTAAAAAGTTTTTATTTTACCCTTTTTAGTTTATTTATTACATATTCAACCCAAATTCTTGTAAAATACAAAATTTTCTTACATATGCACTAATCTTGTAATCCGTCACAACATAAAAAAATCCATATCTCCAAAACTACTGAACCGATTTTGATGAAACTTGTAGTGTACCCTAAGTTGAACAATACCTAGTACAACAAAAAAAGAATTACTTAAATCGAACTTATAGTTCCGGAGATATGCGTGCACAAACATAAAAACATACATACATACATACATACATACATACATACATACATACATACACTTATGAAATTTGGCACATTTGTTCAGATGCTGATATAGACTAACATATATGAAAACTGGGCAGTTCTGATAATATTACATACATACGGGTCGAATTGATAACCTCCTTTTTTTTGAAGTCGGTAAAAATATGACTCAAAACTTAACTCTGAAATAATTGGTTATGTTGATGCCGATTGGGGTAGTGATGTTATTAGTAGGAGGTCATACACAGGTTATGTTTTTGAACTATCAGGTGCTGCAATATCTTGGGAAAGCAGAAAACAAAAGGTTGTTGCACTCTCTAGTACAGAGGCAGAGTATATAGGGATCTCAGAATGTTGTAAAGAAGCTATTTACTTACGAAACTTGCAATGTGAAATTACTGACAGTTTATATACTATTATTCTGTACAATGACAACCAAAGCGCACAACAAATTTTGTTGAATCCTGTTTTCCATAATAAATCTAAGCATATAGATATTAGATATCATTTTTGTAAACATATTGTTGCTCAGAAGTTGGTAAATGTTCAGTACCTATGTACAGCTGATATGCCAGCTGATTTGCTTACAAAAAGTTTAAGTTCAATTAAGCATAAAGCTTTTATGAATGCTGTTGGCTTAGTTGAAAAATAAGTTATTGTGTTATTTTATATAGTGGGGGTGTTAGTTTATATAAAATAAGGTTGTATATGTAGCGCCATTAACTATTGTAGTTTTCAGTGTTGTGTGACACGTTCTATGTTTTTTGAATATATCTTCCGTTTCAAGTCAAATACAAGCATGTCGTTTTATTACTTTTCATATCTGAACATAGATTTTTAGCATGGACTGAGCATTAGCTGCTTTTTGTACGACATAGATTATGTCTTTGGTAATAAAAAATAAAATTAACCAATATTTCATTTGACATTTGGCTAGGAAAGGTCCAGTCCATACACAGACATAAAGTCTATGTATTTTATGGAACTTTTTTACGATTCCCCATTAAAAACTGATAAACAGATGGATTGTGTGTAGAAAATGTAATACGAATTGTCAATTAGGGGATCATTTAACAATTTTTCGTATGATTCAATTAGAAATTGCAAAAGTGGCCTTTTTAGACCCGCCTGCTCTCGATTCTATAACGTAGTATGTGTCAAGTAACGCACCCTGCGATAAATCAGCCATCCATTCGTATCACTAACTCAATTGCTCCCCGGCACGTCTTCAACGTATCTTGGGTCGATTTACACTTGCCTTGATAAATTAAACGATTTATGGGAACACCTCCGTCTTGGTACGTCGTCAAGATAAGCACTCACTTGCACGCCGCGCAATTGATGTTATTCACTGGTTTTTTTGTCGTAAATCATTCAAAATGGGACGTCATTTCGGACGGGTTGTGTGATGGTGAAATAATTATGATTATGAGTTTGATTTCAAACGTTTATGGATTGATGGCCGTTACTTTGTGAATGACTCGTAAGTTTTTTTGCAAAATAAACTGAACTAAGTATTGGAAACTCTAATTCAGACAATCTGAATTGGCAATTAATCCGAACAGTCGATTTCTATTTGTTGCTTATTATTTTTAATCCAGGTGTTCCCAAAGTTTCAGCTAGTCGATACTGGCTGATTACTGGTTGAAAGCTCGACCGTATCTAAACACGTTAATCTGATTTTAAGACTCCGAATTTCTTCTTTATGGTTTATCTTGTGCATAGAAAGAATCGTGTTCGAATCGTTCCAGAGAATGACCATTAGTAATATCTCAAAGCGTCCCACTAAGCTCTCTACGGCTTACCAAGGCACCGCGGTGCACAAATTAGGAACCGCTCGCGCTGGTCTAATCTGAGTAATGCTGTTGTTTTCCAACTGAGGAGTTTAGGGCACAATAGTCAGAATAATGGACAAAATCTCTTTTATGAAAAAGGCTATTCCGACAAAAAATATGGTCTTTTGTGTTATGGTCTGGTGTTCTAAGAGGTGTGTTTGAAGCCTTTGCAATATAATAGGTACTGGGAACTTCCCAAAATGCTCAAGATTAAATTACGTACCTACTTCAGTAAGTTTCCATTACCAAGAAATCCATTTAAGAATCAGCTCGGATCATTTAACTTTAATCATATTAATGGTTTCAATTTAAAATATTGGCTCATCTTGTACGACGCAGTTATAGATGGCTAATCTCCGCTGAGATTGGCCGCAGTGGCCGAAATCGGTCAGGTCAGGACTATATGATTATTACTACGCAGTTTTAAAACAAATACTTCAACATTTCAAGCTAAAATGGTCGAACAGTCTTGAAAAAGCTGTTCAGATTGCTACAAAAGTGAAAGAGAAAGATTTAAAATTGTAATAAGAAGTAGAAATGAATTCATAAATTTCACTGGAACCAATACTTTAATAATGAAGACAAAGTTTCAGAAATATCCTCACTTTTTCAAAGGCTATTTCAAAAGTTCAAAAGAGTCTAGACTCACAAATCATAAAAGCTTATACGTGCCAAACAGGTAATAAATAAAAGTTCCAGCAATATAATAATATTTCCAAGAAAGTATTCCAGCAAAATTTTGTCTTCCAACGAATAAAAGAACGATAACAATAACTGATCTTTAGAGAAGTTCAGTTTGTTATTTTTGCGAAAAAATAATAAATTGATGAAACCGAAAGAAACACTACTGTAAATGCTATGCTGTATGATTATAAAGCCTGGCGTCCACCAGAAACAGGTCGAATCCAGACGAGTCGCATTTATTCCATTTCACACACAAATCTTATCGAATTGTTCATTCATCGCAAGTTTGCATCCTCAAAACTCGAATGAAAATAGTAGATTATTAACCAAGGGGATAAAGCAGTGTCTTCTGTCGCGGGTACGATTTAAATCGCGAGCGTAACGAAGGACTCGAGGTTTACTCCCGAGCGTAGCGAGGGTGTTAAAAACTTAAATCACGAGCGAAGCGAGGGATTTAAGACGAGTCCTGAGTGTAGCGAGGGATTTAAGTTCACCCAAGACTAAGACAGCTTTATCACCGAGGAAAATATTCTACTTTTCGTACCATTTGCGAAAAAATTAACACAATAATAATATGAGATAAGCATTTATTCAAAATAATGACAATTAAAATAAACTTAACGTTTATGTAGGTATTTCAAGAAAACAAAAACGCGGCAAATTCCTGGACTAATATTTTTTTGTCGGAAAAGCAAAGGCATCAAGCTCATACGGCCTCGTCGGTTTTCTTACTGCATAATAAATACGTATTCCTTTTTCAAAAAGATGTATAATGCAATGGTGTAAACACAGATGTAGTTCAGTATTTTCGGTAATATAAGTATTCCAAATTTAAATCACATTCTCCCCCTAGAGGATGAATGAAATTCAGTACAATTTTCTTTCCCTGTTTTTAACAGATTAATAATGACTATTGTTACGTTCGCTTTTTGTGGCATAGAATGTCACTTTTTTGAGCAAGTGGTACGAAAATGTTCTTTTTTTGTTCTTTTTTTTTTCTTTTTCAGCCTCTTTGCCCCTCGGCTCGGCTGGACGCATGCAGTGACGCAGACGCAGCATAGTGAATGAAAGGAAGAAGGAAGCGACTTTCTGCGTTTAGATTCGACTCTGATCTACGCTCCGTGTGGACGCGATCTCTAAACTGCTCGCTACAACTCCAGTTTGTCAGTATCCATTATTCATGTAACGAAATAACATGATGACATACGTACTCGTATTTTGTGAACAATAAAAAAAATAATTTTAAGAAAAACAAAAAACCCGACTGCGTAAAAACTAAATAAATACTAAAAAGAAAGAAAAAAGCCCAACAGAACAGCAGGAAGAAGCAGAACAGAACGACTCACAGTCGGGGCCCCTTGGGAAGATTTGATTGGTAAAATTTGAATGGGCCCCGACTGTGAGTCGTTCTGTTCTGCTTCTTCCTGCTGTTCTGTTGGGCTTTTTTCTTTCTTTTTAGTATTTATTTAGTTTTTACGCAGTCGGGTTTTTTGTTTTTCTTAAAATTATTTTTTTATTTTATACTTTTTAGTTACGATTCATTCGAGAGAATTTATGATTTGTTATTATGTGTGTATCGATTATAAAACTATTTAAATTGTGTAGTTATTTTAGTACTAATATTTTGTTGTTTTTAGCATTTATCAGTCCAAATTAAATTGAAACATATAAGTTATATATATTTTGGTAAACCATTTTTAAAATCCTTTATTTTGATATCCCACTTGATAGAATGTGAGAGATTTAAAAAAATATATTTTAATTCGGAACCCTTTGCATGCGAGTTCGACTCGCACTTGGCCAGTTTTGTGTACCCAGTGACACTCTCACGTTTAAGACGAATCTAACGACACCTCTCAAGATAAAATCCATCAAGCCGTTTAGGCTGCAGAGCGTGCCAAAGAAATATACCCACATACATACATACACTCGAAAAACATAACCCTCCTTCTGGCGCAGTCGGGTAAAAAAATAACAAGTAATAACATTTTTTAGTCAAAGAAGCAGTATTGCAGCACAGTTCTGCAGACAGCTGAAGGCTATTTTGACGAGAAAAAGAGTTACAGGACAGGGCTTGTAAGTCTTTCCCGTTTTATTTAATAAAAACCGGCCAAGTGCGAGTTGGACTCGCCCATGAAGGGTTCCGTAGTAGCAAGCATAGATTAGGGATGTAATTATATTTAGATTAGTAAGTAATATACACAAACAACAAAAATAACTTTGTTTTTCATAGTGTTTGTATGAATGGCAAAGTTATATTTGCGGTTTTTTAAAATGTACTATATCTCAAAAACTGCTAACTGTATCTCATCCAAACTAATTTTCGTTGGAAGTTTTTGTTGAGGTCTACATTATATTTTTTTTTTTAGTTTCATCATTCTCTTATTTTAGAAGTTACGGGGGGGGGACCAACTTTTTACCACTTTGGAAGTGTCTCTCGCGCAAACTGTTCAGTTTAGAAAAAAATTATATTAGTAACCTCAATATCATTTTTGAAGACCTATCCATAGATACCCCACACGTATATGTTTGGTGAAAAAAAAATTTTTGAGTTTCAATTCCAAGTATGGGGGGCACCCCCAAAATTTGTTTTGTTTTTATTTTTGTGCGAAAATCCTAATGCGGTTCACATAATACATCTACTTACCAAGTTTCAACAGGATAGCTCATATACTTTGGACAAAAAGTGGCTGTGACATACACGGACAGACAGACAGACATGACAAATCTATAAGGGTTCCGTTTTTGCCATTTGGCTACGGAACCCTAAAAATAGAGGAAGTTCCTGTCTCTGAAATCCTAGGCACCAGTAGCTTGAATCATTAATTTTACACGAAGACACTTTTTAAACAAAGACAAGAATTGTCTTCCACGCTTATCTATTCCTGAAGCGATTAATCTCTTCCACGATAATGTCTAGTTACTCTTCTCTTATAAACGCTTTCAAAAGTACAGTCGTGTTCACTAAACAACAATTGACTTGCAACACGTGTTTAACAAGTTTGGCAACGTTGCACGTTGGAGGTACAAAGTCAGACAAAGTGCAACAAATCGAGTTCTACATTGTAGTTTGATAAACTACGTTGCTTTGTGAAACAATCTTTGATCGATGATGTTGTGTCACAGGTTAATTGCACCTGACTCGGTATTAATGACATATAGGTACTTTAATGTGTGTGTACTTTAATAGTAGTTTATGAAACTGGTACATAATGAGGGGTACTATACACGAGTGTGAGTTTAAAAAACGAGCGAAGCGAGTTTTGTAAAAGTATCACACGAGTGTATAATACCTAGTTATGTACAGTTTCATACACTACTTTATCTACTTTCATTGAACACGAATTTATCAAATAAAAGATAAAGATTGACACAGTATTATGGCGCCAAAATTTCTGTTATCACCGCGCATGGGCCACAGCGCGCGCAGCCACAGATAAAAATCAAATGGATGTATCTATAATCTGTAATCTGTATCGTAATGAAAAAAAAAATATTATAACATTATTTTGTTAGAGAAATAGTGTCATAATTTAATTTTTTTAATTTCATTTCGATATACTGTGTGTAAAGTACGTCATTATAAACTCGTTTTGAGTTTTGTATTTTGAATTTAACGATATGAGAGTAGATAAAGTACAATAATGCGTTCCTTGCGAGGCATGTTTGGTGTTACTTTGAACGATAAAGTGAGGAATGAATATAATTGTAATAACATGACAAGTTAAAAGAGGAGGCAGTGATCAAAATTGAAAAGAGTATATTTGAACGGTTCGTTCGTTTTGAGGGGCTGAATGAAAGGCGACTAATAAAAGGAATTCATAATGCAGAAATCTATACAGCATCACCGCATCGGGAGGGGTCTATACTGCTGACTTATTGGTAAGGTTTTTTAGAATATGTAAGGATCGTAGTAGCAGGTGGCATTCTTTGGTTTCTGTCCCCACGGATAAAAGGCCTGAATTTATGTAGTTGTTGAAGCTGTATGAACGAAGCCAGGATAACATTGTTACAGTAGTTACTCTTATTAGCCTGTGACATAAAGTATGCGAAACTTCCGCTAACAAACTTGAGATATTCGAAAATATCCAGATATTTTTACTCCATTAAGAAGTTCAGAAGCCCAACCCATTGTTGGAATCTTCTATAATACGAGTATGTTCTAAACTTGCGGAGAATTATTACGCAAAACAAGTCTAAGTCCATTTTTTTTAGCGCTCTTTGTTTGTTACATTAATTATTATTAGGTTAGTTCATCATGTATTTAAATAAAAGTAAATAATAGAAAATGAAAACATTGCCAAAAGTGCTTTATATAAAAACCATCCAACAAAAAATAATATTAAAATCAAAATCATATTTTTTTATCCGCTACTCCACTGGCTGGTGCACAAGTATCCGATAAAGTTTAAACAATCAACAATGCAACTGAATATTTGTATTTATGCGCTTCACAAAGCTTTTCGTGTCATGCAATAACGGTTCACGTCATTCCTCAAAAATAACTAAAACAATTTGAATCAAAAATGTATATGACGGGAGCGCTAATGACACTGCGTTTTTTTTATTTTATACCCAGTACCATTGAAACATTGAAAATAACTGTCTGCCCAAATCCGTGTCCTAAAATACAGGTTTGGGATCCAGTATTTTTGTAACACTTTTACCCCCAGTTCCCCATCTGGTATAATTTTCGAATAAAATACATTTCGTCTGCAATCGGCAGCGCTTTAACTATTGAAATGGACTAGATAAAAATTATACTTAAATAAAATTTAAGTATAATTTAGCCAGCTCGCTCTTTCAAGAGTCGTATGGACCTCGTGGTCGAATATATAGTGGTAACTGGTAAGCTCGATAACTTAAAATAAAGTATTCGAAATAATGGAATGGCATCGCTTTATATGGAATTCCCGATGTTGTCGGAAAATGCGCTTGCATTTTGTTTTAACTCATGAAAAACACCACTTATTTCGATGGATAATTGGAAGGAAATACTTAGATATTTATTTTTCGTATTTTTCATATCTCTTACGATTTTTTTTTCTAAAGACATTGAATTACATACGTCCTATTTTACCAATTTATACAATATTAGCTACTGCCCGTGGTTTCGCTCGCCTCCCCCTCTTACAAGCTAATAACTGTTTCCAGGATCCCATCTATCTAAATCGGTTCTTTTGATATGAAAACGCCTCATTTTCGCATTAATAATATTAATAGGATTAATATGAGTAGGACTTTCTATGAGAAAGTTAATTTAACTTATTACATCACAAACTTGGTTCCGCATTTGCAAGAAATAAAACACCGTTATCACAATTTTAACAGATAATGAAAGTAAAATAAACCGTGCACATGGGTTTAAGTCATAAAATAAAAGCTGCAAACTTTGGTGGCTTGTGTTCTAAAGTTTATATAGGTGGGAAACTTCGGAGCATAGAAGGAAGTGGAGATAAGTCCACAAAGACGAAATAAATCAAGTGAGGGATGAAATATATACCATGTAGTACTTTATCTTGGCGAGCTTTATTGGCGAGATTATATTCTTTAAGAATAAGAGATGACTCTTGATGATGAATGGTCTACTCTACCAAGTAGTCACAAGCTTCCCTTAACGTCATACAACCACAGACTAAAAAAAACACAAGGTTTTTTACAAAATTCGAGTATTGGCCCTCGAGCCCCGGGTGGAACGAAAGGGACTGTCAGACTTCTATTGAGTCAAATCCACGGTGTTCTTTCAATATCCCTTCACGTTTCAGGGTCACAGTTACCTGTATAGACAGACCCTTGGCCCTCTATAGGGGCTCGTCAGATTGCTGACATCAGCTGTTGGAAGCGTGCGTGGAATACGACGCAGGCTAATTTAATGCATTGAAGTGTAAAGAGACTACACTCTCACAAAATCTGATAAAATCCAAATATGTGCTATAATAATAAATAATAAGCCCCCTAAAATCCAACCTTACGTCCAAGCTGAACACCTAGCTACGTGGGGGGCGGACACGCGTACTGTACAACTGTACAAAAAACTTACGCGGCTAACAAGGCAGGGTAACCCCTTATGGAGAAGATGAGTAATAAAAGAGTATATAATTTACGGTCGCTTCCCGGGGAGCGCCGGGGCGCATCTGGAGCCGATGCTAGGTGCCACAGCATGCGATCCATCGGCGGTGAGGAGTTGAGCAAGCGGGCTTCCACCGATAAAATAGTTACAGCTGGTCGCAGTGAGCTGAACAGGCGGGCTCACTGCGTAGAAGTTACAGCCAACTTCACGGGCGATGATACTATTTCTTTATTTTCATCCATCCCTTCTACTCGCCCCTCGTACATGACAAGAAGAAAAGCTAGCTTGTCTACCACCAGCACGCTTGATAGTGTTGTGCAAGATGTCAACCTTGACAGTGAGCTTGCACCCGCTACAAGCGCTCCAATTAAGCGCAGGCGATGGACAACCGAAATGAATGCATTCATTCTGCGCACTTACTTTCAGTTAACCTTATTAGATTCAGACAAAAGAACCTACCTTGAACCACTTCACTTAAAATTCATCGAAAAATTCCCAGAAATGCAGGTTAGCCGACAGAGAGTAGGAGATCAACGTAGGGCCATCATAAATAACAAACTACTACCACAAAAAACAATAGACATCATTAAAAAAGAAGTAGAGAAAGAGCTAGATCAACTGCAATCCAACCATCTCATCTTACAATCGCAAAATACTATAAATTGTACACAACAAATACATCCAACAAGCATAAAAACACCTTATCCACAAAATAAAACACAAACTCGAATGAGATGGACGAGTGAACAGAATGAAGCTATAATAAAAGCTTATTACCGAGTCACAGAGCTAGGCAGAAATAAAACGATTTATAGAAAACGCATGTATGATGATTTCATTAGAAATTTCCCATCTCTTGCTCACCTAAACGAACAAAGAATTGCAGACCAAAGGAGAGCAATAATAAACAATAAATACATAAGTGACGATAAATTAAATTCATTAAAACTAGAGGTCGCTGAAGAACTCCAATTACTTAGCCACAACTCACACAACAGTAGCGAAACGCTCGCTTCTCCAAACATGAACAATACTATTACACACTTAACATACAACATTGAATTTAACTCTATTGAAGATAGTACACCTAATATACAAACAAATCATGTCGAACTTAATACTTTAGCAGACACTCTACCTACACAATGTAACCCAGAAAGAGATTCATTGATAGATGATACTTTCCAACAAGCACTCGAATTTTTTAAAACAACTAGTCCCACTAAAAGAATGTATATTCCAAAACAGAAACCGTCTAAAAATCTTGCACGAATAATAAACTACCTTAATAAAATTACCTTTCCGGAAAATATTGACAAAGACACTGATTTCAATACATTTCAAACCGTCATATACTGTGCAGCATGGACTGTCGCTAAAGTTAACGGTGCAAAAATAACACTTGAACCGCGAGAAAATACACGAAATACGAAAAGTGAATACAAACCAAAATGGCAAAGACGACTGGAACAAAAAGTTAGTGATTTAAGAGTAAAAATAGGTAGAATGACACAATTCATTAACGGCAACAGTAGCAGAAAATTAAGAAAACATGTTGAAAAGATCATTAAACTACATAAAACTCACACTATACACGAAGAACCCAACACACAACCAATTCACACTCTTGATACACTGAAACAAAAACTCTGTGTCGTAAAAGGCCGACTCGAAAGGTACAAAGCATGCACTTTAAGAAAACAGCAAAACACTCAATTCACTCACAATGAAAAACTGTTTTACCGCAATATCAGGCAAGCAACAACAAATACTCAAAATAACAACTCAAATGACAACGAAAATAACACACCTGATCCAGAGACGTTGCAACACTTCTGGGCAAGAATATGGGAACAACCGGTTCACCATAATTCCCAAGCTGATTGGATACAATCAGAGTTATCAAATAACTTTCTTCAACCCATGACATTTGAACAGATTTCCCCAGAAATATTCCATAGTGTTTTGTCAAGGCTACATAATTGGAAAGCTCCTGGATCAGACCACATTCATAGTTACTGGTACAAGAAATTTACAGAAATTCATTGTTATCTACATCATTTTATTAATAAATTTATTCAAGACCCCATATCAATGCCTGATTACATAACGTCTGGTACAACTTTCATGATACCCAAAGATCAAAATGATCTCTCAAATCCAGCTAAATACAGACCCATTACATGCTTGCAGACTTTCTATAAGATCATGACATCCTGTATATCTGAACTGATATACGAACACATTGAGGCCCACAACATCTTAGCCGAACAACAGAAAGGGTGCAGAAAGTTTAGCCAAGGCTGTAAGGAACAATTAATAATAGACTCCGTTGTTCTCAAGAAAGTCCAAAAGTCCAAATCTGATTTATATACCATGTATGTAGACTACAAAAAGGCTTATGATTCAGTTCCACATTCGTGGCTAATACAAGTTTTAGATATATACAAAATACACCCATCAATAATTGCATTTCTCAAGAACGTAATGTCGACGTGGAATACAGTATTAAGAGTCACTACTCCAACTAAATCAATTGACACTAGCCCAATTAAAATACAAAGAGTCATCTTCCAGGGAGATGCACTTAGTCCTTTATGGTTCTGCCTTGCTCTAAATCCATTATCAAAAATATTAAACTCAACTTCACTGGGAGTCCCCTTAAAACCTTCTTACGACCGGCAAGAAGAGAGCCAGGGTGAGTTGTTAAACCACTTAATGTACATGGACGACATTAAACTATTCGCAAAAACTGAGAATCAACTAAACGAGTTAGCTAATATTACGGAGAAATTCACAAATGATATTAAAATGGAATTTGGTATAGATAAATGTAAAATAAATTCAGTGAAAGCAGGACAGAATTACCAACACCAGTACACCTTAACTACTGGCGAACATATAGAACCGCTAGATGAGCAGGATACTTATAAATACTTAGGGTACGTACAATCAAGCCAAATACACTACAAAGATAGTTATGAATACACCTCGCCCGTCTGCTCTAGATTAAGCTGAGCACGCATGTTGTGTCTCTACTTTAGTTATAAGAAACCATTTGCAAACTCAGCGGTCTATGCCCACCGAGTGAGCCCTGTACGAATATAGAATCAGAATAAAGTAGCCTCCAAATCGGCAGTACGTGTTCTCATTTTTAGCCTCAGTCAAAATCCTGAGTTAAGTGTAGTTTTAAATAGGGTGAGTGGGGACTCACCCCCACTCACCCTAACGGTTTCTCACGCTCCGAAACCAAAAGTGGCGCAGCCGGTAGGATTTTCGCCAAAAAATTCGTAGTTTCGCGTTTTTCTGTCGTCCAAATCCGATCGAAAAACAACTAAGCGCAAACTTTACGAAGATGCGGAAATCCTTCGAACCAAATAAATATTCTTTTGAACCGCGTGAGTGCAGAAATCATCGAGTATGGGAGTCGCGGACGGTTGGTGAGTAAAACTTTTCGCCAATCCTATGTTCCCCTAATCCTCCTATATTTTTCATAAATATGTATGTTATTTTCGAGATCGAAACTTGCTCATTATAACATTGTTTAGTGGTTAGTCTTAAGCTGATAAATCTGTATGAAATTTTACGGTCTTCTCTCTGTTCAATTCTTAGAACATAACACAGAGTAGTGTAAATGTTAGAGAGTTCACATTTTTAGCATTAAGTTTAACATAATTATTATTATAATTGATTAAGATAAATCAATCTTTTTAACTGAAAGGCCATTTAAAAGGTAAAGTTAAACTGTTAAAAAAAAAATGTTTCCTTTTCTTTATTAAAACAGAAGTTTTTCAAATTGTATTTTTCATTCTTCTCCGGTATCTCTGATTATTATAATACTTTAATTGGGTGTTTGTTATATTTTAAGTATATGTGTGTGTGTGAATTTCAATAGGATTGTCCAAAAGTGAGTTGCAACCTCTGAACACTTCATTACTCTATAATCATGTCGACGCCCACTACAGTTGCAGTTGAACCGATACCAAATGAAATTGTACAATTGATTCCGCTGTATAATGGTGATAAAAGACAGTTTTAAACCTTTATCTGAGAAAAAGTCAGTATGTGGTTGATCGATTTAAGGGCAATGTAGAACAAAATCTTTATGTTTTTAATGTTTTAACGAGTAGGATGAAAGAGGATGCAGCTGCACTCTTATCGGAACGCGAACATAATTATTGTTACATGGTCCGCATTTAAAGAATTGCTGATTCAACATTTTGGAGATCCTCGTAATCGTGTATTAATATTGAATTAGAATCTTTAAAAATTAATTCAGGTGAATTTTTTTTTATTTTTGTAATAGAATCCAAAATGTTCGCTCGTTATTAATGTCAAAGGTTAAGACTAAGACAATTATTTACAACAAGACGGCTCTAAATGTATTTTTGTATAACCTTCCTGAAAATATGATGCGTATTGTTAGGCTTAAGTGCTCCTACAACTTTAGAAGCTGCGTTGAGCTTCGTTCTTGAAGAAGTCACTTTCTTAGACCAATATAATTATGCGTTACAGTATTCATAGTCATAGTTAAACGGGATTAAGTTCAAGGCCATCTCACCTTACCTTTTCAGTCAAAATCTAATGTAAATTCCCAAAAGGCAAAAATTAATCATAGGTCAAGGTCAACCATTCAAACCCGTATTCAGGTATCATTCTCAATTGGGCTTGCAATTGCCGCAGTTTGGTTATAGACCAACTCAACAGATGGGCTATAGGCCCCCTCAACCGTTTGGTTATAGACCACCCCTACAGTTAGGATACAAACCACTGCAACGATTCGGGTACAATCCATGGCAACAATTCGGTTACAAACCGCCACCACAGACTGGATCGAGTCCTCCCCAAGTATTAAAATCCCTAAATCAAGATAGTGACGTATCCATGAGAACAGCACAACCTAAGCAGCAAGGTTTTAATTCCTCATTGAAGGACAAGAAATCTTAGAGCTAAATTGTGATCCTAATTTAAAGCTTCCCTATATTTACTTAGAAGAAATAGACGCAAGAATGATGATTGACACTGGTAGCATGAGATGAGATCATTCATTAGCCCTCAGAAGGCTTATGAGTTTTTCTGTGAATATATTAAGAAAGACCTTTTATTACAATTAGACGCAGTAATTGATTTAAAGAACCAAGTATTAACAACTAGCACTACTTCTATTCCAATAATTAATAATACTTTAAATTATATAATTGATATACCTTTAAAATTAAAATTAAAATTAAAATTAAAATTAAAATTAAAATTAAAATTAAAATTAAAATTAAAATTAAAATTAAAATTAAAATTAAAATTAAAATTAAAATTAAAATTAAAATTAAAATTAAAATTAAAATTAAAATTAAAATTAAAATTAAAATTAAAATTAAAATTAAAATTAAAATTAAAATTAAAATTAAAATTAAAATTAAAATTAAAATTAAAATTAAAATTAAAATTAAAATTAAAATTAAAATTAAAATTAAAATTAAAATTAAAATTAAAATTAAAATTAAAATTAAAATTAAAATTAAAATTAAAATTAAAATTAAAATTAAAATTAAAATTAAAATTAAAATTAAAATTAAAATTAAAATTAAAATTAAAATTAAAATTAAAATTAAAATTAAAATTAAAATTAAAATTAAAATTAAAATTAAAATTAAAATTAAAATTAAAATTAAAATTAAAATTAAAATTAAAATTAAAATTAAAATTAAAATTAAAATTAAAATTAAAATTAAAATTAAAATTAAAATTAAAATTAAAATTAAAATTAAAATTAAAATTAAAATTAAAATTAAAATTAAAATTAAAATTAAAATTAAAATTAAAATTAAAATTAAAATTAAAATTAAAATTAAAATTAAAATTAAAATTAAACAACTTATTACAGTAATTTGAACACAATTATGCAAAAAAAAAAAACAATTAAAATATGAAAAACTTAAATAAAACAAGATTAATACAAAGAAAAACAGTTTCATAAGTTCATCCCACAGTACTTCTGGCATACCAATAAAATGTTCGACCATCCATCCTCAAATAGATCTTCTGTTGGATTAACAGCCAAGAGATCATTATAAATTGCGTAAATGGATATCATAATAAATTATGTAAATGTACAGTTACCCAGAATACTTCCGATAACCCAAAACGACTTAATATAAAACAACCATTTTCAGTGACGGAATATAAAAATGATGATTGTGATATAAATTTTACTCAAAACAATACTGAGATAGATAAGTTACAATTTAAATTTTCATTTATTTCAATCCATTTCAGATCATACAAACATTCAATTTCAAATAAAATAAATATACAAAAAAAAACGAATGAAGTACATAATAAAAAAATACAATATTGAAAACAACTCATTAGGTAAATTAAATTAAAATCACTTATAGATACTTGAAGATAATTTAAGTAAACTCAGACTTGACCACACTAACGAAGAAGAACAAGAAAAGATTTATAGACCTTGCAAAGAATTCAAGGACATATTTTACTGTGACCATATTCCCTTGACATTTACTAATTCTGTAAAATATCACATAAGGACTAAAAACGAAGAAATACATTGACGCATTTAACAAATGCAAGGAACTCTTGACACACGCCCCTCTTCTACAATACTACGAAAAGCCTTTCATACTTACGATTGATGCTTCGAACGTAGCTCTAGGTGCGGTTTTGTCACAAGGACAAATTGGTAGTGACAAACCTATTGCTTACGCTAGTCGCACTCTTAGTGATACCGAATCTCGTTATAACACAATCGAACACGAATTGCTTACCGACAAACAACCCGCAATTAATAAAATGTTTTTGAAACAATACGTTAAACAAAAAATAAGTTTCTTTTTAAGCTTACATAAAGTCGAACTTCATATTGGCACACTCAATAATCACAATTCAATGGGTCTAATAGAACGATTTCACTCCATCATAATCGAAATATACAGACTGGCGAAGTACGAAAAACAATGTACAGATGCGGCATCTGTAATGACATATTAGGTGATGGCATATAATCATTCCATCCACCCTGCCACTGAACTCACTGCATTCGAAGTTGTTTTCGCACATACTAATACAATTAACCCATAATTATAGCATAGAGTTAGAAAAAACAATACTTCCAGAAAATGGTAAAGGATCATGCAAAACTGATCAGGTTTATGTTTACACACTTAACAGATAAAATGATAACAGCATAGAGGAAGGAAAGGTGAAGCTAATATAGAGTTCAATGAAGGTGAAATTATTTTTGCGAAGGATTTGAACAAGCGTAAAAGTAAAGATAAACCAAGCAAAAGTTAAAAGTTAACCTAAAAGAAATATTTTGCCAAATCAAATAGGAGGAAGAATTACTAAAACCCCTATTAAAAATGTAAAACGCCCTCCGCAGGTGGTATGGAATCCTGTTGGTAATAATGTCCTAGCTGGGCCCTTCATCTGCAAAATATTGAAGTAAACCCAGGTATATTCCCGGTAAAAGAAGGTCTAGCACATATTCATCAAGCGAATCATTTGACTAATCAAACTCATAAGTTTAGAACAGATCTATAATGGCTCATATTACATACTCAGCAACTACCAACAAATGTGTCAACTTATCGATTGGTGATGACGCATTATCATATTCTCAAGAAGTAACAAGTATAAAAGTACATACAGAGTTTATACGCGATATAACTATAGAAAAATATCGACAACTAGTTCCACGGAAACGTTCTAAAAGGGAACTTATAAATCCATTGGGTTCTATTATAAAACTAATAACTGGTAACCTAGATCATGATGACGCCGTTAGGTATGAAGAACTTATTTTTAAATTAAATCATAATTACTTAAAAAAAAAAAAATTACAATTGTCTCCAAGATGTTTGATAGTTTCATTACTGTAACTGAAATAAATCAGAATACTGCATATTTTAATAATCGCCTGACAAAGATAGAACTGCTATTAAAAGAATTATCTGCTAAGCAATTTGATTGGATTTTCTTAACTTACCTTACAGGATTATTTTCTGTAGTTACAAGCTGTTTTCGTACTATCTTTGCTAGGCTAAGCGAACTCGAAACAGCATTAGCGATAAGTAAATTGTCGATACTACATCAATTAATTGTGAACTCTACAGAATTATTGTATCATTAAAAATAGATTTTTAACTCAGGAAACTTAGTGTATCCTGATCCATTAGAAACAAATTTATTGAAAATAGAGGAGACCATTTGTGTAAAATCGTTTATTAAAGATATCCGGAATCAGATTACATTTATAATGGATATTTCGCTTACGAATAATTTGTCGTATAATTACTTTAAGTTAATTTCCTTACCAATTTTTCATGAATCCGAAAATATAACCTTGGCTATCATTCCCAAATACCCTTTCCTTCTGGCGAAAGGAATGAAATACTTACCGCTTGGTAAAACCATGTCGACCACTCTCTGCGGGAGATCAGTTTTTATGCACTGCGGATAATCAAGCTCTATACTATGAACTTACCTGTATAGAACAGTTAATGAAATTCGAAGATGACCACACTCCCTGTAAACAACTCGAGATTCAAATGGAGGAAGTCAGGGTCCAGCAAGTCAACGAAGTCCTTAGATTGAGAACAACTCTGACAAAGCATCAGTAATCATGGAGAGATCAGTACTTACCTGAACTTACCTGGTGACAATGGACGAGCCCTGTGACCTGCAAATTTATGGAATTCACCTTCACCGTCACATCTTCATGGAGTTAGAAGTTGTGGAGAAGATCCTATCGATCCTATTGTCACGTTACCCCAGTTGCACGTGAATGCCAGTCTCAACATCAAGTGATATGAAAGAAATCAGTTACATGAAGTGAAATATATGGCCTTTTCGTTAAAGCATAGTGAAGTGATCGAAAGCGTTTTGAATAAAAAGAATGACTTTAACTTCAGTGAATAATTAGTACATATAAATATGACTTTAGGTTTAATTATTTTTAGTTTTCTTACAGTTTTAATTCAAATAACCTGGCTAAAATCGCCTAAATGGTTAAAATTAAATATTATACATATTGGCAAAATTGTCGGAAAGATTCTCAAATCGAACCTTCCGATAATTTCGCACTTGGGGTCGGAGGAGTTATGAATACACCTCGCCCGTCTGCTCTAGATTAAGCTGAGCACGCATGTTGTGTCTCTACTTTAGTTATAAGAAACCATTTGCAAACTCAGCGGTCTATGCCCACCGAGTGAGCCCTGTACGAATATAGAATCAGAATAAAGTAGCCTCCAAATCGGCAGTACGTGTTCTCATTTTTAGCCTCAGTCAAAATCCTGAGTTAAGTGTAGTTTTAAATAGGGTGAGTGGGGACTCACCCCCACTCACCCTAACGGTTTCTCACGCTCCGAAACCAAAAGTAGATACCAAACAAAAACTCAAACAGCAATTCCAACATAGAATAAACACTATCCTAAAAACACAACTCTACTCCCGAAACACAATAAAAGCAATCAACACCTTTGCTATCCCTGTCCTCACCTACTCATTCGGTATAATAAACTGGACCAAAACTGAACTAAAAAACCTACAACGCAAAATTAATACTACAATGACTAAATTCCAGAAACACCACCCAAGATCATGTATACAGAGGCTAACATTACCGCGGAAAGAGGGAGGCAGGGGACTTATAGACATATTAAATCTTCACAACCGACAGATTACATCTCTTAGAAAATACTTCTTTGCTAAAACTGAATCTTCCACACTACACAAACTAATAGCACAAAGCGATCAACACCTAACACCTCTAAATCTTAATGACATAACGGAACAGAAAAATGAAAAATTGATTGATGATAAAACAAAATACGTAGAATGGACCCAGAAGTCTCTACATGGAAGACACCGCCAAGATTTATGCCAACCTAATGTCGACAAAGAGGCGTCGAACGCATGGCTGAATCGAGGCGAACTCTTCCCAGAGACTGAAGGGTTCATGCTTGCAATACAAGATCAGGTAATAGAAACCAAAAACTATAGAAAACACATCATAAAAAACCTAGCAAATGACACATGTAGAAAATGCAATAGCTCTTCGGAAACAATTCAACACATTACTGGCGCTTGTAAGTCGATAGTTCAAACCGACTACAAGCATAGACACGACCAAGTAGCCAACGTAATTCACCAAAAACTAGCTCATAAATACAAACTCATAGACACCGTTGTGCCGTATTATAAATACAAGCCCGAAATTTTACTAGAGAACTCCACAACCAAGATGTATTTTGACCGAGGTATCTTCACCGATCGTACAGTCCATTACAATAGACCAGACATCACACTGATTAACAAAATAAACAAAACCGGATTCTTAATAGACATAGCCGTGCCAAATACTCACAACCTACAGACTACAATAGCCGAAAAATTATCCAAATACACCGAGTTAAAAGACGAAATAACCCGTCTCTGGTGCCTACAAAAAGTAATCATTGTCCCCATAGTTTTATCTACAACAGGAGTCATTCCCAAACAGCTTCATCAGTCTCTTAGTTCTCTTAACCTACCACCTAGCACTTACCACCTACTGCAAAAGGCAGTGATTCTAAACACATGCAGGCTAGTAAGAAAGTTCCTGCAGTGTGAATCTGAATATACACCGTGTTCCGGACGATATACATAAACTTCGACCAGATGTTCAAACCACGGAAGTAAGCATTTTTCATTATGGACACATTAATAAATTCTTATTTTTTATTTTTTGTTAATTTTCATACAAACTAAATACCTAGACGTAAATAACCCGATATGCATGCCTCTTTATCCGAATTGGCAACGTCATTCATAACATTTGGCGGGCTGAAACAAATGAAATGCAAATAGTATTTGATAGATTTCAAATTAAGATACTTTCTCACTGCATAGCTCAATTAAATTTCATTAAATGAAATTACAAATATCTTTGTAACGAAGCCTTTTTAAGTACTACTTCCTTTGCTGGATTTGATTTGTAAAAGCCATAGAAGTATTTGCTAAAGTTTATGGATAACGTGACGAACACGGTGTATAATACAGTCTACGCAAAACCGCGCGGACTCTAACCTATCTACTATGATACCCAACCCACCTGATGAACACCTGGCTTAGGCCCGTGCCATCAGAACTTCCCGGATAGCCGGAGAAACAGAAATGTTAAAAAAAACAAATAATAATAATAGTTTATTTCAGGCATGAACCCATATCAATTTCATTACACATAATAAAAAATTACAAACATCATCGCATAAACAAAATAGAACTAAAATTAAATCAACATTACAATCAGAATCAGAATTTAAGTTAAAATTAACAACAACAAAAAGAAAATTCAAAAATTAAAATTATAAAATAAAATAAAAATAACAGTCAGAAATTAAAATCACAGTTCAATCGAGATCAGCATATTAAAACCATACTTCACAACATAATGTACACTAATTCTGGTCTTACTAGGTCTAAAAAAGAGAGATAATCTAAGAAAATCTTTTAGTTACTGAAATATTGAATTGTGTGTAATTCAATATTTCAGTAACTAAAAGATTTTCACATGCACACAGTCGAGTTTGGAAAGACGCCCTGAGTCTCCTCATCAGCCCGTAAAAATCAGTAACCCTGCTGTCAACAAACATGCCAGTCGCACTACACCGCCAGGGTAACTTTAGAATAGCTCTAAAGGCGTTATTATATTGTACACGAAGAGTGTTGTAAGCAAACTTCGTGTACCTGTACCAGAGTTGACTTGTGTAGAACGACTGACAGTATGCCGTAAACAGAGTCACTTTGACTTGGTTAGAGCAGTAAGCAAAGCGTCTAGCCAACATGTTGCTTCGACATGCGATACTACGCCTCTGTCGTTCCAGGTCAGCATCGTCTGATAAGTCATCCCTAATTATATGACCAAGATATTTAAATTTATTTACAACTAGCTTCCGCCCGCGACTCCGTCCGCGCGGATGTCGGTCTTCGCGTGGATGGTTTATTTCTCCATTTTGAATAACTCTGACAATGACATCTTATAAATATCTATTGGACCCAAATACGGCTAAGCCTATAATAATTAAGGAGATCCCTCTATTGAGCTACTGCTGTTGAGCTCGCGTTCTGTAGTAAGTATTTTTTTTATAGTAATTCCGACCTTGTATTTACAAATAACTGATCGGAACAGTAATCAAAAAGGTCGCGCTGAAAAGCACGGTTTAAAATGACACGCATACAATATTAATTCCACGGACGACCGCTCGCCACACTGGACACGTCCGCTCGCATCAAAATTCAGAATTTATATTCATCGCGCGGCGCGGAACGCGGCTCCTTATATAGGAGTCGGGGAGGCGTGGCCCGCGTGTGCCGCAAACGGTTCAAGCCAAATCCGACTTTCGGCGCTACAGGTTACGGCGCTGAATCCACTGCGGGTAATGCAACGTGTGTTCGCGGTTCTACAGAACAACGTCTATGAATAAAACTGAAAAATAAGATTTTTTTCTACGTATTTTTCCAGGATAAAAAGTATCCTATTTTATGCCCAGGATAATAAGGTATAATTATACCAAGTTTCATCGAAATCGAACCGTTAGTTTTCACGTGATGCCTGCACATACAGACAGACAGACAGACAGACAGACAGACAGACAAAAATTTTTTTAATCACATATTTGGGTTTGGTATCGATCCAGCAACACCCCCCGCTATTTATTTTTTCAATATTTTCAATGTACAGAATTGACCCTTCTACAGATTTATTATATGTATAGATGCTCAGGGCAGTTCCACACAAGTTAATCGGTAAGATATTATCAGGACCTTTACCACTTTTAAATATCACAACCTCCGATTTTTTTACGTTATAGGTGAGAAAGTGTTCCGCAGCATACTTCTCACAAATCGCAACAAGTCTCCTGTTGGATTACCATTGGCTGAGGGACTGAGCAGAACCATGTCGTCCGCATAACTGAGATTATTCACAGATACATCACCAATACGACAACCGGCTCGGGTACTGCTCAGTTCCTCAATCAACTGGTTAGTATACATGTTAAATAAAATCGGTGAAGTGAGACCACCCTGCCTCACGCCACACGTCAATTTATACGTATCCGAGAGGGCACTATTCCACTTAACCTGATTACATTGATTTGCATACCAATATTCCAGAAGATCTACAATTCTTGATGCTATATTTTTCTTAGTGTACTTATTGATATAATTCACTGAGTACATTAAAGACCTTTGTCGACTTATCTTCAGATCATAAGAATAAGTGTTTACTGATATTCTTTCTAAGTTTATTCACCACTTACTTTTCCACATTCCTCTTGTTTCATTCTGCTGTGATAATCCAGCTTCACGTACTTCGATATATTATTGTGGCACTTTCAGTCACCTATGACGCCGTACCAGTACATTATTTACGGTAACGGCTTTACGTTTATCGTGCCGATAAACTGTAAGGCCTGTGAGTGCACGGATAATTTGTGGCCTAAAGTTTTGGGAAACATCGACCGTAACTGCGATCAAAAGATATGGTTGAAACTTCTTTGTCGATAGATTTGGTTTTCGTGGAAATATATCGCTTCTTGAAAGTTTTTCAAGAATTACTACTTCGCTTTTTTTCTGAATTGTTTACGTGCTTGCAAAGAAAGTTTAAATAGATAGATTTATTTCATGTTGGTTTTACGGTGAAAGGCGTATCGTTTTTAAAACATACTCGATCTATTTTTTGACAGCCACATGGAATGTGACTTGCACCGAAATGTATGCTAAGCGACACACCCGCACCTGCGTTACCTATTTCAAGTAGTATGTGCCATAGGGTTAAATGAATCAGTTGGACATTCATGTAACTAACATTAGTGGTCAGCAGTAAATTGTACATAAACTAAAATATCCAGTTCTATACACTGTTGGAGAGACCGCTATTAGCGCTAAGGGCTTTATGTCATAATCAACATTGTTGACGGCTCACCGTAAAATGTTAATCTTGTCTTACATTATTGTTGAGTTGATGGTCCAATCTACTTATTCCCTAAACAAAAGTAGGCCACCCGTTCAGATTTTTCTAACTTAGGCAGGTCCTTACTTAAATTGGAAAAATTTAAACGGTGTACGACGCCATACATACACTTTTTAGATTTTCTTTTTATTCAATTCCTTCCTCTGAAAACTTTAAATTATGGTGCCGTTCGCACCCTTCAGTGCAATGCTACAGAGAAAAACAAGCATAAGTATTGATTACTCACCAGTTTTTTAATGCAACCTCTTTATTTCAAGTCCTCGATGACAGTTGCTGGCCATATTTCGTCAAAATATTTTGAGGATGCCATTAAGATTTTCTTTTTCTAATTAAATGGCTGTGTTTTATTTAAACCAAAAAAGGCCAGTAATTTTCAGTCACCGATTTATTGCTATGCAACCTCTTTAGCTAGCATTAGCATTTAAGTTCACATCTCTTTACAATCCATCTTTACGACACAACTAGAACAAACAATACAATTTTAATTGCTACAAACATTAAGAAAATAAATGATCAAGAGTATCGAGTTCAACTAATCTAGTTAGCGCCCATTCAATACAATTGAGCATCAGATAATTGTAATTATAACAAACGACTCGTTAAACACGGCCATCTTTACCTAAAGTTAACAAGCCCCGATGTTTACGGAGGCAACCGAGTGAGTTTATTACTTAACTGGCTATTATTGAACGAGAATCGGGTTCCTACTATCGGTTCTCGATTCAAACAAGTTTTTTGCCTGTAAACGTGAATTTGTCTGCGATAAGTCAATGAAGGCTTTTTTGGCTCACCAGTTGGCGCCACTGTTGAGTAGGGGTCCCGAAGTAAAGCTGTCAAAGTTTTTACATAAGGGCGTGAAAACCAAGTTAAGTAAATGATTGTAAACTATAAACTTAGCAAATAATTATATGTCAACGCAGTCCAGTTTTGTCCGAAAAAATAAATACACATTCATTTATTTCCACCTACTAGAAACAAAAAAAAAAACAACGTACAATAAAATAATGACCGCGACAGGAGACAGCGACAGGAGACCGCGACAGGCGGCCGCGACACTACTTAACATAGGCAATGACAAGTGTCGCGGTCTCCTGTCTCGGTCTCCCTGTCGCGGCGCGAACCGCCGCCTATGCAAAAGAGAGCGCGACATGTGTCGCGGTCTCCTGTCGCGGTCTCCTGTCGCTGTCTCGTGTCGCGGTCTCGCGCGCGAACCGGCACCTTTACATCTCATTTTTCTTACAAAAGTATTTAGTAATAGAAAACTACCATCACTAGTGCATTACTACAATCTTTTAGAGCATCAATGTATTATTTTTAAGACAAAAATTTCACAACAACACAATACAATCTGAGATCCAGTTCCTCATAAAAAAAATATCCTCTTTACATCATCCATAAGTGCAGAAAAAGTGATCCATTTCCGAAATATACGAAGCTTATCGGAGGCTTATCGACGGTTTTTGTTCTTTCAATACTCTTTTGTGCTTCATTTTACTCTGTGGATTCAGTTTGACAGTTGATGGAGCACCTATTAGCTAGACTATGCTTTTTTCTTGTAACTGTAAAATTTTTACCCTGTACTCATTTTCGACTCGTCGAAAACGCATTTGCCTGCACTAGTGGGCAAAAAAACGTATTTCTGAACGATTGGTTCCAGTTCCCTTTTATGGACCTCTCAGGCTTTACAACAGACGTACTGCTCGCCCTAGTTCCATTATTAGGCAAGCTTTATGCCATGTATGTCAGGTTACGGTTGGCTGGCATTTTAAGGGGTCGTGTTGGAGAACCGCAAAAAAAATCCAAGTGTAATCCCTGCTTCCCACAATTTTGAACGTTGTGCCGATAAAATTTCGTTCCGGGGAGTTAGTTCCGAAATTCGATACCGAGTGGTAGCCCAGTGGTATCGGCTCCAACTTACGAGTTGTAGGTCCTGGGTTCGAACTAAGCCAGGTGCATTACTTTGTGTAATTTATTTCAACACCACTGCTCTCAAAACGGAAGGAAAACATCGTGAGGAAACCGGCATGTCCTAGAACCAAAAATTCGAAGACATGTGACATCTACCAATCCGCACTGGGCCCGCCAGAGAGGAGGCCTGTGTCCCAGCACTGGGAACATTATTGGCTGATGATGCTGATGATGAATAATGGTGTTGTTTCGATTTAAATTTGTCGAGATGCAATGAAGTGAAACAGTTTTAGATTTTATTTGAGGAACCAACATAAGCAATTTTCGTTTGATCACATAATCTTTACTCACACAGCGATCGCATATTACTTCTTCATTCAAGTTGTAATTTTCATTCATTATAATTTACAAGGACATCTCGCTACTCGAAAAGATATATAAGGAGAGGCCTTTGATCGCGGGACTGTCTCATCAGAAAACCGTGACCCTGGAACGTAAAGGGCTATTGAAGGATCATCGTGGATTTTAGTCAGTACAAGTCTGACAGTATGGGTAGGAGGACTCATTTGATGATTTTACCACGATAAAAAAAGCCTTTGCCCAGCTCTGGGACTGTAATTACGAGTTCACAATACAAAGTTGACTTAACAACTTATGAATAGTGAAATATTTGTATGCCTTGACTGTACTTTCTTAGAATAAGAACTCGAAGTGTGAGATACAAACAATCACAGTGGTACAACCATTGTCTTGGAAGATGCTAACTGACTTGTGCGGCAATTACACAGAGCCATTAATGATGTTATTGTTGATCGAGTTTGCTTATGACAGTTAGGAAATGTGTCCTGTTTCACTATCGACATCATCGTATTTATATAGACACAAGTTAATAGGGTAAACTCTTGGGGTAATCTATGGGTTTATTTTTCTTGTTTATTATTTTTGTTATGGTAACACTGTCTCGATTTTTAACATTGTTTGTGGAAATTGACAAAATTAAATCAAATGTTCAGAAAAATAATGACGGCTTGAACTATGGCGAAGACGACGCACCAGTAAATACATTCGGTTCTGTACGTAAATAACTAAACAGTTTTCATCCAACCTCTTTAGATAGATTATAGTACCAATAAATGACAATCACTGGCCACATGCCTCCAAAACAATTTATAGATGCCATTAAATTTTTCTTTTCTATATTTCTTTTTAATGGAAAATGGCTGTTGTCATTCTATTTTCATCGAAACATGCCAGCATTTTCAGCTTGCCAACTTTTTGGATACAATGCAAACTCTTTGATTGAATAGTTTTAGCAACAAAAAGTTTAATTGATCTTATTATGTCATACATTGTATTGTTTTATTATTCATGAAATTTTAATTTAATTTCATTTAAACAGTCAACAATTTCCAATTCTATTTTTACCACCTTTTTAAAAAAAATTGAGTTTTTTTTTTTATTTAGTGTCATTTTGATTTCAATTTTAGACAACCAAGGAGCAAAATCTTTGAACTGTTGCCGTTTAGAAAAATGTACATTAGATGCTTAATAACAACAAAAATTGTTCACATTATGATGTTCAATTTAGGATTCAGATAATAAGCATATTTTCACAAATATACAAGATTTACTTCAGTTAGACGATTCTCTAAGACGGCAATCCCAAACCGCAATTCAAAGCGAGCTACGTGAAAATTAAGCTTTACATCCAACAAATCAGAACTTCAGCTGAGGTTTGGAACGTCCCCAATAACCGGCAATTGAGGACCAAGCCCATTAATATTGGTATTTCCATACCTTCTCCGAATATATAGGTAAGTATTTCTAATCCAATACAATTTCAAATTCAATCAGCTTAAACCTAAAATCATCTCGAAATTAGTGTTAAGGGCGCGATATTAAGAGCATAAATATAGGTACCCTTTTTTTTTCTTATCGTCCAGGGCGGGACGGGAGGGACTGTCAGACTTGTACTGACTTAAATCCACGGTGATCTCTCAACGCGCCCTCATTCCAGGGTCACAGTTAGCTTATAAGACAGTCCCGCGACCCCGGCAGGCTCTGGCTATCTAAGGCGCAGGCCACATGGAAAAGACGTAAGACGCAGACGGGGCGGAGACATACTCGTATGTCTTTTCGGCGTCTCTTTCATACAAAATGTATAGAAGCGTCGCGGCGTAAAACACACAGAAGAGACGAGGCGCGGCCGCGACTCTCATACATTTTCGCACGTCCGCGACGCGTCCTCGTCTTACGTCTTTACTATGTGGCCCGCGCCTAAGGTGCACCCCGTCAGATTGCTGACAGCTCTCTAAGGCGCGCGTGGAACACAACGTGCCGTCGACCCAGGCATGGTCCATGATCAGACGGCGAGTCACCCGTTACTCGCCGTCCACATGCCCAGCTTATACCCCTCAACTATAAGATGAACAATATCATAGTTGTTGCCTGGCCAGGAATAGATCAACCTTTCTCATGCCGTGCGTGCCCTCAGTAACAAATAAGGGATTATTTCAGAATGGAAACGTAAAGCCCTTACGGCGAAATCTGAGAGAACTAAAGGTCACAAGGTTCATGAAGAATTTGAGTTAGAACGAAGCTCAAATTATTTTAGAAGAAAAGGATACAATTTTGAAAATGGTATTTCTATAGCAATAACGAATGTTTGTTATTTATGTCAACATCATTATTATTATTATCTGTAAATGGTCTTGGCACCATCAACATGTTCGAGAACATTAGGAAGGGACCAGTTTCAATATTTTACAATTATTTATGTGACAGTAAAACTCCAGCTACAATGCTTTAAGATCATATTCCTGCAATAATTTATCTTCAATCATCATCTTTTCGTAACCAAAACTATTCCCCGCCAAAACAGATTCATTGCTCCCAATTTTTTCAAAAATCGATCACGTCATAGACAATTATTGCAAGAGAAGAAAATTAAAAATAAAAGTTATACTTTTGTATTAATAAAATATTAGATATGGAGCATTAAAATCATTAACTTTACAAGTCTGACAATTGATTACTGATTCCAGAAACATTCGGTAATTTCCCTCCATGTGGCATAGCCGTGAGACGCCCTGTATATTCGCTCCAAACTTAACATTTCAGAATTTCATACGTATTTTATTAAATGTTAATCCCAAATGACGTCATAAAATCTCCACCATCTTCACAAATGTATGAAAATTAAACATCAGGAATTCGTGCAAGGGGTCTTAATACCGGGCGTTAATACCCCTTGGGGGAACGTTTCCGTGACGTGATTATCCCAAGCCCAAAACAATTTGCACATTCGCACAAACTGTTAAACTGCTCATTTTAACTGACCTATTTTGTTCCCAATATTTTGAACGAGAGTGCACAGTCTTGTAGATTCACCAGATACCTCCATTCGCTTGCACTCTCGATCGATTTATTGGCCGCACCTCAGTCGGAGTTTACTGGCAATACTCTCAACGCTCCGGTCATATAAAATTCAAAACGAACGTATATATTCGTATTTGGAATGGAAAGCATAAAAGTTGCGGTCGTTCTCTTTGAGAGAATAACGGTTATTTTTAACTTATGGAGGTTATTCTGACATATTTTTATTCAAAGTGTCGCACTGTTTTCATTGTTTGAATAATCTGGTTTTATGAATCGGGTCGTAAAGTTTTGTCAGGAATAAATCCATTTCTAAGTTTTTGATTATGTTCCAAATGTTTCAATTGTTTATTTTACTTTGGTTTTTAATCAGTTTCAAGAGTATTTTGTTTTTGTTGTATGTTAAAAATAAGTAAATTGCTTGCTACATCTAAATATTGACAAACTAAACTCAAGCTATTGTGCTGAAACAATGTCTAAGAAATACAATTTCGCTACATGAAACGTTCAAAGTGTTCGTTTAATCGAATTTTAAGCACAAAAGTTCGACACGAGATATCTGACGTCACTTGTACTTACGACGTTCTTATCGTATGTCACAGCAACCTGCCTCGAGAAGTCGAGGCGCGGCGGGAAGAGCTCCGGCGCGATCTCAGGGCAGTATGGAGGGGACGACTGTCGCTACCGACGACCGGGCACGCCGCAATCGCGGCGGTAAGACCCTTCTTTGAGGAGTGGCTGGATAGGAGTGCCTACCGCATGACGCAGGTCCTCACCGGACACGGGTGTTTCGGGAGGTACCTGTGTGTAAGGAGAAAGGAGGAAACGCCTGGGTGTCACCACTGCGAAGATCGCCCGGAGGACACAGTAGAGCATACGGTGCAAGACTGCCCCGCTTGGGCAGAGCACCGACGTGTCCTCACGGCGGCGATAGGCGGAGACCTCTCGCGCCCGGCATTGGTTGCGGCCATGCTGCGGGGCGAGACGGAGTGGGAAGCGGTCGCCTCCTTCTGCGAAGCAGTAATGCTCGCGAAGGAGGAGGCGCGCCGCGAGAGAGAGAGGACAATGTCCTCCCTCCGCCCCACCCGCGGTGGTTGGCGCCCACGGCGACGGACGTCGCAAGACGATCTCCGGCCACCGTAGGCGCAGGCATGCGGGCGGCGAGTAAAGGACAACTCGCAGCCCGACCATGGACCATGCCCGGGTCGACGGCGCGTTGTGTTCCACGCGCGCCTCAAAGAGCGTCAGCATAATGACGGGGCCCCCTCTCTAGAGGGCCAAAGCCTGCCGGGGTCGCGGGACTTATACCATTACCGTGACCCCGGAACATAAAGGGCTATTGAAGGACACCGTGGATTTTAGTCAGTACAAGTCTGACAGTCCCTCCCGCCCTGCCCGGGGTGGGAGGACTCATTTGATGATTTTACCACGATAAAAAAAAAAAGTCACAGCAACCGCTAAACTTCAAGCTAAATCCTTAGGCTCCATTCAGACATACGTAAACAACTACACGACAACCGCACGTCGCGTCGCCGTCGCCGTCGTCGGCGGGCCCATATTTTGTATTCAAAATCAGTGCCGAAAATAAGGGTGTGCCAACGGTGCCCAGTCACTGGGCGCAAACCCAGTAGAGGCACGGAAATGGTCAGATCAAGACCACAAATTGGCCAGATCAAAGCGAAGTTAAAGAAGCTCGCACTCGGTGCATAAAAGGCAAGTTAGTGCACTGTTGAAACTAAATACTTTCATTCACACAGACCACATTTTGTCATGATTATCAACTACGTGGTTGATACTGATCGCATCGCAACCACGTCGCAACGACAAAGCAACCGCAAACGCGGGCGGGCTACATCGCAGAAACAAAAACGCAATCACATGGCAAAAAGCTCCAGCGACGCAGCGACTCTATGCGAATCGATGGCGTTACATTGTCGTTCGTATGAATGAAACCTTAGAGTTTCAAATGTGATTTTCACAGTTGAGTGGTAACCCCGCATTTGTAGATCTTACGTATACTTTGGTTCGCACTTCACTGGATTTAAGACTTCGCGACGCGATGGTGTAATCATAGCAATGTGCTTTACTGTGTTTGTGACGTCATAAAGTTACTTTATTTTTTTTCGCACGGATATTATATGATTCGGTTCCCTTGGCACGATACCCGGAGACTTTTAAAAGTCAACTTACCTATTAAGTACAAAATGGGAAATATATTTCCCGTGCCTCTGGGTAAAGAAAACAAGAGGAAAAGACGTAAATACTGGATGTTATTTTGCGTTAGCATTTCTGGAAGCTGTTTGAAAATTATTATTTACGGTGCACTGTCATTATGTTCTGAGTAAAAAAATCGCAGACTAATAATAACATGCATGCTCATACAGATTGAGGTAGGCTCATGCTGGCGTCTGTACAGTCTTCTAAAATTCTACATTCTATTACAATCTATCTTTATTTTCTTATTTATTTGTTAAACAAATATGTGGCATACGAACGATACAGATCTAGGCCATCCATTGTAATTCCTTTCCTTACAAAGATTAAATAACGTCTTACTGATACGGATGTGTTACACTTTCACACAAAAATTACTGAAAGGATTTGCATGTTTGGCACGCAGATGTTTAATAACCAGGATTTGCACGTAGACTATTAATTTCAGTATGATAATTATTGAACTTCAACGGGCTTTCCCGTATTGTACTAGTTTACAAGTTTTGATATTTTATTTAAAAACACACTGCATGTAACTTACAAAGAGTTGTAGAATAATCTGATCTGGATCTTTAGATGATCGATTGATTTTCCTAGACTTGGCTTTGGTTTTGTGTTCTATTCTTTAGGTTTCTAGGTACCGTCTGCTTAGTAGAAGGATAGATATAATTTATTAACACTCTTAATTAGCTTCACTTGTAACTATGTATGTAAGAAAATCTTGGAATCTTAATTTGACCCACTTCCCGGACTTAATTTTGCACACGCTCTGAGTTCTAATGACAATACATGACTATAGTTTGATTATTAATTCGAGTCAGTAAAATGACAAGTGCAACTGTCACTGATACATACAAAATGAAACAAACCAGGAACATTGGAAATGTCATTTTACTGACTCGAATTAATAATCGTATTTTAGCTAAGAAACGTCATTACAAATCCAATATGGCGGCCTCCCTAAGATGGCGGACTGGTTGTTTGAAATCACACAGACCTTTATTGCAATTTGCTGTTTTTTCGTATTCCTGACAGCAAATTGTTTGCTGTCAGGAATACGAAAAAAATAGGCACGTGACTTTAATCTAATATGGCGGACGTCCAAGATGGCGGACAGGCTATTTTTTATAGACTAACTATTGCCTGCGGTTTCACTACAATAACGAGATACTCTATATTTTGCGGAATACCGAGATGAACATTGTCCTATATAGATAATATTTCAAACTATAATCTATCTCTGCACCAATTTTAATCAATATCCGTTCAGTTATTCTGAGAGTATTTGAGTAACAGTCTGCTGCTTTTATTAGTTAGATTGTTTTATAACGATTGAAGGCGGCAAGTAGGTACTCATTTTGATAGACTTGTAAACGATTTAAACAACGTAGCATTTTATTTTAAAGACGTCGAGATTTAATGGAAGAAATGTAATGAAGTAGCTCTTGTATCAAAATTATTTATGTTATAATTTTAACTTTAAATTAAATTATATTTTCTTAACTTATTATTACAAGCTTGACATTTCTCAAGAATCAAATTGGGTCTAAAATTTAACGAAATTTTCATAAAATCCTTTAAAATAACGTAAAAATTTGCTCGGTGCTCTGAATAAGAATCTAGGGAGGGCTTTTAATGTTATGAAAATTGATAATTAGGCCTACCAAGAGAAAGCCAAAGTAACTTTCTCATAATAATTAAATTCCCAAAGGTTCATTATCTTTATAAAATGTTTTAGTAAGCAAGTTTATTTTGTTCTAGAAAGTAAAAATATGAATAATGTAAAAAATGTGTTTGTTCTTGCCGGCCTCGAGTGTAAATAGAAATTTTTACTTTTTGTAAAATGGATTAAGTAAATTATACTTTGTAGCGTGAAAGAAAATGTAATTATTAAAATTATTTCTTACTTTATACCATCGCTTCTTCAGTCAGCAGACCTCGTTCGAAGGTTTCAAGTTCCATTTCCACCAAAATAAAAAGCAACGTATATATTTTTTTTAATTCTTTTGTACTCAAAATTGAATTGTATTTTAGGTTTGTCAGCGTTTAGATACGAGTATTGACGGGTTCAAATGGTGTAACTAAAACTTCTTTGAAATAAATGTTTGTGTGATATATTGTCATTCATATTACGTCACATTTGACAGGAGGCAAAATGGTTGAGCGAATAGCTGCTGAGCAGAGTATGGCAGGTTCTATTCCTACACGTAACAAATGAATGACCTACTAGGTGACTGCTCCGTGTCTAGTTGACTTATGTGTCTAACTGTGCTTTTTGGATAATCCCAATAAGAAACATGTTTAATAGTTATAAATCACAGTAAACCAAGCTTCAAATTCCTTTTAGGTACTTTTTGTCCGTATATCTCGGAATTAACAAAACTATGGGTTTGATATGGGTAGAAGGTAACTTGGCTAATCCATCATTAATCTGGGGATGAATTTCCATCTACTGCCTGTGATTAGGGTCGTTATTTACCGCTTTTTATACTTCTTGCCGTGGTATTCAGTATACATTGGGGAATAAATTTTGCATTGTGGAATAACCGTCTTGAATAGCAATGTAGGTGACTAAAATAATAATCTCCAATTACTTATTCATCAACACCACTTATGACTACTACTACTTTTTTACCATTCAGCAGTTTTAGTATCGCCATTGTTGAGAAACATTCACACGTACAGTTTTTAAACGGGGATTAGAAATGCTGACCGCATTCAGGTCTATCGGAGATAAGCCGTTATTATGCTGACAACTTGCTGCGGAGCGGAGAAACGGAGAAATAGTTACCAATAAGATTGCACTAAATCTTCACTCCTCTTCAGTGGTGTAATCCTATTGGTTAATATTTCTCCGTTTCTCCGCTCGGCAACCTCGCTCCGCTCCTGTCTAACAGTCTGACAGTCTATTCCGCTCAACCCAAAAACAATGTAATCCAATCTACCCACTACATGTTAAGTGCATCGACGCAATATTTTTATGTACGAATATCAACCCCTTTAGCAAACAAAACTAGCATACTAACCACCCAGAATATTGCGATAACAATATACACCAAACAATGTAGGTACTCATTCCTATCTACAAATTCCAAAACCTCGTTGACAATAGCTGGCAACATTCAAACCAAACTTTGTACCAAATAATACACATAAAATGTTACAGTTCAAAACAATCCTAGTTCATACAACATACATTTCTATAAAGGACACTTTACAAACTATAGAACGTTGCATCAGGTGGTAACTACTCCGTAACGACCCACTTCAATGGAGATCGTCTCTAACAGTTTGAACATGGCAACCCAGACGTGATAGCGTTGTTTTCGGACTCGGAAATGCGACGGGACAAAGGAAATTTAACTGGGCGTAGAAATTCAAATGCTGATGGCATTAGTACTGCCCATCAGTGTGGAGCGATGAAGTTTAGTATTGTGGCCCAGATGCGTGGATCAAAGGGTCATGAATTCATTCTGCTGGACTTTGAGCTTCATTTAAGTTGGTTTCAGAATAAAAGATACTTGAAATGATGAATATAATGACAGCATTTCAGAATTTCTTACATAAAATGTTTTATTTACAGTTTTGTAGATACGACCGTGTTCATTAGAACCTTATGCTTTAATCCTAACTTTTCCTCAAACTTTAATTTATTCTGTATTTAGGGTACGTTTACAAAAATTTAATTAAACTCGCATGGACAAAAATCCAGACAAAAGGAATATTAATTGCTTCACGCAGGATTTGGCGTGCAACGTAGCAGCCACTACACCAACCGTGTCGTCTACTATATTGCTCGTATCTCAAGTTGATTTGGGGTATAGGACACCAGATGTGACTGAAAATGAATATTTAACACTAAAGCGCTTATCATAAGCGCCCTTGGGGATCCCAATTACAAGAAAACATGGATATTCTAACGCAAGATCGATGTTAACCTCTGTGGTAATTCTTTTAGGACGAAAATGTCCCCGACTTCAACCCTACGGTAGCTAAGATCCCAATAGATGTCATCGGTGCGGGCGTAACGGCCACGATTGAGTGATGAAATTGGGACACCAGTATGATGTAGTGCACAGGTACCTTAGTAGTCACGTTGCGGTCAATGCCCTTGTTTAGATGTTTTATGAAGATGGACTGTGGCTTCTAGAAAGGAAAATTGGCTCTTAGTTCTATTTATTGTACAAGTGAGTATGTAACTTACACAAATTCATCAAAGTTTAATATTTATGACATTGATATATAAATGGTTTCTGAGTAGATAAACACAGCTGTGTTTATTGCTGTTAACCTTAGACCCTTTTGCATGTCAATATTATTAATTCAATTGTCATTTATAACATTGCAATGCCCGTGTTCCTAAACGTTAACACACGAAACACTCGACCACTGACTCAATACGTTCAAAATATTATTTTTTTAATAATAATAATAATAATAGTAGTTGTTCAAAGGGTCTATACTAGTGGCAAACGATAAACGAAAACGCTCTGTAATGATGTAATCTATTTTAGATTTTCAAATTTACATTCTAGAAAATCTTTAAGATTACGACACATATGAACGGATAAGCTAAAACATTTTTAGGCTTGAATTTTCGTCGGCGTTCATCTTTAAAAATGTCTGGGTTAGTTAAATCCCGCTACTTCTCAACCAGCGGGGATATTACAACGTCTTAAAACCAGGCTTATTTCTGTGACAAACCCACCACACTATTCTCAAAGCACTGCAACTCCTGAGAGCCAGAATCAACAGTGGCAACCACCAGAAAAGCGCCAAGACAATGAAGCTCGACGTGTCCCGGAGAATGAATTTACCTGTCTTGGATCCTGCACGAAATTAATCAGAAAAGAATAGTGGATGAGTAGGAAAAATATGTTTCCACTTCCCTCCATGCAAGCAGGAGACAGAACAAAGCAAGGCCAATAGGCACAAAGGGACATTACAACTGGGAGAAGCCCAGTTGCCTTGCACCACGGGTAAAAATGACACTAATATTAATGGGTCCTAAATTGTGAGCTGCTATATTTGATTCCAATAATAGGTATGGCAAAAACGCTTGAACGCACGGAATTTTGTTCGAGTTTCCACAATGTCCGTATAATAAATGACTCCAGATGTAGTCTGAACAGTATCCAACATAATATTGCGTTCGTTCTGCCAAAGAATACACTCCCAAAGAATTATGATGTGCTGATTGTTCATATTCACAGTCAGGTGACGAACATTGACAAAAAGGCGAGGGAACAAGCTTAAAGGAAAACAATTTACTTTTAAAGTTACCATGTCCCGTGAGAAATTGGGCAACACAGTGATCCACCTCCAACCACGTCCTAGCCAGCCGCTCACGAACGGATGGGAAGAACTGGTGGAGGTGCCGCCCCTTGGGAGAATTATCCCACCTATTTTGCCATTCGGATAAAAGTTCCTCCCAGACGTCGCTCTGGGGTTTAAATAATCTAGATATCTTATCACGGTCACGTTGCGGCAGGAAATCAGCGTCAGTGGTCTCCCGTGCGGAAAAATACATTGCAGCACGTCGCTGCACTTCAAGATCTACTGGAAGAACACCAGCAAGTACCGGTAAAGCTTCAGTACTGACGGTCCTATACGCTTTACTTAAGAATAACAAAGCCAAGCGCTGGCTTTGAAGCAATTTACGCCGTGCCGCCCCTATGGTGGCCCTATCGGCCCAAACAGGTGCTCCGTAGCACAAACAACCCAAGTAAGTAGCCCCATAAATAGTTTTTAAGGTTAAAAATGACAAACCCCAAGTAGACTTAGATATTCTCGTTAGGGCATAAAAGTTATTTTTAGCTTTTTCACCAACAGTTTTTATATGTTCTATGAAAGTGAAATTCCTCTCTAAGACTAAACCAAGATAGCACACCGATTGCTTTCTCTTCACGGGAACATTATTGAATTTAATACTAGGCCACGATTTAAGTTCACCTTTTAAAATAAGCTGATATGTTTTTTGTGGTGCAAACGTCAGACGGTTTCGATCGCCCCACTGAGATATTAATCGTAGGCAAGTGTCAGCCAGATTCTCGAGGCCAGCACGAGTGCTTGACTGAATGAGCAGAAGGCCATCGTCCGCATAACCAGTTAAAGAACAACCGCTTGGAAGTGGAATCGCGAGGAAATCATCGAAGCCCTATATTCCATAAATGAGGACCGATAACCGAACCTTGAGGACAGCCCATGGTAAGAGGTTTCGATACGGAATGATGTCCGAGTTTACGTTTCGCGGAACCATTAGAAAAGTACGAACAAAGAAGATTAAATATATTATTATAGCAACCACGAGCTTTTATCTTAAGTAGTAGCATTGGCCACCATGCGTTATCAAAAGCCCCGGAAATATCTAGAAAGATTCCAACTACGTACTTGTGCTCGGAGGTATTAACTATTTTTCTAACAGAAAGTGCCGCGTCAACGGTTGATTTGCCGATAGTAAAACCGAATTGGTTTTTATGGAATTTGGGCCCGTCCGGTAACAATCGTGGGACGATAAGACGCTCCAGGAGCTTTCCCAAAGATGGTAATAATGTTATGGGCCGGTAAGACTTAGGGTCATCTGGTAGCTTGTCGCCGCTTTTAGGTATTATTCGTATAAAGCCATGTCTCCATATACGAGGAAAAACACCTTCAGCAATACACCGATTGTAAACAGTTAATATCGCGTCACCCGCTGTTTTACACGCTTCCTTTATCATACGATTAGATATTTTATCTTCACCTGATCAGTGGATGGAAGGTCTGACGCTGGTGATTTAGGCGGAACTGTAGCCCATGCTCTAATCTGTTGGTGGTAGTCATTATCATTAACAGGTGAATCATCAGGGATAAGACTATTTAATAAAACTTCCGTTGTTTCTTCAATACCGGTGGTGTGTTTATTATTTACTTTAATATTCTGAACATACGCGAGGTCGACCGATCGATTAGCTTTAAATTCATGATATAAAGGAGACCACGGACCTTCTTTTTCTAATTTATCCACTACTTTACGCAACAAATTAGCCTTAGATTTTTCAACCGAAGCTCTGTAACGGGACCTGGCAACTCTAAATGTATTTAAAGCAGAGGTTAGTGAGTCTCCGGTGACTTGACGTTTTTTAAGCTTATTTAGATGTTTACGCGCTCGACGATAGATTTTACGCTGTTCGGTTAGGTAGTCACACCACCAATCACATCTGCGTACACTGGTCATAGGTCCGCGACCAATGGCAATGTCAGCACAGTAAGTGAAGGTGTCTGACATAATTTCAGCACTTTCTTCAGCTGACAGCCCATCACGAGTGAAATCCTTGGCATGACACGCAAAAAGCGATCTAAAGAATTCCCAATTAGCACCCTTACTTTTATACCTAAAGTTACCAATTACATGTGAAGAACCATGAGAAGAATCCGGAACAAATTCGTACACGATCAAGCGATGATCACTGCAAGACGCGTCCGGTAGGACACGCCACCTATCCAAGCGTACGTCTGCACTAGAAAGTGTGACGTCAATACAAGATTCGCCCATTTGGCTGCAAAAAGTAGGTGGTGCATCGGGGGTGTTATGAATAGTAAGGTTCATTTCAGCAATGAAGTCTTCAACAGCGCAACGCCGTACGTAATCCGTGGACCGGACTTTGCCATACCACAGGGACGAAGACGCATTAACATCTGCGCCTACGATAACTTTGCAGCCCGCGAGTGACCGCAAGACGTGACGGAGGTTATGTATGTGAGGACCAACAGGGTCTGAATATTGAAAATAGCAGCTGACAACGTAAACTTTAAAAGTAGCGGATGAGACTTCCGCAACTGCACAGTGAGGCGTCATGAGATTACGTAAAGACGTTACTGTAAAGTTAGAAGAACGCGACACGTAAATTCCGGCTCGTGCCTTACTATCTAACTGAACTACCTTGTGACGTAAGCGCGTGTTTTGGTATTGTTCTTGAACCAGTACAATGTCTAATTTGTAATCGATAATTAATATGTCCAATTCAGAAGTCGCCACCCTATCATTGTGAAGGTTTAATTGTCCTATTATTAAACTATCCATTTTATTAGTAATTAGTGTTGCGTATTAATTGTTCGAGCCTGACTTTATAGGTGGTACACTGTTGAGACCCGCAACGATGGTCAAACGGTTTTTTAAAACGTTTACACGCCACACATACCGGTGTAAAATTTAAATTATCCTTATGCGGGCATTCTTTTGTTTCATGTGCTTCTTATTTCTGTGAGTGAACAAGATGGCGCTAGAGGACTTGTATAGCTCTGTCACTTTCACTCGCCGGAACAAGCCTGGATTTAAAACGTTGTAATACCCCCCCAGGTCAATTTCTCTATAAATGTAGGGATACCCTGGGGCAGGGCGGGAGGGACTGTCAGACTTGTACTGACTAAAATCCACGGTGTCCTTCAATAGCCCTTTATGTTCCGGGGTCACGGTAATGAGATAAGTCCCGCGACCTGCCCGAAATACTTTCCCAAAAATTACACGTAGCTCTCCAGCTAATTTAACTCATTCAAAAACGTCGAAAAAATCTCTAAACGATTGATTTTCTGGGAATCATTAATTAGTAAACCAATACTGAATGACTAAAGATTAATTGAGGTAAAGACTTCGATAATTACGAATCGTTATGGAGCTTGTAAACGTCTACAATTTAACTAATTATTATATTTATTCCACGAAATCAAATAAAAAATGGCTATAGCTGAACAAGTATTTTAAAATTATCTTTCACGAATTTCTTGGATGCCCATAAAACTTGTTCAATAAGATATTAATGGGCTTTTAAATATAAATAATGTGAGTTATTGAGATTTCTAATCATGAAATATGTGTACTTTGAATTCGTTTTTTTTTTAAGTTGAGTAGTGTGAGGCAGAATACATATTATTTTGTACTGACATAACTAGAGTTTGGAATAACTGCCTTAACGGCCTTTTAAAGCAGCCGCTTCTACTATGGCAGATTCTTAATGCGATTCCTGGGTGCTTACTCTTGATTTTAATTCCAATCGATCGATATTGAAATTTTAACGTTTCGTTCTTGAGTTCGACGCTAGCACCACATTAGTTTTAAATTGCATGTCTATTTTTGGGGAACTAAGAGGAATCAAGGGTCGAGCTTGGCGTGCGCTGTTTATTGCCAAAGCCTGCCGGGGCCGCGAGACTGTCTTATCAGTTAACCGTGACCCTGGAACGTAAATGGCTATTGAAGGATCATCGTGGATTTTGGACAGCTCACCCGTCCCGCCCTGGGGGGAGGACTGACGATTTTACAACGATAAAAAAACCCAGTCTCTCATTTGTCAGACCCAGTTGATGAGGATAGGCTTTATTGTATGGCAATTAAAAATAGTTGGGAAATGTAAGTTTTACAGTACATCATTTGCACACCATTTATGCAAAGAATACTCGTGATGATATTAACATTTCGAGTTTTAAAAACTCAAGCCACAAAAAGGAACTATCACAATTTTATTATGCGAATTCAAAAGATGATATGAGATCACGAACAGACAATAAAACTTGCCATTACACGTAACATAACGTTACCTACAAGTCTCAGTAATCGTAAAGGGAAGATAAAACTGCCGTACATTGTAAACTGGAGTAATAACGTCGAGACGAGTACCTTTGATTGTTGCTCTTAGAATGTTGATGGAAAGAATATGTGGCGGTTGGAAATGAGTAACTGTTTTTAATTTTGGAAAGTACGTATAAAATCATCTGAACAAATTAACTTCAGAATCTTTTAGCATACTGAATAAAAACAAAACAAAGAAAATGTAGAAATAATCATTTATTTACGTAAAATTCATTTTAGTGACCATATAGGTAGGTTTATTCAAATAACGTTACTCGTAGCCATCGATAAATTAAAATCCAGTAAAGCACTGCAAGCGTAGTCACGTAGCACGCGCGTAGCCCGTAGCCCGCGTAGCTTGCTACGACTGATTTTTAGAGTGGAATGTGTCGAGTTAAATAATCAAAGAAAAGATATGGGATACAGTGATACGTTGCCTTCCATGTTATGCATAGAGCTGAAAACTGAATGCAGCAATAGCTATCCACTCAAGTTGATGAAATTATTTACAGCAACTCAAATGCACTGTAAAAGTTTTCATATTAATAAGGTTTAGAGGAATTGATATTCACAGACACGTGCAAAGACGATTCCCAATATACTCGTAAACAAATAAACAAAAAATACCCGTCACACACAACCACTCGAGTCAACATTATATACCCAACTCATAAGTCCATATTACAATGTTATTCGTACTATTAATATCCGAACCCAAACGGATATCTAACATAATACAGATTTCAATTATGGAACAATATTGATGGCCCGTACGCCGTCTTATGAGTGGGAATATTACGCGAGGAGAAATCTCTTAACCTAAAATAATGGATCGGTGAAGTGGCTTCAATACTATGTGCTCCTTCAACGAAGTATATCAATCTTTTAAAGATATGAGTTGGATATCTGACACCACTTAGAAGGCCAAAGACTGCCGGGGTCGCGGGAATGTCTTATCAGGTAACCGTGGCCCAGGAACGTAAAGGGGTATTGAAGGACACCGTAGATTTTAGTCAGTACAAGTCTGACAGGCTCTCCGTCCTACCCTGGGTGGGAAGACTCATTGGATTATTTTACCACAGCGAGCCCCAAAAAAAGAAAATAAAAGAATGGGTTGGATTTTTTACTGATTATCAATATTTAGCATACTTAACCAGGTCTTTGTCTAAAACGGTTGGAACTTATATGTCGGGTCTCAAGACTGGCAGGTCCTAGGTACCAATAAAACTACTTGGAGAGATATGAGGAGACCTTTGCTCAGCAAGTCACTTAACAGATTCAATATTGGCCGGCGCGGGTGGCTTACTAATCAACTGAGCTGCTTCTTCTTAGAATAAAGTCTGATGTAAATGTTCTTTCTAGCATCTACAGCTAGTGTTGGAAAAAATGCTAAAATTGTATTATATTCTGTTAAATTGTAACTAAAAAACAAAATGACAATCGAAATATAAATTACTAAAATAATAATCGAAATATAAATTAATAAACTAAACCAGTAAGCTGGTTATGTGTCCAAGAGTTTGACGGCGTCGCCTCTTTGTACGGCAATGCTTAGCCTCTGACCAACATAAAAGCCAGCCCTTGGGTCACGAGAAGCATTAAGGAGTCGTTTAGATATCTCTTTAAAGACGCTGTGAGCACTCGAATCTCTAAAAATGGAAATGCGTGAATATAAAATTTATGTTAACAGAAAATCCCTAATAATTCCTCACTCACGTATAACTTACCGGATCACATCCCGAAATGGTGCAATATGATTTATGTGCAATAAATCTTCGAAGTTAATCCCAATGTGAGCATAATTCTTTTCTTTACACTCGCTTGGACCCATCTCAAGTTAGCCACAGGTATGTGGGTCAAAAATAATTGTTCAGGGTTTTAGTGAATCTGGCATTTATGCAACAGACTTTTGACTAGGTTACCAAGCACCGTTCAATCTCATGTACTTTAGATTCTGGGACGCAAATGAAAATCGAAGGAGAAGGGTGGATTTAGTCAGTTATAGAGATCTCTTCCAATTTACTCAGGACTAGAGGACTCATTTCATGATTTCATAACCAGCCTGTATTCGTCCACTGCTGAACATAGGTCTCTCCCAATGTGTACCACTAAGCCCGGTCTTTAGGTTTCCTCATCCAGTCTCTGCCTGGCCGGCCGGCGTCCTACACTACGCTTGCCAAGTCGCCGTCTCCCTCAAGGACACGCCTACCCTAGCGGTTATCTGTCCGAGAGATGTGGCAAGCCCACTGCCACTTCAGCTTACTAATTCATTCTACTATATCAGGAACTTAGGTACTCTGACGGATTACCTCATTCCAAATTTTATCCATTAAAGTTACTCCGAGCATAGCTCGTTCTATAGCTCGCTGAGTTTATATTCAAGATTTACCCCAAAAAAAGCTGCTACCAAACGCAAAAGCCCAATAAGCCTTCGTTACTCATTCACAGTTTGAACTTGGGGCCTCATGCTAAGCAGCTGTGCTTTTGACCAAAATACAGACAAGACAAGCATTTTGCAATCTGGAATAGCACAGTCACAAGAACTATGAATAAGTCGTTAACACAACCTGTTGCCAAAGTTTGCCAACCCGATAAGATTTCACACAGGGCTTTACATCTGTTTGCATAGGTTTATGTCTATTTGCTATTCATTTGAACTCTAATACGTTATTTGTAGAACAGTGGAATTGTAGATTTAAACCTAAGCAAGTATTTACTCATTAACGATATAAATCATGCCGACTGTTTTTTTTTTTAAAGAAGTTCCTCTGCTTTTTCATTTTCCATACAATAAACGCAGTAAAACTTCAAGTGCTGTAGCTAGCCTAGGCGGGCTACCCGTCTTAGGCTTACGCCTCCTACCTACGTCGTGACAGCATGATTTGCGCAGTGGCTGAGCGATTGACTCCTGCACTGCTGGTTGGATTCCCGCACAGGACAAATAGGCAATGACCCAGCACCAGCGAGGATGCGACTTACTATCGGCTGTTTTCTTGCTCAAGAAACGAATAATAAGACAGATTCTGTGTAAACAAAAGAGATGCATAATTGCATTCAATCGTCCAAACTCCTCGCGCTCCCGCTTGTCGCCGCCGCTCTCTGCAGTCGCTCCAGCGTGGTCAACGGCTTAGGGCCGGACTCCACCAAAGCGGAGACGAAACGAGATGTGTTTGAATAACCAATCAGAAATCTTCATCTCCTCTCCGCTTAGCTTTGGTGGAAATCTGATTGGTTATTCGGTTATTCAAAAATATCTCCTCTCGGCTCCGGTTTGGTGGAGTCCGGGCCAGTCACTGACTATTCTCACAGCCGGTGAGGACTCGCTGTATTAATTTATCGCTGAGCTACTCGTACAAGAGCTTTAAAGATAATAATCACTCAGCGATGCTGGTTTGGCCGACCTCGAGCGAACACTAGCTAGTAGCCTAGTGATAAAACTCTTGGATTAAATGTTATGAAAAATATCTAGCTTTAATTCCGCTACAAAAATCCAGGCTTCATGCAGGATGCAGTCCCACCCTCCCGCCCTCATGCATATGCACATGAAGCAAAGGTCCCACCCTCCCGCCCACATACATATGCATACGTGCAAGAAAAATGGAAAAAACATGCCATGCAATCAAACCTATACTCGACACGTGTTTCGCCCCTCCACGGGGCATCCTCAGGAGATGTTGACTCGACAAGCGCTCGGCCTCGAATGAACCAGATTGTACTCGTAGTAATCGCGGCGCCCCCGCAAGGGGGCGCGGCAGACGGGTTTCGGGCTATGCCCCTGTCCCGTGGTCTCGACTGTTGTGCCCGCAACGGCGGGCACACGCGCTGGGTTGGCAGTTGTAGCCTAAAAACCTACGGGCGCGCGTGCTATGTGACGCGCGCCGGGATGGGTAGCTGTATTTCGTTGTTTGCAGGCGCGCCACGGCACTGTCGGCAGTGCCGCTTGCTTCACTGCGCCCCGGCGGTCTGCCCCTGCCAGGTGAGACCCCCAGTTACCTGGGGGAGGCCCGGCAGAAAGCGACCAGCGACAGGGACGCAGACTTACGACGCACCTGCAAAGGAAGAGTGGCTCTCGCCTGCCCCGTTTTCCAGATCGAGCCGGTAGCGACGCAGACAGAGAGCCGGTGTGTGTGTATGAGCGGCATTGTGTGTGTAACACCGCTCATGTTTGCGAGTGATTGTGAGTCCACGTTTATCCACACTAATCACCGCGTGAGTATGGCGCTTGTAGAGAAGCGGGTGTCCGTAGTGACGTACGACGTGCCTATATTAACCTAGCACACGGCGCACGTCATGTATGTAGTGCATGCGGAGTAATATTGTTGGATAAGTCGCGTGTAGCAGGAAGTGCGACTTACCCGGGTGTCGTCAAGTCCGGTGGGTTGCAGGGGGGTCGTCGGTCACGTCCGCAAGGACGAGGTCGCGAGGCAGGCGTCTGGCATCAGGTGGTCGCGCGTGCCACGGCGCTAAGTGCTTTACGTGGGGCCAGGCAGAAGCGTCGGCACGCGCGAACATGTTGGTCGCGAGTCGGCAGATGTGGTCATCCAGGCTCTCCATTCTTAGGTCCCGCCTGATGGTCTCGTTCCTCACGAGGCGAGGGGCGGCAACGATCTTCCGCAGCGTCAGGTGTTGTTGCGCGCGGAGGGACTTCTTATTCGACTCGCTCGTGAGGGCGAACCAAGCTGGGGCTGCGTATGTGAGCAGCGGGCGGATGTAGGTCTTGTACACTCCCAGCCTGGCTCGCAGCGGGAGGCGGGAGGAGAGCACTGGATGGAGCAGGGCACGGGCTGCCTTGCACTTACCTATGACCTTGCGGACGTGGGGGCCCATAGTGAGCCGGCGATCGATGGTCAGCCCGAGGTACGTAACCCGAGGCGACCATGCGATGGCGGCCCCCTGCAGTTGGAGGGGTGGTGGGAGGTGAGCGGCGCCGGTGAGCAGTGCCTGTGTTTTACTCACGTTCACCGACAACCTCCATTTCGACAACCATTCTGGCAGCAAGTCGAGCGCGCGCTGCAGCTTGACGGCCGCGCGTTTCGCGTTAAGCGAAGTCGCGAAGTACGCGGCGTCGTCGGCATACAGTGCGAGCGTGGTGTCGGGCGTCGTGGGGATGTCGTCGGTGAAGCATGAATAACACAGGGGCGAAATGCAGGCGCCCTGCGGGACTCCTGCGGCTATGGGCCGGGCGCTTGACAGCGCTCCCTCGACCACCACCCTGAATGTCCTGTTTTCGAGAAAGGAGGAGACTACCTTGATCAGTCGACGGGGCGCGCCTGTCAGTGACAGTTTGTACAACAGACCGGCGTGCCAAACACGATCGAACGCCTTCTCCATGTCGAGGAGAACTGCAACCGCGTGCTCCCGCTTGTTAAGCGTGGTGGTAAGCAGGTGCAGTACCCTCGACAGTTGGAGAGTTGTGGAGTGCTCCGCGCGAAACCCGAATTGTTCCGGGCGCAGTGTCACGAACTTACCGAGATGTCGCAGCAGGAGTTGCTCAAACACCTTAGAGGTAGTTGGCAGCAATGTAATAGGCCGATAGCTCTCGGGCTTCAGCACATTCTTTTTCGCCTTGGGCAGCATAATGACGCGCCCTTCCTTCCACGCCGCGGGGAAAGTCCCGGTGCGCATGATCCCCGTAAAGAGCCGCGCCAGTGCCGCTACCGTACGGTATGGCAGATGACGCAGCGCCAAATTGGTGACACCATCCGCACCGGGCGCCTTCCTTAACTTTGTTTTCAGAATGGCGCGTCTCACTGCACAAGGCGAGAAGAATATGGGTGCCTCATCCGAAGCTATCGGCGAGGCGAAGTACTCACTAAGGTGCCTCTCAACCGCTGCGACATGCTCCCCGTCGCAACTCGGGTTAGGCTGGAATTGACCCTCCAAGTGTTCGGCGAAGATCTCTGCACGGTCTGCTGCAGCGTACCTCGGCGCCCCGTCGCTGTGGAGCAGCGGGCGCACCGGAGCTGGGGCGCTCACAAGCTGCCTACACAGCCTGTGGATCGACGGCCAGTCCCCCTCGGCTGCGTCGATGCGTTCCTCCCAGCTCACGGTGTTGAACTCCTGGAGCTTGGCCCTTACCTTTTCGGCGAAGCGGTTGAGCTCGGCTTTCATCCGGGGGCATCCTGTTGTTTGCCACCGCTTGCGCAGGCGCCGCCTCTCGGTCACCATGCGCCTGATGTGCGGGGGCAGGGGCTTATACAGCAGCCCCTGTGACTGCGTCTGCGTGCTCGCCTTTTCGAGGGCGCGCTGGATGCAAGCGGTGACCTCCCCGGCCAGCCCGTCAACGTCCGTAGAGGTACTTACGGGCCAAGTCGGAGTGGTAGTCTCCATCTCTTTCTCGAACGCGGTCCAGTCAGTGCGACGACGCGGCGCTGGAGGAGAGATTCTCGTCGGCATCTCGGATAGGACGACGAGAACGGGCTGTTGGGCGATCTGGCACTTGAGTCCCCTGTGGATGACAAAGTCCAGCACATCCGGTGCGCACCCCTGTCTGTCCGGGTAGTGCGTCGGGGTTTCCGGGCCGGATACAGTGTATCCACAGGCTTCGGCGTCAGCGAGGAGTCGTCGGCCTCCTTGGTTGGCTACGTTACTGTTCCACGCTGGGTGCTTCAGATTGAAGTCACCGGCGAGGAGAGTGGGGTGCGGCGTCGCGTGCAGCAGCGCCCGTAGCTCGGCTACGTCGAAACGGGCCAGGGGCGGGCGATAGCACGCGTACACGTCAATGTCCTCGCCGGCGACGTGCAGCTGGACACCCAGCGCGTAAAAGCTCACCTGATTCTGCTGAGGCAGTGGTTGGTGGACGACCCTTCGCTTCACCAGTACCGCCAGACCGCGGTAGGCGATGCCGATCGGTGATCTCTCGTCCTTTCGATACAGGAGGTATCCCGGGAAGCGGATTTTGTCCGCCGGTCCCAGGAGCGTCTCACTGATAAGCGCCACGTCGATGCACTGATCCTTCAGGAGGAGGCGGAGGGGGGCGACCTTGGATTTAAGGCCACGGGCGTTCCAATGTGTGGTGTGGAGTGTCCAGTGTGCATGCTTCTTTAGGTATAAGTAAATGTAATCATTGTTCTTGCACTTTCATTTTATAATAAAGCAGTATTGATTGCACCTTCAACTACATCGAACGTGTTTTCTTTACTCTCCTGATCGCCAAACCTCACATGGCGACCATGCCAGGATAGCGCTAGCGCCGCGGGTGGTCCGCGAATTCTTTACCTTTTACGGACTTAGAATAAAGATGACAGTGATTTATAAATATAAAGACAGTTACGAATGTGGACGTTGGTCGCTCGTGTGTTTAATTACGAAATAAACAAAAATAAAATGTGCCAGTCGACGCAGAATAAAGAAGAAGTTTTCCTGAACCAGAACGCAGCAGGTTTTAATAATGCAAAGTTGGAAGATTTGGGTTGGCATTTGGGAGCCAACAACATAGTGATGACAATTATTGCAGTAATGCTAGGAGCGGCATTGTTATATTTCATATACAAGTTGTATGAACGATGCCATAGGCGTTGGATCCAGCAAGAAGTCTTCCACGCGAATTTCAAAAGTGTTCGTCGAATGTCGTCAGGAAGAGGACGATCTGTTCCTGTTGTTGCTGCGCCACGTCGTGAACCAGAGAAGCTCGGGGGTGAGAACTGATAAGTGTTGGTGGTGTCAGTTTTCGAAAAGTGGTATAGTGCAGTGTTACAGTGCGATAATAATATGCGTATATTGTCTATCTTTTATATTTTCGTTGTAGGTTTAAGAAACGTTAGAGTATACTTTTAACATTTTGCTAATTTTAACTACTTATAACTAAGTTTAGAACACACTACGTATTTGTGTATGTCGCTTTTATTTTAACGGTCACTACTTAAGTATTAGTATTAACTTACTCTTGGATAAAATATATGCGTAATGGTGGAAGAGCTTAATACAATATATAAGCAGATAAAATATTTAAAAGATAATCTTTTCAAATTGAGTAAACCTAGACGAACACCAAAGACAATAGGTGAAAAGCTTAGCGAAGCGACAGAAATATTTAAGCAATATCTTACGTGTTCAGAAGCGATAGATGAGAAAATAAGAAAAAACGAAATACGTAGTAGTGACATAATTCATGTTAAAGAAATTTGTATAAGAATAGAATCATTGTATTCTAAAATTGAAGAATTCTGTAGTCATTGTATTGAAGAGCCAAGCACCATGGAGAAGTTTTGTTTAAAAACGGCGATATCCCTCTTGCCCGTAATGAATGGAGAGGAGGATGTCACCAAAATGCTTATTGATTCTATTGAATTATATAGTAAAATGATCGATAAAGACAGTGAACCAACTTTAGTAAATTTTGTTTTAAAAACTCGCTTGTCGCAAAGTGCCAAATTACGTCTATCTTCGTCTTATACTTCTTGCGACTTGCTATTATCAGATATGAAAGAACATCTAATTACTAAAAAGTCGAGTACTGCCATTCATACTCAAATGCTTAAGGAAAGTCAAGGTACTAGTACACTTGACAACTATGGTAAGCGATTAGAACAGTTGTTTGTCGACCTTACCATATCACAGGCTGATGGTAATAGTAATTCTTACCAAGTATTGAAACCTATCAACGAAAAGTTGGCTATAAAGAGTTTTATAGATGGCCTTAGAAATCAAAATCTTAGGATTATTTTAACAGCTCGCAACTACACGTCTTTGAAGGACGTTATCCGAGCGGCCAAAGATGAGGAGATGTCAACGTCGGAGCCTCAAGCTGAGGAGTCTCTTTTCATGGGACGCCGAGGACAGCCAGGTAATTCATATCAAGTCTTTCGAGGTCGGGGTAGAAATTACTCAAACTACCGCGGCTCACGTCAATTTCCAAGTCGAGATATTAATAATCAAACTCGAATAGACAACCAAACTGATAATAGAGGACATACATATCAGCAAGGTTCAGCGCAACGAGGTAGGTCTAACCGGTCATGGTACAATTCGCGTCGGGGTTATCGGTCCCAATCAATTCAATTGGCCAATAATACAAGTGACACAGGTGATACTAATATTGCCCCAGAGACTTCACATTCTTCTGATCAGCGTAATCAATCAGAGAGCGATTTTTTTCGTGCATAACTGCATATTCGCATGCAATTATAGCAACTATGTAGAGTTATTTTTAAGTGATATAAGTAAAAAATGGCTTGTAGATACCGGTGCATCACTTTCTGTAATAAAATATGAAACCGTTATCAAGTTACATGTTCCCATAATTAAACATTACATCTGCATAAACGGTCTGGGTGGCCGAACATTCTCAGAAGGTTTTGTTTACCTAAATCTTACCATAAGCGGAAAAGTATTCCGTCACAAGTTTTATGTTCTTAGAAATTTACCATGTTTACATGACGGAATTATGGGACAAGATTTCTTAATAAAATACAATTGTGTTTTAGATTATGAATTGAACAATATAACTTTATCATGTTTAGATACTAATACGAAAGTAACTTTACCATTAGGTTTAGGAACAATGTTCAAAAAGGATTACGTGGTTGTACCCCCGCGATGTGAAAAAATATTTTATATCGATACTTTACTGGAGGAAGATTGTATAGTTGGCTCAAAACAATTGTGCGAGGGCGTTTATTTAGCAGGAGGAATATGTAAACCCAAACAACGAAAAATACCTATACAGATTTTAAACACGCGTGATGAAGATGTTTATTTAAGTTATTTTAATCCAGAGGTGGAAGAATTGAACAAATATTACATATGCACATTTGATAAGGATGATCATATCAATTGTGAACGAGTGCGAAAAATGTTTTCATTTTTAGATTTATCACATTTAAATGTGGAAGAGAGGCATTCAATTCAGAATATTTGTGCGAAATTTACCGACATATTTTATTTACCCGGTGATACGTTAACCGTTTGTGATATTAAATATCAACCAGAAATAAAACTAAAACAACACGTGACACCTTCATATGTAAAACCTTATCGGTTACCGCATTCTCAAAAGGAACAGATAACGAATGAAGTCAGTAAATTATTATCACAAAATATTATTGAACCTTCTTGTAGTGAATGGTCAAGTCCTGTACTGTTGGTGCCAAAAAAATCTGCTGATAGTAACAAAAAATGGCGATTGGTTATTGATTTTAGAAAAGTAAATGAAAGAATAATAGATGACAAATTTCCATTACCAAATATTACAGATATTTTGGACTCTTTATCAGGATCAATGTACTTTAGCCACCTTGATTTAAAACAGGGCTACTACCAATTAAATTTAGAACCTAATAGTAGAAAACTAACTGCATTTACGACACACACAGGGCAATATCAACTAACCCGATTACCTATGGGTTTGAAAACCAGCCCTAGCTGTTTTTCTAGAGCGATAACTATTGCGATGGCCGGCCTTAATTACGAAAAATGTTTAGTTTATTTAGACGATCTAATTTGCTTTGGAAGGAATTTAGACATTCATAATAAAAACCTTATTGATATCTTTTCTAGACTTCGAAAAGTTAACTTAAAATTAAATCCGGCTAAATGTAAATTCTTAAAAAAGGATATCTTATATCTAGGACACATAGTGTCAGAAGAAGGCATAAAGCCCGATCCAGAAAAGATTACAGCTATTAATCGATACCCCGTTCCCGTAAACTCTGACGAAGTTCGTAGATTTGTTGCATTTGCAAATTATTACCGTAAATTCATTCCATCTTTTGCAGAAATTACCATACCTTTAAATAAATTGTGCCGCAAACATGTTAATTTTCAATGGACTAGTGACTGTGAAAAATCATTTTTAACTATTAAAAGACTAATAAGTTCCCCACCTATATTACAATATCCAAATTTTGACATAAATAACACATTTATTTTACAAACAGATGCATCAGGCTTTGCTTTAGGAGCAGTGCTCAATAACGGAAATCGTAGGCCAATAGCATTTGCAAGCAGAAGTCTGAATAAAGCCGAAACAAATTACTCCACTATAGATAAAGAATTGTTAGCAATAACATGGGCGGTCAAGTATTTTAGGCCGTATCTCTACGGCAAAAGATTCATTATAGAAACAGACCACAAGCCCCTTATATATTTATTCAATATGTCAAATCCTTCTAGCCGACTAATGAAGTTCAGGTTATTATTGGAAGAGTATGATTTCGATGTGGAATATGTAAAGGGCAAGGACAATGTAGCTGCAGATGCATTGTCCCGAATTCGAATTAGTTGTGAAGAATTAAAAGGAATGCATGAAAACATTATCTCTGTGCTAACAAGAGCACAAACAAAGAAATTAGCAGAAATGCAATCTAATAACGCAACGGAGGATAAGATCACTACTGACACGCGGACTGATCACCCACGAGTCGTAGAGATGCTTAAACTACCGAATACTTATGTAGAATTATTATTCTTGAATGACGAAGAGTGGAAGGAATTACAAAATGACGTCACGGAAGAGAGTTTGCATTTTGCATTTGTACAATCAAAGTCACTAGTTTGCGTAAAACCAACAACCCAATCACAACGTACACGAGATGTCTTTGCGAGGGAGTTGAGTTTATTTAGTGAAAAATTAAATATAAATCAACTTTATGTTATTCTTAATGAAAATAATAATAAAAAAATAAAAGAATTAAATGAAGGTATAAATAAATTAAACAACGGGCTATCCATTGCAAAGGGACAGCAATGTCTGAAGCCCGTCGAGGATCAGGTCCTCTACATCCTGCCCCTGCCTGACGGCTTTGATCATATCGATCAAAAGCTTTGAGGCGCAGGCTGTAAACTTACTTTTGCGGCACTCGTCCATTGGAGTGCCGGCCTCAGGCTCGCGGCGCTGTTGCTGGCTGCGGGTGCCGGTAGGGCCTGGGTGGGATGCGGCGGGGGCCGCCTTAGTGCCGGCCGCCTCTGGGGCTTGGTATGTTTGGGCGGGCTTCGAAGCCCGCCTGTCCTTCTTTTTACCGGCACCGGCAGCGGCGTCGGTGGGCTCCTTCGTGGGGCCCTTCTTAGCCTGCGCCTGTGCAGGCTAAGAAGGTGCGAGCTGTGCCTAAACTGCTGGCACCGGTGACACTGGGCGGGCCCTCGTTTGCTCCGCCACGCCTCAATACGTACACCACGCATGTTGAGAAGCTGCGTGGTGTCGTAGATCCGCCTGAAGTCAGCGGACCGCGTAATCACCGCATGGAATAGGCAGCCGGGCCGCCCACCGCGCGCATTTATGTTGCGCACGTATTCCGGCTGGTACCCCATGCGGAGTAACTCTTCCTGGATGTCAGCTGGGTCTGTGTCCGCCGGCAGGCCCCGGATGGCCACCTTGACACTCCTCTCCGCTGGTAGCGAGTACGAGAACCAGCTAATAGTGCTGTCCTCTTTCTGCAGGGCGGTAAGGTAGCTTTGGACCACCCTATATTCCTCCTCGCTCTCGGGGAGGAAGCGTATCCCCCCCTGGTACGGCCGAGCGTTGGGAGGGTGGCCCAATTTTTCCTTTACCGTCCTGAAGTGGGTAGCCCAGTTCGGCAATTTTTCCACTACCAACGGAGGGTAGCGGGGCTTTTTCTTTTTGTCGGTGGTACCCGCAGTTTTTCCTGTGGACTGGGTACTCACCGTTGGTTCCGGGGCAGCTTCGGCGGCGGGGGTCGAGTCCTGTTCTTGCACGTCCGCAGCCGTGGGCGAACGTCGGGCAACCTCCGCGAACGTCAGCGACGGCGGGCCGGCTCCGGCTCGACCGCGCGGCTCGCGCTGCGGGAGCGGGGAGCCGGCGCATAGACGCTTCGCCTCCTCTTCTGTGATTTCGTCGTCCGGGCTGCGGGGGCGGCGCTGGGCCCTGGCCTCAAGCAACTGCTCGAGCTCGCGGCCCAGGTCGTCGTACTCTTCCGGGGAGTAGTCCGCGGAGCCGCACGACCTCATAGACAAGTCGCTCGCCTCACGCGAAGTGTAGGGCGACATGACGGCCGGCGAGTCCTGCGCAGCGTCTCGTGGTGGTGGTGGTGAATGTAGCTCCACGCCTGCCTCCGTGGATTTGGATGTAGAAGCGACCGGGCCCGCCAGCAAGCGGCGTGGGGCGGGCGACGCAGTGCGACCGGCACTGGTGGGTTCGGTGGCGATATTACGCGGGCGCGCAGCCGGGCGCGGGCGCGGACACGGGCGGGGGCGCGACAAGTGTGGGGTGAGCGACGGGCTGCTTCTCGCGTGCCGGGCGCGGTTGGGCCGGCGGCGCAGGTTGTACGGCGATAGGACGGTACGTGGGTTGCGGTGGCGCACGCGGCGGTTGCGCTGTGGCGACTCGAACTGCCGGGGTGGCGGAGCGCGTAATTTGCGCGCGGCTGGAACTCCCGGCTGGCCCCGGTGCTTGAATGGGCACGGGGCGGAAGGCCGGGGGGCGGACGGCTACTGCCGGTTGGCGGCCCGACGACGGTGGCGGCGAAACGCGCGCAGTCGACGACTCCGTCGGCGGGCTGGAGCCGGCCATGCCGGGTGGTGAGGTGGCATCAACTCTTCTGGTCGCTTCGGAGGGGCGCGGGGCGCCCGGCGGCGTTGTCCCCACGTATGGGAGCGACGTCGCCCGGCCTCCCGAGTGGTCCGGAGAGGAGCTGGCGTCGGGCTCCGGGGAGCCACGGTCGCCTGCCTTCGGCATCGTTGGGCGAGGGACTCCGCGACCGCAACGGCGCTGCAGGCGCCGGGCAGCGGGGTGTGTCCCCCCCCTGTGCTCGCACGAATACCAGGCACTCGCGCGGGCACAGAAGACGAACAGTCACTATTTAAAATAATACGGTCCGGGCGGAACAAATGTTTTTGAAGTACCCACAGGTGGGTTCACTTTTTCGGCACTGCACTGCACTCTGTAGGCACTTCAGGGAAACTTCTGTGGATGTCCTCGAGCCTATCCTGTGTGTTGGAGCAGTTAGAAATCTCCAAACATAATAATAATAATAACTATATACTGTTGAATGAACAAACAAACTTAATTACATCACCTCTTTTAAGTATGATTACAGGTAGATCGATACAGACGTCTTTGTGACGTTTGTATCGAACGTTGTTATTGCGTCATCACGACGCTATATAAAGAGGCGATAGCTGCCAATCTGGTTCATTCGAGGCCGAGCGCTTGTCGAGTCAACATCTCCTGAGGATGCCCCGTGGAGGGGCGAAACACGTGTCGAGTATACATAGGTTTGATTGCATGGCATGTTTTTTCCATTTTTCTTGCACGTATGCATATGTATGTGGGCGGGAGGGTGGGACCTTTGCTTCATGTGCATATGCATGAGGGCGGGAGGGTGGGACTGCATCCTGCATGAAGCCTGGATTTTTGTAGCGGAATTAAAGCTAAATATTTTTCATAACATTTAATGTCATGGATTTCCGCAAAGTAACGCCTGATTCTATAATCTAAAACTCTTGGACCTACATACCCGCTGCTTGCTGCTCGCCAAATCGCTTTCAGTTGCTCGCTCTTCTCGCTACTCGCTTATCGCCGGCGGTTGGACCAGTCTTATCTATGAGTGTAGTCAATAGGTGCGTCCACACAGAACGAGCAGCCTCGCGAGGCATTTGCTTCGCGCGACAAATGCCTCGCGAAGCTGCTTGCTCTGTTTGGAAGTGCAATTGTTTCTCGAACGAGGCACGAAACAATATACGCGAGCAAAACAAAAGCCGACACTGGATGGCTCGGGGTGGCTCGGGCGCTCTGTCGATCGTCCGCTGCAGCGCGCTCGCTTTCCTCGGCCGAGACACGTCCGGCAAATGCCTCGCGAGGCTGCTCGTTCTGTGTGGACGCACCTAATGGTGATTTTATGAGGTTAAAAAAAATATCACTTGCAACGTAGTCATGGGTTACGTTCACTCAAAGCAAACATTAAACAAAATTAAAATTGCTATACAAAAAGTTGAACGTAGTAAAAGAATCACTAATATTAAACTTTAAAAAATTTAATTGATTTAAGAACAATAATATTTATTGTATAAAACAACTCAAAGATAAACTTATCAAAAAAAAAACAAAGCAATACTACAAACAAATCGTTCAATAAAAACCGTATCAAAACGTTTACATTTGCTTTAAAAATCTATCTTACATTTCCATTTTCCATTTCAATCCATTGTAACAGAGTTATATCAATAATAGAAAGTCAGTCGTTTCCCTACATTCTAGATTGAACAGAACACAATCTAAAAAGCAATTTCCTTTCCGATTAAGTTCCTTAAAACGACTCACCCGGACTTTGAAAAGCTGAATCAGAGAAGTATTTGATTTATTTAGAATCTAAATGGCCGCTTTGTAGTGGCACACTACACACATAGCCATATAACAGGTGATCGTGTACGAAATGATGAGGGCGAGGTCGATGCAGATTGAAGGCATACCTCTGGTCGCACAACCAAGAACTAGAATCATCCTTGCAGCTGTGAACATCCTTATTAGAATTATTGCAGTTTCTGTTTCTGGTCGGGTAGTCACAAATAGAGCGCAGACGATCCAGAAAGGAGCTAAGTTCTTCAACTCTGATAAATATGCGCTTTGTAAGGTTTCAGGGTTCGGCATGACGCCTTTACTAACCAAAGACAGGGCTGCCAGGGGGCTAAGAGCTAACAACTTCACTGCCAAAAGCGCAGAGTGCACTATATACGTCTGTACCAAAGGATGATCCAAATTTATTGGTACCGTTTTTCCCATTTTGATTTGTTTACCCATTTTTTTTATTATTTGTACTAGATGTTTACTGTTTTACTGTACTAATTTACTAATTCTGACGTGTATGTGACAATTTCAGTAGTATTTTTTTTTGAGCTGACGTTTATAAATTTTGATACAAGTCATTTGGCTCTTGATCTCACAGAGCTAAAAAATAAAATAAGTTTGGGTAGGGTGAAAGCCGGGCAGTATTGCAGTCCCTCCAATGATGTCATATCGACTATAGGTATATCGAAGTGTTGAAGTGTTTGTATAGAAACGCCACCATGTCTATCCGACTTCAGAAACCGATCCAATTGCAGAAAGGCGTGAGACAGGGAGACGTTATTTCTCCGAAACAGTTCACGAACGTGTTGGAGGGCGTTTTCAAGCTCTTGGAATGGAACGGATTCGGCATCAACATCAATGGCGAATACATCACTCACCTTCGTTTTGCCGATGATATAGTCATCATGGCAGAATCGTTGGAGCACCTCGATGCTATGCTTAGCGACCTCAGTATCGTTTCCCAACGGGTCTGCCTTAAAATGAACATGGACAAGACGAAAATCATGTCGAATGTCCATGTGGCACCCGTACCGGTTGTTGTTGGGAATGATACTCTCGAAGTTGTAGACCATTACAATTACCTTGGACAGATTGTTCAGTTAGGTAGGTCCAACTTCGAGAAAGAGGTCGCCCGAAGAATCCAACTCGGATGGGCAGCGTTTATTTATTTATTTATTAAGGTTTTCCAACAGCTTCTGTGTACAGTAAAGTTAAGGTATATAATTATAATAAGACTAGAACTTACACAGTCGGCAATTATAGGTTAACCAGCCTTCACATAAAATAAGTGATAACTTCACAAAAATAACAAAGAGAAAAAAATTAATTATACAATTTTAGAAATAAACAACTAAAACTCCTGAAATTGGGGAGTTATCGATATTTTAGCTGAAAAAGATGACTAAAATTTAACTAACTTAACGTATATGACTTAGCGTTTGGGAAGCTAGGTGATATCTTCTCATCGAGAATCCCACAGTGTCTAAAAACAAGGGTGTTTAACCAGTGTGTGTTGCCAGTGATGACATATGGCTCTGAAACGTGGTCTCTGACTGCTGGTCTTTTAGAGAGACTAAGAGTCACTCAACGAGCAATGGAAAGAGCTATGCTCGGAGTTTCTTTGCGGGATAAAATCCGGAACATGGATATTCGGCGAAGAACCAGAGTCACCGACATAGCTAATAAAATTTGCAAGTTGAAGTGGCAGGCCACATCGCTCGTGTTCTACGAGCGATGTGACAACCGATGGGGAAGAAAAGTTCTCGAGTGGCGACCACGGACCGGAAGACGCAGCGTAGGCAGGCCTCCCACTAGGTGGACCGACGACATCGTGAGGGTCGCGGGCAACCGATGGATGCAAGTGGCGAATTGTCGTTCGGTGTGGCGGTCGAAGGGGGAGGCCTATGTTCAGCAGTGGACGTCTTCCGGCTGATGATGATGATGATGATGAGAGTGAAAGAGAAGTGTGCGCATTGCTCCAATGTCTGGCATCAGAAGCTTTAGAGAATTTGAATTTTTATTTTTGTTTTAAGGTAAGACCGCACTAGGCGGAACTGCAGCGGAACTGCGCGACACGACGCGTCATTTTTTAGTAAACGGCACTTGAACTGCAGCGGCGCTACAAAAATATATTCAGTTGCTAGGCAACCTCTGAGCAAGATAGACGACGACGAAATGGCCTGGCCCTTAGTCGAACCGCACTCCGCGGCAGCGGAACTACACGTCGCAACACTTTTGATTAGTTGCTCAACTTTGACGCGCAGTTCGGTTGCAGTGCAGTTCCGTTGCCGCTTAGTGCGTGATGTCTCGTATAATTTCATATAAAGATTATTATGACGCGTCGTGTCGCGCAGTTCCGCTGAAGTGCAGTTCCGCCTAGTGCGGTTTCACCTTTATTCTGCAATAGTAAATAAAGAGTCCACGCCACCAGGTATGGCCTTTTGACGCGGCGCGGCGCTGCGCTAGTGTCTAAAGTCATTACAAGAAATTGCATAGAAAAATGTAATAAGTACAGACGCCAGCATATCAAGCTACCACAATCTGTCTTTCTTTTACACAAAAACTAATGAACGGACTTTTTTTTACGTGGTAAAATCATCAAATGAGTCATGCCACTCAAGGATAAAATTTGATACACAGCTAGTTTATAACCCGGATAACATATTTGAAACAGTTTCTATCCTGATTTTATATTACCATGAGATAATTTTTGACCTATAGTGGGCTGAGCTTCTGGCAAGGCTAGTTACAATGTACATAACTTTCCTAAAGGTTTAATTAGGTAACTATGGCAAGAATCTAAACACTAAAGTGTCCTAATTAAGTAGCAACAGATGTGTTTTCACATATCCCTTTCCAGTTTAAAACAAATACCAAGTTTCATACTCATAATTACGAAACACACTTTGGGTTTAGTAAACACAAATACACACAATATTACGGAGACGTGTTGGTTCGTTAAGTAGTGGAGTTTCTAGGGGTTTTGACCACAGATTTCCGTAACAGTGAATGGAATTTTATAGTGTAATGTTTAGCTTGTAATATGTTAGTAAATATTGTAATTTTATTTAAATTTATAATATAATAGAAAAATAAAATTAAGTTATCGAACAGTGAGAAATCCGAATCCGCAAGAGATACGGGGAACTTTCAGAGACTTTAGCCTTCATTTAATTTTAAAAAATCAACTGTAAATTGTTCATAAAATTGTGTGTGATATAGGCCAATTTTATTTAATACCATTCGACCCTCTTTCAATTTCACAATGGGGGAACAAAAATCGGGATGGATGAAGTTGGTTAAATTTAGGAAATAGTAGTCGTAGCTAACAGTATTTTGTATGGACTATGTATGAAAACTATTTTGCTAAAAACCAACTTTGATTTTTAAGAAATGGAAATCCGATGTTTTAACCTTTTTAACGCCTGAGGAACTTGACTAAAAAATGTAATGAACAATCGTAACATTAATACTAAGAAAAATCTATCGCACAATGTAAATAGGCAATCCTAACTAATGTATTAATCTTAATTGCAAAAGTAAGCTTATTTCTTTGTTACCTCTTCACGCCCAAACCACTGAATATATCAGGATGATCGCCTGATATTTTGCATATTTGTCAGGTGTACAGAGACAGTCAACGAGGTACCTTTCATCCAGGCCATAAATAAATTCAAGATTTCGTATAACAAAAAAATGCCAAGAATTCAAACACTTTACCATAGAATCCATCATGAGATCATTCCATTGAGCAATAGAATGATGTTAATTGAATTAACCCTTGTTACTGACCGGAGCACAAAAAGCCAGATAAAAGGAGTTTGCATGAAATAACCACCAAGGTGCCGTTCTACAGGGTATTTTTTATAGTAGGTAGGTATGTATATTTTTTTCTGTGAAATCATTAATAGAAGACTTAATTAACTAAAACAACTTTTTTTAATATCTTCACATAAATCCTCCTGCATTGCGTGAAACGCAAGAAACTTGATTTCGTTAAAACCAACCACTATTTAGTTGCCGGTTGCGTTCCAGGACTTTTAAAAAAATCCAGTGACCCTGGCAGGCATCAGAACTCTTATCACGAGTTTTCACTATTTTACTTTACAGCATCTTTCCAGTAGTTACAGCGTTTCTTGTATGGAAAATGGAACAGCGCCTCTGGTGTACGAAGAAGGAACTAATTTTTTCCTTGAAATTTGTCAATTGAAAATGTCAAAGATCCAGTTTACTTTACGTCACAATAACTGACTCACGATAAGGCCTCAGTACGTCTCATGCGCATTTGGGAAAACAAGTGTCACGTGATGTCATCAGCGCGGGAGAAATACTCTTTCAAAATAAATAAAATAATAGGTACATGTTTATAAATTTTTGTTAAAGTATAAAAATGTCTACTACTAACTGTCCAATTCCATTAGAATAATGCGTAAAATGCTGTTCATATTCGCCCTAAAAGGTAACTTTCTTTACTTTACGTTTTCATCTACTAAATCTCAATGATACGAGTGAAACAGCAACCGTCCACAGAAAGTAACGTGTGCATCAACTAACGAACGTAAATTGAAGCTGTTCTGTTCGCAAAGGATTCTGGCAGTATTCCAGCAAAATTTTCAAACAAAGTTGATGAGACATGACATGTTCAAGCGCAAAGCCACCAAAATTCACAATTTTCTTTGAACAAAAGTGTCAGTAAAGCTCGCACTAACTGCCATCTTTTGTCTACACTTTGTAGGCAAACGACTCACTCTAGTAACATTGCTCATTGCTCACAGCAGTTGGTTTTCTTCTTTGTTAGTTCTTATTAAAACTGTGCATAAAAGATGTAACGACGCAAAACTGGTGGACGAGTTTTGAGACAATGTTACAAATTTATAGTAAAGGAAGTTGAACAACCATTATTTACAAGAAGTTGTTTTAGATTCAACTAAAATGTTTTTCTATTTAGTACCAATTCACACCGATACGCTAAATTGTGCTTACATTTCAATAGTGCGACGCAAAATCTAACATTATTTACTACACAAAAGATACACAATTTCCAGTATCGTACCCTAGTCTTCTAGACTTAAAAAAACTTTTTCAAAAAAGTAACCGACTTCAAAAACAACAACAAAACAAAAAGGGGTGAAATATGTGTATGGCTTGATTTTTAGCCACCGACTTCCGAAAGAAGTTATTAATTAGGTTATTTCACCCTTTTTTGTTTTGGGGAACACCCAAATACTCCGAAATATTTTATTCCGAATTTCGATATTCCGATTTTCAAAACTCCGAATATCATAATACCTAAAAATTACAATATCTATTATTAAGAATCACGAAATTTATTTAACCGAAAGTCGTATTTCCGATTTCTTAGTTTACCGATTTTCACATATTCGAAAAATGTAATGCTCGATGAGTTCTCATTCCGAAAAACGAAATTCCGATTTTCAATATTCCGAATAAACTGATTTTTTCGGAATATTGAAAATCGGAATTTCGTTTTTCATTCTACAAAGTCAGTGCCAGAAACGAATTGCTGCAAAACCGGCTCCACGTAGTTTTGTCTACCGTACTCCTAGAGAGTTATTTAAGCCTGTGTAGGCGCGGAGTGGCGAGGCGTATCCTCTGGACTTTGACTGTTTGCCTTCAGGATTGTTATTGCTATTAGGAGAACTTAGGATCCATAAGCGAGCGAAGCGAGCTCGGGACTGGGGGCACCCCGACTCGGACAGGTTAGGTTCGAAGGGGATGGCGGGGTCTGAAAGACCCCGCCATGCCCTTCGTGTTAGGTTACTTTAAACCTTGCTCACAGAAATAGGAGCCCCGCGAAGCGGGGCTCCGTCGATCTACCTTGGTAGGTGATAGTCAACAAATTGATCAAGGATGCAAGAGCGAGCGAAGCGAGCTCGGGACTGGGGACACCCCGACACGGACAGGTTAGGTTCGAAGGGGATGGCGGGGTCTGAAAGACCCCGCCGTCCCCTTCGTGTTAGGTTACTTTAAACCTTGTTCACAGAAATAGGAGCCCCGCGAAGCGGGGCTCCATCAATCTACCTTGGTAGGTGGTAGTCAACAAATTGACCAAGGATGCAAGAGCGAGCGAAGCGAGCTCGAGACTGGGGGCACCCCGACTCGGACAGGTTAGGTTCGAAGGGGTGGCGGGGTCTGAAAGACCCCGCCATCCCCTTCGTGTTAGGTTACTTTAAACCTTGCTCACAGAAATAGGAGCCCCGCGAAGCGGGGCTCCGTCGATCTGCCTTGGTAGGTGGTAGTCAACAAATTGGTCAAGGATGCAAGAGCGAGCGGAGCGAGCTCGGGACTGGGGGCACCCCGACTCGGACAGGTTAGGTTCGAAGGGGATGGCGGGGTCTGAAAGACCCCGCCGTCCCCTTCGTGTTAGGTTACTTTAAACCTTGCTCACAGTAATAGGAGCCCCGCGAAGCGGGGCTCCGTCGATCTACTTTGGTAGGTCGTAGTCAACAAATTGACCAAGGATGCAAGAGCGAGTGAAGCGAGCTCGGGACTGGGGGCACCCCGACTCGGACAGGCTAGGTTCGAGTTAGGTTAAACCTTGGCTTTAAACCTTGCTAACAGAAATAGGAGCCTCCGTTGAACCACCTTAGTGGTAATATAACTCAGGAATTCAGGATGCGATAGCGAGCAAATTGTGTCTTGGGGCACCCCGACTCAGACAGCTTTCGTTCTTCTCACAGGGATTTTTTGTAATATTATGAATGAAAATAAGTAACTCAAAAATAAATTATTTTAATTATTAAAAAAAAAGTTTTTTTTTTATAAAACAAATTATTATAATTGAAAATAAATATTCTTATTCAAAAGAAATTTTATTCTTTTATAGAAAAGTTACATTTTGACTAGGCGTTTTAAAAGCATACTTTTCTCTGATAAGCGATTAAATTTTCGGAATTCTAATTATTCGAAACTTTAATAATCGGAATTTTAGCCATCGGAATTCGTGTTTTTGATGTTTCGGAAAATTATTAATTCGGAATTTTTGATATTCGGTCTATTGAAACTCGGTATTTTCAAAATAGTATTTATAAACGTTAGGAATATTGAAATTTCGGAATTATGAAAATAGGAATAATGATCAATCGGAGTTGTTATATTAGGAATTTTGAACCATTCGGAATTATGAAAATCGGTATTTTGAAATTCGTATTTATTAATTTCGGAATAAAGTTTTTCGTATTATCGTAGTGTACCCTTTGTTTTGTTGTTGTTTTTGAAGTCGGTTACGTTTTTGAAAAAGTTTTTATTTTACCCTTTTTAGTTTAGTTATTAAATAGTCAACCCAAATTCTTGTAAAATACAAAATTTTCTTACATATGCACTAATCTTGTAATCCGTCACAACATAAAAAATCCATATCTCTAAAACTACTCAACCGATTTTGATGAAACTTGTAGTGTACCCTAAGTTACAAAAAAGAATTACTTAAATCGAACTTGGAGAAACCGAAACCGGAGATATGCGTGCACAAACATAAAAACATACATACATACATACACTTGTGAAATTTGGCACATTTGTTCAGACGCTGATATAGACTAACATATATGAAAACTGGGCAGTTCTGATAATATTACATACATACGGGACTACGGGTCGAATTGATAACCTCCTTTTTTTTGAAGTCGGTAAAAAGAAATGACAACAAAACATTTTTAGGCCGCCTGCATAGAAACATTTATTGGTATTGCGTCAGTTCAAACACTACTTAATAAATTAATAACCACAAATAAGCCTGCAGATGTACCAACTAGTGTTGTTATCTTCTTTTACACACCAAGTCTTACATACAAATAGCAATAATAAAGCTCATAAACAAAGGCGAATTTCAACTTTAGTTCATAGTTTGTTCATGAAAAGCGGCCTAGTTTACCACAAAACCTAGTAGCTTCCACAATAATTCCCATCTTTAGCTCCCTATTATTTCAAAGTTTTATCTCAATCATTCCACATACTCGTACAATAAGTACTTACTGTCCTTATGAATAATTCACAAATACTCTCGCGTTAGCTCTTAAAAGGTTCGCCCCAATAACTAAGTGAAAAGAGAACTTTGAAGACTCCGAACCTAAAACGAAGGCACCCATCGGGAAATCTCGGGATTTTCCGATTTGACTATTGATTTGAAAAGTTCGGGTAAATAAAGTAAATCCAGTACCCTGAGCACGAGTTTTCAGTATTTGAGACGTAAAGTAAACTGGAACTTTGACAACTTCAAATTGACAATTTTCAAGGAAAAAATTAGTTCCTTCTTCGTACACCAGAGGCGCTGTTCCATTTTTCCATACAAGAAACGCTGTAAATACTGGAAAGACGCTGTAAAGTAAAAGAGTGAAAACTCGTGCTAAGGGTACAGATTACATCTCGCTTTTACTGTGGCACTAGATACTTTGGAAGGTCTTATAGAAATACTTTGCCTTCGTCCTTTTGGAGCTTGAACGTTTTCGGGAAGCCGATGTTGGTAAACAATTATTGTGAAAAGAGCCGGTATAAACTGAAAAAATAAATTATTGTCGTTAGTTCCTAATTTGAACACGGGCCAAAATAGCCATGGCGCATTATACTACGACCATGAACAATGTAGTCATAAATCTGGCAACTGGTCATGCAAAAGATAGCAAAGATCTGTGCCACGATAGAGGTCCTTTTTTATTTATTTATTTCTAAAATACTTACATCAAGTCTGGCCTCACAACGAAGCGGCGCTAGTGTATGTCATTACAATAGATTGCCTAAAGAATTGTAGTACCTACCCGGAATTTTTTACAGGACTTCAGTCGTTGGGTCGACGCGACGGCGCGTTGTGTTCCACGAGCGCCTCAAAGAGTGTCAGCATATTGACGGGGGCCCCCTTTAGATGGCCAAAGCCTGCCGTGGTCGCGGGACTTACCGTAATTACCGTGACCCTGGAACGTAAAGGGCTATTGAAGGACACCGTGGATTTTAGTCAGTACGAGTCTGACAGTCCCTCCCACTCTGCCCTGGGTGGGAAGACTCCTTTTTTTTTTTGCGTGGTAAAATCATCAAATGAGTCCTCCCGCCCAGGGTGGGGCGGGAGGGACTGTCAGACTTGTACTGACTAAAATCCACGGTGTTCCTTCAATAGCCCTTTATGTGCCAGGGTCACGGTTACCGAGTGAGACAATCCCGCGACCCCGGCAGGCTCCGGCCCGCTTAGGGGGCCCCGTCAGTTTGCTGACAGCTCTTTGAGGCGCGCGTGGAACACAACGCGAGTGGGAGGACTCCTTCGATGATTTTACCACGCTAAAAAAGAATATCTGGTTAGGTTAGGTTAGATTCTTTAAAAAATAACGTAATAAGTAGTAATGTAGCAGAACTTCTACAAAATCGTAAAACAACACTACGTACCATGAGCATAAATCTTTAGTACGCTTATGTATAAAACATTACATAAAAAAACACATCCAAATTATGAAGCATAACAAACCTTACATACAAAAAAATAGGAAACCGTTTTAAGATAAACTTTTTCAGTGCATGCATTGACAAAAATAAAATACAACATGATCGTTTCCCTTTACAACCACATAAATCTTGTGACACATTGTTCATATGAAATCCCAAATGCAAAAACATTTTTGTGGAACAATTCCGGTACTTTTATGGCACGCACATAGGTTTATGTACCCATAGGTTGATCCCATATAACTTGTTATTGCAAACGATACCAAGATCGCCGTTACATTCTAGCTTATGGCTGAAATGATTTCGTCGGTCAATTAGTAAACTTGCCAATCTGCAAATGTCAAACTTTTCAGGAGAGCGAAATAAAGACAAAAATTGGTCCTGTAAATCAGGTTTTATAGGTATCTTTTCAAGCTTGTAAATTTATTAGTCAAAAGTGATGTAGTTTAAGTAGATACTGTTAGAATTACAAATTATACATTATTTAAGAAATTAAAGCAGATTGGCCTATTTACCATGTTTAGAATGAGACAAGAAATATAATTTAGATGTGTTCAAGTAGCCAAATTGGTAGATAACTAAATTGACTGCAGTGGAGCATACTATACGTCATACATTTTTTGAAAGTCAACTACCCAAACTGAATTAGGCTATTTTATTTTCTTATGATAAGGCGTTTTTTTATTAAAACAATTGTACCTACCGAAAACCGTTATCGTAGATAGTCACCTAGAAAATTCAATCCCGGGATATCGGGACTGTATAGACACAATCCCAGGATCTCGGGATTTTGTTTCAAATGAAAAAGGCGATAAAAAAATCAAAATAATTGTCGTTTTTATTCAAAGACAGTATTTGAAATAAAGAGTGTGTGTAGACCATTAAACTTATCTAATTAATCAAAAAATTGTTTATAAAGCTTAATTATTCGAACAATAACAAATTAAACATTTTAAACTATCTGAAAAAAAACGTAGCCTAGGGACGTTCAGGCCAGTTAAATCGATATTTTACAAAAATCTATTTTATCGGTTTTTAAGTTTTAACCCGATTATGCAATATTGATCTTTTAATTTAAACTAAATAGATAGACCGCAACTTCATACTCATTTATTCATCATCATCATCTCAGCCATAGGACGTCCACTGCTGAACATAGGCCTCCGCTTTAGATCTCCACATATACCGGTTGGAAGCGACCTGCATCCAGCGTCTTCCGGCGACCTTTATAAGGTCGTCTGTCCACCTCGTTGGTGGACGTCCTACGCTGCGCTTGCTAGTCCGCGGTCTCCACTCTAGCACTTTTCGACCCCATCGGCCATCTGCTCTGCGAGCAATATGGCCTGCCCATTGCCACTTCAGCTTGCTAATCCGGTGGGCTATATCGGTGACTTTAGTTCGTCTACGGATCTCCTCATTTCGGATTCGATCACGTAGAGAAACACCGAGCATAACCCTCTCCATAGCTCGCTGAGCGACTTTGAGCTTTGAGATGAGGCCGATAGTGAAAGACCACGTTTCGGTGCCGTAAGTCATCACTGGTAACACACATTGGTTGAAGACTTTCGTCTTGAGGCACTGAGGTATGTCGGACGAAAAGACATTGCGTAGCTTCCCGAACGCTGCCCAACCGAGTTGGATTCGGCGGTTGACCTCTTTCTCGAAGTTGGACCTACCTAATTGGACTACTTGTCCTAAATAGATATATGAGTCAACAACTTCGAGTACCGAGTTTCCAACAGAGACTGGGGTGGGCACAACATTGGCATTTGACATAATTTTCGTCTTGTCCATGTTCATTTTCAAGCCCACCCGTTGTGAAACTCGGTCGAGGCCCATCGAGCATCATGCTGAGTTCCTCCATCGACTTTGCCATGACTACGATGTCGTCGGCAAACCGAAGGTGAGTGATGTATTCGCCGTTGATGTTGATGCCAAGTCCTTGCCATTCCAGTAGTTTGAAGGCGTCTTCCATTGCGGCAGTAAACAGTTTCGGGGAGATAACGTCCCCCTGTCTTACGCCTCTTCTCAATGGAATCGCCTTCGTGCTCTGCTCCTGTACTCGGACCGACATGGTGGCGTTATTATACAAACACTTCAACACCTCGATGTACCGATAGTCAATACGGCATCGCTGGAGTGACTCAAGTACCGCCCATGTTTCCACCGAATCGAAGGCCTTCTCATAGTCCACAAACGCTAAGCATAATGGCAAGTTATACTCTTCGGTCTTCTGTATAACTTGCCGCAGCGTATGGATGTGGTCTATGGTACTATAGCCTCTTCGGAAACCGGCTTGTTCGGGAGGCTGGAAGTCATCAAGTCTGTGTTCGAGACGGTTCGTGATAACCCTTGAAAACAGCTTATAAACATGACTCAGAAGCGTGATGGGTCTGTAGTTCTTCAATAGGCTGTTATTATCACCTTTTTTGAAGAACAACACCACCTCACCCCTGCTCCACGTTTGAGGCGTTTTGCCCTCGGACAGGACGGAATTAAAGAGTTTCTGGAGGACTCTAAGTACCGGTGTTCCACCCGCTCTCAGAAGCTCTGAAGTGATTCCGTCCTCGCCCGGCGCCTTGTTGTTCTTAAGCTGCTTCAGGGCCATCCTAATCTCGTACAGACTGATGTCCGGGATATCTTCGGTATAATGTCGGGACAGTTTGGCTCTTGGATCTCCTACCAAGCTGTCAACGGGCTTTGCGACCGAAGTGTATAACTGTCCATAGAACCTCTCGATCTCGCCTAAAACCTCTGCTTTGGTCGACGCTATGCTGCCATCCTCCCGTTTCAGCTTTGTCATCTGGCTTTGCCCAATAGACTTATCCTTTGCGAACACTTTGGAGCCTTGGTTTCGCTGTATGGTCTCTTTAACACGATTCGTATTAAAGAGACGCAGATCGTGTCGCAAGGACTTAGATATACGTCTATTGAGCTGCCTATATGACTTCGCGTCATCGGAAGACTGCAACTGTAGCAGGCGTCGTTCAGCCATGAGGTTTAAGGTTTGCTCGGTCAATTTCTGAGATCTTATCTTTACGGCAGGGTCTAAAAAACTTAGACCCTACCGTGCGGACAGTTTCCACTAGCCCGTCGTTGATCTCGTCCACTGAAACTAAGTTCTCAAGGCAAGCAAAGCGATTAGAGAGCTCGAGTTGAAAGCTTTCGGGGTTTTGAATATGGGACCGAGTAGGTCGGAGCGTAGACTTCATCAGGCTGGACCTTTCAAGTTTAACATTGATATTCAGCGAGTCTCTGACTGTTCGGATCTTTTTACGATTCGGTGATCACTACCGGTTTTTACCCTGTTGATCACAGAGACATCACTGAATATCCGTTTCTTGTCGGTCATGAAGAAGTCTATCTCGTTTCTCGTGAAACCATCGGGACTCAACCAGGTCCATTTCCTGTGAGGCGGCTTCTGGAAGAAAGAGTTCATCATGAAGAGTTCCTCTTTCTCCAGAAAGTCGGCCAGCCTCTGTCCCCTAGGGTTCCGTTTCCCATACCCAAATTGCCCCACTCTCAACTCATCACTGCTTTTCTTGCCCAACTTTGCGTTAAAGTCCCCCATAACAACAGTGAAGTGAGTTTTGGAACTATGTATGGCCCTACTTACGTCCTCATACATAGTCTCCACCTCATCATCGGAGTGTGACGAGGTCGGTGCGTATACCTGAATGACCTTCAGCGAATATCTTTTGGATATTCTGAGTATTAGGTATACCACCCTGCTCGACACACTGTCGATGGTTATTATGTTGTTTACGAGGGACTTGTGAACGAGAAACCCGACACCGCCTTGGGACTGTTGGTCGCCCTCCCGGTAGTAGAGCAAGTTACCAGACTTCAGGGTTACGGTGGCCTCCCCCTCTCTACGGACTTCGCATAACCCTATAATGTCCCAGTGTAACTTGCTCAGCTCCTCTTCCAGCTCGCAGATCTTTTCGTCAGTCCTCATTGTGCGTATGTTGTGTGTTACCAGGGCCAGTCGTCGTGGGGGTGGGTAGCCGGATCTCTTCCGGAGATTCTTAGCACCCCCTGCTTCGCCGTTACCTTGACCGCTACCCGCGCCAGGGATAGCGGAGCTGCCGGGGACTGGGGGCCTGGTTTCTGTGCTTTCAATCATAAAGGGGGTAATTTGCCTTAATCGCCACGCTTGGCAGGCGGGTTGGCGATCGCAGTGAGGATGTGCAGTACACGGAGGACGCTGCTGCCCGATCTCCGGTTTGTCCCTTAGTTGCCTCTTACGACACCCACGGGATGATTTGGGGGAACGCAATTCTAAGCCGGCGCCCCACGGCAACTCATTTATTACTATTTAAAAATTGATGTAAATTAATAAATCTGCGAAATAAGACTGCTAATAACTATTCTATATTTATTTCGATTGCTTAAACACACCAAAGTAAAGTTCTCAATCTGTCACTTAAAATAATATAACACTGGTATTTAGTGTCTCGATTGCCTTTTTAACAAAGGTCATGTATTCAATGTACCACTTAGGCTAATAGAATATTGTGAGTTTAAGCATTCCGATTGTTTTATGAACCAATGTAAAGTATTCAATCTTCCAGTTTGGCTAGTTTACCTTTGCAAGATTTAACTTTCCACTACCCTTTTGAATTACGGTAAAGTATTCAATGTACCACATAGGTTAATTGAAGATTGTGAGTATTACGAAAAGTAATAATATGCAGTACAGGTAAACTGAACAAAGACCACATAGAAAAGTTTACTATTGTACAAATACAATTTTGTGCAGATATGAATTAGGAATAATGGAATTATTTTCAAAAAGACAATTGCTAGAGATGTGATATTTTACCACAGTGAAGATATAATAGTAACCATGGCAATTCTTTATTTAACACCAAATCACCAAAATGTCAGTTTGGCTACTTTACTGTTGTGGCGACGATTTATGAGAGGACGAATTAAACCCAGACGCAAAAATTTAAACGCAACAACACAGTTGTTGTTTATTGTATTTGTGTTAAACAGAAGACACGTCGGTGTCGGTGGTGACAAAATAGTGTCTACGGAGTGGAAAATATTTTAACGTAGATGAAGATTTTCAGTAAAAAGGTGATATTGATTCGGATCTCAAAATAAATACGAAAATCACTACATAGTATAAAGTAAAGTCGCTTCCCGCTTCCTGTCCCCCTGTATGCTTAGATCTGTAAAACTAAGCAACGGATTTTGATGCGGTTTTTTTTAAAAGATAGAGTGGCTCAAGAGGAAGGTTTTTATGTATAATACATGCATAATATCGTAGAGAAACTCTGATAATTTTAGAGGTTTTGTAAGGTCGTAAATAAACTCATTTTTTTGCGCTTACATTGCAAACGCTGGCTGAACCCTACTAGATAGATCAAAATGATGTACTACAGTATTACACACCTTAAAAAGTTCTACAATAAAGTCCGCGATGGTACATGTCTATCTCTTAGAGATAACCCACAATAACTATTTTTTATCCTTTTTATTTATTTATTAATCCTTATCCAATTAAGTACCTTAAATAAATTTTGCATGTAATATAGATCAATATGGCCCTTTACAGCATGTAATTTAAATTAATATTTTCGAAGATATTACAGATTTAAAATGCAGGGACATAGAGGTTGCGGTGCGGCGGTACACGATTTCATTTATTATACAGCAATTCGTCTCAGCAAGAGTTGTTCAGCCTGATGAGCAATCTCTGTTGACGTATAAAAATTGAAGATCTGGAACACCTGCTGTGGAATTCCAAGCGCCCAGCGACGGTTACCTATCATAAGATCGAAAAATGTTTGACCGAATTTCATTTGACCTAAAACTTTTCAACTATTATCGTTTGGTTTTTTTTTACTTCATCGAAGTCACGTTTGCCACTGTTTCAGTTAACCTATTATCTATTCGTTTTTTTTCAATACTCCAACACTTCATTTCGCCGAAAAACTTTTTACCGATGTTACACTTACTCGAAATGACGGTAAATCGAAGTATTATGTTTCCAAACATTCATTATACCACTGTTTTAATTGCCATATTTTCATTTCACCAAACACCTAGAAATTTGTGCACACTAATTTGCTGTTACATTTTTAGCAGGCCGGGGCCCCTTATGGGGCCAAATGCCTGCCGGGGTCGCGGATTTTTCTTAATCCAGGATACCGTGGCCCCGGAACGTAAAGGGCATCCGACGGAACACGGATGGAAAAGGCGCCATTGAAATGTAGGTAGACAATCCAAAACAATTGTACATAAGTCATATACGATAATATAACTCTGACGGGTATTGTATTATCATTAATAATATTTGCTGTTAATTACATAGTTGGCCTACAAAGGTGAAACCGCACTAGGCGGAACTGCACTGCAGCGGAACTTCGCGACACGACGCTTTTCTTTGCCACGCAGTTCGGTTGCAGTGTAGTTCCGTTGCTTCTTAGTGCGTGATGTCTCGTATAATTTCATATAAAGAACATTTTGACGCGTCGTGTCGCGCAGTTCCGCTGCAGTGCAGTTCCACCTAGTGCGGTTTCACCTTTAGGGGTGTTCTGGCTAGCACGTGTGTCCGAATCTTTTTGCGGATTTTGTGTGATTCTTGATACTGTTTTGTTATTGTGTTGTTCTTGTGTTTGTAAAAAGGTTTGTATTGTGATACACTTGCATACAGCATAAAAAGAGATATGCAACATGCAAACAAGCACCACAAAAACATGCAAGCAAGCATGCAGCATGCAAGCAAGCAAGCATGCAGTATTCAAGCAAGCATGCAAGCAAGCATGTAGCATGCAAGCAAGCTTGCAGCGTGCAAGCAAGCTTGCAGCGTGCAAGCAAGCATGCAGCATGCAACATGCAGCAAGCACGCAGCATGCAACATTCAGCAAACACGCAGCATTCAAGCAAGCATGCAACAAGCATTGTTTCTGTCATGGCTCCGGCGCTGCGGGGTTTTGGGTGGCCCCACGCGAGCTTATCGTCGCAGATGATTTGAACGCTCACCACCGCAGCTTCGGTTTACTGGCCGGCTTCGCCGGCCAGCCTCAGCCACGGCGGCGGCCGTTCCAACCACCTGCTCCTCAGCTCGCGGGCCACCCCACCCCTCCGCGCCTACGCGATTTTAAATTACACTCTAGGGGTGGGGCAGACAAGACTACGTAAAGTCGGCTTTGCAGCATTTCGTTTCCGCCACAAAGTTTTGTAGCACAATATATTCAATTTTTATGACAGTAATTTAATTTTTCGGTAAAATGTTATGTCGGTATGGTGGAAATATGGCAAATAAATCATTTGGCAATTGAAAAAAGTTTAAAAGAGGCTTCGGTCAATAGTAAAAAGTCATTTTGTTAATCGGCGAAAAATACTTCGGTAAAATAATACTTATGGCGAATGATACTTCGATGAACTGAAACTATGTCAAATAATGCATATAGCAAAAGAGATGTCGGTCAATAGTTTTCGGTGTAATGAAATTCGAACAAACAAAATTCGGTAAATTGATCGGTTCCCCCCAGCGACACTATAGCAAATATAGGAATGACGTTTTTCTTTTTAACGTGGTAAATTCATCAAATGAGTCCTCCCACCCACGGCAGGTCGGGAGGGACTGTCAGACTCGCACTGATTAAAATCCACGGTGTCCTTCAATAACCCTTCGCGTTCCAGGGTCACGGTAATGGGATAAGTTTTTGGCCCTCTAGAGGGGGGCCCCATCATAATGCTGACACTCTTTGAGGAGCGCGTGGAACACAACGGGCCGTCGACCCGGGCATGGTCCATGGTCGGACAGCGAGTCGCCCATTACTCGCCGCCCGCATGCCCGCGCCTACGGTGGCCGCAGATCGTCTGCCGACGTCCGTAGCCGTGGGCGTCTACCACTGTGGCTAGGGTAGAGGGAGGACGCTGTCCTCTCCCTCACGCAGCCCGCCTCTTCCTTAGCGAGCATGAATGCTTCGCAGAAGGAGGCGACCACTTCCCACTTCGTCTCGCCCCGCAGCATGACCTCGACCAATGCCGGGCGCGAGAGATATATCGCCGCCGTGAGGACACAGCGGTGATCTGCCCAAGCGGGGCAGTCTTGCACCGTATGGTCCACCGTATCCTCCGGGCGATCCTCGCAGTGGTGTCACAACCCAGGCGTTTCTTCTTTCCTTATCAGACACAGGTACCTCCTGAAACTTCCGTGTCCGGTGAGGACCTGCGTCATGCGGTAGGTCAGGACGCCGTGATGCCTACCCAGCAACTCCTCAAAGAGGGGTCTTACTGCCGCGATTGCGGCGTGCCCGGACCTCAATTGCTACAGTCGTTCCCTCCATACTGACCTGAGATTGCGCCGGAGCTCTTCCTCTGGATTCAGCCCGGTGCTGCACCTCCACGCGCCACTCATAGACGCGCTGGAGGGCAGTCGCCTCCGGATCGCAGGGCAGCAATCCGGCAAGGAGGTTGACCGATTCGCCGGCGATCGTGCGGTATCCTCGGATCATCCGGATAGCCATAATATGACCCTCTGGTATGTGACCAGCTTTAGTGGTCGCGTCACATGGACCGAACGACACCGGCGTACAGCCTCCGGCAGGAGACGTTTGTCCCGCTGAGATTGGGCAGGAGTCGTTTGAGAGCGGCTGTTGCCCGGTATAGCTTTGGGACCAAACTCAGGAAATGCTCCCTGAAGTTCCACCGGCTGTCGAGGACGAGTCCCAGGTATTTCATCGTCCTCCCGAAGCGATGCGAACCCCTCCCACCGTTATGTGGGACTCTGACCGTGGCGCGTTCAGACGGCCATTAAAACACATGGCCTCTGTTTTGTGTGCCACGTCGAGCCCCAACTGCCTTATCTTATCAACGACCGTCGCAACCGCTTGCGTCGCCAGGTCGGCCGCCGCCTGATGCGACTCTCCCTCCGCCAGGGCGAGCTGCGTAATATGTTACGCCGACGCCGTCAGGGAGGTTGCCGAGTAAAAGTTGTTTAGTCTGATGGGCATTTCCTGTTGACTTACAAAAATGAAAGGTCTGGAACGTCTCGAATCGTCTCGCGCATCCCGTAGTTGTTCCGTCCCCGGGCTCCTAGAATTCGATATCAGACGTTTCAGAACTTCGAATTTGACAACCCCGTTGCCGCTGGCATAAGCAACAGGATCCGCGTACGAAGTCGCGGGCAGAAGCTAGTGATTTATAAGTTATAGGTGTATAAGGTATACGTATAGTTTTTCTTGAATTCATCCAAAATAATTTAAAATAAATAACATTGGTTTAAACATAACTACACAAACCTTCGCAGTTTTATAACGGTATTCCAGAGACGGCTTCTCGAATTGTTTACAATACATAAGTGTTAGTATTTCACTGATATCCAATTCTTCGGGAATTAAAAATGTAATGATTTGTTATGTGAATATATATAATTATGTATACCGGATTTACAAATATTCTCACAAAAGATAAACATCTAGCAAAAACTCAGTATTACAAATTAACGGCAATATAATTACGCACAATAACCATTATTTTGTTCCCTAAGACCAAGGAACTTCATCAACAAACACCAACTATACAAACAGTCCAACCATGGAACTAATAGAACTAATCCCGGTATAACTTCGCTCCAAAGTTAAAACTCACATGTCCTTACATCGCAATACCTGCATGCCGCGAGTCCCAAGAAACCTTCTCAAAGTAATATAACGTACTTCAGCCAAGAACTCTTGTTGCCGTTTATACCCCTGGTGGCAATAGTTTAAACGCAGATTCCTTGCAGGGCACTCTAAAAGTTTTCATCTATTCGCCACTGAGACAGACAGTTTCGTCTGTAAGTTTGTGAACAACGAAAAGTTTAAATTAAAGTTCAAACATTCTTCAGATTTCATACGTTCCAATTTGTGGTGTACGTTTTTTTTTAATGATAAAATTATCAATCAATCAATATACAAAATCATAGCCAATACTAATTAAATTTTGCGGTACAGGACGCAGAGAAGAACCAAACAACAAATTGAGTTTTTCAGTAGCACGTTACAACACAATAGTTCATTTTACCCTAAATTTCCATTTTCGATACCATTGTCCATTGACATTATAAAGATGGGCCATTGTTGCTGAAGGTCTTCTTAGCCGCATAAAATGTAACATTGTCTCAAGAGAATAGAATCGATATTTTCTCACGTTTTTATACTTCGATCAAAAAGGGAATTACGTCGCAATAATATTGTCTGAATCAAATCAATTCCATATTGCTATCTAATGGCTGCTACACACCTTACGAAAAATTGGTACGATTTTTTTTAAAAACTTTGCCCACCCTATGAATTTCTTCCTGTATCGTAGGTGCGTTTACAAACATATAAACATACATATACAAACACCCAGATCTGGAACAACTACTTGCAGATCGTACAAATATTTGTTCCGTGCGGGGATCGAACCCGCGATACGCTGCACAGCGGTCGATCGCTCAGCCACTGCTGCGATTGGTACAGTTCAAACTGCAACGAAGCAGTGGTGGCCCAGTGGTATCGGTCTCGACTTACGAGTAGTAGGTCGTGGGTTCGAACCCCGTCAGGCGCATTACTTTGTATAATTTATTTCAACACCACTGCTCTCAAAACGGTGAAGGAAAACATCGTGAGGAAACCGGCATGTCCTAGAACCAAAAATTCGAAGACATGTGACATCTACCAATCCGCACTGGGCCCGCGTGGTAGATTACGGCCCAGTCCCTCTCACAGAGAGGAGGCCTATGTCCCAGCAGTGGGAACATTTATAGGCTGATGATGAAACTGTAACGATAAGTTTACATACATAATTATGTGTATGAGAACTACATAGATTACGTGTGTGGGCACTACGAAGTGTGCAGTTTAAACTGTACCGGCCTATCGTTACGATTTTTTGTAACGTGTGTAGCAGCCATAAGGACGAAACCCGTAGCTTCAGCCGACTTTTAAAGCGTTTCTTATTCTTTATGATTTATTAACATAAGATTAGCGATTAGTACGAATTAAAAAAACAACCACAAAAAAGGGTAAAATAACCTACAAAATAACTTTTCTTTCAGAAGTCGGTGCCTTTGTTTTTTTTTCATTTCATTGTTTTTTTGCCACCGACTTCTGAAAGAAAAGTTATTTTGTAGGTTATTTTACCCTTTTTTGTGGTTGTTTTTGAAGGCGGTTACATTTTTTTTTGAAAAAGTTTTTTATTTTACTCTTTTTAGTTTAAATATTCAACTCAAATTCTTGTCAAATAAATCATTCTCTCTCAAGTGCACAATAAGCTAATAAAATTCCCTATCTCAAAAACTACTGAACCGATTTTGATGAAACTTGCACTATTCCGTAAGTTAAACAATACTTAGTACAACAAAAAAAGAATTACTTAAATCGGACTTGTAGTTCCAGAGATATGCGAACACAAACTAAATCAGTCGATGCCTTCTCCAAGCCGTTGAGGAGTTGTACCTTCCATCATCAGCTCATCCACCTGACATGATGATTATCAGATGCAAATACTTGAACAGCTTTAGAAAATATATGAAAATGGTACTATGTGCCTATAAAATTTGAAGGTTGCCCTCGATTTCCCTGGGATTCCATCATCAGATCCTGACCTGATGATCATGGGACCAATTGGAAAGTATACCCTTTCAAACAAAAGAAAAATTTTCCAAATCGGTCCAGGCGTCTTCGAGAAATCGGGGAACATACATAAAAAAAAAAAAAAAAAAAAAAAAGATTCCGACGAATTGAGAACCTCCTCCTTTTTTTGTGGTCGGTTAAAAATTGGTGACAACATGATTGGGCAGCTGTCCTGAGTCAGGACAACTGCCCGGGAGTTAAGACTTCTGACATGATTAGCAACGAGAGTCGGGACTCCCGACTCCCGTTGTGTTGTCAGCACGGGCCCATATTTTCATTAACAGACTAAGAAGGTAGGCCCCCAGAGAGAAAACCCATAACATATAAAAAAAAGATTAATTTAATTCTTTCAAAAAAAAAGGAAAAACAAAAATAATAATTATAAATGACCTAGAAACTGACTGTAGTCTCTAAAAAATTTGTTCAATTTCGATATTGCTGTTTCATTAGCTTTAAATACTCGTACATGTTCACGCGTCTCGTAAAATATGTAGTTCGGCCTAGTAATAGTGTAGCATCATTGCCAATATTTTAGGAAACGCTCAAGGTCAATGAACCACCGCACCGTTCAGGCCGATTACGCATAGTGGTGTGACAAGGTTTGTGGGGCACACACCCACTAAATCATTTGTGTAATCATATTGTAAATCTTTACAGTACAAACATCTTTACACCACTCGCTGTTCCCCGTGGTTTCACTTGCTTTTGAGCTCATAAGGGTCGTAGCCTATTATAACCTTCTTCAAGAATTAGGATAACAAATGCATAAAGAATTTTTCAAACAAAAAGATAATCAAATCTGACTGGCACTTCCAGAGATTAGCGCGTTCAAACAAATAAACAATAATATTCTTCAACTTTCATATAATACTAATATTATGGTATAGAAATTTCAAGAACAGTACCTACTCAATGCAATATCAAAATATACATTTAGGTTAACTTATAATTCGCAAATTATATACCTACTAACTTATCGTTCGGCATCCGGCCTTCGTTGGGAGACACATAGACGGACAGGGTGACATCATCGGAATAGTCGTATTATTGACCGCCCGAACCCGCGAAGGTCACAACCACACCACTCTCGCGCGCGGCCTGACACTCTTCGGATTGATTTTGTGCTGTGAACTGTATACTTCTGTACCTCTTACTGTGATACTGTACTTCTCCTTCTGTAGTTAGTTTTGTGAGTGGACTGATACAAACATTAAAACGTGCGTACATTGTGACAGTGATTTTTCTAATGAAGAAAGCTAAAAAACCGTTTACATTCGCCTCATTTCATTAGACTTATTTATAACCTGTGCTGTGTATACGTAAACTAAACTGAAGATAGCTATTTTAGTTTCCCTATTTCTTTGTATTTTCCGGGTTGGCAACTCAGTACGTAATATGTTCGCATTCTGAGTACATGTGATAAATTTCCGCATCTATCATGGCTAACGTATCGGCTAACGTGTCGGATAACGTCAATGCTGAACTCGATGATAACGACAAGACCAGCTATGCCGCCTTGATCTTCGACCGATGTATAGCTGCGGTGTCTCTGGCAGTGCTCATATACGGAATAACTTCGTGGTGCCTCATGAAAAAGTTCCGCCACTTCAAGAACTATGTGTTCCTTCACGCAATACTAGCAAATTTTCTAAGAATATTTATGTATTGTGCGATCTTTCCTGTGTTCATTGAACCTTCAGTTTCCGACTTCGAGACTGCATTTCTGACATATCAAGTATTACTTTTTTACTTCGGTTCAGTGCAGAGTTACTGGTTGCTGGTGATATGTTACATATTTTACGTTGACATTGTGAAAGTTTTTAGTGGAAAGGTTGAAAGGAGATACCTTAAAAGTAGCATATTTTCTTGGGGCGTGCCTTTATTAACAACCCCCCTTTCAATAAATTTATTACCGTATCTTTCACTAACAGATGACGCAATCTATTATTTAAGGGTTTTTATTATTTTAATACCTATATACATAAACGTGATAATTTACATAATAATAGTATCTACACTGTTTTGTTCTAAGGCGAGTGTCGGTACTGCTACTAATAACTGGCGTCGCTTCTACATAGCCACTGTGATATTTTTGTTCTGTGACTTTATATTTTTGTGCGTTACTATATTGGAAATATATAAAGAGATTCCAACACTGTTGTCATCAGTGCTATCAGATGTTGAAGTAATAGTACTCGACTTTTTCCTTATTTTTCTAAGAAGTAATCGACAGTTATGGCGGGAATTTTATTTGAAGAGAATGAAGAAGAACAAACCTACCACTAGTAGTACTTTGATGGACAATACAACTAAATTATAATAAGCGCCATTTCTCTTTAAAACGCACACTGCCTAACAGTTGGACAAAAGTCTTAACACTGCCACCAGACACACCAAAAATGGGGCTTTATGTGTTTGTTGCATATTTATTATTGCAATAACCTATGTAGCTAACATGATTTTGAAATTATTGTAAAACATACATTACATAGAAGATAGCATGTTGTACTAGACAAGCAAAGCATAGATCGTTGTGGAGAACACTTTGGGAGGCCTATGTTGGAAAGTAAGACAATCCAGAAACCGGTGTCTAACAAGAACAATATTATTTACAGTTACTTTCATAATCAAAACTTTTCATAGAGTACTAAGTAGTGATAAGATGAAATGTAACTTACTAGATTGTTAATAAAGGCATTATTATTATTATTCAGAAAGAGGATCAAGCAGATGAATGAAAGACTATAATGTTAGAATGTTTGCGGTTCTGTGAGACTACAGAGTGATAGAATACCTTAGTTTAGTTTTAATGGCGAACGCTGTATAAACAATAATAATAATAAATACAAACAACTAACATGTTCCTAATGCCGGGGTGGGCTACTATTTTTACTCTTTTATCCGGTCTGCCGATACTCGACCTTATGTCGGTCAGTTGAATAAATATCCCGTCTCGTATCCCGCATTCAAAAAGAAATCCACTTCCTTATATTTCATTCTTCCCCTTCGTGTGTTGTTTGTGCTAGTTGATGGCTGATTTTGTGAGTTTGGTGTGTATGAAGTAGATGAATGTTGTGTGATAGATAATTGCTGTGAGTTTGTTGTGTGGCTGGTAATGACGTGTGTGTTGTTTGCTGTGTGACAGGCGTGGGTTCCTGCGAGTTTGATCCACTGTGTTTCCCAATACCTTTTTAGTATAACAGTTGTGTCTATTTTTATATTAGGTATGACATGTTTTTTTAAGACTTTTGTAATAATGAATATGTTATACCTATAAAATTAATAAAGGAATTAATAACAATCAATCTTTATAGGTGAATTAAATGAGATGAAACCTTTTTTTATTGTGAGCATAGGTTTTACAGTAGTATAATAAGTCAAGTTCCATTTTATGTCCTGAAGAGTATTCATAAAATAAATTATTACAGCATATAAATGTATACCAAAACAAACTACCAGTATTGTACAAATTAATTATATAACAACAAACTACTACAATTTTATCTAGTTATTAAATTAATCTCAGGTAGTGTAAGGCTTTTTCAATCAAATAATGTCATAGTTTTATTTGATTATTGTGCATGGAAATTGCATGCAAGTTTGACATTGCAGTATTTTTTTGATCAACCGAATTCATTGTACAGACGCCAGCAGGTCAACCTACCCGAAACTGTCAGATTTTACCAATCGAACACTAACCTCCCACTATAATGATAAGGTTGAAAATCTATTGAAGAAATTTGGCAGATTGTGGTTGCTCGATGTGCTGGCGTCTGTACATTAGACAAACTTGCATGTAAGCCGCATGCAATTTCTTGCAGCGACGTGTAAATGGGCCTTTAGAGTCCAAAATGTGTGGACAGGGGTCTTATGTTTACCATTTTAATCAAGTTCTAAGTCCTATCAATGAAATTAGTGTAATTTGTATACGATTAGTTTATAATGTGTTTATTATACCTCACATAAAATATATCCACTAATCTCATACACAATATTATATATTAACTGTAAATATAATTAACGGCGTTATAAATTAACTGTAAATTAAATTATAAATATTTTTAAACGTATGAAGGCCTGACTCGCTAATTTTTAAAGTTTTTACTGGAAAGAAAAATTCGATTGCGAGCAGGATTTAAAGCTGCGACATTCCGATTCAGTACAACTGTACAGCAGTCGCTTTTCCCTACCAAGCGATCACAGTCATGCCTCGAGAGTCGATTCTTCGATAGGTGCGTCCCCACAGAGCGCGCAGTCGGTTGGTGTGGACGTGTCTCGGGCGAGGCAAGTGACAGCGCTGCCGCGGCCAAGCGACCAAGCGCCCGAGCCATCCAGTGTCGGCTTTTATTTTGCTCGCGTATATTGTTTCATGCCTCGGTCGAAAAACAATAGACGCGTCCACAGTTCCACACAAAGTGAGCAGCCTCGCTTGTCAGTTTCCTCGCGCAGTAAATGCCTCGCGAGGCTGCGCGCTCTGTGTGGACGCACCTCCATTCTCAACGTCTTATTATAAACTTCATGCCATCTATTGTAGAGCTATCAGACTACTATTAATAATATTATAATTAAACCAAATAAACCATATAAAAATCTGTAACTTTCTTTTCTTTACCAGTGCAACCTCACAAAAGAATAATTTTCTAACCATATGAGATCATCTGTGACAGATGATTTAAACTAATTTACTATGATGGTCCATGTGTAAGGTTCAAATCAAAAATAAATAATCAGATTTGCAACTACTTTCGTTCATTTTTTTTTTTCAATTTTCAACCAGTTAAACCCATAATAAAGGGCTTATACTGGAACATTTATAATTTAAAAGTCGCGCATAGTGAAAGTTTTAATTAATAAATCTGAATATCACGGAGCTAGTTGGGAACAATTTAAAATTCCATCCTGCTCCTTTATTATAAGACTTCAATTTAAGTGACCAGTGACAGGAAGTGAAGCCACTTCGTCTTTTGTCAGAGAATTTCCTTTGAACGTGTTTGAAATTCATGATTTTTTAACCGATTTAGGAAAAAGGAGGAGGTTATCAATTTGTCGGAATCTATGTAGGTATGTTCCCCGATTTCTCGATGACGCCTGGACCGATTAGGAACATTCTTCTTTCGGTTTGAGAGGGTATAGGTAGGTACTTCACAGATAGTTTCATGGTATTCAAGATCTGATGACGGAATCTTAGCGAAATCGAAGGAACTCTTCAATTAATTAGAGAAAATCAACGGCGATTTCTGCTATCACATTATCTATGCATTGATTACATAATCACCCAACAAAATAATACGCCTGTACCCAAAAAGGGTAAAGCAAAAAAGTCTCTCCGAGAGCAGTGGTGGCCCAGTGGTATCGGCCTCGACTTACGAGTTGTAGGTCGTGGGTTCGAACCCCGTCAGGCGCATTACTTTGTGTAATTTATTTCATCACCACTGCTCTCAAAACGGTGAAGGAAAACATCGTGAGGAAACCGGCATGTCCTAGAACCAAAAATTCGAAGACATGTGACATCTACCAATCCGCATTGGGCCCGCGTGGTAGATTACGGCCTGCTGCCTCTCACAGAGAGGAGACCTGTGTCCCAGCAGTGGGAACATTTATAGGTTGATGATGATGATGATGATTAAAATGATCTGTGTAATCTTATTAGTTTTTATCTACCTAAATACAAATTAAGCGGAGAACAGAACAGTAAAAGTTTAATACGTAGGTACAGACATATTCACATCAACCTACCTCAATCTGCCAAATTTCTTTAATAGATTTTCAACCTTATCCCAATAGTGGAAGGATTCGGGTAGGTTGTCCTGCTGGCGTCTGTACAACGTGTTCCAACCATTGATATAATGGTTCCAACTCATGACAACACGGAAATGACCTCGAGCTGTCAGCTGTCACTTTAAAATAACGTTTAGTAAAAACTACTTTGTGTAAACTAATTTTGTGTAACATTTTTTATCGTCATTATCGTGTCATTGTTATTTTCATATCATCATTACATATGGCGCTGTATGTAGCTGATCTTTAGGTAGTCACGGTGGTGAAGCAGCGGCCGGCAAATTGTAAGAAGAAATGTAAGACATTTTACAGAATTTTTAGTTTTAACTTTGGAGCGAAGTTATACCGTAACTTCGCTCCAAAGTTAAAACTCACAATGTACTTACATCGCAATACCTGCAGTCCCAAGAAACCTTCTCAAAGTAGGTAATATAACGTACTTCAACCAAGAACTCTTGTTGTCGTTTATAGGACTCCTGGTGGCAATAGTTTAAACGGAGATTCCTTGCAGCGCACTCTAAAAGTTTTCATCTATTCACCGCAGAGAAAGATGGTTACGTCTGAAGTTGTGAACAGTAAAAAGTTTAAACATTCTTCAGCTTTCACACGTTTGAATTTGTGATGTCCGCTTTTTTTATCAAATGTGTTCGGACGGTTCCTGGGTGGAGCAACAGGAACTGTCAGACTCCAACTTACTAAAAAATTCACAGTTGCTACGCAGAAATAGGAGGCCCGCGAAGCGGGGCTCCATCTAGCTATATTGGAAGGTGGTATGGTAGGTATATATCTCAGAGCCAGTTTTACCAACACAGATTGTTTCTTGTTTATTTCTTTTAGCGCAATTTATTAGTAAAAGTGATGAATTTCACATTATTCATCACATTTATCGAATCATGAAGTAAGTCTTAACTATTAATATTTACTGATTAATTATTAAATAATAATAACCATAGCAATAACATTTACCGTAACATGTACATAGGTTATGATGGACAGGGTGTAAAGTTCCTCATTCCCGTTTAAAAAGGAGGATCGTTCGATAGTTTTCACTGGTTTAAAGGGGTTCCGTACCCAAAGGGTATGTGAAAACTGTCTGTCTGTCCGTCTGTCAACAGGCGTGCCTCATAAACCGTGATAGACAGTTGAAAATTTCACAGATGATGTATTTCTGTTGCCGCTTTGACAACAAATACTAAAAACTTAACAAAAACTGAATACATATCAAAGAGGTTATACAAAATATATGTTTTTTTGCCGTATTTATAGATTTTGGTACGGAACCCTTTGTGCGCGAGTCTGACTCGCACTTGACCGGTATTCTTTATGTTCTAAATTTTATTGATCATAGATGGTGGTACTTCTTTTTCAATGATGATAGATGGTAGGCCTCACCAGGCCCGATTGGCTCGCGTCCACCATCCTGTAAGAGACAAATGCCAAAAAGTTTTTTATTTATTTATTTATTTAACTATTTATGTACACACAATTAATTTACAGGAAATTAAATTATAATACTAAAGTACAAAGGTACTGCTTATTTCTTTAGAAATTTCTGCCAGCAGACCCTCTACAGGAGAAATGAGAAAGAAATGTAGACAATAGTGTGTAACAAGAATAAAAAGCTTAATGTCTATGTGAATATCTTAACCTAAGTTTATAACATAAAGTAATATTACTACAAAAGCAAATACATACCAAATACTATTATATATAAATATACAAATACACATATAAATAAATATATATATATATCACAGAAGAGAGGAAAAGTAATGCTCTTTCACTCTAAGTTTAAATAGTGAAATGGATTTTAGATCACGAATGCTAGGCGGAAGTGAGTTCCACAATCTTACAGCATGAACGGAGAAGGAGTAGGAATAGTAGCTGGATTTATGTGGATGGGATTTAAGGAGGGATCTAAGGTGAGATCTACAGGGTGCGTCGTTAGGACGGGCGTAAGAAAAACGTTCACGAAGGTAAGATGAATAGGAAGGATTGTGAAGGATGTTGAATAGGAGGCAAAGGATACGAGTGTTCCTGCGAAGACGGATTGGGAGCCACTTGAGTTCCTTGCGAAGGTGAGAGACATGATCAAATTTACGAAGACCGAAAATAAACCGAATGCACAAATTTTGCAAGCGCTCAAGTTTGTTTAATAGCTCCTCAGTAGCATCCAAGTAGCAGGCATCGGCATAATCAATAATGTGTGCCGCCAGTGCGAATATGTTCCAGATCTTTGCCTCTGGTCTAGATTGAGGAAAGATTAAACCCATTATACGAGAGGTACATAAAAAAAATTGTTAATTCGTTCGAAATGACCTAGAAACTTACTGTAATCCCAAAAGCATATATGTGTTTTTCAATATTGCTGTTTCATTAGCTTTAAATACTCGTACATAATTATTTACGCATCTCGCAAAATAGTTCGGCCTAGTCATAGTGTAGCATCATTGCCAATATTTTAGAAACGCTCAAGGTCAATGAACCACCGTTCAGTGTTAGGCAGACTACTCATCTAGGTGTAAAAAGGTTTGTGGGGCACACACTCATTAAATAATTTGTGTATTCATATTATTATTATAAATCTTAACATTGCAAAACACATTTATACACCACTAGTTGTTCCCCGTGGTTTCACATGCTGTTCAGCTCATAAGGGTCGTAGCCTATCACCTTCTTCAAGAATTAAGCTAACAAATGCATAAACAATTTTTCAAACATAAAGAAAATCGAATCTGACTGGCACTTTCACAGATTAGCGCGTTTAAACAATAATACTCTTCAACCTAGACAGAGAGACACTTAAACAGACAGGGTGACATCATCGGAATAGTCGGTTCGCGCCCGAACCCGCGAAGTAGAGGGCATCGAACCGGGAAAGCCCGGTCCCGAAAATCCCGGGATTTCCGGCTTCTTTCAGCAACTGGAAAGACCCGGGACAACGGAAAGAGAACCGGGGTTTTCGGGACTCATCTTCTTCTTCTTCTCGTTCCTCTCCAATCACTGGAGGTTGGTCATCAGACTTAAAAATCTCTCTTTATCCCTGGCGAGGTGGAACAGCTCTGCAGCACTCTTGATTCCGGTCCATTCCCGAATGTTGCGGAGTTTTTTTTAGTCCAGCTAATACAAAGCATGTGATGTGATGCATGATGTCTTCAGTTTCTTCGCCTTCCTTTCGGACTGCCGCACCTTGGTTCCAATACAGGTTCTGGATGTCTTTACCGTCGAGACCAATGTCATGTAGAATGGTGCAAAATCCGATCGAAGGCTTTCTCGTAATCGACAAAACAGAGATAAACGTCTTGTTGTATATCCTTACATTTCTGTACCAGAACCTGTAAAGCGAACAAGGCCTCCCGCGTTCCTACCCCTGATCTGAATCAAAATTGGTTATCACCTAGTTGTTCATCACATTTTACCCTTATGCGTTCATGTATGATAGTGAGGAATAACTTGAGCACTTAACTCATGTTGCTGATGGTTCGGTATTCCTCACATTTCTTAGCATTAGGCTTTTTAGGCAGGGTAACAAAAACTGATTTGAGCCAGTCATCAGGGAATGAGCCGGTGTCGTACACGAGGTTCATTAATTTTGTCATGGAGCTAATTTGTTCTGGTTCTATTAATAATTTCAGTATCTCGATGTGGACTTCATCTGATCCTGGTGTTTTGCCTGTCTTAGCTCTACTCAGGGCCTTAGTGACTTTGTCCTCAAGGATGGTGTATCCATCTGTGTCACAAGTTTGTGGTGTGCTGCTCCTTGTGTCATCAGCAAACATGTTAGCGATGTATTTTTTCCACATGAGTGCTTTCTTAGCTGTATCTGCCACCGGCTGGTTATTTTCGTCCCACAGTTGGTGAGTAGGAATTTCGGGACTCATAAAACATTTTAAATAATAAGTTTTAACTTGTAAATTCTGCTAAGGAACAACAAAAATAGAATCGGATGTAAGTTATTTATTAATTTTGTCTTTGTGAACGGGATAACATGTTCGTAAACACGTGTGGATGACAGAGAAGGAAACTTGCTAATGTAGGTACTGGTTTTATCTCGAAAGCCTTGGACAGGGTCTCGAGACGCAAGTTTACTCAGCAAGCTTCCAGCTTTTGGTGTTCCAATTGACTTTTGTAGCTGGATATCAGACTTTCTTAGTGAACGATTAATCAGAGTAGTCGTTGATGGCTGATCCTCTGAGCTTAGGGCTATTAATTCCGGAGTTCAACAGGATTTGTTTTTCCCTGCAACTCTTATTCTGCCGCACATTTCTGACGCACTTAAGCCTGGTATTGTTGGATAGGCCGATGACAGTACTGTTTCAAAGACATACTTGACCACTGCAAAAACCAGTGGGGATGAAGTTCATTCCTTCTGGTGGCCATGGTAGAACGAATAGATTTGACCTTAAGTCTGCAAAACAAGCAACGTTTATTTCTCTTAACGCCACCAACACACAGGCGCATATTTCCACCGTGAAGTAGGAGTAGGTCGAAAATACATCCTCTATGGGGTCATTTCGATCGACTCCTACTTTTCCGGTTACATTGTTCCTGTAACTGCTCGGCTGTAACTTCTGGGCATGAAGCTGACATCCAGAGCACAGAGCCCAAATTGTGGCTAAAAAACTGAGCGTCTTAAATATAGTGAAGCGATACTTTACGCCTGGATAACTTAAGCGCAAGTCCAATTCTGCATGGAGTAATTGCAGCAACCTCACCCAACTTATCCTTTGGGATGGCTTAATTAATACTACCAACTTGCTGCACTTGACTCACTGGAACGACGAGCTTCTTAGACTCATTGGCAACGTGAAACTGGTGGATGTTAAACTTCACAGCTTAACTCATCTCGTCATCGCAAGGTTGCCAACTTTTCCTTTTATTTTTAAAATGGGTTAGCTCTTGGCAAAGATGAGACCTAAAATGGAGCGAGCTCACGAATTCCACAACGTCATTGCACCCGCAGTGCATCTAAATAGTAAAGAATTCCATCTAAATGTGCATAGGACATCTAGATGAACTGCAAGTTTCCATCTATCTCTAGTTGCCATTCCACTAAATTGCACTAAGCGATTGCAAGTATCATTCATGTTGCTCACGACAAAATAGCAGACCTCACTACCTACCTGCGTGTGTGTTCCCGAAGCCATACAACTCGAATTTTCTTCAAAGTTAGAGTGAATAGACTTCTTTTGGGTAAGCTAGTAGACTTTATCTATGCGACCTCTGATATAGAGTCAAGAGAAAACCTAAAAAATATAACACTCTTTTTTTGGGCAGCTGTATGATTTTTTTTCAAGTAAAATACGATGTTTTAAAGTTATCTTATTTTTATCTAGCCCTTCTGGATACTTTATGTATATCTCAGACTTCAGTTCGTCCCGAAAATCCCGGGTCCTAAAACAAGAACCGGTTCTCGATTTCCTACCGCGAAGGTCACAACCACACCACTCTCGCGCGCGGCCTGACACTCTTCGGATTGATTTTGTGTTGTGAACTGTATACTTCTATACCACTTACTGTGATACTGTACTTCTCCTTCTGGAGTTAGTTTTGTGTGTGGACTGATAAAACATTAAAATCGTGCGTACATTGTGACAGTGATTTTTCCAAAGAAGAAAGCTAAAAAAAACTGTACTCATACCAAGAAAAAAACGCCAGTATTAGTTTACATTTGCCTCATTTCATTAGACTTATTTATAACCTGTGCTGTGTATACGTAAATTAGTATCTGAAGATAGCTATTTTAGTGTACCTATTTCTTTATATTTTCCGGGTTGGCGACTCAGTACCTCATCCATTATGGCTAACGTATCGGCTAACGTGTCGGATAAAGTCGATGATAACGACAAGACCAGCTATGCCGCCTTGATCTTCCACCGATGTATAGCTGCGTTGTCTCTGGCAGTGCTCGTCTATGGAATAACTTCGTGGTGCCTCATAAAAAAGTTTCGCCACTTCAAGAATTATGTGTTTCTTCACGCAATACTAGCAAATTTTTTAAGAATATTTTTGTATTGTGTTATCTTTCCTGTGTTTATTCAACCTTCAGTTTCCAACCTCAAAGAGCCTGGGTTTATTACATTTCAAATATTACTTTATTACTTCGGCTCAGTACAGAGTTACTGGTTGTTGGTGATATGTTACATATTTTACGTTGACATTGTGAAAGTTTTTAGTGGTAAGGTTGAAAGGAGATACCTTAAAAGTACCATATTTTCTTGGGGTGTGCCTTTACTAACAACCCCCTTTTCTATATATTTATTACGCTATCTTTCACTAACAGTTGTAACAATCTTTTATATAAGGGTTTTTATTATTTTAATACCTATATTCATAAACGTGATAATTTACATAATAATAGTTTCTACATTGTTTTGTTCTAAGGCGAGTGTCGGTAGTGCTACTAATAACTGGCGTCGCTTCTACATAGCCACTGTGATATTTTTATTCTGTGACTTTATATTTCTGTGCGTTGTTATATTGGAAATATATTCAGATATTCCATCACTTTTATCAGCAGTGCTATCAGACGTTGAAGTGATAGTACTCGACTTTTTCCTTATTTTTCTAAGAAGTAATCGACAGTTATGGTGCGTTTATTTGAAGAGAATGAAGAAGAGTGAACCTACCACTAGTAGTTCTTTGAGGGACAAATCAACTAACTAACTTATAAAAAGCGTAATTTCTCTTTAAGTGTCTAAACACACTATGCCGAAGTTACGCGACCGAAGTTCGGCACAATACGCCTGCAATGCTATTTGAATTACTGACGACACACTATGCCGAAATTACGTCGCGTCATAGCGTACAGCGTAACTTCGGTCGGGCGTAAGTTCAGCGGCAACTTATTCTGTGACCACACATTATACGCGACCGAAGTTCGGTTCGATTACTGACGAAGATCCGGGGGCGGGGAGCAGCAGGGAGCCGCCCGCGCCACCCGCGCCGAATTTCTGCCGCGGAAGTTCGGCACTTATGGTGTGTCATATCAGCCAAATACGTCGGAACGTGAAATCAGCCGCCGAAATTCGGTCGCGTAATTTCGGCATAGTGTGTTTAGACACTAAAACGCACACTGCCCAACAGTAGCACAAAAGTTTCACTGCCACCAAACACACAAAGAATCGGGCTTCATGTGTTTGTTGCATTATTTATTGCAATTACCTATGTCGTTCCTAACTAACATGATTTTTTTAAAATTATTTTAGAACGTTACATTAAATAGAAGATAGCGATTCAGAAAGAAGATCAAGACGATGAATGAAAGACGATAATGTTAGAATGTTTGCGGTTCTGTGAGAAGACTGAGTGATAAGATAGCTTAATTTAGTTTTAATAGCGAACGCTGTATTAAATACAAATAAATAAGCTGTTTCCGATACTGGTGGGCTAATATTTTTACTCTTCGTTTTCGGTCTTCCGATACTGGACCTTGGCGGTCAGTAGAATAAATATCCCGTCCCTCATCCCGCAAAAGCAAAGATATATACAAAAGCACAATAAGTTTAGTTCGATTGTCAATGCATAATGCAATAACACTTGCATTCATCTCGCATGCAATTTCTTGCAGCTTGTAAACGGGTCTTTTAGAGTCTAAAATGTGTCAACAAGCATTACAGTTTAGTATATCATTTGTATGTTATATATTTGTTTAAATGTATACCATTTTAATCGAGATCTAAGTCCTACCAATGACATTGGTGTAACTTGTACACGATTAGTTTAAAATATTTATAAAGCATAAAATATAAATATCCATTTATGATGTATGTACATATCTACAATAGCGTTATAAATTACTGATACTTAAATTTTTAATATTGTAAACCTATTAACGCCTGACTCGCTATTTTTTAAGTTTTTTCTGGAATGAAAAATTCGATTGCGAGTAAGATTTAAACGACCTTCCGATTCAGTACACCAGAAGCTTTTCCCAACCAAGCGATCACAGTCATGCCCCAAAAGTCGTCGTCCTTCATTCCATTCTCAACGCCTTTTTGTAAGGTTCGTGCCATCTGTTGAGCTATCAAACTACTATTAATAACATAAATAAAGCATCCAAAAATCTATAACTTTCTTTTCTTTACCAGTTCAACCTCACAAAAGAAAGAATTTCTACGCATAGTTTACGCCCCGCGGACTCTCCGTCCGCATTCCGGCCCATCATGTTGCTTGACGAGGTTGGCAAGATCTTTGAAAGAGTCATTGCAAACCGCCTCGTCGGGCACCTAAATCGTCCCGACCTTGTAGAGAGCCAGTTTGGCTTCCGCAGGGGGCGCTCGACGGTGGACACCATCATGCGCGTGAGATCCCTCACGATGGGGGATGCGGTATCCCGGATGCCGACCTACCTCCGTCGCATAGCCGAGGACTACCTGACGGACAAAGCCGTCATCCACCCCGGTCACCGGGGAGAATGGAACCGTTGTGCGATGCTCCACAGGGATCGGTCTTGGGGCCGCTTCAACATCGGTTACGACTGCGCGGCACCTCCCTGACGGCGTCGGCGTAATATGTTACGCCGACGACACGCTCGTCCTGGCGAAGGAAGAGTCGCACCAAGCGGAGGCCGACCTGGCGACGCAAGCGGTTGCAGAGTCGTTGGAAGGATCCGGCAGTTGGGACTCGACGTGGCGCTGCACAAAACAGAAGCCATGTGTTTTTATGTCCGTCTGAACGCGCCACGGTCAGAGTCCCACATAACGGTGAGAGGGGTTCGCATCGCCGTCGGGAGGACGATGAAGTACTTGTCCTCGACAGCCGGTGGAACTTCAGGGAGCATTTCCTGCGTTTGGCCCCAAACCTGAACCGGGCAGCAGCCGCTCTCAGGCGACTCCTGCCCAATCTCAGCGGGCCAAACGCCTCCTGCCGGAGGCTGTACACCGGTGTCGTGCGGTCCATGGCCATCGACGGGGCCCCCGTGTGGGCCCTGAACATCCGGTCGCGGTCGGTCAGTAAAGCTGTTCGCGTGCCAGAGGGTCATAGCTATCCGGATATCCGAGGATACCGCATGATCGCCGGCGAATCGGCCAACCTCCTTGTCGGATTGCTACCCTGGGATTTGGAGGCGACTGCCCTCCAACGCGTCTATGAGTGGCGCGTGTAGGCGCAGCGCCGGAGTGAAACCCCGCTGCCTCGACAAGTCGAGGCGCGGCGGGAAGAGCTCCGGCGCGATCTCAGGGCAGTATGGAGGAAGCGACTGTCGCAACGAGGTCCGGGCACGCCGCAATCGCGGCGGTAAGACCCCTGTTTGAGGAGTGGCTGGATAGGCGTCACGGCGTCCTGACCTACCGCATGACGCAGGTCCTCACCGGACACGGAAGTTTCAGGAGGTACCTGTGTCTGATAAGGAGGAAAGAAACACCTGGGTGTCCACTTGTTCACCACTGCGAGGATCGCCCTGAGGACACGGTGGAGCATACGTTGCAGGACTGCCCCACTTGGGCAGAGCACTGCCGTGTCCTCACGACGGCGATAGGCGGAGACCTCTTGCGCCCGGCATTGGTCGAGGCCATGCTGCGGGGAGAGACGGAGTGGGAAGCGGTCGCCTCCTTCTGCGAAGCAGTCATGCTCGTGAAGGAGGAGGCGGGCCGCGTGAGGGAGAGAGACAGCGTCCTCCCTCCGCCCCAGCCGCAATGGTAGACGCCCACGGTGACGGACGTCGGCAGACGATCTCCGGCCACCGTAGACGCGGGAATGCGAGCGGAGAATAATGGGCAACTCGCTATCCGACCATGGAACATGCCCGGGTCCAGTCAGTACGAGTCTGACAGTCGGGTGGAAGGACTCTTAAATATATAGTAAACTGCAATAATTACTGTCCAAAATTTAGACTTCTGCGATTAGCGGTTTTGGCTGCAGGAGAGTCTTACGTCCGTTAAAGACGTCGATATTCAGGACATCTTTGTATAATATTTTGATTGGTTGGTCGATATAAACAAAACCGCTAAACGCAGAAGTCTAAATTTTGGACAGTAATTGCAGTTTACTATGTAGGTGCGGTAAGAAGGGATTATGTGAAAGCCCCCCTCTAAAGGGGTGAAAAGGGGTGAAAACTTTTGTCTGAAAATTCTTATTCCTTGGGTTTATACACTCGAAACTTACCTCGTATTTTTTTTTTTTTTGGGACAAACCCACCACACTATTCCCAAACCACTGCAACTCCTGAGAGCCAGAATCAACAGTGGCAACCACCAGAAAAGCGCCAAGACAATGAAGCTCGACGTGTCCCGGAGAATGAATTTACCTGTCTTGGATCCTGCACGAAATTAATCAGAAAAGAATAGTGGAGGAGTAGGAAAAATATGTTTCCACTTCCCTCCATGCAAGCAGGAGACAGACTTACCTCGTATATGAACATAAGTAAATATTTTTTTTTAAACTATCTCCATTGGTGATCTAGACGATGTTGAAATTTGAAAGGGAAAATCATAACGCCCGCATGTTATGATCCCATCAATTCGAAAATCAGCATTTACATACTAGATCAAAAATAAATCAAACACGTGTTATTGGATTTTTCAAAAATCGCCCCTCAAGTTGGTGGCGTCTGGGAGAATGATTGACCCATCGGATTGGTCTAGCAGCTTACAAAAGGTCTTGAAATAGTACCATGAGTATGAAAGTAGGCTTGCTAAAATGACGTAGTTGAGTAATGTTTTTATCCACCTTTAGGTCGCGCTACCTGTGGACGGGCCCCGCTTTCGAGCTAGTAAGTACGCATACTGTCTTAAGTTCATAGTAGATTACAAACCCTCAAAACTTCAGCTTTGTTAAAATTACGTAGGTCAGGGGGCTCTGGGATCTCACTCTATAGGGCAATAAGTATTCAAATTAAATGCAGTGAATATTATTGTATTATTTTATTTCGCTCGATTGATATTTTGTGGAAATTAATCACTCGCTGGGTTTATCAGGTCTATTCTCATCTTTCTGTTGTATTTTTTTGGGATTATGTAGGTCCCTTAATTCCTGTTTCTCCGTTACCGATGCTGGATCGATTTGTTCACCTGCAAATGAACCAAGTGCTAACATAATATCTGTCCACTATCGTTATCTCTTTCGGTAAAAAATAACGTTACTGAATAACACCAAAGACGCTATAGTTGGTGCCAGTTAAGATGTCAATAGCGGACATTGACCTTTACCTAATGAGTCCTCGTATAATGATATAAGATCAGAATTAGCATTTTTCTGTAATAATGATAGTGTTTACTTGTGAGTCTTAAAGATAAAAATAATATAAAATCTTAGGTATAGGTGAAATATTTTTACCATTTTGATATCTTATGAATACTTAGATACTTATATCCTTACAATATACTTACTAATTTATTCGGTATTTTATAAACATGCTAATTCTGATCTTATGTCATAATACGAGGACTTATTATGTAGGGGTCAATGTCCGCTATTGACATCTTAACTGGCACCAACTATAGTACGAATGCGCGACTAAATGTAAAATAAATATTAAAATTTAAAATACTTGTTTCACATAAATATAATAATTTACTTGATATTTTTGCATTATGTGATCTATGAGGAATGCTGATTGCGCTTTTCGCTAAAAATAGGCCTTAATGCTGAAGTACGCTTGCCTTTTCAATTCAAAAATTAAAACAAAAAAAAATTAAACATAATTATTTACATAACATAAAGTAGAAAAGTAGAAGTTGCAAAGTAGAAATACTTAAAAGGCATAGGTATTCCTTTTACGTATTTCTGAGATGGTATCTAAGTCGTAGGCTGATCGATATTTTGATTTGATCGATAATGGAATTAGCCACATCGTGATATGCCTGGGCACATCGTGATATGCCTGGGCACATCGTGATACGGCCGACACTTCATGGTGTGCCCAGTAAAAAGTAAGAAAAAATACGTTTCTTCGGGTCATTGGATAGGAAGCGGAGTAGACTTCTTTCGATTTGCCTGGCGACTAACCATGCGGCCTGCTATGCGTTGATAAACGACCGACTAAATGACAATTTGACTAGTTTTTTACTTCTTATGTCTGTCTTTGGTTTAAATACCTACATACTACTACGACTCCATGCGTTTGGCATAGAGACTAAATTAAATTAAAAAAAAACTTCGTCGCCTTGCAACCACAGTTGCACGAATCAAAGCTGACAACTTTTTCTTTGCAACTGTGGTTGCGAGAAGGGATCAAGCGGATTTTTGCAACCGATGCGTGAGATGCGTCTGGTGCCTATTCGCACGGCTGGTCGCCAGACAATCCCGATCGAAAAAAACCGGCCAAGTGAGAGATGGACTCGCCCATGCAGGGTTCCGTAGTAGCAAGCAAAGATTAGGGATATAATTATATTGAGATTAGTAAGTAATATACACAAACAATAAAAATAACATTGTTTTTCATAGTGTTTGTATGAACGGCAAAGTTATATTTGCGGTTTTTAAAAATGTACTATATCTCAAAAACTGCTAACTGTATCTCATCCAAACTAATTTTCGTTGAAAGTTTTTGTTGAGGTCTACATTATATTTTTTTTTTAATTTTATCATTATCTTATTTTAGAAGTTACAGGGGGGGACACATTTTACCACTTTGGATGTGTCTCTCGTGCAAACTGTTCAGTTTAGAAAAAAAATTATATTAGTAACCTCAATATCATTTTTCAAGACCACACGTATGGGTTTAGTGAAAAAAAAATTTTTGGGTTTCAATTCTAAGTATGGGGGGCACCCCCAAAATTTGTTTTATTTTTATTTTTCTGTGAAAATCCTAATGCGGTTTACATAATACATCTACCTACCAAGTTTCAACAGGATAGCTCTTATACTTTCGACAAAAAGTGGCTGTGACTTACGGACGGACAGACAGACAGACATGACGAATCTATAAGGGTTCCGTTTTTGCCATTTGGCTACGGAACCCTAAAAATTGACCGCTGTAAATGCCCGAGAAACCATAATGGCATGCAAAAGCACATGCGCTTAAATTATGTCCACAACAACGTATGCCTCTAGCGCACGCTTATCCGGCATCCAGGGGATAGAAGAAGACGCATGAGGATCAGGGAAGCGCATAATCATGAGTATAGACATCTTATAGCTAATGAGCAATGGTAAGGTAGAATGATTACAAACAAACAATCGAAAAAATCTTACTTATTTCTGTCGCATTTTTTTCGGTAGGGATGTCAGATGGATATGTGTAGCCACCCCATTTGGTTGTGGTCCTGAGTCCAACACGCATGGAGCTCGCTGCACATAGCCCGGATCTTTGAAGAAAAGACATAATGACTGTGGCTATTTAATGTTTACTAAATCTTTCTACAAGCATTTATGATTTGGTAAAAATTTCAAAATTTCAGACTTTAGGGTTGGTTTCGTATTTTTTATAAAAGTGACTGTTGACAAAGTGACAAGTTAGTTTGTCTTCTTTTGCACGAAATATGAAAAAAAATCAAGGAGTTTTAACCTGTCCTGCCAGATTGCCTATATTCGAATAGATTTTTTGAATAAAACCGTGCAGACACACGCGATTAAACGCGTATGGCAATTTTGAGGTTAGACGGCGTCGCAAAACCTCTCATTCAAGACGTGGAAATGCGGCGGTTCGTGCCAAGAGATGAAATCATTCACAGTACATTTAGAGTAGAAATTAGCTTGGCACATTGTCGCGGCGCCACAGTCGTGCCGGATTTACAAACACGTGCCAAAAACGTGTTCCTGCTACGCTGCGCCGGTTTTCCGCTCGTGTGTGTTGCGGCGGTAGCACGGCAATCCCGCTAAGTTGCCTCGAATGTTTCATCGTGTGTGTTTGCACACACTCATGTAATCCCGTCTCACACTCATTTCTCCTGCACCTATGGCTAATCTCCACTGAGATCGGACCTCATAACCGAATCCGTTCAGGAGGACTCTTACGTATTAGGTACCAAGTCAATAATTATGAGGAAGAGGGATCGGTTTGCATGTTCATGTTATTGTTGAAAAAAAAGAAGTAAAAAATAACTAAAACCCGACTACGAAAAAATCGCGCACTGAAAAGTATAAAACAAGAACAATATATTCATTTGACCGATATCTAATAGCCGTGATCGTGTGCCACCTGCGGTTGTAGAATACAATCTTTATGGGTATGATTTAAGCTATCACCAATTTAATTAGTTTTGTGTCTCCTAAAAAATAGAGTTTGTCCCCAAAATAGTAGATTTGCCACCAAATTGTAGTCACCAAACAATATAAAATCAATTCCATAATAAATCACCTGAAATCTTGAAGAAATAGGGTCTAGTACCAAATAATATTTCTGTATGTAATATAATAGGTTTGTCCTCATAATGGCTCGACGGAGCCCCGCTTCGCGGGGCTCCTATTTCTGCGTGCAAGGTTTAAAGTAACCTAACACGAAGGGGATGGCGGGGTCTTTCAGACCCCGCCATCCCCTTCGAACCTAACCTGTCCGTGTCGGGGTGCCCCAAGTCCCGAGCTCGCTTCGCTCGCTCTTGCAGCCTAGGTCAAATAACTGATAACTACCTGTCATGCTGTCATCATCGTTTCAACATATTGTTTATTTTGTTACTAATTACCACCTTACAAGGAAAATAATTATAATTATATAATTTGGTAATTCATACCTGGGAACACTTTTTGTTTATCTGAGGGCGAAAATATTTCGTGGTGATAGATCTATTTATTAGGTGATACAACTTGGTGACAAATCTAAATTTTGGTAACAGAAAATATAGTTCCCAATCTTTATAGGCCAGGTGGCATACGACCACGGCTATTAGATATCGGTCAAATGAATATTTTTCTTGTTTTATACTTTTCAGTGCGCGATTTTTTCGTGGTCGGGTTTTAGTTATTTTTTACTTATTTTTACTATTTTCGGGTTATATTATTAATTATTTCATATAATGAAATAATCATAAAAGCAAAGTAGCGAGTGAATTTAAAATGTGCTCATCAAGCCCTTTAATTTGATACCCATGCCGATACTGTGCGAAAATATTTCTTTACGGTTACGACTTTACATCCTCTAGAGGGCGCCATATTGGATTTGGTGACACGTCACCTACCCTATAACCAGCGGACAACTAAGACGCTTCTAACAACATCTCATTTGTCATGTAATGATAAGTAGTTTAGAAGTTACGAGGGAACAAACAAACATACAAACATAGGTACATACCGGTCAAAATCATAACCCTCCTTTTGGCTTTGCCGTAGTCGGGTAATAAATAGCGTAAACTGATGTATCACAAATGATGAGCCACCATTATTTTAATGCCTCGCAGTCACAGTCAACACCTCTCACATATATTTTAATGAAAGGACACAATATATTTGCAAACGAAATCATGGTCATGAATATCTAACGAATTGAGTGATTTCATTTCATATTCAATCATTTCGACGTCAGACGTGTTTCCCGGTAAAACTGAATTATTCCTTGATATGACGACCTTGATCTTAAGTACAGTACAATTATTTTTTTTTTATCGTGGTAAAATCATCAAATGAGTCCTCCCACCCAGGGCAGGGCGGGAGGGACTGTAAGACTTGTACTGACTAAAATCCACGGTGTCCTTCAGTAACCCTTTGTGTACCGGGGTCTATACGTGTGTCCCGCGACAAGTACAGTACTATAAGGATCTTTTGAATCATTGCAGGATTGATATTATAGGTACTGACTGAATCGGCGCTGCAAGATTGCACCTACACTAGGAACTTTTCGTATTTCATAGTCATGACACCAGGGGGTGCAACAAAGAAAAGTGATAAGAGATAGCATAGTTATGCCGAATAAAAATGTTAATGTTTATCCTAATCTTGTTTGTGTGTGAAATACTATTACACTATTGAAATGTATAAAAGAGGGGAGGGGCATACGGTTGGGCCTACTACCTGACAATGACTTGTGAGTCCGATAGCGCACATAATCTTGCCTCAATAAGCTCAAATTGAGCGTTATTGCATATTACACAGTTGTATGATGCATATTTGGAAATAAACAGTTTGAAATTTTAATTTTTTTTAATAATTATGTTTGTTTATTTTACCTTTTCACACCAAAACCACTGAAGCTGAACCACCGATCATATTATATTTATGTTGTCAAGTGTTCCACAGACAGAACTTGGATACCTTTCAACCTGAAAAGACAACAATAACCTTAATATTTATAATAATAGACAGACATAACATGTATATTATGTACTAAAAATCACCTTCCTTCAGTTGCCCTTTGTCTTCCAGGAACTCGGTACCCTTTTAAGATAGTCAAAAATAAATTACCCTTCACGTACTTATTTACTTCTCCATTTCCGAGAAGACCTATATTTCTTTAGCTTTTCAGCTTCAAAGAAACACATTCGATTTATTATGACAAAAAGAAACTGTAATATCACAACATAGATATTATAATTAATGTCGAAGAGTTTTGTACCAAAAATAGCTACAATATGAGACAAAGTAAAGAAATATTAGACTCCCTTTTAGTAATAAAATGTCAAAGGTATTTTATTTCCCATCTTCAAGGCTGTCTTGTGTACCTATCTATCGATTAAGTTGTTTACTGGAACATTCATTTGGAAAACGTTACTAAATAACGACCAATGAAATTTTCCAACATTTCATAGGATAAAATTGAATGATAAATCTAAAGATCCAGTGAATCTAATGGATAGCAATCGACTACCTGCGCTACGTGTCATAAGTTTGATTGACGCACGAAAAAAATGTTTGTATGTTCTGCAAATAGTTGTTCCGAGTGTACCTGTTCGTGTATGTGAGTTTCATCATCATCATCATATCAGCCGTAGGACGTTCGTTGCTGAATACAGGCCGCCCCCATAGATTTCCAATACAACCGGTTGGAAGCGGCTTGCATCCAGCGCGATCCTGTGATTTTCATCAGATTATCTGTCCACCTTACAGGTATGTGAGCTTAAATGTTTAAAAAACCGGCCAAGTGCGAGTTGGACTCGCGAATGAAGGGTTCCGTAGTAGCAAGCATAGATTAGGGATATAATTATATTGAGATAAGTAAGTAATATACACAAACAATAAAAATAACTTTGTTTTTCATAGTGTTTGTATGAATGGCAAAGTTATATTTGCGGTTTTTGAAAATGTACTATATCTCAAAAACTGCTAACTGTATCTCATCCAAACCAATTTTCGTTGGAAGTTTTTGTTGAGGTCTACATTATATACTTTTTTTAGTTTTATCATTCTCTTATTTTAGAAGTTACAGGGGGGGATACACATTTTACCACTTTGGAAGTATATCTCGTGCAAACTGTTCAGTTAAAAAAAAATGATATTAGTAACCTCAATATAATTTTTAAAAACCTATACGTGTGGGGTATCTATGGATAGGTCCATAGATACCCCACACGTATGGGTATGGTGAAAAAAAAAATTTTGAGTTTCAATTCTAAGTATGGGGGGCACCCCCATTTGTTTTGTTTTTATTTTTGTGTGAAAATCCTAATGCGGTTCACATAATACATCTACCTACCAAGTTTCAACAGGATAGCTTTTATACTTTCGACAAAATGTGGCTGTGACATACGGACGGACAGAAAGACAGACATGACGAATCTATAAGGGTTCCGTTTTTGCCATTTGGCTACGGAACCCTAAAAAGCATCTACGATTCAGGAGAAATCCTCCCTGAAGGGAAATTTTTAAAGTTATCTACCTAGAAAGATAAACACGATCTAGTTTTCTCCACCATCATTCCCAGCACTTCTTTTATAGTTAATTTAAATTAAACATGGAAATAATGTCTCTCAAATTCAATTTTGACTTTGAATGTCCAAGTCGTTCGGTGGAATTCTTGGAATACTGCGAGACGCAATGACGTCCACAGCATGCCCAGAAGCATAGCGAAGTCCGGCTTCACATACAATGCATCACAACTATGTTAGCACGTCTTGAACATTCCGGTGTCCCTGGTACATTTGTGGGTACAGTTCGCAAAATGACTAAGTTTGCAGGTAACACGGTGCGTCCTCTCCAGTGCGGATTGTGACCACCAAGTTGGTTTTATTGGGATAATAGTCCGAGCACCGGTAACCTTTTGAAGGTTTCCTCCCAAAAACAAAATAGGTCCCTCTTGTGTCGTTAATTTTTTTTTGGAGGTTGTCCCGTGTTTGCCCTATCAGTTCAACCCTTTTGTATTCAAAAATGTGTTTTCCTAGACCACAATGCAACTTTAGATCGGTAGTTTGTACATAAAAGATTTGTGAACACAGAATCATTCAATTTCCAACTTGTTTGATCAGACCACACTTTTCTACACCATCAGTAAGTAACCTGTCCTTTAGATTCATGCTTGTATAGCAAGCGTCTCCATTTCTTACTCGTTTCTAATTGATCAAATACAAGCTTCTTTAAGATACTGTCTCTTCTTCCGAAAATACACTAATGACATGACAGAAATGTAAATGTATTCCTTGTTTGCTGACATACAGGTAGCTAACTACTTTGCCGTATGTACATACCATTATGTTTTACAGAACATTCTCGACGTCGTCACCAGTCTTCTAAGTTTGTGTATCATGTATACATTATGCATAATAATATGCATTCCTGGAACTAAGTATATCTTCAAGTAACTTGGGCATGTCAGCGTAGAACTTTCCGAATGCTTGGTTACAAACTTTGAGAATGAGCGCCGGTAATCCAGAATTACCGGCGCCGGCTACCAACAATCGGTTTTGCTAGGATGGTTTTTCTTCACCATTGTTGTGAGCAGTAGATGATGAAAAATGCACACCGTAAACTGCCATTTCTCTACTCATCTCTACAGATGTTCTACATGTAGTATCCTAAGATATACATATTTTTTAGGTGGTATCTCCCGCCCGGATGGAGCCACAGGGATATCAGTTTCGTACTGACTAAAGTCTACCGAATTCCTTCAGTTGCTTCCCGCGACGCATTATCATCATCATTATCATCAGCCGGAAGACGTCCACTGCGGTGGATGGCGGTCTAAGGGGAGGCCTATGTTCCCGCGACACAGTATGACAATTACGCAGTCATGATTCGCTTTCCTACTATTTATTTGACAACAAGTTTATTTTCTAAAGAGCATAAAAACGAAGGCTACTTTGTTATCCTCAAAAAAATAATTAACCTCTACCTCCGCTCCATACATTAACCTAAACACGGTGCAAAAAACATGAAAAATGTTCGCTCTATTTTGGTTTTACTTTATTTTTAACGGTCTACAACATGCAAGAGATAAAAATATATTATTATCGCACATTTAGTACGATTTGCTAATTAACAGTGTTAATGCTTTAATACTTTTAATCTTTATTGGCTTACTGCTATGCACAGATGAGGAGAAGAAAGATTTTAAATTACTTTTCTGAGAGGTTGCAACTGACTCGTTTCCCACTTTGATCACCTTTGAGAGTAAGTACAGTGTACTATGTTCCCACTGCTGGGGCACAGGCCTCCTCTCTGTGAGAGGGAGTGGGCCGTAATCTACCACGCGGGCCCAGTGCGGATTGGTAGATGTCACGTCTTCGAATTTTTGGTTCTAGGACATGCCGGTTTCCTCACGATGTTTTCCTTCACCGTTTTGAGAGCAGTGGTGTTGAAATATAAGTAATGCGCTTGACGGGGTTCAAACCGACGACCTACTACTCGTAAGTCAAGTCCGATACCACTGGGCCACCACTGCTTTTCTTCTTTACTTGATATTTTATATTTATTCAGATAATAATTATTGCAAGACTCATGCTTGTAGTCAGGTATAATGTATACATATCGCGCATAAATTGCGCCGTACTTTTTTTATAACGTCTATGTCGCGTGACATCATTTGCCACAAAAAAATATTACTAACAATTATAATGCTAAGTAATTAATCCCACACAGCATTACTTTTTGTGCGTTCTCCAACATTCAAATAACGAAGGAAACAAGACTCAAAACTTTAAACAATGTAATTAGTAGTTTAGAGTGTGACGGCATTATTCTTTAGACGGTGTAAAAAGGTCTTTGTTTAATTATAATAGCGTCTATTTAACTACTTTAGAACTTGCTTTAAGACCTTTACTTGGGAGAACATAGCAATTAGTATAAAGACTTAAGTTTAGATAACGCGCAGTTAAATAAGCTAGCTAGTAGAATATTTAGTCCACTTAATATTATAAAGAGTTAAAATTTATTTGTCTATTCATTTATATGGACGGGTTAATCTCCGAACTAATAATCCAATTCTATTTTTTTCTGGCAGAAAGTTGCATTATTTTAAATTATATTTATATCATGCATATTGACCTAGCTACTTATCACATTTTTTGTTTATCAAATAAGTCGGAAAAAATAATACTGCGGCACGTGATGGGATGCGATGCCCCTGGAAACGCTGGCGTGGTGATGTGGAGTCGCCCCTGACTGATTGGCCGGAGAAAACAAACTGGACAACACTGGGAGATGGGAAAGAAATGGGGGAGTCCTTTGCCCCGCAGTGGGACAGTATAGGCTAATCAAATTACATTACAAAGATTAACAAACTACACTTATTTCAAGGTAAGATAAAGGTGGAGTATTACCACAACTTGCCACTTTTCCTATTAAAAAAAAACTACAAACAAATCTTAAATTTTTAAGAAAAGGAATGAGACCGTCACTATCAATACTTAGGTCGCGTTGTTTGATCGTTAATTAAAATAACTATCGGTTAAATCCCATACATTCCATTTTAACAATAGTTAGTTTCACTATAGATCAAACAACTGACCTTTAAAGTACCAAGTCATTGTTAGTTTTGGTCATACCCAAGGTCGAAACATGCGAAAACAACAGTCCAACTTCTACCAACTTTAAAGTTCGAAAAGTTTTTTTTTATGGTTGCGGTGCAATTTATTAAGCCATTAAATGCAGAAGCTTTTACTATCAACGAAAATTTAAAAGTTTTATTTCCAATGAAATGAGACTTCAATTAAATCCATTCGATAGCTATTTTATTGCTTTATAAATCAAACTAGAAAAGAAAAATAATTTATTTGATGGTACGACCATTAGTTCTGTCGAAATCAGTAGCTGCTTTAGTTTAGCAGTTATTTGTGTTTGGAACAAAGTCTATTAAATACTAATAGTTTTTCAATTATTTTCAAAGGCAGTTTTTATGTAGTCACTAGCTGTTTCCCGTGGTTTCACCCTGTTGCTTGTAGCGACATGTTTTATTAATCTGTAGCCTTCCTTGGTAAATGAACTATTCAACACAAAAATATTTTTACAATTCGAACCTGTAGTTCCTGAGAGTAGCGCTTTCAACTTAGTAAACAATCTCCTCAGATGGTAGCTCGGTTGGAAATGAGCGGCTTATGTACTGAATCCGAAGGTCGCAGGTTCGAATCCTGCACACGGTTCGAATTTTTCTTTCCAAAGAAAATCTTTGAAACTCTTCAGCTTTCTAATATTAGTTGAGATTAATACCTGGTGAGGGATATAAAATAACCAAAGATAAAAAAGCAAATTGCTAATAGACACACCTTGAAAAGTACTTTCCCAAAGAAAATTCCATTATTAATAGACTACAGTCCCATGTCCTAAATGGATGGGTCATATGAACCACCAGGTGACGTATATAGGACGATATAAGAGCGTAAAATAATAAGATTCAGCACTATGCCGTCACTTGTAAGCTATGCAACTGAGTGCTGGTGAGAATACAAAAGTGCAGGTAGAGCGAGTACATTTTGGTCATATAATAGGTATATTGTCAGAAAAAAAAAATAACGACTTTGTGGCACACCATTTTTTACGGCACTGCGCGCTTTCTTATTATTTTTCATGGATCTATCGATGGTAACAATGCCGTACAAAAATATATGACCAAAATGTACTCGCTCTACCTGCACTTTTGTATTCTCACCAGCACTCAGTTGGACAGCTTACAAGTGACGGCATAGTGCTGAATCTTATTATTTTATGCTCTTATATCGTCCTATATACGTCACCTGGTGGTTCATATGACCCATCCATTTTGGACATGGGCCTGTAGTCTATAATAGATATGGATTTGCTCTTTACAGAGGTGACAGAGATAAAATTAACGAAGGAGGAAGCCTGTTCACTCTACCTATAAAGAGATAATAGTTGTATACGTCCGGAAACACACAAGCAGGTACAAAATTCCACTCCTTTGCGCTTTATAAAGACGTTTCGTGTGAATTTGTGGAATAGCAACAATCATAACTACCTCTTAGTACCTGTTCAATTTTGTAAACTAAATTCTATTTACCCTACAAACACGCTTAATTGCTTACACAAACTACAGGTAATGTTCCATTCGTATACCTAAGTCTTAAACTAAATAAAACTATTCGAGAACCGTCGAGACAAACATGAATCAAAGCATCAAACTTGTGAAACAGGCACCCACCGTCTGAACGATGCCAGTTGGGCAAGTTAGCTTCAAGTTGGAGCGCCGCGCCGCTCAATTCACACCGACTCAAACCTAACTTTATTTACTACAGGAAAAGATACACATTTCAAAGATGATGATAAAAAAATAGATTTTTTTGATAATTGCGACTCAAAATCTAACTGTACTACACGAACCAATAGACATTTCTTCTAGTATCGTCGCGTCACGTCGCGTCTGGGTGTAGTAACTGACCCTTAATACTAAGGGTTGTTAGACACGTAAAAAGCGTCTAGGTTTTCAAGGAGGGTAACCACATCGTGGTCTTTGCCACTACCACTCCACCAGCACAACTGACAGCACGGTTGGGGCAATGGTCGAGCCATTGGACTGCTCCGGTGTGTGTCTCGGGTTTGATTCCGGCATGGTACAAATATTTGTATGATCTACAAGTAGTTGTTTCGGGACTGGGTGTTTGTGTATATGAATTTAAATATTAATTTGTTAACATACTCATGATACAGAAGAATAACTAGTGTGGAGAAATGAAAAAAAAAACTTAAAAAACTTAAAAAATAAATATGTAGCAGAATATACCTACACCGACCATATTTTGCCGTCAGTGTCGACCATGTGGTTGATATGAACACAACCAAGAGAGACACCGTGTACTAGCGTCTGATCACATCGCATTTAATAACATAACCACATCCACATTTTGCTGGTCCCATAACACAACTGCAAAAAGCTGCAGCTACACTATTCACACGTAACCACTGCTGCTACGATGTCGTGTGGTTGTGGTACGTGTGAAACAAGCCTTAGTTTTGCAGGAATTACAACTTCTGCCATCGAGATATAAGTACATCTCGATGACTTCTGCATAGTTTTTGGTTGCGATGGTCTTTCGTATTGACATTTTATTCTAATAATTGACGTCGACTAAAAAAGTTTGATAAATAATAAAGGCAAGACACGCAAGTCCACATGACAAGTCTTTTAATCGACCGTAATAAATTCTCTCGTATGTATAGGTATGTCCTTTTTATTTGTAAAATAAATGTGGTAAAAAAAAAATCCCCATTAATCTCCTCTGTGTTTGCTCTTACCGGTCTTAACACATAAATCTTTGTGTGTCCGGATCTCACTTAAGGACGACTGTGACTCTATTATAAGTATCAGTAGTCTTTTAAGATGACCACGGAAAAGGTAGCCTGAATGTGACAACCACTCCAATGTGTGAATAATGGCTACCACAACTAAGCTAGTGTGCGAGAGGTCTTACGATTAACTATAGTAATGTATCACCGTTATAATCTTTTTTTTTTATTTCGCCGTAAGCGATGATGTGGTCGACGGTGAACACGCTTTTTTTTTTTGATCGAGGTAAAATCATCAAATGAGTCCTCCCACCCCTACTGTCAGACTTGTACTGACTAAAATCCACGGTGTCCTTCGATAGCTCTTTATGTTCCGGGGTCACGGTAATGAGATAAGTCCCGCGACCTCGGCAGGCTTTGGCCCTCTAGAGGGGGGCCCGTCATTATGCTGACGCTCTTTGAGGCGCGCGTGGAACACAACGCGCCGTCGACCCGGGCATGGTCCGTGGTCGGGCAGCGAGTTGCCCTTTACTCGCCGCCCGCATGCCCGCGCCTACGGTGGCCGGATATCGTCTTGCGACGTCCGTCGCCGTGGGCGTCCACACGGTGAACACGCTTGCCTAGAAGTAACCAATTTAATCTTGACTTGAAGACCCCAAAGTTATAGCTATCAGGAAACACAGAAAATTACAATCCCGATCTTTGTCTGTATTTGCCTGAGTTTTAAAGGTGTCTGATCAGAAGCAGCTAGTCAAACAAAATAGATCAGGGTATGGATTGGAATAGAATATTAATTACATAAGATTGTGAGCTTCTAATTGATTTAATATCAGACAAACTACTTAGTGCTGTGACAATTTTAAAAATATCGCAGTACATGTTGAGATAAGAGCCTTTTGGCCTCGCACAGAATTAAATCGTTTATTTTTTGGTTTTTCCTTTTGTTGTTTTTCTTTTATATAATTCTGTTTCCTTTGTTATTTTTCTTTTATCAATTTTGTTTGTTCTGTCCTGTGTGTTTCAATAAATGTATTTTCTTTCTTTCTATTCTTTCCGCGTGAAAATCAACAAACAATTACCGTCACTATAACCTGTCACATTGATAAAACTTCTTCCAATATATTTGTGTTATTTTAGGGCCTACGTAATTTTTATTTTGTTTTGGACGCTTTCCTGAACATCTGAGTTGACAAGTCCCCTCACGTCCCATTGCTTCATCTATTATGTTTAGCTTTTGGTCTAAGAACGAACATTCTCTATAAAAAAACTTTTCTAATCTGTCACACACAGTCGACTTATTCATACCTAAAGTGATATTTGATATTTTATTCAAATCCCAAAACTTTTGTAAGCGAATAAAAGAATTCTTATCAAATTCTCGTCTGAATAGAAAAATATACGTGTTCATTTTTATGAGAATAACTTTTACACGTAACCACAAAAGGAATCGCTGTCATGTTTGTTAATGCTGGTTTAACTCTGAGAAAAATGACGAGAAACATATTTAGTAAAAAAAAAAGTGTTTTTACGTTCATAATAAAGTTGTGTACTATGGGTTGAATTCCTGTTACGCTGGTGTCAGTCGGGTATCGGCGATCGTTTATTTAGTGAATTGATTTTTAAGCTATTGCATAGCTTTTATCGCAGGCTCTGAGCTCGGCGCGCGCGAAAAACGTAACGAAAAATCCTAAGAAAATTTCCTGACCACATCTGACAACACGCATCGTCTAACGTCATTTCAGTTCGGGAGACTTCGGCAATCATAAAAGTACGGCCAGACGTGCTCATAAAGGTACGGATAGACGTGCTCATTACTAGCACGAAAGCATGCTTTTATTGAACAAGGGGCAATTTATTGAGGGAGAGGGAGAGGGAGAGGGAGAAGGAGGAGGAGAACGTTTCTTGACGTTTCACTTGATTGACGTGGCTGACCATAGCCTAATTAGTACAGTAATAAATAGGTATCATCATCAGCCTATAAATGTTCCCACTGTTGGGACACAGGCCTCCTGTGAGAGGGAGTGGGCCATAATCCACCACGCGGGCCCAGTGCGGGTTGGTAGATGTCACATGTCTTCGAATTTTTGGTTCTAGGGCGTGCCGGTTTCCTCACGATGTTTTCCTTCACCGTTTTGAGAGCAGTGGTGATGAAATAAATTACACGAAGTAATGCGCCTGGCTGGGTGCGAACCCACAACCTACTACTCGTAAGTCGAGGCCGATACCACTGGGCCACCATTGCTCACTGCTGATAAAAAATGCTATGCAATAGCTTTACTGCGGCAGTCACCGAGTGCCACACTTTTGTTTTATAAAAATGCTTCACTACACGCGATTATTTCATGAATAAAGTGCTATAACAATATTTATAGTCCACAGTTTTGCTTCACTGCGACTCTTAGTTAATGCAAGCACGCAAAGCTTGACCGTTTTATGTTTCGAATCGTTTTATGGACCTTCCAAATAATCCCTCGTAAAATAAAAATAAATACAACCAGAATAAAAATACGACAGTCACAGATAATATCACACTCAATGAACTATAAAATATAGATCTAACTCAGTGATCAAATGTAGCGAAAAAGGGATAAGCGACATTGAGAGAAGGGTGTTTCAATGTCCAATAAATGCTGAGTTGGCTACACAATTGATACGAATAAATATGTGATAAGATATTTTTTTAAGTAGGTGCGTCCACATAGAGCGAGCAGCCTCGCGAAGCTGCTTGCTCTGTTTGGACGCGCAATTGTTTCTCGACCGAGGCACGAAACAATTACGCGAGCAAAACAAAAGCCGACACTGAATGGCTCGGGCGCTCGGTCGATCGCCCGCGGCAGCGCGCGCGCTTTCCTCAGCCGAGACACGTCTACACTTACCGAGCTGCTTCGCGAGTCTGCTCGTTCTGTGTGGATGCACCTAATAACAGTCCTGTGTTAAAGAAATTTCAGCCTTACTACAAAAACTTAAACATGTGTTGAACACTTGTCTAAAAAAGTGTGACTGCAAAACGAACTTTATTCCAACGTCATAATCTGACATTTTTTTAGACAAGTGTTCAACAGACGTTTAAAAGTTTTTGTGGTACGACAGGAAGTGTTTACAAACAATTTCACGAATCCAGTTTTCTTTTTCTCGTCAAAGAAAACAGCTACATCAGTTACTACGCCGTAGCATCTTCACTACGTCAAAACTGCGTTGCTACGCCGACTACGAGCTTACGTCACCGCCGCACCTAGGCGTTAACCAAAATTCTGTTTCCATAACCCATTAGGTTTCAAGCCAGAAATACCGCGCAAAATGCTAAAACGGTAGACGAACAATAAAACTGACCCTTGTCCTTAATGCGTTTCGTTGAGCTGGAAATATGTTAATGTGTCGCCAGTCATTCTCCATCCATGCGAGCTTTTCGCTATACATTATTCATACGTGTTTTTAATTTCAATACACAGTAATATCAAGAAGACGGCCATATTTCTTTATGTTTTCGATAATGTAGCTGTTTTGAATTAATCCGGATTTGAAGTTAGTAAATCGTTTTATTATTATGATGTCTGTTTCTTTGCAGATGGTGACAGCAGATATTTTGTATTTTATCTTGTATTTTAAAGTCAGTATTAATTTTTGACAGGAAATTCTTCAAGTTCTGAAGAATATTCTCCCCCTATTTACGAAAATACACTCTGAACTTCATAACTGCCATTTTGCAAAAGATAACGTTTTCAAAATACAAACAAAACTCGACTGAAATTCGCTGAGAATATTGAATAAAACAGCTGCTGCTGCAGCTGCAACTGCTGGGATGCACGGATCGATCTGTTCTATCGACTTTTTTACATTTACATTTTATTTATTTACTCGACTTTTGAACTGCTACAAACAATCTGGTTTTACAGTTTTATTTTATTGAACCAGAAAATAAATAAAAAAAGGAGTACGTTACGTAACGCACCGATGGAGTTTAATCTCTGCGTTGTCAATTTATCAAACCGGTCGAGTGGAAATAGAGAAAAACCCAAAAAAAAAGCCATAAAAACAATAAAAGTACTTGTTTATTGCTGGGTTTCGAAAGCGCTATCAACAACGTAGAAGGCCAACGCTTAAACCACTAAACTATTCAGACATCGAAGGCGTTGGCGAAGTTATGAGACATATTATAAGAGTAAATCTTTTTGCTGACTGGTCATCATCATCTTCCTGCCCTTAACCCATTTTACTTGTGGTCGGCGCAACACGTTTTTTTCTTCCATTCTCCCTTAACAGACGTCACAGTATCATTTACTTCTTTTTCTTTCATATCATTCCTTAGACGATCCATCCATCTTTGCTTTGGCCTTCCTCTTCCTCTCCATCCATCAACATTGGACTGGTAGCAATAGAAAAAAACGCCAGCTCGTAGCTCGAACTCAACATCCTACTCTGGCACGCGTCATAGACTGTTCTACAATGCGAAAAGTAAAGAGCAAAGGCTCGAAAAACATAACTACTTTTATGCACACGGATTTTACGTGTTTTACAGGTTTGACATCGTTGGACATCGAGCGAACCGCCACTCTTTCTATACAGGGTGATTTGTTATTCGATGCAGTCCTTGAAATCGGTGATACTAGACCTTATTTGCAACAATCTTAACCCCGACAATATGGGGTCTAAACTGACTGGTTTTAGAGATATCGAACTTTAAAGATTTTTCGAAAAATTTCTACCTCTCCCTCATTAAGTGCTTATTGTTAGAAAGTAACGATAGTCACCACTTAGAATTTATGCTTTTCTGATAGAATATGAACGACTGAATCTAGTGAATACAAGTTTGTTGTAAAAATAATTATATCTTGGGAAATTAAGTGTCATAAAGTTTCTGTTTTGAAGATTTCTGAAAACTTTCCTTGTCTTTCAAAGCATATTTTTCAAAATAAATGTATGACATTTGGTGTACAAATTACAGAAAAAACTTCCTTGTCTCATTACCTTTCTAAAATGGTGCCACAGTATCCACTTTTAGTTAGTGTCTTACCAGAAAATTAGGGTTGTTACTGACAAAGTAGTAAATCAAAGAAAATCGGTTATAATGTTTTTTCGACCCAACATTGTTTTTCTGTGGTTTTTGTCCAAACTGCTATCTGATATTAGCTTTTTGAGTTGATGCGCTTAATTTTGGTCGATCGCATCAAGCAAAATCGGTCTTTATCTGGAGTATTTTTACCTATGGACCAGATAGTCAAACCATCAATTTTCTTTCATTTGAAACAGCTACTTGAAACAAATGTACAATGACGGAATGTTTAAAAGCTCTGGTTTCGCAAAAAAAAACTAAACTGGCGTGCATAAAAGTTGGGTCACCCTACTTGTAGGACAGGTAAAAATACTCCAGATAAAGACCGATTTTGCTTGTTGCGATCGACCAAAATTAAGCGCATTGACTCAAAAAGCTAATATCAGACAGCAGTTTAAACCAAAACCACAGAAAAAAAATGTTGGGTCGAACAAAAATTAGAACCGATTTTCTTTGATTTACTACTTTGTTAGTAACAACCCTAATTTTCTGGTAAGACACTAACTAAAAGTGGATACTGTGACACCATTTTAGAAAGGTGATGAGACAAAGAAGTTTTTTCTGTAATTTGTACATCAAGTGTCATACATTTATTTTGAAAAATATGCTTTGAAAGACAAGGAAAGTTTTCAGAAATCTTCAAAACAGAATGTTGTGAACTCAATCATAAATGCACATAGAGGACTGACAGCGACATCTCGGGGCAATAATAAATACTATGCGCTGCGTCATTCAAAATCTCGACCGCGATTGGTTTTGAAAAATATTGTTCCCCTCACCCCTCTTCCTTGAATTTTGTACAACCAAGATGGCAATATACAGAATTTGTTCGTTAAAGCCAACGCATCGTTTTTATTTACAAAAATCCTCAACACAGTCTACACACATATAAAACCTGCGTTTTCACCAACCTCACCGCTGCCGCTACATTTGGACCTTCCGACCCGAATATTGGGATACTGCCTACCAGATCGCCGAGCGACCTTTGGACCTGTGGACCCCTTGCACGTGGCGGATCGAGAAGAAAACGCAATAGCTTCCATCGAATATAATACGCAATCGGTGGGGCCAATCCTTATTCCTTTCCCACGTCTTTTAAGTTCTATTTAGTGCTATAGTGTGTCTGTGCTCTCATTTCAGTGAAATTGCCGCATGGTATTCTCGGAACATCAGATTTCCCGTCAATCACTAACCTGGTGACGTTGCTAGCACCAGTGCCGAGTGTGATTGAGCTGACGATTGTAAAACCGTGAGTACTCCTCCTTTCACTGACCACCAAAATGTCTATTGACTCCGCTAAATCCCGTGACAAATCTCCTAATTTGCTAAGTGTAGAAAGTAGTGAGTTAGTTCGCGATTTAGTTAGGAAGCGTGGTATTATTAGGGGCAGGCTTACCAAATTTAATAATTATTTAGAGTCTTTAAAAGATTGTGATCATGACTTTCCAAATCAAAAACGCATTGATTTAAAGTTGAGGATTAAAGGATGTGCTACTTTATTTTCTGACTTTAACGACATTCAAACTAAAATAGAAGAACGAGTTTCTGATAGTGAATTAGGCGACCAATTAAATCAAAGAGAACATTTTGAAAATAGTTACTACAATTTAATATCACTTGCTGAATGTATGCTGAACACTGATGAGGTTGCTGACTCCTCCATGTCGTGTCATAGTCATAATAATAGTCAAATACATTCTGTGAAGTTACCCACTATCTCCATGCCTACATTTGACGGTTCCTATGAGCACTGGTTAGAATTCAGAGACACATTTACCTCACTAGTTCATAATTCTAAAGATATTTCCGATATACAAAAGTTTCATTATCTCAAATCGTCCCTAAAAGACAGCGCACATCTAGTTATACATTCCATAGAATTTTCTGCTGATAATTATCAGGTTGCATGGGATTTGTTGCTCAACCGATATAATAATTGCGGACTTTTAGTTGATCATCATATCAAAGCTTTGTTAAATATCACTGCAATAACTAAAGAGTCACCTTCTTCGATTAGAAAATTAATAGACACTATTTTGAAAAATTTACGCGCACTTAAGGTCTTAGGTGAGCCTACAGACTACTGGGATAGTTTAATTATTAATATCATGGTGTCGAAGTTAGATAAAATAACTGAAAGAGAATGGGGGTCTCATAGGTGCACATTGTTCCCGAACGCAAACGAGCAAAATACTAAGCGTTTATCGGTGGATGTTTTAATTAACTTTTTGCGCAACAAAGCGGACATGCTGGAGGCATTGCAGCGTTCACATAGCAAAGAAGCTCAGAGCACTGACAGCAAAAAACAACAACAAAAATGTCACAATATGTCACACTGCAACGTTTCCAGCGGGCCGAGTCAATCTAATAAACAACGCGGTAAGTTAACATGCGCAAAGTGTAACGCGAATCATCCACTGTACACGTGTAAAAAGTTTATTGATTGCGACTTAGACACAAAGCTTAAACTTGTACGCGAGCACAACTTATGTGAGAATTGTTTACGTTCGAGACACTCAGTGAATGATTGTAGGTTTGGGCCATGTAGACACTGCAATCAAAAACATAACTCATTATTGCACAATAATATCGCTAATAGTTCTGTTGCTTGTCATTCCACAACGATCACTGAGGCGTCGCGTGCTAATGCGAGTGAAGCGCCTACGCACCTCCCCGCGGCCTCACCAGCCGCCTCGGAATCCGTTGTCCCTATTCAGGTAAACAAGGCACACATGCAAACACAATCGATTAAGTCTATAGGTGTACAGTCCGTGTTATTGTCAACAGCTATCGTTGAAGTAGCAGATGTACACGGTAGATATCATAAAACGCGGGCGCTCCTTGATAATGGAAGCCAGCGCTGTTTCGTTTCTAAATCATTATGTCAACTCTTAAACGCATCATTAATACAGTCCACAAACGAAGTTCGAGGCGTAGGTGATTCGATAGTACATTGTTCACAAGCTTGTAATATCGTTATCAAATCCTGCGTCGATAATTCATTTACTACGCGCATTAACTGCTATGTGCTATCTAGGATTACGGCTTCGATGCCTGCCGTGTGTAAATTAAGCGCGCAAGTCTGTATTCCAGACAACATACGGTTGGCCGATCCGGAGTTTCTAGACTACAAAGATATTGATATTTTAATTGGCGCAGATAGGTTTTGGGATCTGTTAGAAGACGGTAAGATTCGTTTGTCTAGTGGTCCGTTTCTACAGAATACCAAACTAGGCTGGATTATTTCAGGACCTATATTTAATTATGCGCGCAAAAATGCGCCAATTCATTGCAATATTATTAATTCTTTAGATACGCAGCTTCGATTGTTCTGGGAAATTGAGGAACCGTCTAAGGTCAGAGACGCACAGACTGATGAAGAACGTGCATGCGAAGATCATTTTATTCGCACTACCACTCGCAATAGTGAGGGTAGATTCTGTGTGCACATTCCACTCCATCAGTCACCTGATACCTTGGGGGATTCTTATACACAAGCAGAACGTCGATTTCTCGCGCTAGAAAAACGTCTGCAGCGTTCTCCTGAATATAAAGTGCTTTATTCCAGTTTTTTGCAGGAGTATCTCAGTTTAGGCCATATGACACAGGTAGATTCGTATGAATCCCCGTGTTATTTCATGCCGCATCATGGCGTGTTCCGCGAGCTCAGCACCACCACCAAGTTGCGCGTGGTGTTTGACGCAAGCGCACCATCGAGCTCTGGTAAGTCACTGAATGATTTGCAACTAGTTGGCCCTCCTATACAGGGTGATCTAATTGCCATTCTTCTTCGCTTTCGGCAGCACAAGTACGTCGTGTGCGCCGACGTAGAAAAAATGTACCGGCAATGCCTAGTAGATGAGGGTCAGCGCAGCTTGCAAATGATTTTGTGGCGTGACCATCCTTCAAAGCCGTTAAGTATATTTAAATTAAACACCGTGACGTATGGAACCGCCTCCGCGCCTTTTCTAAGTGTTAGGTGTCTGAAACAGTTAGCCTCTGAATCTCCTGATCCTGATGTCGCTCTAAATATAAAAGAGGACTTTTATGTCGACGACTATATTACGGGCTTAGATGATAAAGTTAAATTATTAGATTTATGCGACAGAACTCAGAAAACGCTGCAGTCGGGCTGTTTTCCACTCAGGAAGTGGATATTTAATTTTAAACACGATGATAACCGTCAGTCATCTAGCCAGTTTAAACCTTTAAGTTTAGATGAAAATATTAGTTCTAAAACCTTGGGAATAGGCTGGCATAACACAAGCGATAACTTTTATTTTAATTCTCACGTTAATATTGAAAATAACAAGCCTATTACAAAACGGTCTATTTTATCAAACGTTTCGCAAATTTTTGACCCTCTAGGCTTGTTAAGTCCAGTCATAATTGTTGTAAAAGTTCTTCTACAACAATTATGGCTATTAAAAATAGATTGGGATGATAAAGTTCCCGATGACACGGCGCGCGTGTGGAACCGGTTTGTTATCTCATTGCAAGCACTAAACACTGTTCGTATACCTCGCCACGCTATAGGTACACAGCCTATGTATATTCAGTTACACATTTTTAGCGATGCGTCTCAGACGGCGTACGGCGCGTGTGTTTATATTCGTACAGTTAACAAAGATTTAACAGTATCAGTTAGATTATTGTTTTCAAAAACAAAGGTCGCGCCTTTAAAACCTATTAGTATCCCACGTCTCGAACTTTGTGGGGCTTTATTAGGTGCTCGTCTGTATGACAAGGTACGCAACTCATTACGTTGTAAGTTTAATAGCGTAGTATTTTGGACTGATTCCACGATCGTATTAGGCTGGCTACACATGAGGCCTAATCAACTTAAGACATTCGTTCAAAATAGGATCGCGGAAATTCATGACCTTACACTAGACGTCCCATGGCGTCACGTAAGAAGTGGAGATAATCCCGCCGATCTAGCGTCACGCGGTGCTCGATTGGAAGAACTTTCTTCGTCTACCTTGTGGTGGGAGGGTCCTGAATTTCTTCGCGACCCTAGTTTTTCAATTGACGACCACAAAGATTCGGACTCGTTCAGACATCGTGAGTTACCTGAGGTCAAGTCATGCGTCACTGCCGTTGTAGCTCAGGAATGTTGCGAGTTATCTTTGTTTCCCTTCCATCGGTTCTCTCAATTTAAACGTATGAGGCGTGCGACTGCCTTTATGTTACGTTTTATTAATAACAGTCAATGTAAAAATAATAAGCGTACAGGCAGCCTTAGTGTAGACGAGTTAGACCATGCAGATAAAACATTAGCTCGATTCTGTCAAATGGAATCTTATCCCGTTGAATATAAGGCATTATCCAATAATGAGACTATTAAAAATAAAGGCTGTTTGTCTAAATTAAATTTGTTTTTTGATGATCACAAATTAATGCGCGTGGGTGGTCGTTTAGTTAATTCTGATGAATTTATTTACGGTAAAAAACACCCAATTCTAATTCATAGTAAACATTATTTTACCACTTTATTATTTCGTCATGAGCACATTCAGCTTCTCCACGCTGCTCCGCAAGCATTACTTTTTCATTTACGCGAATCATGGTGGCCTATCGGAGGTAGGAATTTGGCTCGTCAGATCGTGCATAGTTGTGTTACCTGTACTCGCATTAGAGGTAAGACGCTCACACCTATGATGGGTAACTTGCCTAGGGAGCGAGTTACACCTAGTCTTCCATTCGTTCGGTGTGGGGTGGATTACGCTGGACCTGTGCTCATTCTGAACCGCAAAGGTAGGGGTGCTAGGCTCATCAAGGGCTACATTTGTCTATTTGTTTGTCTCGTGACACGTGCTATACACCTGGAGTTAGTCAGTGACCTCTCAAGTGAAGCGTTTTTATTTACTTTAAAACGATTTATTTCTCGCCGAGGTAAGCCTTCAGATATCTATTCCGATAATGGCCGTAATTTCGTAGGTGTAATGAATGAATTTTCAAAATTTTTAACTAATTGTAGCAGAGATATTTCAGAATTCGCGTCTAGTCAAAATATTAAATTCCATTTTATTCCCCCTTATTCTCCGCATTTTGGTGGTCTGTGGGAGGCAGGAGTAAAGTCGACTAAATACCATCTTCGTCGTGTGATAGGTAACGCGCACCTCACGTTCGAAGAGTACAGCACAGTATTGGCTCAAATAGAGGCCGTACTAAATTCCCGACCTTTGTCTCCTCTCTCCCCCGATCCTCATGACTTTTCCCCGCTCACTCCCGGTCACTTCCTTATTGGCCGACCACTGACTGCACCAGCCAGCGATGACCTACGCAATATTCCTGCTAGTCGTCTTAAGCGATACCAGAGGGCAGAGCAACTTCGCCAACACTTCTGGGACCGGTGGGCGAAGGAATATATCTCCGAGCTACAGGTGCGGACAAAATGGACGGCGAATAAGGATGAGCTCAAGCCAAACTCACTAGTGGTTATAAAGGATAATAACCTCCCACCTTTGAAATGGCATTTGGGACGTGTACTTTGTACTATCCCAGGAAAGGATGGTATATCCCGGGTGGCTGATATACAGACGTCATCGGGCGTAGTAAGGCGCGCTTTTACGAAGATTTGTCCTCTACCACAGGACGTGATCGACACTGATGCAGCGACTGAAGACCATTGAAAGCCACTGCTTCCAAGGCCGGGGGCATGTTGTGAACTCAATCATAAATGCACATAGAGGACTGACAGCGACATCTCGGGGCAATAATAAATACTATGCGCTGCGTCATTCAAAATCTCGACCGCGATTGGTTTTGAAAAATATTGTTCCCCTCACCCCTCTTCCTTGAATTTTGTACAACCAAGATGGCAATATACAGAATTTGTTCGTTAAAGCCAACGCATCGTTTTTATTTACAAAAATCCTCAACACAGTCTACACACATATAAAACCTGCGTTTTCACCAACCTCACCGCTGCCGCTACACAGAAACTTTATGACACTTAATTTCCCAAGATATGATTACTTTTATAACAAACTTGTATTCACTAGATTCAGTCGTTCATATTCTATCAGAAAAGCATAAATTCTAAGTGGTGACTGTCGTTAATTTCTAACAATAAGCACTTAATGAGGGAGAGGTGGAAATTTTTCGAAAAATCTTTAAAGTTCGATATCTCTAAAACCAGTCAGTTTAGACCCCATATTGTCGGGGTTAATATTGTTGCAAATAAGGTCTAGTATCACCCATTTCAAGGACCGCATCGAATTACAAATCACCCTGTATACTCTTATACTATTCTCAAACTCACACACTTTCTAAAAAACATACAACGTAAAAATAATCTACTCAACACAACAACAAAAAATCTACAATTTACAATTGACCTTGGAGTAACATGACTATGGTGTAAAATATTAAAGTTGTAGATTAAAATTAAAGCGTCATTTGAACAATTTCAATAACTAAAATATTAAACGCATTAGTGAATCGTATATAAGTGTCTTTAACAGCAACCTCAGGTCAATCTAAGGTTCTCGAATGGAGACCACGCACCGGCAAGCGCAGCGTAGGACGTCCACCCACAAGGTGGGCAGACGATCTTATGAAGGCAACAGGATCACGCTAGATGTAGGCCGCTTACAACCGGTCCTATTGGATACCTATGTTCAGCAGTGGACGTATTACGGCTGATATGATGATGATGATGATCAGCAACCTGTCTAAGCACGAACAAACGCTAACAAGTTTTATTTCGAGGGTTCATTTTATTCATTTGATTTTATATTTATTTGATTTGGAATACAATTGGAAGTTTTTTTGCGAAAATAATTGACATAGGTCGAAACAGAAAGAAATATTGAATCTCACCACAATCATAATCCTAGGTCTTACCTGAACAAATAATCTTTCTAGGACCATTAGTCTTCTTGTGACATTTTTGGTCTAAATTTTATTCATAGCTTCCATAACAAGATTTGTTATCTCGATATCATAACCGGACTTAGATTAATGTTTACAGATTATTTACATTTAATTCGTAGGATTTAATGAAATGATAATTTGTCTCTGAAATTGAAAATTCCCGTTAGCCGTAAATGAAATAACACAGAACAATAAATTCACAATCTTTTGTTTCTAAATGAATTACTTTACCGAGAAATTCAATAAAATGTTGTTGATGAGGATTAAAACGCTCAAACAATAAGTATTTTAGTAACAATTAGATATTCTTAGATCCTGTCAAAGTTTAACAACCGACTATTGAAGATAAATTGGATGAAATATTTTGCATGTTTCAAAGAATTTGTTTGTAGAATAGGCCCACCCATAAATCGCTGCTAAATGAAATGTATATTAATTTAGGTATTCTTTATAATCTCTAGGTTATAGGGTATGTCATGTTTAGCGTAATATCGAGAATTTTTTTTTAAATTGCTTTTTAGCAAAGATAGAAAATGCACAATAAATCCACCTAAACGTTTTTTCTTTCTTCCTAATAATATTTGGGTTACTAACAGTAAACAAGAAAGCTCTTACCATTTTCTACGTCTATCGTAAGAGGAAAAATATGAAATTATACGTAGAGGATGGGCCACATATTTCATAAGCGCCTGTAAGGAATGTACTGCAATCATCGCTCTATCAAGCAGATAAAGAGTAAATAAATGTAGGGTTGTATTAAAAGTAGATGCTATAAAAACAAATAGCAGATCCTTAAGTGACCGATAACATTTTTTATGTTGTAATTTATTTATTGAATATCTATGGAGACAAGTGGAACTAAAGGTAGGTACAATAATTGCTGAATTAACCTTTTTGACTAAATACATTCAAATGAGTTGTTATTTGTGTATTAGTTTTGTTCTAGTGAGTTTTAAACTGTACAATATAATACAGACGTTACTTAGGTTTTGCATTTTAAAAGCTCTTAGTACGAAATAATGTAACTGCCAAAAGGTGGTTTAGTCTTTAAAATTTACTTACGACTCTTTCAAACGGCCCGGCGACCTTTAAACGTAATCCCAAAAGTTATGCAAAAGTAACTCTTATAAATAAATTAATTGCAGCCCAAATGTTTCCATTACTCGACCCGGTTGCGGAAATGATGAAACTTAATAATGTGCAAAGTAAGGGCTCGCTAAGATTAATTGCACTGATAAATTACCAAATTAACGGAATCTGGACTATTCGTTTAATTAGCAGAGTACGACGGAATGTGGTATCGACGGTAACAGATGACGGGATTTTTTGAACCTGGAGAGATATTAATTTGATAAAGATTTTAGCGTGTTTTATAAAATTACGTCTGTTTTTTGAAGAGTTAAGTTAGCTAGTTATATGATGTAAGTACTATAGGAACTGGTTTCTTATAGTAGTACTTAAAGCCAGATCAAATAATTTAACAAAAACACAATGAGATGATCAGATTTCCGAGCATTAGTTATAATTATAACCATTATACATATATTTAAAAAAAAGTTTGTGAAGATGTATGAATGGATGTTTGTAACTCTTTCATACAAATCTTTTGGATAATAAACATGGATTAATCTATAGGTTATCCCGTTATAATATTATAATAGTGGGAAATACCTTAGCCACTATAAAGGAAACTTATAAAGGGATCAAGAACATTTTGGCTTTTAATTATTTGTTACAGTTCGTTATGAAAAAGATACAAGGATGGTATGAATACCCAATTCTATTATTTTTATTATATTGTATTCTTGCCGTTACCATCAAAATACGTTCAACGTAACTTACTTGATCTACAAACGTGCGTTATTATTACATGTAGTCATGACATCCACGTATAAATCAATTTGCTATACATCACGTATCGCAATAAACGTTCCAGTTCTGCCACCGAGTGGTACGTCACTATAAAATTGTAATTGTATTCCAAATTCTACCATATGATCACAGCATAAAGTCCAATTCAGGAGTTACGTTAACTTTTTTCACAAATTCTTTTTCCTATCGAAACTAACAGTTTTTGGCTTTCCGGAATTGAAAATGTTGAAGTGAGAAAAAATATTGTGGTTCGGTTCGTAACGCGTACGTTTTATGTTTTATGCAAATGTTCGCCGGTGGATACAACGTGTCACTTTCAACGCTATTGGATTTTGTTGTGAAAAATCGACAGTTCATTGACACAGCTGACTCCTAGTCAAGGGAAAATGAATTTAGTGGAGGTACAAAAAGCACCAGTGCTAACAATACGAGCAAATGCTTCACAAAAATTAGTCTTCTTGCTGACAATACCAAAGAAGTTTGTAAGAAACGGTAACTTTACAGACTAAATGCGTAATTACAAACAGAAAATACCTATCTAAGTATAAATTGACTTAACCTTTAACACATTAATACGAACTTCATCAAAAATACTCTTAAAACAACTCCAAAGTCACCGTCACAACTTCTAATTACAATTTTCGTCAAAGAATAAATTAACAATCAATTTTGTTGAAGAAGAAGTCACAAGGATTCTTCCTATTTACGTTAAATTCAAACTGTTACCAACTTGTTACGTCATGTGCGGGAAATAAGCCCTGTTACCTCATTTCTGTACAACGTTTATATGTTAAGGCGACGACTTAATTTCTTAGCAATTTCGTCAGCGGTTGCGGTATGGAAATCCGTCACCAGGCTACCAAATTATGAAAGTGGTGAAATTGAAAAACAATGATACATTAGTAGAAACGAGTCTTCCAACGTGTCATTTCAATTTCCCCTGTGTTTGTGGAACTTCATAATATTATTATTCTTTAATTTATAGAAAGAGAGAGAGAAGACACCAAAATGAGAGTGAAATATAATGTTAATCTACTTTTATTTAGATTTAAAACGGGATATTCACCATGTTTATTATTTGTTTTGAGTTTCCGATATTTCGGCACTAATAAATATGGTAAATATCCCGTTTTAAATCTAAACAATAGTTCTAGTGACCAATGTGACCATGTCAGTCTAAAAACTTAAATCTACTTTTAGTTCCGAGGATTACCCCCTGCATACAAACAAACCTCTTTATAATATTAAAATAATACTAATGGCATACTTAAATAAATATTTTACATACTTATAAACGTACGTCTGTAAATATTTCATGGTCCACACCATGTGGGACCTATCATAAAACTTGACCCATTTAGCCGCAACCATCGTCCCAGCGAATTTACATATAACAGCAAACTTTTTTATTCCCCAAAGAACCGGAAAAACATCCGCAAATGCCGTGATTTGACGTCCAATTGATTTGTGTGATTTTGAAAGGTAGTTTTTTATGAGTACGCGAACGGTATTACGGCTTTGAATGGCCGTGCCGCCTTTCATCTCTGTGGAATGTTCATTTCTGATTTTTCCGTTTTATTTTTGTTCGACGAATATTTTTCTGAATTTCATCTGTTATATTTCTCTTAGCTCTTTATTTTCTGGAGTGTCGCTTTATTAAAAAATAAATGATAATGTTTATTTAACGTCAGTTCATTACACACAAATAATAAAAAAACAATAAACGAGGAAATAAAAAACATAGCATCAGTACCACACGAGTAGATATTTATCTACTCATGTGATAACACTGTGTACTCGGTCCATCCTCCATTGTTGTTTATTTAACGCATAAAATCTTTAGATTCTTAATTTCTCGTAACCATTTTTGATTCCCATGTCGAGAAACAGGTTCTTTCTTCAGGAATGCCTGAAGAGGAGCCTACAGCCATTTGATTCTATTTAATGGGACTTTTACATATCTGGCGGAATAAAGCCCACCTCTGCTGTTTAATGTTAAACAGTACAATTGAACAACAAGTACTAAATCAACTATCCAACCCGTGATATATTATTCAAGAACGAACTCCAGACTATTTTAGATAAGAATTTAATATACACACCCAACGAGCACAAAACATTCTGTCTTGAAGACATAAGCAATTGATATACGAACTCCATTCGCTTTCGAAGATAAAGTGGGTTTCGTCCGAAGTTTTGCCAAAATTTACGAGACAAATTCACTAAAACTTCGTAGGTGAGGGTTTGAACTTTGACCCAGAAAGAAGATGGCCGCCGACGCCTTACGGAGCAAATGAAGTAACATCACGCAGATAGGATTAGCCTAGAAATGTTCAACATACTTAGTTTATCTTCAACGTGTGTGATAATTTTCTTTAGGTGAAAGTTTGACTGAAAAATGTAGGTAAATTAAATCTTGCAAAACTATGATCGTACGTGGATAAATGCTTATATGTATATTAATACATACAGCGATAATTCGGTGATCATTTTACACAATATGATGATAGAACGTGAAAATGTAAGGATAGCTGTATGTGTTTAAGTAAATAAATAAATAAATAAATTCATTTTCGACCAAAGCATTACTTTTTCACAGTCGTTACGAGCATTCTGAATTCTAGAATTCGGATAAAAAAATCTCGGACTCGGATAAAGAAATAAAGATTGTTCTTTTCGATTGTATATGAATGTCGATTGTTGGTTATGATACATAAGTTGGACCAAATACTTTACGCTCCAATAAATAGGACCTTACAATAGACGTTTAATCAGATATTTATTTCCGTTACTCTCAGATAACAGTGAAATCAAAACTTTGTTTTATCTAAGTAAGTTAAAACAAAAAGATGAAGACCATTATCGAATTTGGAATTGAAAATTATCATCAATATCGTACAACCCTTAACTTTTCAAATGCAAATTGAGTTGCCTTAAGTTGTTAAGAGCCTAACTTCGGCTTTCCTTTACCTTATTTGATGGATATAATTAATTCAATTAGAGGTTCTATTTCAAGATGGTAGATAGGTACGTCCCTAATGACAACATAGCAACTATCTACGAGTACGTTTGGGACTTGAAAACTTTGAGACCAATTTGCGATCAACCTTATGATCTCTTGTAGGTTTGTAGGGAAGTTTAGAGACCTCTTTTTTGGGGTTATAAAATCACCAAATGTCCGTGTCAAAATCCGGTCCTGGGCGAAGCGGAAGGGACTGTTGCATTCTTACTGACTAAATATCTATCCTTCAAATACCCTGGTCCGGCGACCCCGACAGGCGTTTAGCCCTATGGGAGCCCTATCCAATTTGATAACAAATGCTTATAAAAATCACTATAAAAATATCCTCACAAAATCAATTACATGCATTATGAGTCTGTCCATATATTCCTCCATTTGCACAGGTAGACGCCTCGCCGCTATCCTCGGATCGTGATGGAATTTCGATAAACGCCGCCGGCCGCAGACTACGACGTTCCGATGCAAAAATTGACGTTCCTCGCGATTTTCCTTCACGATATTATACAGCATAGTAAATGGCAAGAAATGAGGGTGATGTGAAGCTTCCGTATAATGCGCGGTAAAGCAATGAAGGTCTCGGGATTCTCGCCTTTAAAGACCTTAATGATAGTGCATTTTTGAAAGGGGTGTGACGTAATTATCATTCATCTTTTGGAAGTGTCAAGATCATCTGCAGAGTGCACCCCTGCTGACCGATGACAACGCAACAAGGCTCTGGAAATAAATTAATTTTTAAAATAATAAACAAGGAAAAGTAGGGAACATAAGCAGGTAGGAAAAGCATGAAACTTTATAAACATACTTTGTTATTGATCATTAATTAACTGTACAATTTTTGAACCGTGTCTATTGTTGTAAAATTAATATTTTACCTTTTAACAGACAATTTTGTTCGCTCCTAAAAGCACTCTCGCCTTTAAATCTCTAGATAAGGAAAACCCAACAAAAGTAACTTCGCCAAAAGAACCCGTTTCACTGGGTTTAAAAATTATTTAACCGATATGAGACCCTTCTCTAGTATCAGTTGAAATGTTTTTCAGCTTTTACCTTAAGGATAAAGAATCGTGATTAACCGGAGTTTTGTTGGCTTTATCGAAGTTTTTCGCGATTTCTCAGCATCGTCGGTTTGTTTCGATATAATCTGTGCTGTCCTCAAATGTCGTTAATTATTTAAGCGAACGGCACTCGAAAACTGAAGCTGAAAGCTACTTTAAAAAGGTTTATTGTGTTGTGTCGAGTTCTTACTCGCTCATTAAGGCGCTGCGCAAACGTAGACACTTTTTTGCCGACACGGCACACCATCACAGGGAACCGTAGTTCACGTGGAAGCAACTGGACACAATAGTTATTTGTTATACAAGGCTGCAAAGATGATTTTTGGCGCGAGTACTTGAATTGAAAACTGAGCGAGCGAAGGATTCTAAGATTAGACCGCGAGCGAAGCGAGAGGTTCAAATACAGAATCCTGAGCGTAGCGAAGTTTTCAAAGTACGAGACGCAGAATAACTTTGCTGCCGAGCGAAACTCACAACTTTTTCACCTCACTAAGCGAGGAAATGCAGGGGGGTGGCTCACCTATCAGTGTAGAAAACAATTGAATACAAGGCGTGTTCGAATTTTGAATGACACTTTGCGCCCTAGCGCGCAAAAATGGAGTTTTGCGCTCAGATTTTGAAGGAGAAATAGAATCTTTCCGAGCGTGTGAGGTGAAAAAAATGTTTACATATGCGCACTTGCGCAGGTAGTGGGGGATTTCGTACTGGTTCTATAGAAATCAAATGTTCATCGGTAGGCTGTATCTGACACAAGATACAAAAGTGTCTAACATTTGCGCCCTGCCTAATTAAAAGCTATTCTGGATTTTAAAGAACTATGGTTGATAGCTAAGTAATAAGATGTTGCAGTAGTTGCCTTTGCACCACAATCAACTCCTGCTGAACGAAGATTTGTTAATGGCACAGAGATAAGCCACGCAAGATTCCACGCAGATCTATAGCGTTGCCAGGCGTCTGGATAAAGCCGGACACAGTCAGGCTTTTTATTTGCATGTCCGGCAAAATTAAACCGTGTCCGGTTTTTGTTGATCTTCGGCTTGTTTAGTTGAACCGACCCTTGCTTTCATTAAAAAAAAATTGGTGGCGTTATACTAGGACTAAGAAATTAAAGGGGTCCGGTCCTTTCGCCCAAATGTCCGGCTTAACTAACTGGTCTATCCGGCGTTTCGGTCTTGACCTGGAGACCTGGTAACCCTCCTCCTCCTCGGATCGGTTTCCTCAATGCTAAGGGGCGTGACCACCTCCTTGTTGAGATGGTGTCCACCACTATAATTAAGCGAACGCATTAAATAACAGACTTGTACCAAACACATCTACATAAAAGGTTTTTGACCCCGACGCAACATACTTTTTCTAGGAAACTAGTACTTCTCCCAAAACGGATAAAAATAAATTACACTGCTCCTAAATGTCATGGAACCAAAAAATGGAACAGCAAACATCACGTTTGAAATTGCTTAAAGTATTTGGGATTTTTTTCATGAATCCTATTATGTAGACTGCTGAAACAGGGATCATGGTTCATTAAACGAGGTGTTATATTTGCGCACGTACTCTAGGATTTAACTGAGGTATATCAACTCATGTTGCCTGTGGAATATCAAAACGGTAAGATGGAAAAACAAAAATATGTGAGAGGTAAGTTTTTGCTTACATAAATGGGGTAATTAGATATTCAGTGAGCGAATTTACACTGATCAATTTAACCATTAAGTACTTAAAATATTTTACTATAAAATTACATAATATAATTTAAGTGTAAAAAACTATCTAGAGTACCTGTATGTTGAAACTATGAAACAACTTTTGCCATATATAAATAGTTCAGAAAAGTCTCGTGACGATCTTTATAATTGGTTTAGCAAGTTATAAGAGCAAAGTGTAGGTAGGTACGAGTATGTCTTTTGTCTCGCGCTAACGCATTTTAACAGTGAAGAACAAAGATTATTAATAAACAGGGGCGTAGCTACCGCCGTATCAATTATACGGGGCCCCCGGGCCACAGGGGCCCCCAACGTGCGTAATCAAAAAATAATAAAAACTTAATGATTTAATAAAAAAAATAGTTAATTTTACACAATTTATTTGTCTGATCTATCTCTGGTGTTTTTATTATTATTTATATGTAATACTGTTTCAAGCACGAGATTGTCTATTAGAAATCCCGAGAAGATCCATATTAGTATCAACAGTTCGATGCAAGTACTAAAATAACTACCTAATTCCGACCTCTGGACTGATCAGTCGCTTCTTGAATTTTTTTGATGACCTTTGTCCAATTTTTTGTTTATATTTCGGCGTAGATACAGAGAAATGCATTTTTTTTTCTTGAGTGATAAATAAACTTTTATACGGGGCCCCGCCAAGGCACGCTACGCCACTGTTAATAAATACGACAACAGACACTAAAATAAGACATAACTTCTGTTAGTAATCAACAATTTAACACAGACCGCATATCACTAGGTGTCACCACTGCGAAGATCGCACGGAGGACACGGTGGAGCATACGGTGCAGGACTGCCCCGCTTGGGCAGAGCACTGCCGTGTCCTCTCGGCGGCGATAGGCGGAGACCTCTCACGCTCGGCATTGGTCGAGGCCATGCTGCGGGGCGAGACGGAATGGGAAGCGGTCGCCTCCTTCTGCGAAGCAGTCATGCTCGTGAAGGAGGAGGCGGGCCGCGTGAGGGAGAGTACAGTGTCCTCCTTCCACCCTTGCCGCAGTGGTAGACGCCCACGGCGTCGGACGTCGGCAGACGATCTCCGGCCACCGTAGGCGCACCGCATGCGGGCGGCGAGTAAAGGGCAACTCGCCACCCGAACAAGGACCATGCCCGGGTCGACGGCGCGTTGTGTTCCACGCGCGCCTCAAAGAGTGTCAGCATGATGACGGGGCCCCCCTCTAGAGGGCCAAAGCCTGCCGGGGTCGCGGGACTTATCTCATTACCGTGACCCCGGACTCAAAGGGCTATTGAAGGACACCGTGGATTTTAGTCAGTACAATTCTGACAGTCCCTCCCGCCCTGCCCGGGGTGGGAGGACTCATTTGATGATTTTACCACGCAAAAAAAAAAGACCGCATATCAGTCTATAAAACTCAATAGTAATACGTGATGATAGCCTCATAAATGAATGAATTAATCGGTTGTTCTGTGAGTTCGCTGGATTACTTACTAAAGTTTACATGCATTGTGTACACTACATCACTTTAAGTAATCCTTAATGATAGAATACTGGCCATTTGTTCAATCTAGAAAATTGCCATAAAAAAAATTAACGAATGGGTCAACAATGTAAAGCATTTCAACTAATAGTTAATGATCAATCAACTGGCACATTTTGAAAAAGAATAAGTTCTATAACTACAAAAGTAAGAAGGAAAATATTCATTGGCGATAACATTATAAACTGTTCCAAATAAAACTTATCCACTTTCTTCAACTAAATATCTCTTCAGGAATTTATGAAACTCCGAACATAAATTATCTAACAAAGCAGACACGACACTCCTTTAATTTTCCAATTGAGCGCACTATCAATCATCCGTAGTTGCCTAATGGAAAGGTCAACGCGTATATTACACCAATAAATAACAGCAGATATATCCACTCAACATTATTATTAAATAAATCATTGACAGATTCTGGGTCAAACTTTGCTGGCTGGAACTAGTAGTGGCGCATAACTTAAAAAAAGTTATGAATTCTCTCTGTTTTGTAAGAGAACTCTATGGTATTTATGGAGCGATTTCCGGCCACCTTAGGCACGAGCATGCGGATGGAGAGTAAAGGTGACTCGCCGTGCGATCATGGACAATGTCCGGGTCAACGGCGCGTCGTGTTCCACGCGCACCTTAAAGAGCTGTCAGCAATCTGACGGGCCTCCCTTAGAGGGTCAAACCGGAGTCGTGGGACTGTCTCATCAGGTAACCGTGACCCTGGAACGTAAAGGGCTATTGAAGGATCAACCGTGGATTTTATTCAGTTCAAGTCTGACAATTTTTTCGGTTCGCAAAAATTTAAGGAGTAATGGATTGTCTCTGTGAGGAAATACATACTTTTGGTCAAGTCTAAAGTAGTAGGGACTGCTGTATGATACCGTCACACGGCAAACTCATATCAGTGATTTTCTTTTCAAAGAAAAATACTCCTTATAACCATTTTCAAAATTGTAGCTCAGCTGAGGATTAGACGGTTTACAAAACGAAGATATTACTGTTGAGATTGCAATGGATATTGAAATATTGGATGCATTCTATTTGTCTGGACAATTGAGTGACGCTCGGAGCAATATGAAAATCTTATGCATGAGAAATGTCGCGTGGATTGGAAATAAAGGCATTGAAATATCAATATTTTGTTTGATTCTTACATTGTCGCAATATTATATGAGGATTTAAATAAACATTATTCATTATTACTATCAAAGTTATATGTATTACATTGCAGGAGAAACAATCTGCGTTGTGTGATAGTTGTGGAATATTATAAGTATTATTATTATTATAGTAACCTCTTAAAATATTCCCGCAACACCCGAATCCCAAACCTCTTTCGCCAGTTATGTTTTAGCGACTGTATATAAGAAAAATTGAATAAGTAACATTGGATTACTAATTATGTAACATACATTTACTCATAATCCCACTTACCTACAAATTAAGCAATTAAACAGGCTTTATAAGGCAGACTAGATAATTTTACGAAATAAAGGGAATATGCTAATAAGCATTGCTTTTAAAGTAAACTGGGGTTTTGAGTAAAGTATCTAAATTGCTTACTTTAAGTAATTACTTTCTAATTAGGAAACTTATGTTCAAATGTTGCGAAGTTTAAGATGTTTTACTTATTTGAAACTCTTTTTAAGAGTGTTATCGGTAAAAAAAGACAATTTGCATAAAATCGGGGTTTTTTAAAGTTAAATTACTACAAATTGGCACGAAATTATTAAAAACTAATTTTAGTACCGCATTAAGCATATCTTGTATCATAAGAATATCTTGTATCATATATTTTATTTGTATAGAATAAAAATTGAAAAACATTATTAAATATCAGGAACTCAACATATTTCTGAGATTATACGGGAAGACTGAATTTCGGAATGAAATTATGAATCAACGATGAGTCGTAGAAGCCTGGAAAAAATACGTGGAAAAAGGAAAGATACCGTTATTGTTATTGTATAGAATAAAAAAGTAATTTTAATTCATTAAGTACCTAAAAAAAATTTTTTTTCGACCTAAATTTGACAAAAAAATTACACTGTTTGTAAACATAAAGTTATTTTATCGACAATATAAAATTTCAAAGTTACTAATAAATTACGCAGCGCCGAGCTATGTCGGCCAGTTCTATACAGATATAATATAAAGATATGCTTAATGCGGTAATAAAATAATATTTTAATAATTTCGTGCCAATTTGTAGTAATTTAACTTTAAAAAACCCCGATTTTATGTAAATTGTCATTTTTTACCGGTAACACTCTTAAGATACACGAAATAAAGTTTTACCATTTAAAGGGTTTAAAAACAAATTAATGAGTCTTAAATGTAATGAAGGAGTCTGAATTTCTGGCAAATTTAATATTTTCAACGGAAGATACTTACAGCTAGATAAATCTCTAGCTAATAAGTACACCATTTAGATATAAGTATTCGATTTTAGTGTCTTATTGAAAACAATAGGTTTGGCTTAATAAATACATATTTCAATTCTTTTTTATTACAAATAGGACATTTTTTTATATCATATTGATTTTAAATCAATTATTTATACTAAGAATTTGAAATACTAAAACCTGGGAGATCGGACTCTGTTTTGGTGAAATAGATAAAAAAACTCCTAGGTATCATTGATCCATTTTTTGCCCCCGTCATCGAAATCAGTTTAGCAGTTTTTCAAAACGTTTTTCTGAACATAAACGGCGTAATAAATATTGCTCGTTAAGATAAATGAGAACGTTTGTGAGGATAGGTACATGTTTATTCATCTTAGGTAGTGCATTCCCATGGGTACAATTACCAAAAATCACGCGGCCAAACCCTAAACGCTTTTAAAGAAACAAAATAGACGCAGAAATCTTTTCACCGTATAAAATGAACAGCTTTTTCTACTAAACATTTATTTACAAAACCTAGATTACGTAAATACGACCTGAATTCCTACAAAAAGCTAGAAATTGAATAGCTGTGAAATGTTCAAGGGGCTTTTCGGATAGATACAAATAATGCTAAGTGTCAGATTCACACGTTGCCGCCTGAACGACTGGCTTATATCATATTCATGAGCTGAGCGCCCATTCCGATAGATTTTTATAATGCGAAAGATTTTATAACATTGGCTGTTGATTTCAAAAGAATTTTATTGATGATGTTGTTGATTTTCTGTAAGGTTATCCACGTTTGGGCATGCGGACGGTGAGTAACGGGTGACTCGCCGTCCGGTTATGGACCATGCCCGGGTCGACGAAGCGTCTTGATCCTCGCACGCCTCAAAGAGCTGTTTGGAACGTAAACGGCTATTGAAGTTGTTTAGTGGATTTTAGTCAGTGACAGTTGGTGGAAGGACTTATTTGGTGATTTTACCACTATAACAAAAAAATAGTATCCAGTTTTTTACTGAAATCATGGAGGAGCAAGTACGTTCTTCTAGATGCCTAATGGTAAGTTAAGTATGTATAAGTTATAAGTGCTTATAAAATGTCCTCGGTCCTTTCTGGCCTGAATATTTGTAAAACATTAATAACCTTTCATAGGCTGAAACCGCTGAAAGTAGGTACATATGGTTACGAACAACTTTTAGTAAAAGGGCAAAAAAAACATGTGTCTCATACATTTTCAACGGAAAAATATTCCATTTTGTATGTTTTGAATTTTTTGTTGTCGGTAATACGAACCATAAGTACAGCCCATGAAATGTTGATAATGTTTTACAAGTAACCAGTATGCATAATTATGCATTTCATTTTATAACAGACTCAGTACAGTCTATTCTACTCCTTTTGTATCTCTGAGATTTTCATCGAGGCGCCTTGAAGCTCTTTGCCAACTTCTGTGGAAATTCCGTAGTTCTGGCATGAAACTTGAATAAGAAAGAAAGCAATACTGAATATTTCAAAAGCTTGTAATATTCACATAATGTTCCTTTATTCCAGTAGGGCAATAACATTTTATAATGCCGGTTTAAATAGTTATCAAAGACAGTTGCCATTTTAAGCGATGTCATGGAAATAAAATGGATTATTTTGTTGGCAAAGCCTTTGTTTTTGCTCACGTTTAAATTGTTGTAAAGTTATATTTAGAAAACCGACCACGCCCGAGGCTAGACACGTACGTTACCTTACTAAAACCCATTTAAATAGGTATTGTTGATACTCATGATGAATATGCGAAATATTCAAATTAAAAGTAGCAGCAACTTCTTGCCTAACAAGCTTTTAATTAGTACTCTTGTGTTCATACTATCGGCATAACCTCGTACAGTTAAACTCGCATTATAAATAAAGTATTTCTTATACAATTCTTGCAGTTATTCTTCCAGCAAACCCATACAGCCAACAGTTTACAAATGGAATCACGCAAATTATTTAAAAGGTGTGTCCAATAGAGAGGCATTTCGTTAGCCGCTAACAAGTAAGCAAGGAGTATACATTAAGGGCCTTACTTATAAACATTGATTAGACGTTACTTATCTTAAATAGCTCTTAAGTCACTTGCCATCTCTATTCATTAAAATAGAAATGACAAGGACAGGTGATATTTAATCGGTAGCTAAGCAACACAAGTTTTTATAAGTAAGGGGGCAAGTTATTTGTAAGAACCTTTTGGCGCTCAAAAGACATTAAGCAACAGTCAACACAAACCGAGCTGGTTTGTGTTGACGTGTCCCGGCCGAGCCTAGCGCGCGTGCTGCCACGGGCTAGCGACCGAGCGCCAGAGCCATCCTCCAATGTCGGCTTTTGTTTTGCTCGCGTATATTGTTTCGTGCCTCGTTCGAGAAACAATAGACGCGTCCATACAGAACAAGCAGCCTCGCGAGGCAGTTTCCGCGCGCAGCAAATGCCTCGCGAGGCTGCTCGCTCTGTGTGGACGCACCTATTGAAAGGAGAGCGCTGCTCGATATTTACGAAATTATGACGATCGACGGCACAATTGGCACAGTATAGCTGAGCGATTGACCACTGCGCTGCGTATTGTAGATTCAATTACTGCTCGAACAAAAACAGTGGATTTCGGATATAACGACGATGAAGGGACCATCTTAAGTTCGTCTTTATTTATATCCGGTAGTCGTAACATGCGAAGATAAAGAGACTTACTAAACACAGTTGCTATTCAGAATATCACTGTATAAGTGAACCATTATAACTCCGATAGTCCACACAACGTGCATGCTTACCTACCAAACAAAAGGTAAAGGTCTCCAGAGTTGCTAACCATCTGTATGAATGTAAACAAAAGATAAGAAAGTTCTTTGTTTTTTGTCGATCGCTTCCGTCCCTATATCTGCATAGGAATTTGTTACTATGATTCATTAAACTGTCGTTACACCCGAACTTGGCGTAACATCTGAAGTCGCTATACCCACATGAATTTTGTACTAAAATATTATGCTTTAAATTCAAGGGACTTAGATTTATCGTCGCTATAGCCAAAGGGTCGCTACAGCCAAGGTTATAAATGAAATCCACTGTATTTGTACGGCTTACAAGTTATTCCGAGACTAGCTGTTAGTGTGTGTGAATTTGTAAAAGTCAGAAACTTTTACGAGAAGAAATTCCTAGTGCGGCAACATTTTTTAAATAGAGCTATATACCAGAAGAGAAAAGGATGTTATGGTGCAGCTATAAGAATTAAGTATTGTACTTACATACTAAAAACAACAAGAAAAAAATCCTTTCACTAAATAGTTAAGACCTCGTTCCATCATTTCCCCGATTCGCTAGTGTGTACAATAGTAAGCGTCCCTTATACCCAACCATTTACGAATACTTACCGAAGGGTCAGTACTTATCGTAAACCCTACGGACTGAGAAGTTACTTTCATATAGACCGTGATAAAGACTTGTTCTTCTATTGTGGATAAAGGGATCTGTCTATGTAGTATGTAGGTATAGGTACTTATGTAGGCAGGTAATGTGTATTTTTATTTATTTTATTTATTTTAGGGAAACTTACAGCTAAACAGATACAGTAAATAACAATTTAGACAAAATATGGCCAATTACAAGTTTCCACATGTAATCAGAAAAATTGGTAACGAGTATTATAAATAACAGGAAACAAAAAAAATAACTATTCACGCTCGAAGAAGCTGTTAGTTAAGTAAGATCTTCTTCAAATTAGCAACACTTGTGTTAAAAATGTCGATATCAGCTTCCTGGCAAATTGCAATGTACCTACATACGACTCGCTCTGATCATGAACGAGTTCCGTCTGTACGTAGTGACTACCACTGGGGTGTATAATAAATGAGGTCTACGTAAAAACTTGTTAATCTTTAAGCCTAGTTTTAACGTCACTTATTTTAAGTAAGAGAGTAGTTACTTTTCGGAGGGTGATTGACACTAATATATCGAGTTTCCTTCCGTGCAAGGGTGTCATTTCTATATCACTGACACTTCTGACAGTCATTACAAGAAATCGTCAAAAAGTCTGAGTGTGAGTGTATTTTATCTTCATTATCCTTTTATTTTCATAATATGATAATAATTGTTAGTGAAAAGCATGTAAGTGTTAAAAAGGGATGCATGACATTACAATATCCCATCAGCCAACCACCCTTCATAGTTATACTGCATGTAGGTACATCGTTTCTCATATTCAATTTGGTCATTTCTTATCAAATCTAACAATAATGGACTAAGCAAACCAATAGAACGGCAATAACAGTTCAGACATAGATTCATTAATAACCTCAACGCAATCATGTTCCGATAGAGTATTAACGTACTTAGCGGTCATTATGAGATCATTCGTCATCATTATTAAATCGTCATGAAAGCCTCCTGCAGACACACGCGATTAATCGCGCGGGGCGACATGTCGCGGTCCATTCGCAGTATTTTTAGAGTGGAAATTAGCTTGGCTCGTTGTCGCAGCGCGATTAATCGCGTGTGTCTGCAGGAGGCTGAACAGTATTAATTTAGTTGGAATAGGCTATTTGACAGTATCAATAAATTATAAATCTAATTAGTCCGTTATTTAGAGTTTTGAAAAATAACGGACACATGTTTTTTCTTATGTTAAATCAATGAATATTTACCAAGATGTAACACATCAAGACTCGAGAGTGGGGGCTCTTGACGTCAGTAAAAAATGTACTGAATTGTGACGTATTGGCAATTTTAAAGGCATCATATCTCCGTCAATTTTGGTTTGCGTAAAAAAAGAAAAAATACGGATCAAATATTATTTGATGATCTAACTGACGGACTAATTAGAATTTTTAGTCAAATAGCCTATTAGGGCCAGTTTAGCCTGCAGTTGGTAAACCTAGATACTTTATGATAGTTTATTATATTACGTGGTGAAATCATCTAATTTGACCCAGGGCAGGAAGGGACTCTGCGACACGATAGATTCATGATTTGAAGCAAGTGGCAGTGAACGGATACCTACTGCTCAGGTCCGGGACAGTTGAAGATCTTTGGGCGAGGCTTATGTCCAACAGTTGAGGGTGGCTGAAGAGAGAGTGATGGCCCAGTGCTAACGGCCCCGTAATTGTAAGTCTTGGGTTCGAACCAGGCAGGCATCATAACGTTGTATAATTTAATTCATCACTGCTCTAAAAACGGTAACGGAAAACGTCTTCAAGAATGTTGATGTTTAGAACCAAATCGAAGATATGTAACATCATTCTGCCAACCGCTCCATGGTGATCCCTTGGTGGATTAGAAACCAATCCCTCGCACAAAGAGGAGGGTTCTGTCCCAGCAGTAGTAACATTAAATTATAAACCGATTATTTGCTATTCATCTTTTTTTTTATCGTGGTAAAATCATCCGACCCAAGGCAGGGCGGGAGGGAGTGTCAGGCTCGTACTGACTAAAATCCACGGTGTCCTTCAGTAGCCCTTTGTGTTCCGGGGTCACGATAATGCGATAAGTCCCGCGACCCCGGCAGGCTTTGGCCCTCTAGAGGGGGAGGCTCATCATGCTGACACTCTTTGAGTCGCGCGTGGAACACAACGCACCGGTCGACCCGGCTCCTTATCATGCACAGGTACCTCACATCTTCTTGGTAAGAATTTGTCATCATTGTCAATCAGACTGGACACATCACACGCACAACTCAATTTAAATGCAAACTTTACGATTACCTACCTACCTCATTAGTGTTACGTAGTAAATAAAATCATTCTGGCTGTAAAAGGCAAAACGTCTACCGTTTAGTAACACCAAAAGTTTAAAAAAACTATGTTAATATTCAACCTCATCAACCAGACAGAATTTTAAAAACTAAGTTGTTATTCGACCTGAAATTCGAAGCTTCATTTGAAATGTCGATGTGGCCCAGAAAAGTTGACTCGTTTTTTCTAAAAGGAGCTTTACTCATCCACTCAATTTTTCTACGTCACTATTTAGATATTTGGCTTCTCTTCCATTTGAGCTTTATAGGTATCTGTTAACGGAAATGTATGTAGTACAATTCCAAAGCTAGGAAATGTATAAAAAAGTGTTTTAGGTGTTCAGCGGGGCTCTTATTTCCGCGTGTAGCAACGCTTAAAAGAACATAACCAAATCACCACAACACATAACCTCGGGGTACCGAAAAGTTGTTGGTGCCTTTGAAAGTAGACGTCCGAAAAGTTGTTGGTGCCTTTGAAAGTAGAGGTCAGCTATACCGACTATTCGGCTACAAATTCGCACATCACTAGAAATTAGCTGATAACAGATATCAATTTTCTATGAACGTTTCATTTGTGACGGAAATACGAGTCACATTCGTGTCTATAAATATCAGAACCGAGGAAACATTTTAGAAAAGTTTTATTTTTTACCTTTACCTACACGATTTCTCATTTCTGTTTCATCTATCAAAGGTAAATTATATAAAGTACCTACGCTTTCCAAGAAACATTTTACGTCTAATTTAGCTTCTAAATAATAAAATAAAATATCTTAATAGAGTATTAATTTTCGCAGACGGGTAAACTATTAAAACAAAGTTAGGTAAGCTTTATCATCGAATCTCCTGAGAGCAGTTCAAAATTACGAGTCGAATAAAGCAAATATGAAAAAACTGAACTAATAAAATAAACCTAGATATAGAATAATTTATACAAACTATGGCATAGGCCACGTGGTTCCAGCCCCACGTTGGGCGCCACTGTGACACTGGCCCTGATGGCGGGTTGTCAACAGGTAGGTAAGAAGGGTTCGTAAGCTCTGTAGTTGAGTACACTTATTATTTAGTGCCAAAACTTCCATGGCCGTCTCACGTCCTGATTGCAGAGGAAGAATAGTGGGGTAGGAACACTGGCCTGAACCGTCTCCAAGGCGATGATGGTCCGACACAGACTTGGCCGCAACACAACTCCAGCTCCAGGTTTGGTAGTAGGTAGCCGTAGTGTAGGGTAGGCGTAAATCACTATGCAGCAGAGGATCTTCTCCAGGCGCCCTTCTTGACGCTGAAACCACGCAACGAGGCAGAAGGTTGTAGGGTAGACTTGAATCCTGGAAGTCCAGATGGAAATGGAAACGTAAGCAAGCTGTCGGAACCAACATTTCGTTGGTCCAAAGGTCACAGTGTCCCAGATAGGAAGATACGAAGAAATACAGCAAGAAAACTAGTTTAAAGAAGTTCTAGGAAAACCTTACAGTTAGCCCTTCTCAAAAAATACAAGGAAACTTACCCTATAGACGTATTCCGCGATGTATTTATCACAATTATTTATTTTTGGTCAGAGCGCGCGACACAGCCGTCGCCTCCAGTGTTCTAAATCAACTAGTCATCGTCCTTTCAGAGTCTAACCGAACCACCATACCTCGGCGCCACTCGGTATTGATCATTTTAAGGATGCGCGGGCGCATAGAAGCGATAACCCTTTAAGATAATATACGTTCGTAGGTTCCGTATATAGTATTATTTAATTATAATTATTTATTGAAGTTTTAGGTTTACTTAATAAGATTATAACAGGTTAGTGTTTAAAGTTTTTTGTAAATAATATAGTTTTAAGTGTAAATTGGTTTCTTAATATTAAGGATTCTGTAACTTGCAAGGTGCAACGTTACATAACATAGGCTATAATCCCGTGCGAAGCCGGGACGGGCCGTTAGTATCATCATAATTATAATCATAATTCCTACTGCCCTAAGTGGAGAAAAAGGAACTGTTAGACTCTGACTGACTAAAAAACTACCTTGTTTTTTCAAGTACCCTTTTGTTATAGGGCCACAGTAACCTGCTTAGACATTCAATAACCGCAAGAATTAGTATACCTAAATTTAACCCAATTTTAGGCTAGATCTTTACCGAGCTAGAGAAATAGCTTGACCCCGAAAGCCCAATACTGTACTTCCTCTTTAACTCTTACCTACAGTCTACAGACTTCTAACCCAACTTATTATAAAAACCCCAACCTCAACAACTCCATTGAAACTTTTTCTAAGTGAAAATCTTTCCTCTCGCGCCCGGCATTGGTTGCGGCCATGCTGCGGGGCGAGACGGAGTGGGAAGCGGTCGCCTCCTTCTGCGAAGCAGTAATGCTCGCGAAGGAGGAGGCGGGCCGCGTGAGAGAGAGGACAGTGTCCTCCCTCCGCCCCAACCGCAGTGGTGGACGCCCACGGCGACGGACGTCGCAAGACAATCTCCGGCCACCGTAGGCGCGGGCATGCGGGCGGCGAGTAAAGGGCAACTCGCTGCCCGACCATGGACCATGCCCGGGTCGACGGCGCGTTGTGTTCCACGCGCGCCTCAAAGAGCGTCAGCAAGATGACGGGGCCCCCCTCTAGAGGGCCAAAGCCTGCCGGGGTCGCGGGACTTATCTCATTACCGTGACCCCGGAACATAAAGGGCTATCGAAGGACACCGTGGATTTTAGTCAGTACAAGTCTGACAGTCCCTCCCGCCCTGCCCGGGGTGGGAGGACTCATTTGATGATTTTACTACGCAAAAAAAAAAAAAAAAAAAAAAAAAGTGAAAATCTTTTACATCTAACGCGTCGTAATTTTGGAGGGCAGAGGCCCCGTTGTTTTTCTATTTAACCTAGCCCTTTCCATTATAAGTCGTGTAACTTAGTTTTTGGACGAGCGCCTTGGGCACGGCTTGAAATTAGGGGTAACAAGTTATAAAAGAAAAGTTTGCTTTAGTAGGGTTGGTCAGTAACTTGAAAGGCTGAGTAGGTTTAACATGACTTAAACCTCCCACACAGGTGCGTTAATATCGGTCGATTATTTTGCTGTGAGTAACTTCGCAGCCATCCTAATACAAAATTAAATGTACTAAAAACAGATATCGCAAAAACGCATGCGATAATATATCGACCGATAATAACGAACCTGTGCTGTGTGATGAGGCTTAAGCGCCACGTACTTAGTTCTGCGCCACCTGGTTTTCCGAGAGCAGATTTGGGACTACTGCAGCTAGCCGAATACCTCATACATTTCAACAAGAAATTCTGCAATAGCGACGCCGCTGCCGTCATCAAAACTAATAAGTTGGTGGGTCACGTGTAAGATTTCAGTCTGTATGAACTTTTCAAACAACTATATGAGATTCGAGTCTATGATTTTGTTATTAAAATATTCATCGTCTTCATGCCCATCCCTACATGGGGACGGTACAACACGTTTTCTACTATTCACTGCTATGACAATATTAGAAGGACCTTATTGGCGAAACTTTTCTCTGAAGTGGGAAGAAGGTGCTTGATACTCGCGACCAGTGTGCTTACTTTACTATGAACGTGGACGAGGCGAAAGGAGGATACAAGGGTCGTAGCACGACAAGACGTAAATTTATGTGTTACTTGTATCTTTTATTTTACTACAGTTAGAAGTTGTTTTTGGCTTTCAAAGAACAATCGCACAGTCGGTAATGACCAGCCAGACTGATACAAATCATTGGTGTCGGAAACACAGTCTGCAGACTTCTTACGACTAAAACAAACAAATTGTATTTATCTCGATACGGGAAATGAACCGTGTGCCAGGAAGTCTCTCGACGTTCTGCTCTGCCACAATATGTTTTTGTTTAAATACCTTTATCTAGTCTTTTCTTGCAAGCAAGAAATAAATAAATTGAATCCTAGATATTTTTTGTTGTTTGTAGTTTGTTTTTAGAAGCGAGTATCTTGTGTAAGTTTTCCACATTTTATCCCACCCTGTTCCGAGCAGCAAGGTAAGTTATTTATACTGCCAACTGTGTTACTACATCAATAATTTAAGGATGTTTGCTTTTTTTGTGAAGCCTATCCATACAATGCCACATCCTCGAAGATCTAAATAGTTCTTTAACCAATTGTTTAAATGATCGTCTGTTTTTTTAGGTTTCAAACAATAATTTTCTTTCAACTTCTAAAATCCACCAGTGGTACTACAGTAACATTGACCACACATGGATAAACCCGATGGTCATAATTTAGCTTCTGGCATAATCCGGTTTGAAATATACTTCCTAACTCAAAGTCGAACCATTCGAAAGTCTTACAATAGCTCAGTCGTTTACCACCATGGATCACAAGCCTTTGAGCTTTACTCAATAAGGCAGAATGTAACCTGCGGTAAAGGTAAAGTCTTGAAAAACGATTCCTTTGCTTGGTTTTCTCTGTATCATAGGAATATAACGTAGTAGCATACTAAACTTATTCTATTTCTTTTTAACCTCGCTCCGACGCTAAATGAGGAGTGTTGTAAGTTTGACCGCTATGTGTGTGCGTCTGTTTGTGCCAACGTAGTTAAACGGGTGAATCGAAGTGAATGTGATTTTTTTTTAATATAAAAGGTAAGCGATGGTTCTTAGACACTAAAAAATAACTTTTCTTTCGGAAGTCGGTGTCTTTGTTTTCTTTATTTCATTGTCTTTTTTTTGCCACCGACTTCCGAAAGAAAAGTTATTTTGTAGGTTTTTTTCCCGTTTTTTATGGTTGTTTTTGAAGGCGGTTACATTTTTTTTTGAAAAAGTTTTTATTTTACTCTTTTTAGTTTAAATATTCAACCCGAATTCTTGTCAAATACAACATGTGCACTAGAATTTTGTAATCCGTAACACCGGTAATAACATCGCTCATGTACACAATAAGCTAATAAAATTCCCTATCTCAAAAACTACTGAACCGATTTTCATGAAACTTGCAATATTCCCTAAGTTAAATGATACCTTGTAGAGGGCCAAAGCCTGCCGGGGTCGCGGGACTTATCTCATTACCGTGACCCCGGAACATAAAGGGCTATTGAAGGACACCGTGGATTTTAGTCAGTACAAGTCTGACAGTCCCTCCCGCCCTGCCCGGGGTGGGAAGACTCATTTGATGATTTTACCACGAAAAAAAAAAGAAGTTAAATGATACTTAGTACAACAAAAAAAGAATTACTTAAATCGGACCTGTAGTTCCAGAGATATGCGAACTCAAACTAAATCAGTCGATGCCTACTCCTTACTATTAAGGAGTTCTACCTTCCATCATCAGCTCAGCTACATGAAATTATGATTACCATACGCAAGTACTTAAATTACTTCATAAAATTTGCGAAAAACGGTGTCTCGGCCTATAAAATTCGAGGGTTGCCCTCGATTTCTCCAGGATCCAATCATCAGATCCCAACTTGGTGACTATGGGACCACCTCAGAAGTACCTCCTTTCGAACAAAAAAAGAATTTTAAAAATCAGTCCACAATTGGCGGAGTAATCGCGTAACAAATATACAAAAAAAAAAAAACATACCGTCGAATTGATAACCTCCTCCTTCTTGAAGTCGGTTAACAATCCAAGTCTAATAGCGCCGCGGCCCCTATCCTCACTTCCTCAGTAAACTAGTTTTCGACCTTTAATATTTTTTAACGTATTTTTTGGTGATGAGGATGGTATTATGTAGGGAAGTAGTAGTGGTCTAGTAGATAAAGCAGAAACCTTTTCAGGAGTAAGGCAATGCAAGAGCGATCGTAGCGAATTCGAAATTTTTGCACATTTCCATAAACAATAAATAAGTTTTTTGTTTTCATATCAAAAAGGTATTTAGAGAAACTCTACAAACTGATACAGAACTAACCAATCCTATGATGCAATAACGAGCGAAGCGAGCTAGAATATTTAGGCAGTTGACCTTTTTTTTTTAGCGTGGCAAAATCATCAAATGAGTCCTCCCGCCCAGGGCGGGACAGGAGGGACTGTCAGATTTGTACTGACTAAAATCCACGGTGTTCCTTTAATAGCCCTTTATGTACACAGGGTCACGGTTACCGAGTGAGACAGTCGGGATTGGTTTAGTTTCATAAAGGTGTCAGAGATTTCCGGTTAATGGTGCCCCCTGAGTCGTAATGCCCTAAGCAATTGCTTACTTTGCTTATGGGTAAATCCGGAACTAGCTGGTTAATTAACTTAAAATACACTTCTCTAAACAGTCATCAACTATCGAAGGCAACTATTTAAATGAGTCCAGTGAAACAGAATACTTGCCAGTGGCGTAGCGTGCCTTGGCGGGGCCCCGTATAAAAATTTGTTTGGGGGCCCCTTAGGTAGGGTAAAGATTTATCACTCAAGAAAAAAATGCATTTCTCTGTATCTACGCCAAAATATAAACAAAAAATTGGATAATTGTCATCGAAAAAATTCAAGATGCGACTGATCAGTCCAGAGATCGGAATTAGGTAGAGTTATTAAATTTAATTGTTGCATCGAAATGTTGATATTAATATGGATCTTCACACAATGTCGTGCTTAAAACAGTATTACATATAAATAATAATAATAATAAGAACACCAGAGATACATTAGACAAATAAATTGTGTAAAAGTAAATAACTTTTTTATTTAATAAATCATTAAGTTTTTATTAATTTTTGTTTACACACGTTGGGGGCCCCGTATAATTGATACGGCAGATACGGCGGTAGCTACGCCCCTGATACTTGCGCTCGACATCGAATTAATGAACATTTGACAGGTAATCGGGTCAAACTGATTTCGTGGTAATAGTTTGGGAAGCAAGCCTGCATGCACATTGGTACGTACACACGGCTACGCATCGAGCTATACAAAACCAATTTACCGTGGTCTTGCTTTGTATGGTCTTTCCGTGTATTCAACGATCAGCTTATACTGGTTTTGTATAGCTTGATGTGTGGCCGTGTGTACAAAGCGTTTTTTTTCCAATTGGTAAATAAAATTCCACTCCTTAGTGTACTCACAATTAAAGAATTGTGAGCACACTAAGGAGTGGAATTCCCTGCCGGGGTCTGTGTTTCCCGACAGCTATAACCTTGTGGTCTTCAAGTCAAGAGTGAACAGGTTACTTCTAGGCAAGCGTGCTTCACCGTCGACCACATCATCGCTTACCATCAGACGAGATGGAAACAGCTTGTTAGAAAGTATTTCAGAACAGCTTATAACATATAAGTAACATCAAACTCGATTCGATCCCTGAAATAAGCCAACCTGTATGTCTGGGATCGAGGTTAATCCGATTAAATTAATATAAATGTGGAAGCTTTATAGACCATAGACTGCCATAGACATAATTGTTGCCACTATAGTAGTCGACAAACTTATTGTAAAAAATAAAAATAGTTCAGAAAATAAAAATTAGTGTTATTTTTCCAAACATCATTACTTTGATCTACCCCTCCTCATTTATCCTGTTCCTCAATAAATTCTCAGTAGATTGTTTTTCGTTCCAAATCTGAAATACAAAACCAAACGGTACCTAACCCTTTTATTTAGACTTCCAAAACATCAAGTTTTGATCCGACAGCCCTAAAAAGTAATCCGTTTCACTCCAGCTCCCACTTTTTAGGGTTGCGTACCCAAAGGGTAAAACGCCTAAAGTACTAAAACTGTGCTGTCCGTCTGTCACATAGATATATTATTTTTAATATTTCTGTGGTCACTAGGCTATATTTCGCTCTTTCCGTTTTTAACTAACAGTTTTTAAGTAACAGTTAAAAACGGAATAAAATAACTATTACGGGGACTCCCATGCAACAGTAGGTAATTTTTTTTTGCTGTTTTTTATAGATAATGGTACGAAATCATTCGTGCGGGAGGACTACAGTTCTGCCGTCCATTATCTAAAAGGCCGTTAAGCCACAGTTTGTCGTTTTTCACTTTTTGATGCAGTCTTATACAACTTTTGATGCTCTATCTTTTGGTCTAAGACTCATTTTTCTATGATTAATAGTTTTAGAGATACAGAACATCGCTGAGCAGTTAAACCACATAAATTTCGTTACTTCCTTAATTAAAAAGCGGCTAAGCCACAATACTTCTCTAGAAAGACGTTAACATACTTTAACGCCATAAATAAAAGTACTTTATCTAGTCATGCTTGACTAAAAAGCAGCTAAGAGTCTTTGACATCCTTCATCGTACCTTAACTATAAAGAAAAACTACACTAGAAAGCAGTTATACGCCAATAGCGGCTTTTAAGTTATGTATCGAAATTAGTATTAGCTAAATATCAATCGCTAGAGAGCAGCTAAACGACGATACCAGACTAAATAGCAGTTAAACGCTTGTGATTTGCGTTTACGTTTGACTAGCTCAGGCTATAATTTCTTCCTTTTTAACAGACTTCAAGAAGGAGGAGGTTCTCAATTTCGATGTTTACATTTCTTTTTTATGTTTGTTCGCGCATAACTCCGTCGCTTACCAATCTATTTGAAAAATTCTTTTTTTGTTGGAAAAACGAAAATCAACAAAACTCTAAAAATTTATCAAAATTGTCTACACCGATTACTCCGAGGTTTGTGTAATTTTTTGATCGAGGCGGTATACCTGCAATTTGGTCCTATAAAAATTAATGAGTTTGGTTCACTAGTTTTATATTTTATGAGCATTTTTAGCTTATTGTGTACATGGGCGATGTCATTACCGGTGCTACGAATTAGGTACAACATCCATCTCGCACATGGAAGAAGATTATGTATTTGACAAGAATTTGTGTTGAATAGTTAAACTAAAAAGGATCTTTTAAAATTTATTTTGGTTGTTTTTGAAGTCGGGTACATTTTTTAATTTTTTGAGAAAGATTTTAATTTTATCCTTTTTAGTTTCCACCTCGGGTGCTCGTAGCGGAATAAGTAACCAACTACAAATAACCAATTTTGTTTATTGTGTGAGTCAAATTATTACGAAATCACAGTGAAGAGAATAACCTAAATGTTACGCTAACTGTTAGTGAACTCGAATAGTAATCAGGCAGTTAGGTACTTTTTTTTTTTCAATAACAGTTGAATGCGTGGCCAGTTAATCGCCTGTCTCGAAACGGTTAAGGAAAACATCGTAAGCAAACAGGCATATTCAGGAACTTTAAAGATATGTAACATCTGCCAATCTTCACTGGAACCGCGTGGTGGATTAAATCCCACTCCCTCTCATAGAGTAGACACTTGAGTCCTATGCTTATATTAATGGCTGTAGAGTGACTTGAGTGGCTGTAGGGTGGCTTCCTAAGACATACACAACTAGAGAAATATGAGTAGACGCGCACCTTTGTCACTCCTTCCTGAGATTGTCTCAAATACAGATGATTATAAGTTTTTCTTTACTTCTTTTTTTCTATAATAACGGTACTGTTGCAGGAGGTGCTAATTGAAGCTGAATGTGTTAATGGCGTAATTTTATAAAATTACCTACACAATTTAATTAGTCGTACTGATTGATTACTTATTCTTTTTTGATAAATAAAGGTCTGATTTTCATAAATAATTTTTAACATCTCAACTTTTTACCTGTAAGTGCTTACTTAAAAGGCAGTTAATTGCGAGCGAGATGTTTTTAACTGCCTTTTAGTTAAGCAATAGGAGAACTAGTATAAAAATATGTTTTACAATACCGATCTTAATGGCGTCTAAAGTCCCATAACTGCTTTCTAGGTTAGCAAAGTTAGTCTTCCAAGCGTTAGTTACTAGGCTATAAGTGAGTTAAAATCCTTTAACTGCTTTATAACTAAGTATATTTTGATAACTTTTACTAAAAGTACAAGACGTGGCGGCAACAATAAATTGCTTTGCTATAAAGCAGTTAAGGTGTGGTTAGCGGCCTTATAGTGCAGTATATTACGTAAAAATGAAAAAAAAATGCATAACTAAAAGTTAGAAAATTAATTTAAATAAAATGTAATAGATATAAATGAATGAAATATATCACATCTTGTGCACAAAGACTATGCCTACATATATAAATTGCAACCTTGTTCCTAGGTAGCATACTTTTCAAGAGACATCAATTCCCACTTATTTTTGCATTTTCTCGAAAAATACTTTTTGGGCTTAACGGCCTTTTAGATAATGGACGGCAGAGTTGTACGTTGACCAGTTTCTTTTTCTTATTTACGTATTACGTGAAAGCAAGACTTGAAGGGTATCCGACGTCCGTCCCGGTCAAAAGTTTGACGTGTTTACTGGAAGCCTTTCAGCAAAGGGATTAATTAAGGGAGCCTACTTACATCTGTGTTTTCGTCTATTATTCGGACCTTTGAATGTACCTACGTAAACCTTTTGTGACAGCTACTATTTTCTTGTCAATGAAGTTTGACTGAACTTTGAGAGAGAAAATTGGATGGAACCCTGATCACGTGTGACTATGTTTGTTGGAAATGAGATTGAGTTTCTAGTTATTTGTTGGCTTTTGTTGCTTACATTACGTGTAAATAGAACAAACATGCGACATACATAAGTCGTCAGGAAATTCTGAAGTCCGCCAGATGCAAACCGCGTAGGTACCTACTATCAGAAATTATGATCCGGCAACTTTTTCAAAACATAAGTAATGTGCATTTTGGCGAGCATCACAACCGTTAATCCGGCAGAATTTTTCTTATTGTGCGGTATCTAATATAAAAGGTATGCAGCGAATGCCTTCCGCCAAGCATCAGAATTTTTCTGACAATAACATAACAGTCGCGCATAAATTGCTAGGGTGAGTGAGGGGTAAGATGAAAAACGGGAAGATAAAAAAATAGAATAACTCCGAATATCGAGGAATTATTTTAATGCTGGTTCATAAAATATTGTAGAACTATCTATCTCTTTTCCGTACAACATACCTAGGACATAGGTAATGTCTTTGGTAATGATAACAAACAAACTATAATGTAACAAGATAACAATAGCAAACTGTACCATCTAGCCAAAGTACAATAAAGAGATATTTTTGAACACCTTGCACCAATCACATCCACTGTACTCAGTACGTACCGTACCCACACAATAAGTTACTCAGTAGGAAAGGGTACTTCACACATGCAAGCTCGTGAATTTCAATGTGTAATTCACTTAGCGTCGGCGTTCAACGCCACTGAGTTTATTTAGTTTTACTTATTCAATTTTATTTTTCGCTTTTATATTTATTTAGACAAGCTATTTGAAATTTTCTTCAGCCTAGTTTTTAGCGTCGGACGTCGCAAGACGATCTCCGGCCACCGTAGGCGCGGGCATGCGGGCGGCGAGTAAAGGGCAACTCGCCGCCCGACCATGGACCATGCCCGGGTCGACGGCGCGTTGTGTTCCACGCGCGCCTCAAAGAGCGTCAGCACGATGACGGGGCCCCGCCCAAGAGGGCCAGAGCCTGCCGGGGTCGCGGGACTTATCTCATTACCGTGACCCCGGAACATAAAAGGCTATTGAAGGACACCGTGGATTTTAGTCAGTACAAGTCTGACAGTCCCTCCCGCCCTGCCCGCGGTGGGAGGACTCATTTGATGATTTTACCACGCTAAAAAAAAAAAAAAAAAAGCCTAGTTTTTAGTCAACTTCCTCAAATAATCGTCAACGTATCTAGCCATAATGAACCTAATGCCCGTTTCTACTAATATAACCACTGCTATGTCCAACTGACTATCCGTACATTTGCCTGGTTATGTCTACTACCAAGCAATACATTTAGATATTGTAAAGAACTTCACACTAATTAATTCGTATCTACATAATTAGTACTCATAACTAGGTATCACGAACAAGCTCACAAAACGGGCCCCTAAATAACAACCCTTATGAAATACATCTTAGGGCGCTCTCTCACCGCGAGCATTCACCTGTAATGTAACGTTACAGATTCGAACATTCGAAGACAATAGAGCATCACATTGCGCACTTTTATGTTACATTACAGGTGAATGCTCGCTGTGAGGGAGCGCCTTTAGACAAATGACTTCGTGCCTATCTTACGTACCTATAGTCCGGTCATTGTAGATGTAGACATTTGAAATAACAAAAATTCCCAGAAAGCTTAATATTGGTGGAGAGCTAGGGTTTACCATTACGAATAAAGTTTTAAAAGTCCCCATCGATCCCATGTGTGCTTCAAAAGTTATTCGGGGTCAAAGGTCAAAATTTGAGGTTTTTTGGATTTTTTTTGGATTAAAACGGTAAGTTTTATAAAAAAAAAAAACCGGCCAAGTGCGAGTTGGACTCGCGTGAAGAGGGTTCCGTACGATGTTACCTATCACGTTTTTTTTAAATCTGACCCAAATTGGTACGCACAGTATTGAGTGATTTACCATGTTATTTTAATATCATGAACTTCTTATAGGTTTTCCTATAATCTATAAGTAGAAAACTAATTTCTGTATTTAAAAAAAAATTAGGTTCAGTAGTTTCGGAGATAAGGGGGGAATGGTCAAATTTCGTCTATTTTCTTGAATAACTTGGAAACTATTTATTTTAAAATTACAAAAAAATATATTTAAGATTGTCTCAACAAGACCTTTCATTTGATATGTCACACGATGCAGTTTTCAATTATTTTTATTAATTTTCCCCTTCCCCCCCAAAACTTACCTACCATATACAGATATGGACTTCTTATAGGTTATCCTATAATCTATAAGTAGAAAACTAATTCCTGCATTTTTTTCAAAATTTTAGGTTCAGTAGTTTCGGAGATAAGGGGGGGGAATGGTCAAGCTTCGTCTATTTTTTTTGAATAACTTGGAAACCATTTATTTTAAAATTACAAAAAAAATACAATTAAGTTTGTCTCAACAATACCTTTCATTTGATATGTCACACGATGCAGTTTTCAAATATTTTTTTTTAGTTTTCCCCTCCCCCCCCCAAAAATTACCTCCCATATACAGATATGGACTTCTTATAGGTTATCCTATAATCTATAAGTAGAAAACTAATTCCTGTATTTTTTTCAAAATTTTAGGTTCAGTAGTTCCGGAGATAAGGGGGGGGGAATGGTCAAGCTTCGTCAATTTTTTTTGAATAACTTGGAAACCATTTATTTTAAAATTACAAAAAAAATACAATTAAGTTTGTCTCAACAATACCTATCATTTGATATGTCACACGATGCAGTTTTCAAATATTTTTTTTTAATTTTCCCCTTCTCCCCCCCAATAATTACCTCCCATATACAGATATGGACTTCTTATAGGTTATCCTATAATCTTTAAGTAGAAAACTAATTTCTGTATTTTTTTCAAAATTTTAGGTGCAGTAGTTTCGGAGATAAGGGGGGGGGAATGGTCAAATTTCGTCTATTTTCTTGAATAACTTGGAAACTATTTATTTTAAAATTACAATAAAAATATATTTAAGATTGTCTCAACAAGACCTTTCATTTGGTATGTAACACGATGCAGTTTTCAAATATATTTTTTTAATTTTCCCCTTCCCCCCCCAAAAATTACCTCCTATATACAGATATGGACTTCTTATAGGTTATCCTATAATCTATAAGTAGAAAACTAATTACTGTATTTTTTTCAAAATTTTAGGTTCAGTAGTTTCGGAGATAAGGGGAGAGGGGGAATGGTCAAATTTCGTCTATTTTCTTGAATAACTTGGAAACTATTTATTTTAAAATTATAAAAAAAATACATTTAAGATTGTCTCAACAAGACATTTCATTTGATATGTCACACGATGCAGTTTTCAAAACTTTTTTTTTCATTTTCCCCTTCCCCCCCAAAAATTACCTCCCACATACAGATTTCATCCATTCACGTCACACCTCTGTGCTTGGGTCACAGGAATTGATATGTGTACCAAATTTCAACCCAATCGGTTCAGTAGATTCGGAGATAATTGACTGTAAGCGACAGACAGACGGACACACGAGTGATCCTATAAGGGTTCCGTTTTTGTATTCGGACGTACGGAACCCTAAAAAACCTCAGGTCAAAGTTGTAGATCTAAAAATTCTGTACAAAAATAGTCTTCACGGTTTTTCCTAAGAGTTACCATTCATGAGATAGGTATCGTGATTCTAAGAGTCACATTATATGTAAGTACCTACATGATTATGTACAGCACACATTTCCCCGCCACCTATGAGGTAGTGTACTCGGCGCGTTTTATTTACCGTGGTTTCTCCTCCTGTAGGCCTATTCCACTAACTGTTATGACAATTTTAGGATAATTTAAGGGAACAATTCCCGTCAAGTTCTAGATATTACTTTATTATTGATGTTGATTATTGGGTTAACGCTATTATTTTTTTAGATTGATTTTTTTAGATATTTTAATCAGATTCATAGGTACTCTTGAAAGTCTACTTCAAGAGAGAGAGTCGTATCTTCTTCGATTTCTTCCTCTTGCTGGATGTTCATAAATTGTTCAAATGTGGCTGAGTTATTGGTCTCTTCATTAAAATCACAGGAATCTTCCTCTATTGTACTCAACTGGACATTTGAGCAAGATTGACCTTGGCAATTAGTACACGTTGGAGAACACAGCAACCCGAATTTTTAAAGCCACATTTGGCACTAGGTACAACTTTTTTTTGCAATTGCAAAAAATAGTGTTAGTGGAGTAGGCCTACAGGGGAAACCACGGTAAAAAAACGTGTCGTGTAGGTACACTACCTCACAGGTGGCGTGGAAATATGTGCATATCATGTATAATATGACTCTTAGAATCGCGATATCTCTCGAATGGTAACTCTAAAGGTGCGTACAGACCATGTAACAATGTTATATAACATTGTTATATAACACGTCCACACCACGTAACATTGTTATATAACATTGCAACATAAAACAATACCGTACACATTAGTGTAACAATGTTATATAACAATTGTCCTTTGTCGTTCTTCAGTGCTATCCACAATGTCGACACGAGAGGACGTTTTGCTGGCTGCAACAGCGACAGTTTTATTTTTAAATATTAAAGAAAAACCAAAAAACGTAGATGCTGGGTTCGTATTAGTTTATTGGCCAGAGAAAAATACAGTGGCGAAACTATGGTGAATAACCTTATTCATGAAAATACGTTCTATGGAGAATTACGTGACAACGGGAATATTAAAAACTTTCTACGGATGTCCAGTACAGACATAGAATATTTAATTAATAACGTGGGCCCTAAAATAAAAAAGAAAGATACTGCATTCAGAAATTCCATTTCAGTTACAGAACGTTTAGCCATCACATTGCGATTTATAGCCACTGGCGATTCATACCAAAGCCTTGAGTATGTATTTAAAGTGTCAAAACAAAGTATTTCTTCTATCGTATCAGAAGTGTGCAAAGCAATAATAGACTCATTAAAAGACGAAATAATGGTAAGTACTTATTTATTCATTAAAAAAGGGTTTGATTGGTTGAGCTGAGGCAACATGACGTCTGTGCTGAGGGCATGCTGACGGGAAAGGCAGGGGAAGGGTGCGCCATTCCCGCTGCAATAGCAGAAATTGAAAACTATGCACTATGCGTGACTAAGTTATATAACATTGTTATATAACATTCTTTCCTTTACGATAAAATCATGAAGACCATTTTTGTGGAGAATTTTAAGATCTACAACTTTGGCCTGAGGTTTTTTTTGATAAAACTTACCGTTTTCGAAAAAAAACAAAAAAACCTCAAATTTTGACGTTTGACCCCGAATAACTTTTGAAGCACACATAGGATCGATGGGGACTTTTAAAACTTTATTTGTAATGGTAAACCATAGCTCTCCACCAATATTTGGCTTTCCGGGAATTATTGTTATTTGACCACTATTTTTTTGTCTAAATTGACCGGACCGTAGTAATACCTTACGAAATCACTACTAAGGTTATATTTTTTAAAGATGTACGTAAGTACGTTAATTTTAAACATTTATTTTATCCGACAGTTTTGTAACATTCACTTTATCATCATCTTCCTGCCCTTATCCCATTTTATTTGGGGTCGGCGCAACACGTTTTTTTCTTCCATTCTCCCCTATCAGACGTCACAGTATCATTTACTCCTTTTTCATTCATATCATTCCTTAGACAATCCATCCATCTTTTATTTGGCCATCCTCTTCCTCTTTATGTTTTTATTAATACCTCCTTTGTACACTTCGACAGGGATATAAAATTGACGTGGCGAATTACAGAACTAAAATTCGTGGATTGACAGAAGTTTGAGGTGAAGGAAGGGGCTTCAAACAGCGTAAAGGTGCCGGTTCGCGCGCGAAATCGCGACAGGAGACCGAGACAGGAGACCGCGACACGGCCCGCGACCGGAGAATGTTTACCGTATGTGTGTCCTGTCGCTGTCTCGCTTGCGAACTGCCGCTCATACATTGCCTGATGATAAGTACTGTCGCGGTCTCCTGTCGTGGTCGCCTGTCTCGGTCTCGCGCGCGAACCGGCACCTTTAAGGTGCCGGTGCGCGCGTGAAAGGTGGTGCTGCCTTGAATTGATTTCAAGTCAGTACAGTACTGTCGCGTCAGTACTGACTTCAATATTCGCGCTTCAATATTTTCGGCGTCATCGTCAGTTCGTCAGTGCAACTGACGGCGTGTAAATATGCCCAAGTCAGTCGCTGCCGCTCTGTTGTATGGTGACCACGCTTCCTCGCACCGCATCACAAAATGACGCGAAAACTGAGCGACACGGAAAACTTAAAACTTGTTCAACTATATCGAGATAATGAATGCCTGTGGGATCTCAAATCGCAAAATTATAGAAACAAAGAAATGCGTGCAACAGCATTGCTCCGGGCCAACTTTGATTTTTTGCTGTTTTTGAGAATTCATTTTTCCGCACTGACTTTATGAACGTGTGTACACCAAAAGAATATCCTCGACTACTGACGAAATACTGACTCCGTATAAATATGTAGTATGCGTCAGTTTTCGGCGCCAGCACTGACGACAGTCACTGACTCAATTTAAATCTGCCTTTACACTATGGCAGTGCCAGGTCAGCACTGACTCGTCAGTGGACTGACGTCAGTTACTGAAGGCAGATTTACACTGAGTCAGTAACTGACGTCAGTTCTCTGACATCGACTTATAAGTCAAGTCAACTGGAGTTCTAGTACCTTGACTGTGAGTCTCAAGATCATGAACCTGAACTCTAAAATCACTTGACCTTGCATAATTTCCACTCGACCTTGACCTTCGAGGTATATAAATAATGCCCTCGGGATCATTTGATTTTAATTTCAAAGTCATTTTACCTTATCTCTAAGGACATTTGACCTTGACCTTAACGTTACTAGCTCCACGAGAATCGCGGATCATGAGGGTCAATCTTCAATATTTGAGACATCCGTTGAGGATAATGACGCCCGATCAAAACTACTAGTGCAACCATCCACTGACAAAATAATATTGAAGATTGACCCATGAGTTCATGACTTTCGGATTTGACTTTTACCTCAAGATCAATGACCCCATGCTGTTTCACCACCCTACTATTCGAACATCCCACAGGATCCCGAAGGTTTGATTAGGCGATTATTGATTAAAGTGGAGAATTTATTAAAGTATTTTCATTGTACCCAGTTTAGTACCCACAGACCGCAAAAACACGATTTTTTGTATTTGAGCCTCCCTTAAATATTTGCTTTAATTTAATGATTTATTTTTATAGAGAATATATAAGTCAATACTTTGTGAATAAGTATTTCAAACGTCTACTTGTTGCCGTTATCGAGTAAACAAGAGCAAAAAACTTTGGGCCCTCTTTTTTATCGTGGTAAATTCATCAAATGGTTCCTCCCATCCCAGGCGGGACGTGAAGGGGCTCTCAGACTTGTACTGACTAAAATCCATGGTGTTCCTTCAATAGCCCTTTACGTTCCGGGTCAACTGATAAGAGAGTCCCGCAACCCCAGCAGTCAAATGCCCTGTAAGAGGGGCCGCGCTGTCGACCCAGGCATGATCCATGCAGACGGGCGCGGGTATTAGAGCCCCCTTAAAAATGATGTTTTAGTTTGTTATAGCGGCAACAAAAATGAATCATCTGTGAAAATTTCAACTGTCTAACTATCACAGGGTTCATAATTAATACAGCTTTTTTGACAGACAGACAGACGGACAGCGAAGTACCTATATGTAATAGAGTTTCGCTTGGCTTGAAATGGAGTCTCCATCTCCACACAACAGTTTTTGTCATGTCCAACTAAAAAATTAAACTAATCTATAAACTATTGCAATAATGTGATAATTACTCGTAGGTTCAAATTATAATTATTTTCCATGTTTTCCTTAGTTTTCATCGCAAAGTCATGAAAGATTTGTCTTCAAAACTTCTGAAGTATTGTCACACTAATCAACGTTAGGTAACAAAATCTTAAATATTCCTTACCTGTGAAATGATATGCCACAACCAATATAATCACTTCTATAAGTCATAATACATCATATTTTACTATTTTCACATTTATGGTTTACAAAAAAGCCGCCATTTATAATTCATACGTCAAATTCAGTGTTGTCAGAATAATTACGTAATTACTACCACATAGTCATACAATAAATATAACTTTACAAAAAATAATGATTACTATTTTCTATGTATTATAAAAATATGGTAAAATACATTTTTAAACAATCTCACAAACTTATTTTAGTTGTAGCTTAAAAATAACATAAATTAAATAAGCCCCAAACTATAAATTTTTCTACCATTTCTACCAATGCTTATCTCCTGGCAATTGTGGAAAAGAGATAGCGACCTTCAAAGTTAACCTCTCATTTCTCTCGTTAGTTTTGCCAGACAAAAAAGGAAATCTAAAATGTGACAAATAAGATTCATTTTTGTGTGGCAAAAAACTTGAACAACGCGATCTAGATTATTATAATATATCTATGCTTCAGAGCCGTATGCCACCTAATTTGAGAGTGTGAGGAGTGTACTGAAAATCTATTCCCAATCGAATAAGAACCTTTCACTTTTGTGATCATGATGAAAATCTTAAGAAATTTTCCTGATTAAGTTAGGTGCTGGCAGACGCCAGCACATCAACATACCTCAATCTGTCTTTAATAGATTTTCAACCTTATCACAGAGTGAAAGCGACTTTCTTACTATTTACTCCCTCAAAAAAATAGTTAAACTTGTTTATTTATTCATAGTAAATAAACTAACTGATTTTAATGCCAACATATTACTAAAAACCTTATCTATTTATTTTTTAATGGATTCGATTAACACGCAAGTTACAATCAGTAAATTAATAATCGACTAAAAATATGTTTACTCTATGTCACATCACTGGTTTTTTATTGTGTGAAATCGTTTTTTTTTTTTCTCTTGTCGGCAATCAGTGGAAGCTTATTATTAGAATTTTTGATAAATATTCAAATTGACTGATATTTAGCAATTTTCAAAGATGAAGAAAGTAATATTTGTTTGTTTGTTGTCGCTCTCTGTGTGCCTCGGCCAAGCAAACACACCAACAGGTAAGTAAAGTTAATTACAAATTTTAAGATCAAAACCCCTGTGTTTCATAAGAATTTTCTCACGATGAGATGCGTAGTTCTGACGTTGAGATTTAAGTTCTGTTGTGAGCGTCTGGAATATTGCTGCATACAAATGGGTTATCGATTTTTGGTTTCTATCTAGAGCTTGGTATTCCACGTAGTATTGTCAAGGTCAAGAAGGAAATATTCGTAGTTCCTGGACTAGTTGATCGCTGGGATTTTGTATGACGCGGCATTATTGCATTAACAACCAAAGACATAATTCAATAAGTGTCCACGTCTAATAAGCTTAGGCAATTAGCGCATTGATAACGGTTAAACAAATCTCTAAGTACCCGTTCTTGTTAATGGAAAATCCAGTCTAACAAGCTGAAGAACGTGGTTATTGCACAATTATTTATTAATGTTGAAACTAATAAATGTATCAGTTACATAAAGAGATTGTTTTCATCACAGATCTTAATGAATTTTCCATTCTTCCAAGAAAATTACATACCCATTGTTTGACAGACATTTTCTTTACTGACAGTCTGTATTGGCAGTAAGTCAATACCTTGGTTCAATGAGCTGGTTATGAACCAATTTATGATAATTAGATGCCAAGTTTTTGTCAGTAATTTGCTTTGAAACTATAATTTCTTCCACATGACAATGTCATGCCAACTCCAATATTCCTACATAACATTGCCTGTACAGAGACACTTTACATGTATATTGCTAGTATACACCTAAATGCAAGACATCAATAACCACAATTTCTAATTGCAAACTAACATGAATGTGTTATTAAATCAGCTAAAAAAACGAACAGGTCATGATTAAGCAATACAGGAACTGAACATTTTACTACAAAAAATATAGAGTAAAACTCATGCTCAAAACTGACATTGACTTTACTAAAAAAAACTCATTTTTTTGTTTACATTGCGTTGTACAGCTTTATATACAAAAAGAGGACTGTTTCTAGATAAGCAGCACAGATGGTGTTGTTTTGCAGCATGTGTTTTTTGTTTTACAATAAGTACCTAACCACCTATCATTGTAGGTACATTATGAAGCAGTCATCAACCTGTGGGCACTTTAAACTCATTCATACATAATAGAACAACAACATCACACATGTTATACATGAAGATTTCAGGGCAAGTGACACCAAAACTCAAGCGAGAGTTCATTTGATCTAATCTTTAAACAAAACTAATTTAAACATTTACTTACCATAAAATACCTTTAACCTACAAAGTTAGCTGTTTCACAATCAGAATATGCCTTCACCTTACCTCCACTACCTTTTGCGCACTGTTGCACCCATACATTACGAAACCATTCATAAATTCTCAAATATATTTTTATATTTCTGATTTGAATATGAACTTGCTATGGAACACCTGCTACCTACTATATCAAGCAGTATTTCCACTAAAATACACATAAAAAATATAAATATTCAAGTATCATTTACCAGAGTATTTTTTTTTGGTGTGGAAATTCTTCAAATGAAAGAATCATTTGAAGAATTTCCACACCCACTCTGGGTGAAGTGAAAGGGAATTGCAGACTCGTCCTAAATAAAAACCATCCTGTTCTTTCAGTTGTCCTTTGTTTTCCCGGACTGTATTACCCTGTATAGACTGTCACATGACCATAGTATGTAAAATTATCATTTAATTTACAAATCCAGTACCTTCAGCTGAGATACTAGCTTTCTCTCTATAATATTCTACTGTGCTTGTCCAGGTTGAGCTGATTTTAATTGAATTAAATCATTAGCTGTTTCCCGCGGTTTCACCCGCTGGTCGGCTCATAATGGTCTTATCGTGATGATGTATAGCCTTCCTCTCCTCGATAAATGGACTATTCAATACAAAAATATTTTTTTCAATTGGAACCAGCAGTTCCTGAGATTAGCGTTAACCAAAAAAACTCTTGCTTTATAATATTATATGTTCATTATGGTGCAGGTATATAGCTATAGCTATACATCATATTATGATAACTTTGTGTGACAAAGAGTTGTTTTCCTAGTTCCTTACTGCAATGGCTAGCCAATTGGACATAATGTGTTTGAGCAAATGAGCGGTAATGAGCAGAGCCCACACTGAGCAGCAACCGCTAACTATGGTTTTCTAGTACTTATTTTTTACCCAAGGCTATGGCTTGAGTTGAAGATTCTTCAAGACGAGGAAATATTTTCAGTATAGGTGCATTTGCATCTTCTCTTGTGAATAGACAAAATCAAGTTATGGGTCTAATTTCAATAAATTATACATCAACCAAAGTGATCTCGCCGAGGTTATTTTTTTTATCTTTATTTCTCTTATTCAGTTGAAATCAAAGCTAATTCTTTCAAGTTTTCTTTTGTCTTTGTTAATGAAGCTAAATGCTTAGACTAATAATCGACACAAGCCAGTTCTTTTATTTAGATTTGTTGTATTTCCATAAACTTGAATCTCAAAATAGTACATCTAAGACGAAATATTGAAGTATAAGGAAGGAAATTAGTACATACCTGTTTTTTGAATGCCACCATAGATTAATCACATTTACTTATGGTAGGTATGGGTATTTTCTTGTCTTGTTGTGGGGGAAATCCCAGACTAATTATTAGGGGAATACACCAAATATCCATTGTTCTGAATAGATACTATTATGTTGGGCTATTCTTAAAATATTCCCATGGATGGAACAATGGTAGAATGTTTAGAGATAAAAAAATAGTTAAACTATGTTGTAACACCATGTAGTCTTTAGAATTATGGGTATAATTACCATTAATAATTTATAATATTATTGCTCTTAGCCTTTTTAAATTTTATTTATACTGATAGACTGATTTTAGACAAAATAAGTTTCTTCTTCTTCTTCCTGCCCTTATCCCATTCTACTTGGGGTCGGCGCAACACGTTTTCTTCTTGAAAAAAGAAAGAAAAAAACGTTCTTCCATTCTCCCCTATCAGACGTCACAGTATCATTTATTCCTTTTCTCATATTATGTTCACAGATGTTATCTACAAACCTAGTGATAGAATAATAAGCTCCCCAATCTGCATTTATAAATAACTAATTCTAAAACCAATAATCAAAAATTGAATATTAAAAAGTATGTATTATGATAAAAATAGTAATTTTGTAACCTATTATTATCAATTTAAAATATCTTAACTGCTAATGTGGAAATAGACAATCACTTGAAATAATGACTATAGAGTTTTCCGAGCTGACTTCCAGCATTCCGGAATATAATTTGTTAAAGAACAATTTCAATTTAGTAGGAGGCCTACGTTCAGCAGTGGACTTACTGCTAATATGATGATGAATTTCAATTTAGGTAACCTATACCAGCTTCATTAAAAAAAATAGGGAATACACTTGCCTGTGTATTATAATATAACAAAACCAAGATCTAGTGCAAAGCAGGATAACAAATATTGATGCTTTTATTCGTCGATGGCAAGATGTTTACCACGTCAATAACGGGAGCACTTAGCACAAATTGAACCTAATTTCGTCTTCAGTAAAAACTTTCATAAAGTGACTCACAGACGTGATTTGAATCAATTATCTTGTTACCTACCTAGTTGTAAAGTAGGTATTTCCTATACTGGAACATACTCTGACAATGTTGTGTATTTATAGCTTAAAATCAAGTCTAGCAAAGATTACGAAACTTGGAGCAGGTTTTTTCTCAAGGTCACATAATAAATTTTGATGCTTGTAAATTTAGTTTGTTTACGAGTTTTAAACTACTACACTACACTAATCTATATGTACAGATGTTTAACATTAATAAGAGAGTTTTACCAAAAAAACCTAAATTTAATATATACCAATAACACATTGTAACATTCCCTTTTTTCTTTCATTCTAGGGACCGCGGCACAAACACCTGTTAGTCCGCAAAACCCTAACGCCACAGAAGCGAAAACGCCTGAAACAAAACCAGATCACACAGAGGCAACTGCTTCCGTACCACCAAAGCCAGCAGAAGTACCAAAAGAACTTTCAAAAAATAATACTACGACTGCAGCTACTAACGGTACACAAGCCACAAACGGGACATCCACCAAGAACAACGAAACTAAACCTGCGGGTCAAACAAACTCAACGGAGACTAAATCTACTAATACTACTGAAGTCCCGGCGAAACCTGATGACGCAGCGAAGGAAAAGAAGGAAACCCAACCCAAAGTTCCTCCCGCGCCTGCAAATAACGCTACCAATGCGGATAGCAAGGACAACACGAAGAAGAATGAGACGACGACGCCTAAGGGCGATAATGTTAGCCCCACTGCAGTACCAGTCGAAGCTAAATCCAGAGCGTAAGTATTTCTTTTTTTTTTTCATTGTTTTTTTAAGTTCAACGATTCTCCTCTTTTCGTCGAATCCTACATAGGCCTCTGGGCAGACACTATGTACTTTTAATTTAGATTACTTAGCTATCAGAAGCTTGGTCTAGTGCCTTAGCTTGCAATCGGTTTACTAATTTATGTAACAAGGAAACATTAACATTCAATACGAGGTAAAACGTTATACTTACCGTTTCGTGTCCATTACTAATTCATACATAGGTATCGATTTATTGCACACTACCGAAAAGTCGCACAGGACATTGACGTATCGGTGCTATCTTTAGACTAAAAAAGTGGTACATTAAAGTGTGCCTATGCCTTCCCACTGAGTATTTGAATTAGTTACCCGATGTGTTGACGAATTTATGTTTGGTAAACAACACAGATTCTACGCTACGTCATAGGCTACTTTATTTAACTGGAGGACGGGTTTTTATACCGTATTGTTTTATTTTGCATCCACTAAATATAAATGATTGATTTCGACCAACAGAAACTTTGGTGTGCGCTAGAAGCGCATAAACATGTAATTGATAGATAGATAGAAAAACCTGTAAAAATGTTTGACGATGCAGTCTTAAAATAGCAGTATTGAGTGATGGTTATTTCGGACGGATATGACGCACATTTACGCAAACTTTTACTTTTGCTTTTTGTAGTCTGTCAAGTCTTGTTTGTTAGTACGAGTTTTTTCCGCGTGCGTCATTCAAACCACTTAAAAAGACTAGTACCTTTCCTTCTTTCATTTCAACATGCTAAAATAGAACGCGATAATATTAATATTTTGTCAATATTGCAGGAAATTAATGATAAAATAAACAAAGGTTATCATGGTATGATTGCCGTTCACGTTTATTATGCGAAGACTGTGCATTTGTTATCTATCACATTAACATAAGAGATGACAATGAAACTATACAGAGTTAATTGACGTCATCGTTAACAGAATACCACGCGCTCGTGTACAGTAAATCTTGTTACATCTAGATGAAAAAATTGTTTTTAACCTTTAGCACTTTAAGCGTGCTCCATACATTTACATGACACAACACCATCGAAGGGTGTAGGCAGAGGTGAGCTTCAGCAGACGCACCCATATATCACCAGTTTTTTTAAGTCATCACAGACTTCGAGTGGATACAAATCCAGACTGGGCTTACGGGGCCATAAAAGTCATGTCTGCTAAGGTTGCGAGAATCCTTGCCAGGGTTACAGGACTGGTTTATAAGGACACCGGGACACAAAAGGCCTTGGAACAAAAAGGATTTAAGTAATTGAAATGGAGATCGGTCGCCTAAATTTTTTCCAGTGTCAAGCTCAATAACACGGAAAATAGCGATTGCGGCCAATAGACTGACAAACATTTCTTTGATAATAACTAATGATAGATACTTTTTTGTTTAAAAATCGATTCTCACATCAGTTACCTACGAGACCCGACACGTAATAAATATTATTATTGCTGAACCATTAGTTATATAACAAGTTATTTCCGACGCCATTGGGTTTTTTAATTAGAACAATATTTACAGTTCTACAAACAGATTAGCTGTTTCTCAGTAACATGTTTTGTTTTTACATAGCATTGGCCCACAATGATAACATCTGGCCTGTACTGTATTCCCCGAAACGTTTGGCGGAACAATACACTAAGTACATTCATATTTTGCTAATTATCATGCCACCATACTGTGAGGACTTGTTCGAGGTGGCATAGTAAAAGAGTTCTTAGAATAACAATGGCGAGTCTCTGCCAAACAGTACTAAAGCGTGGGCTAGAAAATAGAAAACGAGATACTAAAAGCTGAGCTTAATAATAGCTTTAAGCTTTTTATTATCTCGACACAAGGCACACATTCAAGCTGGGTGGCGGGACTGTCTCATCGGGTATCGTCGTTGATTTTAGTCAGTACAAGTCTGACAGTCCCTCCCGTCCCGCCCCTGATGGCAGCTGTAACCAGGAATGCAGACCTCCGTTACGCCGAAGATTGATGAAGCAGCCATAGTCATTGCTTGTTATTTTTCCAGATTCGATGGACCAAGCTTCATCGGCGGCATCATACTGACTCTGGGTCTACTCGCCATCGGCTTCATGGGCTTCAAATATTATAAGAATCAAACCGAAAGGAACTACCACACTCTCTAAATATTTATAAGTTCACTCTAATCTAAGTGCACCAAACTACGTATAATATAAGATTTATTTTATGAAGGTGAATTTATTTTATGTTAATTTTTCAACTATCGAGTGCACTTTAGTAAATACAGGTACCTATATTATAAATATTTACATGTAAATTTTGTTCGTCTCAATATTTTAATAACATAACCTACCTAACTTCCGAATTAATGTTAGGTTGGTGTTTCACTAGCGTTCGTCTTGCGTCTTCTATGTCCACGTTGGACGAAAGCTAGTCTAGTATAATATACCTCCGGTGGTTGGTCGTTAGATCTAATTTTATAATTCGAATTTCTAATTTGTTCTTCTCTTAAAAATAGTTTAAGGTTTGTAACTTCTAGTAGATTTTTGGCATTTATTTTTCTATGTTGCATGCTTTATTTGAAGTAAGCCTTTATGTATCTATCTATTATTTGAAACCGCCAGGTTTTTGTACCAAGTTTATTACATTCGTAATATTATATGAAAAAATATTGTGATTTGTACATTTGGAATCTATAGATCGTTTATAAATTGAATTTATAAGATTCAAAATTATTATAAAGTTAATAAGGAGCCACTGATGATTATTATCAAAGTACTATTTCATCTTTGAGTGCAATTTAGTTGTAGTGTTGATGTTCTTTGTCTTGTTAACTGTGCCATGTTTCGGATTTCAATGTGGAACACTGCATTTGGTAAAATTTATAAACAGCTTCAAACACACTATATTTCAAAGATGTAGTTATTAAGTATATTTATTAATGTTAAGTGTTATCGTAAGGAAACGCAATGTGATGATGAAAATAAGGGTCTAAAGTAGTACCTATATTGGTTTGACATAATCAAGTTTAATGAATCTCGTCTCACACCTACTCGACTAATTAAAATTAAACCGTATTTTTTTTCTCATTTTTAAGTTCGCCAAAGAATCTCTAAAATTTTCAACAATACTAATCTCAAAACTTTTTTGTGTCAAACCATAACCAATTCTGTATATTTAGTTTTATTATTTGTGATTTTAACATGCTATTTGTAAACTGGGGAAAGTTGATTCCATCCTAAAGTGCTCTTAAATCTGAACTATTTATGGATAGTTATGTGAAAGGTGTACATGCCACTATAAAAATTCTGTCTATCTCTGCTACTTACTCATGTCTGTCAAAGGTTATGTTAAATAAAGGTATACATACACGTAATAAAGTTTATTTTGATTTTCACACACATTTCCAATGTTGTTGATCTTATTAATAGGTAGAAAATACTGAGGAGTCACTACAGGGTCTAAAACGGCGACTTGGCAATATCCCAAATGATTCATATAGTGAATGAATAGCCAATGGCATTGCGGGAAATGCACGAACTTCGTGCATTCCCAGTGACTTCCAGCAACGTCGTTAGCTATTCATTTGGAATCATTTAAAATATTGTTATTTGGCCATTTAAGGCCGCATAACCAATAAGTTGGCAACGTCGCAAATGGCTGTCAAATATTTACAAGTTTTAATTAGTTTGGCAAACTGTATGTAAAAAAAAACCGACCGAATTGAGAACCTCCTCTTTTTTTTGAAGTCGGTTAATAAGAAATAGTGCTCTGTAGTGTAGTTATTTCCATACAGTAACATTGCTAAATTAATTAAAACTTGTTAATATTTGACAACTATGTGCGACGTTGCCAACTTTCAGAATATGCGCTCTTAAGACCCTCTGACCCGCTTCATGACACGATTTGATATTTGCCTCTGAATTTCAGGACTACGAGCAAGTGTAACAATAAAATAACTCGCGTACGGCCGTCTTCGGATAAATTCGTCCGCCTCCATTGCTTCAGCTGTGCTCGGGCTTCATTTCTAATATAAAATACATCTAGTGCCCAAAATCGTGAAGTTATACGACAATTATTTGAAAAATCTACCTACATACCCGATTTATTGATTTGTCACAAATAGATATTAAATTACGACTAGCGCAAAATTACAGTTGCATCTGACCATTTAATACGGTTGTGCACATTTCTAGAAGATTCAAAACGCCGCAGACAAAAAAACAACTAGAATGGCACGCAGTGTTCAAATCGTAGCACTGCACTATAAGCAATTAATTTTACTAGGAATCCCCGACCATAGAGAAAAACATAACCGATCTCTTTAAAAAAAATTAAAATTTAATTTTTCAATTGTCTTGTAACTGGACTTCATTTCTGGACTTCATTGGATCAGTCCATGAAAGATTTGCACCGTTAAGATAAAATGATTTTATATCTAATGTCTATCTATAACAGCCGCCGCCTTCGCACGCGAAAAAACGCCGGCCGCATAATGTCAGCCATTCGGCAATGCGTAAAGAATAAGGAAGTTTCCAATTTTTTTTATTTATTTTTAAATAATAGTACTAAACTTGCAATGAAGCCCATTGAAATTTTTTTTCAATTATCTTCATAAATGACGAAGTTATGATACTTTTCCCGTCCGCTTTAAAACTTCTCGGCGCGCGGCCGGTCAACAATCTCATGACGTCACAAGTCTCATCACTCGCTCGAGTCGAGAAGTCGTCAATGCGCGGTCACCTCAGACGGTTATTACTTTTGGTTCAAACAAGACTGAACAAATATTATCGTTGTGGAAACCGTGCAAACTGATGTGAAAGTACATTATAAAAATTGTATCGTTCCCAAGTGTACAAATACAACCATAACTCTCTGTAGTAACTCTGTAACCATAAATCTGTAAACTACATCAAATCAAATTCAACCTTACACGCATGTTTTAAGGTCAGAATTACAAAGTGTCGTTAAAAAGCAATAAAACCGGCCAAGTGCGAGTTGGACTCGCCCATGAAGGGTTCCGTAGTAGCAGGCATAGATTAGGGATATAATTATATTGAGATTAGTAAGTAATATACACAAACAGTAAAAATATATTTGTTTTTCATAGTGTTTGTATGAATGGCAAAGTTATATTTGCGGTTTTTAAAAATGTACTATATCTCAAAAACTGCTAACTGTATCTCATCCAAACCACTTTGGAAGTGTCTCTCACGCAAACTGTTCAGTTTAGAAAAAAATGATTATGAGTAATCTCAATATCATTTTTAAAGACCTATCCATAGATACCGCACACGTACGGGTTTGGTGAAAAAAAAAAATGAGTTTCAATTCTAAGTATGGGGGGAACCCCCAAAATTTGTTTTGTTTTTATTTTTGTGTGAAAATCCTAATGCGGTTCACATAATAGGTACATCTACTTACCAAGTTTCAACAGGATAGCTCTTATATTTTCGAAGAAAAGTGGCTGTGACATACGGACGAACAGTCAGACAGACATGATGAATCTATAAGGGTTCCGTTTTTGCCATTGGCTACGGAACCCTAAAAATTAACGACCGAACCTCGTCGCTTCAAGGACAAGAAATGTTAGGTAATACCTACGACTTAATAAAAAAAAATGTTGTTTTCCACTGTTAGACTGTCCACGCACAAATCCACTCTCCATCGTCTAAATTTTACTTTAATCTAGTTTTTACTTGGCTAAAAGATAGTATATTATACGAAATATATTAATAAGGTTACATAATACTTCACACAGACACTCAAACACCGCATTCCATGTACTTACTGTGAGCAACAAACCACGAAATACTCGAAACAGCCGCTAAGCGCTACCCGCCCCACCCGCGCGTAGAGACTAGTGACGTCACAGACCAAATGCTCCGCGTGCATTTCAAAATTAATTCGGGATTCAGTAAAAGTGGATTAACATTGTCATTTTTCAAGTTATTAAAATAATTCTTTCACCATATATATTTTAATTTCTTTGCCTTACAATTTTAATAAGTATTTTTAAGTTTTGTTAAAATGGAAACTTCCTTATTATGTGATGTAGGTGTATAGGTACTGATGATCATCTATTTAATTAGCGTCAAAACTTTTTTTTTATATATTCTTATATCTTTTTATGTATTATATTGCTTGAGCATTAGTGCCTAAATACACTATGCCGAAGTTACGCGACGGAAGTTCGGCGCAATTACGCCTGCAATGCTATTTGAATTACTGACGACACACTATGCCGAATTTCCGCCGCGTAAATTCGGCACTTATGGTGTGTCATAACAGCCGAATACGTCGGAACGTGAAATCAGCCGCCGAACTTCCGTCGCGTAACTTCGGCATAGTGTGTTTAGGCACTTAGAATCGAATTCCTATTCTACTTTACAAACTTAATCGCAATTCAAATTATGATTCAGGTCGAGTGGTCTTTTTAGACCCTTTTTAGCACCCGAGCACGAGCACAGTCTTTCTATTACACAAACAAAACCGGCGTTACCCCAAAAAAATCCTTACTATCGTTTAAAAAAATACTTGATTTAGAGCATAATTACAGTAGATAACGATCATAATCATACTTTGTTCTTTTTTTAACTTTTCTGGGTGCTTTGACAATTTTGGCATACAATACAACTCGCATACAAAATCAGCCAGACCCAAAAAAACTACCGACGTTATAAATATTTGTTCCGTCCGAAAGAAAATAGAACTCGTAGGTACACGGAGCACTGAAGTGAATATTTCAGCATTCTAGAAGACTTTCCTGCTGGGGTAACTCACACAGCCTCAAAAGGGGGACGGACATCATAATTTATCTTTCACACAAGTAACATATAGTGGGTTGTCTATAACCCAAGTAGCAACCTTTTTACGTAGCACCATTGCTAGAAAATAATTGATAAATAGCCTTACTAGTGGCCGGGCCAACATTGCGATTAAGATCACCGTATTTCAAATACGATAAAAGAATCTCGCCTTCTTTCCTATCACATTTAGCATACGCATGTATCAGAGAATGCGGTGTCGGGTATTTCTTAGTTATTGCTAAAGCTTTGTCTACAGACATTCCTTTTAGTTGAAGTAGTATTTTAATGAAAGTTTCAGTAACTGTGAGCGGCTTGGTTTTCATAGATGATTTGTTGAAGTATTGAAATGTCATCAGTATTTCGCCTTTGGGATCATCATCACACCCTCGTAGATATCTGGCCTGAAACAGAGGGATGCAAAATCAGTTTAGTTTATTGATAACCTGTTAATGTTGTGTGGGAAGCTACTAGCTACACGCGGCTTTGGGCACGCCGCAATCGCGGCGGTAAGAACCCTCTTTGAGGAGTGGCTGGATAGGCGTCACGGCGTCCTGACCTACCGCATAACGCAGGTCCCCACCGGACACGGAAATTTCGGGAGGTACCTGTGTCGGCTAGGGAGAGAAGAAACGCCTGGGTGTCACCACTGGATCGCAGTGGTGACACCAGGTGGAGCATACGGTGCAGGACTGCCCCGCTTGGGCAGAGCACCGCCATGTCCTCACGACGGCGATAGGCGGAGACCTCTCGCGCCCGGCATTGGTCGAGGCCATGCTGCGGGGTGAGACGGAGCGGGAAGCGGTCGCCTCCTTCTACGAAGCAGTCATGCTCGCGAAGGAGGAGGCGGGCCGAGTGAGGGAGAGGACAGCATCCTCCCTCCACCTCCCTCAGTCGCAGTGGTAGACACCCACACGACAACGGACGTCGGCAGACGATCTCCGGCCACCGTAGGCGCAGGCGTGCGGGCGGCGAGTAATGGGCGACTCACTGCCCGACCATGGACCATGCCCGGGTCGACGGCGCGTTGTTCCACGCGCGCCTCATAGAGTCTCAGCATAATGACGGGGCCCCCCTTTAGAGGGCCAAAGCCTACCAGGGTCGCGGGACTTACCGACTTACCGTGACCCTGGAACGTAAAGGGCTATCGAAGGACACCGTGGATTTTAGACAGTACGAGTCTGACAGTCCCTCCCGCTCTGCCCTGGGTGGGAGGACTCATTAGATGATTTCACCATGCTAAAAAAAAAGAAAGTTAAGATGATAGATGTTTCAATTACCTTATATCTAATAGCCAGCCTGCTAGTCAACATTGCTAAAAAACGCGCAGAATGTGTAAGAGAATCCGTCACATTTACTTGGAATCCATCTTGTACTCTTGTATTAGCTATTGCCTGCATCAGATTCTGTAACGGCAGACCTACACCTATATTCTTCCCATAATTTTCCACCAAGTAAATTACATTCTTAATTCCACATTTATGGAGACGGAACTTTTGCTCATGGAATCTTCCATCTTTAATACTGGCGCCAAGATCGTCCATTCTTTTCCGTTCTACAATAAACGGTAGAATCAGTTCTTGGTCTTGGTGTACTTTATGTTTAGCTATCCATGCGAAGTCACCCACTTTCAAGCTCCGGTACTCATGCTTTAAGTCTGGATACTTATTGAACTGAGCTACTGTAGGATCATTCTTCTTTTTAAGTCTGTGAATATAATTTGATAGACATTAATGGACCATTCAGAAACTTTTCTGAATAACCTGCTTGAATTCAAGGTATGGGACTCAGTGGCATGCTCATTTTCATTAACACTAAGCAGAGAGGTTATTATAATTAAAGTACTCTGTTAAATTTTAAACACTAAACTTATTGCTGAGATATGAAATTCCGAAAATAAAAATAGTCAAATTGATAACCTCCTTCTTTTTTTGAAGTCATTTAAAAATAAGCATTAATTATTACTGTTACTATAAAAAGGAGAAACTAACATCCAAAGTATTATATGAGTGGCCTTTAAGAAGAAACAGGACTACCCAGTGCAATCAAATGGTAAAGTCCACAAAGCATCTACATAATTGAATAAAGCTGAAAAGTTGATTTGTCTCTGCAACTCTGTCTCATTAGACAAATGCAGGGGTTCAAAATTTAAAAAGGCTAATACACTCATTATTATAAAAAAGACACAAATCACATACCCGCCAGTTTCATTTTTATCAATCAGTAATATTACATCAAATGTTTCAGGTGGAAATTCAATGAAATTTTTGATGTCTGAATTTTTAGATGTAGATGGCATTTTAACAATATTATCACTTTGTGTATCAAAACTACTTGATGTAAATGATGGTATTTCATCATCAAGAATAACATCAGCATTTTGTATTACAGGGTTGTTAATAGTTGATGGCAAGTTCTTAAAAATAATATCATTCATAGTCGGAACATTATTGGCATCTTCTAAAATCTCTTTAGCCAGTTCTTTTCCCTCTTCAGTCAATGCATATTCCGTCTTTTTCCGCTTTACACTTTTAACTAATCCTTTTTTCTGTAGTACTGACATATTAGACCAACCATTGTAGTAACAATTAGCTTTTGGTCGCACTAAAGATTCTTCTGCATGTTTCTGAGCTTTCTCTATCAACTCTTCTTTTGTAAGTACAGGATTATCTGGGCTTTCTAAAGTATGTTCAAGAAGTGCAACTAGTAATGCATAGCCTCCAGATCTGTGAGCTGGCTTATACTTTCCAGTCTTTTTTTCTCTCTTTTTACCTTTCCCCGTCCCCTTGACTTTGCTAGCATTTTCTGTACTTACAGATATTGCACTGTTAGAGTCCTGAACCATGTCAACTAACATGGGTTCCAAAGAATCCTGATTAGATAACGATTCGGGCAGTCTGGTGAGATCAACCATTGGGCATCTCTTTGAAGCTATGGAATTGCTGCTACTTTTAGTCAAATCCTCCCTGATAAATGGAGATAATGTTTTTGATACAGAATTGTCTGAACCAGCTGCTTCAATCTCATCGCAACTTTTAGATCCATTGTTATTATCATCATTTAGCAACTTATCCAAATATACACACAACTTTTTATTAAAACCTTTCAGGATTATACATTCGGCACCTGATTTTAACGGCAATGGGTATTTTACTAGAGATTCTAAACACTCCTTCAGCATATCCTCAAGAGGGCTCTTGGTTTTTTTCGCATCCTCATGCATTGTTGATAACCACTGTTCAAAAATAGGGTTTGGCCTAACCCGTTTACAGGTTACTTTGTTATTCATTATGAAAGCTGTTTACCAACACGAGCGTTTCATCAAAATATGCAAACGCGAAGAATACGAAGTCAGTCTCATTTGTGAATGTAAATTTATTATGATAAGAATTTTTATTAATTTGAATCTAAATGAACTTTCATAATATCTGTCATTGTTTAAAAGGATAGGGAAATAAGCAAAATAATAGTAAAATAATTCAGATTGTCAACATTTTGATTTTGTTTTGACATGCACATATTCATGATCACTCACTAAACTGACCACAGAACATAATTATTCCACTGACTTTGTTTGCAAGTTTGCTTCACAGACCAAGTAGAGGTGGTCATGCACAAATATAATCTAGATCGTATCCTTCAAGTTTTTTACCACACAAAAATGAGTCTTATTTCTCACAATTTAGATTACCTTTTTTGTCTGGCAAAACTAACGAGAGAAATGAGAGGTTAACTTTGAAGGTCGCTATCTCTTTTCCACAATTGCCAGGAGATAAGCATTGGTAGAAATGGTAGAAAATTAGAGTTTGGGGCTTATTTAATTTATTTGTAATTTATGTTATATTTTAGCTACAACTAAAATAAGTTTGTGAGATTGTTTAAAAATGTATTTTACCATATTTTTATAATACATAGAAAATAGTAATCATTATTTTTTTGTAAAGTTATATTTGTCGCAGAATCAACACAGAAGCACAATAATTAAGAATAACGCCATCTATTGTCATTGCCGAGGAATCAAAACAGAAACACAATTTGGAATCTCTATAGATTTTGTTAATTTAGAATAACGCCATCTATCTCTCATTGGCGGTACTATGAAGTTAGATTTGACAGATAACGTTTAGGAACGGCAATGGCAAGTAATAACTTGGGGATGGTTAGCGTGTAGTAATGTTGACACCGAGCAAATAGTCGAGTTGAATTCGATTGAATCGAATTCGGAAGTTTAATCAGCTATTCGACGTTGACAAGTAGTGACGTTGACAGATAGGTTGGCTAACCTGTAATTGACGTAGGTCACGTGGGTGGTGATAGTTGAGTGAAGGAACACTTTTAATCGGTCCGTCAAGCTGGGTAGACGTCTTCGTTACTCCACGATAAACTTCCCGCGTTCCTAAGTTTTTAATCGGGCATCCTTGATTATTTTGTATTCGGTTTATTTAGCAAGTAATTAAAAGTGTTAACGAAGGTTTTGTGAGTGTTATTTCCGACATCGCGACCCACTGATGACGATTCCTCGTCAATCGTCATATTTATTGTATGACTATGTGGTAGTAATTACGTAATTATTCTGACAACACTGAATTTGACGTATGAATTATAAATGGCGGCTTTTTTGTAAACCATAAATGTGAAAATAGTAAAATGTGATATATTAAGACTTATAGAAGTGATTCATAATATTGGTTGTGGCATATCATTTCACAGGTAAGGAATATTTAAGATTTTGTTACCTTACGTTGATTAGTGTGACAATACTTCAGAAGTTTTGAAGACAAATCTACTTATTCTTTCATGACTTTGCGATGAAAATTAAGGAAAACATGGAAAATATAATTTGAACCTACGAGTAATTATATATACTTTAATAAATTTTGTAGGGGATGTTAGTCACCGTTGCCGGCACGAATAAAAGTTCGGTTTTCTTGACAAGGATTTATTCACTTGACGTAGCGATACAATACAATAAGACAAGTTCCGACAACCTTTTCCCAGAAAGGACGTAGGCAGGGGGCTTTTGGTCCTCGTTGGTCGCCAGTTTGTAAGAGACGACGTATGTTTAAACAAAAATAATAAGACGACTCCCGACTACCTCTTCCCAGTAAGGACGAAGGCAGGGGTTATTGGTCCCCTAATCCAAAAATGGACAGAGTGGATGACTGTCTTAAACTTTAGAAAACTTAGCGACAAGACTGGGCGTCTTGTGTAGCTATTCCAAGTAGGACGTAGCCCGCAAGTGCACTGCTAGTTCAGTCACACAGAAAAATGATATATTATGTAGTCGCAGTAGTCGTTAACTCTCGGAGAATCCGCGATTCAGAAATGCGCGTCATAGGCACATCGCCATCTAGAGTGGAACGGTGGAACCATTTAATAAATCAATGGAGGCAGCCTGGTGTAGTGTTCTATTCGGTAATAGATGTCGTCAGTGGTTCCATAATAAGGTTCGTTACAATTTTAATTTATTTATGATCGCCTAATGAAACCTTCGGGATCCTGTAGGATGTGCCAATAGCAGGCCGGTGTAACACCACGGGATCATTGATTTTGAGGTAAAAGTCAAATCCAAAAGTCATGAACTCATGATCCGCGGCTCTCGTGGAGTTAGTGACTTTAAGGTCAAGAAGTGTCCTTAGAGTTAAGTTCAAATGACTTTGAAATTAAAATCAAGTGATCCCGAGGAGAAGTTCTCGAGTGGCGACCACGGACCGGAAGACGCAGCGTAGGCAGGCCTCCCACTAGGTGGAGCGACGACATCGTGAGAGTCGCAGGCAACCGATGGATGCAAGTGGTAAATTGTTGTTCGGCGTGGCGGTCTAAGGGGAGGCCTATGTTCAGCAGTGGACGTCTTCCAGCTGATGATGATGATGATGATCCCGAGGGCATTATTTATATACCTTGAAGGTCAAGGTCGATGGTCAAGGTCAAGTGACTTTGGAGTTCAGGTTTATGACCTTGAGACTCACAGTTAAGGTACCGGAACTCCAGTTGACTTGACTTCAATTGCAATGATATATTTTTCTCTTCTTTTGTTTAAATCTCCAAAACAGTCCTGTCACAAAAATGATGAAAAAAAAAGTGCGAGTTGGACTCGCCCATGAAGGGTTCCGTAGTAGCAAGCATAGATTAGGGATATAATTATATTGAGATTAGTAATTAATATACACAAACAATAAAAATAACTTTGTTTTTCATAGTGTTTGTATGAATGGCAAAGTCATATTTGCGGTTTTTGAAAATGTACTATATTATCTCAAAAACTGCTAACTGTATCTCATCCAAACCAATTTTCGTTGGAAGTTTTTGTTGAGATCTACATCATATTTTTTTTTTAGTTTTATCATCTCTTATTTTAGAAGTTACAGTTACACACATTTTACCACTTTGGAAGTGTCTCTCGTGCAAACTGTTCAGTTTAGAAAAAAATGATAAGAGTAACCTCAATATCATTTTAAAGACCTATCCATAGATACCCCACACGTATGGGTGTGATGAATTTTTTTTTTTGAGTTTCGTTTTTAAGTATGGGGGCTACCTCCAAAAAATGTTTTGTTTTTATTTTTGTGTGAAAATCCTAACGCGGTTCACATAATACATCTACTTACCAAGTTTCAACAGGATAGCTCTCAGACTTTCGAAGAAAAGTGGCTGTGACATACGGACGGACAGACAGACAGACAGATGAGACAGACAGACATGACGAATCTATAAGGGTTCCGTTTTTGTCATTTGGCTATGGAACCCTAAAAAATCAGCCAAGTTATAGCGGGAAAAATCTTGTTCCAGAATCTTATGGTCACCCTACTAGAAAGAGACGGTATTCTTCAAAGTTGCTCTCTAAGGTGGCACGTTTTTCGGCATGAGTACTCAGTCCAGATTGATATAATAAGTCCATGCTATAAACATTGAAGTTAGACCCCATCGTGTGAATGGGGGCTTAGTCCCCTGTGGTGTCCATTAGCACGAGTGGTCTTTCTTTTTAAATGGTGATTTCATCTCAAATTTCACCGCCCAGCATTTAAAATCAAATACAGTCCGAAAAAAGCGCCGCGGATTAAAATCGCTGAGGAGTGAACAGAAAATGAGAATGCATTTGTTCTATTTCGGTGCTTTTCTAACTTCCAGAAAAAAAGCTTTTATGCGAATGGACTGAGCCTTCCGCGCCTTCTTTAACCTCACTAACATATAAAAAACCTACAAAGTGCGTGTCGGGCCACGCACAGTGTAGGGTTCCGTAGTTGCCCATCAAAATACTTATGCGAACTAACTAAACTGATTCACTGAATTTAATTTTAATTTAATTTACGTACATTAACATTTATCAGGTACCTAAGTGATTCAGTAGCCATAACGTCTAAAAACGGGCCCACATATAGGACGATGGTAACTGTAGAAGGAGTTATAAAAACCAACTTCACAGGTAAAGTTGGAAAAGATGATGTCTTTTTGAGTACCACCGCGTTTAGAGGGAAGCGGCTGTAACAAAGATTTAAAACTAGTGTGGAGGATGGAAGCCACTAGATGTAAAATTACTAAATAAAAGAGACTTTTAAGATAATACTTTATCATTTGCTTTTTCACGTTTTCATAGGTTTTTTATAATAACAATCTGCCAAAAGGAATCTAATAATAAAAAGTATTTAAAATATAAAATACATGCTGCCAATAGTAAAATATTATAAGAAGGTTGGTCGGTCCACAACATGGCCCCGAGCGGTGTGAAACACCAAATATCAATTTAATCGGACCAACTTGCGGACTGGCCGACGCAACACACCCCCTTTAGTTGCTACGTTTACTACGCGAACGATATTGTCCCTACCCGGGAACATCTCGGTAACGCGTCCCATAGGCCAGCAGTTTCGGGGTAGATTACCGTCAGCAATTAAAACCACGTCTCCTGTCTTCAATGGTTGGTGGGGTGGAACCGTTCTACGCGGCAATAGAAGCGGCAAGTATTCTTTTGTCCAGCGTTGCCAGAAATGGTCTGCAAGACGTTGGGCTTTCCGCCAATCTACAGTCGTGAGAGGTCGGCGTCACAGAATTCCCGTAGACACAGATCGTTAGCGGATGTTCCGATTAGAAAGTTGAAGGGTGTAAGCGCTTGTTCACTTCTTTCATCAACTGGGACATGAGTTAGCGGTCGAGAATTAATAATGCCTTCCACCTCTATCAGTAGCGTATGTAAGACTTCTACTCTTGGTGATCTGTCTTTCAGCGTTACTTTTAAGGCTCTTTTAACGCTGCCTACCAGGCGCTCCCAGCAGCCGCCCATGAATGGAGCTGAAGGAGGAATAAATTTCCATTCTATGCCTTTATTTACCGAAAAGTCGTAGAGGTCAGGTAATATTTTCGAAGCGCCTACAAATGCCGTTCCATTGTCAGAGTAGATGCGAGTAGGGCAACCGCGTCGGGCTATGAATCGACGTAGGGCCATCAAGGCGGAATCGGATGATAATGTTTCGACGATCTCTATATGAATAGCTCTCACAGTCAGGCAGGTGAAAAGAGCAATCCAATTCTTCATTGACCGACGTCCTGCTGTGACAGTCAAAGGGCCAAAATAATCAACACCAACGAAGGTAAATGGTCTAGTATGATGAGCCATCCTGGCTTCAGGTAAGTCTCCAATTGGTGGTATGAGTGGTTTCGCATTCATATTCCGACAAAATTGACATTGTTTTGCCACACTTCTCACTGATGGTCTCAAACTGACTATGAAGTAACGTTGGCGCAGTTCGTTCACTACAAGTTCGTTGTTGCCGTGGGCAAATTCGATGTGGTATGAGCTGATCAGTAAACGGGTTATCGGGTGTTTTCCATCCAACACAATCGGGTTTGGGTCTATGGCAGTTGAAGCTCCCGTGCGGCCGGATAAACGCAGAAGCCTATCATCTCCTAATATCAAAGAAATATTCTTAAGCCCACTTTCCTTTGAAACGGGGCGTGCAGCGTCAATCGACTCATATTCACTGTTGAAAGAATCTAATTGTACGCGCATGAAGGCATGATGTTCAGCAGATGAAATAAAGCAGACATCTAAAACTGATAAGCCGCGTAATGGAAATTTAGGATTTTCAGGTGAACGGCGAAAAAATGAAGCGCACTGATGAGCTCGCGCAGTAGCACGGATAAATCGCAACCAGACGCTAAACCGAGTATAATCATCAACTCAGCCAGGTGACTGAGGATGGAAGCCACTAGATGTAAAATTACTAAATAAAAGAGACTTTTAAGATAATACTTTATCATTTGCTTTTTCACGTTTTCATAGGTTTTTTATAATAACAATCTGCCAAAAGGAATCTAATAATAAAAAGTATTTAAAATATAAAATACATGCTGCCAATAGTAAAATATTATAAGAAGGTTGGTCGGTCCACAACAACTAGCGTTACGTAATAATTTGAATACATCGATTCAAGAATGATTTAAAAGGAGATGTTTCATTCTGGGCCCAGTCTATGTACACCACATCAATAAATAGGGAAAAAATAGGAGAGTTCCACAAAAATACTATAAAAATGATTTGAAGACGGGTTTAGCTGTTAAAAAATGATAACCAGGAAAGTTTTTTAATAAGTTAACCCTGTCTTTAGAGCAGCCATGACAGTTATGTTTGACATTTGACATGACGTTTGTCGACTTTGACGTTTCTCGCACCCGAGTCTCTGTTTATGTTTGCTTTGATTGAGCCACATTTTGAGCTTGAGTTGGATACTTTTCGGAATTTTTAGTGATTGTTTTAGTTTTGCGACCCAGATTACTACTACGGACTGATTGATTGCTTACCTGTTGACCCCGGCTTTGTTATATGGTTTTTGATTCGCCTGTGATTCGGATTTCGTCATGTTATTTTACAAGAACGAGTTAGTTTCAGGTATGTTCTATACTTGTATTTTGTTTTAATGCTTTTACTATGCGAGTTATTTTTCCCTTGTGTTATATTCTAACAGATTTTACTCATTTTTATTCCAGTTTATTGACAATGGCATGGCTACAATGCACGTCTATTGTCGCCAAATACCTAGACAAGTGGGTACAAGACGAAAACTGTATCACATCGCATGTTCGAGACTTACTCATTTCTCGGAACCCGCCTAGGTACCTACCTACAATGACTGTCATGGTAGGTATCTGATTATCCGCTAAGTTTACGCAAACTGAATTCCACTGAATCACTGTTCCTAGACTACCTATCAGGTCATCGCAGGGCATAGTAGATATTGGGGGGGTTACCCCCAAGTGGCCTCCATGCTCCCCTTATAGCCACCCCAAGCCTCGCAACTGAATACTGGTCTGTTTGGAATCATATCTGAATTTGATCGCTGTAGGGAACACACACAAACAACACATCGCTAATATTGGTAAATCACTGAATCACAATAACAATTAAATCTGATGGAGACACATGCAATAATATATAAATTCACTCACCAAGGCACCGCCATCCGCCAGCTCCGATCGCAACGGCCCAATTGAATCTGTCCACCGCCGCGCCATGTGCCATAGTGTCGTACCGGTGCCGGGCGCCGCGCGCGCCCTCTTTGGTCAACTTTACTCGTCGAGTGATTTTTATTTATCTGTACCTATTATTACTTCGCTTTCGCGACACTCCCGCCCAAGAAAAGCGGTACATGACACGTCTAGGTCGATTCTGATCGATTAAAAAAACTGATTACAGCGGACCACAACTTTTCCAACTGATTCTAACTGATTCCAACTGATTCCAACTGATTCCAACTGATTCCAACTGATTCCAACTGATTCCAACTGATTCCAACTGATTCCAACTGATTCCAACTGATTCCAACTGATTCTAACTGATTCCAACTGATTCTGACTGATTCCAACTGATTCTGACTGATTCCAACTGATTACACGTGATCACATCTGGTTACAACTGATTACACGTGATCACATCTGGTTACAACTGATTACAAGTGATCACATCTGATTACAACTGATTACAAGTGATCACACCTGAATACCACTGATTACAAGTGGACATCTGATTACAACTGATTACAAGTGATCACGCCTGAATACCACTGGTTACAAGTGGACATCTGATTACAACTGATTACAAGTGATCACGCCTGAATACCACTGATTACAAGTGGACATCTGATTACAAGTGATCACGTCTGAATACCACTGATTACAAGTGGACATCTGATTACAACTGATTACAAGTGATCACGCCTGAATACCACTGATTACAAGTGGACATCTGATTACAACTGATTACAAGTGATCACGTCTGATTACAACTGATTACTGAAACAATCTGCTCATCAACTGAGATGTCCACTGCCTTACTTTATCTTTAGCCCTTGCTGCTGATGCCCTGATTGGTCGTCTACTATCTGGTATTGACTGAACTATGGGTACTTCATTGGTAACTGACTCATTGCCTTGAGTAAGTCTAGACTCCTGATTACGACTGACTGGATAATCGTCTCGAACTGCTTGTTCCTGATTAGAATCTTCTGAATATTGACTGATTCTGACTGGCGAAATATTTTCTACTTCTCGAGATGATTCTGTACTTGGGTCGTCAATCTCTAACGGAAACAGATGGCCTATTGATCGGGTTAATGTTTCTCCTGATGATAATTTAACTTTGGCTACTCTAATCTGTCCATCCGATCCTCTGAACAACTCTACTATTTTTCCCACTTTCCAGTGTGCCCGGTTATTATCTGACTTTATCTGAACTGTCTCTGCTAACTTTGGTGGCCTATTGACAACGACTCTAGGTTGTTTGTGTACGTCCCTTCGTTCACGGAGGCTTGTTAAATATTGATTGGTAAACATTTTGGTGAATTCTGAGAGAATGATCTGACCTCGCTTCCATCCGTCAATCAGGTTAGTTTTAGTTAATGTAGCTGATTCTAAGAAGTCTCGATCTGCAGTTTCAGTGGTCAAAGTTCCGCCCACGCGGAGGAAATCTGAAGGAGTCAATATGTGTTCCAACTCCGCGCCTACAGTAGTCAGAGGCCTGGTATTTATTACTGCCTCAAGTTCCTTCATTATTGTGCATAACTGGTTGTGATTTACGAGATGTTTGTCTAAAGTCCTCTTCATACTATTCTTAACCAAACCTACAAGGCGTTCATAAAATCCTCCAAACCAAGGAGCTAACTCTGGGATAAATTTCCACCGCACGTGGTTCTGTATGCAATATTCTGAAGTTAACACATCAGCTGTAAGCTTGAATTGTGTAGCATTATCTGATACAAATAATTGTGGTAAACCCCTGACTGCGACGAATCTCCTAATGGCTAGCAAACATTCTTCGGCTGTCAAGTCTTTAACAACTTCCAAATGTATAGCTCTAATAGTTAAACATGTAAAGAGACATACCCAGCGTTTTTCTTTACTACTCTCTTCCACAAGCAGTGGACCGAAATAATCAAGGCCTGTAAAGGCGAACGGAAGACTGAGTTTGACTCTTTCTGTTGGTAAATCAGGCATGGGTGGCAATTTAAACGGACCCCCACCGTATTTTTTACACTGTGAACACTTTCTGATGATCTTTTGAACTGTCGATCGCCCATGTGGAACCCAATACTTCTGTCTGACTAAAGCTAATGTATGAGAGACACCTACATGATAGTTCTTCTGATGTAGTTCGGCTATTATTTTGTGCGTAAAATCTGAATCTTTGGGAAGAAGTATAGGCTCTTTTTGATCATGTGACAAATTCGTGTATCTGAATCTACCTTTGCATCTAAGAAGTCCTTCCTCGTCTTTATATAATTTCAGTGATCTTGATAAGTTAGTTGTAATACCTTTAACTTCTTTAGGAAAATGTTTAGCTTGAATTTCTAATATGTTACTTCCTGTTTTATCTGAATCGCCTATTATCATTGACTCTGTCAAACTTAACTTAGGTTTGGTGGTTTGGTTTATCTGAAGGAATTGAATCCGAAGGACCCTCCCCGGCAACTGAAACTTGAGTGTCTACATAATTGTGAAAGGTGGGCCATTGATTTGAATCACTCTTTAAAAAATTAGGTCCTTTGAGCCATCTATCGTGACAATCTACCCGTTCCGACCTAGTAGACATCGGATGGATTTAATTCAGTTGGCACATACTTGAATTGCAAAATCTTATTCTGTTTTATTTCATTGACTCTACGTGCTACAAATGGCGGAAGTAATTTATTTGACTTGAGCCAACTAATAACTATTTGACTATCAGTCCACAAAATTTGTGCTTTGATTTTTAATCGTAAAATTTTAGTTACGTATCTCATAAGTCTACTTCCGATAAGTACACCTAGCAATTCTAATCTTGGAATCTGTAAGTCATGTTGGTCCTTTAACGGCACTAGCCTAGACTTGCCAATAACAAAACTGACAATATTTTTGGTGCGTAAGGTGCCACGTAAATAGATTACTGCTGCATAAGCTTGCATAGACGAATCCGTAAAACAGTGTAGTTCGTATTCAATTTGCTCATTGTCTTTGTTTCTAGTTAAACCTTGCGCAAAGTAACGATTAACGTGAATATTTTGCAGGTAAGCAAATTTTGATGCAATTTGTTGCCATTCTACAAGTAGGCTATCACTCAATTTGGCATCCCACTTTACCTTTTCTTTCCATAATTTTTGAAAGAATAGTTTTGCCGGAAGTACTAGCGGGACTGCAAAACCACATGGGTCATAAATGGAAGCAATAACCCTTAACACGTCTCTTTTTGAATTAACTGTAGTATCTGATTCTGTACTATTAAAATTAAATCTCAAATGTAACTTATCATTATGTATGTTCCACAACAAACCGAGAACTTTTATGTAATCATGGTCTTCTGCTCTAAATTTTTCTGGTATAGAACAGACTAGTTCCTTTGAATTTGAATTCCATTCACGTAAATTCATGGATAAGCTATCGAATGATTCTTTGGCAGCAAGATACAGTTTATTTGCATCCGATATGGTCGGTGCGCCAGTTACGATATTATCTACGTAAATATCGTCCGCTATTTGTTTCAAAACTGTATTGTTTGACTTATTTAAATGATATCTGATCGTAGCATTTAGTAAAAACGGACTCGATATGACACCGAAGGGTACACGGCAAAAACGTAAGTGCAATACATTATCTGTGTGAGCTGGACTGTTTATATCTTTGAGCCAAAGAAATCGTGTTACATCCCTATCTGAATCTTGTAGACCTAATTGTAAGAAAGCCTTCTCCACGTCTGCTACTATTCCTATAGGGTGTTCTCTAAATTTGATCAGCAATCCTGTCAGATCCTCTAACATCAGTGGACCTCTGTACAGGCATTCGTTTAAACTTTGGTTGTCTGCGGTTTTTGCTGATGCGTCATAAACAATACGAAGCTTTTTGGGCTTATCACGACTACGAACACAGTGGTGAGGGAGATAGTGAATTGGGTGAGTCTGCTTACTCTTTACATCTGGTACTATTTCGATTATACGATTCCGTAGCTGCTCCTGAATTACTTGGTCATATGCCTTTAAGTCTGCATTATCTAATCGTTTTATTAAACTTTTGAGTCGACCCCAAGCTAAGCCTAGATTATTGGGAAGATTTGGTGGCAATTCCGTCCATGGCCATTGAACGTGGTATCTGTTGTTTTTGAACTGAACTGTTTCGTTAAACTGCCTAATCGCCTCTTCATCTCGAGTATTTTTTGGGGAATCTATGATGCCTATTGATTCAAGATCCCATAATCGTTTGACATCATCCAGTTTTAAAGGGAGATCGGGTTCATTTAATTTATTATCAAATAATCCCTCTGATTGAAAATAAGTCAATACGGATAACTGATCAGATCTGTCAACATTCTCACTAATTCTTCCTGACCACACCCAACCAAAATCTGAATTAACTAGGAATAGATCTTGAGCGACCGCTACCTTTTCTTGTGACATGAACGAATGATAATAATCGTTTCCAATTAAAATATCTATCTTGTCCCGACAGGACCCATCATCTGCTATTACACGATCTTTAATTCCTATTTTGTCTAAATCGAAAAATATTGGTGATTTTATATTCTGAGTAATATGAGGTACTACGTTTGCATGAATGAGGCGACTAATTCCTGTTCGAGTGGTAATACTGAATTGTACTATAGGACTTTTAATAAGGTGTGGTGATTCGTTCCCAAATGTGAATATCGATAAATTAATTTGTTCAGTAATAGGTAGTTTAAGTAATTTAGAATTGTATTCCGTTATGTATGAGCGCTGGCTACCACAATCGAGCAGTACCCTACATTGTAGTGTCGATTGAGTTTCTAAGTTTTCCGCCGTAACGAGGGCTGTCTGCAACAGCGTGGTGCTATATGTATTACTGGTATGTAAGTTATCCGTTGGTACAGCTTTCGCCGGTTGCGTTAATTTAGTCGGAAATAATGCTCGATTATGATTGCCAAACTTGTTACAATGTCGACATTTCTTTTTAGCACGGCAACTGTCGGCCCTATGACCTTCTCCGAAACAATTATAGCAACGGTTTCCTAACTGAGCTCTTCTTTCCTGTAAGGTTTTGTGTACACTACACTCATCATTAAAATAATCCTGCTTACAAAATATACACCTAATTGCTCTCCTTTTGGGTGGTTCATCAGATCTTTTGCCTTCATATGGTCGCTTCCGAGACGGCCATTGACGTTTAGTGTTTTGTTTATTTTCAAACCTCGGTTTGTCCCTTTTGAAATTTTTTGAAAGTCTACCCCTTTTATTATTACTACTTTCATCCGAACTAACATGTAATGATCCTAATGTAAAATTATCAGGTACTTGTTTCACTTCACTGGTTGTTGGATTTTTGTTTTTAATACCTTCAGGAGTCTTCTTTAATCTATTTGATGTCTCTCTAGCTGATATGATATACTCTAAGTATTTCCTAATATTATCAATAGACTCATCTTCGTTAGTTATCTTCATTCTTAACTCGTAAATAAGGTCCTCTGGGAACTTTTCTAAAATCATCACTCTAAGATGGTTATGATTTACATCTTCACCCAAAGAACTTAATACTCTAAGATGTCTCTCGATTTCATTAAGAACGTGCCTACAATCTTTGACCTGACTGGATTCCGCTGATTTAATTCTGTAAAGAGCCACATAATGAGCATCGATAATTACGCTAGGTTTGCCATACCGTTCCCTTAATGTGTCGACAGCAATACGATAGTTTTTGTCTGTTGTATCCAAACCATCGATTGCCTGCTTCGCGTCACCCTCAAGAACTGATTGAAGGTATAACATTTTATCGACATCATTTATATTTCTCTTATCAACGTTTGATGAAAACTGATCCCAAAATTGGTACCACTTTAAAACATCGCCATCAAATTTGCCCAACTCCATTTTTGGTAAGTTACTAACTGTGTTAAAATTATTGCCATTTATAGGAACAGATGCGCGGTCTCTATTGTTCTGTTTAATCTTCACATCAATTTCTGCTATTACCTCTTCAGCTTGTATCTGTATAGAGGTATACCGATTGATTTCCTCAGCGTCAACTTTTTTCATCAATTTACAGTAATTGTGAATTTCCGAAACAAACATCTCATTTAGGCCTTTTAGTTGAGCACCAACCAGTTCTAATTCCTTATAGTTGAGGTCATTTTCTGTTAATTCAGTTAGGGCACACTGAGCAGAGTTTAGTTTTGATTGGAGGGATTCATAAATAGTTTTTAAACGAGATCGGATAACGCTTTCCATTGTATCTAATTAGAGTAGCAACTAAGTAACTTCCCAATGTCAAAGTCACAGACAGTTTTTCTGAATAGTTCAATATCCCGAGTAATCTAAAACAATATAAGTATAAAATGTTATGAAACCAGCCAACCAACATCAAAGTACCCTAGTACTCTATGACTTGATATACAAGCCTATTATAATTTAAATTAAAAATAAAAATGCTTGGAACCATGCCGGTCCCGCTCCCTAGCACAATGCAGGGTCCAAACAGAATCAAACTGGTTGCAAATATACTGTAATTTACCACTGTTATATTTATACATTACATAACAGATGTAATGTATCATAACTCACATGCTGGTTCTCTGATTATTTGTAAAAATATTCAATAATTGCAATATTTTTTTTGAACACCGTGCATCAACCAAACAACTATGTTTTGTTTTTATTATTGTTCCCTTTGAAGTAGGTACTCAGTATCAGTTCAGATTCCCTGAGTACATCGTTCTCACATATATACATTTATATTTCAAACTCATGCAAGCATAAAATTTTATAAAACAATTTTTTATAAGAGTAAGTATTGGGGCACTCGGCCACTCCACTCCATAGAATCCACCCCTGTGAATGGGTGCAGAATCAATCCCATTTCTCTTCTATTCCAATATGCAACACTTAAGAATTCTTTTGATGGTCTAATTGAAACTAATGGTTAGACTTTGACTTTGAAATTAGAAAAACCTAAATGTCAACAATGCGCACATAAAACACACCTATTGGTTTAATTGAAAGACTATCTAATAAACCAAATCAATTCTCATTTGTTTGGTTCAATTGACCTGGTCTTGTATTAATTTCTTGTAGGAATAAATTTCATAACAAACATGTAATGTAACTAATTAACTTTTACTTAAATATCCTTGATCAATGATCACTGTACAAACAAATTAATGATAATAAGACTTCACCAATGCACTACTGTACACCCTGATTCACTAAATAAATGTTTATAACATCTTAAGGTGATTGAATAATTTTACAGTGAGAACATACAATGTTGTACTTACAACTTATTGGAATCTACTTGGCACGGTGTAGGTACCTTCATTCAGACTGTGTCCTGACTTAAACACGTTAAAACCTGTCTCGAATCCTTTACTTTACTCTAAATCCCTTTAATTTACCTTCCGACACAATTTAAGGTAGTTTAGGTTAGGTACACTAATTTAGTCATAAAAACCATTTAAAACTGTCTGAATAGGTCATTATTAGTGAACTAAATTATTCAATACTGAATAGCTTAGAACATCAACTCGTTTGAATGATTGTTTGAATTCAAAAACAATTTCGAAACCTGCCTTTTTTTCTTTTTAGCAAAGTAAGAAATATTCTGATCTAAAGCTGTAGCAGAGATCCCAGCATCTCCACCATGTCGCCAAATACCTAGACAAGTGGGTACAAGACGAAAACTGTATCACATCGCATGTTCGAGACTTACTCATTTCTCGGAACCCGCCTAGGTACCTACCTACAATGACTGTCATGGTAGGTATCTGATTATCCGCTAAGTTTACGCAAACTGAATTCCACTGAATCACTGTTCCTAGACTACCTATCAGGTCATCGCAGGGCATAGTAGATATTGGGGGGGTTACCCCCAAGTGGCCTCCATGCTCCCCTTATAGCCACCCCAAGCCTCGCAACTGAATACTGGTCTGTTTGGAATCATATCTGAATTTGATCGCTGTAGGGAACACACACAAACAACACATCGCTAATATTGGTAAATCACTGAATCACAATAACAATTAAATCTGATGGAGACACATGCAATAATATATAAATTCACGCACCAAGGCACCGCCATCCGCCAGCTCCGATCGCAACGGCCCAATTGAATCTGTCCACCGCCGCGCCATGTGCCATAGTGTCGTACCGGTGCCGGGCGCCGCGCGCGCCCTCTTTGGTCAACTTTACTCGTCGAGTGATTTTTATTTATCTGTACCTATTATTACTTCGCTTTCGCGACATCTATAATAAATGAAAATGACCAGTCTTACGCTGCCGATGATATGGGTCCCGAAATAATTTCTATCATCGAGCGAAATCTTGGCCATCTGGTAAGAAACATTTATCTAATCTAAATACTGTTTAACCAAATGGATTGATAAACACTGTATAACCTCTTTTTCATTTATTTTTTTAGATTAATGAAAATGAAATAATGTGCTCACAGTGCTTTGGAGTCATAATGTGTGTGAGATGTCAAATAATAGTGCACATGGAGATCATGAACTTCAGCATTGTCATGATAGCAATGTCTGTGTCCGGTGTAGGATGTCATTATTTAGGAGGCGTACTCATTCCATTGCGGAGGGTGCAGAAAGACAATTTATAGCTGCAACAATTGCTCCAAGAGAGATAAGTACCCCTCTTTTATTCATATGGATGGGGTAGGCACAAATGCAATGTTTCATAATTATGATGCAAGACAATGTCATTGCTAGTAGAAAATGAACTGAAACTATATCATTTCTGGGAATGTGCATATATAACAATAATTATATGACATAGAACATTGCCTAGGGCCCTAGGACAAGTCTATAAAAGTGATATTAAAATACTCTTACATAAATCTTGATAAGTTTATATTTATTATAAATGTTGTTATTTAAATAAATCTCGTTTTTTTGTTTTAGATACCTGAAGGTGGCTTATTATGTTTTAATTGTTGGACTCATACTCAGCGTACAATCCTCTACTAATAAGAGGTAGAATAAAATCAAGTCATAGCTCAGGATGAACCTATTATAATATATATTGTTGGCAAGGGAAGGATCAGGTTGGGATGTTAATATAATTAGTTATTATTGTAATTGCATCTCTGGACGACGGACAATGGGTTGCTGTGCTCACATAATGACCATCATGTGGTATTTTGGGTTGGGCCCGGCACCAAGAAAACATAGAAGCACCAGCGTCATTCCTGGATGGAATATTACTATGGGATGATGTGGATGATGAATAAATCATAAGTCTCAACAAGTTGTTTTATTTAAATGTATACCCTTAATGTCACTACATAGTATAAAGTCGATTCCTGCTGTCTGTCCCTGTTTGCTTAGATCTTTAAAATCATGCAATGGATTTTCATGTGGTTTTTTTAAATAGATAGAGTGATAAAAGAGGAAGGATAACATGCATAATATAGTAAAGATTGTACCCGTGCGGAGCCGGGGTGGGTCGCTAGTAATAGATGTAAAATAACAAAACTTGTTTCATATATTGTAAGTGCTCAGTTGGATTGGGTGTGGAATCCTTCACAGAATGGAGGTCTATGTCCTAGCAGAAGTATCAGCTTATAATATTCCCAACACAGCTAATGCTAAAGTAGACATTTATTGTCTTCTTCCTAGCTATTACTGTGTCATGTTAACTAGGTACTATAACAATAACTTGAAGTTGTTAGGTACTGCACATGCCACTGCTCCTCCTCGCGTCGTATTCCTTATTGCTGAGGGACGTGATTCCCCCGATGTGAAGTTACTTCCAGCTTGAAGATGCTTCGCCATCTGTTTCTGTCCTTGGCAGAATGAAGAGCATCGTGAAGTTTCGTTTCTTGACATTGAGATATAGGATAGATGATATAAGTGCCGCCGGTTACTATTCTATTATTTTTATTAAAACCTAAGATATTCGAGATCAATCATTGTTTTCTGCGATCTCTTTAGCCCAGCTTACACCTACATAAACATCAATCATATGTCAATGTCATTGTCAAAATGCCCTTTCGCTTATTACTGTCAGATCCACCATGTTTGATTTTTTGTCGAGTGTTGTTATCCTTGACAAAGTTAATTGAAAAGCACAATTCAACGAAGTGAAATTAAAGAAAATTAACAATTAAAAACGGTTTATGTATTAAAAAGCTATTTTTACATATGGTGTACATAGACTGGGCCCAGGCTCCATACATTTTTGGACCATCTCCTTTAAAGAATTCCCACGATTTCTCCAGGATTCCATCATCAGATCCTGACTTGATGATCATGGGACCAATTCTAAGGTGTACTCCAACGACCATTTATATCTAGACTCCTAATCACAGGCGACCGATGTCTGTCAACACATTAGGTAAAAAAGTCTTATAAACGTCCTGACTCGACCACTCCTGTGAGTCCCCTCGTCGCACTGACCTTGAGTTAACCAAACAGAACGCAGTACCCCGTCCCCGTTAGCCAATTAGAACGCAGTACCCCGTCCCCCTCGCTACGTCGTACCTCAGCGACTTGACAGAATAATTTTCGTTAGTCAGATCATGAGGCGTCTAGATATAAATGGTCGTTGGTGTACTCTTTCAATCAAAAGAATAATTTTCAAAATCGGTCCAGGCGTCTTTGATAAACCGGTGAAAATAGATAAAAAAAAGATTACGACGAATTCAGAACCTCCTCCTTTTTTTTTTGAAGTTAGTTAAAAATGTCTAGTTGACAATAAAAACCTACCTATCCCCAAAACATACCCACCTATAATAGCTGTTTAAATAAAGTTGACAAACTTACATTTGCAGTTGAAGAACATGTTCTCCGATACATTTTGTGTAGGAAAATATGTTATCCAAGTACGTTTCATAAGTTGGTCGACTATTACTCGTAAACTTGTAAAGCCTACTTAGTCATGATAATTTTCTTTTAAACTTCGTTATACATAATTATAGACTTCTTCTTCTTCTTCCTGCCCTTATCCCATTCTACTTGGGGTCGGCGCAACACGTTTTCTTCTTCCATTCTTTCGACAGGCCTGTTGGTCTAGTGGTTAGTGACCCTGACTGCTATGCCGGAGGTCGTGGGTTCGATTCCCACCCAGGACAAATGTTTGTGTGATGAGCACGATTTGTTCTGTGTCTGGGTGTAATTTATCTATAATATGTATGTATTTAGAAATATATAAGTATTTTTATCAGTTGTCTATTAATACCGGCATGGATCTTGAGCGCTGGCCTTCACCTGCGCAGAAGTGAGTTATTAGGTCCCTTTGGTAGATGAATGAGGAACGGGGGCGGGGAAAGTGTCGTGATTGGCCCGCGTAACGTGCCGTAGCGCATCGCGTCATAGCCGCCACTCGGGATTCGTTGTTTTGTACGTTTTATTTGTTTTATTGTGCGTTTCATTTGTCGATAAGTGTACGATGCGCAAAGCCATCCCCACTCGTACGGCGAGCGCTCAAGAACCGTGCCGGTTACTGTAGTACCCATAACACAAGCTCTGATTAGCTTGGGACTAGATGGCGTTGTGTGATAGTTGTGGAATATTATTATTATTATTATATTCTCCTTAATTGAGTATGAAATATCCCTAGACCGTGTTGATGTGTGTATTTCACAAACGAATCTTTTTATCAAAAAAATCTTAATTGAAACTATATTTTTTAAAGGCCTATTTAATGATACCCCACACTAAGGGGTACGCGAGAAAAAAAAAACATCCCCACTTTACGTGTACAGAAAGTACCCTAAAAAAATATTTTACGAGATTTTATTTTACCACTTTTTTGGCGCAACAAATCCGTACCATATTTACACCAAATTACAGCTTTCTAGTACTGGGCGTCTCTGAGTTAAGCTGTGGACAGACGGACGGCCGGACGGATATGGCGAAACTTTAAGGGTTCCTTTTTGACTACGGAACCCTAAAAATCGGCCCTACTCTAGAAGGAAAAACACTACATTTCTCTTTCTTGACAGAAAAATATAGGATCCGTTGCCCGCTGTCTTGCTGTTCAATTTCTCTATTTCGAAGGGCATTTTAGGCAGATGTTTTTTGCGCGGTTTGGGTGAGTTGTATAATTAATCTGTGGTGTGGTGGTTTGTGGGCTTTTGTCACTGGCTTTTGTGGGTTTGTGTCTGTTAGTGTCTGTAGTCTGTGGTAGTTTGGCTTGTTTGTGGGTTTGTGTCTGTAGTCTGTGGTAGTTTGGCTTTGTGGGTTTGACTTTGTGTAGTGTGTGTCGTGTATTTTTATTTAATTTTATCCTGAAATACAGTTTAATTATTTCTTGTGATGTAGAGGACGTGCTAAAAAAAGAAGCAAAATGTCGCTCGAAATCCCGTTGATGAGCACCGATGAGGTGATTGCGATTGATTGATACGATATTACAATTTACTTCTTATCCGTTTCAAAGTGTCAGTGTCGTAATCAAATTTTAATTTTGTTTATTTAGGTGATTGAATTAGATCCAGAGCAGTTACCTTCTGGGGATGAAGTGCTTAGTATATTGCAACAAGAAAGATCTCAACTTAATGTCTGGATCAATGTTGGTGTAAGTAAGCTTAACCTCAAAAAATTTGTTTTTGTACGTAGCCTGTAGAATTTAACACGTAGCCCATGAACATTGTAACACAGAAAACACTGGAACCGAATTCCGAATGCTTAGTTTTTATATTTAAAATTTAAGAAAAGATGTTTTTCTTAAATTTTCTCCGTTTTTCTTAAATTTACTCCGCCCCTAAGACGACCCACTGACCAAAACATCTAAGAACAGTTCAGTCTCGTTTTGAATATCAGAATTAAATTGATTGGAGTTAGCCCAGTATGAGTTGAGCTATTTAGTTACTAATGCGCTTTGACCCGTTGACCTGTTGCGATTCTATGAAAGTTTAAGAAAATATGAGCTTGTCTGATTAGAAAGAGGTGGCTGATATACATAGCCTTGAAAAGAGTTGGGAGAAAGCATTAAGCATCCCTTTATTCAATGACTATAAGCCAAGCCAATATGTTCATCACTATTCTTAGCCAATATTTCGACGGTCCCTATGTACAAACGGACATGTTAAAAACCGAGGTTTACAGGAGAGCATCTGTAATGTTCAAAGTGCTCTAGGAACAAGTCTATGTGTACATAGAATTGAATCAAACCTCTGTATAAAAAATTCTATGTGTACATAGAATTATTTCTAGGGCAGTTTGAACATTAAAAACACTCTCCTGTAAGCCTCACTTTTTGACATGTGTGTTTGTATTTAGGGATTGTATATACTGCATCACTGCTGCGTCAAATGCAAGTAAGGGACAGCAGTCTCCTGATCATTGTTGCTAGCAAGACGGAAGGTCATCTAATGAGTACCTGTGTTCAATGCCAGTTATTGTTGCCATGTGTCTCCAAGAGATGGCCTGATTGATGTAGGATTATGTAAATTAATTAGTGATGTAATAAAATTTTTGTTGTTGTTTAATAATAGGATATACAAAGTAATACAAACATACTTTTTAAGTAATACTAACAAGTTATGGATTTATGTGCCAGATTTAAAGAATAAATAAAATAAAATATTTTTCTAGAGTTGCAATGAAATGAACTGTATAAATACTCGATTATAAAAAAAAATTGTCTAGTAGCGTAAAATCTTTTCGAACCCATTAACCTGTGTACGCAGGGTTGGAAAAAAACAGTTTTTTTTTTAAATTTTATAAAACAAGCAGTTAAAATTGTTTTTTTTAGTTTAGGTCATTAGTTCAAATTAATTCGACTATGTTTCATTTCTAGACTAGATCTTTATAAACTCGCCATAATAAATTAACTATTTACAAAAAAAACGATCAAAAGGTAAACATTTATTTGAATGTTGCGTAATCAATACCTACTGTACGCTTCACATTCACCCTGTATGTTCTACTGTTGATTTTTAAATTGGGGACTTTCCTAGCGGGAACGGCGGCAGCGACTGCGTCGCATAGTTCAAAGGTAATTCCCTAGCGGCGGGGAATTACCTTTTATCTATGAACTATTCTACTAATAGGGGAAACACCAATAAATTATATATAAAACAAAAATATTTTAACCATTAATCCCTTAATGCTTTAAATTTTTTTCTTTAACGCCTGTTAAAGAAAAAAATTTACCAACATTAGAGTTCGATTATGATTATTTAATAACTGATGTTATTTTTTAATGAAAATTGTTACAATTTTAATGGTTTCAAATTGAAATTATTTTGTGGTAATGTTTCAAAAATAGGTGGTGTCTCATCTCATACAAATCCTGGTACTTAGACATTTGTTTGAATGAATAAAATACTAATCAAAAAAATGTTTTAGTTATTTACAATGCCAATTTAAGTTCAAAAATATAACATAGCAATAGTATAGACTAAACTGGTTCTATGTTGAACTATTCAGACTCTAATTTTAATTTATTGTCATTTTATATCCTGTCATGTGCCATGTAAAGTAGTTTTTAAACATGTTTTTTTTTTATTGTTTTATACAATGTTTTAAACTAGTTTTAATCTTTGTTTTTAAACATGTAATAAAAAACACTGTTTAATTTCAAATTGTTTTAAACACTGTTTTAAACAAATGTGTTTTAAAACAACTTGTTATAATCATGCCAACCCTGTGTGTAAGTGTTAGTACTCATCCTTCCTTTATTTCAGCTCGCATACTACAAACAAAAGAAGATCGATGACTTCCTTAAAATCCTGGAGGCGTCCCGTACGGACGCCAACATTGACTATAGGGACTTTGAGAGGGATCAAATGCGAGCCCTCGACATGTTGGCCGCATACTATGTCCAAGAGGCCAACAAAGAAAAGTTGAAAGACAAGAAAAAAGAATTGTTCACTAAAGCAACTCTTCTCTACACAATGGCTGATAAGATCATCATGTATGATCAAGTGAGTTATTATTTAACTACATATATTAGAAAAGCTTTAACAGGTTAGTGTTATATTGCTTGAGATAAAAATAAGTATGGTAATTAATGTTCAACCCTAAATTGTTGTTTACGTCTAGAACCATCTTCTTGGCCGAGCCTACTTCTGTCTTCTCGAAGGAGATAAAATGGAACAAGCTGATGCCCAATTTAACTTTGTACTCAATCAGTCCCCCAACAATGTTCCCTCTTTACTCGGAAAAGCCTGTATTGCATTCAATAGGAAGGATTATAGGGGAGCATTGGCATTTTACAAGAAAGCCTTGAGAACAAATCCAGATAGTCCTGCTGCATTACGATTGGGAATGGGACATTGTTTCATGAAGCTAAATAACCAAGAAAAGGCCAGGTAAGATTTATTATTATATATTTTGATTTTTTTTATTAATTTTCAAGAGCTACTTTTTGCTTGTCAGAGTTGTACTGACTTAAATCCACCATACGTTCTTGGGTCATGGCTACCCGATAGTCCAACAACCCCGGCAGGCATATTTATATGGCCTACAACTATTTGTTCTGGGTTTGTGTATTTGCAAATGCTACCATAACACATGAGAAATTCTTAGTCCGTGGGAAGCCAATGCTTTATAAAAATAAAAAACATGCTTCTATCTTTTTTTTTTCTTTTTAGGATGGCATTTGAGAGAGCATTACAACTAGACCCACAATGTGTTGGTGCCCTTGTCGGTCTGTCTATCCTCAAATTAAATCTACAAGAGAATGAGTCAAACAAAATGGCTGTGATTATGTTGTCAAAGGCTTATGCCATTGATCCCAAGAACCCCATGGTCTTGAACCATTTGGCTAATCATTTCTTTTTCAAAAAGGTGAGTTTAACATGGAAGATTACTTTATTTGTAGAAATAGAAGAAACACTCTTTGTTGTTAAAAAAAAAAACATCAAATGAGTCCCTCCATCTGTGGGTGGAGCAGAAAAGGCTGTCAAACTCTTACTGACTAAAAATCCACCCTTTTCTTCATTTGCCAACAGTATCCTGCTTAGACAGTTTCTTGAAAACTATTTTTTTTTTACATATAAAAGAGCAAGAACATAAAAAAAACCGACGTTCTTTTAATCTATGCTACTATTGCATTTTTGTTCTATTAATTTCATGACTTAAAAGATACATCCTGTAACAGATGCAGGAAAAATTTTGGCTATTTAATTCAAACTACACTATTTTCTTTTAGGACTACAGCAAGGTCCAACACTTAGCCTTGCATGCGTTCCACAACACTGAGAATGAAGCCATGCGAGCAGAAAGTTGTCACCACCTCGCTCGAGCATTCCACGCACAAGGTGACTGTGACCAAGCCTTCCAGTATTACTACCAAGCGACCCAGTTCGCACCGCCCAACTTTGTGTTACCTCACTATGGACTTGGGCAGATGTATATCTACAGAGGGGATACGGAAAATGTAAGTGATTTATTTTAAATTTAGAATTAGGGACTTTACCCATGGCGCGATGCGATTCGACTGATTCCAACTTCAAGTGAAAATCAACCTTGTTACCAAGAAATAATGATACAATTCGATTGACTTGACGTCGTAGTGGCGATCGTGTTTTGTTTTTCATCTAGTATAATAACGTGTTTTATGTCGTAGTGGTAAAGTTTATTTCACTTGTAGTTGGAATCGGTCGAATTGCAATCGCGTCGCGCTGTTAATCCAGGTTATAACCTATCTGTGTATTAAACATCAAATCCATGTAGTAGTTTTTGTGTGAAAGAGTTACTAACTTCCGTCCATCCTCACATTCCCAGTTTTTTTAGATAACTATAAAAAGTTAGGACTATTATTTAGATTTCTCTCTCTTTAGATTAGACAGTTTTTGGAACAGAAAATTGGAATAAATTAGATGAAACATGAACTCCTTTTACCATTGTTACTAACAAATATGGATGATTCTGAAATAAATGTTTTTATTTTTATTATTTATTATTATTTCCCTCGTAAACAGAACAGTGTAGGCTCCAACTGCAATGATTCTTACTTATTTATTTAGGGTCACGGTGCTTGATGCATGTACGTAATGTCAATTATGTGTTTGATACTTATCCATTCAATTTCATTGTTTACCCATAAAAAAAAAAAAACAATTTGTCTGTTTTAGGCAGCCCAGTGTTTTGAAAAAGTACTGAAAGTTCAACCAGGGAATTATGAAACAATGAAGATTTTAGGTTCCCTGTATGCTAACTCACCATCACAGTCAAAAAGAGATATTGCTCGACAGCATTTAAAGAAAGTCACAGAACAATTTCCTGATGATGTGGAAGCTTGGATAGAACTGGCTCAAATATTGGAACAAAATGATTTGCAGGTGAGAACTTTACTAAATTTATTCATTCAAAATCTTGGCCACAAGATTGGTCTCCAAGTTGGCCATCTAATTCCAACATTTCTTCACGTTTTAGGGTTCTCTAAACGCGTATAGTACTGCAATGAAGATCCTCAAAGAGAAAGTGAATGCAGATATCCCGGCTGAAATTCTAAACAATGTTGCTGCCCTGCATTACAGACTCGGAAACTTGAATGAAGCTAAAAGTTACTTGGAAGAAGCACTTGAAAGGTACAGTTAAAATTACTATGGCATATCCATTGGTGGCCCAGCGGTTCAGACCCACACAGGCGCTTGCTGCATGACGCGATGCGACGCAATGCGACCGATTTCAACTACAAGAAGTGAAAATCATCCCTGCCACTACGACGTATGATAAAAACACCCACAAAAAAGGGTAAAATAACCTACAAAATAACTTTTCTTTCAGAAGTCGGTGCCTTTATTTTTTTTTCATTTCAGTGTCTTTTTTGCCACCGACTTCTGAAAGAAAAGTTATTTTGTAGGTTATTTTACGAGGGATTTTGCTATTGTCTTGGTGAGATTAAGCACGCGATTCTTAACCTCTCTTAGTATTTTGATAACAAAAACTGTTTTTAGTGTTGTGGCTATTGTGTTGTATAAGTGTTGTGTTGTCTGGTTTGAGTATATAGTTATAAGGTTAGTATTTTAAGCTTTTCGGCACTCATTTCCTAAGGAAATGAGTGCCGAAGAACCCCCTGATGGGGGTGGAGGGACACCTCCAGATATGGAGGTTGTGGAGTGTTCCCAAAACACTGATTACGCAAGACTCGACGTTAGGAAGCGCCCCGGAGCTCCTGAAATTTTTGTTGACGCGAAAAGAAATAAGCCGCCGTCTGACTCAATTCAGTCTGTATTTACTAAGCCAGGTTTTGAGAATGACTCTAAAATACTCTATAGCGAGAGTGACAGAGCACCCTTCACCGTATTTGTCTCTAGAGTGGAAACAGACCCTAAGCAAGGCCTAACCTTAAATTCTCTTAAGTTTGCCCAATTTATTTTCAATAAAGGTTTTAAAGGTGTAGTCCAAGGCAGTGTCAGGTCTTTGGGCCGTAACAGGATGTCTATTGACTTTACGACGTTCAGTGATGCCAACAACTTTGTTACCAATCCCATTCTAATGGAAAACAAATTCTCTGCAGTTATCCCACGCTTCCATGTAAGTCGCATGGGAGTTGTTAGGGATATTCCTACTGACTGGACACTGGAGGAGCTAGTGACCGGCATAGAAACCCCTCTTAACTGTGGAGAAGTTATAAGGGCTAGAAGGCTTAATTTTAAAAATAAAAAAGAGGACTCGGTAACTTGGTCCCCATCCTCTACAGTAGTGCTAACTTTCTCTGGCCAGATTCTCCCAGAGAAAGTTTTCTGTTACAATGTCTCCCTCCCTGTCTCTATTTACCATCTCCCCACAATCCAATGCCGCAACTGCTTGCGATTTGGCCATATAGCAGCTCAGTGTAGATCTAAGCCCCGTTGCTACCGTTGCGCTCAACCTCATCCTGGAGATAGCTGTAATGTTCCCGACTCACAGGTCTCATGTCTTCTGTGTGACAGTGGAAGCCATAAGGCCATTGATAATAAGTGCCCAGAACACTCAAGACAGAGGTCAATTAAAATGGTAATGTCTCAAGAAAACTTAAGCTACCGTGAGGCTTCAGTAAGGTTTCCCCGTCCCCGTAAATTACCATACTCTAATGTTACAGCAGGTCCCTCCCAATCTAAACTATCACAAGCTCTTCCTTCCGTAGACCTTCTCCTCTCGCCCCCTCTTAACACTCCTTCTCCATATGCATCCCCTGCTAAAACCTCTTATACCAAAACGGTTTATCGTTCCCCAAGACCTAGACCAGAATTGGGCAAGTCCTACGATACCCAAGCCCATCGGTCTTTCACCTATACTCCTAATTCTTCTCAGCCTAATGGCTGTGCTCTGAATGCCTCTTATGTTGAAACCACTCCTCTTCCCACTCCTAATGACAATCTGATAGAGCTTCTGACTTGTTCCCTTATAAATATCTTGTCTAAATTTAGTGACGCAATACCGGACAATGTCGTTGTATTAGTTCAACAACTCCTCGAATCCTGGACTCGCCAAAATGGAAAAAATCCTTCAGTGGAATTGTAGATCAATTCGCACAAAAAAACATGATCTAATCTATCTCATAAATAGATATAAACCCGTCGTCTTTGCTGTGTCGGAGACATGGCTCAGGCCTGGTTCTCTTTTTAGGGTTCCTGGTTACTCATGTCTTCGGGATGATAGAGATGACGGACGGGCGGGTTGCGCCCTATTGGTTAGCAGATCTGTCACTTTTTCCCAGATTCCTCTTCCTCATCACGATCTTGGTCTACATGTAGTGGCCATTAGAGCCATGAATATATCTTATGTATCTGCCTACATTCCACACCCCAATGCTAATATTTTGTCTGAATTTAACTCTATCCTTTCTTCTATTCCTGGTCCTTTGATTGTGTTAGGTGATTTCAATTGCCGTCACACCATTTGGGGCTCTCACTGTAATGACCCCTCTTCCAGCTTTTTGCTAGACCTTTTAGATGATCGCAACCTTTGTATCCTTAATGATGGATCTGCTACCCGTCGAGTTCCTCCTAACCAAAATATAAGTGTTCCTGACCTAACTTTCTCTTCCCCTTCTTTAGTATCAACTCTTTCCTGGTCTGTTCTCCCTAATTCATATGGGAGTGATCATTTTCCTATCCTAATTTCTTTTCCAAGTACTCACCCTCGTTCTACTCCCATCCAACCCCTACAAAAATATCGCTTACCCCAAGCTGACTGGCCTAAGTTCTTGTCCCATTTGGACGCAGAACTTCAGAATTTTCCCCAAATAAATTCATCGAACTCCCTAATCCTCTACAGTGATTTGGTTGAGTGTCTTTTGAGAGCAGCTGATTCGTCAATTCCTTTAAAAAACTCTGCCCGTCAACTAATACCTTCTCCACCTTGGTGGGATGCTGAATGCACTGAGGGCGTCCGTAAACGTAAAGAAGCAGAAAACTCCTTCTCTTCTAGTCTAGATATGCCTGCATATTTAAATTTTAAAAAGATCTCTGCATCTACCTGTAGGTTATTGGCAAGAAAGAAAAGAGGTGGCTGGCTCAAATTTTGTGAGTCACTGTCTCCACGTTCTCCAGTTTCCCTTGTGTGGAAAAAAATTAAAATCTACCGTAGAGCTTGTGACAGTCAGTCTCCCGATGTTGCTACGAATGACTACAGAACCTGGTTGGATGACTTTATATCCAAATTAGCCCCCCCTTTTGTTCCTAACTCTGACTGCCTTCCCACTACAGTTCCTCCTCCTTCCACTTCCTCTGATAGATTTGATGACCTTTTCTCTTATTCAGAACTTATTTGTGCCTTAGATCATCTTCGGGATTCTGCTCCGGGTGTTGATGGAATACCCTACTCCTTTATCTCCAAATCTTCTTCTAACTCTAAATTAATCTTTCTAAACCTAATCAATTCCTTTTTCGTTACGGGCCAAGTTCCAGAATCCTGGAAAACCCAAATAATCATACCAATTTTGAAACCTGGGAAAGACCCAAAAGATTCTACTTCCTATCGTCCTGTTGCCCTCTCTTCTGTCTTGGCTAAAATTATGGAAAATCTCATCAAGAACCGGCTCGAATGGATCTTAGAAAGTAAAGGCATCTTATCCAATTCTCAGTTCGGTTTTCGAAGGGGTATGGGAACTCTAGATAGCTTAAGTGTCTTCACGTCTGATGTCCGTATTGCCTTTTCCAAAAATGAAAGCGTTCTTGGTGTTTTTCTAGACATAGCTTCAGCCTATGATAATGTCCAACTTCCAATACTCAGGCAAAAGCTGCTACAGCTGAGTATCCCTGTGAGGATGGTCATCATCATTTGTAATCTCCTTATGTCCCGTTCTATTTCTGTACGTCATCAAAACAATCTCTCCCCATCCCGTCTAGTGTGGAAGGGCCTACCCCAAGGGTCGGTCTTAAGCCCCATCCTTTATAATATATACACACACGATTTGGAGTCTTCAGTGAACTGTTTCTGCAAAATCTTACAATATGCCGACGACATTGTTCTCTACTTTAGTTCAGCTTCCCTTTCAGAGGCCTCATCTCGCTTAAATTCTGCTCTCTACTACTTAAACCAGTGGTTGACCGACCACGGCTTAAGTTTGTCAGTTCCCAAATGTAATGCAGTTGTCTTTTCTCGTAAGCGTAATATTCCCCCTATTAGCCTTTATGTTGATAATGAACCTATTTTGTTCGGTGACAAAGTAAAATTTCTTGGCCTCATTCTGGACTCAAAATTATCTGGTCTCTATCACCTGGACTACATCTTAAAGAAATGTGAAAGAGGCGTTAATGTCTTACGTGCCCTTTCTGGTGTCCGATGGGGAGCTCATCCAACTTCCCAGAAAATCCTCTATAACGCCATAGTTCGTAGTCACTTTGATTATGGAACCTTTTTGCTGGAACCATGCAATAAAATAGCCCTTGCCAAACTGGAAAAGATTCAATCCAAGTGCTTGCGTATTATCACTGGTGCTATGAAATGTTCACCTATTAATGCCCTTCAGGTAGAATGTTTGGATCCCCCCCTTCACTTACGTAGACAATACCTATGTGACAGATTTTTTTATAAAGTCATCCAGAATAAATGTCATCCTCTCCTCCCTCTTCTTCGTACACTTTTTCAGTTAATCCCATCATCTCGTTATTGGTCTCATAAAAGTCCTCCACTCCTCGTTAACAGTTTCAGTAAATTAAATAATATGCACATTCCCTTAGTCCAGTTAAGCAGAAACCCCTTATTTGAAGTAAATTTTGATTCCTTAATCTTCAAACCAAAAATTATTTTTAACTTTGGTATATCCAAACTTGACCCTAATGCTAATATCAAATTCAATAGGATTCTGGCGGAGGACTGGCATGATTGGCTGACATTATTTACGGATGCTTCTAAGCTATCAGATAATAGTAACGTCGGTTCAGCTGTGTGGATCCCAAAATACAAAATTATTCTTAATTTTCGTAGTTCTGCTTTTGGTACTATATTCACAGGGGAAGCAATAGCTATTCTGGAAGCAGTCTTCTACATTGAATCACATGGACTCAACAAAAGCCTTATTCTCTCGGATTCTCTTAGCTGTTTACAGGATTTAATAAAATCACCTTTTCGCTCTCGTAACAATTCTCCCCTTATCCTAAAGATAAAACAACTCCTGTATAGATGCCATTGCTTAGGCATAGAGATTACATTGGCTTGGATCCCCAGCCACTCTGGAATTGTTGGTAATGAGAATGCGGATTCAATTGCCAAGTTAGCTACTCAGAATGGCATCGAATCTCATCCGTCTTGTTATCCCCGAGACCTGCTTTGTCTTGTTAAACCCGATATGATGAAGAGTTGGAATGAGCTTTGGCAAAAAACTCGAATATTGAAGGGAAGATTTTATGGCTCTATCCAACCATTCATTCCATCTAAATGTTGGTTCAGCAAACTAAAATTTTCTAGTAAATTAGCCACCTCTGTCATAATTAGACTCCGACTTGGGTTTGTTTGCACACCAGTTTTTTTGGCCAAAATCCATGTGAGGGACTCTTCTTTGTGTGAATGCGGTCTGGAGGAGGGTACTCTGGAACACTTGTTTTTTTCCTGTCCTCGTTTAACCACCCCCCTTTACGACTTACTCCCTTCTGATATTCCCCGCCCAATTAACATTCCTTTTCTATTATCCTTAGCCCATACCCCTGCAGTTAAAATCCTTTATAAATTTATTAGCATTAATAAAATCCAGTTGTAGGCGATATTTATATTTGGTCTATTTGTTCAATGTTCTAACATTTATCTTGTGTTGTTTTACTTCTACTAACCAAAAATGTTTTGTCCTTGTTTAGCATGGGGCCCCATGGATGCCACCGCTACAAATACTGATCAATAGTTGTGTAACAGTTTACGATCTTAATTTATCATACCTTGTCATTGGCAAAATCATCGATCGTCACCGATGGAGCCATAACCTCAAAAATTGAATTGAGGTTATTTTACCCTTTTTTGTGGGTGTTTTTGAAGGCGGTTGCATTTTTTTGAAAAAGTTTTTTATTTTACTCTTTTTAGTTTAAATATACAACCCAAATTCTTGTCAAATAAATCATTCTCTTACATGTGCACTAAAATTTTGTAATCCGTAGCACCGGTAACAACATCGCTCAAGTGCACAATAAGCTAATGGAATTCCCTATCTCAAAAACTACTGAACCGATTTTGATGAAACTTGCAGTATTCTGTAAGTTAAACAATACTTAGTACAAAAAAAAAAGAATTACTTAAATCGGACTTGTAGTTCCGGAGATATGCGAACACAAACTAAATCAGTCGCCTACTCCAAGCCGTTGAGGAGTTGTACCTTCCATCATCAGCTCATCCACCTGAGATGATGATTATCAGATGCAAATACTTGAATAGCTTTAGAAAATATATGAAAATGGTACTATGTGCCTATAAAAATTGAAGGTTGCCCTCGATTTCCCTGGGATCCCATCATCAGATCCTGACCTGATGATCGTGGGACCTCTTGGAAAGTATACCCTTTCAAACAAAAGAAAAATTTTCCAAATCGGTCCATGCGTCTTCGAGAAATCGGGGAACATACATAAAAAAAAAAAGATTCCGACGAATTGAGAACCTCCTCCTTTTTTTGAAGTCGGTTAATAAAACAAAACACGCTCGCCACGACGACGTAAGTCAGTCGAATTGCATCATTATATCGTAGCAGCAAGGACGATTTTTAGTTATTAGAAATCGCACGAATCGCGTTTGAGCAAGCTCAATTACTTTGTATAGTTTATTTTCATCACCACTGCTCTCAAAACAGTAAAACATAAGGAAAAAATCTCGAACAAAGCCGTATTTCTTCTTATTGTAAAAAATTCTAAGACATACATCTACCAATCCACATTGGGTCTGCGTGGTGGATTATAGCCCACTCTCTGTCATAGAGAGGTGGCCTGTGTCCCAGTTGTGGGAACATTATGGGCTGATTATTTTCTGATTATTCTGCTGCTATAGCCTTAACCAGTAAAAATACGCATTGTTTCAAAATGTATAATCCTATAACTTTTTTTAGAGAAAAAGCAGATGCTGAAACACTGGACGCTCAATATTACAACTCGATAGCAGTGACAACTATGTATAATCTAGCGCGACTGAACGAAGCGCTATGTATTTACAACAAGGCTGAGAAACTATACAAGGATATTTTGAAAGAACATCCCAACTACATTGACTGTTATTTGAGGTAAGAACAAAATTAAGAGAAATTCCTAGTGTGGGGAAACATTTATTTGAACACAAAACTTATTTCTTTTTTTTCGTCTTTGGCAATGAGTTGCTTGACTACTCTGCCAGTGTCATGTGGCGACGCGTCAGAAATAGGATGTGTATTCTGTTATATTTATATAAATATCCACTTAATTATCAAGTTTTAGCATGTAAAGTATCTCCAAGGACTTATTTATAGGAATGGGTTTATAAAGAAAAGCACAAAATCAAGACTAGGTATTTATTACCAAGCTACCTCCTTTCGCAAACCCTAGGTCTTCGTGGAGAAGAAAGGAGAAAGAAACTCCACGACAACATACATTATCAGTACACACATTTATAAAACAAACAATATCAGTAAAATTCCTAGTATAATACATATTAATTAACTTACATTTTTAATTGTAGAACATTAGGACACAAAGTATAACTTTCAGCATCACACACTTGGTTTCTCTATTATTATATCACATTGAATAAACAAGACACCACTTCGGACACGTCTTAACTCTTTGAACAGTAACAGCGGAATGACTACCGATTTGAGGGTACATCTATTTTTATAAACTTAGTATTTAAAACTAGCAGTCGCGACGGCTAGTTTTGAGGTAAATTTTTGTTGAAAAAAAAAAAGATTTTATACTACCTAGCCTACTCCTGAAATATTTAAAAAAAAAAAACATTTTAAAATCGGTAAGTACTTAAGAAAAATTTTAAGTAAACTCGGATTTATTCTCCACAAGGTTCTTAATTTGCTTGAATAGTTTTTTAAAATTTCTTTTCCCAACTACAGCGAATATCGTTAGCTTCCAGTACAGTACCAAATTAAAATCTGAATGTATACTTTTTTCTTGTCATCTATAGGTTAGGCTGCATGGCTCGAGACAAAGGCCAGATCTACGAAGCATCAGACTGGTTCAAGGAAGCCCTCAAAGTGAACACGGAGCACCCTGACACATGGTCGTTGCTAGGCAACCTGCATTTAGCGCAGCAGGAGTGGGGTCCGGGACAGAAGAAGTTTGAGAGGATTCTACAGAATTCTAGCACGTCGAATGATGCATACTCACTGATCGCTCTTGGTGAGTTACATTCTTATCATTAGAAGCTCGGGCGATCCTGCTACAGTTGATGTCTTATTATGCGATGAGTTTAAATTCTTTTCTATGAAACATGCAAGCTAACGCAATATATTTTCATTTTTAATAGAATCTATCTTAAAATATGGCTGTGCTAATACTTCTTTCCGGTTTTCTTCAGAATAGTTCTAATTATTGTGTATCAGTTGATGGCATTTTAAACCATAATGGATAATTATTATGAATTCCCTTTTTGTCTCTGTGGTCAATGAAACAGAAATACCAAACAACGCCTTCGATTTACATTTATCAATAGATTTGTAGTGTCAAAAAATTCATTCAAATGTTGTTTAATTTAAACAAGTGATTTGTAAAGTTTTTATTTATTTTATTTAGGTAATGTATGGCTCCAAACCCTTCACCAGCCTTGTCGTGAAAAAGACAGAGAGAAGAGACATCAAGAGAGAGCGCTCGCCATGTACAAACAAGTACTGAAGAATGACCCTAAAAATATATGGGCTGCTAATGGTATTGGATGCGTGCTGGCTCATAAGGTAAAGGAAACATCGAATTTTCAGACATTTTTTAATATGAGAGTCATTTGCAATGTCACTTGTGTTTAAGCTTTAGGGTGTTTTTATAAAGAAGCAGGTTTTCGGTAAAGATATATCGGAGTTTTAACCCTTTAAAAAAGCTTGCTCTGTCTGTCTATGACTGTTGAGGTAACATCAAGAGGGAAAGTGCTAACTTTCTTGAAATATTTTAGTGATTATAACCCTTACTAGATTGTAATAAGAGTGCTATTTACTGGACGCGATATCTTAAGTTTCTTGTTTTTTAAAGGGTTGTGTGAACGAAGCTCGCGACATATTCGCCCAAGTGCGTGAAGCGACGGCCGACTTCCCCGACGTATGGATGAACATAGCACACATTTATGTTGAACAGAAACAATACATTAACGCTATACAGATGGTGAGTGGAATTATGACTAAGTACTAATATTATGTTCATTTTCAGTATTTTTTATTTCAATTTCAATATAATTCAATGTCCTCAAAATTATTCGCTTTAAACAAGATTCTAAAAATTTCTTTAGCATGTTTGAAACATCATCATTATCTTCTTGCCCCTACCCCATTTTACTTGTGGTTTGTGCAACAGGTTTTTTTCTTCTATTCTCCCCTATCAGACGTCACAGTGTCATTTACTCCTTTTTTTGTTTCCTTTTTTCCCTATAAACGCAACGCGTATTACGGCTTCATTGCACCCCATAACCGTGTATCATCATCATATCAGCTGGAGGATGTCTAATGCCAAACATAGGCCTCGCCTATAGACTTCCAGTAGGCATAGTAATCGATTATGAATTTGTGCAGTACGAGAACTGCGTCCGCAAGTTCCGCATGCACCACGACGTGGAGTGGCTAACGTGGGTGGCGCGCGCGCAGACGTTAGCGGGACGAGCGACAGCGGCGCGGGCCTCGCTGCTGCGCGCGCGTCGCGTGGCCCCACACGACGCCGCGCTCATGTACAACACGGCGCTCACACTGCGACGTCGCGCCGCCATAGTGTTGAAGGACGACCGCTCAGACTTGCGACTGGTGCTGCGTGCTGTACACGAGCTGCACGTCTCGCACCGACACTTCACCAGACTGGGTGGCGTGGAGGTAAGCCCCGATATATCTACATTTTCCGTGTTATTTACTTTGCAAATATAACCTTGTTAGGACTTCTTCTGCAGCAAAAACACTCCTCGGATTTGGAAAGGGCAGGGACTGAAGTTGCCGCTGCACTCATGACTTGAAGAGTCGGCCGGCAGAGCGTGCATTCAATATACTCTTTAGATTTTCTCTTGATTCACATCACCAGAGGGTTACGATAACTAATCAGTGAATCACTTGTTAGCGAAGTCGTTTTATTATTGAGTTTCACATTTATTTTTACGGATAATCTCGGGAGCAGTAAAGGTGCCGGTTCGCGTGCGACACGAGACAGCGACAGGAGACCGCGACAGTACTTAACATTAGGCAATGTATTAGCGGCAGTTCGCGAGTGAGACAGCGGCAGCGTCAGGAGACAGATACGGTAGCAATCTTCGGTCGCGGTCTCTTGTCGCGGTCTTGCGCACGAACCGGCACCTTTACGCGTACCTGTGGCGCGAATTTCAACAATTTGTTTCTGTTTTCGCCGCAAGAATGCGGGAGCGCTGCGCGAGAGGTTAGCGTTGACCGCAGTTATGGCGGTAAATTTAAATTAGGCGGGGAAGGAATAGGATAGGATATTTTGGGATAGGTTTAATGTTTATCCTAACTTTAATTATTACATTAACATGTTTAACATGACTTTATCTTGCAGGCGGGTGAAGGAGCAGCTCGGCCAGAAGCAGGAGCTGCAAGCGCGGCGGCAGCTGAAGCGCGCACGTGTGCTGACCTACTGTCACAGGCACAGTGGCACGTGGCGCGTGCACGCAGGCAACACGACGAGGAGGTCACGCTCAGGGACCGACAGAGGGAGCAGAGAGAGGCCTTCCGCAGGCAACAGGTATATTAACAGGGACAATTTTGCATAAATAACAGGCCTTGCTTGCCAGGCCAGGCTAGATTGGGCTTCCAGCAGCTGGGGCGGTAAGTCCCCTCTTTATGGAGTGGTGGATAGACACCACGACACCCTCACCTTCCGCTTAACACAAGGCCTCATCAGCCACAGTTGTTTTGGGAGAATCTTGTGTCGAATTTGGTGGCAGCGTACCACCGCTAGGCTCATCTGGAGGACACGGTGAAGCAAACGGTAGAGGTCTACCCCGCTTGGGCAAAGCACTGCCGTGTAAGAGCGGAGGCCATAGGGGGCGACGACATGGCATATCAAGCAAAGTGGCACGAAAAGCAGCCACCTTCAAATGCGAAGCAGTAATATGATGGTAAGAAGAGGCTAACCTCTTCACGCACGCAGCGGGAGACGGGTTCGAATGTTCAATCCCATCAAAAACCCCCCATTCCATAATCTAAAACCTTGCTTTAATCAACTGCATCTCATAAACATTTATCTAACAGGAAGACGAGCGCAAGCGTCGCGAAGAAGAACAAGCAAAGAGTACAGTGGAGATGTTACAAAAGCGTCAAGAGTACAAGGAAAAGACAAAGAACGCGCTACTGTTCGCCGACATGCCGTCTGAGAACAAGTCTAAAGGCGGGCGCGGCAGGAGGCGGGACGAGTATGTGTCTGATTCACCAAGCAGCGGGAATGAAGGACCTAGGGAAGATGGGTAAGTGGAATGAAAAAAGAAACTTGTATTTCAAGTCGATTGTGTTGCTTAGTAGTTTGTCATGTTAATGTCAGCATCAGTAGCAATCATTAAGTAGATCCTCAAAGATGCAGGTGCACATAATTTCAATTTTAAGGTATCGGGAATGTCACCAAACGTCTCACGATGTTTTATACAAATACTTTTACGCGAGACGGGAGGGACTGTCAGACTCGTATCAACTAAAATCCACGGTGATCCGTCAATAGCCCTTTACGTTAAAGTAATCACCGGAACTACTGAAACGATTTTATTAAAATGCTTTCCCCATTAGAAAGCTATACATAGGCTATACTTTATTGTTATAAAATATAGCACCTGTGCGACGACAGCAAAGGTCGCTAGTTATTCATATTGCAATGTTATAAGTTATTATTTAAACAGTAAAGATGATGTTCAAGTATCATATCTTCAAATAATTAGATAGGACGTTTTAAATCACAATGTATGAAGTATAAATCACGTAACCAACAATATATTTCCAGTCGCGAGCCGAAGCAACGCAAACGCAAGCGTGAGCCGGGCGAGGGTCGCAAGGGCAAGTCACGTAAGAACAGACCGCGCGGCTCGGGGAGTGATAGTGACCCACCTAAGAAGAGAGGACGGAAGAAGGTCAGTTGTTTAATAATAACCCTGAAGATGTTTCACAGTATTCAGGAAAATGTGATATGCAGATGTCGGAATTAGTAAGTAGTTATTTTAGTACTTGCATCGAAATGTTGATATTATTATGGATCTTCCCGGGATTTGTAATAGACAATCTCGTGTGGTAAACAGTATTACAAATTATAAAAACATCAGAGATAGATTAAACAAATAAATTGTGTGAAAGTAAATAAATTTTTAATTAATAAATCACGGGCTTTTTCTGCTCTTTAAAAGTTATTCCGGGATTTGGGGCACATCCACTTTATTCTTTCGCTGTATGAAATCAGTGTAATTACATGAATATCTCTACCTAATTTTGATAAGTCTATCTCAATTGTATGAATAGAGCACTATGCTAATTATGGAAGATCGCATAATTTAGGTAGCTGTCAAAACGCGATTCTCCCGATAGATTTTGTATGACGAAAACAAACTTATCATTAAAATTCATTGATTTCAGAGCTACTAAAATTTTAACAGTTTTTAAAGTTAATCGGGTTTTCAAGCTTAAAATAAAGTATGTTTTTAGGGAAATTGATTATGTCTTCCAGATTTTGTAAAATTATTTGTTTGGAACATTCTATCAATTTTTTTTGGCGGTGTTTACTGTGTGCTGTTGATGCTTCAATGTCTGTCTGATTTTGCCAATTACCAGACTAAACAATTTATTTATAAACAGGGTGAAAAAGGTATCGGCAAGAGGGAAAAAGCACGAGCCGCGAAAGCTGCCGACGACAAACTTGGCGCGAAACAACGCGCGAAGATCGTATCCAAGGAAACTATATCGACTTCCGAATCCGAATCTGACAACAACTCAAGGAAGTCACGCAGCAGAAGTCGTAGTGGAAGTGGAAGCCGGAGTGGTGGAAGTCGAAGTCCGCCCGCTAATAAAGGACGTAAAAGGATTATGTCTGCATCGGATAGTGATAGGTAAGAATATCCTTCAAGAACTCGATACTAGTAATTGTTAATTTCTAAGTATTTTTTTGTAATTTACTAAGGTTTTTAAACCACTCTCAACTTTACCAGTGCCTATGATTAAACTAATAATATCACAAAATAATATAAAACAAAGCCCCGTTGCGTCTGTCTGTTCTCAATAAACTCAAAAACGTTTGAAACGGATTTTTAAGCGAGTTTCACTAATAAGCAGTGGCTTAATAAAGCTTAGGCTTATTTTGTTATGGTTAAAGATATGGAAAAAACATTTATCCCCGCTAAAGGACACCAATGGCTAATAAAAGGGTTTAAGGGTATTTTTTATTATTATTAATAGACACGCATTATAAATTAACGCATTTATTTTTCAGATCAAGATCGAAATCTAAAAATCGAAGTCGATCGAGGTCAGGTTCGGCCAAGAGTCGTTCGAGGTCAAAAAGCAAGTCACGTTCAAGGTCTAAATCTAAAGGCAGATCTAGGTAAGGCTCGTTTTTTTTTTATTTTTTACTAATACTTTGAAGTCACTGACAGTAACAAATATTTTAAGTCCACTTCAATAAGGTCAAGTTTTAAGTCCTTCATAATTAGCATAACTTGCTTGATTTTTCAGGTCCAAGAGTGCGTCAAGGTCAAAAAGCCGTTCTAGATCTAAGAGCAGGTCAAAAAGCCGCTCCAGATCCAAGAGCAGGTCTAAAAGCCATTCCAGATCTAAGAGCAGGTCGAAAAGCAGATCTCGTTCGAAGAGCCGTTCACGGTCCAAAAGTGTTTCCAGATCAAGATCCAGGTAAAGAAAACTTATGTATTTTATTATCATCCTCCAACAAAAAAAAACCCCTTTGAAAGTCCTAAACGCAAATTTTGATCTGCAGGTCAAAGAGCAGATCCCGTTCAAAATCCAAAAGCGTATCAAGATCCAGATCGCGTTCAAGATCTAAAAGCGGTTCCCGAAGCAGATCCGGTTCTCGAGCCGGATCTCGCGCGTCCCGATCTAGGTCGCGTTCCGGATCACGGTCAAGATCCGGTTCCAGAAATTCGAGACCAGACACACCGGTATCCAGAAAATCCGTATCCGCTAGTGAAGACGAAGCTTAGATTAAGTTGTAAATATTTTAGTTATAGTGTTGCCTTTAATTTTCTTTACCTACGCGGTAGGAATGTTCTTTATTTTCAGTTTTGTCACTAGTAAAAAATTTTTGCAATATGTATTTTCCTTTTTTTTTAAGCTTGTAGACAGGTAATGAATCTATTACGCAGTATTTATGAGACCAGAAAATATTAATAAATTATTAAACATCAGTCGAGTAGTGCACCTTGTGTTGCGCTGCCGGTTGTTTATCTATCGTGTGACGCTTTAGGCTGCGGTTCCACTGAGGTGAAGCGGAGCAGAGCGGAGAGCAATGAGGACTAATCTGAGCAGTTCCAAAAATGTCCGCTTGGGCAGCGCCACTGCCTCTGGAGACCTGTCAAACTATCAAACTACAGAGTACTTTTATTATAATGGCTTGAAATCAACATCTCTTCTCCACTCAAGCCATGTGATTGGTGAATCGCTCTCCGTTCCGCCTGAGTGGAACCGCAGCCTCAACCAAAATAGCCGCCCTCGCCTTCGAAAACTTCTTAAAAATCCTGTATACATCTCCGTATGTATGTTTTTCCGACGGCCCACCCCACGTAACGCGCCCGCGTGTCCTTGAACGAGACCTAATTCTTTTATATTGTAGCTTTCCGTCTTTATTTATATTTTTAAAACTATAACTTCTATAGCTTCCTAAACCATAATGTCCATTATCTTCCACTGTAATGAATAAAATAGGCTAATATGTTACATACCTACTATTTCTTTGGTCAGCGCAGATCACCGGAGAGGTTGTAAAGTGAAAAATTCAATAACCTCAACTTTTTTTATCGTATCGCCCTGATACTGTATTTACTAGTAATAAATGCCTGTTTTAAGGATTCAGAACAAAGATTGTAGAATTCACTTTCGATCTCATCGACGATTTGTGTTGACACTTCTTGTCAAGTTTTTAAAATTATTAATTTAGCTAAAAAACACTTTTTTTGTAAAAAAAAATGATGAACTTCATAAAATATCTTTTCTTCGGCAGCATTTGATTTTAAAACGGATGCGCATACATGACCGTACATGTGTAAACGGACTATAGCCGTATCTTTATAATGTTAATGTTTTCTTCGACTGTTTGAACTTCAAGTTGTGAGCTCTGTTTTATTTAACCCTTGTCTTTTGTTCCGATATTTTAAAGAGCAATGATTATATACAAACAAATAAAAATATAAAATACCATTATTGTGTTTATTTTTGCTATTTGCCTTTTTGAAGACAACCGAGAAGAATAAATGAGGAAAAAAAAATTAGGATCAAACAAAAGTACGAAATCATGAAAACATTGTATATTTAAGTCCGAATTTAGAGTACATTTTTTAATTATTCGCAGTTTACATTCAAAAACCCAATGTTCATACATAGTTTTATTATTGTGTTTAGCGTTTAAATAACATGCAACAATATAATAAATAGCTTAAATATTTTACATATAACATAACACAACCATCATATTGGTGAAATAACTTCATTTGTTAGAAACTTTTACGAAACAATAATTATTACATAATAATAATACAACTTGTATGGGTGAACACTGAAAAGATTGAGCTCACTGTGTATCCAAATTCTTTAAAACAATCATATGAATGGATTCTAATGTGACTTATGTATGATATTATGTATAAATATTGTCGACATCCACGTTAATAAAATAGTACTGACTGGAGACTGCTCTGTTAAAAATAGCTCACTGTTACTTGGGTTAAACTGTAGACAGTTTAAAACAAAGAATCAACTATTGAGTAGTTGATTCTTTGTTTTAAACTGTAGACCAGTACAGTATTTCACAATCTTTTCATATTCACAATCATGGGCGTACCCACTGTGGAGCATTTGCCCCACGCATAAGGTGAAAGTGTAATATCACATAAAAGTGATCAGTTCATAAAAGAAGACATTAACCTCTGCCCCATCTCTTGAAATTGCCGGGTACGCCCATGTTCACAATGAACAGGAATAGTCAATTCCAAAGTGACAATCCCAATTTACTGATAGATTTATCTAATGGACTTAATTTTTGCTAATAAAATCTTAATACTTACGTTTAATAATTGAGCGTCATAACGTTGCTAGAATTTCAGATAAAAATAATATCAACAATGAAATATATTTTGCTAAAAGTATTTAATATCGGAACGGAATCTGTTTAACAATTAAAATCGTGGTTAACGGCATTAACTAAACTGTCTTATTTTGTGTGACATTCTGTAAGTGCGTCTTTATATTTATGTAAATAAGGAATTGTATTAAAATACATAACAGAAAATATTTGTGTTGGACTCCTCAATTTTATTTAACTATCAAAATTCTGCGTTCAGACTTAGCTAAAATTTAAATGTTCTAAATCTTACAAAATCTTGATAGGTACAATTTCTCACAATTTATAGAAACTAGATTTCAAAATGTTATACAAAGATTTCTATTTTAATATTGAGAATAAAATATTGAGTCGAAATTCGAATATGTGGCAGTTATCGTTTTCTTTAACTCGAGATTATTCAGTTATGCTAGGTATAATAAAATGGAGCATGTAGATATAAATTACTAAAACTATTTAACTTTAATGTGCGCTAATATATATTTACTAAACTAATAATGACTAGTATTCTATGTAGTCGGTGTTACTATCGCTAATATTTGGTGAGATTAAACATTATAATGTTGAAATGATTAATATTTGGTATTTAGATACGCTATTATTTCCAGTCCAATGTTTCAGTTCTTAAAATTATATTCTTCTTTAGGTATCATATGCGTAACCACAGGCGTGAACAAACATGACGGTAAAATTAGCATTAGGATGTTAAAAAAAAGTGAGTGTATAAAAACGTGGGAAAATAGGCGCAATTTTTTGAAGGATCAGTCCTTCCGATTTTGCATTATTTGAGCTATTCAAATTGTTTTTTATTTTACTCTGTGCTCGCTCTTGGCTCACAGTAACTAGAGGTCCTGCGGACTGACGGAACATAATAAAAATTGTTTGTTGACAAGAATCTGACCTATTACCAAGAAAGTTGCAGTAGCGGAAATATCGAGAACAAATTCTCCCACATTTCCTCGGACACAATTATTACCGCTATATCGTTTAATTAACACATCCTTACTAGCTCAAATCGCGACTGGTGATTAGAATATAAACTATAGACCGTCGTTATTAAACGGCTGAATGAATTATACAAAAAAGGCGGACCATCTTAATTCTACATGGAAATGACTAGCCATATTATGACAATGGATTCTTAGGACGATATTTAGACCTTACAATCGATTATTCTAATACTTCGAGTATCAATAACACGAATGCTGTTATAATAATTAATACTATAGTGTTAGTTCATTGTATAGGTATAAATCTGTTTACATATTTCTTTAACATAAAATTATAATTTCGTAATGACGTTTTAACATGGAGGCCCTAAGTTAGAAAGTAGGTGGAGATGTTACAAGGTTAACCCTTAGCAGTTGGCCTACTATGACGCCTTAGGCGATTCTCACACGGCACCGCGCATCGCCGCGGTAGGCGGTGAAGCGGTTCTATGTCGCATTGGTCTATACTAAATCCGTAGATGCCTAACACGCGTACACCGCCAGGCCGCGCGGTCGAGCGGTGCTTTCACTGCCACCGCCCCTCCGCGCTGCCGTCCGCGTGGTGAGGCGGCGCCTCACACACGGGGCGCCGCATAACCGCGCGGATCATCATGGGTGCAGGACATGCTGAATTAGAGTTCTGCTTGTTAATAAAAAAGAAAAAAGTCAGATTGCTGCCACCACTTCAGCGTCGTCCATTCTTGCCAGTGTCTGTGATCAAACTACTCAAACAAAACCGTGTTAAATCCATCCGTGCGGACAGGCACGTAAACCGCCTTACCGCGCGGGGAACCGCTACAAAATCCGCTTTACCGCCTCCGCCCACCGCTGCGGTGCGCGGGCCGTGTGAATCGCCTTAAAGCGAGAGTTGTTACACTGAGGGAACGAGATGACTCTAGACAACTTATAGTGCCCTGTCTCTTTCCCACAGTCTCGCTTTAAGACGTTATGGTAGGCCCTCAGTTCTATTTTTCCTATACCTTGATTTGTTAGAAAATATATGACTCTGGGTGTCTTTTCATGGTTGAAATAAGCTCGAATATAGACACTATGCGAACACGATAAGGTTGAAGATGTAATGGCACAAGTTGTGACGACAAGCACTTTTCTAGCACTTAAATAATATAATCATATGAAAACATCATTAGCAATAAAATAAATACAGTATAATAATTATTGTTCTTTTATATTGATTTTATTATTAAAAAAATGAATAAAGGAGTCCATAAATATGTACTACCAATTGAAAATAAATTTTCGAAGTATTTTTTTTTTTCATTTTCAAGTTGAAGTTGAAAAATTAAGGTCATTGACATGTTCATCCTTATCGTGTTCTTGTAGTACAGATAATGGAATCCTAATATTAATTTTGCTGATATAAAATGTGGCCAACCTCAAATAACTTTAGATGAAATATTTTCCATTTTTTTTTATAAATGCAAAGGATGGCATACCTTTGCATGCTCCAACCTACAATTTTAAGAACCTTATAGAAGACTTACATTAACAGGTCTCAGACGCGACCTGCGCGCCGTTGCCGTTTGTCTGCGCGAATGTAACTGTGCCGTTTGGGACAGTCTGTGGGCCTCCTAAGAACGAAGTGAATGTTGTGTCTCTGCTCATTGGAGGCTCGAGGCCTTCGATAGGTATGCAGTCCAACGTTGGGACTGTATATTCCCTGTGAAGAAAATAGAGGTATAAGGAAGAATTCAGATCATAGACAATTTTATGTAGATCTCTTTGTTTTTAACCGACTTCCAAAAGGAGGAGGTTCTCAATTCGGATGTTTTTTTTTTTTTTTTTTTTTTATGTTTGTTCGGGCATAACTCCGTCGTTTGCCAACCGATTTGAAAAATTCTTTTTTTGTTGGAAAGGGTATACTTTCCGAATGGTCCCATTAAAATTTTATCGAAATCGGACTAGCACTTTTTGAAAAATCAACAAAAATCAACAAAAACCTAAAAAGTTTTCAACATTGTCTGCACCGATTACTCCGAGCTTTCTGGTCCGATTTCGATGATTCTTTTTTTGTTCGGTACAGTATAACTGCCATTTGGTCCCATAAAATTTTCATTTAGTTTGGTGCAGTAGTTTTCATTTTTAGCTCATTGTGTAAGAGTACATACATGGACGATGTTATCACCTGCACCGGTGCTACGGATTACAATATTTTAGTGTACATGTAAGAAAATTATGTGTTTGACAATAATTTGGGTTGAATATTGAAACTAAAAAGGATAAAAAACTTTTTCAAAAAAAAATGTAACCGACTTCCCACAAAAAAGTTCAAAATAACCTACAAAAAATCTTTTCTATCGAAAGTCGGTGACAAAAAGTCAATGAAATAAAAAAGAAAGTCACCGACTTTCGAAAGAAAAGTTTTTTTGTAGGTTATTTTGAACTTTTTTGTGGGAAGTCTGTTACATTTTTTTTTGAAAAAGTTTTAGATCATCACATCAACATGACCTGTTTCCCCAAAGGGCTAGGCAGAGGTGTATAATGCGTTCCAACTAAGAAGACTAGTCTATGGTCAACTGACACTTCAAATGTATGGAGAATAATATTACAAATGTTCCGATTTGCAGGTGTGACGTCAATAGAAGGTGGTCTTCTTAATTGGATCGCACTATACCTCAGTACACCTACATATTTCGCCAGTTATGAAAACTCCGTATGTAATTAGAGAGTGAGCCTGTTGTCATCGACTGGGCACAAATCTAAACTCTGTGGCCGCTACTGAGTAATTCCTAATTCAAAAAACCCAACGGCTTGTTAGTTGTTCCTGATTTGGGCCTTGAGCTCTTGCTCCGTAGTCGCATATCATGATCATCATCATCAGCCGGAAGACCTCCACTGCTGAACATAGGCGTCCCCCTTAGACCGCCACACTGAACGACAATTCGCCACTTGCATCCATCGGTTGCCAGCGACCCTAACGATGTCGTCGGTCCACCTAATGGGAGGCCACTCGAGAACTTTTCTTCCCCATCGGTTATTTATTAGTTCTACGAGCGATTTGGCCTGCCCATTGCCACTTCAACTTGCTAATTTTACGCATTACGTAGTCGCATTTGCGATCACTAAACCGATGAGGCAGTCTATCAATATAATAGGCAATCAAAAAGTTTTATGATAAATACAGATGTCAGGCTACAATATGATGGGATGATCGATGGGCGAAAATCTCCACACAATGGGTTCCGAGAGGATGGACGGCCTCGAACCAGTCAACCCATAAAGAGGTGGCGAGACGAGCTGGACGCATATCACGAGGGCTGGTTCGAAGATGCACAGCATAAGAGCTCTTGGAAGGTATTGGGGGAGGCCTTTGCCCAGGAGCGAGACAGTATAGGCTAATATAAAAATGCGAGTTGGACTCGCCCATAAAGGGTTCCGTAGCATGAAGTAATATAATATAAAAGTTCTGAATATCATTTTTAAAGACTTATCTATAGATATCCCACACGTACGGGTTTGGTGATAATTTTTTTATTGAGTTTCAATTCTATGGGTATTTTTTTTATTTTTGTGTGAAAATCCTAATGCGGCTCACATAATACATCTACTTACCAAGTTTGAACAGGATAGTATTATACATAGCTCTTATACTTTCGAAAAAAAGTGGCTGTGACATACTGACGGACAGACATGACGAATCTATAAGGGTTCCGTTTTTTGCCATTTGGCTACGGAACCCTAAAAATTAACAGTTTGACTTACATAGAAACATTATCCTGTGATTGCACAGAGTCGTTGACTAACTGGGGCAATCTGTCAGGCTGTGGCGCCGGCTGGCGAGTCGGTCGCGAGCTGAATAGGAACACGCCGACCATCGCTAGCATGTATGATAGAAAATATAGGGCGTGGAACTGAAAAAGAGGATATTATTAATGTTTTTACGTTGAGAACAGAAAAACAAAGAGCGGAGGGGAGAGCACATTTATCAACATGGAATCGGAGAGCCTTGTGCTGCCCCCACACGTTAGTGGCAAACTATAAAATTTCAACTTTATGCTCTTGCGCAGCAGTTGGCAGGGTGCTACCTCTTTACGGCCCCTTATTGTTTTGTAGACTGAAGGTTTTATAAATAAGAAGATAACCTTGTATTTATAAAATTAAAAAAGAAAATTCTTTCTAGTTATGAATGAATACTTAAATTGCGGCCCGCTATAACTTGATTTAGCGACTTTGTGGCCCTTGCCAAAGTCAAAATGTTGCCAACCTCCGCTCTAGGGTATAACATTGAAAATCTATTAAGGATCAAAGTGTGGCCCTTGCATAGCAAAATGTTGCCAACCTCTGCTCTAGGGTATAACATTGAAAATCAATTAAGGATCAAAGAGCATTATTGATTGTTCCAGTCATTAATGCTCAGTAGACTTTAATATATTATCAACTTTATGCTTTCAACACTGCTCTAAATAGATCAACTCAAGCCAATTTTGCCTATTATTAATTATTGATATTAATTACTACCAAATAAGGAGTTAAACTCACCTTAAACTGAAAAATGTACATCCCAGCAATGAGCGTAAAATAATCAGCCGACAGGAACGACAAATGCAATATTATCGCACCAGCATCTCTTAACATGAAACACTGTAATATTTGGAATATTGTCTGCACTGAGCAATAACTACCCAACTGTATGATAGTGTCTAAATCATACCAATTAAATGCCATTAGCTCACTGAATTCTAGGAAAAATGTTTGGGTGCATGATACTATGCTGCCGATTAAGCCGAGGAATGCTAGATAATCTGAACAAGACAGTGTGTCTAGCATCATTTCTTGTAGTACTGTGACCATGGCATAGAGAAGGGAGCCTGCTAAGCAGAGCATATCTCCGACTAACTGGTTTTTGCCTGCAAGAAGAGAGTTATAATGTAGACTCACCACTAAGATTTCTCACAGTTTTTATTTAACACGTTGACGGACAGTACTCACTCATAAGTGTGATGAGACAGTACATTTTTCCATACATTGTGCTTGTAGGGACATTTTTTAAACGCATTTCTGAAGATTGTGCAGTGACAGTAGAAAGTCAGAATTAAATCTTTGGTGACAGTACAACATGCATTTCTTTAGAATTGTACAGAAAATTGTATGTTTAAGAGCGTACAGATTTTATCTGAGTAGAAATTTGGACATTGAAAGACATACCTACTGTCGTACCACTTTATGCTATCTTGACGTCAACAAGCGTTACTGTCTGTCAAATGTTGAAAAAATAAAAACACGTGTATAGACATCTAATATGTACCATCAGTAGGAGCTCCTTCAACATCAGCCCACACAACACAGACAACTGCCATCAAGCCCATTGTAGCACCCGCTACATGCACTACACCAAGTCTCTGTCCGCGCCACGCACCTCCCACCAGTGCGGCCCCCACACCGCTGCATGATAGCAGCTGTCAGCTCAGCACGGATGTGAATCGTTGTGACATCACCAACAACCAACTTGCTGTTACATCTAGGGTACATGATATTATTATGACCCACCATCTTCTGGAAATAAATAAAGCATGAGGGTTTTTATTAAATTTCAGTATTAAGGCTAAAAGTTTTTCTTACTATTACACAAAAGTTAAAAAAGGGGATTTAAATTCAAACATTATTAGTATAATGTTTGAATTTAAATCCCCTTTTTTAACTTTTTTAACTTTTTATTTTATTTTTAGATTTAGTATAGTTACTAAATCTAAAAATAACAACAATGTATACTCAGTGATTGTGGATAGGACAGAAATATTTCCTAGATAAAAATATGTACAAATAAAAGTTAAGTCCTTACTTGGATAGGTTCTTCAGCCCATTACAGAGCAAGGATGGAGTAAATAATATAAAGAGCGCCAAATACGGCACCACCAGTTGTCCAGTAGTGGGAAACTGCCAAGTAGCACTTTGTAACAATGTGGTCAATATACATTTACCACTGAGCAGTAATGACAAAACTTGTCCCAAAAGAATACTCCGCCACACCCTCCTGCAACCGAATGAAAAGATTAATACACTTTTTGTTTATAAAACAAGCAACAAATGAATCTATTCGAAATACTAGCCATCGCCCGAGCTCCGAAAAGTACTCTTCAATTTTATCACTAAAAGTTGGGTCTTCCATTCTCCTCTTGAATGTAGACGGAGTATTCAACTAAATAAAGTATTGTTTAGGACATAATCCCCGAGAATAATCAAGGTATTCCAATAAATAGCCATAATTTTCTTCAGACGGACTGAAAGGCAAAACAAAATTTGACAATTGAATTTTTCGTTCCAAAACCCATGCATTACAAAGTATGTACAACAATTTGTATTTTGATAACCTGTATTCTTAGATGATGAAAATTTTTAATTCAACAGACTCTTTTACTTAGCAATGTTAAAATGCTAATGAGAGGCTGGGGCCAAACTTGATTTCAAAAGCACATAATATTGGTTTAGGGATGTTTAGATTCCAATTAATTCTGCTTTTCCGAACGCATCACTGATCTGTCATTGTGATGTTGCCGCGATCAGCTTCATCTGCTTGTGGCGTTGTGTTTATTTATCTATTTTCCACATAAATAATTGTATTTAACTGACTAAACTAAAACTTATATGCTTTGGATTGTTAAAATTTCCTTGCTGTAAATATGGGTGACGGTAAGTTAAAATAAATATTCACAAATTCATGATGGATACGAGTTCTAAGGTTCAATCAGTAATCACTAACATAGGTAATTTCTTTTCGATATTTCCCAGATGATGTTATTCGTAGAAGACTTCTGATAGATGGAGATGGAACAGGTGACGATAGGAGATTGAATGTGCTGCTGAAAACGTTGATAAAATGGTGTAAAACTACGGACGAAAAACCCGAAGAGAGGTTAGAATCTCAGTAAAAAGAATTTAGGTACTTTATATGTTAAAATACTGATTCTTTCCCCATGAACTAACTCACAAAATTACTTTTGTTGCAGTAAAGCTACCCACGATCGAATGCTGGCACAACTAGCACAATGCGAATTTGCTGTAACAAAATCTCAACTTGGCTCAGAAATGATGGCGGCAGAATTAAATAGTTACGAGGCCATGTCGAAAGTACTTGAGAAATCCATAGAAGTAGCTAAAAGCCACATAGAAAAAAGTAAGGCAGACCTAGCTCAAGCGAAGACAGTTCGCAAGAACCGCATAGAGTATGATGTATTGGCAAAGGTCATAAGTGAACAGCCAGATAGAAAAGAGACTTTAGAACGTCTTGGCACTTTGAAAACGGAACTGGCCAATTTAGAATCTACAAAGCAACAACTTGAAGGCCGTTTGGCTTTGAGAAAGAAACAATTTCACGTGTTGGTTACTTCAATACATCAGTTGCAAGCATTATTGGATGAACCCGATGACACGGAGTCAGTCTCTGATGATGCTGAAATGACAGATATATTTAATGATCTTTAGTTTTAGTTTATATGTAAAATGTAGATCTGCTCTTGTAGAAAGATTTTGCTCTCATAAGAATTAATAAAATTTACTCTGAAAGAACTCCAATCATTATTAATTTCAATGAAATTAATGTGATTGGAGTAATTTATTTACAGGACCCAAAATAAGTCCGTATTGAGAGCAGACCTACTATTAAATAAGAAAGAATCTTTTCTATTGTATCATGACTGATGCTGTTTTAATATAAAACATACATTGTGGTGATCAAAATGATTGTAGTTTTTTATTTTTGAATATCTATTCCTAGTGTGACACATCCATGCTAATAACAAAATTACATTTCTGTACAAAGAAGTTTTTATAGTGCCTACCCATATTTTTTTTACATTTTTTGTGCAGGTCTTTACCCAAATCTGTACCAATCGAACATTAACCTTCCATTATTGTGATAAGGTTGAAAATCTATTAAAGTAAAACAAATTGAGGTATGTTGATGTGCTGGCGTCTCGCGTCTGTACTTAGCTCTTTTTTAGGGTAGGTAGAGTAAATTATGATAACATGCCTGTGGGCCATTGTAAATATAGATGATGAGGCAATCTTTCATCACAAAAGGGTTTGTTATTAAATAAGCAGTGATTTACATGGTCTACATAATATAGGTAATTTTGAGGCCAGAGGCCTAACACTCAGTTCACACCGAGACGCGACGCGACGTGACGAACGATACTGCAAATGTGTATCTTATCGTGTAGTAAATAAAGTTAGATTTTGAGCCGCTAATAAAATGCAGCGCGGCGCCGCGTTGCGCTGCGCTTAAGGTTCTGACAGGTGTATCTTTTCGTGTAGGAAATAGAGTTAGATTTTGAATAGCTCTGTTGATATGTGCGTGCAGCGTCACGTCTCGGTCTGAGCTGACCGTTATCATGAGTTTTCACTATGGTTTTCACTTATTGTGACGTAAAGTAAACAGGAACTTTGACATTTAATTTCAAGGGAAAAATTAGTTCCTTCTTCGTACACCAGAGGCGCTGTTCTATTTTTCCATACAAGAAACGCTGTAAATACTGGAAAGACGCTGTAAAGTAAAATAGTGAAAACTCGTGATAAGGGCTCTGGGTTGGCGCGGTGACTGAGCGATCGACTACTGCGCAGCATAATTATCGCGGGTTCGATCCCCGCACGCAACAAATATTTAAATGACCTGTAAGTAGGTGTACTAGATCTGGGTGTTTCTATGTTTGTAAACGCACCCATGACACAACAAAAAATTCGAGGGTGGGGCAACTGTAAAAAAAATACAAAACCATCCGCAAAAACATCTAAATTCTAGGAATAACATACCAGAAAGTGGTAATTGTTAATTCAACACCCATTAATGTTTTATTATCCTTTGCCTTGAGTCATAGACAAACAAAATGTCTAGTTTCACGTGTTGTGTACTATTAATGGTAAATAAATATTTTCTTTTACTTCATTTTAACTGGTCTACTTAAATGACGTAGTAACTGGCCGTGTCACAAACGCTGCCAAGGGAATAGGCGAGCTCGCCTTTAAAGTTATTTTAATTTTCGTGTTTGTTTATCTACATTGAAAGTAAGATAAACGTATCGTATTTTTGAAACTCATGCAATCGCTTACATTTTTGCACTTTACCATTATTTACCTAGGTCGGCCAGTGATGTTGAAAACGGACTTACCTTTATTTTACTCAAAAAAATTAATTAGACCGAAAGTTAGATTATCAAAAAATATTTGACACGTATTTTTTCGTTTGTGACGTAAACGAAAAACGACGAAAATACAACGGTTCTAAAAATCATAAAAAGGTCACTCGATCGGTATAATTTTACAGGCGTTATGACGTCACAAGCCCCCACTCCCGAACATCGAAGCGTATTATCTTTGTCAATATTCATTAGGTGCGTCCACACAGAGCGAGCCGCCTCGCGAGGCATTTGCCGCGCGAAGCAGCTCGGTTAGTGTGGACCTGTCTCGGCCGAGGAAAGCGCGCGCGCTGCCGCGGGTGATCGACCGAGCGCCCGAGCCATCCAGTGTCGGTTTTTGTTTTGCTCTCGTATATTGTTTCGTGCCTCGGTCGAGAAACAATAGGTACGTCCACACAGAGCAAGCAGCTTCGCGAGGTATTTGCCGCTGTAATACTCTGACTGACGGACTACCCTATTGGGGATGTTTCTACTTCTTCTTCTTCTTCCTGCCCTTATCCCATTCTACTTGGGGTCGGCGCAACACGTTTTCTTCTTCCATTCTCCCCTATCAGACGTCACAGTATCATTTACTCCTTTTTCATTCATATCATGGGGATGTTTCTACTTATCCGGGTAAAAGTTTTTATGAGGAAAAAGTACCTATACGAGTATAATTTTCGACTTTGAGCGGGGCCTGCGTCCTTCCGTATTTCCAACTCCAGATCGCCTTACCAAGTAGAAAATCGCAGAACTGCTCGTCGAAGCCGAATCTTTCATTCTATTGTTTGATCGTTTTGCGGTAACGTTATTGCTCGAAGTCGCATATTTTGTACTTTCCTTAAAGAAACACATTTAACTCATAAAACTGCAGTATTTTAAAGAAAATTGTTGAAATTGGTAGTTTGACGAGATTTCTGTAATTTTTAGTAAATTAATTTTAAGAACATCATAATAGAATCAGTACATTAAATGCATTTTAAAATCATCATTACTGCTTTTATGTTTCGAGACTAATATAATTGCGTAGCCTGAGATACTCACTTAACTTCTAAGTACATTACTTTTATAAACTTAATATTTGGTAAGAGTTCGCTTCAGCCGAAATTAAGGTAAACTGAAAAATTAATAGATTTAAATAAATCTAAAAACCCACGTTTTTAAATGTCCAAAAAATGAGAAAATAACCCTACGGGGCTGAGAGAGGGGCCACTCAAAATGTGGGAACAGATTGTGTGCAAAATTTCAGCCTGCTAGCTTATCGGGAAGTGCCTCAAAATTGTGTTGCAAAAGTCCAACCGGAACGACAAACAAACAAACAAACAAGAAAAGTGAGTGTATAATAAAACGTGGGAAAAATGTAAGAAGAGAAAAATAGAGACAGTTTAAAGCGAACTTCTGAATTTCTTCATTAGCACTTAAATCCCTTGCGACGCCGGTTTGTTTCATAAATCATATGAATCCATATAAGCATATTATGTCTCGGCCCAACCCTACAAATAATCTTTATTTCGTAGACTCAACCCTAAAGTGCTCGCTACGCCGTAGCGTCGTAGCACGTAGCACGCGTAGCAAATCATGAAGTTGATTAGTATTGGTTTAAATTAAACGAATTACAGGGCAAAGGTTTAACGCACTATGCCGAAAATAATCTATCCAGAAAAAATAAAAAATATATCCGGAATTCCAGACCATCTTATTACCTACACATTTATATAAAACGATGAGTATCTGATAAAGTTTTTTTAACGATGTTAAGAGGTTCTACTTTCCAGACTTATTATACCTATGTAAGTTTGTAAAGTATTCCGTCGTTCTCGTTTTACATATATTTTATTTATATACGAATCTACTTCAGGTTCATTCTTGACAAATTATATTGTTTGTTAAGTTCCTACTTAAATACGCGAATACAGGCTGGCTCAAAATTTATTAAACTTAACAAAAGTTAGGCACTTTGATTTAATACTTTGACGTTATGACTAAGAAATTGTTTAGTCAATCCCTACGGTAATTCAAATGTATTGTAGGAAACTATAAATACAACTGCCAGTGACCGTACCCGCTCCGAGTAATTTACCAGAATGTGCCACATAGGTACTAAAAATTTCACAAAAAAAAAACAACAATAACTAATTCATTATATTTTGTGTGTCATGTGACCTTACTTGAAATTCACGTGGAATTCCCTAATGTAACCATCAAATGTACCGTCGAAAAGTCAATAAGACCAAATTAATTAATAATCCACTTGCGGAACGTACAGTCGTTGTGAAAACCCTATTAAAAAAATTAACAACCACAAAGTTTATTGTTATCTATATGAGCAGAGTTCGCTACGAAAATCAAAAAATATGAGAGCTTCAGCTTGCCCAAGCTTATTTTGTGTAGTCTCATCATTCTGTTCGTAGATATTGCTCGAGTTGCAAAATACTTACCTATCTATACTTAAACACATTGCAGGTGGGAATACCAGCAGTGTTACTGCCTCTCAAAGCTTTAAAAGAAACTTAATTCGCGAGACGGTAAGGGCATGAGCAATAGACAAAACCTCCCCATTTAAGAGAAACATTCATAATAACAAAGCACTGACTTTTTAGCGCGATGATACCAGTACATTGTCAAAAAACTAAAGTTGAACGCGCAAGTCTACGTCGAGACTTACATAAAGGCACAACTCGTCACTTCGTTTGAGCAGCCCTGTCGAACGCACGCGGCTCGCTCGCCGGCCCGCGCTCAACTCAACACGTTTCATCAGAGAAAATGCCTTCCTGGTGGGACTACCTCCACTTCAATAGACAGTACCAGAACAAGAGAAACTTAGAGGAAGGTCTTTTCCAAATTGCTTCCCAAACTTGCAATATCTTGGTGAAAGTTAACAACACCAACAACATTAATCTTACGAGGAATAATCGGAGTGATGAGTACGGTTGTGCCGGGCCCCCTAAAAACAAAAGCTCGATGCAGATCTGCGTGCCCAAGTTCAGGAAGAACTCCATCACGTCTGGCTGCAACCCTGGACTATCGGTGAGTACGCTGTGACTTCATTGAAACTTTTCAAACTTGATTATAATCACGAAATACCTGTTGTCTATCTTGTAATTACGTACAAATTTAGTAACTTTTTAATTTATTGTAATGTAATGTCCTCAGTCAGCCCTTTTTACTGTCGCGCTGAAACTGGGTCACACCGATTCTAGTGTTTGTAATCATAAAAGAAAAGTTGCATTCTCACTCGCGTTACTATAGTAAACTGACGTCACGTCAGTGTGTTTAATTATAGAGAAAATAATAAAGAATTAATAAAATAACGCTGTAAGTGCGGTAGTCTGGGCTCGCGCGTAAACTTTTTGAATCTATACATAACTTATGTCCTTGTCTTTAGTGTAAAAGATGCAAAGGCGCGCAAGGCATGTGCAGTCCACTAGCCTAGTTCATCGGTGATAAACGATATACATTAACGGTGCTAAAACATCGGTTTACTATATAGCGCGAAGTGAATTGTGTCGCTGAGATTTAAACATTCGCAAGCTGATTCCGTTTGAGGTGGGTGAACTTACTAACTAGTGCCAATTACGTTGTGTTTATATTGTTTTTTATGGCGGCGTGTGGCGATGCGACCGTTGCTACTGTATCGATTTTATGTGAAGGAAGACATCGGTCGCAGCAGACGCCGTCGGCGGACGTTCGACCTTGTTCCAATTATTCACTTAAAATGAGATTTTATTTGCTATGTTTACTATATTTGGGATATAAGTTCCTGTACTCATAAAAACGTGGGAAAAATAGGTGTACGAGGTACCCACATCCTACACTGTAATTTATGTAGCTATTCTAACAAATCATTAACTAAAAGTTTTGTTCTAAAGTACTTGTATAATATTTTCACGAAGACCGTGCATTTTAGTACGAAAGTTAAAACGATCAATCAAAACATTTGTTAGTAATTGCTTGTGTGGGTGTCGCTGTAACTAGAATTGTTCAATTGAGTACAATTTGAATTCACCCGATAGTTGAGCTTATTTTTAATAGGATCGTTCAAAACTTGTTGGTAATTAGAGGTCACTATTTTAATGAACGTGTCATGTCGTTTATACGATTTACTATTCGAATTATAAATAATAATAAAACTGAAATAGTATTACTTTCAGATGCAAATGTTATCTAAAAGTAGGTAAGTAGTTTTCAGAACAACAGACATTATTCATCTCTAGTGGAGTCATTATGCTACTGGTTTAAAAAAAAAAACATAGGCACATTCTCTGTCACGTCGTTAGTTAGATTGGCCAACTGATATTTGGAACTAGGCTAGCTTCGCATTAGCATAACACAAAAACCTTTCGGTATTATCAACCAAAGGTCAGTTAGTTCACCTCTGTTTTTAGTCAGTAGACTATATTTACTTCACTGTATATTTATTTAACTAATCCCAACAAAAATCTAATCTTGATGAAATATCACCGTAGAAATAGGATATTAATTTCTGTAATAACTAAAGCATTACGATTTTTATGGTTTGAACATTTATTCAAATGTATCGTAATTTCAGAGTATTACAAATTGCGGTCTACGAAATTCGTAGGCGCCTACGAAGTTCGTAGCGCTCGGCTACGAGCTCGTAGCTACTGCCAATTACCGTTTAATTTCTCGATGTAGCATGATATTGAGCTTTTTAATTTAAAGTTTGATATAATGCATCATAATATTTTTTTGTTTCTTAAGAAAATATCAAAAGGTTATTGTAGTGGTCAGTCTGCTGATAACATTCTGTAGACAACATTATTAAATCAATGAAAAACGTTATCCATAAAAATACACACCTACTAAAAAAAGCAATAACCTTAACACCTGATATTGTCATCGGAGAAATCTGCGGCGTTTAACAACCTTTGGCTAACCCCATCGGGTTTTATAGAGTTGTAAAAAAACATCGTAAAAGTGAACCCTAGGTAGGTATAGAATTTGTGGGTATTGTGAAAAGTTTATGCGATCAATTGCCGTCTAGAATCACCTGTAATCACGCCGCGATAATATTGATTCCTCGAACGAGATTGTTTGCAATTATTTCCAACCTTTTTAGTATGTTCATGTTATACTGAACCTATAAATGGAAACATGGAATGGATGCATGCACACAACTATGTTATTTTTAGTTGTGGTGAACTGAACATTTGATATAGGTAGCAATAGTTTTCGTAGACGAGATTGTGAGTACAAACTTGGGCAAGAACTACCTATGTTTCTTTTTCAATGCCTATTTATGTACTATCTAAGTTCATCTTGGACATCAATCACTATGAAGGAAAACCCGGCGACGGATTTATGAAAAACTTTCTTACGTACAAGTTTTGTCCTGATATTAAAGAACACAACAAAAAAAAGGGTGCAGTCGTTCGGAAATTATGTGCGTACAGACAGATTTAAGAAACTTTGTTTTATACTATGAAAAAATATACAAGGTCATTTTTAGGGTTCCGTAGCCAAATGGCAAAAACGGAACCCTTATAGATTCGTCATGTCTGTCTGTCTGTCTGTCTGTCTGTCTGTCTGTCCGTGTATGTCACAGCCACTTTTTGTCGAAAGTATAAGAGCTATCCTGTTGAAACTTGGTAGAAAGATGTATTATGTGAACCGCATTAGGATTTTCACACAAAAATCAAAACAAAACAAATTTTGGGGGTGCCCCCAATACTTAGAATTGAAACTCAAAAAAAAATTTTTCACCAAACCCATACGTGTGGGGTATCTATGAATAGGTCTTTAAAAATGATATTGAGGTTACTAACATCATTTTTTTCTAAACTGAACAGTTTGCGCGAGAGACACTTCCAAAGTGGTAAAAAGTGTGTCCCCCCCCCCGTAACTTCTAAAATAAGAGAATGATAAAACTAAAAAAAAATATATAATGTAGACCTCAACCAAAACTACCAACGAAAATTGGTTTGGATGAGATACAGTTAGCAGTTTTTGAGATATAGTACATTTTCAAAAACCGCAAATATAACTTTGCCATTCATACAAATACTATGAAAAACAAAGTTATTTTTATTGTTTGTGTATATTACTTACTAATCTCAATATAATTATATCATTAATCTATGCTTGCTGCTACGGAACCCTTCATGGGCGAGTCCAACTCGCACTTGGCCGGTTTTAAAACATTGTCAACGGAAAATTATTCCATTTTATATAATTGAAACCGGGGGATTTTCCGTAAAATTCCTTGTCTTGACAATATTATTTTATTACCTCGAAAAGATATCGAAAAAACGTAGTTTGTTACAAGTGGGCGGTTGTTATTGCAGTTCTCGGCACCTTATCACCATGTTTTTTTTTTATCTTTCGTATTGTGTTCATAGAAGTAGTAAGAATAAGTGTTGCTTTCATAGTATAAGTTGTTTACAGGTAGTTTCAGCCCATGAATGGTTGTTAATGTTTTACAAATAACCCTGTATATGTATGTATGTATTACTTAGTTTAAAGCCACGTCAGAGGCTTGTGGTGTGTGTGTTTATGTAGAGGGCTCCAGGAGTTTTATTTACTCTAGACACCAGAGGGTGTCCATATACTCACATGAAAAAGAAAGTTAAGTAGAACAGGCACTCAACTTAAAATCCACTAAAGATGAGAAATACGGTTTCTTGAACAACCTTCGTACGTAGAGTAGGTTACATATTACAATCACCAAATCCCCGGAGTAACTAAACTTTCATAGTTGGAAATTGGATTGAGTGTTGAGAAACGGGTCAATGCCATGTATGGTGTCTATAATATATTAGAATTTTCAGTCTGCAGTCTCAGTTATAATAGACCTACCTTGTTTCGAAAGCTGCAGTGGAACTTTTAAAATCTTGATTTACTATAATCCATCTGTTGATAAGTTAATCCATAGTCATCCAGAGCTGAAGCTTGATTTCAAAAAGATTTCGTATATAATATTCCACAATAATGATGTAATAATAATATCCCACAACTATCACACAACGCCATCTAGTCCCAAGCTAAGCAGAGCTTGTGTTATGGGTACTAGACAACTGATAAACATACTTATATATTTCTAAATACATAAATATTATAGACAAATTACACCCAGACACAGAACAAATGATCGTGCTCATCACACAAACATTTGTCCTGGGTGGGAATCGAACCCACGACCTCCGGCATAGCAGTCAGGGTCACTCACCACTAGACCAACAGGTCTGTCAACTAGTCGTATAGTCGTATCTACTTTCTGTATGTGCCTACGTAAAGTGAAGAATTTCTGAGTAGTCCACGTTTTTCTGTCTGACACCAATTAGTTTTTAATCGTTTCCTCTTGGGATTTTCCTGTATCGTGGGTGCGCTTACAATCTTTTAAAATTACATAAAAAACATTCAGAGCCGGAATAACCAGCAGACTGCTGTAGGTTATACAGCGAGCAGACATTGCTCAAGTACCGAGTCTGCCGTTTTTTATGTACAACTAGCTTCCGCCCGCGACTCCGTCCGCGCGGATGTCGGTCTTCGCGTGGATGGTTTATTTCTCCATTTTGAGTAACTCTGACAATGACATCTTATAAATATCTATTGGACCCAAATACGGCTAAGCCTATAATAATTAAGGAGATCCCTCTATTGAGCTACTGCTGTTGAGCTCGCGTTCTGTAGTAAGTATTTTTTTCATAGTAATTCCGACCTTGTATTTACAAATAACTGATCGGAACAGTAATCAAAAAGGTCGCGCTGAAAAGCACGGTTTAAAATGACACGCATACAATATTAATTCCACGGACGACCGCTCGCCATACTGGACACGTCCGCTCGCATCAAAATTCAGAATTTATATGCATCGCGCGGCGCGGAACGCGGCTCCTTATATAGGAGTCGGGGAGGCGTGGCCGCAAACGGTTCAAGCCAAATCCGACTTTCAGCGCTACAGGTTACGGCGCTGAATCCACTGCGGGTAATGCAACGTGTGTTCGCGGTTCTACAGAACAACGTCTATGAATAAAACTGAAAAATAAGATTTTTTTTCTACGTATTTTTCCAGGATAAAAAGTATCCTATTTTATGCCCAGGATAATAAGGTATAATTATACCAAGTTTCATCGAAATCGAACCGTTAGTTTTCACGTGATGCCTGCACATACAGACAGACAGACAGACAGACAGACAGACAAACAGACAGACAAAAATTTTTATTTGGGTTTGGTATCGATCCAGCAACACCCCCCGCTATTTATTTTTTCAATATTTTCAATGCACAGAATTGACCCTTCTACAGATTTATTATATGTATAGATAGATTTGCTCTTGGTATTAAAATGAAGCGAGCTTACTCAGAAGGAACTGGAAATCCTGCGCATTGACGGAATACCGTTAAAACTGTCAGGCGGCTCTGGTGAGACCTACCATCGTCAGTGGTATTCCTCAGCGCAGGACTCTGACTTTGATCGTGTGGCGCTGGTGTCACCCCAAAAACCGTGCCATCAAAATATGATTACGATATAAGTTTCCCGCTAGATCGGGCATACAACTCATATACGGAGTATATAAACATGTATTAGTAATACACAAATGGCTCTGCACCGCTGAACCGCAATTGACATGCTAATGTCGCGTGCCGCCTCCGACACATTTGCATATCACTTTGTGGGATATCCACCTTTTGATTCGAAGGCTTACTATAGGGCTTTATACTTTAATTTTGTTTTTTAAATTGATGGACGGTACATTTAGCTATTGGACCTACCGTAATAACTGTGGAATTTTAAAGCCTTATTTGGGATAGGAATCGGAAATTGGGGTTTGTGTGTCATTGATGTTTATCTAGGCTTAGCACGCACGCGTTTAATAGTAAGTTTGAAAGCGTAAAAAAAATAAACATAGAAACAGTTTTTTTTTTTGTTTAACAATTTTATTATGATCAACCACGTGCGAGCCGAGATGGTCACAGAAGGTGATTTGCAAGGGTGATTGTTGACAAAATAATGCAAATATATCAAATTATCCATGCACTCCAGCCAGAAGTAACCTGGAGAAACATTGTGTGATTTCAGTAAGTACTAGAAAAGTCTAAAAATGTTACAACTGTGACGATAAGTCATGTCAAAGCTGGCAACGATAATTACTGATAATTTCATCATAAGTACCGATCATATTTTCTTAAAGTTATCGTGAATTTTATTTTTAGCCAAGGATTTACAATACAACAGCCTGTATAAAAATAATGAATCAGTAAATGATAATAATGCCCGAGTCCTTGGAAATTACGATACTATTTATAAAATCAATAACGAATCCGTTTTCAAAACAGCTACGTTTTACGACTCCCATTAAAATAAATATCGCATGACAAACTTGGTCGGAAATGTCAGTCAGTATCCTTTAAATATAACCGAAGTCTTGCACGCAACTTATGACAAGCGTAGTTCCTTGTCGCCGTCATAAAGTCTTTTATACTCGTAATTATTCCGTTGTAAGGGTGTGATTTATTTTACCGAGAAAATGCTTGGCTTACATAACAGACGGCCGATACATACGGAGCTTATAAGTTATTTAGGAGTTCCGAAATTCTGAACGAGTGTTTTATTTGCCAACACTTTAGGGGCGTGAATTGATTCGAATGTTTTCACGTGTTTCTGTAAATAATACCCGAATTCGAAAGGGTATTGTTTTGTTTGAACAAAATAAAGATCAAAAGTAAATGGACCTTTGTACGACGAGTTGAAGTGCATTAGACTATATAGACGGGGTACTTTATTTGGATGGACGTCCTATACAAAGTCTACCCTCTGCCCTCAATCCAAGGTTGCGGTTGATTTAGCAATAAAACCGCCTATTTTGTGTGGTTTCTGACCTTGTTTAACACATCTTTGTTCTAATTACCTGTTATACTTATTAACCTGCACTGGCGTAGTGGATCACAGATTCACAGACCACTCTCTCTTCAACGTGGCCTGTGTCCCAACTGTGGAAATATTATTGAACTATTCTTCTCAAATGTCTTCAGAATTCGTTGTAAAACATCAGCTGTAGCTTCAATAAAAGAAATTGCCAACAAAACCCCTGCACTAAACATTTTAATTCAATAAACGTTTTCATATCTTCATGAATACGACGCACCTAAACATAGCGTGTGTTTATACGCTGATATGCATCAAGTTTCCCCTCACATGGTAAATGTAGGGACCATAACCGCCACTTTAAATATGTATTCAGCAAATTGCAGTACCTATACAATATATTAAAATTAACGACTGTTATATTATATCAAGTCATGTCAGGTTACGCTTTATATTTAGCCCAGGCAGTAAAAATACAGTTGTGGATATAAATATAGTATTTTTATTAGTTATTTTTAAAAGCATTCGCCGACTAAAAAGCGGCGAGATATTTTCGACCAAAATAATCAAGAATGACTACTAAAAGAAAGGGCAGACTCCAATGGGAGTAGCGCCCTACACGTACTATAGAGCCATCTCATCTGCTTATAGTCTGAAGACTGGTCGCAAGATATAATAATAATAATATAAACTATTTTTATATTTTTAAATGTTTTTTTATTTCTTTTTTGTAAAAATATTTAAAAATGTATAAATATGATTGTAAAGATAGTAAATAAACGACATAATAATAAAAAATAGTTATTTTTCTCATTTTAACCGAAAAACTGTTAAAATAATTTTACATCCTCTCAAGGCACACGTTTTATATTAAGCCAGGACCCAACCTCAAATTAACAGTAATTGCCAACACTTAATATTGAAAGGACTACGGGCAAATTGCCACACGTATTATAGCTACCATTTTTTAGATGGTAAAATAATCAAATGAGTCTACCCGCACCCGAGTAGCGCGGAAGGGAGGGTCAGACTCATACTGACTAAAATCTACCGTGCTCCTTCTATTGCCCTTTACGTTCCAGGGTCGATAGTCCTGTGACCCCGACAGACTTATAGTAGATACTACAGAATAAATGTTACACATTGTGACTGGTTTTTAGTGTGATCCTAAAAGTTCTCTCTCTGTGTCTCTTCCCTTTCTATAATACCTACTTATTTGTTTTGTATATGCACATTTTTATTAACGTTACCTATTGAAATGATCCTATACGTATATCATCAACCCGAAACATGTCCTCATATGTAAGACCTATTTATTCCCTGACAGTCCCTGACCAGAAATAAATAATTCATGGTGCAATAGAAAGCTACATACCTATCGATTCATGCATCTCGTCCCTGGCCTAGTTAGTTCACCCTAAACTGCTTCTTACATACTTTTAAAGCCTTTGTCTTTTCGATACACTTGCAGGCATTCGCTTAGAGCCAAAATCGAGTGCATTATGTAAAAGTATACTCGTACGGTTAGCATATTAGCATTCTGGGTAACAGTGGCCTTTGTTAGGAAGACTTTGCTACCGATAAAAGATGTTGTTTAGAGATTTGGCGGAATGATTAGAATACTGGTAGTAGAAGTAGTAACAAGAAGTTAGCCTGAACCTCGTTTTAATAAACGTTTCTTTTTCCTTCTAGAAGTTCCTACATTAATGCCAATCTCTTGGGTTGTGAGTCAAAACTGATATAAAGGGTTGTAATATTGCCATTAATAATTGATTATTTTTTCGGTTATTTCACCATACCTATCATTACATCATACAAGTTCCAATGGCGAATATGTTTTTTTAGTGGTGAGACACCTCCCCCTCTGGGTGTAGTAGAAGTAATTGTCAGACTCGACTAAAACCCACTCTGTTCCTACAATTACCTTTTGCGTTTTAGGGCCGTGGTAACATCTTAATACAATTCCCGCAATATTAATTAACACTTCGCAATATCGGTAATGTCAAAGTAAAACATGCAACTTCTTGGAAACTCACTATCGCGTTACATTTACTAAAGTACCCTCACGTTTACAGGTGCCATACTCTTATCTAGTTAATCAGCCAAGGTCGGGTCGACTCACCGCTGAACTGGGGTCAAGGTTGAACAACCAAGGTCATATATTATACTCCGAAAAATTAAAACATCACATACACTTGTACAAGATTAATGGCCCAGTTCTATGAATAATTGAATATTAATGAGGTTTTTACAATGTATGAGGTGTTAGAGAACCGTACGTTCTGCTGGTACCGTTGCTTTATACATTGCTATTGTTTAGATACTGTAAAACATTATGCAAGTTGATCAAACTTTACTATTAAACTAGTAATACAAGATAACATAATGGTAGGTGCAAGTTTTGGCTTTTTGCCAGATGAATTGCTATCTTGCAGCAGTTCAATTAATATTTTATCACGTTCGAAGATATATATCCACATTGAAGTCGGTACAGAACTAAATGACAGCATAGTTCAACTATGTATCGACAAGCCTACTGAAATAACATTAATTCACACAAAATAATAATAACATAACCACATTTTGAGGTCATTGTCAAGCACTTAATATCGATTAAAACAATTATGTTTAGAATCGATTCGTCCTACAAATTGATACAACTAATGAATATTAATCGTATTATCCTTTGCGTGTGGCTACTAACAATAACTTTAACCCACTATGTAAATTGCTTTTCGAAATATCTATGTAAATGGACAGTTGGAGTTTAAGATATGCATCTAGGGAAGTTAATTTGCATCAACTGTTTATTTCTCCGGGGATTGTCGTAGTCAGCGTCACTGCTGAAAGACATGGAAGGTGTAACCTAGATTTGTCTAATATACAAGTACTCTTTGGAAAATTAAAATTAATTTAGTTATTTTAACATATACAATACTGGTTCACAGCCGGACTTAATGCTACAAGGTATTCTCCACCAGTCAACTTTTGTACTGGTTTGGCTGTGATTTGTAGATCTTTGATGGTCGGTAACCACACACAGAAAGTTTGTCAACCGGTCTTACCAAGAGGTATCATATGTTGTGGGTATTATCATCGGATACGCAGTTGCTCCAAGAAAATACTAATTTTCAATGCATCCAGTCAGGTTGGGAGCCGATGACGGCAAATGCTTTGTAGATACCGAGCATTCGAATACTTCTCAAGCATCAATGAAAAAGTACCTTTTGAGAAGGTAGGTATCTCCGTAGGAGTAAAACATTAAACACACACACAAACGCTCACTACGTACAACCCTACCTTCTGTAGTATGCGCTTACTCAAAAAAATGTAACCGCCTTCAAAAAAAACCATAAAAAACGGTAAAAAAACCTACAAAATAACTTTTCTTTCAGAAGTCGGTGTCTTTGTTTTCTTTATTTCATTGTCTTTTTTTTTGCCACCGACTTCCGAAAGAAAAGTTATTTTGTAGGTTTTTTTACCGTTTTTTATGGTTGTTTTTGAAGGCGGTTACATTTTTTTTTGAAAAAGTTTTTATTTTACTCTTTTTAGTTTAAATATTCAACCCGAATTCTTGTCAAATACAACATGTGCACTAGAATTTTGTAATCCACAACATCGCTCATGTACAAAATAAGCTAATAAAATTCCCTATCTCAAAAACTACTGAACCGATTTTGATGAAACTTGCAATATTCCCTAAGTTAAATGATACCTAGTACAACAAAAAAAGAATTACTTAAATCGGACTTGTAGTTCCAGAGATATGCGAACTCAAACTAAATCAGTCGATGCCTACTCCTTACTATTAAGGAGTTCTACCTTCCATCATCAGCTCAGCTACATGAAATTATGATTACCATACGCAAGTACTTAAATTACTTCATAAAATTTGCGAAAAACGGTGTGTCGGCCTATAAAATTCGAGGGTTGCCCTCTATTTCTCCAGGATCCAATCATCAGATCCCAACTTGGTGACTATGGGACCACCTCAGAAGTACCTCCTTTCGAACAAAAAAAGAATTTTTAAAATCGGTCCACAATTGGCGGAGTAATCGCGTAACAAATATACAACAAAAAAAAAAAAAAAAAAACATACCGTCGAATTGATAACCTCCTCCTTTTTGAAGTCGGTTAATAAGCATAAAAACTTGTTGACAGCAAAAAAAACATTAACAAAGCGTGGTATTATTTGTATTGTACTTCTGTCTGACCCCTACTTTACTTAAACCAGTTGATAGTTCACGACTTTAACTCCATGGTTCAAAGGGCAGTGCCACACAACCTTTTTTTCTGCCAATTTGTTAATGCTTGTTAAACGCATGGATGGACAGTGTGTTACAGAACTTTGGAGGGATACTTAGGGTTTACTCAACTATAGGAAATAGTATTTTTGCCTTAATATTATTAAGGGCCTTGAACTTTCAGCTAGACTGGAAAGAAAACATGTGTCTCTCTTGAACTCTTTGGTCAAGTGAATTTAGCCATATTCAAAAGTTACTTGGAAATAAAAACTGTTTATTTTTTTCTAGACAGTAATTACTAATAGCTTACGAGAAACTCTTAACAGTAATTCAAGTGAGCTTTCTAAGCAGTTCCTAAAAATGAGTTAGGTAGGTAAAGAGTTTCAATGAAACAATTTGTTTTCCATTACTAATAGACATACAAAGTTCCTTATTAGTTAAAATGATGTGTATTTAAGTACTGTTTTGTTTTTTCATTTTCTTAACTAAGATGATGTCATAGATAAGTATTTTAAGTTTTTCTTTTTTTATTATTATTATTAATTTATTGTGTACAACATTTTATAATAGAAATGCAAACCTAAAGTTATGTTCACAAAGGTGAGCTTTCTCTTTAAAGAGATGTTACTTTCGCATTTAAAATATTACTTAGAATTTGGATTCTTTGTAAGAGGTTAACCAACATTCACCGACTTTAACTTTAACCTTATCTTTAGTAGTTATGTTAGTATTTTAAATCATCGGTGTATTGAAATGCAGCGAACAATATTTTTATTTGGTCAAAAACCCTTCAGACAATATATTTATGTATTAACTTTACCGAAAAATTCTGTTGCCCTAAAACATTATTTGCCTCTATTATCTAGAAATTACATTAACCTCTTCGTTGACAAAGGTACGGTACACCTGACATGTGCAAACAATTCTGGTCCTTTCACATAAGCACATAAAAAATAAAATCCAATGAATATTCAATGTCATACCTGTCTATTTTAAAGTTCATTACTTATACCATCAAAGGTTGCATTTGCATGATTAGTTTTTTACGAGTTGTCCGTAAAATGTGAAGAGCTGTTAGCGGTCGTAAACCTCCTATTTTATTGGAAAATTCGGGATTTATAGAAGTAACAAGGAAGAGAAATATGTGGCTGTCGATCGATTAGTTGTTGAACATGCCAACGAGAATTTCTTAATGCTATTCTGTAGCGTTCACGAGACGATTCTGAACGATGCACGAAAAAACTGAACATGACTTTTAAAATTCGAACGGTGCCTCGATGAGGACGGTTATTCTCTAATAGCGGCCATACACCATACTGCCTATCGTACAATCGGCATGACGCTGCCAATTTGATCAGTTAGATTTGACCGTGTGTGGGCGTGGAATACATCAAATTGGCATGACAATAGGCTTGATCATGCCGATTTGATTATGCCGATTTGATCATGCCAATTTGATCAAATCGGAATGATCAAACTTCAAATCGGCAGTAGTGATACCAACTTAGCAACTTTATAGCTAGATCTAGCTAAGTAATATTCGGTAGCTACTTTTTAACCGACGTAAAAAAAAGGAGGAGGTTCTCAATTCGAAACGTATATTTTTTTTTGGAACGAAGTTCCTTATGGCGCGTTGCGAAAGGGGGCTAGGCGGAAAAAATTGTAACGACACTTTTTACAGACTGCGCGACGCAAAGGAGGGTAATGTGTGTATTACCATGGAATGGAATGGAATGGAATGGAATGGACTGGACTGTAATGGAGAGAAGTGGAGTGGAGTGGAGTGGAGTGGAGTGGAGTGGAGTGGAGTGGAGGGTCGAAAATCGCCTGAACCTTTTTTTAACTTGCTATCGTTAAACAAGTTAAAAAAACAGGTTCAAGTGATTTTCGACCTTGTTGACATTAAAAATTAAGTTTGTTTTTTCTCACATTCCCGTTAGCTAACATTGCTCCTTCATTAAAATCCGGTGTTTGCATAAATGTCAATAAAGTCGAAAATCGCTTGAAGGTCGGAAAACATTTGCTAAACGATAAGCAAATGTATTCCGACCTTCACTTGTATTACCAACTGATTCCCACTAGTGGGATAAATCGGTAAAAAACAAGTCGGTAAAAAAGTAGCTAAAAAGTTAAGCCACAAGTTTTATAAAATTGTAGCTGTCGGTCACCGAATAATAGCTAGATCTAGCTATAAAGTTGCTAAGTTGGCATCACTGCTGCCGATTTGAAGTTTGATCAAATCGATCGTCATGCCGATTGGACGATAGGCAGTATGGTGTATATGGACGAACTGCCAATTTGATCAAATCGATCGTCATGCCGATTGTACGATAGGCAGTATGGTGTATGGCCGCTATAAGTAACGCGTTCGCCGAGGCCCCCGTAACGAAAGACCCAGAACGCCTTCATTTTTTTCATTTTTCAATTGTTTCAGTTCGTGATGATTTATTTTAAAAGGAATCATTCTGATTGTGGGTTCACGGTGAAGTGAGCTCGGAATGTAACCTTGATTCTAGGAATTTGCACTTAACGCTCTACATACCTAATTATTCTCATTTGCCTTTATATTTTGCTTAAACGTGCACAAAAGAATTTTTATGTGAATTATTAGTTAAGAATTTAAAATTAATAATAATAAAACTTGCCTAATTAGAAACTTTTAACGTAAAATCAAATTGGGTAATAAATTCAACACAATAAAACCAAAAGTTCAAATAATGCCAAGGCCATGAAAGCGTCCCATGAAATCACATAGTTAGTCATGAACTTATAAACTTCTTACGAATCATAAAGTTATAATCCATCGAGTAGCGTGACAGAGTTCAAAGTTTAATTACAAAGTTTAACTACAAAGTTTATTTTTTTTACGATTTTCAGTTGGCGTTAGTTTTTCTTTAATTATTTCCTTATGATATTTAAATAAAAAAATCACAGTTGTTCTTTGCAGTAAGGTTCAAGTTGGTGTCTGGTAGACACCAAGCTGCTTAAACGACGACACGTACCTATGCCACACACATTATAATACTGAATAAGTAGGTAAATATTACTTTTATAACGTAGAGATTCATGCTTACTTTAGTAGCAGGCTAGCATTTATAGAAAATAATAAATTAATCAACCAGTTCCTAATGACGACAATAAATAAATGAAACATCGTCTTACGTCTGCGAAGCGTGATAATATCTCGTCTTTCTTATAAGTAATAAAATATGATCACAAACAAATGTTAGCATTGGACGTCTAGTCTATTACGAGTTTGGTCGTTATGTCTGTTACTTTAGTGTCGTCTCCCACGTACATCTTATGTTCTACCTACCTACGTATCAACAAAGTTCCACGTCATGTACTTTTATCTCTGTGCCTTCCGACTTTACTGAACACTGCAAAATTAGATTAACTGTAGCTTAATTTCTGGCTTAATATTTTATTCCCCTATCTTGTTTTATACTGCGTAACTATCCAATTCACGTGACTTAGTTTTGAGATGTCACCGTGACTCAATTTACCTTTATTTAACGTACGATTGGGCTTAAATTAGATTTACGACTTTAAAAACTAGCTTATTTTTCAGTCTGGTTCTTTTAGTACTTACATTTTAAAACGTGAGTCGAGATAAAAATGTTCTTCGTGAAAGCTCTGCGGATAATGCTGCGGATCTGTGTCCGCTCCATACGTGCATTTGAGTGCATGACATTTCGAAGTAAATCCTCGTTACTACTGCTCGTCGAATGTCTCGTGCACCGCATTTGTGGAATTTAGTCTTGTCTCGTACTCTATACTCGTATTAGGTAGGTATAGTGATGTATATTTTATGCTGTCGTATATACATATGAAGATACCTACGTGTATTAGGTAATACTACCTACATAGTATATCATGTATCTTGATTCTTGTGAGATCCGCAAGTGACGAGCGTGGAATTCTTTATTCTAATGTCTCTTCTAGGTACTTACGTGCTTACCTTTCTATCAAATTCATGATCGCGTTGTTGTATATAAAATAAGAACACGTATAAGGTGTTACTGTGTATTCTTCTTATTTTTAAGAGCGTGGCGCGAGACTTTTCTGTTATAGGGTTCAGACGGTAGGTTATGACGATAATCCTTTTATTATTATGGTTATGATCCCTTCAGGACCGGTTCGGATAGCGGTTTCCTCTGGTCATTGCGTATTAAAACTGAAATGTAGAAGCACCCACTACTTTTGAATATTTTTGGAACAACCAAATATGTGTTTCTGTGAATAGTTGGCAGTAGTTACGATAATATAGTGATATAATTTACGAGGGTCTCCTGGCGTAAATTAATTAGTCTGATGTTCCCAGGAGCATAAATTAGCCTATAATTTTCCCACAGCTGGGACACAGACAGGCCTCCTCTTTTTGAGAGGCAGTGGGATGTAATCCATCATGCAGGCCCGCAGTGCTGGTTCATGTTTAGTTAGATGTCATATGTTTTCTTGGTTCTAGGACATTTAGGTTTCTTGAGGATATTTCTATAATGCGCTGGCTAGGTTCGAACCCATGACCTGTGACATAGGTCGCAGCACAGTACAATAAGTAAAATAAAGTAAGTACTTTTGGGCCATTTCTTCTGGGTCACTGCAAGAAAATTCTCAGTATATAAGCTCAGATGACTCGCATCACACGAGAAATTTAACGCTTCTAATACATAATAGGTACTCGTTTATCTTATAATGTTACAGGCACTCTGTTACATTTATAACCAACTTCAAAAAAGGAGGAGGTGTGTGTTTGTTACGCGATTACTCCGCCAGTTGTGGACCGATTTTCAAAATTCTTTTTTTGTTCGAAAGGACATACTTCTGAGGTTCTGAGATGGTCCCATAGTCACCACGTCAGGATCTGATGATTGGATCCTGGAGAAATCGAGGGCAACCCTCAAATTTTGTGGGCCCGCACATCGTTTTTCACAAATCCTATGAAGTAATTTATGTACTTGCGTATGGTAATCATCATCTCATATAGCTGAGCTGATGTTGGAGTTTACAACTCGGAGTAGACATCGTCTGATTTAGTCAATTATGTTTGTGCTCGCATATTTCCGGAACTACAAGTTCGATTTAAGTAATTCTTTTTTTATTGTACTAGGTATCGTTAAACTTAGGGAATACTGCAAAATTTCATCAAAATCGGTTCAGTAGCTTTTGAGATAGGGAATTTTATTAGCTTATGAGCGCTGTTATTACCGGTACTACGGATTACAAAATTCAAGTGCACATGTAAGAAAATTATGTAAGTATTTGACAAGAATTTGTGTTGAACATTTAAATTAAAAAGAGTAAAATAAAAACTTTTTCAAAAAAAATGTATCCGCCTTCAAAAACAACCACAAAAAAACGGTAAAATAACCTAGAAAAAAACTTTTCTTTCGGAAGTCGGTGGCAATAAAGACAATGAAATAAAAAAAAAACCGGCCAAGTGCGAGTTGGACTCGCCCATGAAGGGTTCCGTAGTAGCAAGCATAGATTACGGATATAATTATATTGAGATTAGTAAGTAATATACACAACAATAAAAATAACTTTGTTTTTCATAGTGTTTGTATGAATGGCAAAGTTATATTTGCGGTTTTTAAAAATGTACTATATCTCAAAAACTGCTAACTGTATCTCATCCAAACCAATTTTCGTTGGAAGTTTTTGTTGAGGTCTACATTATACATTTTTTTTAGATTTATCATTCTCTTATTTTAGAAGTTATAGGGGGGGGGGACACACATTTTACCACTTTGGAAGTATCTCCCGTGCAAACTGTTCAGTTTAGAAAAAAATGATGTTAGTAACCTCAATATCATTTTTAAAGACCTATCCATAGATACCCCACACGTAAGGGTTAGGTGAAAAAAAAATTTTGAGTTTCAATTCTAAGTATGGGGGGCACCCCCGTTTGATTGGTTTTTATTTTTGTATGAAAATCCTAATGCAGTTCACATAATACATCTACCTACCAAGTTTCAACAGGATAGCTCTTATACTTTCGACAAAAAGTGGCTGTGACATACGGACGGACAGACAGACAGACATGACGAATCTATAAGGGTTCCGTTTTTGCCATTTGGCTACGGAACCCTAATAACAAACCCACCGACTTCCGAAAGAAAAGTTATTTTGTAGGTTATTTTACCCTTTTTGTGGCTGATTTTGAAGGTGGTTACATTTTTATTAAAAACGTTATTATTGTACACCTTTTCAAGAAATATTGATACCAATTTATTATTAAATTATGTCTAAAGGACCTTTCAAAGAGAAGATGGCACTTGACATAATTTTTTAAGTTTCTCCGTGTCTTACTCAAATCTTGTTAAAGGCCTACTCTATGTCAACTCGTGACAGTCCAGAGCTTAACGTGCTTCTGAGGGTTTTAAGAGGATCAGAGGGATAACTTTGCCAGTATAAATTTGGATATCTGTTCATTAATTTTGGTGTACAATAAAATATGAGGTTGATCTGTGGATTGGTGAACATTTATCATAGCGAATTTCTTCCGTGTCTCGGAAAGCACGAAAAGCCGTTGGTCCCGACTGGCATTTGTAGATCTTTGATGGTCGTTAAGAGCGCTTATTCTGAAAGTTGGCAACGTCGCAAATAGTTTTCAAATATTCACAAGTTTTAATTAATTCAGCAATGTTACTGTATGGAAATAAGAAATATCGCTCTGTAGTGCACTAGAACATTGATATAGAAATGCAATTAAAACACTGAATTTGATGTTATAACCGTTTCAGGTGTAAAAAAAGCATTTGGAAAGTTTCGAAATACTTTTTTTACATCTAAAACTATTTATTCGGTTTTACGATATTAACTACTGCATTCCCTAATCAATTTTTTTGTGCACTACATAGCCATATTTCTTATTTTCATACAGTAAATTTACCAAATTAATTAAAACTTGGAGCAGTGGTGGCCCAGTGGTATCGGTCCCGACTTACGAGTTTGTAGGTCGTGGGTTCGAATCCCGCCAGGCGCATTACTTTGTGTAATTTATTTCATCACCACTGCTCTCAAAACGGTGAAGGAAAACATCGTGAGGAAACCGGCATGCCCTAGAACCAAAAATTCGATGACATGTGACATCTACCAACCCGCACTGGGCCCGCGTGGTGGATTATGGCCCACTCCCTCTCACAGAGAGGAGGCCTGTGTCCCAGCAGTGGGAACATTATAGGCTGATGATGATGAATTAAAACTTGTAAATATTTGACAGCTATTTGCGACGTTGCCAACTTTCTGGTTATGCGCCCTTAATCACAGTCAGAAGCTCGAAAGTCTGACACAACCAGCCTTTCCAAAGGCTCAAAGGGTATTATCCAGTTACTGGGTTGTGGAGGTCCGATATTAGGCAGTCGCACCACGTAAAATACTGATATTCAGCTGCATCTGGTTCGACTGGAAGCCGACCCCGACATAGTTGGCAAAAGACTAAGAAGATGATGATGATGTAAGCAACAAATCTTATCATACATATTCTAAGCGAGGATACCAGACGACTTGACTCTAGCCCGGGGGTTTTGGGGTTTAATGAACCCTTGTTACATTTTATCCACAGATAGATATCGTCCAAACCAAATAACACACAAACCACAAAAGAAAGATACATTTATCTACTATCCAATGACCAAACAATTCTGGTAGAACACTCGATGTTCACGCTATACAGTCATTAGGTAAAAAAAACAATGTTGACCTTAAATTTTAACAGATAGCTTGTCGATACAACCTATGTTTCCACTTGTCCTTCGTTATTTAGAGTCAGTATCGTTAATCATTGTGTATTTATTTTCAGCCAGTAATTGGACACTGTAGGACAAAGAACTCTTTTTAGAGTCAGCACTAGCTGCTCTTTTCACCAGTTATAGCCTCTATTCGCACGAGCGCTTTTTTAACGGGCGTTAAAAAAGCGCCGAAATAGAACAAATGTATTTTCATGTAAGCGTTCACACGGCGTCAGCGCTTTTATTTGCGGCGCTTTTTTTCGAACTGTAAGTAATTGATTTTACGTGCTGGGCGGTGACATTTAAGTTCAATTCACCTTTTTGGTCTAACTCTCAAGAGAACGCTTGACTGAACATACTCGTACTCTCGTTTCATCAAGCACCAAGTCCAGAAATTAAATAACTGGTTAGATCAGTTTACTTACAATAAAAAAATGGAAACAAATCATTGACCTGCGCCAATTACGAAGCAATTAGTCTAGTTTTGCTTCCAAACCTTTTAAAACTTTAAATGTTTTCTAGATGGTTCTATTTGGCAGAGAGCCAAATTCATCTCATATTTTTGTTTCAAACATGTTGGAAGCGCGGGTTATGCTAAATTTTTCTAATTGCTAATTGGCTGTGAACGAAAGACATGGAAATTACGTTCTGCCGGGAACACAAGACAGAATGCAGATCGAAATATAGGAAGGATTGCACAATACCTTAATTCTCCGGAGACCTCCTCGCGGCTCAGGGGCGGCTGTCGACTGGTAACTGGAGCGCTCTGACGTGAGGTGCGCGTTGTGAGTAACCGATTGGCCGCGAGTTTCAACTGCGGCCGCTTTTTAAGCGGTCTCTCTCGTACTAAAGCGAGAAGATATGTGCGGGAATAGGATAGAGGATAGGACCATCCACAGCCAATCAGATTAGTCGTTCAATGACATGAAGTTATAGATAAAAGACCTAACCGTTCTTTCTACGCAGCGTAACCATTCCCCCCGGGCTTGAAGGGATGCCTTCAAGAGTTGAAGGCGAAATTCGTGAAATTAAACTACAATTTAAACTATTATCTATACGTAAATATCAATGAAATCAAATAATTAATTACTAATGCTAACCTAACCTTGGATGACGAGAGCCGAATTTATTGTTTAGGCAATGGGCAAAGACGAACGACGGGACGCAAGTAGGATCCAGTCAATGTCTTAACTCGGGCGATGCGAGTGACTCCTGTGGAGTCAGGAAAAACTTCTTCCACGACACCCAAAGGCCAGTGAAGTGGGGGCGAATTATCTACTATGAGAATCACAACCGTACCGACAGTGACTGGATCGATCGGCGTGTTCCATTTACGACGCGATTGTAAAGTGTGAAGATATCCGCTTCTCCAGCGCTTCCAAAACGATTGTACTAATTGGTCTAACAATTTATGTCTCGAAACAATTGTTCTCTCGTCTATCTCCTCGGCAGGCAAGTATTTTAAAGGGGTGAGATTCAGAAAGTGCGCTGGAGTCAAAGCTAGTGGTTCTGAAGGATCACTAGAGAGTGTCCTACAAAGAGGTCTAGTATTCATTACTGATTCGACTTGAGTAAGAACGGTATTTAACTCTTCAAACGAAAGGATGGTATCACCTATTACACGGTATAAGTGAATCTTTAAACTTCTAATATTAGCCTCCCAATTACCGCCGAAATGGCTAGCAGTCGGGGCATTAAGTGACCAATTTATGCGATTTTCAGCTAACATGTGACCAAATTCGGTGTTGTGATATTTCGAACAAAGGAAGTCGTGAAGTTCCGAAAGTTTACGCTTAGCGCCAATGTAATTTGTCCCGTTGTCCGAGTAAATCCTACTAACCGGGCCGCGCCTTGATAGGAATCGTTTGAAAGCACTCATAAAACTGACTGTACTAAGATCACCGGCTAGTTCGATATGTACCGCGCGTGTAGTCATGCAGACGAACAGACACACGTATGCCTTGGTAGAACGAATGCCTCGGCCGCGAGACATGGTAACCTTGAAGGGACCAGCGTAGTCCGTGCCCGTGTGAACGAACGGTTTAGTTGCTTGAACTACACGACAAGACCGATGATCTGCCATCTCAGGGAAACTTGGCTTGGGACGGAGACGAAAGCAGGGAAGACACTTATGAATCCTATTCCTAATTAAATTGCGTGCAGAAAGTATCCAATATCTTTGACGTAACAGTGACATCAGCAGGTCGGGACCCGCGTGGCAATTCAATTTATGATGGTATTCGACAAGCAAATTCAGAATAGGATCTTTTCTTGGGAGTAGAATTGGATATTTCGCTTCATAACCCAAATCTGAATTTCTTAAACGGCCTCCGACTCTAATGAGTCCGTCTTTGAGGAAAGGTTTCAAGTGCCGAAGAGAATGACTACAATCCTTGCCTTCTCTGAGTCTGGCAATTTCCTTTGAGAAATAGAAGCGTTGAATTTCACGTAGAATGAGTAGTTCAGCGAAATCGTAATCCGATGCTGACATGCGGTTATTAACCGGTAACAACTTAGCAAAACGACAAACGTAAATTACCACTCTAAGTAATTTACTCCAAGACGAGATACGATCGACTAAACAAAGAATAGAAGATCTTTCGTTAGGTGCAGCGACTAACAACGAATTTTTCTTCTCTTCAGGTGCTTCAGACACTGAGGAGGGATTGAAAGGAGCGACAGGCCATTGTGAAATGTCCAAGTGAGCCCACGGGGGTCCCCTGAACCAAAGCGGATGGTCTATAATTTGTGAGGGTGTGAGTCCGCGTGAAAGACAATCTGCTGGATTGTCCGCACCGGACACGTGATATAAATTTTGCGGTGACAAATCGTTTTGTATTTTCGAAACTCTGTTGGCTACAAAGGTATTCCAACGATGGGGCGACGAATGTACCCAACAGAGCGCGACCGTCGAATCCGAAAATGCGAATATGTCACGGAAAACTATTCGGTTTTGACAAGCGACCACGACATTTCTTATTAGCTGGGATAACACAAGAATAGCACAGAGCTCAAGACGAGCGAGAGAAACTACATTTTTGGGAGAGACCTTAGACTTAGCTGTTATCAAATTGACTGTATTGCCATCGCTATTGTGGACGTGGAAATAAATCACTCCCCCGTATGCTTTCTCGCTAGCGTCCGCGAAAGCTAAGAGTGTGACCACACTATCAGCGACAATACCAACGTGGCGTGGGATTTTTATGTTGCAGAGCAAAGGAAGCTCTTCCCTAAAGCGAGTCCACAACCTGACTATATCTTCAGGTGGTGTCTCATCCCAGTCACAGTTGCATAGCCAAAGCTTCTTGATAAGAAGCTTGGCATGCAAGACGACAGGCGCGACAAATCCCATGACGTCCCATGTTTTAGCGATGCACGATAATATTGTACGCTTAGTACAAGTCTGAGTGGGAGTGTTTACTCTCATGGCGAAGTGATCTGACGTGGGCGACCAACACAAACCAAGTACTTTATGTTGGTCGGACCCGTCGAACTCCTTGTCAGCTGGCAGACGATGCGAAAGCGGGATAGAATTCAATACTACTTGTGAATTACTGGTCCACTTGACCAACTCGAATTGACCCGCCTTCATGAGACCAATCATCTCTGAAGCGGTAGAAATGCCCTGGGTTTCCGTGAGGACGGAATGGACAAAATCGTCCATGTACAATCCCGTGGCGACAATGGCTTTAGCCTGAGGGTACGAGTCACCCTCATCCTCCGCCAGCTGCTTAATAGTTCGCAGCGCGTGAAAGGGGCTAGATTTGAGTCCAAAAACGACACGATTGAACTCATAAACTTGCAAAGGTTCCTGCGGCGAAAAACGATACAAGATGCGTTGGAAACGCCGATCAGGTTCTCGGACTCCAATGCTGGGAAACATCTGACGAATGTCTGATGAAAGCGCGATCGAAAACAAACGAAAATTAACTATAATGTTAAACAAATTCCCTTGTAGGTTCTGTCCACCATACAAGAGATCATTAAGCGAAACGCGGGTAGTAGTTTTACAACTACCATCGAGAACGACACGAAGTTTGGTTGTGACCTTATCATCTCGGATCACACCATGATGCGGAATGTAGTACGAAGGTTCCGAAGGATCAGGAATTGTAGGTGAAATATAGCCCTTCTCTAAATATTCTAGGATGACGTTGTCGTACGCGGCCTTTAAATTAGGAGAAGCTTGCATCTTCCTTTCCAAGCAGAGAAACCGGCGTTCACTTGCTTGACGTGAGTTGCCCAGGGATTCGACATCACCCTTGAAAGGCAAAGCGACTACGTATCGTCCGTCACTATTTCGAGTGGTAGTGCGGGCATAAAACTCCTCACATAATTTGTCATCTAGGCTGAGTACCGGGGGAACATTTACTTCTTCCAATTCCCAGAATTTTCGTATCGCTACGTCTAACGGCTCCGCGGTGCAACAATACGAAACGGTCGAATTGTCATCGATGAGAACCGGCGCCTTACCAACAATTACATAGCCGAGTACAGTTTGCAAGGCGATTGGAGACGCATGTGTAGGCTGACCTTGAACTCTGTTAGATAAGAGTAAGTGCGGGAAAGTCGAAGCACCGATCAATAATTGAATCGGATTTGAAGAAAAATATGTATCGTCTGCTAACTGTAAGTTTTTAAAATTATGCAAAAGCGAAACGTCAACCGTGGCAGTTGGCAAACGTTCAGTAATTTTATCTATTACGAATGACTCAATATTATAATTTATATTACGATTGAAACGAGAATAAAATTTAATTTGTACGGAACCCTGTATTTGTTTACTAGCACCTCCTATGCCCCTGACGGTTGCACAGGCAGGTTTATTATTTATGTTCAAACCCAAAAGTTGACAACAATCCCGCGTGATAAAGTTACTTTGAGAAGCGCTGTCTAATATTGCGCGAACAATATGTTCTTTGCCAAAAGAATCTACTACAATAACTTGCGCGGTAGCAATCAATATGGTGGTTGGGCCCCGGTATAAAGAATTAATACGGTTCTCATCAGTCGCGCACAACGATATATCAGTCTGCTTCGTAAGTCTCTCAGCAGAGGGCGTGCGAGCGCCGGTCGACCTTGAACCGTGCGCGTCGCTCAATTTATTGCCGAAGCACAACAAACTATGGTGTTTAGAGCTACATTTTTTACAAGTGGACTTTGACCCACAAGCGGACACACGATGTTTTGGACTTAAGCAATTAATGCATAAATTGTTTGATTTCACAAACTTAAATCTCTGATCGGGTTTATAACTATTAAATACTTTACATTTATATACGTGATCATGTTTCTCCTTACACAAAACACACGCGGTAGGTTCGTTATTAGCTATACAGGTGTATGCATTAGTATGTTTGCGATTTGCAGGTGATTTATTGTTAGAGACTGTTGACGAAGTTCGTTCTAACACCTTTATATGCTCACGAACAAACTCAACTAATTCACTAAAAGATGGAATTTCGGAACTACTTGATTTTAATTGATGATTAGATTCGAATGCCCGTACAGTGTCTATGTCGAGTTTTTTAAGAGCGATATGCAATAAAATAAAATCAGCGTGGTCATGGACCTTTATGTTTTTAAACCCGGCTACCGACGTTGCGAATTTATCGAGAAATGATTCTAAAGTAGCCGGCGAACCTGACGAAATAGATTTAAATTCAAATAATTGATCTAGATATGAAGTTGCCGATTGCCGTTTATCTTCATACCTTTCACAAAGTGAATCGAATATAAGAGGGTAATTATCAGCTGACGGAGTAATTCCTGCACATATCGAACGAGCTTTGCCTGTTAATTTTCCAATTAAATAATATAATTTCTCGCATGCTGTTAGCGAACTATTATTATGCACGGCATTTCGAAAACTGGCGATGAACAGCGGCCAATTTTTAATATCCCCATTAAATTCGGGTATTTCAATCGGGGGCAAGCGAGGAGATTTCTTACATTCACTAGGTGCCTGAACCTGCAATTTCTTCTCTGCCCGCTTCACCCTACCCAGTAAATCTTCGAATGAAGAAAGTGCCTGATAGTCGACGACATAATCAGGATTTAATTTAAGTTCATGAGCGATTATATCGTCCAGCGCACATTCAAAATCAGTACGCAACGAATCTATTGTTTCACAGTCACACAAGAACGATTCTTTATCGAATTCCTCCGAATCAATATTTTTCAATTTATCGCAAATACGTTGCATACGAGAAAATATTCGATCTCTTTTTCCTAACAATCGTTTAAGAGTAATATCTGTAGGCGCCATCTAGCAACCTTCTAATAACGATAATTAAATAAATATGTAACACGCGAAATACGTTGTGAAAGCGATGTGAGCGAATAATTTACCTAAGTGGGTATTTATTTTTACAATAATGCGTCGGTGATTGAGCGCGAAGCGGTAATTCAACGGTAATATTTTAAAATAATGCGGGATTAAGCGAAATAACCAGTTATAGTAACGATTACTAGCTGGTGTTACGAATATACAACGGTTTTACCGAGAATTTAACTATATACCCACACCTGTCGGCGAGACAAGTGTTTGGTACAAAACTAATTAGAATACGAGTATTTTTTTCCGACTACGAATGGCGAATGGTTATCACTGATTTCAATAACTATCCAGGCTCGTTAGGACCAAAATGGAAGCGCGGGTTATGCTAAATTTTTCTAATTGCTAATTGGCTGTGAACGAAAGACATGGAAATTACGTTCTGCCGGGAACACAAGACAGAATGCAGATCGAAATATAGGAAGGATTGCACAATACCTTAATTCTCCGGAGACCTCCTCGCGGCTCAGGGGCGGCTGTCGACTGGTAACTGGAGCGCTCTGACGTGAGGTGCGCGTTGTGAGTAACCGATTGGCCGCGAGTTTCAACTGCGGCCGCTTTTTAAGCGGTCTCTCTCGTACTAAAGCGAGAAGATATGTGCGGGAATAGGATAGAGGATAGGACCATCCACAGCCAATCAGATTAGTCGTTCAATGACATGAAGTTATAGATAAAAGACCTAACCGTTCTTTCTACGCAGCGTAACCACATGTAGCAACAAAACTGACTAAATTTTTATGATAATGAAGTAATGCTGAGTGCACATTGTACTTTTTACATAAGGTCAAAGATACACATGTAAAGTTGTACAAAATTCATGGCTTTGGTTCAAAATCCAGCTCTTTCAATAATGTTCCACACTTACGAGCTTTGGTTGTGGATTTGTACCTAGCCACCTGGCAAGTATGTGTGTATTAGTAAGTAATTTATTTCATCACTACTGCTTTCAAAACGGTGAAAGAAAACATCGTGAAGTAACCGACATGTCCTAGAACCAAAAATGTGAAGTTATATGATAATATCTACGATTCACAGAGAAACCTATAATATTCCCACTGTAGGACACAGAGCTTTCCCCTGTGCCCTAGCAAACTGACATTACTGGCTGCTGATATTTTTGATACAAAACAATTTTACCATTATTTCCTAAATGGTTCTATCAATTCTTCCAATCTTTTCGGGAGTCACACTAGTCCGATGCCATGCCACATGACTGTCACTCTTTGTAACTACAGTACTTTTCGAGCGCACTGTGCAAAGCGGATGTCCCTGTGTGTTTACGGCCTAAGTTCATTGGAATTGCAAATTGGTAGGTATATATGAAACTTGTTCCACCTGCTCTGTGTATTGAAAAGTAAATTTTAATGTTTACTCATCTCTAGACGAAGTTATTTTATTTCTCAAGTGGATTTAGTTTTTCACTTCAATAACTTTAATATGTAAAGTGCTTGGGAGTTGAAAGAACAATGGATATGTGTCGTTGAACTAATTTAAGCACTTTTCCATTGTATCTTCTTTTCAAAGTATCATTGAAAAGACATGAGAGCCGTATTTTTTAGGCACAAATGGCATTGAAGTTATTCTATAATGAATTGAATGCACACTAAGCTTTATTGATTAGGTTAATCATTTTCATTGTCTGATCTTCTTACCATCTTTATATGCGTATTTGTGAGGATGGGTGGATGTTTATAACGTTTTCACACAAAACTACTGAACGGATTTTGATGTTTGGTACACAGATAGTTTTTCAGCTTCATTAACACATAAGATAATTTTATCCCTGTATAATTACCGAAATTCACGCGGGCAAAACCGCGGCATAAGCTAGTAAAATTATTTTTTGAATCCATGTTTGTTGAAGGGTGTGGAAACAAAAATATCTTTGTCTAATTAATAGGTCTACACGTAGGAGCCATGAGGTTCTCCTAATCGGACACTGAACTTTACAGCAAAAAGGTTTTGGTTGTTGAGTCTGTAATTAACTTGTTTATCAGTATTAGTATCGTAAAGTAGTTGATTTGGATATGCTTTTGTGAATGTGTACTCTGTTATTTGATGATCTAGTTCATATTTAAAAAGTTAGTTGTGAAGAATATTTCGAAGGCACTTCTAGAATATTAAAGAAAGAGTTTAGACCAACGTTTTGAAGATTTAGAGCCCCCGTATTCATATAGAATGTCTATCACAGAAAAATAAGTAAATGAAGTCTATAAGTTGTATAATAATTACGATAGAAAGTCAAGGTGCTGTTAATTAAGGTCGCATAATTGAATTATGTACCTACTACATCAAAGGTTACTTTTAATAATAATTCCTCTCTAACCTTCGTTAGTGAGATGGATCAAATAAATATACGGGTCTAAGTGAACCCATTTCATGTACGGCGGGATCCAGAATTCCATTAGTAGTGCGTACAGTAATAAAATTTTGTGAAGTGAGAAAGACGCCGTCAAACATCTCCGCATGTAACTTAACTCAAACGTTCATACAGGGGAAAATAGACACTAAAGTATCCATGCTATTTTGATGGAGTGTGTAAATAACATAATAGTTTACGTAGGTCGGTTTATGTCCCAGGATCCTAAGAGAAATACATAATTTAATACCCTGTACGGTGTACGAGTACGTTCTCGTGATCCCTCCTTAATAATTTAGTAAGGTCATATTTTCATTGGGTTTTACGACCGTCATATTTTGCCTTTTTTCTTGAAGGTAACTCGAGCACAGGTGTCTTTAACTTAATTATTAATGTTTTATCTTCGTGTAAGGAATATTGTACTCGTTTGTATACCTACATGTAGGAAAGAAGGTAGCTATTATTCTGTGTATGTGTTATGATTTAAATGATTTATGTCTAAAAATTATGGTGAAAATCTTCAAATGAGTCCGCGCGCCCAGGGTTGAGCGAGTACAGACAGTGTAGTGTAATGGTCAATACTAACAAAAATCATTAATCCGTCATGTTGAATTAAAATGAAGAAATGATAACCATTTAAGCCTGGTTCGTCACATAAAATGGAAACTTGAAAATATATGGCAGAGGCCTTTGCCCAGCTGTGGACTATAAAAAAACTTTCTATTCATGTAAACTTATAAGCCAAGATTACCGATTAGTTATTATTACGCAGTGAAGATTACCTGTCTCGCAAACACGCACATTCAAACATTGAAATATATTCACTTACTGATAGAATCTATGAAATTCAAAAGGTGTATTCCGATGTAGTTTCCGTAAATGCTTCCTCATCTATTCGATGTCAGACCTTCAACTCAAACAAACATTGTCAAAGTTCTAACAAACAAAACTTTCTAATAAAGGTTTTCGATATAGTAGCGGCCACTGCCCGTATAACCTGTGGCTTAGCGTGGGCTTTGCCCTCTACACTTTGTTATCTCTGGGTTTACATAGTGAGCCACCACGCGACTGTGTTGATTTTTATCAACGAGACAATATTCTTGTATAGTCCTAGACAGATGAGTTGACAGATGACCATAGAAAAGATGTGTGTCCTCATCTTAGGTGCATCTTGCTTCGAATCTATCCTTGGTCGTATCGCATTGCCGTTTCATAGAACTATGAGAGTTGCACTATTTCTCCTCAAAGTAGTAGGTAGGAATCGAACTAACTTTTGGACTTTTTTAATATTTTCACGTTTGACATGTCTGATTTTAGTCAAGAGAAGTTGTTTGATCATTAGTTTGATAAATCCTTTTTTTTTAAACAAATGGTTAAAAATGTTTAGAATTTTAACCAATTATTAGCTTAACTACTGATCAAACATGTGTTTGCTAAAAACCAATTTACAAAATAAACATAATTTACTCGTATGAAAGTGAGGGAAGAGAGGGTGCATGTGTGTTTACGAAGACACTGGTGCCGTCTGACGTATCCTGCGTCAATGTCTGGACTCCACTAAGATTGAACGAAATTAGATCAGGGGGAATTACAAACGTTGTGTCAAACTCGATTATTACCATAACTTAGTTGTATGTTTCACCGAATTTCAAAGGACATTATCCATTGTGCTTCGATCGAAAATAATTTACGTCGAAACGTTGAATCAACGTATTTTGATGTGTTCAAGGTTCTATAGTCCTTGGATGTCATCATGATGTATTGTTGTCATGAACTGTTTGTCAATGTGGGCTTGTTTATGTTGTGAAGTCGATTCAATATACAATTTGGAAGAAATTACATTCCAGGCCCATACTTACATTGTTTTTTTTTTATTATAATAAGAACAACAAACAGCTCGAATATAATAAGCGCTGAAAATTGAAAGCAAAACATTTGAAGACGTATTAAAGAATATTAAGTACCTCAAATAAAAATATTATTTTGTTGAGTTTTGTAATGAAGAAACATTGTTCATATTTTGAGAAGTTAAATTCAAAATATTGAATTCTTAAATACGTACGTACTGCGTATATTTTGAAGCAACAGTGCTTACAACAAGTCTGTTGAAAAATATCAAGATGAAATTAGTTTTATAACTAATAACATGAATTCTCGGGACCAACACAACAATTCGTATTTTTAAATAATAAAGCGGTAGGTCATTGACAGACAACATTACACTGTCAATTATTTGCTTGGGTCAAACTCTTTATGCAGTTGCTTGTTTAAAACGTAACATAATTGGCTGGCCAGCTGATTACATACAATGTAGGGGCTAGATAAGATCGGTCAACAACTGCAGTTAAAAAAAATGGCTGCTCCACTTACTAGCGAATAAATAACGATGTACAGTCACGACCACCAGTATTTACAATTTAAAAGAACTCGACAAAGACTTTTTTCTGGAAATGCGATTTGGAATTGTGATAAGATCTAACTTTTAAACGTTGATAAGTGCACCTTCTTGAATATGTGTTCATGCTCATGAGTACTGTAATTAGTGTACCTTGGTGATCGTACATCGGCGCGGAGTCAAACATAAGTTTTTCCTTTAATTTAAATTAACCGACTTCAAAAAAAAGTAGGTTCTCAGTTCGACCTGTGTGTTTGTTTGTATATGTATGTATGTTTGTCCGCGATTATCTTTCGTTTGGCTGAACCGATTTTGATGCGGTTTTCAGAATAGTGTTCTTTACATTCTTTTTTTTAGCGTGGTAAAATCATCAAATGAGTCCTCCCACCCCGGGCAGGGCGGGAGGGACTGTCAGACTCATACTGACTAAAATCCACAGTGTCCTTCAATAGCCCTTTGTGTTCCGGGGTCATGGTAATGAGATAAGTCCCGCGACCCCGGCAGGCTTTGGCCCTCTAGAGGGGGGCCCCGTCATCATGCTGACACTCTTTGAGGCGCGCGTGGAACACAACGCGCCGTCGACCCGGGCATGGTCCATGGTCGGGTGGCGAGTTGCCCTTTACTCGCCGCTCGCATGCCCGCGCCTACGGTGGCCGGAGATCGTCTGCCGACGTCCGACGCCGTGGGCGTCTACCACTGCGGCTGGGGTGGAGGGAGGACGCTGTACTCTCCCTCACGCGGCCCGCCTCCTCGGTCCTCCTTCACGAGCATGACTGCTTCGCAGAAGGAGGCGACCGCTTTCCACTCCGTCTCGCCCCGCAGCATGGCCTCGACCAATGCCGGGCGCGAGAGGTCTCCGCCTATCGCCGCCGAGAGGACACGGCGGTGCTCTGCCGTTCATTACATTCTGGAGAAGGTTTTAGTACATAACACTAATGGATATCCCGTGACGTTGCCCGCGTGGATGCGTTTTTGCTTACTTGGATTGTAGATTTTCAGACGATTGCATGTTGGTCCGCGATTATCTCGCGTTTGACTGAACCGATTTTGATGCGGTTTTCAGGAAAGTATTCGTTACATTCTGGGGAAAGTTTTAGTATATAACAGTAATGGGGTAGTTCTTCGAAATTCGATTCTTTGACTGATTCATATGGTCAAATTTTAATTTCACTTTCAGCTCAGTAACACATGTTCATAGGAAAATAGATATTCCAAATAACATATATTTGTATGAGGGACTCGTTTTTACAAAGTAGTTTTTAAGATATTAGCGTTTAAAAATTTAGTGCCCAGATGAATCAGAATTTTATACAGATGAATCAGGAACAGAAATAAAAATGGAAAACTTTAAATAAAAATGGGCTCTGTATTAAAAAAAAAAATAATCAAAATATTATAACAACTATAATATTTTTTTATAAAAACAATTATTCAAGGAAAAAAATGGTCAATTCAACAGTAAAATTCTTGTTTTTCAGAATAATATTTATACAGAAATAAATACAGAAAAGCGAGAATTTTGTTATAAATAGGTACCAGATAGCCATTTTAATGCTACATTACAATATTCTCTCAGTTTACTTTGGCTTTTTCTCCCTTTCTTTCAAATATAATTATTTTAATTTCCACGCAGCATACTCGTCTGGATCTTTTCTTATTTTCCAATTTCCATCCTAGAAGGATAAAAAATTCGTACGTTCTATGAGTCTCTTTTTCTCCTTCTTTTCTACTGTTGATAGTGGCATTGTTGTGAACTGCAATATCAAAATAAAAACAAACAGATAGAGTTTGAATTATGAATAAATACCGAAGAATAATGTCAAAATTGTCTCACATACACTCTACTGACTTGGAAAAGTAAAATAACGTAAAAAAGTGTTCCTTTCTTGCTGGAAAATGGGAAAACTAATTTATTTTCAGATTCATATGGGCTTTTGAACATATCAATCAGGCACAGATGAATCATGATTTTGCCTAAAATCATGCTTAACTCATCATTCATACAAACTTCAGTATTGTCATTTTTCTACACGAATCTATAACCCAAAAGCATCACACGAAACTCAGATTAAAGTCTTAAAACAGCAAAATAAAATTAATAAATTAGGCATTGTAATCAGCAAGGTACCTAAACCAAGCACAGATGAATCAGATATTTACCTTTGTTTCACCGGGTTCTAAGCCAACTAGCCTCACGTCCGCTTTCTAGCATGTCCGTTGTACGACAGGCTTCCCCTCATGCGGGATCCCAGACTCTCATTATCATTCCTCGACCAAGTACGGTCAAGCAAAGCTTACTCCATATTAATCAGTATTTTATGCCGGACACTTCTTATTTACTCAATTAAAAACACACTAACGTAGTTACAACTATTACATATTTTTTTTGTAAGAGGTCAATTCATTACCTTTCGATATAACTTTAATTTATATTGATGAATCAAAGGGAAAATGCGACATCGACCATTTTGTTCCGGAAAATGGGAAACGGACGCCCCATATGAATCAGGAGAACAGACTTCAAAATTTTTTATTTTGTATCTAGATAGCTACTATTAAAAAAATATAATTTGTCCTAGTTAGATCTAAAGCTAAAGTATACAGAAAAAAATATTACATGCCGTTTTGTTAGTTGGTTACGGAAATATACCCACAGACATCGAAAATTTTGTCTCTGAAGAACTACCCAATGGATATCTTGAGAAGTTGCTCGCATAGATCCGTTTTTGTTGCTTACTAGGATTGAAGATTATATGAACACGCAGATTATATGAAGATTTTTGTTGAATATCTAAACTAAAAAGGGTAAAATAAAAAACTTTTTGAAAAAAAAGGGAACCGTCTTCAAAACCAAACACAAAAAAATTCCTAATTCAAATTCCAAATTCCTAATTCAAATTAGGGTATCTCCTTTTTAGTTCAAGTGCAAGACTTTCTACTTGTTACTACTAAATTGCCATAAACGTTACGTCTCTATGGTATTGAGTTGTGATGACGTTATTATTCGCGTAGCATTAAACTATGTGTCACAGTTTCTGAGTATTAAGTAAGCAGTTTATGCGAATTCGCATAAATTTTCGTGAAAACATGACGTTTTGATGTTATCGAATATGTCTCGAACTTTTAGTCAGTCGTTTGACGTCATTTTACAAGCAGTTACGCCAACACTATTTATATTTAACCTTTATTACCTAAACCAGGAGGTTTCGTCATAAGCGTAAATCATAAAAAAATATTAGGTAACTTAGGTACCTAATTTTTGCTATTTTAGACGTTAGCATCTAAGGCTAAGGGCATGTTACAGCCCCATTGTGCTATAGTGCATTGCATTTCCACACAAAAAGCTGCGGCGCGGGTGGTAAATGTACACACATACTACTAATGTACTACTACTAAAATGGTGTACGTTGCGGTACGGTGCACTTATCCAACGACACTTTTGGTATCTCAATTAATTAAAATAATATTTAAAATCCATAGTTGATTGAAATTCGAAGTTGCTACTAAAAATGTAAACTCAAGGTTTATTTTTTTCAGAGAATTTGTTCCTATATTAAAATATCAATTTGACAGCATATTTTTGTAACAAGCTGTGAATTTCAGAAGATTAGATTCAGATAACAAAAAATAATATGAATAAATCGGAAACATGTGTCGCACTTCAGAGTTGCGAGTGCTCTAGTGCTGACAAGCCTTTACATAATTTTACTTTTCCATACCACCTTGTATCTTATTCTTTACGGCTTTCCTTTACCGTCTTTTAACATTAATTAATAAGCTTTCTTGAGCTCTTGTTTTAAGCATACCTTTTAATACCTTTTTGTTTTAGAAACAAAAGGCTGTGAGCTTCTCCGGTACATTCATAAAATGATACTACTTATTAAAACTTGAATTTCTTTTCAGGAAACGATGAGAGAAGACCGCTATTTTTATGTCAATTACGACATAAAAATAGCAGCTTTTGTTTTCGAGTAATAATTGTTAATTTTAATTCATATTAACAATTATTTCTCAAAAGCAAAAGGCTATCTCTCTCAGTAGAAAGGTTTAAAAAATCTACTTAATAAAACTTGCATTCATTTTTTATTCTAGCAAACGGGAAAAGTGAAAGCATTAAATATTTATTTAAATTGTTCTGCTATTTAGGTCAACTACTCGTAGATCTAGAATCAATATTTTTACTATTGTAGGATTCTTTTTACTATTTTTAAGACAATATGATACGTAAGTATAATACTTATACATATAGTTACTTTGCGCTGTTAAGCTCTATTGCTGGTTGTTCAGAAACTGGACTTGTGGTCGGTTGACGGAATTAGACTCGCCATCACATGCGATTTAAAATAACATAACAATTGCCTAACCCTTTACCCCCTTATTAATAAACGTGGACTAAAGTTACGCCAAGGTTAATCCTTCAAAAATGTATGGTTAATCCAAAGATTAACCTTTTTAGGGTTCCGTAGCCAAATGGCAAAAACGGAACCCTTATAGATTCGTCATGTCTGTCTGTCTGTCCGTGTATGTCACAGCCACTTTTTGTCGAAAGTATAAGAGCTATCCTTTTGAAACTTGGTAGAAAGATGTATTATGTGAACCGCATTAGGATTTTCACACAAAAATCAAAACAAAACAAATTTTGTGGGTGCCCCCCATACTTAGAATTGAAACTCAAAAAAAAAATTTCACCAAACCCATACGTGTGGGGTATCTATGAATAGGTCTTTAAAAATGATATTGAGGTTACTAACATCATTTTTTTCTAAACTGAACAGTTTGCGCGAGAGACACTTCCAAAGTGGTAAAAAGTGTGTCCCCCCCCCCGTAACTTCTAAAATAAGAGAATGATAAAACTAAAAAAAATATATAATGTAGACCTCAACCAAAACTACCAACGAAAATTGGTTTGGATGAGATACAGTTAGCAGTTTTTGAGATATAGTACATTTTCAAAAACCGCAAATATAACTTTGCCATTCATACAAATACTATGAAAAACAAAGTTATTTTTATTGTTTGTGTATATTACTTACTAATCTCAATATAATTATATCTCTAATCTATGCTTGCTGCTACGGAACCCTTCATGGGCGAGTCCAACTCGCACTTGGCCGGTTTTTTTTGTTTTTTTTTTAGCGTGGTAAAATCATCAAATGTGTCCTCCCACCCAGGGCAGGGCGAGAGGGACTGTCAGACTCGTACTGACTAAAATCCACGGTGTCCTTCAATAGCCCTTTATGTTCCGGGGTCACGGTAATGAGATAAGTCCCGCAACCCCGGCAGGCTTTGGCCCTCTAGAGGGGGGCCCCGTCATCATGCTGACACTCTTTGAGGCGCGCGTGGGACACAACGCGCCGTCGACCCGGGCATGGTCGGGTGGCGAGTTGCCCATTACTCGCCGCCCGCATGCCCGCGCCTACGGTGGCCGGCGATCGCCCCGCGACGTCCGACGCCGTGGGCGTCTACCACTGCGGCTGGGGCGGAGGGAGGACGCTGTCCTCTCTCTCTCGCGGCTCGCCTCCTCCTTCGGGAGCATAACTGCTTCGCAGAAGGCGACCGCTTCCCACTCCGTCTCTCCCCGCAGCATGGCCTCGACCAGTGCCGAGCGCGAGAGGTCTCCGCCTATCGCTGCCGTGAGGACACGGCGGTGCCCCGCCCAAGCGGGGCAGTCCTGCACCGTATGCTCCACCGTGTCCTCCGGGCGATCTTCGCAGTGGTGACACCCAGCCCAGGCGTTTCTTCCCTCCCTATCAGACACAGGAACCTTCAGAAACTTCCGTGTCCGGTGAGGACCTGCGTCATGCGGAAGGTCAGGACGCCGTGACGCCTATCCAGCCACTCCTCAAAGAGGGGTCTTAGTGCCCAAAACCTAAAAGAAAAAGATTTAACTTGGCGTAGTTTTATTCCACGTTTATTAATAAGGGGGCTTGAGATTATAGGCATAATGTTATGTTATATATAAGTATCATAAATAATCTCTGTAATGCTCACTTTGTCTTACTTAAAATCACGGGCCGTGCAATCGGCAATCCAAATATTAAATCCAAACATGTTTACTTTGAAAGTCTACTACATTAACGTTGGACCGTATCTAATTAATCAATATACCAATCTAGACATTATGCCCGCAGGTCTACCCACGCTACAAGTTCTTAGGTTTCAAGAACATTTGAGTATTGTTCGTAACTAAAATACGTTTAACTCGATCAAAACCAATTAAGAGGTTGCAACGTGATCGGTAAATCAAGTAGGTATTTGATAAAGGTAGGATTTGACGTCATAAAATATGAAGTGATTTTCAGAACTTTTCCATTCGTTGTATATGGCTTCCAAGTGATCGATTTGGGGTGCTAAGACAGGTAACCTCCACGTGCGTCCGTGGACTGGAGTTCCCTGACGGATACGTCCGGGGGGAAGACCAGTTTTTCGGGCCGGTGCGCCCTGGGATGCGGGCAAAAACTCTTCCTTAGGCACTGTGTGCCTAAGGGGGTTTCTTTGCCCGTATGCGAATAGCCTGTCGGGTGGAAGCTCCAATGCGTGTCCCTCTGATTAGCAGAGGGCACAGCAGCGGAGCGGGCTTGCGGACGGTGAGTAATGGGTAAGCTCGCCGTCCGACCAAGGACCAAGCCCGGGTCGGTGGCGTGTCGTGTTTCACGCGTCACCGACGGGGCCCCTTATGGGGCCAAATGCCTGCCGGGGTCGCGGATTTTTTCTTAATCCAGGATACCGTGGCCCCGGAACGTAAAGGGCATCCGAAGGAACACGGGTGGATTTTAGTCAGTAAGAGTCTGACAGTCCCTTCTGCCCCACCCAGGGCGGGAGGCCTCATTTGATGATTTTGCCACCCTAAAAAAAAAAAAAAAAAAAAAGTGATCGATTTACTTTGTATATTATTTTAATAAGCACTTTTTTGTACTTCTAAAAATGAGACTTTTGGGTGACCACTGAAAATCAGTGCTGTGCTGTGTGTCTGTGGTTAAAAATATGTTCACGAATGTTGCAGTTGCTCATAAAAATTCTTGTACTCCATTGGTGTTAATAATTTTATTTATTAACACCAATGTAATACAGTTTTATTAAGTGTGGCAATCAACTATAGGAAGCCGAAACCGAATAAATAAAAAAACAACTTGTTTGAGCTTCTCTAATTTCCCAAATTTTTACATGATACAATTGTCAAGTACCCCTTATCAATACAAGGGGTCAATGATCAACAGAGGTCACCGGAATGAATATGAACCCTTCAATCGATCAATCAAAACAGCTTATCACTATAAACCCTAAACATTTATTCCCAAGCAATTCACAAATAAAACGGCTGTCAGTCACTTAATCGAGTAAAACAAAAGACGATCGGCATCGTATTCTTTTTCAACGTCAATCATAATCGTTCCATTCAACCTTGAAAGTTGAAAGTAATCGCTCGCATGATTACAGACCGTGCGGTAATCACAAGGAAGAAAGCTTAGTTTGACGAGTGAATATGTTACATATCTTTGATATTTTTTTTAATAAAGCTAAAAATAAGTTTTTACCAGTTACCTTACCAGTAGTTTACATCAGGAATAACGCATGTTATACATAAAGAAATACTAACACATAATAATGATCACATAAAATCCCTTGACGATCGTCGATTAAATGGTTGCGTGGCAAACCATTTTATTATATTCAGCTTTCAAATTAAAATCATTTATCAGAATTTCGTTTGATTGTACCTACATCGGGTTTCGTAACATAAGGGTGTAAACTCACGCACGCTATATTGCGATTACCTAAGAACGTTAATAGTGCTACTAAAATTCCTAACGATTTCAGTTATGAATTGTAGCAGTTGTGCTACGGAGCTATGGCGTAGCGTTGGTAGTTGCTACGAAATAAAGGTACATCAGTTTTTTTTGTTTTTTTACCGATTTCATTACCGATTTCAAAAAAAAGGAGGTTATCAATTCGACCCGTATGTATGTGATATTTCTAGAACTGCCCAGTTTTCGTATATGTTAATCTATATCAGCGTCTGAACAAATGTGCCAAATTTCATAAGTGTATGTATGTATGTATGTATGTTTTTATGTTTGTGCACGCATATCTCCGGAACTACAAGTTCGATTTACGTAATTCTTTTTTTGTTGAACTAGGTATTGTTCAACTTAGGGTACATTGCAAATTTCATAAAAATCGGTTCAGTAGTTTTAGAGATATGGATTTTTTTGCTTACTTGGATTGTGGATTTTTTAAGTCGATTGAATGTTTGCTCGCAATTATCTCGCGTTTGGCTGAACCGATTTTGATGCGGTTTTCAGAAAAGTGTTTGTTACATTCTGGGGAAGGTTTTAGTATATAACAGTAATGAATATTTCGTGACGTTGCCCGCATAGATCCGTTTTTGTTGCTCACTTGGATTATAGATTTCTAACACCCGATTATACGGAGATCTTTGTTGAATATCTGAACTAAAAAGGGTAAAATAAAAACTTTTTTAAAAAAAGAACCGACTTCAAAACCAAACACAAAAAAGTGTAAAATAACTTTTCTTTCGGAAGTCGGTGGCCATAGTCAATGAAATAAAAAACAAAGCCACCGACTTCCGAAAGAAAAGTTATTTTACACTTTTTTGTGTTTGGTTTTGAAGTCGGTTCTTTTTTTATTTAAAAAAGTTTTTATACTCCTGCTCGTTTGTGTTATTCCCGGTAATGGATTTGTTAAGAGTAAGGATTTATTACAAAAAAACTTTTTCAAAAAAGTAACCGACTTTAAAAACAACAATAAAACAAAAAAGGGTGTAATAACCTAATTAATAACTTCTTTCGGATGTCGGTGGCTTTATTTTTTTTATTATTTCACTGATTTTTAGCCACCGACTTCCGAAAGAAGTTATTAATTAGGTTATTTCACCCTTTTTTGTTTTGTTGTTGTTTTTGAAGTCGGTTACTTTTTTTACCCTTTTTAGTTTATTTATTAAACAGTCAACCCAAATTCTTGTAAAATACAAAATTTTCTTACATAGTATGCACTAATCTTGTAATCCGTCACAACATAAAAAAATCCATATCTCTAAAACTACTGAACCGATTTTGATTAAACTTGCAGTGTACCCTAAGTTGAACAATACCTAGTACAACAAAAAAAGAATTACTTAAATCGAACTTGTAGTTCCGGAGATATGCGTGCACAAACATAAAAACATACATACATACACTTATGAAATTTAGCACATTTGTTCAGACGCTGATATAGACTAACATATATGAAAACTGGGCAGTTCTGATAATATTACATACATACGGGTCGAATTGATAACCTCCTTTTTTTTGAAGTCGGTAATAAAAATAGAAACCGTGTCGAACCGAAACGTTCTCTTGAGAACGGTTTCGGTTCGCTGGTCGCTGCCCTGCATACTGAAGTCATGAGTGGTCTCTAAAGATAGTGCAACTGCAATTATCTTATGATATAATTACTTCAACAACACTCATTCGCTACGTAGCGTAACGCTCGTATATTCGTGTACTACGACGCGCTACGCTGTGCTAAGCTCGTAGACGTCTCACGCTGCGCTACGCTCGTAGACCGCGCACACTGTGCTACGCTTGTAGACCGCGCGTCTGCGATGCGCTACGACCGTAGATGCACTACGCCGTAGAAGAAGCTACACTCGTAGAAACCCTGTATTACTTTGTAATTTTATTTTTCTTACAAGATAAATTCAGTCGCAAAATTCCTTTACCACTGAATTTGCTAAGGTTTTATCAGTATTAATCTGAAAACTTATATTTTTCCTGTCAAGGTCTTTTAGTTTCGGTGTTCTAACATCCATCACGCATTATAATAATAAATCTTTTGTATGTGAACATTTAACGCAGAAAATTCTTTATTAATTCATTTTCCTTTCAACTTCCTTTTGTTAAAGACTACGTTTCTACGAAATGATAATGCTGTATTATTATAACGCGAGGATAATTTGTATGGGAACACACAAAGGAGCTTTTGTTGAATGTTTAATTAAATTAAACGGATTTTCGTACTTGATTTCATATTACGTAAAGAAATGTTTAAAGAAACCTTTTGTTGAAGTAATCATGAATCGGACATTATTATACCTATAACAAAGCGATATGAATAATGAGAACATAATGAAAATACATTCTTTTTTACGTAACCTTTTTGTTATTTCTTAAAAACAACCTTCTTCGATCACGTTTTGTTCGTGTCTTTGTGAGAACTTAGCCAATTTGTATTGAGAACAAACAAAAATGTGAGTTACTGGCTGGTTATAAAAAGAAAAATAGAATAATTGGAAATAAGCTTTGTGTTACGTATTCGATTTCATACTTTATATAAAACCCGATACGCAGCTCTAATCATTAGGTCTAGGATAGGGGTAAGTGGGGTCGTAAAAACGGCACCACAGCCATGGAACGCAAAGGGCAATTGAAAGAATAGGGTGGGTTTTTGTCAGTCAAGTCTGACAGTGCTTTCATAGAGCGGGAGGATCATTGTTTGATTATCTACCCCATATAAGGAGTCACTGACACTCTAGAATATTTTTTTGAAATTCTACCCTTTTTTTAAAGAATTGGTTATCTGATAGGTTCGTACAAATGATGATGATAAAAGGCATTGTTGTTTGTAACAAAGTGCAATCACCTTTCCTTCTCATAGGGAAGAGGCGTGTTTCCCAGCAGTGGGAACATTATAAATGTCATATAACGTGAGTATTCTGTACAACTATACTACTCCGTTAAATAATATGACTACTCTGTACTTAAAACGAATTATGGTAACATTCGTCCAAGTGTTAAATTGTCCACATGTCATTATGTAAAAAAGTCAAAAGTTTTGTTATAAAGATCAAGTGACAAAATGTTCATATGACATAAAATGCAAATGATTTAATATCTACAAATTAAATTGTTTACCGACTTTGGAACGTCTTTACGTTCCAAAAAAACTCTCTTCACCAAATTCAAAAACAAACAAAAACAAATTTGATTTTTATTTTTTTTTTAAAAAATAAAAATGAAATTTGTTCGAGGGTATAAGGTAACGTTCGACGAATGTTACCTTATACCCTTAAAACTACTCTGCTTGGAGTGCTATGTTCCCTAATAAGGAATAAATACTCATTAATTAGATTCTTAGCTATAATTTATAGTCACAGCCATAAAAGAATGACGTTGAGAAAATAAATAAAAGATGTAATATTTTATGTAGCGGAAGTCGCATAAAAGTGAGATAATATTTACAGTGCTCGTAAACATTAACAGCCTTACTACAAAAACTTAAACATCTGTTGAACACTTGTCTAAAAAAAGTGTGACTGCAAAACGGACCTTATTTCAACGTCATTATCTGAAAGTTTTTAGAAAAGTGTTCAACAGACGTTTAAAAGTTTTTGTGGTACGACGCGACGGTAGGATTTTCTTTTATAAGTTGCCCCACTATGTTTATTTCATTTATGAGGGTTTACCAACATTTAAACTCGCATGACACTAACTCGGAACTAAGGTTTCCAAATTTTTTCTTTTTCAAATTTAGATTACATCGAGACGAGAAAAAGAAGAACAAGACTCAAGAATTCCCGAATCTTGAATTTAAATTGCGCGCTACATTTAAACCGGGCGCGAGATTGCGGTGTTAACACGTTAATAACCATGCAGGTGTTTGAAAACCCTTGACGAAGCCCTCCATAGACCAGGGGTTCCCAAACTTTTACAGCTCGCGGCGCACATACAGATTAGAATTTTGTTGCGACGCCCTAGCTAGTTGATACCAGGTGAATAATAAAACAATAATACCTGGTTCCGTACTCCACGAAATCAGAACATGTGAATCTGGGTTTGTTGCTGCAAAAGAGATCAATGACACTATCCTCTTCTTTGTGGTGGATATTTTATACAAATAGAATATTGGTTACACGTAATATCAATCCGGAGAATGGTCGATCCTCGCGTCTCATGACGCCCCTCTGTACTTTCTACGAAGCACTAGGGCGTCGCGACGCACAGTTTGGGAATCCCTGTCTAGACCTTTTAGTTAGGTAGAAATTGAAGGATTTTCTACTTTTTCATAGGTTATTTTTATATGGTGGTTCGCGCTTGACCACCATCTACTCGCCTGATGTTAAGCGAAGATGTGGTCGACGGTGAAGCACGCTTGCCTAGAAGTAACCTGTTCACTCTTGACTTGAAGAACCCCAGGTTATAGCTGTCGGGAAACACAGACCGCGGCGGGGAATTCCTTAGAATGTTTTAGTTATAACTTTATTTTTAATACCTCTATATTAGTCAATGCAGTCATCAGTGCATTGTTTGGCAAACATTTGTGTTAGGCTACACAATGTATGGATGTGCTTTGAAATAAAAACTAAATATTATTCACTCACTTTACCAAAAAATTAAGTAGGTAGGTAGTAAAAATGTTGTAATCAAGAAAAGCTAAGATTTTTCTTAACTGCTTAGTATGTACTGCTGTTGGTGTACCAAATATACAGGGTGATTGGTTATTCGATGCGGTCCTTGAAATGGGTGATACTAGACCTTATTTGCAACAATTTTAACCCCGACAACATGGGGTCTAAACTGACTGGTTTTAGAGATATCGAACTGTAAAGGTTTTTCGAAAAATTTCTACCTCTCCATCATTAAGTGCTTATTGTTAGAAAGTAACGATGGTCACCACTTAGAATTTATACTTTTCCGATAGAATATGAACGACTGAATCTAGTGAATACAAGTTTGTTATAAAACTAATCATATCTTGGGAAATTAAGTGTCATAGAGTTTCTGTTTTGAAGTTTTCTGAAAACTTCCCTTGTCTTTCAAAGCATATTTAAAAAAATAAATGTATGACACTTGGTTTACAAATTACAGGAAAAACTTTCTTGTCTCATTACCTTTCTAAAATGGTGCCACAGTACCCACTTTTAGTTAGTGTCTGACCAGAAAATTAGGGTTGTTACTGACAAGGTAGTAAATCAACGAAAATTGGTTGTAAAGTTTTTTCGACCCAACATTATTTTTCTGTGGTTTTTGTCCAAACTGTTACCTGATATTAGCTTTTTGAGTCAATGCGCTAAACCCTGGTCGATGACATTAGGCAAAATCGCGCTTTATCTGAAGTATTTTTACCTGTCCTACCAGTAGGGTGACCTAACTTTTATGCACGCCAGTTTAGTTTTTTTATAAAACCAGAGTTTACAAACATTCCGTCATTGTACTTATGTTTCAAGTAGCTGTTTTAAATGGAAGAGAAATTGATGGTTTGTCTATCTGGTCCATATGTAAAATACTCCAAATAAAAACCGACTTTGCCTGATATGATTATTTGATTACGGCCAGGATTAAGCGCATTGACTCAAAAAGCTAATATTAGATAACAGTTTGGACAAAAACCACAGAAAGAAAATGTTGGTCGAAAAAACATTGCAACCGATTTTCGTTGATTTACTACCTTGTCAGTAACAACCCTAATTTTCTGGTCAGACACTAACTAAAAGTGGGTACTGTGGCACCATTTTAGAAAGGTAATGAGACAAGAAAGTTTTTCCTGTAATTTGTAAACCAAGTGTCATACATTTATTTTTTTAAATATGCTTTGAAAGACAAGGGAAGTTTTCAGAAAACTTCAAAACAGAAACTCTATGACACTTAATTTCCCAAGATATGATTAGTTTTATAACAAACTTGTATTCACTAGATTCAGTCGTTCATATTCTATCGGAAAAGTATAAATTCTAAGTGGTGACCATCGTTACTTTCTAACAATAAGCACTTAATGATGGAGAGGTAGAAATTTTTCGAAAAACCTTTACAGTTCGATATCTCCAAAACCAGTCAGTTTAGACCCCATGTTGTCGGGGTTATAATTGTTGCAAATAAGGTATAGTATCACCCATTTCAAGGACCGCATCGAATTACAAATCACCCTGTATAAAGTACGATCAAACAAAACTCTTCAAAATCAAAATATTTTATTTTACATGGGCCCCAATGGGCACTTATAAAACGTCGAGAAAAAGAAAAAAAATTGGCACGGTTCGGGTTGGTCGTTTCCATGGAAAAGAACCGGCAAGAAACTCCATGGTTACTCTTTTAAAATTCATTAACATAATCATCATCAACCCGCAAATATTGTTCATCTAAGGTTCCCCACTATTAGGGTCCCCCCACATTTATCACCACATCGGCTCGGCTCGGACGACGCGATTCGATGCGAATGGCATTAGTTGTTACTAATGCCATTCGCATCGAATCGCGTCAAAATCAAGAAAATCTTTATGTCAACGTGATAAGGGTGTTCCCTTATCACGTTGACATAAAGATTTTCTTGACCGGCTTAAGCCGATTCCGCGTCGATAAATGTGAGGGGACCCTTAACCGCTACGGATCACAGTTCACTGACCTTTTTAACCAAGATGGTGGCCAACGTCACGGCCATAAACCATCCTCTCAAACGACTTTGTTATTCACACTTCTAACAGACTCGTGAAAACATAAAAATAAATTCAGTTTATTCAAGGAAGCAGGAATTCAGTCCATTCAGAAAATAAGGGTTCCTTGACTTGTTGATTTCTTGACCCAATTTCAGATAGTTCTTAGTTGGGGAACGGAAATGTTTGTAGAGACCATAGAGCACGGAGACGCCTCGACGGCCGCTACGGTACTGTTAATTAATATCACTTTACGAACTATGATGCAAATCACGTATCTATAGGGGCGTATTTTTTTTTAGAGTGTGATAATTAAATGAATCGTCCCGCCTTGTTTGGAGCGGTATTTAAGGGACTGTTAAACTCATCCGTCTTACTACATAAAAGTTAAACATCTGTTGAACACTTTGTCTAAAATAACTGTCAACTCCAAAACGGCATTTGGCTTTGATATACCTAAGGGTCGTTTTGCAGTAACACTTTTTTTAGATAATCGTTCAACAGATGTTTATCTTTTTGTGGTACAACGGTTACTACCGACTAAAAACAACCTTGTTCCTTCACATGCCCGTTGCGTTCTAGAGCCGCGGTAGCCTGCTGTCTAAGCGCGACCCAAGAACGGTCTTCCTACGGCTTCATTGGCGGAAATGTAAGGTGTTTTGCGCTCAAAGCACTTTTGTCTCCTTGAATTTTATTAGTACACATACTTACTGCCATCTCTAGAGTTGCTTGTGCGTCGATTCCGTGGTCTGTGGTAGCAATGAAGATTGATCTGACACTTTAATTTAACTTTCGCGGATGGAAAAATAATATTTGCACTGTCTATTTTCGTTTATAATGGATGTTTGTGTTTGTATCTAATAAATTGATTATTCTTTTTATGTTAATTTATGTCAGGACAACGTAAGAAAATTCTCGAAATCCGTGCGTATCCGTGCGGAATCCGTGCTGCTGGTCTGGCTGTTTGAGTATATATTTTGTTTACGCATCCACGATACAGGACAAATTTCTAGTGTGCAACAATTATTTTAAAAGAAAAATACACAATTAACTTGTCTTACTGAGATGTGGAGCTCGAGGTTAGATAAATTAATTAAAAACAAACGTCTAGAACCTTCTGCTCACATTAAATTTCTCTTATTTGAAACATGCTGTATTATTTTAACTAACGAGCTATGTGTTCGTTTGGAGTGTTAAGAAATGTTAAGCCTTAGGGAACAAAACCCTCTAACAAATGATCATGTTCGTACACAAATTACTCTATGTTAATCGACTTTCTGCGAAATAAATTACTCTCACGTCTCGTGAAGTCCTCTCGTATGTTTTATTCTGTCTCCGAGAGGTCGGGTCGTTGACTTATGATTTACTTTCAGCAACTGACGAACAACTAAGTTTTGGCAGTTAACAAATGTTGTGGTATCTCCTGATCATGTTCCAATAAACGTTGTCTTCGACAATATTGGCCTTTGTTTCATCACTTTACATATACACGTAAGTTATAGGATACAACTTGGTGGGTTTAATAACTTTGCGTGCAATATTTGATGGTTTCAACGACCTTTTCTTTTTCTCTGAACATTTTTGTGTGTTGTATAGTATACGATTCAATTTAGATGTGAGAATACCGTAAAGTATTTAATAAAAATCTATGGCACGATTGACGGATTGAGTGAGTGATCGACTGCTGCGCAGCGAGTCGCGGGTTCGATTCCGGCGCGAAACTAATATTTGCATTATCTACAAGTTCTTGTTCCGGGTCTGGGTGTTTGTGTATGTGAGTTTCTATGCTTCTAAACGCCCTCACGATACAGGACCAATTCCTAGCTTGGGGGAACGTTTTAAAAAAAAAGTATGCATAAGTTACTGGTAAAGTATTTAGATTGTAGATAATTATACATTATTCTTCTTTGAACGGTTATCTAAACTAACAAGACGAAGTAAATACTAACTGGAAAACCTGACACCAGAAATGTAGGTCATACAAATGCATTTTGCGAAAGACGGCGCGAAAGGCGATCTTATCGTAGTCAGCGCTGTCTATTGAACAACTCTTTTCATTATTTTATACGTGTCTATGTAACTATCTTTTCAGCATTTCAATGTGGTTCAAGTAATAATGCGGTGGGTACGTGACTACGTGCTAGGTAGGTAGTTCGTTTCTTTGTGCTATGCCGTGCTAAAAGCTTAGGCGCGAGTGAGCCGGAAGTTTGGTAACGATGTTAAATGGCAATCGATTATACCACACCCCTCGATGCGAACAAAAGCTAAAAGGTCTATTCTTTTGTTCGCATATTTTGTTAATCTTTTCTGTCTATAGAGAGTAAGCCTTTCTTCTTTATTCCTGGTCATTTCCGCATTTAATTCTTCCTAGTTTACAAAAAAAATTCCTCCCTCTCACAGAGAGGAGGCCTGTGTCCCAGCAGTGGGAACATTTATAGGCTGATGATAATGATGATGATGATGTTCTATAAGTATTTACTGCATTTATTTTATGGAAAATTTTAAAAGCGCCTCTAGTACGAACGAGGAACTAGATAGATAGAATAGATAGATAGAATACACTTTATTGTACACCAAAATTGTTACAAAAAACGGTTTTACAATATTTCAAATTATATGGTTACAAAGGCGGTCTTATCGCTAACAGCAATATCTTCCAGACAACCTTTACATGAGCTGTATGAAACTAAAATAACAATATGGAGGTAGTCAGTGATGCACTTAAATGTACCTAGGTACTACATAAATTTTTAACAAAAATAAAGTTACTAAATAACCATAAATAAATATACATACATATATAAATATATATATAAATATATTACGTGTTTTCCAATAATAAAAATGGTATAAAAGAGAAGACAGATTGATGATGATAGAAACAATTATTGACAGAAATTATATCATTGACAGGAACAATTATTAAAATTACAGAGAGAGAAAATGTTTTGCAACTAGGTTTTTAAAGGTAACTAGTGACTGAGCTTGTCTCACTGATACAGGCAATGCATTCCACAACCGGATAGCTTGGACGGTAAATGATTTATCATAAAAATTGGTAGAATGAACAGGCATCACCAGACTCAAATTTTCCGATGATCTTAAGTGTCTAATATGTGTGTCATGAAGAAACTTAAAACGTTCTTTGAGATAAAAAGGGGTAGTGGGATTGAAGAGAATACTATAAAGTAATGATAAAATATGTGCATTCCGGCGAAGGGAACTAATTGTTTCAATCAAATTAACGTCAGAATTCACGTTTACTTTACGTCACAAAAACGTGAAAATAAAACTCTGAGCTTTTAATACTTTATAGCCAAAAACAATTTCATGAACGGTGTGAATCTAAAAAAAAGGCGTTGGGCTTTTTGCATTTAACGACTGTAGTCTATATTGTCTCTGCACTTAATCTTTTAAAAAAAATTAATCAGAGGGGAAAGTTTCGAGAAATCTAATTGAACTGCATGACCAGTTCAATTGACAACCGGCTTGTGGTCTGTAGTAGACAGTAGAAAATAAATAATGGCGTAAATGAGGGAGATATTAGTTCTGATAATTAACAAGGTAGTTTGTGCTGTATCTAAGTATTTATTTTTAAGGTCAAAAATAATAATATTGCTAATATAATATTGCGGAAGATGTGGTAATTGGAATGGGCAACTATAGTAATTTTACAAGTTATGCTCTGACTGGGACTGTAGGTAGCTTCTTTATAAAATTTTTTGGACAATTCAGTGCCTGTAATCGTCAAATTAAAATAAATGGTTTGATTTTGAGGTAAGTAAATGAGAAAGAAAAACGTAAGTGAACGAAGATTGAGTTTTAATTTAATTGATTATTAATTAATCTTATTGAAGATAATTAGTTGTTATTTTAGGGATGTATCAACCTAGCGGATGTTCTAAAAAGAGATTTATTAATATCAGACATAAAAATAAATTTAGTAAAAATAAAATAAAGGACTGGAAGGAGGACGCTTAGTATCGCGAAAAATGGAAGGAGTGGAGGAAGGCCTTTGCCCAGGAGTGGGACAGAACAGGCTATTAAAAAAAAAATAAAGGACGTGTACCCATTCCCAAGTTATGAATTATTGATGAAACCTGTAACTTAATACACGAAAGTAATAAATTTACCGATAGCATGCAGTATTTTTTCACTTTTATCTAGCTATTTCATAGATATCAGCTCGGTGGATGGCTCTCATAAACTTTTTGTTTTATATTTGTGATACATTTTATTTGTTATGTGACCGCCGACAGGTGTATACATCTATACATAATTAAAGCTTTTGAACTTATTTTAATTTATAGCTGCAATTGTAAACGTGTCTGATTAATATTTGTAGGTATTTTTATTAACTGCCAGCTTAGAAGTTCATTCACAAGAGCACGTTTAACAAAATGTTTCTTTTTGTCGATTACTTTTATTTTGACGCCAGCAATACTGTTTTTAAATGGCGTATCTTCTTTTGAAAATTACGACAGTCAAAACACACGAGTCGTTTCGTTGCATGTTTGTTATTCAAGTACCTACCTAATTATTTTCTTACAACTTAACATAATAATGCTGAAGGCTCATTAACAAAGCTGTTTTCGTTTTATCAAAGCATTCTGTTGTTATTTATGGAAGCTCTGTTTACACTTCCTCAATTCTAACATTGTACTGAGGAAACATTGTGCTGCGCGCCGGAACACGATATTTTCTTACCAAACTACCTTCATTTACATATGCACCGATAACAAAGCGAATATTTTTGACATTTGTACCACCAGTCAAGGTCACAGCTCATTATCAGTGTATTACGCCTCTATTACGCAGTCGAGGGCCCGAATATTTGCCTAATTTTGTTATTACACATGTTGTCATGGCAACAAGAATAACATTAGCACCTAACTTAGTCAAATTCTAATTTTGCATATACGTTACGTGAGACAAGCTCTATTTTGTTATATATACCACTTAGTTGCTAAATAACCGATGTAACTGACGAAGATTCAGTGGTTAACATTTGCCAATCGTTTGTAACTTCATCAACTATTAGCAAGGAAATGAAAAAAATAATAATATGGCAATCAATATGTAACTTAGTAACATTGGAAACTAGAGCAGATGAAGAATTTTTTATTATTAAATTTGTTCTCCTTACAATTGCATAGAGAAACTCGTGAGGTGTTCAAAAGTTTTTTGAATATTTAATAATGCGAAAGTCTCAAAGCGGATAGAGCCAGATATTTGTTGAAGATCGTATTATTGTTTGCCATTTCCCTTCGGGCGGTCCAACTTTACGTCAAACGTTTCCTTTGAGTTTCAACAAACATGCTATCTCCCGTCTTGACCTCTTTAAACTTTATTACAACGAAATAAAACGATATTTCTTAAACATTTCTTGCTTTACCAGGCTTTTTATAACTTGAGTAGAAATAATGAGATTACCTATTAAGAAAAGATGAATACGTCTTAAAAGCGAGACTGATTGGAATATATTTCCAACCTACTTAGATATACTTAGGTACCTTTTATTTAGTAAATTGACATTTACTAACAATTTATTTAACTTATTGAGTGACTAGCTTCCGCCCACGACTCCGTCCGCGCGGATGTCGGTCTTCGCGTGGATGGTTTATTTCTCCATTTTGAGTAACTCTGACAATGACATCTTATAAATATCTATTGGACCCAAATACGGCTAGGCCTATAATAATTAAGGAGATCCCTCTATTGAGCTACTGCTGTTGAGCTCGCGTTCTGTAGTAAGTATTTTTTCATAGTAATTCCGACCTTGTATTTGCAAATAACTGATCGGAACAGTAATCAAAAAGGTCGCGCTGAAAAGCACGGTTTAAAATTACACGCATACAATATTAATTCCACGGACGACCGCTCGCCACACTGGACACGTCAGCTCGCATCAAAATTCAGAATTTATATGCATCGCGCGGCGCGGAACGCGGTTCCTTATGTAGGAGTCGGGGAGGCGTGGCCCGCGTGTGCCGCAAACGGTTCAAGCCAAATCCGACTTTCGGCGTTACAGGTTACGGCGCTGAATCCACTGCGGGTAATGCAACGTGTGTTCGCGGTTCTACAGAACAACGTCTATGAATAAAACTGAAAAATAAGATTATTTTTTCTACGTATTTTTCCAGGATAAAAAGTATCCCATTTTATGCCCAGGATAATAAGGTATAATTATACCAAGTTTCATCGAAATCGAACCGTTAGTTTTCACGTGATGCCTGCATATACAGACAGACAGACAAAAATTTTTTAATCACATATTTGGGTTTGGTATCGATCCAGCAACACCCCCCGCTATTTATTTTTTCAATATTTTCAATGTACAGAATTGACCCTTCTACAGATTTATTATATGTTATGTCGCAGTAAGATAGACAAAAACCGTAACATAGTTATATCCCTAGGGATATAATTATATACCGTAACATAGTTATACCTGTGTCGACGAAGCACCGCTTCGCGGTGCTCCTACTTCTGGGTGGTTTTAAAAAAAAAAATAACCACGAAGGGGATGGCGGGGTCTTGCAGACCCCGCCATCCCCTTCTAACCTAACCTGTCCGAGTCGGGGTGCCCCCAATCGTTTCTACAACGGTATAACTATTTTACGGTATATAATTATATCCCTAGGGATATACCTAACTATGTTACGGCTTTGACTATCTTACTGCGGCATATAGATAAATAAAACGAAGTCGTTTCCCGCCGTCTGTCGGTACGCTTAGATCTTCAAAACGGGACCACCTAAACACGAAATATTTTATTCCGATTTTCAAAACTCCGATTATCATAATACCTAAAAATTACAATATCTATTATTAAGAATCACGAAATTTATTTTACCGAAAGTCGTCTATCCGACTGATTTTAATGCGGTATACATCAATAGACAGATGATACGCAATTATTATCGTCCCCGTCTTTTACACTGTTCCCTTAAATGCATATTAGCACCCGTGCGAAGCATAAAACTTTTCACTAATTGTTGTTGGGAGGTTAGTTAATGTAGTTAACATTCTAATGAAATAATTCAAAATGAGTAGGTACTTTAGTTATGTACTGTTGGAGTAACAAACTTGATTCTTGATGTCGATAACTTCTTAATAGCTTGACTTTGTGTAGTCTTTGCGATAGTAACTAAAATGATTAGAACTTTATTCATGTACCTACCACCTGTTTCTTTAATCTGAGATACCTACTTAAGAGTACACAGGCCGCTCGGTCGAACTCAACGGTGGGCGCGGCGTAAACGCTTGCTATTTCATCAAGCGGCACGCGAGAAAAGGATAGCGCCAGTGATGAACAGTACGAAACTATTGCGCACACACAGAAACGATCGCGTCTAGCTTAACGTATCCGTCGTGCCGCACACTTGCGCAAGCTCATTGGTAACCATACTCGTAGTTAGATAGTTTGTTATGTTCTGTAAAGTTTTTGTTGTTATTATTTCGTAATTGCCGCCGCGTATGGCGGCGGCACAGCTGCTCGGCAAAAGCGACAGTGCCGGCGGCACTGTGTAGGAGTCATTAGAGTAGGTACCTAATTACTAATTCATCAAATAAAAATCATGTTATTTAGTTATATTTTTATTGATAATTGTTCCTTCAAAATAGCGTTTATATAGTGTAAAAGCAATCTCTTCCAGATTGCTAGCTCAGGTTTGATTGAAGGATGGTGTAGCCGTGTGTAAACAAAGTTAGAAGAAGAAGCCAGGACGGGTCGCTAGTATTGTATAATTATTGTTGTAAAAAAACTTTTTGTAAAAAGGGAACCGAATTCAAAAACAGACACAAAAGAGCGTAAAATAACTTTTCTTTCGGAAGTCGGTAGTTTTGTTTTTAGGGTTCCGTAGCCAAATGGCAAAAACGGGAGATTCGTCATGTCTGTCTGTCTGCCGTATGTCACAGCCACTTTTCTTCGAAAGTATAAGAGCTATCCAGTTGAAACTTTGTAAGTAGATGTTTTATGTGAACCGCATTAGGATTTTTAGACAAAAATAAAAACAAAACAAATTTTGGTGGTACTTACACCCATACTTAGAATTGAAACTCAAAAAAATGTTTTCACCAAATCCATACGTGTGGGATATCTATGGATAGGTCTTTAAAAATTATATTGAGGTTACTAATATATTTTTTTTTCTAAACTAAACAGTTTGCGCGAGAGACACTTCCAAAGTCGTAAAATGTGTGTGTGTCCCCTGTAACTTCTAAAATAAGAGAATGATAAAACTAAAAAAACAACATAATGTAGACCTCAACAAAAACTTTCAACGAAAATTGGTTTGGATGCAATATAGTTAGCAGTTTTTGAGATACAGTACATTTTCAAAAACCGCAAATATAACTTTGCCATTCATACAAACACTATGAAAAACAAAGTTATTTTTATTGTTTGTGTATATTACTTACTAATCTCAATATAATAATTATATCGCTAATCTCGTACCCTTATTGCAAAAACCGATTAACTGCATCAAAATTCGAGCGATAATGGCTTTTACTTGTAGCTTCGTCGTGACTTGAGGATTCGATTTCTATATAATTAACAAAAATTGGTTTAAAAATGCAGATAATCGGTTTTTGTAATAAGCTACTACGGAACCCTTTATGGGCGAGTCCAACTCGCACTTGTTTTTGAAGTCCGTTCGTTCCAATCTCAATTCGACCTGGATGTTTGTATTTATGTATGTTGTCCGCGATTATCTCGCGTTTGGCTGAACCGATTTTGATGCAGTTTTCAGAAAAGTGTTCGTCACATTCTTCCGGAGAAGGTTTTAGTATGTGAAAATAATGGATTTCCCGTGACGTTGCTAGCAGGGATCCGTTTTTAGAGTTCCGTAGCCAAATGGCAAAAACCGGCCAAGTGCGAGTTGGACTCGCCCATGAAGGGTTCCGTAGTAGCAAGCATAGATTAGGGATATAATTATATTGAGATTAGTAAGTAATATACACAAACAATAAAAATAACTTTGTTTTTCATAGTGTTTGTATGAATGGCAAAGTTATATTTGCGGTTTTTGAAAATGTACTATATCTCAAAAACTACTAACTTTATCTCATCCAAACCAATTTTCGTTGGAAGTTTTTGTTGAGGTCTACATTATATATTGTTTTTTAGTTTTATCATTCTCTTATTTTAGAAGTTACAGGGGGGGGGAAAAACATTTTACCACTTTGGAAGTGTCTCTCGTGCAAACTGTTCAGTTTAGAAAAAAATGATACTATTTTTTTTTATAGTAACCTCAATGTAATTTTTAAAGACCTATCCATAGATACCCCACACGTATGGATTTGGTGAAAATAAAAATGAGTTTCAATTCTAAGTATAGGGGGCACCCCCAAAATTTGTTTTGTTTTTATTTTTGTATGAAAATCCTAATGCGGTTCACATAATACATCTACCTACCAAGTTTCAACAGGATAGCTCTTATACTTTCGACAAAAAGTGGCTGTGACATACCGACGGACAGACAGACAGACATGACGAATCTATAAGGGTTCCGTTTTTGCCATTTGGCTACGGAACCCTAAAAACGGAATCTATTCGTCATGTCTGTCTGTCTGTCCGTCCGTATGTCACAGCCACTTTTCTTCGAAAGTATAAGAGCTATCCTGTTGAAACTTGGTAAGTAGATGTATTATGTAAACCACATTAGGATTTTTTCACAAAAATAAAAACAAAACAAATTTTGGGGGTTCCCTCCATACTTAGAATTGAAACTCAATTTTTTTTTTCACCAAACCCGTACTTGGGGTATCTATAGATAGGTCTTTAAAAATGGTATTGAGGTTACTAATATATTTTTTTTCTAAACTGAACAGTTTGCGCGAGAGACACCTCCAAAGTGATAAAATGTGAGCTCCCCCCCCCCCCCCTGTAACTTCTAAAATAAGAGACTAAAAAAATATATGATGTACATTATCATGCAAACTTCCATTGAAAATTGGTTTGGATGAGATATAGTTAGCAGTTTTTGAGATATAGTACATTTTCAAAAACCGCAAATATAACTTTGCCATTCATACAAACACTATGAAAAACAAAATTATTATTATTGTTTGTGTATATTACTTACTAATATCAATATAATTATGTCCCTAATCTATGCTTGCTACTACGGAACCCTTCTTGGGCGAGTTCAAGTCGCACTTGGCCGGTTTTTACACTTGGCCAACTGTAAAATGCGAAGTAAATCGTTCAATTCAATCCAATAAATAGTCTAAAATTAAATGCAAGGGGTCTATAAGATCGGGCACGCCCCAATCGCGGCGGTAAGACCCCTCTTTGAAGAGTGGCTGGAGAGGCGTCACGGCGTCCTCACCTTCCGCTTGACATAGGTCCTCACCGGGCACGGATGTATCGGGAGGTTCCTGTGCCGCATTGGAAAGAAAGAAACGCCTGGGTGTCACCACTGCAAGGATCGCCCGGAGGACAGGGTCGAGCATACGGTGCAGGACTGCCCCGCTTGGGCAGAGCACCGCCGTGTCCTCACGGCAGCGATAGGCGGCGACCTCTCGCGCCCGGCACTGGCGGCACTGGTTGAGGCTATGCTGCGGGGCGACACGGAATGGGAAGCGGTCGCCTCCTTCTGCGAAGCAGTCATGCTAACAAAGGAGGAGGCGGGATACGTGAGGGAGAGGACAGCAGCGTCCACCTCACGACCAGCCGCCGCGGGTGACGCCCAAGGCAACGGACGTCGCAACGATCTCCGGCCAACGTAGGCGCGGGCGTGCGGGCGGTGAGTTATGGGTGACTTGCCGCCCGATCATGGACCATGCCCGGGTCGACGGCGCGTTGTGTTCCACGCGCGCCTCAAAGAGCTGTCAGCAATCTGACGGGGCCCCCTAAGAGAGCCAAAGCCTGCCGGGGTCGCGGGACTCTCTCACCTGGTAACCGTGACCCTGGTACGTAAAGGGCTATTGAAGGTTTTAATCAGTACAAGTCTGACAGTCCCTCCCGCCACACCCTGGGCGGGAGGACTTATTTGATGATTTTACCACGAAAAAAAAGGGGTCAATAAGATAAGGCGAAACCAAAACAATACACGCGCGAAGTCAACTATCAATGTAGAATCGTAATCAAAATCAAAAGTTCAATGCCAGGAGTCAGTGTGATAACAATAATAAGATGCAAAAGATAAAATTATCATAGGTAACGGAAGTCAACATACGAACGCGAACGAAAGCGAAATATAAGGAAATATTATTTAAAAAAATACTGCCGGCCGGCGCACACTGGTCCCAAATTAAAAAAAAGTGGACATTGATAGTAGACCGCTGATATTTTTTTTTATTGTTGATATAATGATAACAGATAAGGCAAAAAAATATTATTGTCCTACTTCAAATACTTTTCTCTAAAAAAAATATTTCTTTTTTTTTTGTATGGGAGTGATTACATTTTACTCAATTTCTCAAAAACCTTAAGCGATGTCGAGATGGCATTCACATATGTTAGAAAACTAATAATTCTGAGTATTTGGCTCGAAGAAACTTATTGCTTATCTCTGCGTACTTTCGAGATAATAGTGACAGAAAATAACATTTTTTTTTATGTTAATTGTTTGCTTTTTTTTAATCATAGCCTTACTTTAGCACATAATTATAATGTATGCGTAATGTCAAATAAGTAAAAAGAGACTTCTCTGTAAAAGAGGTTATGGGGGCTCACTAATGACTGAAAAGCGATGACCTTTCTGAAGGAGTACTTTCATCAGTTCTAAAAAACAATCAAAATGAAGACAAATAAAGCTGCAAACATAAAGTTAAATATGTTCACAAACGATTCTGAAAAAAAATTATGGTGAAAGATTAATATTTGGGTCTATATTCTCCTGAGAAATCTCTATTTCCTCGTTTTCCAACGAAAGCAATTCATTGTTCAAGATCAAAGCACTAGCCTCTGGAAACAACTGTTTATGTAAACGAGCAAACTTTGGTTTGATATGGCTGATGTAAGGATCTGAGCTAATTAGAAAGCTGTGGATAATGTCTAAATTAGTTTGAACTCTACCGATTTTTCTTGTATGTGCCATTCTAACATTCCGGAAATCTTTATTCCTCGCTTCGGAAGCTTCTTCGGAAAGCATGCCTATCGGAATAAAGGAGAAATTTTCACAAATATCAGCACCGTGTATCAACAATTTATGGACACTTGAAGGCATGTAATACCATGGATATAAGTTTACATACAGCATTGCTGTTTCTTTACAATATTCCCTAAACAAGTTGGTATTAATAAGTTGACCAGATGAAATTGTTTGTAAAATGACTGCAAATCTCTTGATTAAATCAGGGTGGATACCCGTTATTTCAGCAGATACTTCATAATTTTCAAAAAACCTTCTTGCCGTGTTACCGTCATTGGTTGTACCAAATCCCTGTTTTACTATGTCAATTAACAAACCAGTTCTTTCCCGGAATTCTTCTTGTGTTAAATTCTTTTTAATTTCTTTTAACAATTTATCTTCTTTTCGTGCAGCCCACTTTTTGAAGTCTAAGTTGTACGAAATGTGTAAAATACATTCCATACATCTTATCCACATATGAAGCGAAGACAGACCATATTTATACATATCTTCTCTGATGAGTCTTTTGGATACAAAGTCCAAGTCATTCATTTTGCTAGGTGGGGTATTGCAAATATTACAAACAGCTGCAGAAGAAGTATTGGAAATCACAGTAGAAATTTTCCCATCAATCATAGTCATGTACAAAACATGTTTAATATCAAAATTATCTACAATTGTGGGAACAAGATTACGAATTTCTTCCTCTAAGGATGCACTTTCCTTCTTTATCAATTCATTTGTTTCTTTTGCAAATATAAAGCCAATTGGACGACAATAGTTTGTTGAAGAGGGAGCAGGATTTTGCCACAAGATAGTACCACTCTCTTCTTCCAAACGAAGCGGAACCAAACTAATCATGAAAACTGAAGAATCGTCAATTTTAGTGTCGGAGTGTGACTTTTGTTTATAATTACTTTGAGAAGATGACCCGTCAAAACCCCATTTGCTTATTAGTTTTAGCGATTTTTTGTCGACAGAGTTGTGCTGAATTGTTTTTAATATCCTATTGGTTGTCAAATCTAGAAGCGATTGAAGTCTTATCTTAGCATCAGATTCAGTTACAGTTATGTCTGACTCTGGAGGATAACAAGTTTTTTTAGCTTCCAGGAGCTTTTGATAGGATGGAAGACCATACATTTTCTCTGAAGCAAGAATAGTTCTTAAATTTCGATATTGCCATTTTGACAAATTTGTTGAGGTGTAAAGCGCTAACGTTTTATCATCTGGTAAACACGGTTTGTCAGTCTTTTTAGCGAATAGTACATCATGTACCATCTCACATTTTTCTTTGTTTTGGCTGAGTTCGTTTAATATAGCTGCTAATTTTGTTTTTTTAGACTCTTTTAATTTGGCACATAAAGCATAAACTAATTCCTCCTCTGTGTGATCTAGAAGTGTTAGAGAACGCCTTTTCTTCTGTTTATCAGATATATCAACAAATGGTTTTTTACTTGTACCACAACTTAATTGATGAGTATCCACTTGCGTTTCGAAATTTGGAATTACTTCCTCGGCAACTTTAAAAATGCTGCTTAAATCGATATTTTGACATTTTGGCCAAACTATTTGGGATTGTAACCAGTCTGAATTTTTGTTAAGAAAGGTCTTTTGAGCTCTACTGGAAGCAGACCATCTTTTTGAGATATTACTTGAAAAATTACGACAAAATAATTTAATATTACTCAAATCTTCGGAAGACAATTCAACACCAATACGTTCAATAAGGGCATTAAATAAAAATTCGACATTTTTAAAACCACCTCCTGATTTAAGAACAACGTATAAGTCTAAGTTGGTGACAAATGCGGACATATTATAATTTTAAGGAAAATTAAAAACAAATTAGAATCAAAGATATCAAAGACAAAGTGACTTTGATTTTAACAAAAAAAAAAAAATACGAAAGCAAATTCGACGAAACAAAAATTATTTGATTTTAAAATCCAAAGATTCAAAATACAACAATAACAAAACAAACAAACAACAAGCATTTCTTCAAGCGCACAGAAAAAATAAGGACACGTCTTATCGCAACCACATTTAGTTGTACACTGAGGTGTACGCGCGCGATTCGTGACCGTATTACGTTACGTCATGAGAGGCGGCCATCTTGTTATCCCGGCAAACTCGCGTCGAAGCTCCATTTAGCTGGCCAGCGGACCTATTGCGATATGAGTAAGGCTATGATTAAAAAAAAGCGAACAATTAACATTAAAAAAAAATGATATTTTCTGTCACTATTATCTCGAAAGTACGCAGAGATAAGCAATAAGTTTCTTCGAGCCAAATACTCAGAATTATTAGTTTTCTAACATATGTGAATGCCATCTCGACATCGCTTAAGGTTTTTGAGAAATTGAGTAAAATGTAATCACTCCCATACAAAAAAAAAAGAAATATTTTTTTTAGAGAAAAGTATTTGAAGTAGGACAATAATATTTTTTTGCCTTATCTGTTATCATTATATCAACAATAAAAAAAAATATCAGCGGTCTACTATCAATGTCCACTTTTTTTTAATTTGGGACCAGTGTGCGGCGTTCGCGCCGCTCCGCCTACTTCCCCCGTTCCCCGCGGGGGATGTGTATTGAAGTGAGATGCACAATAATTGTTGTTAGAAACGGGCGCGTAAAAATTGATGAGTAGGCTTCTAGAATTTGTGTTCTTATGACAAAAGAACTGAATGTTTTGATCCAAAGTAAAGTTATATAAATTCTTGAATAAATAAACTACGCCTGTACGAATTTGGTTTTAGAGATTTCATACTCCTTCTGTTATTTAATTACGTCCAAAGTTGCGTTAAATTACGGGTTAAAATATGGAACTTTTGAGGCTGATAACTTTGAAATGACTAAATATTTTTAAATTCTGTTTTCGTACAGGCATAGATCATAACAAGACAAAACAGTATTATGTCCGTCTTGGAACAAAAAATGTCAAACAATGGAGTAATCATCCTAAAACAAATGTATGGAGAAATGCGTGGCTTGTGTAGCCTTAAAAAGTATGAACAATGTTTCAATAACTTTCTAACAAAATATATATATCTAACAGCAGGAGGTGTAAAGGTACTCTACCCCTATATCCTAAACTGGAATAGCTTAATGCAAGTCCGTAATCACGTCATTTGTTTGCAAGAACTGAAAGCACTCTCTGTCGGCGCTGCCTCGTGTTTTAACACCTCACCTTTCATGAAAGGGGTTTTTTTCTCAAACCCAAGCAAGCATAAAATCGCAGGACGGTCTCCGGCCACCGTAGGCGTATGCATGTGGACGGCGAATAATGGGCGACTCGCTGTCCGATCAGACGGCGCGTCCAGAGCTGTCAGCACAATAACGGGGCCCTCTTAGAGGGGCAAAGCCTGCCGAGGTCGCGGGACTAACGAGCTACCGTGACCCCGGAACGTAAAGGGCTATTGAAGGACACCGTGGATTTTAGTTAGTACGAGTCTGACAGTCAATCCTGCCCTGTCCTGGATGGGGCGGACTAATTTGATGATTTAACTACGAAAAAAGAAAAAACTTTTTTTTAATGCATAGGTACCTATCCTACTTTCTAATTTCATTATCTTGTACGTGTTATTGTAGAAAATCTGGACTTAAATACACAATACATGAGTCTAAAGTTGTGTCAGAACACCAGGGGTAGATATTTCCTCCAAAAAAATATAACAAATTGAATGTGGCAGACATTTTTTTTTTTTTTTTTTTTTTTTCGTGGTAAAATCATCAAATGAGTCCTCCCACCCCGGGCAGGGCGGGAGGGACTGTCAGACTTGTACTGACTAAAATCCACGGTGTCCTTCAATAGCCCTTTGTATTCCGGGGTCACGGTAATGAGATAAGTCCCGCGACCCCGGCAGGCTTTGGCCCTCTTGGGCGGGGCCCCGTCATCGTGCTGACGCTCTTTGAGGCGCGCGTGGAACACAACGCGCCGTCGACCCGGGCATGGTCCATGGTCGGGCGGCGAGTTGCCCTTTACTCGCCGCCCGCATGCCCGCGCCTACGGTGGCCGGAGATCGTCTTGCGGAATGTGGCAGACATAACAGGCGTTTGAGTGACGATCGCTTTGGTTAGGACGCTGCCATAATTTAGTTTAAAATTACATAAGATTCTATAAGCAATATTTAGTGAATTCACTTTTTTTCCCTTTTTTGAAAATTGTTGCCCTTCACTAGAAAGGGGTTTGAAGATTTGTGGCATACCTACCGCCGCCATTTTGTTTTTTTTTCAAAATCGCGGCCAGCTATGAAACCTTTATAAATCGATAGCTGACATCAATAGCAACAAAAAATATTATGACACCAACCTTCGTAAAGTGTCCGGTTTCTGAGATAATAACCGTGAAAGTTGATCACGTGACATTCACAATTCTAAGCTAGTGTATGTGTTCGAATGTATCAAGATGTTAAAAATAATAACTTTTTGAACGTAATATGTATGTTGCATTATATCTGGATGTTATTTAAACATTATACGTCTGACATAATCTACTTTTTAAACTTAATAACTTATTTTTAGACCGCCTACACTTGTTTGAATGTAATAATATCTTCATATGATTTAACTATCAATACGATAGTTATACGATAAAATGTTAAACAATGTAAATGTAGTACATGAGACGTTTTAAGAACATTTTATTGCCTATCAAATAATTTTAGGCGTCATGTTTTTATTTGATAAATATAACCATGGCACGTCACCTTTACTTTTTGCAATTACGGTAGGGATGGTTGGATTTTGCCACATTTTTTTCATTTTTTAAATATCGAATTTTCTTGTTTGTACGTGAAGCCATAACTTAGCCGTTACATTGTATCCCTATCATCAACAATTATGACCACTACAGATTTGGATTGGCTTGTACCGGAAGTGTATTTACTTCGTGTGTAAAAAAAGGAGATATTTTGATTTCTTTTAATGAGTCCGCGCTCGGATATTCTCGCAGTCAGAGGTAATACAAAAAGTAAAAAATGCCTAATTGTGCCGTATTGAGTTGTAGAAACAATACACAAGAAGTGGGACGACTATGACGAATTAAGTTTGTATACTAAATTACAGTTGTATCATCAAAATATCTATGCAAAATATGACACGCTCGTCTCGATACAAATTGAAGAACATATTGCTTCTATCCAGATATATTGCTGTGATGGCCACAGTAAGCAGAAACATCATGAGTCATATCATCATCATAACAGCCGTAGAAAGTCCACTACTGGACAAAGGCCTCACCCAAGGATTTTCCATTGGATGGTTATTGCCATACTCACCACGCTTGGCAGGCGGGTTGGCGAGCGTATTTATTTCAGCATATTAGTCTTCCAACGCTGCTGCTCATTGAAAGAGTTTTAAGCTGAGGGGCTATGGATCTTACATTTTGCCCTATCCCTCGACCGACTTTTACGGTCTGCCCGGGAAGAGAAGCAGCTGGCACATTCTACGTTTTTCTTTTTCTCCCAGACCAGGATTATCAATTACTAAAATATTTTATAAAAAAATATTAAGCCTTTGTTATTCCGAATTAATGTGGTCAACTTAAACACTTTATATCTCAGAAACCGGATACTTTACGAGGGAGAATTACACTTTACTATACTAAAAATAAGTTATTAAGTTCAAAAAGTAGATTATGTCAGACGTATGATGTTTAAATAACATCCAGATATAATGCAACATACATATTACGTTCAAAAAGTTATTATTTTTAACATTCGAACACATACACTAGCTTAGAATTGTGAATGTCACGTGATCAACTTTCACGGTTATTATCTCAGAAACCGGACACTTTACGAGGGTTGGTGTCATAATATTTTTTGTTGTTATTGATGTCAGCTATCGATTTATAAAGGTTTCATGGCTGGCCGCGATTTTGAAAAAAAAAACAAAATGGCGGCAGTAGGTATGCCACACTCCATAGTAAAATCTTCAAACCCCTTTCAAACAACGAAACATACAGGCAAACTATTACCTGTCATACAAATATTTCTCCCGTGCGGAATCGAACTCGCGAGCGACACGCAGCGCATCATACAATCGCTCAACCACTGCGCCAATAGCGCGCCGTAAATTGAATAAATCATTCTAACAAAGGATTTGAAAAGTAAAACCGATAAAATAGACCGTTAGTAGAAATGTTTATTTACAAAGTTCCCGACCGCACGCAATGTTGATGACCTTTCGCCGTCCCACCCATTTGTCTTCTAGCACACTGTTGTTAGTTTGTATCATTAGGGATCATTTCCTTGGAAGAGGGTAGACGTAAAAATTGTACGGCACAAGTTGAATAGCATAACGGTCGTAAAGATCGTGGTCGTTCTACAGGTAGGTAACTATTTGAAATACCTTTTCAAAGTTGTTCTTTGTTCTAAATTGCTAATGACTTTTTAATTATTATATGAGATGCTTTTATATTTTACTGGTTAATGAGAGCATGAAAATTCTCGGAGATTATTCTGCATTTTAATATCTACCCTCCAAATTTTTGTCTCCAATTTTACGTCCCAAAAGGATAATAATTCACTTTTCATATTTGCATAAACCTATGAATATTTATAGTACCTACATTATGCCGCCAGGGCGTCGACCTCTTTGCATGAATTCTTTAATAACATTATTTCTAATTTTGTTTATACGGACTATCTGGAAAAATATATTTCGCTACGAGAAGGCAAGCCGTATTTTGTCGACCTTACGAGAACCGAGACTATTCGGTAGACTCGTTATGGTTCTGTCCGAAGGAATGTCTTCCCTTTGTTGGGCTATAACATCCGCTCATCCACCTGTAGGTCGGAATTTTCTACTTTATATTAATGCGGTTTGTACTGAGCGTACGACTTAATTGAATTATTGAGCAGAACTCCTGGAGAATGTCTCTTTCTTTCAAGACATTACTTTTTTAACTTACTGCTAAGGCCAGTATATTTCCTACTTAATTTAGCTTTTTTTATTAAGTCTTCCACTGTCTATGTAAACTATCGAAAGGTCTTTTTCTTGCTTAGGTCAAAAAAGAAAAGCTCGAAGTTACAATCAGAAATTGTCCAATCTCAAATCAATCGAGACCCGGAAACTTAATTAACTATCGGAAAAGTTATAGGGAAAACTACAAACTACCTGCCTTTCAACAATTTCGGAAAGCGTTTCAGCCTTGACCAACATAAACAAAATCTTCGGTCAAGGTTCGAAGGCGTGCTTTTTTAACGTTTTATGAGTTCATGTTCAAATCTATCTACAGGTCACCTGGCTTCATTATAGACTTTTTTTTATTAAAGTTTGAAACAGTAGAGTAAGCTGGCTGAAAAACACTATCTCAATTAAAAAAAAGATTTTTGAAACTATAAGGTATTCAAAAAGGTGAGTTGTAGGCATTTGCGTCAATCAACCACAAAAATAACCAGGAGTCTAACGTCCTCATCAAAGATCACAGAGTACTTACTCTTAACATTTTAAGAGTAATAAAGGAGTTTTGATAAGGTTTTTTTCAGAGAGCAGAACTTTATTAATGAAGCATAATGTGCCACAATTTTCACATTACTTTTTATTGTAATGTGTCTAAGTTTCCTTTACTGTAGATGATTAGGTATAGTTTTCATTTACCTGTAGGTAAGGATTATTTAATGCTCATTACCGAATAAGCACGAATTTTGGGAGTGCGATTAAACAGTCCGCCGGTTAGAGGTGTGGCATGTTGGGGCATTATGACAGTATAGGTCGGCTCTCATATCGAATCGGGCAACTTTCGGGTCGTGATTTAATGAAATCGTAAATAAGTGTGTAATACTTGCAACTGATTCGACGTGCTTGTATGACTAAATGTGTGAATGTGGACGAGGTGAAAAGAAGTAGTGGACCGCAGGCAAATATGTAAGTATAACAAGTAACCTTGTATAGTTACTGCCTCCCCTGAAAAAGGTCTATGTTTATATATGTATTTGTACCTATGAGTGTTAGTAAGTCTTTCTAAAACAAATTGGAAAACTGTCTGTTATTCGTTTACGATATCTAAACGTGGTAGGTAGGTCCAACTTCGAGAAAGAGGTCAACCGCCGAATCCAACTCGGTTGGGCAGCGTTCGGGAAACTACGCAATGTCTTTTCGTCCGACATACCTCAGTGCCTCAAGACGAAAGTCTTCAACCAAATTGTGTTACCAGTGATGATATACGGCACCGAAACGTGGTCTTTCACTATCGGCCTCATCTCAAAGCTCAAAGTCGCTCAACGAGCTATGGAGAGGGCTATGCTCGGTGTTTGTCTACGTGATCGAATCCGAAATGAGGAGATCCGTAGACGAACTAAAGTCACCGATATAGCCCACCGGATTAGCAAGCTGAAGTGGCAATGGGCAGGCCATATTGCTCGCAGAGCAGATGGCCGATGGGGTCGAAAAGTGCTAGAGTGGAGACCGCGGACTAGCAAGCGCAGCGTAGGAAGTCCACCAACTAGATGGACAGACGACATTATAAGGGTCGCCGGAAGACGCTGGATGCAGGTCGCTTCCAACCGGTTTATGTGGAGATCTAAAGGGGAGGCCTATGTTCAGCAGTGGACGTCCTTTGGCTGAGATGATGAAACGTGGTCAATAGAGTTTAATAGGATCTAAAAAATTACGTGCAATTTTTATGATCCTTTCGGGCAGGCAGTAACTTACTTAACGTCACTCGACGTAAGCTCATGTAGTTATAATGAACACTCGATTGTAGACGGGCATAGAACTTGAAAAAGATAGAACGAGAAGTTTCAACTCTTAACATTTCATCAGACAAAGTAGGACCCTTCGGCTAAACTATGAAGCCGTTTACTCGACATTTTACTGTCCTAGTCTCGGTAGCGGGAAGGAATGGTCTAGCAATTTTCTATCCATTCCCCACTGGTGGCAAGCTCAAGCATTTCCCTTCCTACTCTAAAAGATTAGGATCTATAAAAATGCATGAAGTCGGTTCCTTCTTTTATAGGTAGAAAGTTATAGACTTAGAGATATCTATCTACAGAGATACAGATCTCAAAGGCAGATTATAAGATAAGGCTGAATAGAAATAATATATACGTGCCGTCTACTGCAATAGGAATACTGTAAATGTACCTACTGGAACTAGAACGTTGGTTGCTACCCGCATTAAAGAATGCCTGTACAACAAAATCTATTCCGATCTCTGACAGATCGTGTTTTTTTTTTCTTCAAAAAACCCTCACTAGGAATTTCTCCAGTATCATGGCTGTATTTAAAAATATTGAATCTCACTTATACAAACACCCAGACAAAGAACAAGACGATTTGTAGGTCATACAATTATGTAAGTACAGGGAGCAGTCGATCTCTCAACCAATACAGAGAAACTTCGCACTTATGGAGCGATTTCGGAAAAGTCTTACTTGTTACATATAAATCCTCTTTATGAGCCGTGTTTTGTGCGCGAAATATACCTAACTTTTCTATTGCGTGTAGAGAAAGAGAAGAATGAAAAAAAAACGTTTATTGGCACAAGGTTACCTACTGCTCTAAAATAGAGCTGTGGTTAAGTTCTGCAGTAGCTGAAATAAATTTAAAAAGTTGCTGCTCAACTACCCGCTAAAATACAAGGAATAAAACAGTTATCTACTACCATTGCATGACTTTTGTTATGCAACCTATTTGGAAATCTACAAGTTTTTTTTCTATTTTAACGTTCTGTTTTCGTGCAGCCCACAGCAAAAAGTTACTTAGTTCTTGTAAATTGTAGTTAGCAACCAATTTTCATAATGAAACAAAGCACGGAGGGTTAAAATACCAACCGAGACTGAAATAATACTTATTTAATTCAAGCAAGAAACAGAATAAGTACCTACCTACAGATACAGGCGAAAGTTTGAGGCGACTGTTTCATAAAATTAGTGGGGCCTAGTTTTGTGCTCAACAACTTTATGGTAAGAAATGAACTATTTTAATACGGCAAAATAAATAAACAAAGTTCTTTGGTCCAAATCTTCAGCTTTACCCAAGGCAACCGAAAAAAAATGTAGGTACCGTTTTTGCCGCCTTAGTTAGACCGGAAATAGAAGTAACATTTGTAACATTAGTATAATAATATTGACCAAAAAAATTACACTATTTAGGCCATATTCTCTAAAATTTACTAATATATTTTTACTAATGTTCAACTTTAATTTCAAAACACTTCAAACATACGACGACACAATCGACACAAATCGAACTGATTTATTAGTGTTGTGAAAAACATCGATTAAAAGTCGCCACAATCGATAAAAGCAATTACTTTTATTATTGGTGTAAATACGAAGGGTGAAATCACATACGATTATCTAGTCACTACCTGTGCCACCAAAAGCTTTTAATCTTATTACAACCTCGTACAACTACACTACCTATTATCAAAATTTATTGGCGGTGTACCTATCCATTTGAGCTAGGTATGGTAAAAGCTTTATTATTTTCTTGCAATTTAGTTCAGTACAGCCGGGCTTAATGTCGCGTATAATGTGTATTTTGTGTTATATCACGGTCAAAATATTTTGTCACAGTATAATTTAGTGAGTTGCCGTGGCCACACGACAGGGCAGTGAAAACATTTCAAAGCTTTCCATCCATTATTTATTAAAATCGTCGATCACCGAGTTTTGTGATTTGAAGTGTGTTTTGTGTGGTGTCAGTGTGGAGTTACACAGAGAATATCGGATTTATAAACAGCTGGAGGTAAATTTTAGAAAAAAAAAACTATTTTTCAATCTCAACTATCTTGCAAATAATAGTAGGTACCTAAATCAATTAGGTAGTTTATTTTTGTTGGAAAGACCCATTCATACTTATTCAAAACACAATAATTAAACCCAATCAAGCATAACAGTGCTTATAGAATCGTTGCATTCATCTACCAGTACCGTTGTAATGGCAATGTTCGTAACAGTTCTGCCCTGAATAGTTTTACGGTATAGACTAACCTAGTATTTAAAATGCACATGTACAATGCAGTGGTTGCCGACGTCACCTACTTTGCAGTAATATTTTTGCTACTAATGCGCCTGCACGGTTTGTAAAGGAACGCCAGGATATACAAAAATGCAGTTTAATACGTGTTGCTTTCGTGATTGCGTTATAAATTCTTTGTTCAGTGTACACATTAGTTTATTAATTATTCACTTATTTGCTTTAGTTACTTAGTGAAGAAATAATAATATGGTCAGTATTCGTTTATTGGTCTCAAATGAGATAAAATAATGCGATTAATTTTTTAAAAATATAATCGACTTACGTGCGTTTAAATCTATCGATTAAATAAAAGGTGCAGCTGTAACTTGATACGTCGGTGTCAATGTCAAAAATAGTGTCTGTGTCATATGTCAAAAGTTAAAACATAAACAAAAAGGTTCTTTGTTTAAAAACAGCCTCTTTTGTCATTGTTTTAGTAATTCTATACTTCGAATACTAATGGTCTTGGTCAAAATAAGTAAGACGTTGCTTAATTTATAATCATGGGCTACTTAATTTCTTTTGTTAAATACTTGTTGGAATATTTTAAGGTTAGTCGGTTTACTATTTAATTTGAAATATTCGCATATTTTTGAGTGAAACGTAATAATTTATGTGACAAATTATGTTCAAATTACTGTGTAATGGGTATTGCGTGATTATTATAGGGCTGGATACTGGCTGAAAATAGTCTTCCTATTTAGTGTTTTGTATCACGATTTTTTCTATTGTTGCGAGTGCGATCGTCATTTGTTTAATTTTTCATGTTTCTTTTTCTAGACTGTGCTAGAAACTGGGAGTGTGGGGAACGCGTCGTCATCTGATGAAGAACTGGAGCAGTGGGAACAAATATTCATGATGAGAGATGAAAATGGAAATAGTTATAATGACAAGTAAGTTTAAGTTTATTGTACTGTATTTTTTGACATAGATTTACCTACTATTTAAATAAAAAATAGCAACATGTGCCATGAGTGACTACTGAATAAAATTATGACTAATTATTGTGTAGATTTTCTAAACTATAGCATACTTACCTCATTGTTTGCTGATAGTAAATAAAGTCATAATTTATTATTTTACAGTCTTAACTACATTACTGTGGTGACTAACAATTTATTTAGTATATTGTGATACCTACTTCCCTCTGATAGCTAGCGGATATGCCGGATATAATTGATAATATAGACTTATGCTTCCTTTGAATTAATGAAATATCACAATGTATGTTAAGTTATATCCCTAAGACGACCCACTGATCATACTAGTGTTCCTGGTAGAATTTCGATTTTGAGTTTAGACTTCTTGTTTAAAAACTTAAATGATATTTTCTCCAATACCTACACAAAACCTGTAACATAAAAAAATAAAATATTTTAAAACAACCAATAAGGAGGTTGTCAGTATGATGTTTCTTTTTTTTTTTTTTTGTTCGCTGTTCAAATAAGGAATAAGAATTATTTAAACTTGGTACCTACTTATTTTCATTATGATAGGAAAGTTGGGGTGCTAAGACAGGAAACCTCCACGTGCGCCCGTGGACTGGAGTTCCCTCTCGGATACGTCCGGGGGGAAGACCAGTTTTTCGGGCCGGTGCGTCCTGGGATGCGGGCAAAAACTCTCCATAGGCACTGTGTGCCTAAGGGGTTTCTTTGCCCGTATGCAAATAGCCTGTCGGGTGGACGCTCCAACGCGTGTCCCTCTGAACAGCAGAGGGCACAGCGGCGGAGCGGGCTTGCGGACGGTGAGTAATGGGTATGCTCGCCGTCCGACCAAGGACCAAGCCCGGGTCGGTGGCGCGTCGTGTTTCACGCGTCACCGACGACGGGGCCCCTTATGGGGCCAAATGCCTGCCGGGGTCGCGGATTTTTCTTAATCCAGGATACCGTGGCCCCGGAACGTAAAGGGCATCCGACGGAACACGGGTGGATTTTAGTCAGTAAGAGTCTGACAGTCCCTCCCGCCCCACCCAGGGCGGGAGGACTCATTTGATGATTTTGCCACCCTAAAAAAAAAAAAAAAATGATAGGAAAGTTGGTTTGTTTTTTTTTCTAAACTCAACAGTTTATTTAGGCCATGCCTGGTCTACAAATAAGTGATAATTTAAGGATTCGTTTTGACTAAATAATTTGTTTCAGAAGAAAAAAACGCAGCATATGGTGTCGGCCATCATGTATTCCAGTCTCCATAGTTATAGTTCTAATAGTTTTGGTAGTGTTGGTTCCGCTGCTCGACCAACCAAACATAGTTCACATGAACGCTACCATTGCTGCCATCACTTTACATTGCTCAGATGAGTGTAGGTAAGTGTAACAACTATTATTAATTGACAGATTTTGGGAAAAAATCCTAAAATACAGAGAAAATAGTAGATAATAATATATTTTTTTCACTTGCAGACATTTTAAACATTTTTGATTTAGTACTGTATTCATCATCATCATTTCAGCCTGAGACACTGTATTTTACTGTTCTTGGTGTGCCTAATAAATAAATAGACTTAGTTTAGTCAGTCTTCATCTTAAAATGAACCTTTTGACATGATATTAATGTTCTTATTTGTATGACTCATTAGTTATCACTAATGAGTCATACAAATAAGAACTATTTGGCTATTTGCTCCAGTTTTGTTTATCTGGTGATCCTTACTATTTGTGTGAGACACTTCAAAATGAAATACACCTAAAACAAGATGATTATATTGATGAATAATATTGGTTTAAAGGTTAGGTTTATAAGCGACAAAAACCAAATTGTTCAGAAGAGCAGTGTAATTTTTGAAATTGCAGAACATTGGATCTCAGAAGTCCATTCGAAAAAGCAGAAAATTTTGAGTAGGATGTCATTCATAATTTATTTTCAAATGTCGCTATTGCTTTTTAACCGTCAATAGGCATCCTATTCTATTCTGAGATTTTAATTATTCTCTGTACTTCAAATACATTCTGACAAAATGTATGCCTGTATTTATATGAAATACTTAATTATAAGCAGTTAACATCCAATTTATGAATAGGTCATAAGAATAGGGCAGGCTTATTAGCAACCCTTATCTAGGTTAAACCAATGCACAGTTTTTGGGTTAAGTCACCTGAGTTATTACTGCTTCGACCTTGTTTCCTAACAAAATTTCCATTGGCAAAGATAGGATGGCCTACATTCTATGGAACTTCTTCCTATGAATAATAGACAACCATTTATTTAACTTTACCCTATGTTTTTAGGGTTGAAATCAACATGTTTACCCTTGGAACCATTTATTTGGATAGCATAGTAAAAGCCATTTGTTAGGAAAAAAGTTAATATGTTTAGGAACAAATTTTAACCTTAATGTCTTTAGCTTTATAGTTCAAATTCGTTTGGACAAGTACACCTGGTTAGGACAGTGAAGTCACTCAATCTTATTAAAGTTTTTCCTACAATAATGATAGAGTGAACAAGAATGATTCTTAATACTGTGATTAATGTATTTTTTGTTCCAGGTTATCATTAGTTGAAAGTATACCAGAAGGTCATATGTATCCTCCAAATGTGACACATTTGCCCACAAAAAATGTGTGGTTAGACTTGATAGATGAAGCTCAAACGAGTATAGAGATAGCGTCGTTTTATTGGTCTCTTAGATATAATGAAGAATATCCTTATAATTCCTCTATAGAGGTTGGTATACATTTTCTTTGATTAAATATGTAAGACCATAGACTAACAGATTTTAATAAACCTTTTTGTTTTAGGGTGAGCAAGTGTTCCAAGCTTTATATGCTGCTGGGTCAAAAAGAAATATAGATTTAAAAATTGCTCAAAATTGGCCCACTAAACAATATCCTAATGTAGATACTGAATATTTAGTTAAGAAGAAAGCTGCACAGGTAAGTTAAAAATTAGTTATTTTTGAAACTTAGCTATAGTTGGTGCCAGTTAAGATGTCAATAGCGGACATTGACCTTTACCTAATAAGTCCTCGTATAATGACATAAGATCAGAATTAGCATTTTTCTGTGATATGATAGTGTTTACTTGTGAGTCTTAAAGATAAAAATAATATAAAATCTTAGGTATAGGTGAAATATTTTTACCATTTGGATATCTTATGAATACTTAGATACTTAAATCCTTACAATGTACTTACTTTTTTTTTAATTTACTGTTTATTGTTTAACACATCTATATATACTTACTAATTTATTCGGTATTTTATAAAAATGCTAATTCTGATCTTATGTCATTATACGAGGACTTATTAGGTAGGGGTCAATGTCCGCTATTGACATCTTAACTGGCACCAACTATAATAAAACATTTTTTATAAGTTGCCTTCTAAGCCTTTTACTGGCAGAAAAATGAATATTCAAACAATTCTCTCAAATTACATTATTTATTTCCCCAATTATATGTCCCAGAAAAAACATTCTTCTATCTTATATTAATAAGTTTTTTGTTTCCTATGAAACAGGTGCGGAGTTTGAACTTCTCGAAGTTACTAGGCAATGGAATTCTGCACACAAAGTTTTGGATTATAGATAGAAAACACTTTTACATCGGCAGTGCCAACATGGACTGGCGATCGCTCACACAGGTAACTAAATATTTTGCACAAGTCTAGCTAGAGCTACCACAGAAACAGATTTATAGATTCTTAAAAAAATACTTATGTATTTTGGCCTTCCTAACGTGTGTTGTTTAAGTGTAATGTTTCATCAGTACATTTATACTACACTCGGTTCCAAAAATAACGGGTCAGTCACATAAACCCGAATATCTCCCGAACTACGTATGCCATCCTAATGAAACGAAGACTGTTCAATTGAGAATTTAATTATACAGATAAAAAATAAAATAAAACTTAGTTGCACCCACAATATCAATCTCTAAATATAAAAAAAACTAAAGTAGTCATATTTTTCTTAAGATTTCATTTTTTTATGATTGTTTTTTTGCTGTTTTTCATCACTTTCTTCATTTAATACTTTGTATTGCCTCCACGAGCTCTTCTGACAGCTTACAGGCGATTAGGCATGCTGTACACCAAATTTCGGAGCCGGTGCTGAGGAATACCTTCCCATTCCTCCACCAGTGCTTGTTTGAGCTCGGGAAGCGTGATTGGTGGGGGTTTCGACCTTTCACGCATCTCTGGAGCTCGTCCCAGGCGTGCTCGATGGGGTTTAAGTCCGGGCTTCGCGCTGACCACTGCATGAGTTCGATACCGACCTCTTCAAGGTAGTCATGTACAATTCTGGCGGTATGGGGACGCGCATATGCCGGTCCATCCTGGCCATGAAAGGACCTACATGTTCATTGAGGATCTCTTCCACGTACCTCTCTGCATTTAGAGTTCCATTTTGAATGAGTACCAGCTCGGTGCGGGCCTCAGCAGAAATCCCAGCCCAAACTTGTACGGAGCCTCCACCGTACGCCACTTTTTCCTCCACACACGCTTGATGGAAGCGCTCCCCTGGTCTTCTGTACACCAACTGCCTACCATCATGCTTATAAAGCATGAATTTAGACTCGTCCGTGAACATTACCCTAGACCAATCGTCTAGTGTCCAGTTTAGGTGCTCGCGCACGTATCTCTGTCTTGCAATTCGATGTCCCCATTCCAGTTTGGGGCCATTTGCGGGCCTCAATGGTTTCAAATTTGCTTCAGCAAGACGTCTTCTTACTGTTTGAGCGCTTAAATTGCCACCTCCAAAGCGAATAAAGTGAGTTTTTAGACCAACAGCAGTTTGAAAACGATTTCGGAGCATTGTAGCCACCAGTTGTCTGTCTTCCCTGGCCGTTGTGCATCTTGGTCTGCCATTTCCTGGTCTTCTAAGGTGTGATCCGGTCTCTTGGTACCGCTGGACTACCCGCTGTACAGTCGACAAAGATACACCAATGTTTCTGACTGTTTCACGCTGGCTCCGCCCAAGTTCCAAAAAAGTTAGGAGTCTGGTACATTCCTCTAGCGTGACTGCCATGCTTCACTTTACAAAATAATAATATGCACGTGGAAGACGTTCACGATATTTTTTTTTGTGACAGAATAGAAATGGAAAGCATCCATAATGGAAAACATCAACGTGAAACAAAAATATTGTTTTTAAAAATAGTCATTTTTTAAAATTTTGTTTTTCTAATGAAGTTTTTTTCATCAACCCGTTTAAATAATATATGCTATTAGAAGCGCAACTAAAAAGTCTTTATTCTGTTTTTTATTTCATTGATCTAACTTTTACAGTTCTGGAGGTATTTCAATTTTTGTGACTGACCCGTAATATTTGGAACCGAGTGTATTTACTTATTTTGGATTTGCTACACAGTTGTTAGGTCGCTTCATACGATTTGGCATTTGGATTTTCACAATTAGAGTGCGAGGTTGTTTTTATTAATTGACAAAGCCGACTACAACAATTACTATTCATATTCAGTGATTATTCGACTTTTTTCGATCGGGGAATTCCGTTCGGCATCAAGCATCGACTTTAGCGTAGTTTTTCAAAAACCCGTTCGTGCTCCGATATGATCGGTTCTGAGTTACATAACAAAAGCTAATTAATATGAACACCCCTTTGTTGGATGCAGGTATCTAAATTGCCCCTCCACCCCAACCCGAACTGGCTGATCATATTTGCCGCTCGGTTGTACCAAATCATGTCTACCGGAACAAGTGTGCAGCTACAGTAATCGCAGTATCTTGATGTATTGATGAAAACTAATATTACTAGCTTCATAGACTGTATGACTTTTCTCGACTGGTCGAATGTCTGACTATTAAGCACATACCTTTTTTAGGGTTCCGTAGCCAAATGGCAAAAACGGAACCCTTATAGATTCGTCATGTCTGTCTGTCTGTCCGTGTATGTCACAGCCACTTTTTGTCCAAAGTATATGAGCTATCCTGTTGAAACTTGGTAAGTAGATGTATTATGTGAACCGCATTAGGATTTTCGCACAAAAATAAAAACAAAACAAATTTTGGGGGTGCCCCCCATACTTGGAATTGAAACTCAAAAATTTTTTTTTCACCAAACACATACGTGTACCCCACACGTATGTGTTTGGTGAAAAAAAAAATCTATGGATAGGTCTTCAAAAATGATATTGAGGTTACTAATATCATTTTTTTCTAAACTGAACAGTTTGCGCGAGAGACACTTCCAAAGTGGTAAAAAGTTAGTCCCCCCCCCCCGTAACTTCTAAAATAAGAGAATGATAAAACTAAAAAAAATATATAATGTAGACCTCAACAAAAACTTCCAACGAAAATTGGTTTGGATGAGATACAGTTAGCAGTTTTTGAGATATAGTACATTTTAAAAAACCGCAAATATAACTTTGCCATTCATACAAACACTATGGAAAACAAAGTTATTTTTGTTGTTTGTGTATATTACTTACTAATCTCAATACAATTATATCCCTAATCTATGCTAGCTACTACGGAACCCTTCATGGGCGAGTCCAACTCGCACTAGGCCGGTTTTTTTTAAATAATAAATTTTTGTCCTCAGGTCAAGGAGATGGGTATAGTTGCGTTCAACTGTTCCTGCCTCGGAGCTGACTTGGGAAAAGTCTTTGATGTAAGTTTATTTTTTATCAACTTCTATGCATCGTTTACGTCTAGACTGTACCAGACAGGTTTTAGTATTGCTAACATTGTGCAGGTTTGAAGAAAATAATAAATAATATCTGGCGTTTTCACATTGTACTAGTAACGAGCTTTCTGTGCACCTTAAACATTGCGATTTTATAGACATATTCTTGATAGCAATGTTCAGTTTGTTAGTTTAGATATTTTTTTTTGTTTTATTATGACTATCACCTAATGTGTTTTTTTTTAAATTATTCATATGCCTGACTGCCTCGTGGTCCCAAACGCTACCACTGATCATTAACCCTGTTCCCCATTTCGGGCAAGATATGATTGTGAATGTATTTCAAAAGTTACATGTATAGGTATTGGTAGCAATAGGTTTTCCCCCTATTACATGGGACTCAAACATACTGGCGAAATATAGTAATACTTGGTTCCACCTCTGCCTAATCCTCGGTAATAACAGGCCATGACGCGATACTCCAAAATGATGTCATGTTAAGCTCTGCGACAACATAATCTTTCTTCTAAAAACGTAATTATTTAACAACACGAACTATGTTTCGTGTCGGACCGGAGCAATCACTCACCAAGTTTTTCTTAATTAAAACGTGATGAAAACAATTTAATTTTCTTTAAATAAACTGACATATTTGAGCAAAGCAAAATTAGCAAAGTCCTTGTAAGAAATTAATTACACAGTTCTGATATTTATCAGCTATTTTATTCAAAGAAATATAACAACAATTCTGCTTAACAAAGTGCGCAGCATTCGTCCGTGGGACTGCAAAGCGAGAGCTTTTAATTAGCGCCACGACTCGCCGCTTGTTGTGTTAATATTTCATAGCTAAATACTGTTTCTCGCTCTTTAAATATTTATTATTTTTCTTACTAAGTTGCTGCTGTTTCGAGCAGAAAATATTACTGTTTGTTCAAGTATATTCATAGACAAACTTAATTTAAGTTCTTAATGAAAAAGTTTTGACTGCAATTAAGAGTTTATTACGATGAAGAAACGTTAATGTCATTTTCATCGAAGATTAATTCGAAGTCTGAAATGCGAAAGAAATTAGCTTTTACCATTAGGCCTTTTGAATTTAGGCACCATATCTTTTAGTACCTACTTATAATTTTGTATAGACACAATGGATAGACTTTCAAAATGGTACCATACAAGTGAACAATGATACTTGTTACGTTAATGAATTTCAGCTTTTGTACGAGACCTTGTCCCTTACCTTAGATCAAAACTGCTTTACACTTTGCCTGCCACCAGTGCTAACGATACTATTTTTAGTGTAAATTTCAGGATATCGAAAGTACGGCTCCGTCCAAACGTAAAACTTATAAACAAATCACAATCCCTATTATTTCTATTATTTGAATTCGTGAATGAAAACACTTCGGGAGTAGGAACAAGTGTCCAAGCGTGTTATCATTTATCTAGGTTCATAAGTGCTATCGTGTAGGCAACACTCGTAACTTCGTAAACTATAGTAGAATAGAGATCTTCGATATTCTCAATAAGTCAGCTAGAAATTACAGTAATCCGAAAAACACTTAATGACCTGTAACACTTTTAAAAAACAAATTAGGATAACTGGCCAAAGGTAAGTTATGTTTTTAGATGGCCCTCCCTGGCGGTCGACACGAAATCAAAATTTTAGCCCATCTTCTAAATGGATTAAACAGCCTTGCCAGAGACTATAAAAATACGTACGAAAATGCTAACATTTTTCAATGCCACGTTTATTTTCCTAAACTTTCTTACCACATAAATTTAAAACGCGGAAATGAATAAAACCATTATCGTGTTCGACCGTGAAGGTACAATATAACATCGGGGTGTCACTGCCAAGCGCGAGGACAGACCTTGGTTGGTCCGCTACGGTATATTTAGTGCACATAATGCATGCCATATAATTCAATATAGAAGGCTTGCCTTGTTTAGAATAATCAATATTCACAGATCCGTTGTTGTAATTAAAAGCTGCAGTTTAGAACGCGTCAGTGAAAGCAAAAATAATGAGTTTTGATGGTTTAAACAATAGAGTACATTTTTTTTTAAGTTATAAAACCAAATTCCTACGAGATACCAGAAAACTTTGTGCCCGATGTGACGATGAATATCTGACTGGATGAAGTAGGTGTTATCTATCAAAGAAGATGCAAGAGCAGTGGTGGCCCCGAATTACGAGTTGTAGGTCGTGGGTTTGAACCCAGCCCGGTGCATTACTTTGTGTAATTTATTTCATCACCACTGCTCCCAAAACGGTAAAGGAAAACATCGTGAGGAAACCGGCATGTCCTAGAACCAACAATTCGAAGACATGTGACATCCACCAACCCGCACTGGGCCCGCGTGGTGATTTACGGCCCACTCCCTCTCACAGAGAGGAGGCCTGTGTCCCAGCAGTGGGAACATTATAGGCTGTTGCTGATGATCAAAGGGGACGACAAAGATGTATTCGTTAAACAGTAGATATCTATCTTAATTAAGACTAAGACTAGATAAACCAACAGACCGCCCCGCGGTATAATCTTAGAAAGTTAAAATCAAGTAATTGTCAAAGTTGTTCGCTAAGTGCCGGCTGGCACGAGGTAGCACGCTCGCGGTCGTCGCCGTCACAAACTTTAGTTGTTCCATGTCGAACACTCGAAGCTGAACAATTAATGGGCGGGTTAAAGTTTGTAAGGCCATGAATTTATTTACTAGAGATGGGTTTGCTTTTGACTCTAGAAGGTCAGATGTGTGTGTGTGATGTGATCCAAAAAAAGCCTGTTCACTCTTACTTTGAAGAGATTATAGTTGTATGCATTTGGAATTACAGACGCAGGTGAAGAGTTCCACTTCTTTGCTATGCACATAAAGAAAGACTTTTGTAAACGCTTAGTGCTAATTGCTGGAATAGCAATGAGGGATTGCAACTTGCAATGCGTCTAGATGTTCGATAGTAAAAGAGGGCCGGTGGGATGAGGTCATAGATTTCTGAGGCACACTCGATGAAGTACAATGTGTAAGAGACCGACAAGCAGACAACCTTGCGCCGATAAGAAAAGCTGTGAAGTTTGTCTTTAAATTGAGACACTAAGTTTGTCCATTGCTGCTGGTTAAAAGTTATAGATTTCTAGATTCGGCTTTCCTTTTAAGTTAGTAGGTTTTGTAATAAGCGAGTATGTACCGCTATCTGTTGCTTCTTATTCAAATAGTTTGCCTATCAGTAATTAAATTGAGGTATTTCTATGTAAATTATTGTTTAGAAATTTCTTAGTAGTCACGGAGTCTAGATTTCGTGTCCTATTTATATATTGTCGACGCGGAATCGGATAAATGTGGGAGCACCCTAATTGCAACTTGTGTAGTGCACTCAAACGCAAGTGCGTACAAACAAAAACATCAAATTAATTAAAACAACAAACAACAAATTTACGGCACATGATTAGCGGTTTACGGTACATGATTCTCAATTTTCAAACATTCAAATGAATGTTTGAAAATTGAGAATCATGTACCGTAAATCGCTGCAACTTTGCCATGATGCCCAACTTTGGCGACGTCCATCTGTGGACCACCTGTGGACAAGTAGGTAGTCCTTGGGTGGACGCTGCGTTATCACCAATAAAGATCGCGCGTCATGCGGTGAAACAAAGAAAACAAAGTTGGGCATCATGGCAAAGTTGCAGCGTTTTACCGGTAACCTGTTTAGGATACTTAAGTACTTATAGGCAGTATATTATGTTTGATACCCTCATCTGATATCTAATACTATTATTTTTCTGCACACAGGTATACTGGAGCCTGGGCACTCCAGATGCGGTGGTGCCAGACAGCTGGCCTGCGGAGCTCAGCACAGACATCAACATGGAGCATCCAGTGAACATATCCGACGCGCTACATAGCTACGGCGCCTACATAACTGTAAGTTAATATTGAAAAATCGTTTTAATTATGTTACTGTAGATTATATTATGATTTTTCTGCTTTTGAGATTCTATATGTAAAATTAAAGATTTAGAATATAAAACAGTTCAATTGTATTTCCAAAAAATTTAGAGAAAAAATTAGCTTATGCTAGTGATCACAAATTTTTTTTTGACGTGTACACGCAGGATTCAGTTGAAGCCAGTGTCACTCTTAACTTTTTCAAATCGTCAGTCAAAATCCGGTGTCCGAATCCCGTCAGCAATCAGTTCCTAACCGGTTTACCGCATTCGTAGCTACGGCGTAGCAACTTCTTGCTACGAACAATTTGAATTTGCTACGCCGTAGCACCGTTTGCCGTAGCTTTCCAAATGATGGAGAATTTATCGAGCAAATATTTTTCTTGAGACTTCAAAACATCCATCATTATAACGAGTACTCAAATAAAATCGTTTAATAGGTACACACGTGATACACTGATTGACATGTTCGAAGGTTACACAGAGATTTTTAATTTTCTCCAGTGCCGACGCTGTTATATACGGTTCACCGCTTGCGAAAATACTTAACATTTTCTTACAAATTGACGTGGATTAAGAAAACATACGAGTAGTTTGTCCGTTGGAGTTTTTGCGTGAAAGTAACAAGTTTGTCAAAGTTTTAAAGTTAAACAGTGAAACAGCAGCTAAGTTGATTAATTTAGTAGCTATTTTTATTTCATTGTTTTCTTTTCCTAACATAATGATGGTGTCGCGTGTCCTCAACACCTATTTACTAACACGCTTGTTGAGTTCGTTTAAGCGATATTTAAATATACGAAACATGACGCCATCGTTACTGAAATATTTATAATTTGACGTCTATCTATATCTGTCTGTTCGTCTGTCACCAGGGTGTATCTCATGAACCTTGATAGTTACTCGGTTGAAATTTTCACAGTTGATGTATTTCTGTTGCCGCTATAACAATAAACAGGGGTCTACCATACAAAAGACATGATTTTTATATATAACTAGCAAACCCGGCGAACTCCGTTTCGCCACCAGATGGCTTCGTTTTATGTAACATTTCGTTTGGTGATTAAAAGAAGAAGAAAAAAAAAATTTTTTTTCCTGAATTTTCTTTGCTTTAAACCTCACGGAGCCCGAGACCTTTCCAACGAATGCAAAACCGTGGAAATCGGTTCGTGCGTTCTGGAGTTATAGCGTCAGGAAGGAAAACCTGACTTATTTTTATATAGTAGATTGGTACGGAACTCTTCATGCTCGTACCGACATACACTTTGCCGGTTTTATTGCAGTTGTACCTCCATAGGAAACCCGACTCAAAAAAGTACAGATTTTCCCACGTTTTTATACACTCACAATTCTTTTTCTGTTTAATATCAGCAATCTTTAAAGGGATAATTCCAAAACTGTATTTTAGGCCACTTTCACGATGTCCCATATGATGACCAATAAAGCTGTAGTGTCAGTTAAAAAAGATCGTAACATTTTATCTGTCGTTACGGCTAGACCTAATGGCGTTGGATCGTTTTAAATTAGCAATATGGCGAGTGCTGTGGCTATTCCATTTAAGGCTTTTATAGCAACCATCCGGTAACCTTGATGGGTTGTTTTTAGTATATTGGTAGAAATCGCTGCTTCCTTCACTATTCAGGTCGGAACTTCTAAAGGGTTCTGTAAATGGATCGTTTTTTTATATAAGTAGTTCGATCTACCACCATCATTATTAGCTGTGCTAAATGTTTGCAAATGGAAAAGGTCAGATAGTTCCAACTTAACATATCGTGTCTTAGTTGTGACCGACAGTGAGAAACTTAGTTTATTCGTAGATATAAAAAAATACAACATTTTTTTGTGTTGTTTTTATAAAGTTAATACGGCTGATATAATGATGATTGTAAATTATGACTATATCGTCTCATAGATTTCCAATAAAACCGGTTGGAAGTGCCTTGAATAAAGTGCGATTCTGTGGTCTTCACCAGATTGTCTGGAACTTTGTGGTTGGACGTCCTACGTTGCGTTTGCCGGCGCGTGGTCTCTATTCGAGAACCTTACGGCGTCATTAGCCATCAGTTCTGCGTTGAAATGGACATTGTGACCTGCCCACTGCCACTTACTTGCTAATTCTTTGGGCTATGTCGGCAACTTTGGTTCGTCTACGAATCTTCTCATTTCTAACTCGATCACGATATAAATATTTGATCAAAATATTTACAATATATAATTAATTATGTGTAATAAGAGCTACCGCTCACAGGAGACTTTTTGCGTGAATATATGAGAGTGCACTGATTATGGTGATATAGGTTAGGTAGTTTAGAAAAAAAAAAAAACAAAAAAGGTCACCAGTGAGCGGTTAGCTTTACTCTGGCTAACCGACTGATCGTCATTTGTATAGTTAATGACTCGAGCCCGCTTTACCCGAACGATCGTTACATAGCAGAGAGCGTGACTTTTAAAGAAGTTTTCAATTCTAAAATAGAAACTGGATCTTCCCTTTCGTCTACTACCCACTTTAGACGCTCGTTTGTTATGCTGTTAACACATGTACCCAAGTATACATGACCTGAATCTTCTTGCACGCAACTGTAATTATGATACAAGGGGTTGCGAAATGGATATTTTGTTTGTACGTGAGCTAGTCTGCTTCGGTAGTAATTACCACCGTGTAGCAAAGTACTTGATAATTTAAAGCCCCACGTTGAAAGTCGCCTGCATTGAACTATGGTTATCATCCGGTAACCTTGCTCAAACTGACTCAGCGTGTTAAAGCGGTGCCTAGTTTTCTTTGTACCTAGATACCTTACAATAGGTACCTAAATGCTAAGTTCAAAACGAAAAACAAAATTAAGGCCAAACTGGTAATTAAATGTCTGAGTATTATCAAATTATTAATAGATTCCTCCTGAGTCTAAAACAAAAAAGTTTTATTAAATATAATATTAAAGATGTAAACAACAAAAATAATATACATAAATGCAAAGGCATAAAAAATTATAAATATTAGTAGAATCTAACCACCCATCGTTAATGCGCCTCACAAAATTAACAATAGCAATGATTAAAAGTTACTATAGGCCTGTTAGTTTTTACAGTATTGCCTCCTTATGCCACAATTCTTCTTTCAACTAATCTTTACCATAAAAATATAAATAATAAACCCATAAAAATATCCTTCTCCTCATCAATGGTGGGTGCGTGACTTCGTACAGGAATCAATTTTGCAGCCAGTTATTATAACAATGTGTTTTTTCTAATACATCAATGTGACACACACCAATGTACAAGACTCTACTATAGTCTATGGAATTCAGCAAGCATTTTCTGGTACATAGCATAAATAATGTAGTAATAGATGGGATTTGGTGCTTGTGAGAGATATATTATTATTAGATACACAAGCACCAAATCCCATCTCTGTTATTCAAGTTGCGTGGTATACGTCAAATGTCATCCGTAAGAACATCTCAATGAGGTGTTCCCGTCTTCTGTAAAAACATTGTTCTTTTTTTTCTTAAAAAATCCTAAACAACAGCTCTGAGTCGTTTCTGCCGTCTAAAATACAATTTCCATAAACTTCTTGATGACGCATTAAAAACTACGAATAGTGTCTGTGGCACCAGTCTCAACGTAAACCATACTTTTGCTGTTTCTATTTTATGATACTTCAAATGAAATATTATATATGAAATGCTTTTATAGTGACCTTCCGCAGCCTTAGGAATAAGGTATACTAACAAATATAACACAGTTCCAGTGTCACATAACATGGCCACTCCGATCAAAGACAAAGCATGTCTCACGTTTCTTTTGGACATTTTCTTCTTGAAGCACGACATCACAGATACAACCACGCTGATAAAAAGCACTAAAATAAGAGTTATCATTAACACTAGAGGACAGAATTGTAAGACCGTTAACTCTCTTCCATTTGCATTGTAATAAAATATCTGGTTCACAAACATAGTTATCATTTGGTTCACTAGAGTTACACCATACACGAAAACAGTAACATTCACTTTCTCACCATTTAATTTCAGTTTATGTACTAACACTAGTTTCAAGTAGGCCAGTAGTGACGACGATAGGGACCAAACCAAAGTCGCCATAAAAAAGAAGTCAGTTGTGAACTCGAAAATGTAACGGTATTTTTTTTTACTTAGCTTAATTAGGAGTAAACTGTTCAAATGCAGGGCTCCCACCGTAATCTGGTTCACAGCGATATAGTTGTGAAGAGTTCTCCAGTGAGTCAACAAACACCATATCATCCATAAAACCACGCAACATAGTGTAGAAATTGAAGCTCCAATTATAAGAGTGACTTCTTTTTCATTGCAAAAAAAATATAATTCAGTGATATTTTTATACTTCGACATTTTCACTCAATCGCCGCGAATTAAAATTTTGTTTAAATAAACTCCAACTAATTGCCCTTTATCAGTACTGTTCAAATGTAAATGGGTGATAGTTAATACTATCACCCATTTGAACATTAAAACAAAATGAAAATAATAGCCTTTATAAAGGGATGTGATTTTTACTCTTAATAAAATTGTTTGTGTATCGATACTAACGTGTTCACTTCACTTAGTTACATAGGTACTTTTATGTTGTGCAAAAACTATAGTCAGATATGAGAAACTTTTCAACACAACTTTGGCCCAGTAATTGTAACGACTCCGGTTTGTAGGTTCGTGTTCACAGCCAAGCAGGCACTTTTCTTTGTCATGTTTATCTTCATTCGCTTCCAAAACGGTGAAGGACAAAAAAGAAATCTGTCGAGCCGTTTCAAAGTTAGGTGCGTACCGTACATATATTTTATTAGATACATAGATTAAAGATAAATTGGCATTGATTTCATTATAAATTCAACTTCTCCTGCAGTCTAGATTCATCCTGTATGTACATTAGTTGTATTTAAAAATTTATCCACATACCTAATTAGTGTGGATAAGATAAAAACTACATATTAATTAAAATAATAATAATTACCGTTAGTTATTTTTGATCAAAACAGTATTTACTACTACTATAGAAGCAATGGATTTTTTACTAATTACACCTTTGTTTTCTATTTTGTGCGCTATAGCATTGTGGACTACATGGTGTATGATGCCACGATGGCGAAATCTTCAGAATTTCATCAGTGTTAACCAGATTACGATAGGCGCCCTACAGTTGTGCGCTCCTTGGTTTATCTCAGAACATTCGTTTTTGTACGTATTGATATTAAGTGATTTGTTGATACTGGTGTCACTAATTTGGTCATTCTCATCAACACTTCTTGCGTACTTCAAACTTGTGCTCCTATACAATGATACATTAAGTAATGACAAATTAAAAGTGTCAATTTTCGTGTACGGATTAACTTTCAGCATCCAAACAACAACCCTTGTGACAAAGTATGTTTACAATATTGACTACTTCTTGCGGGAGATTGTAATATTATTTTTTGTGTTACTAATAATAACGCTTATGATAGTTTTGTTCATTAGAATAATTATGTCAGTGATGTCGTGCTGTAAAACGGCAATTTCGACGAGGAATTTTAGACATGTGTTGTCATTAGTCGGAGTGGCTTTAATATGTGACACTGGAACCGTGGTTTGGTTATTATTAAGTCTCTCCCCCCTCTCTAACAATACGTTTATGGATTTCTGGTATTTTCTACGTTTGATACCCCAAACACTTTTCTTGCTGTTCAACGCTTCTTCGCGTGCGCACTGGAAATGGTACTTCAATCGACGAAGAAGAATGAATATGGTTGTGTAGACAACACGAAGGATGCGAATAATAAGGACGCCATTTCTAAGACTATGTAGAAGTGGATTACTTGGTCGTTCCGATTTCTCATCAGAGGACCTTGAAGTCAACAAATCATAACTCAGAATGGATTCACTTCGAATACGGCTGCTAAAATTTGTGTAACAGAGCAATTCAAAATACATTTTGTATTTAATATTGTCCGTTTTATTTAAGTTCGTACACTGACCGCATAAGATAATATAAAGTTACTTGAATTGCTAATTTATCTTATGGCTCATTCATTATTATTTAATAAGTACTTAACTTCATTAGCATTTAGCATGATTATGAATCGGTATACTGTAATGTAGAGGTACAAAATTTCTAATTAGTGGTATATAATGGTACAAAATAAAATAAATTTATTACCATCAAAAGTTATAATAAATATGTTCATGGTCGTGCTAGGAAGTACAACACATTTAATTAACTATTTCAAAGCTATATTATATTTATTTTTACTTCATTAAAATGGAAGTAGGTACATGAAAATAATGAATATGATTATTATATCTATGATAAATACTTAATATTTATGTAGTACTTACTTAATTATTTATCACACTGGACGCATATCAGAATAACGTGTACCTACCTACCTTATATTCATAGTTAAATAAAATGAACAACGATCGGTTTTCGTTAGCAGACACAATATTACATCTAATGGGATTCACCATGTCCATTGTGTGTGTTATAGCACTGTGGACAACATGGTGGATCTTACCACGATGGCGGACTCTTCACAACTACATCAGCGTGCAACACATCACGATGGCAACACTTCATATAATAAATTTAGCTTTATCGTTTTACGATGAAGAAGACAGTGTTTTAATAAAGTTCACCAGTGGCATTCTTTTTCTATCAGTCATGAGTTGGTCACTAGCGTCTTCATTACTCGCATATTTAAAGCTAGTGTTACTTCAGAATGTGAAGATAAGCAATGAGAAGCTACTGGTCACCTTGTTCGTGTATGGATTCACATTCGCTATTACCATTAAATTAGCCTTTGTGGAAGATCTTTACCTTTTACATGAGAGAGAGGTGTTATTATTGGAATTATATCCTTTATTCTTAATATTAATACTGAAGATTGTTTTGTTTGTAAGTGTTATTACATCTGTAATGTCGTGTTGTAAGAAAAGCATGTCGCAAAGAAATATTGGTCATGTAGTGGCGTTAGTGGGAGCAGCTATAATGTGTGACGCTGGCACGATGCTGTGGCTCTTCTTGATCGTGTTCTTAGAGGACGATTTTATGGACGCATGGTTCTGGAACAGAATGATACCACAAGCGGCGTTCGTTTTGCTCAATCCGTGGTCTCGTGCGCAGTGGAAATGGTATTTCAGTAGACGGAGGCGTATGAACGTCGTTGTTTAAATTGAATACAGAAATCAAAAGGATTTTCTTCTACTTAATATTATTTGAAATTTGAAAGAATATTGTAGGAAAATGTATATAATTATCTGTTGATATTACTTTTTTGTTTTATTTATCCTGGTACTGTCCCACTGCTTGATTGAGGCCTCCCGTTTCCTTTCTAAATATGAGAGAATAAAAGCTTTTCATTTTACATTCACTCTTGAAACGATTTTTCTGTTCTGATGAACTTGAGGTCCACGGAGGACACGGTGGAGCATACAGTAGAGATCTGTCCCGCTTGGGCGACCTTGGGCGACCTTCGCCGCTCTGCATTGGTTCAGGTCATGCTACGGGGCGTGGGGGAATGGGAAGCAGTTATGCACCTCCTTCTGCAAAGCAGTAATGTTAGAGGACATCCTCCACCTCACGACCCAGCCGCCGCGGGAGACGCCCAGTGCGTCGAATATTGTATATTTGAATGAACAGTACCTAAGTGTGACAATCTCTTCAGCTCTGCCCAGGAAAGGCAGTCTTAATATCCTATATTTCGTCATAAAACTTCTCTTTTCCTTCTTCTTTAGTGCCAATTTTAAAGATAGAATCGATGGCGTTATGTTCAAATATTTCTCTATAGGCGTGAGGAATGAACGATACTTCCTTAACACCTACCTAGTTACATTACATTATTTCTCATAAGTACACCAGCACCGGAATGCGTCCTATATAATTAGTATGACGGCTTATCAGCGCGTGTGTATAATAGGGCTAGCAATGGACGATGTTTATCACGGAAGGCGTGTCGGTCTGCGTTGTAAGCAGGGTTGGCATGATTAAAACAAGTTGTTTTAAAACACCTGTTTTAAACAGTGTTTAAAACAGTTTGAAATTAAACAGTGTTTTTATTACACGTTCTAACTACTTTTTATGGCGGATGAATGCATGTAAAATGAAAATAAATTAATATTCAGGAGTCTTAATAGCTTGACATGAAATCATTAATTGAGTGAATGCCCTTGCTATGTCACATTTTTTAACTTTTATTGGCATTGTAATGTAATTTTTCAAAACATTAGAAAAAAAAACCAGTAGATGTTTTTTTTCCATTGATATTTTTTTGTAAATATTTCATTACAAACAGCGAATTTGAAAAGATCTAGTCTAGAAATGAAATATAGAATTTATTTATAAGTTAAGACGTCGACCCATAGTCGAATTAATTTGAAAAAATGACCGAAACTAAAAAAAAAAACAAAAAAAACACTTGTTTAAAACATTTTGAACAGTTTGTTTTATAAAATTAAAAAAAAAACTGATTTTTTTTCCAACCCTGGTTGTAAGGCACTGTAATGTAAATCGATAGTGAAAACCGGCACTCTAAGAGGTAGGTACATATTATTTTGGTGTTATTTAGGGAACATTTATAAACATAAACATGATAGATATGAAAATTGCAAGTGGTATCGGTTAATTAAGGGACCAGCCCCCCTAGCCAAGTCACAACAATTCGCAAACGATAATCGTAAACGCTCGGTACTCCCCAATAGATTTTCAACTTTATAGCCTCCAGGCTTTAAAGATGAAAATCTATTGGGGAGGAGTAACGCTCAGAAATCTTAAATAGATTTTCAACTTTAGGCTCTAGCCTAAAGTTGAAAATCTATTTAAGATTTCTGAGCGTTAGCGACAGGAAATATCGAAAACGATAAGCGATCTTCACTAGTTCTTCAACGTTATACCTAAGCATATAAAGTTGAAAATCTATTAAAGCCTAGCGTTTGCGTTTATCGTTTGTTACATGGCTACAGGGCCAGGTGGCCTACCATGACGTCTTAAAGCGTGAATAGTTCCGCTGTGGGAAAGAGACAGAGCTATACAAGTCGTCTAGCGCCATCTCTTTCCTACACTGGGAAAGAGATGCAGATGGCGCTAGCACAGGTATATTGGGTTTTTGAGCGGACTGCCTGTTATTATTGAATGGTTTTTAACATTTTTTTTTCTTCCCTGCAGAGTTCTCCGCCGCCGTTCAGCCCTGCCGGGCGCACAGACGACGGCAGCGCCATCGTGTCTATCATAGAGTCAGCTGAGCAATTCGTGTATATCTCCGTCATGGAGTACGAGCCCATGTGTACTTTTACGCACAAATTGTCGTAAGTAACCCAAATTGTTTATGAGATATTTGTCACTGTAATATTAGTGTCCTTTATTTGTGGTGGTAAAATCATCAAACTCAGTGGACAGGAAAGCACTGTCAGTCTCTTACTGACTAAACTTCCACCCTTTTTCTTCGATTGCACTTTGCCTTCGAAGCAAAATTCCTGTCATTTGTACAATCGACAAAGTTGAATAATGACCCGCCATACGCTTATTTTCTTACAGACATTAAAAAACAATTAAGTCCACATTCGAGTAAACATACATAATTATCCATGGTAACGACCTTGATCTTTGGTATTTTGACGAATTTAGACGATTTATTGTCAAAATGGGTTATGATTCAACTTTGTCGATTGTACTTCACTATTTGAAGGTTGCAAATCTTAAGTGTTTTCGTAGGGAAAATATTCCTTTTCTAGTCAATAGTCATCGCGTTCAAATACCTCCCATATCTTACCCAATTCTTAAATACCTTTCTAGTGGATCTTCGGATGAGTAATTAATAATTGTTACAATATCGGAACATTTTAATATGGCAAATCATGCCCTTTAGAAAAGACCCGAAAATATATCACCAACTGTCTTGTCCAGGTTCTGGCCTAATATAGATGACGCGATCCGCAAGGCAGCGCTCGAGAACAAAGTGAAGGTGAAGCTTCTCATCAGCTGGTGGAAGCACTCGGCGCCTGCTGAAGACTACTTCTTGAGGTCCCTCACCGACTTATCGCAGGCTTACCCGAGGGTCGACTTACAAGTGGTTCGTATATCCTGTTGACTTTTTTTTTAAACTTTGCCTCACACTAGGAATTTCTCCTGTGACGTGGGTGCGTTTACAAACATATTTGTAAACTTCGCCCAGACCCGGAACAACTAGTAGATCATACAAATAGTTGCTACGTGCGGGAATAGAACCCGCGACACACAGTGCAGCAGTCCAATCGCTCATCCACTGCACCAACCGTGCCATCAAAACTTGTACCTTTATTATTGTATACTACCTACTTTTGTGACACAATTTTAGTCTGGGCTTATCCAGTGGAACGTGGGTACGAACCCATTTGATGTCAATATACTCACCCACTATTACATAATATGATAAATGATGGTGAATAAAGTACATTTTCACAGCTAGTTATATTATAAGCGAGAAATATTAAAGTATCAAACTTTGATTACAGAAACGCTTCGTGGTCCCCTCGACGCCAGAACAAGACAAGATTCCGTACGCGCGAGTGAACCACAACAAGTACATGGTGACGGACCGTACTGCGTACATCGGCACGTCCAACTGGTCGGGAGACTACTTCACCAGCACGGCCGGCGTGGCCTTCGTGTTCCAGGACCAGAGCGCCGACGGAAACTTCCAGAACTACACCAGAGACATCCGGAAAGATCTACAAGAAGTTTTCGAGAGAGACTGGAACTCTCCGTACGCGGTACCTCTCAGACGGTTATAGCGGTTATAGTTAGTCTTATGTCAAAAATATCTTCCTTCATGATGCAAGTTTAAAGCGTTTCGTGTGTTTTGTCTTGTGATCTTTTTACTGGGTAATAATAGATATTTAGATAAGCGTTTTACTGATCAATTTTATTTTCATTCTAAGAGGGATATAATCGTAATTCGTAATGAAACTTACGTGCAAAGTAAGAACACCTTTTTGAATGTATTAAGAAGTCGACGGACATACTGTAACAATATATTATTGCAAATAAACCTTGGCCGTGACAGTCTGATTCTATAATACGGCTTGCTCACTGAGCCAGACGGTCATAAAGAAATAATTTTGGATTATTTTGTGTTATCAATATTACAGATACCAATGAATTAATAATAATGCAGATGCTATAAACTGTATATATCTATAACACATCGAGTATTAATAAAATCAATAACAATTTGCGTGTGACTGTGCCTTCTTAGTTCGAGAGACGAGTATTATGAATTCTTCGTGTGTATGACAAAGTAGATTTTTTATATCTTTTAGATTTACAATTAAGAAAAAATGTATTTCTTATAAGTGTGGGTACGTTTACCCTGATATTATAACAATGAATAGAATAGGATAGATACTAAGTCGAAAAGCTTATAATTTAGAAATAAGTAGTAAAAAAATTACCGTGATATATTGAGATGTTATAAGTTCTTCAGTCCTAAGGCAAGATTAGTATGCTCCGTCATGCTGTAGGGTAACATGGGATGCTCTGTCACGCCACAAGGAGAAATGAAAATTTTCTGTCTCGCCTCAATTTAAGATTGGGATACTCTGTCATGCCCAAGAATAGGCTGGAGTGTTTAAACGTAATCTTTGATTTTCCAAAGACCATCTCAATTCGGCTTAGTATTCCCTTCTCGACTAACATTGTATGAATTACCTAAATTCTATAATTAAGGCAAAATTACTCCTAGCGTAATATTTGAAATTTTGGAGTGATTCCATAATTATTATTTATTAGATGATACTAAAAAGGACTCGTTACTTTTTTGTGGGAAGAAAAATTCGACTAGGAGTAGGATTTGAACCTGCGACCTTCCGATTCTGTATACCAGACACTTTGTTAACCGAGCTATCGCAATCACGCTCGTGTCAAATTCTTCATTCCATTCCTAACTTCTTACGGTGACTTTTGTTTTCTTTCTACAAAAAAGGTACATTTAAAAATTTAAGGACTCAATGGTTCCCAAAATATACGATATAGGCTATGAACAACTTTGGACATTATACAGATCAGAGGATGTCGCCAAATAATGTTAAGATTTAATTATAATGACTATCGAGTTTACAAAATGTACTTACCTAATTTTTCAGGAATCGTATGTGTTACAATAGATCAATATAGTAGGATAGTAGGTTGCAATACATCCAAATCTTTCAAACATATCAATTTTATTGTAGAAAAACCAACCTGGGGGGTATTACAACGTCTTAAAACCAGGGTTGCTCCAACGAGTGAACGAGATGCCGCTAGACGACTTAGCTCTGTCACTTTCCCTCGCCGGAATAAGCCTGGTTTTAAGACTTAATACCCCCCTGTTTTGAATTATTTAGAAATGGGCCAATTGTGGCTTCAGCGATAATTCCCATCGGTCGAGTTTAGGAAGCGAACTCTGTTAAAATTTGAAATCATATTTCTTTTGAATTACCGCCTGTCGATTCATATTTGTGATCTGATATCAAATAAAATATAACCAAAACAGGATTATAAAATTTTATTTCATCTACTTACAATTGGATTTTTTAATCATGCTACTTATAATATTTTTGAATAATGTTTTTATCTTGTTCCAAAGTGTTTATTCTTATATTTGTTTATTTAAAATCATTAGAATAGAAAAGTTTATTTAAATAAAATACTTTTATGGTGTAATCTAAAGCGATGCAGAAATAACGGAATTAAAGCACAACATTCTGATTGTGATTAAGGTTACTTTATATTGTTTTTGGCAAAAAAGTAATAATTTTTTGCCAAAAACAATATAAAGTTTATTGTTCTTAAGCTTGGCCGACTTTGCTTAACTGGTTCGATTTGACAGATTTGAAGTTACAATTTGGCGCCAAGGCAAACAATGTCTATCTACTGTTGTAGCTTGTTTTCCAAAGTGTAAAAGTATTATTCTATTATATTCATATTAAGTGTAAAGCACGAAGCAATAGTTTATTTTCAAAGACAATACGTGTAATCGATGGTCTAAACTTTAGAATCTAAAGTTTTAAATTTAAAATAAAAATATAATTACTGAAGATGATTTTTTTTTACCTTTTATTTTGTTTTGAGTCTGTAATTATAGAAAGCTGTTTCTTTATTTATTTATATGTCGCGACGAATCTATACATATAATAAATCTGTAGAAGGGTCAATTCTGTACATTGAAAAAATAAATAGCGGGGGGTGTTGCTGGATATCGATACCAAACCCAAATAATGTGATTAAAAAAATGTTTTGTCTGTCTGTCTGTCTGTCGTGAAAACTAACGGTTCGATTTCGATGAAACTTGGTATAATTATACCTTATTATCCTGGGCATAAAATGGGATACTTTTTATCCTGGAAAAATACATATAGAAAAAAAAATCTTATTTTTCAGTTTTATTCATAGACGTTGTTCTGTAGAACCGCGAACACACGTTGCATTACCCGCAGTGGATTCAGCGCCGTAACCTGTAGCGCCGAAAGTCGGATTTGGCTAGAACCGTTTGCGGCACACGCGGGCCACGCCTCCCCGACTCCTATAAAAGGAGCCGCGTTAGCGCCGCGCGATGCATATAAATTCTGAATTTTGATGCGAGCGGACGTGTCCAGTGTGGCGAGCGGTCGTCCGTGGAATTAATATTGTATGCGTGTAATTTTAAACCGTGCTTTTCAGCGCGACCTTTTTGATTACTGTTCCGATCAGTTATTTGTAAATACAAGGTCGGAATTACTATGAAAAAATTACTACAGAACGCGAGCTCAACAGCAGTAGCTCAATAGAGGCCGTATTTGGGTCCAATAGATATTTATAAGATGTCATTGTCAGAGTTACTCAAAATGGAGAAATAAACCATCCACGCGAAGACCGACATCCGCGCGGACGGAGTCGCGGGCGGAAGCTAGTCCAAAATAAATTGGGAGACGGCCACAAGATTGTTGATGACAATCAATGGTCCAAGTTAAGAGTGAAATATAGAACCCATTTAAAGGTACTATCAGTGTAGAAATAATTGAAATGCCTTATCAAGAGACTGGTTGAAGATACAAAAAAAAAAACATTAGAATTGTATGTCAAAAAAGACTAATTTAATCAAGTCATATTTTACACTAGTCATGTTCGTCCTATTGAACTAGTTATATTATAACTATAGAATATTTTTTAAATCACTCAACACATCGTAAAACAAGTATTAATTTACTTGAATCTATGTCGAAGTAAAATAAAGATAAATAATTAAACAGATATAACGAGAAAATGACATCAATGCTTTAGGACATAATATGATATTGTTTTTAGTTGACCATGTTCTCTATCTAAAATATGGAATTATTAACCGTCCAATGAGCTTAATAGCATTGCTTCAGTCTTTTTCCTGTTTTACGAGACAACAAATAAACAAAAGCCAGGTTTTGCAAAATAAAACACTGCATTTAAATAATAAATCAAACTTATCCATACTAATCAATTAATTAAGAAATAATTTGGATATAATACACTTCTTTCACAGATATTTTATGTCTGACAGCAGCAACTTTATAGCAATAGAACAAAGATCATTTTTTTAAGCTTAACGACCGCCGTGATAATACCTTCCAATGATACAAGAGTGTTTCACGAAGAATTACTGATCATAATTATCCAAACTCATGAACAGAATCACGTTCTCTCGGCGGCCGGAATGTAAATGAAATACGAAATTATTAAATTACATGCACCATCTTTAGCTGGATCATGTGGTTTACACTTAATCATCCAAATCGCATTATAATTGGGTTAAAACTAATGAAACAACTTACTGTTTTATAAGGCCATATTTCACTTATAGTACGCGTCACGTAAAAAGAACGCTGGAAGAAAGTGGTGGGGATGTATTTGCGCATCGGTACAGTCTCGCATGTGCCTATTGGATGTGGATTCTGCGCGGGAAGCAAAGCTCAACTGACGAACCAATAGCGCACCGGCAAACATGCAGCGCGTGGCTCACCCGCCCCGCGCCCTACCTCATACCACCAAATAGACCGATAAATCGCCTATGCGCAGCTTGTCCGCCAGCGTTCTTTTTACATGACGCCACCTGTATTTGTCGGTACATACCATAGGAGCTGAACTATACAAAATGAATTATTATTATTATAAAACATGTTATAAAAACTTAGCATCACCTAAAATCCTTTTATCTATCTTTTCAAATACAACATTTTCTGTGAGGCGGAGTGCAGTTAAAACATTAGGCACGGTAGGTAAATATTTACTCATTTAAAACGCCCGCGTTTGAAGAAGCGACTTTAGTTGTACCTTTTTACGGTGGAAATGTGATCATTATAAGCGTATTGATGGCAAAAAGTCGACCCAGAAATGAGTTACTTTGGCATCGTCACTGGCGTCCATCAATACCCAAGTAGTACAGGGGGGGTATTACAACATCTTAAAACCAGGCTTGTTTCGTCGTGTGAAAGTGACAGAGCTATACAAGTCGTCTAGCGCCATCTCGTTCACTCACTGAAACAAGCCTGGTTTTAAGACGTTGTAATACCCCCCCAGGCATATCATACGTTATTGTCACATTAGGTACTGGGTTGTTGTGTACCCTTAGATTATAATAAAATGTCTAGATTCCGTGTTCGAAACAAGACGTAACATTTTTATTGAAGTCACTTTTTATAAATGTGTGAGTGAGCGCCACCCAACATAGAGCCATTTTCACCATTTTCATTTACGTCGGAATCGGTAATTTTTCTACCGTGTTTTTGGCTTCAATTCTCAGTGGCTTATTGGGAATGTAGAAATTTTATAACCTAAGATACAACCTTACTCTGTACTGCAAACAACGCTTATTCACTAATGTATCTGTCTTCGATCCACTTCTAGAAATACCTCCGTTAGGATATGGTCCAGCTCTAAGCATGAGTAGCGCTGTCTTCAACGAAGTCTCTGGCCTCTTCTTGAGTGACACATTCGACGTGGGACACTTTGTTCCTGAACTTCACGCCGTAGAATTTGTGCGCGTGTTCTAATAACTCCGGCCTGAATGTTGTAGTGATGAACTGAGCCGATGTAGACAACTCGTGAATCATGTTCGCGATTGCTTTACGATGCTGTGCGTCTAAGGCCTGTGGGAATCATTATATTGTTATTTTTAAAAACTAATTCGATATTATATAAACATAGGCTTTCGAAGATACTATGCCATGTGAAAGTGTTACTCGATTGTAATGCTAGGAATGTATTTTAGCTGTTTTACTTTTATTGTAAAGCAAATGTCAGTACTGATTTCGTCTACTGGCCCACTAAGGTTATATATCCATGACGTGATGCGATGCATTTAGAAGCGTTTGTTTCTTGAAATAGCCTACCCACAGGTAGAAGAATCTATTTTATGATGGCAGTGCCTTTATGTCGTAGTAGCAGGGATGATTTTCGTAGTTCAATTTCTAGGCTCCTTGAGCAAGCAGCCTAAGATAATGACGTCAGCTATGATGTAGTTTATTAAAATTAATAGCATTACATTGACAGGGAAATGTTTATCCATTTCTGGAAAGACTTCAGAATTTATTACAATCTTTGTATTTGCTAATGATTTATTACAAACTCCAAAATAATGTAACTGCAACTCACCTGATCGATTTCGTCAAACAAGTAGAAGGGGGCGGGATCGCACTTCTGAATGGCAAAGATAAGTGCCAGAGCGACGAGAGACTTCTGTCCTCCTGATAACTGGTTCATCTCTCGCATGTCACCTTCGCCGCCTGTGAAAGATACCTTGATCCCAACGCCTGTGAACGGGTCTGCTTTTGCACGCTGGAAATTAAAATAAAATAGCTGCATTTAGATACGAAACAAAGTAGATAACTTATGTATTATCTGTTTATACCAATAACCTCATCGTATTAAGAGTTCCTCTACACTGTGCTGCGAGAATGTTTTAAAGGGTTACCACGGCCCCGGAATGTAATAGGCATTTAATGAAAAAGGTTGGATTTATTCAGTAGGAGTCTGACAGTCCCTTTCGCTCCTACCAGATATCTCAACCCAAAAAAAAATAGTCTACCTAAAATCTATACTTAATATTATAAAGATTTTTTTCGGTTGAACGTGCTAATCTCAGGAACTAGGTACTAGTTCGAATTAAAAAAAAAACTTTTTGTACTGAATAGTCCATTTATCGAGGAAGGAATATAACATCATGTTACGATCAATAGGGCCCGAGCAGCGGGTTAAAAAACCGCGGGAAACATCTTGTAAAATATAGGAATATCTAGGGTCTCTTTAGGCGGTTAGTAATTGCATTATTATTCCGTTTATTCATTTATAAACATATTATTAAATTTTTAAATAATATTTCTTAAATAAAAAACATTTAAAAATATAAAAATAGTGATCCTCCGGTGTGGGAGCAGGGTCCAAGTTACCGGTGGTCAGGGCTCCAGAGACAGAAAACGAAGACATTATTATTATAAAGAAATTTAGTTTTACTGTCTATCATAATTATTCACATCGGAATTCATAATACAAATAGGTATGTGTCATATTTGATAATTATTTAATACTTCACACGTTTCGCTGCGTGAAACAATCGTAATGTTTTTGTTTTTACATTCGACAAATAATAGGCATGTTTTCATAATGCAAGTACATAATATACTATGCACAAAGGCATGCAGAAGTGTATTACAAAAGAAATTTCATGCATTTCATAACGATTTAAAATTTTACGCGTTATACATTTGTGATAACGAATTCTTGGTTACATAAAGAGCATAAATTGAATGAAATAATACAAAGTTTTAGTCCTGGCACTTCCACGAAGAACTGTCCCTACAAAGCTGAAATTCCTTATTTTCCTTTTATAACATCCTTACCGTTAAACTCAGTTACACTGCTTAATTATTTAAAACTTCATGTACATAATATACAGGGTGTTTTTTTTGATTTCCCATAACTTTAGGGTTATATTCTAGACGTAAAAATAATACAAAAACTCTAACATTATGTGGTCCAAAAATGCATAGTTTCGAAGATATCATCAATCATAATTAAATTACATCAAAAATTGTCACCAATATGACGAATCATTACTTTTACGACGTTGCCGTTCTTCACAGCATTGCAAGGTAAACTAGTGAAGAGAAAGCACTTACTCGTTATCGATGAAATCTCAAGTGGATTGAAGAAAAATTACTAATCAAAATTGAAATCACATTAAAATAGGTAAATCTTTATTGATTACGTTTTAGTACATACAAAGGGTAACTTATGGCTAAAGTTGAAATTTAGTTTTTTGTAAACTGTCTTAAAGTTATTATTACTTTGAGCGAATTTTGTATTAATCGCTATTCTACTGGATTAGAGAAATCGTAATCTTTGTTTAATACTTTAATATGTCCGTTAAATCAATCGGAGTATTTAAAAAGCAAAAATAAATTCTGTATTTAATCGACATCGATAACATTACAAAGATGACAACAGAACATACCCTAGCTTGCGGCGTCCGATTACAAGTACGTTGCAACAATGTTGTGTGTTTATGTTTAGGCAAGTCGGTGAGGTGTAGCTTTTATGATTCGGATATTTCACTCTCTCATTGGTGCTTGTCGCTTTGCGTAAATAAGATAGAACTATTGAGTAGGTTCCTGCTTCAGGACAACGGACTCTCGATGTGCGTATCTTACTCTAACTCTCATTGATAAATCCGAGTTAATTCATTTTTCTTCAAACTATTCATTCATATTAAAGCTAAGAAAATGCGACGTTGTCACATTTCACGTAAGGGTGTGTTACATTAAATATTGTGACTCTGCCGAATTATTTTGTATGAAAAATTAAAACAAAAAAAATTACACGATTGAAAAATAATTCTTATGCCAATTGATTCTATTATATGCCCTCATTCATACCCTAGAGTTATGGGAAATCAAAAAAAACACGTTGTATAATTAAAATGGTGCAAAGGAGGATTTAATGCCCTGGGCATTTTCTTCCAGTCTATATTATTCAGCTAGACGGGGAAGCGCTTATAATTTATACTTTTAGAGTAATAAGTGTCGGGCGTTGCTCCAACGCCGTCTCCTGAAGGAGGCGATCTCTCACGTCCGGTCATGTTACGGAGAGAGGGGAATGGGAAGCAGTCACCTCTTCTTGCGAAGCAGCAAAGAAGGAGGCGGATTGCGTGAAGTAGAAAAGATCCTCCGGCACGACCTAAATGTACAGATTACGACTTATGACTATAAGCTGCTCATCAAGCACAGCCAAATCGAATAACCCTAATAATTATGTGGCCCTTAAGTATGTGTGTCAGACTTACTTCGGGAGTAGGTTCCTGTCCATCATCAGTGTTGACCCTCATGATGAGACTGCCTCTACCTTGCGGCACCAGTTTCTTGAACACCTCGGTAAAGTTCTTGCACACTTGTTTGAACGTAAACTGTATGGCCTCCAACTTTCTGTGTTCTAGGGTTTCAATGAGCTCGCGAATTTTCTCGCCTCTGTGGGTCAAAAAAATGACATACATGAAACATTACGTCACGTTTCTTATGTCAAATATAATTATATAATATACCTAATAAACAATACAAATACATGAAAACAATAAACTGAATAAAATTTATATTTGTGTAAGTTCCATGAAACTTAGACAACTTTTTTTATTCAGCTTATTATTTTTATTTTCGAATTGGCGTGTCATTGACATTTTCAATTTTTTTTATAATTCGTAATGACCAAAATAAGTTCCTATAAACACATTATCCGTCTTACTACATAAAAGTTAAACATCTGTTTTTATCATGCCAACCCTGCTACATAGAATCCATAACACTGTTGAACACTTGTCTAAAAAAACTGGCTACTGCAAAACGGCATTTGATGTTGATTAATTGATTTAGGGGTCCTTTTGCTGTTACACTTTTTGGATAAATGTTCAAGAGATGTTTAACTTTTTTTGGTACGACGGTGTCTGTTTTTCTCCAAGACAAAGAACTAATGCAAGGTGACTCCTAATGAGGCTATTACATATTTTATCAGTACGTGTAATAATTCGAGAATTCAGCACTATTGAATTGCTTAGATAAGCACGTACCAGCAGTTTTAAGCTACGATTATATTGACGCGTTCAACATTCGCCTGCGATAGTGTAAAATTCAGGTATTAATTCACATCCTGACACGCCTCCTGCGGACGCCGCGATCATAACGAAATTCTATAACCACATTTCTAGAGCTCGCGTCAGTTTGGGTGCACCTTTAGCACTTTTTAATCTTTGTATAACGTTTCGATTCAATACAAATCGATTCGTTAAATTCGAATGAATTTTGTGAATACACATATGAAATATTCTTAAGTAAATTATTAGTCTTAGGATTATCTTCCCCAATAATTTAACATCTCACTAAATTAAAAGAAAAGAAGGAAAATTATAAATACTTGGCGGGTTTTGAAGACTACGTGTGAACCGAACATCGAGAGTTAATTAAGAAGTTGACACGAACCACAAATCTAAATAAAAACTGTGTCAAGCCTAATAGCAATTAACAATGGGGTGAAGTTCAACAACAAAGGGTTTAGAAGAGCAATGTGTATACATATATATATCTCAGATCACATTGTTTCACGAACAGACGCGCACTCGCCAGAGAACTGATAAAATGTACATATATTTATTGCTGTTGATTTGCAGTTTATCCGCAGCCCACGACGATCACAGTTTATGGAACTTCTTGGAGAACATCGTCGGTATAACACATGAGACATATGTTCCAGAGGACGCTCGTCTGAATATCACACAACTGGCGCGAAAATACCAATATCCATTTCAAGAACACACAGTGATTACGAAGGACGGATACATCTTAAACATTCACAGAATTCCGAACCGTCAAGATGGAAGAATCAAGCCGGTCGTGTTTCTTATGCATGGTATTCTCGAAACTTCTGATAGTTGGTTGTTAATGGGGCCTAATAAAGGTTTGGGGTATGTGCTAGCGGACAAAGGATATGATGTCTGGATGGGCAACACTCGTGGTAACAAGTACGCTCACGCGCACGTCGGTATGAATTACACCACGAACGAATATTGGGAGTACACGTGGGAACAGATTGCGCTCTACGATCTTCCCGCCATGATCGACTACATCCTCACACAGACGGCACACCGCAGCCTCTACTACATCGGACATTCACAAGGCACTACGATCGGCTACGTTCTATGCTCGATGAAGCCCGAATACAACCACAAAATTAGAATCATGTTTTCGCTAGCGCCAGTAGCCTGGATGGGCCACGTCGAAAGTCCGATAATCAGAATGTTTTCACCCGCTCACAGTTTACTTGGATTTATGCTATCAAGTTTCAACAGTTATGCAACAGGAATGGACGGATTTAAGAAAATATCATCATTTGTGTGTAGTGTGTTTCCTGGAAAATGTGATAATGTATTTTTCTCGCTATCAGGATACGAGAATAAAGTGAACAAAAGTTTTTTGTCAGTTATATTAGGGCACTGGCCTAGTGGTTCTTCTACGTTGCAGTTTGTGCATTACGGACAGTTGGTGGAATCACAGCGGTTCTGCCGATATGACTTTGGTGCCGAAATAAATATGATGACTTATGGACGAAATACGCCGCCTGATTATGATTTAAGTAAAGTTACAGTGCCTGTGGTGTTATTTTATAGTCCTAAAGACTGGTTGTCGAATCCTAAAGACGTTGTAATACTAAAACAAAATCTGGCGAATGTAATTGAGATGAACTTTTTAGAAGACTTCACTCATATAGACTATGTTTACGCCTCGGATGCTGTTGATTATGTTTACAGTAAAATTATCAGAAGAATCGATAAATTTGAAACCAATTTGAAACTTTGAGATGGTACCAAATTGTTTAGGCGAGAATCTGTGATTTATTAAAATAAATGTTAATAAAATAATTTTTTATTTTTTATGGATTACGCGCGCAATGTCATATTCTTAAATTGTCACATTCTCAAAATGCCATTACGCAAAGTCACTTTAGCAAAATGCCTTTTCGCTCAATGTGAAGTTCTCGGTGAAGTATACGTCACTATGTATTAATGTGTGTAATTAATATGTCGGAATACGTCATAGGTGTGTTGACTATGACATGTGTAAAATTGTTTCAGTAGCAATTTTGATACCGATTTTTATCTATAAAGAATCAACGATCTAATTTTCCAATACGAGTCTTCATAATGTGTTTTATTGACGTGTAAAAGAGTTTGTCAAAACCAATTTGCAAATTCAATATCATTTATCATTCATCATCATTGTCATGACGCCTATGTCCACTGTTGGACAAAGGCGCAAAATGTACACCACTGAGCTCAATCCTTATCCAGTCTCTGCTGGATGCCTCATAAACAGCCTTAAATACGTAATATGTCCAATCACAAACAGCCGTCTGTGAGTACTGGCCATATATACCAGCTGACACAGTATATCGTTTTTAGTGTTTTACGTTGTTACCTTAGCGACTCAATAACTGTTGTGTCAAAATAAAAAGTTTAGAAGCATTCGTGTATATTTTCAATTATATAAATCCCTCACACCGTCAAACACCTATAGTCCAGTCAACGAATGATTATAGAGGGAAAGTCTTGGAACACAATTTTTGACTTCATAACTTTGTTTAGACTATTTAGGAGGTAAACATATCAAAAGTCCCCGCCTCTAGCCCTTGAGCTTTGGGAGGGGGGGGGGGGATTGAAGGTCCCATTTTTTGGTTTTTCGCTTATATCTCGGAACCTATGCGTCCTAGCGACATAGTACCTCAGAACAAAATAAAAGCTGATTAAATTTGCTACAAGTTATGCTAAATAAGTATTTCGATATCTTTTACAGTTTTCGAGATATATACTCCTGAAAGTCTGTCATTTTGAAAAAATGACAGACTTTCAGGAAACTAACTTTACATTTTTGCGCTTTTTTACCGGATAACTCTTAAACGATACAACCATAAGTAAATGCTGGCAAAAGGGTTGTGGAACGCTCAATTTCCTTTAATAATACTATAATATTTTATCCATTTTCTTTAAAATGTGCTTCAGTCTAAGCTAATGTAATGTGCCAGCATTACATTGATACATACTCGTACATTGATTTACAAAGACCTTTTTTTAAAGACCAGGTACCTACCTTTTATAAAAAAATATAATATACAGCATTTACATTAACATTTGAAGGAAAATAATATAGTTTTATTGAAGAAAATGTAATGCTCTAAAAGCTTTTTGCCGGCAATTATTAACTAGTTGCATCTTTGAAGATTTCCGTTCTAAAACAGGTAAAGTTAAAATGATTTTTTCAAAATGACAGACTTTCAGGAGTATATATCTCGAAAACTGAAGAAGATATCGAAATGCTTATTTAGTATAACTTGTAGCAAATTTAATCAGCTTTTATTTTGTTCCTTGGTACTATGTCGCTAGGACGCAAGGTTTCCGAGATATAAGCGAAAAACCAAAAAATGGTACCTTCAAACCCCCCCCTCCCCCAAAGCTCAAGGGCTAGGGGCGGGGACTTTTGATATGTTCACCTCCTAACTAGGCTAAACAAAGTTACAAAGTCAAAAATTGTGTTCCAAGACTTTCCCTCTATACCCTATTTTGAGCATTCGTTGACTGGGCTACTAGGATCTGGATTTAGATACAAAATTTATTTCGAGCGATGGAGCGAATGTAGATTATATGACAAGATGGTGTAAAGAAAAGTAAACATACCCAATATCGAGCTCTTCTTTCCTCTTATACAACTTTTCCTTTTGCTCCGAGAAGCTAATGAACTGATCCAACGCCTTCTTGTTTACGTGGTTGTACTTCTTCAGATGCTGATTCGCTTTTTCAAGCTCTTTGAACAGCTGTGGAGAAAAGAGTATTTAAGTATAAAACAAAGGGTAAAACGGGACCCTATTACTAAGACTCCGATGACTGTCCGTCTGTCTGTCTGTCACTGGCTGTATCTCATGAACCGTAATTTAGACAGTTGAAATTTTTACAAGTGTTTTTTCAGTTGCCGCTAAAAAACAGAATAAAATAAATGTTTAAGGGTCAAGAGACGTGATTTCTAGCCGATTTTATAGAAAATGGTACAGAATCCTTCGTGCGTGAGTCCGACTCGCACTTAGTCGGTTTTTTTTTTGTGGAACATGTTATCGTTAAGGAATTCCTTCTGTTAAAAAAATGGCAATGTTTCTAAATAACAAACTAGCTTTTGCCAGCGGATTCGCCCACTCCCCCCCTTATTGCCTGTCACTCAGGACCGAAGCAGCTTTCAATTAGTGAAATATTTTTTGTCATAGGTCCAGCAGTTTTTGAGTTTATTTTTACAAACAGACACAAAAATACAAATATTTCCTCATTACAGGGTGCAATTGAAGTCGTGGGCATTATTTCAAACTAAGGCACTACTCATGATACTAATTGCATTAGGCCTAATAACAAGCAAATCAAAAATATTATTAATGCAAGTATGGAAAACTCTAAAAATGTAGTAAGTCATATTACATACATAGCAAAAGGCTTATTAATGCAAATAAACACTAAGAGTAATAAAAAAAATTCATAATAAACCCCAATAAGTTTTCAAGTATCAAAATCTCGAGCGCAGTACAGCGCGTTACGTAAAGTAAACAAACATCAAATAATACTAACTTGCATTTATAACATTTTTGATTTGCGTAATGCAATAATTAGTATCATGAGTGGTGTCTTGGTTTAAAATAATGCCCATGAATTAAATTGCACCCTGTATAATAGTAGTGTAGATGATGTCTTTACCTGTTTCAATGACATCTTCTGATACTTGGCGTGCAACTCCGGCGCATTGGGCAGTGTGCCCAACGCCGCAATCTTATCCAGAGATTCTTGTATTTTCTCCTGTAGCAACACTTCTTTGGACGCCATTTTTTCCAAGCCTTTAGCGTCTTCTTCCATCTTGTCTTGAGCTTCTTTTTCCTAAGAATATTAATGTTATTATTGGTAAACGTCCAAGTCAAAAGTATGAAGGACACTTACTTAGTAGTGGAATAATAAAGATATACCAAAAAATATGTTTTCTGATGACCTGAGGCCTTTTTTTTAGCGTGGGAAAATCATCAAATGAGTCCTCCCACCCAGGGCAGGGCAGGAGGGACTTTCAGACTTGTACTGAGTAAAATCCAGTGTTTTTCAATAGCCCTTTACGTTCCGGGGTCACGGTATTCGTTAGTCCCGCGACCCCGGAAGACCTGAGCCCTTAGCACAAGATTTCCGAATTTAACCTACAGCGTACTTGAAGTATTTACGGCGTTTAGTTTATTGTATGGAAAATGATAAAATGCCTCTAATGTAGGTACGAAAGAGGGACTATTTTTTTTTCCATCAAATTAAAGTCAGTTTCCGTTTACGTCACAAAAGCATGTCAAGACGTGCTAGAACCTCTGTCATACACAGTACATTAACGAGAGTAAGCAATAAATATTCATTCAAACGAGGAATGATAGTGCACTGTGAATTTGATAGTCACTGACCAGCAGTTGTCAACCTGAACTTGGATGGCTTGATACCTGTTATGATGAGGCTAAGTTGAGGAGTGGAGTGCCTCAAGAGCGTTAGAATAGTTGATTTTAGGGAACATTTACTTTTATTAGTTTCATTGCAAATGCAAAAGCCAAATACGAAATTTAACTTTTGACAGCTATTTGATGGTCACCACACAGACACCGAGATACGCAATAGCCCCGCTCGTCTACTTAAAGCGAGAGTACCTAATTCCACTGTAAAAAAGAGACAGAGCTATTAAGTCGTCTAGGGCCATCTCGTTTCCACACTGGAACTCTCGCTTTAAGACGTCACAGTAGGCCATCAGCAGTCCAATGTTTTGCATCTGTGGGATTTTGTTCATGACACAAAATTCAGCACACTCTGTAAAATTTTCATCAATCAAAAACATACCTTATTCCTCCACTTATCGAGCTCCAATTTGAGTGCCTTTTCGTTCTTGACAGCGGCCTGTACTTTCCTCTCGACCTCTTCTAGCTCCTTGTTGATCTGTTTGATTCGTTTCTCAGTGGCCGCGAGGTCTGCCTTACTGTTTGCTAGGCGACGCTTACGATCCTCTACTGAGATCTCTTGAAGGGCTTGTACTAACTCGTCTTTACGTCTGTTGGATAAGGAGGTAGGAACTCGTAAACATCATTGTTGTTTTGGTGAAGATGGATACGTTAAATAATTTTTTAAACTTTTGTTTAGGGGTTTCACCCATGGCGCGATGCGGCGCGATTCCAACTACAAGTGAAAATCAACCTTCATCATCAGCCTATAATGTTCCCGCTGCTGGGACACAGGCCTCCTCTCTGTGAGAGGGAGTAGGCCATAATCCACCACGCGGGCCCAGTGCGGGTTGGTAGATGTCACATGTCTTCGAATTTTTTATTCTAGGACATGCTGGTTTCCTCACGATGTTTTAAGAGCAGTGGTGATGAAATAAATTACACAAAGTAATGCGCCTAACGGGGTTCGAACCCACGACCTACAACTCGTAAGTCGGGACCGATACTGGGCCACCACTGCTCCCAAAATCAACCTTGCTACTAAGAAATAATCATGCAATTCGATTGACTTGGCGATCGTGTTTTGTTTTTCATCTACCCGTATACAACTGCGCATTTTATGTCATATGTGGTAGTGGTAAGGTTGATTTTCACTTGTAGTTGGAATCGGTCGAATTGCAATCGCGTCGCGCCATGAGTGAAGTCCCTGACTGTGACTTATGGTGAAGTAGCTAAAAACGGAATGTTTAAGTGTTAAAATCAAATGAGTCCTCCCTTCCCGGGTGGAGTGGAAGGGACTATCGTCAGACTAGTACTTTCCCAAGTTCTTTCATTAGCCCTTTACGTTCCAGGGTCACGGTAACCTCTCGTCCCCTTATCCGGCTGTGCAGTTGTGTGAGGCCTCGCGACACGTGACACGCAGCACGTCAAGCGGCGCGTACGGCGATGTATTAAACCGTTCATCAATAGGCTATTTTATTTAAAAAAAAATTAGTCGGAAATATAGATTATAAAAAAAATATTAGACCCGTATTTTTTCTAATAAAATTAAAGCAAATATAACGCTTTTAAAAAATCACAAAACTTCAATCGGCCTGTATAACTTTATAGACGTTATGACGTTTCAAGCCCCCATTTCCGAATTTCGAAATTCGAAGCATCTATATTCATTGATTAAAAAAAGAAAACAAAAATACGTATTCATTATTTTTCATTACTCTAACTGACGTACTAAACAGATTTTCAATTTATTTATTCAGTAAACTACCCTATTACCCGAGCCGCTTGTCCATCTATGTGGCATAAGGACATGTAAACTGTGACCATTAAACTCACCAAAAGAAAAAAAAAATAGGACATTACATTCAAATTATGTTCTCAATATTAAACCTTATTTTACTAAAAACTCACCTAATCAAGTTATTAGTAAGCAGATTCTCGAGTTTATTCTTAGTTGCTTCTAAGTTCATCCTAGCACTGAAGGCCTCTTTGTTCTCCTGTGTCAGACGTCGGATCGCGTCGTTCAGTTCATCCACCTTGCCTTGGTCGGCCATTGACAGCTGCTCCATTAACTCCTGTTTAGTAACAAGTCATTTGGTATTATTAGTTTGATAGGAGAAGTGAAAAAAAATTGATAGTTTGGTCATGTTGGTCTCTGCAAGACCTACACTTATTGGTGAGGTACTTGAGAAAGGTCGGGTGTATGAACATAGACGACGCACAAGATCTAAGGATCGCAGCAGGGGTGTTCTGTAAACTCTGCCTACCGCCATAGGAAAATGCGTGAATGTATGCATGTTAAAATTATATTATATTGCTCTCCTTCTGTGGACCTTAAACGTAACCAACCAAGTGAATTTCAATTGCTAGTCACTCCCTGGTGGCTTTTTTATCGCGGTAATTTTTGATTCCTCGTCGACTGCTATGAACATAATTATTTAGGAGTGCTTTGATTATAGTGACAAATAGTTCCTAGCCTAGAATCAATATAAGGCTATAATATAAGGCGTAGTTTGGCCGGATAATTGTCATAGCATTCGACTGGGTGACAAATAGTCACCGCGACAAAGTCATAATTAGCGCCAGGAAAAACTGGAAGAGATCAAGAGCTATCAGTACCAATAATGCGATATGACGATGACAGCTCTTAGCTTAGTCGGCACTAACCAACGACCATTCATATCTAGACTCTTAGTCACAGGCGACCGATGTCTGTCAACACATTAGGTAAAAAAGTCTTACAACCGTCGTGACTCGACCACTCCTGTGAGTCCCCTCGTCGCACTGACCTTGAGTTAGCCAATCAGAACGCAGTACCCCGTCCCTTTAGCCAATCAGAACGCAGTACCCCGTCCCCCTCGCTTACGTCGTACCTCAGCGACTTGGCAGAATAATTTTCGTTAGTCAGATCGTGCATGAGGCGTCTAGATATAAATGGTCGTTGGCACTAACAAATTCACAGTCAACCCATCTCTATTTACGTTATGACCGATTCTTACCTGATGCAGTTCAGACTCAAGTCCTTCCTTAGTAGCCTGCATAGCTTCCAGACTGGAGCGACATTGTGCCAACGAACGTTCCTTGGGACCGCGGAACCTTTCTATTGAAGCCAGTTCTTCTTTCATCAGACGAATATCGGCTTTCACTTTGTCAAATATGTCCCTGAAGAGAAGTTTTTATTAGTAACAGCTGTTGATAAATGACTTTCAAAGTTTGTGTCAAAGATTTCAAGCCCCTGATACAAAAATAGGGGTGAATTGTTTGGAATGAAGATTGAATATTTTAATTTAATGAATTAACTTAATAATACTGAAAATTAATAATCTATCACGGTTGCTATCTTCAGTAAGATCTTTGCAACCAATCAACAACTGGATTTGACTACCTGAGTCTTTAGGACGTCCATTCGGAAGCAGCCATCAAAAATAAAGGAACAAGATTTGGATTGAGGTTGAATATTAATTTCGGGTTTTAGCCAATAACTGAACAACTCTTGCTATTGCTTGAACAAGTTTGCAGCTCTTTAAGAAATAGTACAACAAAATATCTATAAATAACGTTGCCGCGCGTCCGGATAAAGTCGGACACAGTCAGGATTTGGGATTGCGTGTCGGGCCAAATTAGGCCGTGTACGGCATGTGCGGATTTTGTTAGGCTCTTTAATTTTTTTTTAATGTTTGTCGTGATTTGGTTTCCGCCCCGCCCGCCTCACCTTATAACGATATCGCAAGCGAGCGGACTAGCACTAGCCGCGCTCGTTCGCACCATTGCACGGCAAAGGCAACCTTGTTTAGTTGAACCGAAAGTTGTTTTAGTTTTAAAAAATTGTTTATGTTATACTGGGACTAAAAATTAAAGATGTCCGGTCTTTTCACCCAAATGTCCGGCTAAACTGACTGGTCTGATGGTCTGACCGGCTTTTCGGATTTAATACCTGGCAACCCTATCTATAAAGGAAGTGGTTGCTTTCTTCTTCACAGCAGTGCTAACATGTTTAACGTCTATTCCTATACTATATTTCATTTCAGTAGAACACGTTTACTTGGGTAAGTAATATATGATATAACTACAAAATCTCTAATATTTACAAGAGATAACAACTGAATACATAATTTTATTTGATATAACGATCTGCTAATATAATAAACGATTGACATAATTTTATAATGACAAATTTTTAAAAGCATACCAATCAATGAGTATAAAATCGTTTTGTATACCACTTAAAAAGACATAAAACTAATGGCTCGCAGGGATAAGGCTAACAGTAGATATAAGCGCAGACCATCAGAACTGAATCTCTGTTATTATAAATCGCTGCGTAACCGCTGCAATCATCTGTGTAAAGATGCTAAGAGACGCTATTTCCACGACCAACTCGACAACCGCAGTTCTTCCGATGTTTGGAAATTCCTGAAGTCGGTAGGCATTGGCAAAACTTCTACCAATCAGTGCAAGGATGTGGACCTCAACGACCTCAATAAACATTTTTCTTCCCTTCCCTTTTCTCTCGATCCTTGTGTTAAAGCTATGACTCTGGATAGTCTATCTAATTTGTCACTCCCACCTTGTTCTCCTTTCACTCTAAGCAATGTTTCTGAAGCTGACGTCAAGAAATCTGTTCTTGCTATCACTTCATCAGCAGTCGGTAACGATAAGTTGAGTTCTAGAATGGTTACTCTCATCCTTCCCTCCTTACTTCCTGTTCTCACTTACTTATTTAATCATTCCTTTTCTTGTAGTTCTTTTCCTTCGGCTTGGAAGCAGGCTCACGTTATACCTTTACCCAAAACCAGTAATCCATCCTCGCTATCTGATTTTAGGCCCATCTCTATTCTCCCATTTCTTTCTAAAGTTTTTGAGCACTTATTCCATAAACAATTAACATTTTTCTTGACGTCAAACTCCTTAATTTCCCCTTTTCAATCTGGTTTCCGTTCGGGTCACAGCACAGTAACTGCGCTTTTAAAGGTAACTGACGATATCCGCTGGGCAATGGAGAATAGGTCACTTACTGTTCTCGTGTTGCTTGATTTTAGTAGTGCCTTCAACTCGGTGGATTTCGACATTTTGCTTGGTATCCTTAAATCTCTAAATTTCTCTTCTTTCGGTTTGATTCTTATCTTCGGGGACGTTCTCAGTGTGTTCGCCTAGAAGAGAATCTCTCTGATTGGTGTAGCCTTACTGAGGGCGTTCCTCAGGGTGGCGTTCTCTCTCCTCATCTTTTCTCAATTTTTATTAATATGGTTACGAAAGTAATCTCTTCTAGTTTCCATCTTTATGCGGATGATCTGCAGCTTTATCGTCATTTTACTACAGCAGATGCGGCGTCTGCCATTGGTGCCATGAATCTAGACCTGGCCAATATCAATGCCTGGGCTAAGTCATTTGGCCTGCGAATTAACCCATCTAAATCGCAGGCCATGATCATAGGCAGCCGATTTGTCCGTGGTGCGGGTCTTGTTGCATCTCTGCCGCCTTTATACCTCGACGGTGTGTGTATCGACTACACAGATACTGCCAAAGATTTGGGTGTAATCATTGATTCCAATCTCTCATGGCGGGCTCAGGTCAATGAAGTCAGTCGTAAGGTACACTTTTCCTTACATTCGCTGAAACGTCTCCAGAGTGTCTTGCCCTTGAAGACTAAAATTTCTTTGGCTCAAACTCTTGTTCAGCCGATCATAGACTATGCCGATGCCTGCTATTTGGATGCTACTGAGGAGCTGTTAAACAAACTTGAGCGCTTGCAAAATTTATGTATTCGATTTGTTTTCGGTCTCCGTAAATATGATCACGTCTCCCACTTTCGCAAGGAACTCAAGTGGCTCCCAATCCGCCTTCGCAGGAACACTCGTATCCTTTGTCTCCTTTTCAACATCCTTCACAACCCTTCCTATCCCTCTTATCTGCGAGAACGATTTAGTTACGCCCGTCCTAGCGACGCACCTTGCAGGTCGCACCTCAGATCCCTACTTAAATCCCCTCCTCATAAATCCAGTTACTATTCTTATTCCTTCTCCGCCCATGCTGTAAAGCTGTGGAACTCACTTCCGCCTAGCATCCGTGACTTAACTACAATTTCACTATTTAAAAACAGATTAAAAGAGCATTATCTATCATCACAATTGTAATTTATTGATATATATATATATATATATATATATATATATATATATATATAGAGATACCATCACGGTAAATGTTGATCTTTCAAGACGTACGATCAGTTAAAAGTTGATCCAAAAACAAATGTTGATCCGAAGGCTTTATGTTGATCCATTACGCTTTTTTTCATACCAATGTGGCTCCAATCGGATCAACATTTGACATTCTTGTGACGTCACTCGACTGAAAAGTACGCTTGTCAAATGTGGCTCCAATATACAAATCCGCTCCGATAAATGTTGATCCGATTCAAACGGACCAATCACAATGAAGCACTTTCTTACTTCCTCCGTGATTGGCCGACGGTGGTCACTCCAACGTTGCCGTTCCGCTTACTACAAATCTTCGTGAATTTTAGTACAAAGATTGCTAGCACGCCGGAGACGGACTTAAGCTACTTTTTATCAACTATCGAGGGTCTGGAGTACCTGACGTGGAACATCAAGAGTCCAGTTAAACTGTACGAGATACGGAAATTATGCCTTTGTAAAAGTTGTTCATCGTGATGGGCCGCTTCTGCTGGCACTTAGAAATTGAGGACCTGGAGTACCTGATGTGGAATATCAAGAGCCCCATTGAGCTAGGATACGATGGGATAGGATGGGATAGGATGGGATAGGATGGGATAGGATGGGATAGGATGGGATAGGATGGGATAGGATGGGATAGGATGGGATAGGATGGGATAGGATGGGATAGGATGGGATAGGATGGGATAGGATGGGATAGGATGGGATAGGATGGGATAGGATGGGATAGGATGGGATAGGATGGGATAGGATGGGATAGGATGGGATAGGATGGGATAGGATGGGATAGGATGGGATAGGATGGGATAGGATGGGATAGGATGGGATAGGATGGGATAGGATGGGATAGGATGGGATAGGATGGGATAGGATGGGATAGGATGGGATAGGATGGGATAGGATGGGATAGGATGGGATAGGATGGGATAGGATGGGATAGGATGGGATAGGATGGGATAGGATGGGATAGGATGGGATAGGATGGGATAGGATGGGATAGGATGGGATAGGATGGGATAGGATGGGATAGGATGGGATAGGATGGGATAGGATGGGATAGGATGGGATAGGATGGGATAGGATGGGATAGGATGGGATAGGATGGGATAGGATGGGATAGGATGGGATAGGATGGGATAGGATGGGATAGGATGGGATAGGATGGGATAGCATGGGATAGCATGGGATAGGATGGGATAGGATGGGATAGGATGGGATAGGATGGGATAGGATGGGATAGGATGGGATAGGATGGGATAGGATGGGATAGGATGGGATAGGATGGGATAGGATGGGATAGGATGGGATAGGATGGGATAGGATGGGATAGGATGGGATAGGATGGGATAGGATGGGATAGGATGGGTCACGCATAGGTACGACCTGTTTCCTTGAAAGAATGACTTTCGCCCATGTCTGCTTACGTCCTGGGGCTGCCAGCGCCGGTAAAGGCAGGAACGGGCAGGCTCCGGAGTCCGCCTATACTACTCAGGTCCCAGAGGCGTTTAAACGTAGATTTTTCTCTTGCACGAGCATGCGGGCGGCGAGTATGCCTGGGTCGACGGCGCGTTGTGTTCAACACGCGCCTAAATGTGTCATCACAATGACGGGCCCCCCCTTAGAAGGCCAAAGCCTGCCGGAGTCGCGGAACTATCGAATTACCTTAACCCCGGAACGTAAAGGCCTATTATAGGATTTATAAGACACCGAGGATTTTAATCAGTACAAATCTGACAGTCCCTCTTACCCTGCCCTGGGTAGGAGGACTCATTTGATGATTTACGTACGCATATTTATGTATGCTCCAGAATGATGGTTTACAGCTAATGTTGTTAATAAAGAAGCACTAAAAAATACATGGTTGAGTTCCGACCTCCACGCGAACGAAGTCGCGGGCACAGCTAGTTATCTATATATGTCCGAGTTACCGTGTACGCAAGAGATGAAATTACCGAATTGAAACAAAAAGTGAGATAAGAGCGTATGTTTCGCGTACGGTTCTGAATTCATGATCTTACACAGCACCAGACATTAAAAAGTCGTATAAACACGATTTAAATCGTACGGTTGGCAACACTGCCTTTGACTCGTATCGCTCCTGACGCGAGCGCCGCGAGTCGCGAGACGAGGCACGAGCGTCTGTTCACACTCTCACCTCGCGCCTCGTCTCGCGACTCGTACGCGAGTGTAAATGCCGTATAAAATAAAGCTGTCCACACACAGAGTAGGAGGCGGTTTTTTCGGTGTTATTCGAATTAGTATGAAATCCGGAGAGTAGGCATGGCTAGCTTTTCGTCGCACCGCGCAACGTCTACGTGTAGACACCTCCGCTCCGCGCTCTGTGCCTGCACAGCACATCGATAAACAACTTTATCATGCCTTCTTGAACAAGGATCATCTGATTCTGTCTTTTCAATTTGCTTCCTTCGGGAATGTAACCTACGATCTGATCGAAAAAACAACACCCTAACCACTAGACCACGGAGGCAGTTTAAGAAGAGCGCCAATGAATTGTGGTGAACGTGAGGGAGTGAGACCTAGGTTGTACAGTGGTCAACTAACATGTGGTCAATCTAAAGCTACGTTCGTGTGACCAAGCGTCACACGAACTTTTTTAATTTCGAAAATGTGGAAATCTTCTTAGTTTGCGAGCACTAATCACTACACCACTTGAAAAACTACTGGTGCATTGCTGCTGCCACAAAGTAGGTAAGTAGGTACCTACCTAAGTATGGAGCGGCGGCGGCTGCTACTGCTAGCTAATACCTACCTAGATCTGTAATTTTACTTCAACGTGAAGAGACTCTGGTGTTGAAACTAGAATGAGTAGGTACCTACATCAGCTGTAAGTAGGTAATTAGCAGTGTAAAAAGCCTAGGATCAATTTTAATTGCAGACATAAGAAAAAAATTAATAGATTTTAAAAAAATCTAAAAAACCCACGTTTTTAAATGTCCTAAAATAAGAAAATAACCCTACGGGACTGAGAGAGGGGCCACTCAAAACGTGGGGGCGTATATTATTTAAGAGATTATTTATGGGATATATTTACATGACGTGTAATAGATCGTGGGTGTAACTTGCAAAGATACGCCCCCACGTTTTGAGTGACCCCTCTCTCAGCCCCGTAGGGTTATTTTCTTATTTTTAGGACATTTAAAAACGTGGGTTTTTAGATGTTTTTAAATCTATTAATTATTTTATCATTTTTATCTTTGTTCATCGGGTTTGAAGCTACCCTGAAAATTTCAGCCTGCTAGCTTATCGGGAAGTGCCTCAAAGCCTGTCCGCCATGTTGGACGTCCGCCATATTGGATTTAAGTCATGTGACTATTTTTTTCGTATTCCTGACAGCAAACCCTTTCATTTGATATCCATATCTTAGGGGTGCATTTCAAATAGCCTGTCTGCCATCTTAGATGTCCGCCATATTGGATTTAAGTCACGTGACTATTTTTTTCGTATTCCTGACAGCAAACCCTTTCATTTGATATCCATATCTTAGGGGTGCATTTCAAATAGCCTGTCTGCCATCTTGGACGTCAGCCATATTGGATTTAAGTCACGTGACTATTTTTTTCGTATTCCTGACAGCAAACCCTTTCATTTGATATCCATATCTTAGGGGTGCATTTCTAATAGCCTGTCTGCCATCTTGGACGACCGCCATATTGGATTTAAGTCACGAGACTATTTTTTTCGTATTCCTGACAGCGAACCCTTTCATTTGATACCCATATCATAGGGGTGGATTTCAAACAGCCAGTCCGCCATCTTGGGGAGGCCGTCATATTGGATTTGGTATGACGTTTCTTAGCTAGTCATGCATTTTCATCAGAACTCAGAGCGTGTGCAAAATTTCAGCCTGCTAGCTTATCGGGAAGTGCCTCAAAATTGAGTTGCAAAAGTCCAACCGGAACGACAAACAAACAAACAAGAAAAGTGAGTGTATAAAAAAACGTGGGAAAATCTTAACTAAGGCGACGTATGTATCACTGTGCACTTGCTGCTGCCACAAAGTAGATACGTACCTACCAAGTATGGCGCGGCGGCTACTGCTAGCTAGTACCTACCTACCTACCTACAACCCGTGCGAGTTAACTTGAGAGCTGGCCCGATGATTCAAATTCAATTTGCGGTGTGCAAAATGATGCGTCGTAATATTTTTATTTGAAATTTTTGAGTTTTGCACGAGATTATTAATAAAAGAACAAAATACATCTCTTGCGCAGAAATGCACGACAGCATCTTGTCTCACTTTAACTTGAAGTAGGAACTTATGATTATTTCATTCGCACGCTAGTGCGATGTTGCCGTTCTGTTTTTTAGTACGTACCCTTCATATTCAGCTCCGGAGCAACATTTACCACTAATAGTCAGATATAAACCGGAGCCACATTATACGCTTCAGTATCATTTTTTTGACCGTTATTGGATCAACTAAAACCGTAAAATTTTATGACGAGTAATTTAAAAACAGGCAAATGCACATCCACTGACGTCACATGCTGAATTCATATATTCGATAAATACAGCTCTATCTCACTCCGGAGCCAAATGTACACACGAAATAGGCGGATCAACATTTGTTCTAAATCTAAACTGGATCAACATTTACCGTGATGGGTTGATTATATATATATATATATATATTTATTATATTTTTTGCATTAGGTACCTATACATTTTTATAAGTGTATGTATAAGTATTAATATTTATTTATTATTATGTATGTATTCGTATGTTATAGGTTAGGTTAGATCAGGTTAGCATCCACTTTTTGACGGTTTTTATTCCTCCTCTCACACACTATAGTCTACATTTCTTTTTCTTTTCTCCTCTCGCGGGTCTGCTGGCAGAAATTTCTATATAGAAATAAGCAGTACCCTTGTACTGAGTTCTATGTTTTTAGTTATCCTTTGTTGTATTTTGTGTGTACATAAATAGTAAAATAAATAAATAAAACTTAGTTGGTCTAATTTTCTTTTTCCTGGTATGTTATTTATCTGTGATGTACCTAGTAATAGTGCCACCTGCCATGAGTGCTCGACAACTCGACTTTTTCTGCGAACAGGGTTTAAAGTAACCTAACCTGTCCATATCGGGGTGCCCCAAGTGCCTGAGCTCGCTTCGCTCGCTCTTGCATCCTAGCTTAAATAACTGATTTCTACCTGTCATGCTGGCTCGACGGAGCCCCGCTTTGCGGGGCTCCTCTTTCTGCCTGCAAGGTTTAAAGTAACCTAACACGAAGGGGATGGCGGGGTCTTTCAGACCCCGCCATCCCCATCGAACCTAACCTGTCCGTGTCGGGGTGTCCCAAGTCCCGAGCTCGCTTCGCTCGCTCTTGCATCCTAGGTCAAATAATTGATTGCTACCTGTCATGCTGGCTCGACGGAGCCCCGCGAAGCGGGGCTCCTATTTCTGCGTGCAAGGTTTAAAGTAACCTAACACGAAGGGGATGGCGGGGTCTTTCAGACCCCGCCATCCCCTTCGAACCTAACCTGTCCGTGTCGGGGTGTCCCAAGTCCCGAGCTCGCTTCGCTCGCTCTTGGATACAATTTTTTTCTATTAACCATAGCAATCGTGAAGGCAAACAATCAAAGTCCAAAGGATAAGCCAAATTCATCAAAGAAAATAGTTTAAACGTTAAATTATGTGTTTCAAACGTTATCATAATGATTTTCGCTTAAATGAACGTTATATCAAATAAAATTATATGAAATGAGTTTTAGAGTAACACAAACATTATGTGTAATGAAATTATATCAATCGTTGGTATATCTCACGTTGATTATATCATGTGAACGTTATTGATTTGAAAATATATCAAATAACTTTATATGAAATGAGACGCACCCCATTTACTTACTTAGCCTTTCCCTGCTTAGTCTCAGTTCTCTGCATCTCGGATACTATGGAGTTGATACTACTCTCAGTCTTGTTGAGCTCCTGTCTGAGAGTGCTTAGTTCTAGCTCGAGTGTGGTGATCTGTTCCATGAGCTCGGAGCGAGTCTTTTGCATCTCAAGGCGAGAACGGGATTGGTTGAAGTAGCCACCGGTTAGAGAGCCTTTTGATGATACCTGGTGAGAAATTAAAATAGATGTAAGTAAATTAATGCTGAAGTGTATTTATCAGGTCTTCAAAAGTAGACAATTTTAAGAATTAAGGAAAAAGTAGGATAATAATTAACACCAAAGTAAAGCGGTACAGTTTAACTTAGGTTCACGTAATTTTTGACTCTGAATTCGCTAAAAACTTGCTGGAGCATTCTAGTGCTTATGTGCGCTGACCGTAAGGGTTTAAAACGGTCAGCGCGCAGTGCAACTAAGTACTAGGCTAGATAAGGCAGCATACATTGATAAATTGATAATGTGCTACATTTCCAACAAAGTCCAAAATCACTCCAGCACTCCTATGATGATGATTTGTAGTAGTGTTCATTTCCGCATGTAGAAGGTCAAATTAAGTTACCCAGCTAAACTCTGGCTAAATTCTACTCATCTGTAATGGATTTTGTGTTTAACCTTAACTAATCATCCATAAAGAACATTTTTTCCCACTAGGTGAACCGTGAACATCGTGAGAGTCGCGAGCAACCGATAGACACTAGGGACTAATTGTCGTTCGGCGTGGTGGTCTAAACGGAAGGCCTTTTTTTCACAGCAGTGGACGTGTTCCGGCTGATGATGATGATGATGATGAAAGAACATTATCAATTACCTGATCTCCCTCTAAAGTGACACAATCCAGATGGAACTGCTTGCCGAGCTCGGTGGCACACTCCAAGTTCCTACAGATGAGCGTCTTGCCGAAGATATACTTCATCGCCTTCGCGTATTTTGGATCGTACTTCAGTTTTTGTACCATGGCTATGGCGTTCTGGTGGAAATAATACATTTTAAAATATTAGAATTGGTAGTTGTTATCGAGTTTTATAACTTAACAAGTAGTAAGCGAAATTAACTAAACAACAAGAAAGTTGAATGCTTGTCTAAAAAAAAGTGTCAGTGCAAAACGACCCTTATACAGATACCGGCACGGTTCTTGAGCGCTCGGCGTAAGAGTGGGGATCGCTTTGCACATCGTACACTTATCGACAAATGAAACGCACAATAAAACAAATAAAACGCACAAAACAACGACTCCTGAGTGGCGGCTATGACGCGATGCGCTACGGCACGCTACGCGGGCCAATCCCTACACTTTCCCCGCCCCCGTTCCTCACTTCATCTACCAAAGGGACCTAATAACTCACTTCTGCGCAGGTGAAGGTCAGCGCTCAAGATCCATGCCGGTATTTGTATCAACGTGAAATGTCGTTTAGACGTTGATCGTGCGCGGAATTTAACCCAGAGTTAAAACTAAGCTTGTTTTTTACGCGGTGAGATTGCAGTTGTGTTTTCAATGAGGACACGATAGGAGCAGTGGCTAAACGATCAACTGCTGCGCAGCGTGTCGCGGGTTCGATCCCCGCACGGAACAAATATTTGTATGACCTACTAGTTTTGCCGGGTCTGAGTTTTTGTGTATGAGAGTTTCAATATTTGTAAACGCACCCACAATACACGAAAAATTCCTAATGTGGGACATTGTTTTATAAAATAATAATTAACGTCTTCATATACCGAAAAAAAAAAATCGTTTATTTGAGTACTTAAAAACTCCGAAATTAACTAAAAAAAAAAAAAAAAACTTACATTATCGTTAGGATAGACCATATCCCTGACTTGCAGTCTGTTGAGCGGCATGAAGGTAACCTCACCAGGTAAGCTCTGTCTATTCATCTCCTTCAGAATCTTGGTACCCACTGTATCTGACTCTACGATGTGGTGGAACAATCTGTTACCCGCCGTCACCTAATAAAACAATAAGTTGACTTGCAATTTAAACCTTATGTCTATGAAATTATAAATCACGTGTTTGACGCTTTTAATTAGCAAGAAAAGATAGGTATTCAAATTATTACATATGGACAGAAATTCACACATCACTTTCGAATTAATTTGCCCTGTTCTGTGCCGGGAGCGTAATTATTCAGTATCAATCTGTCTTTTATTACTATGCTTTTCAACTAAGAATAGGAAGACCCTGACGCCATATTGTGACGATAATAACGTTTAGCGAACAAACACTATGCAAATTAATATACCTCATACCTTGTCTTTTTAACCGACTTCAAAAAGGAGGAGGTTATTAATCCTGTTAATGATTTAAGTGTGTGTTAGGAAAGCATACACGGAGTCATAATATGAAGCCAAGGCCTTCTTATTCTTAGTTGAAACGCATACTACCTACGTCAATAAAATCTACTCAAAACCGAGCGCTTGGTGGTCTTAGTCCCGTATTTATTTAAGCAACTCAAAATTCAAGCTGTATTTTAAACTAGTTTTAACCAATCAAATGGCTTGAATCTTGTTTTATGTAATGCTTAAGTATTGAGTGACGTTCTGTAATACAGGCCTTAAAGTTCAAAGTAGAAAAACAAGCTAAAATGTGCTTTAGCACGTTATAAAAATAACCAAAAGGTCAAAATAAAATTAGTCTTAAGAAAATCCTCCTTTTTAGGGTTCCGTAGCCAAATGGCAAAAACGGAACCCTTATAGATTCGTCATGTCTGTCTGTCTGTCCGTGTATGTCACAGCCACTTTTTGTCGAAAGTATAAGAGCTATCCTGTTGAAACTTGGTAGAAAGATCTATTATGTGAACCGCATTAGGATTTTCACACAAAAATCAAAACAAATAAATTTTGGGGGTGCCCCCCATACTTAGAATTGAAACTCAAAAAAAATTTTTCACCAAACCCATACGTGTGGGGTATCTATGAATAGGTCTTTAAAAATGATATTGATGTTACTAACATCATTTTTTTCTAAACTGAACAGTTTGCGCGAGAGACACTTCCAAAGTGGTAAAAAGTGTGTCCCCCCCCCGTAACTTCTAAAATAAGAGAATGATAAAACTAAAAAAAATATATAATGTAGACCTCAACCAAAACTACCAACGAAAATTGGTTTGGATGAGATACAGTTAGCAGTTTTTGAGATATAGTACATTTTCAAAAACCGCAAATATAACTTTGCCATTCATACAAATACTATGAAAAACAAAGTTATTTTTATTGTTTGTGTATATTACTTATTAATCTCAATATAATTATATCTCTAATCTATGCTTGCTGCTACGGAACCCTTCATGGGCGAGTCCAACTCGCACTTGGCCGGTTTTTTTCGAAGTTGATTAAAATACTTACCTCAACAGCTGTATAAATAGTCTTGTCACACGTAAAGTTCTCAATGACGGGTCCATAGTATTGCGTGGCTATCTTGGCCCACTCGCCGCCTCTCTCTTGGAATGTCTCCAGTACTTTGCGCACACTGTCCCTACCGTTCAAGATGGGCTGCAAAGGAATAACACATTTATTTACACTATATTTTAAGTTCATTATCGTGTGATAGACTTGACATGGTGAATTAAGCAATTACCCCCTTACTTATAAAAACTTGTGTTGCTTAGCTACCGATTAAATATCACCTGTCCTTGTCATTTCTATTTTAATGAATAGAGATGGCAAGTGACTTAAGAGCTATTTAAGATAAGTAACGTCTAATCAATGTTTATAAGTAAGGCCCTTAGTGTTCTATACACTGGGAAAGCCGTCGATGGTGAAAACGATGGACGAAGTTGGTAATCTATTTCCAACTCTATAGTTATTGACACAAGGCTTTAAATCATCTTACCATACTTTTCTTGACGATGACGCATATATCTCTTGGTTCACATATAAAATAGTGAAATAAAAAACTTTTTTAAAAAAAAGTACCGACTTCAAAACAAATACAAAAAAGTTTAAAATAACTTTTCTTTCGGAAGTCGGTGGCAATAGTCAATGACACAACAAAACAAAGCCACCGACTTCCGAAAGAAAAGTTATTTTAAACTTTTTTGTATTTGTTTTGAAGTCGGTACTTTTTTAAAAAAAAGTTTTTATTTTACCCTTTTTAGTTTATTTATTACATATTCAACCCAAATTCTTGTAAAATACAAAATTTTCTTACATATGCACTAATCTTGTAATCCGTCACAACATAAAAAAATCCATATCTCTAAAACTACTGAACCGATTTTGATGAAACTTGCAGTGTACCCTAAGTTGAACAATACCTAGTACAACAAAAAAAGAATTACTTAAATCGGACTTATAGTTCCGGAGATATGCGTGCACAAACATAAAAACATACATACATACATACATACATACATACACTTATGAAATTTGGCACATTTGTTCAGACGCTGACATAGACTAACATATATGAAAACTGGGCAGTTCTGATAATATTACATACATACGGGTCGAATTGATAACCTCCTTTTTTTTGAAGTCGGTAAAAATAGTATTGAATAGTGAAATAAAAATAATATTGAATTACCTTTCCCGCCATTGAACGCAGTGCTTGATCAGCCTTAGCCAAATCTTCTTTTAGAGACGATAGATTCTGTGTCAGCGACGTTTCTTTGCGCCATAATTCACTAAAAATAGAAGCTGTTTTTTTAAATGGATCTATAAAATATTCCAATATATCTGAATAGTTATAGATGTGAACTTTTTACTTTTAATTTCAGCACAGTTACAGGAAAGTGCTAAGACAGAGTAGTAACTTTTTACAGTTATCATAATTATGATTGTGGCTAGTAAATTCAAAACAAATAATACATATGGAAAACATCCTGTTTCTTATAGATAGAGCAGGTTTTATACATAGAGCAGTGCTAAAAATAACTTTTTAGGGTCCGTGGTCCAAATAAGACATTTTAGAAGAATCAATTGTGATAATACGAACGTTAATATTACGAATTTCAATGTTCGCCCATTTTACGAATTTTTTACGACAGCAGAATCTTGTTATCCTATTATGATTCTGCTAAAGTAACCTTTTTAGGCCCCTATGCAACCCTATTGAAAGGTTGCAAGTAGATACTAAGCATTTAAAACCGAGACATTCTCACATTAACATAATTATAATTTTAATGCCTATATGTCAATATTTTGTACATATGATTAATGTAATTTAGCTATACACTAGTTTTAATGTAGGCACTATTTTTATTATAGTTATATTAACTTTCTGTGTCGTACTATCACATATTTTGTATAATGTTTTATGAATAAAAATGATCTGATCTTATTCTTTTTGAAGGATTCTACATGAAGGGGAAAAATGACATACTTTCTCGCACTCTGTTCCTGATCCTTCCTCTTCTTACACTCATAGTACTGCTTGTTATGCTCGTCGATGGCCACTCGCTGTCTCTCCATCTCCTTCGTGGTCTCCTCTATCCTCTTCTCAAGTTCCGTCAGCTTGTTAGCGTCGCGGCGAAGATCATCACGCAGTTTGATCTCGTGGTCCTTCTTATCTTTTATTTGCTTGTTTAGAGATCTAGAAGAGAGATTTAGGTTAAAAGGTTTACACAAAAAAATGAATTAATCTGAAAGCTTTCAAAAATATATGAGCCGTTTTTTTTTTTTTGTTACGGGAACCAAAATTGACGAAGAAACAACGCTTCTAAAAATCACAAAACGTCACTCGGTCGGTATAATTAATCATGTAGACTAATGTATAATATCAAAGTATAGATCAGTCTAATAGAATTTGAACTTTATGAGCTTGAATATAAAGTTGAAAATATGTATATTAAAGACTAAAGTTTATCGCATGTATAGAGGGAACTACTTACTTGAGTTCCTTTTCAATCCATCTATCTCTGTCCTGCTTGGAAGTGAACTGTGTGCCTCTTCCTTGTTTGGCATACAATTCCTGTCGCTTCTGTTGGTTGAGTGCCAAAGCTCTGGTACATTCCTCTTCACGCGCCTTCATCTCTTCGTATTTCGGCTTTAACTCTTCAAGTTCACGCTCTTTCTCGGATATCTGTTGTCTAAGACGCTCAAGCTCGCCTTCCGCTCTTTCCTAAAATGTTAACACAATTTCAATTTTGTGAAATATTAATGAATTCATTTCAATTATAACCATAGGTCGGAATTAGGTAGAGTTATTCATGTACTTATTACACTGATTTCATACAGCGAAAGAATAAAGTGGATATGCCCGAAATCCCGGAATTACTTATAAAGAGCAGAAAAATTCCGTGATTTATTAAATAAAAAGTTTTTACTTTCACAAAATTAATTTATTTATATGTCGTGGATAGCAATATTGTTTTTAATAAAATTTGCTCAATTGATTAGTGTAGTAGTGGGGCAAACGCTGTGACGTTATGTTGTAATGGCGGCACGTGGACAGAGTCGTTTTGGGAAGTGGGGATTGTCGAACGCTCAGTTTGCATCGAGACGCGGACCAAGCCACTTCTCCAAACCGAAACTGTCGGTTTGCCTAACTAAAATATTATCAAATAATATTGTGAATTAAGTGATTGTGAACAAAAGTGAGGTTATATTAACGTATCGTGTTATTAGTGCTATACTTCAACGACACCTACGAAATGGATCCTTCACCACCGAACCGAGATGATGACGTCCTATCGCTCCGCCGTCGCTGACGTCGTCATATATAATCTATCTCTGATGTTTTTTTTATTATTTATTTGTAATACTGTTTTCCACACGAGATTGTCAGATTGGAAGATGCATATTAATATCAACATTTTGATGCAAGTGCCAAAATAACTGTACCTAATTCTGACCTATGCATATGAGGGAGTTAATTTTAACAGAAGTGGAAACGGATTGGTCAAATAATTTCCGCGTGCAATACTTGATTTGACCAAAATTTGACCAATGGTTAAAGGTCGCACGGTGGTAAAGTGAACCTTCAAATGGCTCTTGCCGAAGTCAGTCATCCAAGATTTTATTAATACCTTACCTTAGACTTGTTATCTCCATCAACGTCATCAGACAAGTCCTTGATCCCAAGCTCCAGCTTGGTCTTCTCTCTCAACAGTTGTTGTTGTTCTGTTGATAAGATGTCTTTCTCTTCTCGAGCAGCCGCCACGTCCTTGCGAGCCTCCTTTAACTTTCTGTGATATTCAGAGACACATTAGACATACTTATAGGAACTTTGCAATTATGAACCTTAACTTTATAAGCAGAAAGTCTAACGAAGCTACAAGCATTTTGAAAACAATATCAATAGAAGAGTCTAGACAAGGCAAATTTTATGGTTAAGTTCTGTAGAATTACTTAAATAGTGTAATTATTGAACCCAAAAAAACTCTAATCAACATTCATGTTATGTCCAGTATTGTAAAAGAGCAAAACCAAGTGTTCTTTTAAATCTAAACTTTATTGTGTTATAAATAAGAACTAATGTTACCTGTTAGCTTCTCTGACATGCTCCTGTGCCTCTCTGACCATGTCAGCATAATGTTGCTGCTCTTTACCACTGTTTGAGCGCATCTTTTCTAACTAAAAAATTAACACAGTGTTATAGTCCTTAAAAATCGTGAGTGTGCAATAAGTAGCTTTTGTATCTTTCTATAAGGTTTAAATTACAGTGGTTAAATAAGCGAGTGACACAACTACTTTATTATAATGGTCCCCATACAGTACACATTATGCCGCGGTGGGTTTAGCCGTGCGGGCTGTCCCATTGTCCAAGCTTTGTATAAATGTAATTGCAATTGTGTATTGACAAAGCGCGGCAGAGTGGCAAATGGCGCCGGGCAGAGTGGTAAGTCTTTTCAACACATTTGCTCGAAAAATGCGTTTACGAAGCCTGTATACGTTGTTCGAAAGTTAAAAATTACGCACCATTCCACGGAAAGTGCGGTAAAATAGGTACTCTCACCTAAGTACCTATTTTACGGCACGCCCCGTTGTATAGCACCGTGCGTTTTCATTACGGTTTTTTTTTAATTTCCATTAAAAAATAAGAACTCCACCAAAGAGTTTCACATTATGAGAATAAACAACCTGACTGATCGAACCTCCTTGGAAGCGCTTTTGCTCAATACGTTGTCTCATTTTAATACTAAAGAGTAAATGAGACGAAAGATGTAGTTCTATTTTTCACCACGTGCATGTGGCGCCATTTGCAAATTCGCGCCATTTTCATATTAGAAACTTCTAAATAAAGTTTGTTTAATTACATATTGTACTGTTTTCTCGCAAATGTGTTGAAAAACATTGTATGACACACGTGCGGAAATTGGTATTTACAAACTCGTGACTATGGTAAGCCCTCGACTTCATCTCGGGCTTACATTCGTCTACTCGTTTGTAAAAACCAACTTACCGCACTAGTATCATAAATAACTATTTTAATACAGTTGCTCAAAAAGTGGCATATTGCAGGGACGTATAGCGTTCGGAAAGTGGGATATTACACACTAGTGCGTTCTCTTTCCCAACTGTCAAAATAACGTCTACTAAAAAGAAAAACCAACCATGAAGTTTTTAATAAAGAGTTTTTGTGATTCATACAAAAACGTATATTTCTAAAAAGAAGCTAATTTATTTCAATGGCAGATTTAATGATTTAATTGAATGCAGATTGTGAGTTACGTTAGGTTTCATTTAATTTCATCTCATTTTCATTTCATATCAATAAAAAAAATCTACTGAAGACTAAGCTGTATGGGCGTTCCCTTTGCCTACCAAAAAGGGTGAAGAAAAAAAAAACTCTGCTTATATTCTACGGTTGACGTCATTTTCCAGAAATTTTCTTTGCGAGTTTAGTTTATTATGTTTTTATTATTTATTTAATTGCTTCATTTTTTCGCAACTGTATTAAAAATAGTCGTTCAGTACACGTGCGGAACCGTCATTGCAACTTGTTCCGACTGTCAACCCTCGCCATCGGGTGCGCCTTTGCTCGGGTGGACATTTGTCAGAACTCTTTGCAATGACAGCCTTTCCACTGGAAATTGACCAGCAGGTCTAAAACTGTCACTTTAAGCAATATTCCTAATGATTCACTTGTGCATTTGCAACAAAGTCATTGGCTATTCATTCACCAAATGAATCATTTGGTATATTGCACTCAGTGAATGAAACCTCAACAAACCATGAGCCTTCAACAATACAACTGCTATTATAGAATTTCATTTTTCAGTTTCTCTTACCTCTTCAAGCTTTCTCTTGTTCTCTCTGTGTTCAGTGTCGTGAATAATGAACTCGAGCACACGCCTGGCTCTGTCCCACTTCTGATACTCCTTCAATTCCTCTTTCTCCTCCTCTAAAGTCTTGAGACGCTCCTCAATGGTTTGCAAGAATTCATTGATTTTTTCCACCTGTGTTGGTAATAAACCAATTAATACATTTTAAAATGACTGTATAGAATGTTATAGTTAGTTTTACTTCTCGATCCATTCCTATTGGTTATATCGTGATGTTATAATAATATAGCCTCAATAAATGGACTATCTACCACAAAAATAATTTTTATTTTCGAACCAGTAGTTCCAGAGATTTGCGCATAAAACCGAAGATGAACTTCCCTTTGGGACTAGTTGTTTGATCAATAGATAAACTAACTGCATATTGTTAAAATCTCATTCAATTTTTAACAAGGTAGTGAAGCTTATGTAAAGACAGAAAAACATATTTGCCCACATTAACAGATTTGGATGCTATTTCACTGAAGTCCAATTTATACTTTTTTATAAATGTTGTTGTCCCAAAATTAACAAAGTAAAGCAATTTTGATGCAATTAAAACTTTGATGGGACTAAATTCATGAAAGTCGTCTTTGTTAATTAATTTAAAACACTTTACCTTTCCCACAGTTTCTTTGAGGATAGTGACAGATTCTTCCCTACGTTCATCATACACTCTGGTACCAGCCACTTCTCTAAGGAGTTTCAATCTGTGTGAGTCAGGAGCTATGGCCATTTGATTGATCTGTAAGAGATATATGTTATAAATTAAAGGAGAAATAAGGGACATGTCATTACCCTCCATGCTTATTGTGGAGGGTCATCATAATATTATGACATAAACAACCATACTTTCACTATTACAGATAGACACAGTCACAATAGTTTTTTCTTAAAATCTTATCCGATTTCAGAAAATCAACAGCAAAAATGTGATTGGATGATTGAAGATTTTTACATGGTGTGTTAACTAATCTTCAATGCTATTTTACATTGGAACTGCAATAAAACGTTTTTTTTTTAAAAACCTTGTCTAAATATATTAAGAAAAAATAAAACCCGAAAGTATCACTACATAGTGAGAAATATGTTAGCTGCAGGTATTCGTCAGCTGTGAACGGGAGGAAATAAGGCAACGTCTCGATGACACAGCGTATATTTGCAGACTGGCGCGGCGGTGGTGAACAATATTAAAAATAACAAATTATAACCTACTACCTACTTAATCTAAATATCAACACATACATCACACCTCCCTTCTTAAATTACAATAGTTTTATCAATACATTAAGTTTTATTGTTCAAGTACACTGGAATCTGATAACTGGTTTTCGGGTTCGCTTTGGGTAATCTACTTGCTGCTGCGCTGATAAACCAGGTGATTGATTGGATGGTTGATCATTATCAATACCTCCAACTTCATCGTTTATCGTTTGATTCACCTTCTTTCCTTCCCTCACACTCTCATCACTGCGGTCATCCTCATTCTTCCCCGACTCTAATAAATTGTCCCCAGCCTGCGTTACGGAGCTCTCACCCTCCCTCGTTCCCTCTTCTTCAGTGTTCGGTCCACCAACCGATACTCGAGATCTGCGCCGTATCTGGTCCACGTGTCTTTTAATTAATTGGCCGTTATCCCTTGCTATCACATACCGACGATTACTATCCACGTTTGTAATCGAACCTTTTACCCATTTGTCTGAGGAATTGTAGTCCCTCATCCAAACAGAATCGCCCTCGTTGAAAGATCGTGAAACCCCACCAGATGAATCGATTTGTCTCTGCTGCGCATTCTGCACTCTGGCACCTACTGATCGTTCTGTTCGTAACAAATCCAACCTGGAACGCAGTGTTCGTTTCTGCAACAACATAGCGGGTGTTTCACCCGTAGTGCTGTGTGCTGTGTTTCTGTATGCTAGTAGAAATGTTTGTATAGCTGTGTCTACATCCACGTGATCTCTAAATGCCTTTTTTATAGTGCGTTTGCAAATGTTAACTGCATTTTCTGCAGCTCCGTTTGAGGAAGGATGGTATGCGGGTGAAAAATGTTGCCTAATACCATTTTCTTGGAGAATTTTTTTGAATTCTGTACTGGTAAACGGTGGTCCCTGATCTGATACTAACTGCTCTGGTAAACCGAACCTCGCAAATGTCGAACGCAACACTTTAATAACATTAGACGCGTTAGTTCGCGACATTTCGAATATTTCTAACCATTTTGAAGAGGAATCTATCAATACTAGAAATGTCATACCTCGGTATGGGCCCAAAAAATCGATGTGAAGTCTAGTCCACGGTTGGGTGTAATACGGCCATGGTTGGATAATAGCTCGCGGGGGCGCGCTTGCTTCCGCCGCGCATGTCTCACAGCTTTTACCCAAGCTTTCGATATCTTTATCGATGTTCGGCCACCAGACATAACTCCTAGCCAAACTTTTCATCTTTACAATACCCATATGACTGCTATGCAATTGTTGTAATATTTGTCCTTGTAATGCCTGTGGTATTACCATACGATAGCCCCACATTATGCACCCACATTCTACATATAATTCGTTTCTTCTAGCAAAAAATGGTTTAATCTCATCATTACTAGGACAAATTGAAGGCCAACCAGAATGTATGTATAACATCACCCTACCCAGTATCTTATCCTTGGATATGACTTGCTTAATGTCACTGCTAGTGACGGGTAAGAAATTTTCTACAAAGTTAACATACGTACTTTCTGTTTTTGGCTTACTAGAGTAATTATTCTTACACGGTAGGCGTGATAAAGCATCTGCACTATTCTTGCTCGAAGTTATGTATTCTATCTTGTAATTATAACCCGATAGCAGTACCGCCCACCGCTGTAGTCGTGAAGCAGCCATCACCGGAATACCCGTCTTATCGCCAAAAATATAAGTTAAAGGTTTATGATCTGTTCGTAGTGTAAAGTGACGACCGTAAAGGTATTGATGAAACTTACGAATACCGTATATAATACCGAGAGCCTCCCTATCTATTTGCGCATAAGCTCGCTCCGTTGGTGTGAGTGACCGCGATGCATACGCCACTGGACGCTCGCCGTCCGCCGTCACATGCGATATTACCGCGCCCACACCCACGCTACTCGCATCCGTGGTCAAAATCAGCGGTAGCTCCGGATTATAATGAATTAGTACTTCTCCATCCGCTAAAAGACGCTTTACTCTTACGAATGCTATCTGACAATCTTCATTCCAATTATACTTAGTACCTGACTTAAGGAGATTATATAACGGAGCAAGAACTGTACTAATGTTTTTAATAAATTTCGCATAATACATGACTAGACCTATAAACGCTCTTAATTCGGTGATATTGGTAGGCGCCGGCGTCTCCATCACCGCCTTAACTTTCTCCGGGCACGTGTGCACGCCCTCTTTACTAATAACGTGACCCAAATAAGAGACAGACTTTGAAAAGAAAACGCATTTTTCCTTCTTCACTCTAAGACCGGAGTCTTGCAAACGCTGGAAGACTTTATGTAAATTGCTTACATGGTCGGCCTTTGTAGTACCTGTCACAATTATATCGTCTAGGAAAACACCTACACGCGGCATGTCAGCAAATAATTGTTCTATTCGCCTTTGGAAAATGCCCGGGCTAGACGCTAAACCATATACTAATCTGTTGTACATATATAACCCTTTGTGGGTATTTATAACCGTATATTTTTTTGTGTCATCGAGTTCAAATTGCGCGTATGCTTGAGACAAATCGATTTTACTGTAGTATTCACCCCCTCGGAGACGGAATAACAAATCTTCTACCCTCGGCAGCGGATAACGATCAATTTCTATCACTTTGTTCAAGGTTAGTTTATAATCGGCACAGATACGAATGCTACCATCCTTCTTTACCACTGGAACTATCGGTGTAGCCCAGTCGGAACGCTCCACCGGGGTGAGAACTCCGTCGCGCACGAACTGCTCCAGCGCGCGCTCCACCGGCTCGCGCAGCGCGTACGCTAGCGGGCGCGCGCGCATGAACACCGGCCGCGCGCCCGGGCGCACGTGTATGCTCACTGCGCCGCCCGTGAAGCGCCCGAGGCCCTCCGCGAACACGTTACAGTATTTGGAACTGAAATAGGATACATCACAATCATTACTTTCACATATTTTATGCACGTCATAACCTAAATTGGGAAGTTGTATCTTTAATGCCGCTATCCAATGTCGGCCTAAGAGTATAGTTTTTCCTTTTTCGATAACAAGCAATTCTAAAAATTCACTTCTATTCTTATACCGAACTAAAGGTCTTATTATACCTGACGGTTTTACAGTCTCACCAGTGTAATATCTTAAAATTAATTTACAAGGTTGTAGGGTAAGATCGCTAAATAGTCTTTTGTAACATTCACGGCTAATACAAGACACTGCACTACCAGTGTCACATTCCATAGCAATGTCTTTATTATGCACGTTCAGTGATATATAAATAGGCTTACAACTTGTTATCGACAACCGACAAACATCAACAAAAATTACCTCGTCACTGTCCGCCCCTCCGTCACTGCCAGTGGTTTGCACGTCTACCTGATACTGTCCCACCATATTGGGACACATACGTCGCAGGTGCCCTTGCCGGTTGCAAACCCTACACACGTAGCTTGCGAACTTGCACGTCGATTCGTTGTGGTTACCGCCGCACACCCGACACAGCCGCTGTGCCCGCGCTCGCTCCCCCGGCTGAGCCCGCTCCCCCGGCCGAGCCCGCTCACCCGGCCGAGCCCGCTCACCCGGCACCGACATCACCGACTCGTGGCCCGCGCGCCGCACCCGGAAATCTCGTCGCTCGCGCGCATCGCGCCGCTCGACGCCCGGCTGCCCGCCGCGCTCCGCCCCTCTCGCTGCATGCCGTGTCGCCGTCATCGCTTGACACGTCACCGTCGCTGCGTCTGTTCCAGCTGACGATTTAGGCCCTTCCACTATAGCGGCATCCTTCTCAGCTGATTCTATGCTGGCGGCAAGTTTGTACGCCTTGGCAAAATCCAGTCCTGACTCTGCAAATAACCGTTGCCTAATATTCTCGCTCGCTATTCCGCACACTAATTGATCTCTTAAACTTTCCTCAAGCCAACTTCCGAACTCACAGGTCTTCGACATCTTTTTAAGCACCGCTACGTACTCGGCTATGGTTTCTCCCCCTTTCTGTGTTCTATGCCTGAACTTATACCTCTCGGCGAGTTCGCTTGGTTTTGGTTGTAAATGTTTACTCATTATCTCCGACAACTGTTCAAACGTCTTCGTTTTTGGTTTATTCGGTGTACACAGATTGACAAGCAACTCGTAGCTCTCTGCTCCCATAACGGTTATTAGCGTCGGTACATGTAAATCCTGCTGTATGTCGTTCACAACGAAGTATTGTTCTAACCGTTCGACATATAGTTTCCAATCGTCTTTGTGTACGTTAAACTCGGCTATTTTTCCGATCGTCATCGTAACACTTTATTTCACACGCGAAATGTTCACTTCTCGTCGCCACTGAGAAATATGTTAGCTGCAGGTATTCGTCAGCTGTGAACGGGAGGAAATAAGGCAACGTCTCGATGACACAGCGTATATTTGCAGACTGGCGCGGCGGTGGTGAACAATATTAAAAATAACAAATTATAACCTACTACCTACTTAATCTAAATATCAACACATACATCACACATAGTATAAGTAGATTCCCGCTGTCTATCCCTATGTATGCTTAGATCTTTAAAACTACGCAACGGATTTTGATGCGGGTTTTTTTTTTATTAGATAGAGTGATTCAAGAGGAAAGTTTATATGTATAAAACACGGCTAGTATAGTAGAGATTGCAACCATGGGGAGCCAGGGCGGGTCGCTAGTATAAAAATAAAATAAACTAGGCATAAAGAACTCACATAATTATTTTGAGCTCTAAAAGTGATGAATGTTCCTTACCTTTCCCTGTTTGACAATGTAGTAAGGGTTGGAGTTGGACAGGCCAGCACTCTCAAGTAGATTGAGTACCTCAGAGCGAGGTACCACTTTCTTGTTGAGGAAGAACTGATCCTTCTTAGATCCAATGACTCGGCGGAGGAAGATCTCATCTTTTTCAATCTGAATTGCAAAGAGATTTATTTTATTTAATAGTTGTGGAAGTTTTCAGACAAAATTTTCACTTAAACAAATCTGTGTTTGTCTTTTAAGGCAACAGGATGATTTCAATATAAAAAATGACAATATCTAAAAACACTGGAATAATGAGATTATTTATTTAGTACACCTACCTAGCGCAGTAAATTCATGATAGTACTAGACAAGCAAACACAAGTTTAAATTCAATATTTTTTAGCCTACTTTTTTTTGTTCATGTTAATTAGGTAATATTGTGTTAACAGTGGCAATTCTGTTACACTTCATTAACAAATGGACACAATCATGGAGTTCAAAAATTAAAAAAAAACCGGCCAAGTGCGAGTTGGACTCGCCCATGAAGGGTTCCGTAGTAGCAAGCATAGATTAGGGATATAATTATATTACGATTAGTAAGTAATATACACAAACAATAAAAATAACTTTGTTACTCATAATGTTTGTATGAATGGCAAAGTTATATTTGCGGTTTTTGAAAATGTACTATATCTCAAAAACTGCTGTTTCTCATCCAAACCAATTTTCGTTTGAAATTTTTGTTGAGGTCTACATTATGTATATTTTTTTAGTTTTATCATTCTCTTATTTTAGAAGTTAAAGGGGGGGGGACACACATTTTACTACTTTGGAAGTGTCTCTCGTGCAAACTGTTCAGTTTAGAAAAAAATTATATTAGTAACCTAATACGATTTTTAAAGACCTATCCATAGATACCCCACATGTATGGGTTTAGTGAAAAATATTTTTTTGAGTTTCAATTCTAAGTAAGGGGGGCACCCCCAAAATTTGTTTTGTTTTTATTTTTGTGTGAAAATCCTAATGCGGTTCCCATAATACATGTACCTACCAAGTTTCAACAGGATAGCTCTTATACTTTCGTCAAAAAGTGGCTGTGACTTTCGGACGGACAGACATGACGAATTTTTGCCATTTGGCTACGGAACCCTAAAAAGGGGGAATTTCATGCTTTAACAAGAATTTAAACATTATTATCAGGTGAAGTTGTTCTAGTTTAATTTACCATCAAAATTTATTATTTATTTAATTAATGTCTTGTAATTATTGAGAGAACAAAATACAGAAATAACCAAATCAAGATAGTATTTTTTTAAATATAAGCTAACTTTTTTTGAGTACAACAGGGTGAGCATTGACATTGTTTGTATGACTTAAACAATTATAGAGAAAAAAGAGGATTGAACAAAAAATCTGTTCCTGTAAAGAATGTAGAATTTAAGAGCATAATTATTGTTTTTAATAAGTTGACTAATCATAATAACAGTCTTGATCACATAATTTAAATTAGATTATATGTAATTCAAATGTTACTTACAGGTATCCTGTTATCAGAATTGTCAAAGATGATCTCAACGAAGGCAGATATAACTCTTGGGCCAGTTCCTTCGTGCAACAAAGCGAGACGTTGCTCTGGTCGCAGATGAGAGAATTCATCACTTAGCACAAACTGTATGGCTGAAAATTATCAACAAAAGTGATGTAAAAATTCAAGCTTATTCCAATAAAGTTAACAAACCAACCAACCAACAAACAAATTAATCGTGATTATCTAGACATTGATAGGCAATGCAGGGTCGATGTATAGTATAAAATGTCTTGAGTTTGCGTATTCAGGGCAATGATTGTTAACTTAAACCAAGTACAAGTACTTACCATGGAAAAAGTTACTTTTCCCAGAACCATTGCGCCCGACAACGACATTGTGTCGTTTGTCGAACGGTTCCACAACAATTTGCTCGCGGTAACTCTTGAAACCCTGGATTATCACCTGTAAACAGAAGTAATACAATAGCGTCACTTCTTTGTTACGATAAACTACAGAAGTAGGAACATATTTTATGACTTTATAGTCACTGAAACACTAAAAGGTACATAATTTACCTGTTTAATATGCATTTTAACAGATTGTTAGTATAAAAACTACAATAATTTGTTTATTTTAGTGAAACGTTGACCCAGACCGCCATTTCGAAACGCCAAAACTTGACATTGACGTTTCGCGCCTACTACGCGGCGGCCATGATGCACAGAATATGTATGCACACGATCCATTGAGGTAAAGTTATATGGAGACGCCCCGATGTTCTATACATACATTTTGCTTATACAAATATGAGTCAAACATGAGACAGAGAGTGAAATATTGGTTTGTCTCTTTCTTTCTAATGCAGTAATCATATTTGACAAAAGAGACAACAATATTTCGGTTGTTGCTCAAAATGGAATATTTTGTTGGGATATTTCCCACAGTTACAGAAACGTGCCCATTTCGCCATTTTATGGGCCGAGTTTCGTGGTAGTTCTGCTGTCAAATAGTTGTTTACTTTTTGTTGAATTTAGATTTTTGAGTAAATTACGGAGTGTTTTCTTTTAAAAGTGCGTGTCACCATTAACAAACAGTAATGCAACATGCCTGGATGTTCCATTGTGTCTTGTCGTGCCAGAAAAAAGAAAAATCAGCCTGAATTGACTTTGCACAGGTTAGTAACAGGTTTTCATGCAAAACTACATGAATTAGAACAATTTCGGTAAAGAAATCGCTATGTGATCATATTTTCATGGTTAGAGTATTAATATTTGGGTTTATTTCCGCCCTACAGACAATATTTTTCATTTCTTATTTTCGTTCGTTTGTTTACAATAATAATAGTGTTGTACCGTTGCTGTAATAGTTCCCGATACTAGTCCTTCGTTACACTGAAACTGTTACCAAATGATATATTGATACAAATTTATTAATCATTTACAGGTTTCCCAAAAATGAAAGATTGAAGAAAAAGTGGTTGGACTCTATCGATGTGGAAAATATTAGTCCACGAAGTAAAGACTGGCTTATATGTTCACTTCACTTTGAATAAAAATGTTTTAACAGAACACTTGATGTTATTAGGTTACATAAGAACTCTGTACCTACAATATTTTCGGTAAGTGTATTGAAATTATTGTTAAATAACAGCCTGGTTTTTTAGCCTAAGAAGTTATATAGATAGTAATGTGTATTTATTTTTTTTTTTCAGACATCCATTAAAAAACAACTTCCAGAGTCATTTGTATTCTGTGAAACAAGCAACACTCAAGAATCTGGTGTTTCTTGTACATTTACTGTAATAGAGGAACAATCAAGTGTAATAAAGTCCTCGCTGCGGTCTCTCTATAGATTCAAGCATTTCCTCCCATCTAGCACCAAACTCATTCTTGTCCAGTCACTTGTGCTTCCCATTATTGACTATAATGATGTTTGTTATTCTGATCTATCTCAAGAACTTCTTAACAAATTGGATCGACTTCTCAATAGCTGTATTCGCTTCGTTTTTGGCCTTCATAAATATGATCACATTTCTTCTTTCCGTTCTCAGCTTAAATGGTTGCCTATCCGACTCAGGAGATCCCTCAGATATCTCTGCATGCTTTTCAAGATTATGAACGATCCACGTGCTCCTGATTATTTAAAAACTCAATTTAAAGTGTTGGGCAGTTCTCATACTTGTAACCTTCGAGCTTCCAAAAAACTACTTCTCCAAATTCCTTCACACCGCACCGGTTTTATGTCTAATTCTTTCGCTATAGCATTAAAAAAGCTGAAAGCGATTTCACTTTAAAAAAAAATTACGTAACCTCTATTTAAGTCACAATAAATAGCTCTCTTCTTTTTCTTTTCAAGTCTAGTCATAATAGTTATTATTAAGTTATATGTATATATATTTTTTTTTTCATTTATTCTATTATATTGTTTAGTTTATTTTATCAGTAATATATGTATTAGTATCTATATTAATTTATATATGTCTTTGATTTTTTTTTTGTACCCTACCACAATATTCTCTTATTTAACCCAAAGGTTGACTGGTAGAGAATGCCTTGTGGCATTAAGTCCGCCCTTGTACCACTTTATGTACATGAAGTTTAAATAAATAAATAAAGGAACCGTCTACCGTAATGGAGGCACCATTGCAGTTGTCCCATCAATGTGTGGGAACAGTGTGGGAACAAATTAACGCTAACACATAAATATATAATATTTAATTACAAGCGATAACGCAAATGTGAAAACATTATTTTTACGTAACTACATGAATTATAATTCAATCGTGGTATCTAGTCGTAATACTATTATGTAATCCTAAAAGTACTAGGGATACTGGTATCGATACTCGTTACACTAACACAATGTTTCTTGATTGGCACAACCCTAGCATTGGCCGCCATTTTATGGGACCAGCGAACTTGTAGGCATACACGTTTTTGGTGTAGGTATTTCAAGTCCATAGGATTATATGTCTATGACACGATCACGATCGGATACGCGAAGTTGGTGTTTAGAGTTCGTCTCACGAAAGAAGTCTCGCAGATGCGGCGCTAGCGCTACAGTCAAGTCATGGAATTTTGCCAAACTCCACCGATTTTATTATTTTTAATAATTTAATTATTATCATTAAAATAGAATATGAAATTAGTTCCAATTATTGCTGCGGGACTTCTTTCGTGAGACAGACTGACAGACTCTACTGATTTTCCTAATTCCTAATCCATTCATTTGCACGAAAAATTATACATTAAAATTAATATAAAAAAATAATTATATAACTTAATTTATTTATTCACAAATTCTTGATAGCTTATAGTGGACAATATTATACTTTTAGCTTAACGAGGACATTGTGCGCTATCACCGCAGGAATGTGTGAATAATAAATTATGATCGTTTAGCTTGTTGTTTTCTTTCCATTATAGTCACGTGTTAAAAACTTAATAAGCACCGGTTTCTATGTCATCACAACCACGCCTATGCTGCTTAGGTACGGTACAGACATACATATAACTTTCAATTAAAGTAGGTAGAAACAGTTCAAAACAAACTTGTAATTTCCGTTTTATCATTCCATTCCCATTCTATTTTTCATCCGACACAGGTTTCTCAAGTCATTGCATTAGGTGAACGAACCAACGGCGATCGAGGACAGCTATAGCCTATAGCAGCTGTGAGTAGGGAAAACTTTTTTCCAAGTTCAAACCGCAACGTGCAACACTTATCGCAGCATTCGGTGCAGTGTGCACTGAATAAGTACTGCGTGTAACGCATGCATCGCGTCGTCGAGTTACACCTATAAAAGGCCGGTCCTTACTGGTCTGTGACTTGTGACTGATGTCATGATGATGAGGATGAGTAATTGCATTGAACCGTTCTCATTAATGACGTCTTCTTATCAGAAACATAGATTTAAATAGTAATTTACAAACTATTAGTGTCCTCTAAAGGATACGATCATTGTAGACTATGCTCTAGTTAGTTGAGCTATCGGCCTCGCCTAGCCCATGTAAAATCAATATTGACGCAGTCACATAAGTATGTTAATAAATAGATGGAAAAGCCCAGCATTGAGAATAATAATACCAGAAAGCTTATTTGGGTGAATGCCAACATACTTACTTCTGAGGGAACCCCCCCTAAGAAAATTAATTATGTTTAGGAGTTTAGCCACCCCAACCATATCTGTGACCTTGGTTAGCCTTAGGGCGCTTGTCTACAGTTCACCTACATATTCCTTTATTTATTTACAGAGTTTTTCGTCAGGAACACTCGCTCGCCCCGCGTCTCTTAGCGATCTCATAGACTACAACATTATCATTATTAGGTATTTTAGGCAAAGCTTAACCAGGCGCTAGCTCGTGCTACTCGAAGCTGAACTGCTGCTAGCCCCATCATCGTGAACAAGTCTCCACATTGCTTCATACGCACATGCACCAAGCCGGCACTGGCCTGCGCTTGTTTTGAAACATAATCGTAAGAGAGTATTAGGAATTTAACAAAACCTTTTAAACTACGAGGTACGAATAAGTACCCACTTAGGTAAACATCTCCGAAGCTACGAATTGACCATTCCCCCTCCCCTCTTATCTCCGAAACTACTGAATAAGTAGTAAAATTTTGAAAAAAATACAGAAATTAGTTTTCTACTTATAGATTATAGGATAACCTATAAGAAGTCCATATCTGTATATGGGAGGTAATTTTTGGGGGGGAAAGGGGAAATTTAAAAAAAAATATTTGAAAACTGCATCGTGTGACATATCAAATGAAAGGTATTGTTGAGACAAACTTAAAAGTATTTTTTTGTAATTTTAAAATAAATGGTTTCCAAGTTATTCAAAAAAAATAGACGAAGCGTGACCATATCCCCCCCCTTATCTCCGAAACTACTTAACCTAAAATTTTGAAAAAAATACAGGAATTAGTTTTCTACTTATAGATTATAGGATAACCTATAAGAAGTCCATATCTGTATACTTATGGGAGGTAATTTTTGGGGGGGGGGGGAAGGGCAAAATTAAAAAAAAAATATTTGAAAAGTGCATCGTGTGACATATCAAATGACAGGTATTGTTGAGACAAACTTAAAAGTATTTTTCTTGTAACTTTAAAATAAATGGTTTCCAAGTTATTCAAAAAAAATAGACGAAGCTTGACCATTCCCCCCCCCCCCCCCTTATCTCCGAAACTACTGAACCTAAAATTTTGAAAAAAATACAGGAATTAGTCTTCTACTTATAGATTCCATATCTGTATATGGGAGGTAATTTTTGGGGGGAAGGGGAAAATTAAAAAAAATAATTGAAAACTGCATCGTGTGACATATCAAATGAAAGGTCTTGTTGAGACAATCTTAAATATTTTTTTTTGTAATTTTAAAATAAATAGTTTCCAAGTTATTCAAGAAAATAGACGAAATTTGACCATTCCCCCCCCTTATCTCCGAAACTACTGAACCTAATTTCTTTTTTAAAATACAGAAATTAGTTTTCTACTTATATATTATAGGAAAACCTATAAGAAGTCCATGATATTAAAATAACATGGTAAATCACTCAATATTGTGCGTACCAATTTGGGTCAGATTAAAAAAAAAACGTGATAGGTAACATCGTACGGAACCCTCTTCACGCGAGTCCAACTCGCACTTGGCCGGTTTTTTATAAACGACAGATTGTTAATGGGATTTCAATTAAAATGGAGGCCAGTTAATTATCAATTCAGAGGCCACTTTGTAGGCAAAGACAACATATTACGTAATAATTATTATAACTAACAAGTGATCATCCTGACGCAATTATCTTTCAGAAGTCGGTAGCTTTGTTTACCTATTTAAGTAATTCATTTTTGCCAACGACTTTCGAAAGATAAGTAATTTTATATTTTAAATTTTATTGTGGTGGTTTTTGAAGGCGGTTTGTTTTCTTTTAAATATTCAACTCAAATTCTTATCAAGTAGGTACATACCTACGTAATGTGTAGTACCGGTAATAACAAATCGTCCAAGTGTACAATAAGCGAAAAATGCTCTTAAAATAAAAACTACTGAACCAAACTGAAAGGAATGAGAAAGAATCATCAAATTCGGTTCACCTGTCGTAACTTATGAGGCAACAAACACTAAAAAAATACAGTCGAATTAAGAACCTCCTCCTTTTTTATGAAGTCGGTTAAAATGGTTTTCTGCTGTACCCCATTAAACAATATCTGTGCCACCGTAAGTATTCCTCCGTCCGTCCGTCTATTTATCGTAAAAGGGTTTGCTTCACGTACCTATTTTTAACCGACTTCAAAAAAAGGAGGAGGTTCTCAATTCGTCGGAATCTTTTTTTTTTTTTATGTATGTTCCCCGATTTCTCGAAGACGCCTGGACCGATTTGGAAAATTTTTCTTTTGTTTGAAAGGGTATACTTTCCAATTGGTCCCATGATCATCAGGTCAGGATCTGATGATGGAATCCCAGGGAAATCGAGGGCAACCTTCAAATTTTATAGGCACATAGTACCATTTTCATATATTTTCTAAAGCTGTTCAAGTATCTGCATCTGATAATCATCATCTCAGGTGGATGAGCTGATGATGGAAGGTACAACTCCTCAACGGCTTGGAGTAGGCATCGACTGATTTAGTTTGTGTTCGCATATCTCTGGAACTACAAGTCCGATTTAAGTAATTCTTTTTTTGTTTTACTAAGTATTGTTTAATTACGGAATACTGCAAGTTTCATCAAAATCGGTTGAGTAGTTTTTGAGATAGGGAATTTTATTAGCTTATTGTGCACTTGAGAGAGAATGATTTATTTGACAAGAATTTGAGTTGAATATTTAAACTAAAAAGAGTAAAATAAAAAACTTAAAAAAAAAATGTAACCGCCTTCAAAAACAACCACAAAAAAGGGTAAAATAACCTACAAAATAACTTTTCTTTCAGAAGTCGGTGGCAAAAAAACAATGAAATGAAAAAAAACAAAGGCACCGACTTCTGAAAGAAAAGTTATTTTGTAGGTTATTTTACCCTTTTTTGTGGTTGTTTTTAAGGCGGTTACATTTTTTTTTTAAGTTTTTTTATAAGATAGATTTGCTCGACTGATCAATTCGTAAGTAGGTATTCCATTTCTCATCGATTGCTAAAGAATCTGCGCAGGATTCTTTTTTTGCTTTTCAAACCTGCGCAGTTCGCGGAATAACGAATACTTAAATTAATTCAGGCCTACAACGCTAATGTTTTATTCTTAGCGTTCTTCAACAAAAATGTAAGTGTAAAAACCCCAGTACATTATCTACTCGACGAATTAATTTCGTAGTACGTCACCAACAATTTAACATCAAGGAGACAGAGGATTCTTAATGAACAAAGTTCATTTTTTATTGATTAAGGGCTTTGGCACGGAAGTTTTTGTGTTGTCTAGTAATTGAATTGTTGAAAGCGAGCAGAATTACATAAAGTGAACAATGAACATGGCTCTCCTAAAATATAACTAGCAGCACACAGGGTTAATCAGTGTGACACATTAGCAATCTCAATGTTATTTATTTTGAGTACCTAGGTAATTAATTCACTGCGGGACTAACGATGTCGAGTACCTAGGAGATTTTTCTTGCAAACGAGCAATAGATTAGGTATGATTTTTCCATGCCATTGAAGCGCCTGAACCTTTAGAACCATTTCCTTTTCTTGTTTTTCAGGCAGTGAAAGAAATCTCCACTATTTTTAACTATTAAGGCTATCATCACTCGAAGTCATTCACCTCTAATTTAATTTGCTATTAAAGTAAGACTTTCAAATATACATAATATAGTGGTTTTACCTATTTAAATACTCGTAAATAACAGGTGGTGTTAGAGACTCTATCTATAACTTTTTTCAATTGTGAGTTTTTCATTAGGTGCGTTATAACCTGTTATTACTGATTTGTCAATAAGTTTATGGCTACATATTATTTTAAAAAGAAAAAAATAGTAATCATATTTTTTTAAATTACAAAAATCACGGAAATAAAAATTACTAAAAAGTAAAACAGTACATTTTCTTTTTATCAATTTTATTCATTGTTTATAATAATGTCACTCAGCTTCGCGCAGCGTCGTTTTTTTTGTAGGATTTAATATCCTCCTTCCCCTATTTAGCTTATGACCCTCGCTGGGGTTCCATCTATCATCTATCTCTATAAATGCCAAAATCTATCAAAATCGGATGAGCCGTTTTGAACTGAATAGAGAACATAAAATATACAAACACACACATTAGGTATCGCAAATGCAACACTTATTAACTGGACTAGCTTCCGCCCGCGACTCCGTCCGCGCGGATGTCGGTCTTCGCGTGGATGGTTTATTTCTCCATTTTGAGTAACTCTGACAATGAGCCTATAATCATTAAGGAGATCCCTCTATTGAGCTACTGCTGTTGAGCTCGCGTTCTGTAGTAAGTATTTTTTTCATAGTAATTCCGACCTTGTATTTACAAATTGATCGGAACAGTAATCAAAAAGGTCGCGCTGAAAAGCACGGTTTAAAATGACACGCGTACAATATTAATTCCACGGACGACCGCTCGCCACACTGGACACGTCCGCTCGCATCAAAATTCAGAATTTATATGCATCGCGCGGCGCGGAACGCGGTTCCTTATATAGGAGTCGGAGAGGCGTGGCCCGCGTGTGCCGCAAACGGTTCAAGCCAAATACGACTTTCGGCGCTACAGGTTACGGCGCTGAATCCACTGCGGGTAATGCAACGTGTGTTCGCGGTTCTACAGAACAACGTCTATGAATAAAACTGAAAAATAAGATTTTTTTTTTACGTATTTTTCCAGGATAAAAAGTATCCTATTTTATGCCCAGGATAATAAGGTATAATTATACCAAGTTTCATCGAAATCGAACCGTTAGTTTTCACGTGATGCCTGCACATACAGACAGACAGACAGACATAAATTTTTTTAATCACATATTTGGGTTTGGTATCGATCCAGCAACACCCCCCGCTATTTATTTTTTCAATATTTTCAATGTACAGAATTGACCCTTCTACAGATTTATTATATGTATAGATAGGGATCCTAATAATTAATTATTATAATAAAACGTGTATCAAAACGTGAAGACTTGTGTCAAATACATGTTTTGAAGCACGTATCATTTATGTTAATAGTAAATTAAGACGTGTTTCAATGTATTTTCAATGCCCTTTTCTTAGGGCCTGTTAGTTTTCACACCCTGTTGAGCAACAATGCCTACTAACATCCGTCACGGAACTGTAGCTCTGAGTAGTGTGTCCTTGGTACATAGACATTAGGGGGTTGGGGTGTAAAGTTCAACCCTCCTCCCGCCACGTCATTGTGGGGAAATAATGCCTAGATACCCCATGGTGACGTGATACCATTACAGGATATAAGAGTGTCGCCTAGTCATAACCATTAGATCTTAGCAGTAGCAGCATGTGCGAGGCATGAAGTTTTGTAAACATTCGTTACTACTGAATATTCTGCACTAGACAGAACTCGCGCTTGACCGGTTTTTTTTTTAATTCGTCCTATTGCCTTCTTCATAAATATTTATTTAAGCATAACTGTATAGTGAGCAGTGTTTGTTTCAACAATTCCGTGGTAGTACGATCGCGGCGGTTGATATTGGCATATCGGTCGCAGAACTAGACGTTCTAGACCAAAATATAAATTAGATTAAATAAAAATATGACTGCGACAAATTGTGAAACTAAAAATGAAAGTGGAAATAGTGATGCCCTCACGCAAATTGAACAGTTCGGAAAATTTCAAACGATACAATATATTTTAATATGTTTAACTTTGTTCATGATTTCTATGACACACGTAAATTATGTGTTTGTTGCTGAAAATATTAATTACAGGTAAGAACACAATCGTGAATATTTTATTTGGTAAATAAAAAATCGATATAACTACCTACCTATTTCGGTTTTTTATAGGTAACTTAATTTATAAATCCTTTTCTGCAAATATGTAATATTAAATAAACTTTTAATAGGTTTTATTAAAATTATTTGGAAATAATATAAAGTTTCTATGCATATTTTATGCAAAAGCTATTATACCTAGTGAAATCTTAGATTAATGTAATAAATAAGTACGGTAATTAATGATGTTTCTGTAATTTTCTGATCCAAATGAATTTTTATTTTCTCATCTATTTCGTTTATCTTACTATGTATTCCGCATTCAAAAACTTTAATTTTATTAATTGAAATAGGTCAACTCTATAGCAGATTTCTCCGCTCATCAATTTGACATTAGGTACGTGCTAAAATATAGGAAAACACATTTTTTTTTTCAAAATATTATTGGATTATTATTTTTAACACCTATAAATTCGAAATACCTTCTACAATAGATAAATATTCATCAAATTATGTTTCATGAAGTTTTGTACGTACAAATTAAGCTATGGCGACGAAACCCCGTTGGGCGGGGCTTCTATTTCTGTGTTTTTGGGGTACAAAGAAACTTTACATGAAGGGATAGCGGGGGTTTCTTCAGCTTGCTTCCGTCAGCTCCTGTAACCGCCTTTGAACCTAACCTATCCATGCCGGGCTGCTCAAAGTTCCTACTAGCTCATTACGTTTGATTTTAAATTAAATTCTAAATAATATTTGGTGAGCACTTTTTCCGTTTGAGTAATTAATCAAAAAATAAAAAATAATTTTGTGAGTTTAATCCCTTAAAACTAAACGACATTTAAATTATTTAACCCTGAAACTAATTATTATGAAACAAAAAATAAGCACAAAAACAAAGTAGGAGTCATGGGTACTTCTTATTAATGATCCAATTGATTAGCCTTATAAGAAGTTCAATGTATCTCTGTTGGCATCAATTGAGCCCATTGTCCGAATACATCGCTTCAATTTTGCATTAATTTATATGTAACGGAAAGGACGTCGTTTCTAGAAATTAATTTTTAACCGACTTCAAAAAAAGGAGGAGGTTCTCAATTCGTCGGAATCTTTTTTTTTTTAATATCAAACGTTCGTTCAAACAGATGTCGTGTGCCTGAATGTGAGAATCCAAACCTGGACATGAAAATTCCATCATGGTGGCCCGAAGACGTTGACGCCAAATGTTACAAACCGATTCTGAGAGATGAACATTTTTCCTTAACAAATCAAACATGCTCCAATACGTCATTTAGTGGAGTTATAGAAGAATGTCAGGATTGGATCTATGAAAATAACAATTCTATTGTTGCTGAGGTATGTAAAGGATTAAGCTGTGACTAGTTTACGCACATAAACGTTTCAAAATTTTGCATTTCCATTAGAAATAAAAAGAAAATCGAATCGTGATATTAGTGTCAAAGATGACCAATTTTCAAACTGCAGAATGCAAGCCTTCGAAACGTTGTGTGTGTAACCTAGTCGCTTCTCTATTTTTAACAGTAGTTACAAAACTAATTGAACGTTGCAATAGAATGGACTAGAAATAAATATCCGTGTTAGATAGCTGGTGATCTTCCACTCGCAGTGTCGAGGCAGGTTTTTTTTGTAGGTACAACAATCTAGCTACAAGTACCGGCAATAAAAATGCACATCACTTGATATTCTGTAAGGTCACAATACTCGTACCATGCCCAGCGGCGTTGGAATCGCAGCGTGTCCTAATAATTTTTAATTTTAGGCTTGGACACAGGCTTGGAGCATATAAAGCTCCAAAGTTATGCTTAGAGCATAAAAATCACTAGAGATAGGTTGCATCCACGCTTCGTTTTGTATAGGATAGCAGATCACGTCGATACTCGCCGAATATCTCTTTCCAAGTCATCATCTTCCTGCGGTGCCCTCATCCCATTTTATTTAGAGGTAGAAGCAACACGTTTTCTTTTTCCCCCTCCCTTGTCGACGTCTCCGGTCTTGGCATTATTAACTTCTATTTATTTTATCTCTTTCCGGTGTCGATATGTATCCTTTATTGCTGATACCTGTACTGGTAAGCAAGTACTCGTAGTTACAAGTAGTACGTATTCTAGCACGTTAAAAATATTAGGAGTAAGTACCTATTATTATAGTTACTACCAGCAGCAACTTTTGTCTTTTTTTCTCTGTTTTACTTTTTCCTTGTGACTGTCCTATTTTTCTTTCAGCCGTATCTCAATAGTATTTTCTCTTGATCAGACCTCGCAGATCTCTGCTTTCTTTTATAACCTCTAAAATTTTCCTGAAGTATCTTTTACTCGACCATTATATCCTTCTTTGTGTACTAATGAATCTTCCCACCCATGGCCGGCGAAAGGGACTGTCAGACTTGTACTGACTAAAATCCACGGTGTCCTTCATTAGACCTTTACTTTCCAGGGTGACCGTAATGGAATAAGTCCCTTCCATTCTTGATTTTCCCCTCCCATGTTGTATCCCTCAACCATTCCTCTGTCTCCTATTCCTGTATGTACCTGTGTACGTTATCCATCTTATGTAAGCATCTATTCATTCTCTCGATTATTCATCTACTTATTTATTTATTTAATCTCTCTCTTGAACATCACAAAAGGAAAATGAGAAAGGTGATTTGTTCTATTTTCTCTGTGTCACCTTTCTCCCTGACAGCCAAAAGGCATCGCGGCTGACCTCGTAGAAGATGGCGGGACGAGCTTGACAAAATCAATGACCAGTGGTCCACTTTGGCCCTGGATCGTGAAAACTGGAAGGCATATTATGGGGAGAGGCCTTTGCCCAGCAGTGGGATGATGTGGGCTAGCAGTATCAGTATCATCTTTCTCCAACATTTTGTCTACATCATTTTTATATATTCGTATATAAATCACTACCGAAGCCGCACGGGTGTGTTAAATACATATAAACCTTCCTCTTCAATCACTCTATCTTTAAAAAAAAACCGGATCAACATCCGTTGCGTAGGTAGGTTCTTTTAATAAAGATCTAAGCAAACGTAGGGACAGACAGACTGCGTGAAAGCGACTTTGTTTTACCTATACTTAAGGTGATGATGCTTTGTAGCACTTGTAACCACAATTGCTAGATAGAGAGCTGTCTCTCATAAAATTAACGTACCTACCTAAGTAATTCAAGTGATACCTACTTTCCTGGAAAGGTTGCTCCATCAGATCTCGTCAATGTGGAGAAAGGTGAATTTAAATTGACTAGGTCAGTCACCTTAACCAAATAGCGTAATCAGATAGTCAATATTAATTCAAAGGTAATTCCCAAGAAGCTTACTTCATCCCTCTCTACACGAATACTCGTAAGTCGTATATTATGCAAATATTATGAAAGTACAGTAGCGATTAAACATCTCAATATTTATATAGGACTATACAGATGTTATTGTCTTACATCTCAAGTGCATGGGTATTGAAATAGAATGTTTACGTAACTTCAACGGTTTTTCTCTGATAGTGATATTTTATTCAAAGAGATAGATTTACTTATAAAATATCATTATAATGTATTTTTAGACTCTTGTTATATTTTTTATGATATTGTGTTTAGACACGTTTCTGGCAAATAAGTAGATATGAAGTTAAGCCCAACTGGAAGTGTAATAAATCATTAGGTGCTTCTAAGTGGCAAAGGATGCTTACAAGTGCTGAGGCATTGATTGATGATGAGTTATTCGGTGTCGCGGGTTTGATTCCCGCAGGAACAATATTTGTATGATTTACAAGTAGTTGTTCTGGGTCTGACTGTCTGTGTATGTCAGTTTAAATGGTTCTAAACGACATGGGAGACACAAAAAAGTTCGGGCGAAATAAATCTGGAGTATGTTGTAACAAATATTATCCCATAGCCTCCTCCCATACATTACCACCTACACCTTTCAAGATTTAGCCAATGTTAGCGCTGTGTGGGGTGCTAAGACAGGAAACCTCCACGTGCACCCGTAGACTGGAGTTCCCTCTCGGATACGTCCGTGGGGAAGACCAGTTTTTCGGGCCGGAGCACCCTGGGATGCGGGCAAAAACTCTTCCTTAGGCACTGTGTGCCTAAGGGGTCTCTTTGCCCGTATGCGAATAGCCTGTCGGGTGGACGCTCCAACGCGTGTCCCTCTGAATAGCAGAGGGCACAGCGGCGGAGCGGGCTTGCGGACGGTGAGTAATGGGTATGCTCGCCGTCCGACCAAGGATTAAGCCCGGGTCGGTGGCGCGTCCTGTTTCACGCGTCACCGACGGGGCCCCTTATGGCGCCAAATGCCTGCTGGGGTCGCGGATGTTTTCTTAATCCAGGATACCGTGGCCCCGGAACGTAAAGGGCATCCGAAGGAACACGGGTGGATTTTAGTCAGTAAGAGTCTGACAGTCCCTTCCGCCCTCCCAGGGCGGGAGGACTCATTTGATGATTTTGCCACACCAAAAAAAATGTTAGCGCTGTGTAGTAGCATAAATTAACTGAAATCTCGCCCAGCAATAGTTTGAAGAAGGAAAGTACCTAACTGTTAAAATGCCAGTTATTAGACAGATGATGGGTCAACAACTTAGTGCCGGTTTTAAAGTTGTGGAAAAAAGAAAACCTAAACAGAAAAACACTCCTTTTTTTCGCAAAACATATTAAATTAATTTGCTTCTGATGCAATAGTATTTTGACCACGGCGCCAAATGCGGGTACGCAACATCGCGACAATTTGTAAAACAAACCTGTATCAGACATCCGGAATCTCATCTAGTAGATGTTATTCGAGGAAATGCGTCGTTCTTATTTACGTTACATCATTATTTATATTGAATATCGTCTAATTTATTAACACTTCGTATCTAAAATTTGCGACATAATACCTAGAACTAAGTTGCAATGTTTTTACACCTTTGTTTTTGTTTACAGCTGAATCTTGCTTGCCAGCCATGGAAAATAAATTTAGTTGGGGGAATTCACAATGCAGGGATGATATTTTCTATGATATTCACTGGATGGATTGCTGACAAGTAAGAATGTTTGGTTGATCTTATATTTATTTTATACACGAAATCGAGAATTTTCGTATCTCACCTAACGATGCAGCCTTATTTGAATATTTGGCAGGTGTAACCACCTCAATCAACTATTTTAATACTTAGAACAAGTATTATTAGAAAAACCAGTCGAAAATATTTTTGAGAAAACAAGTCGAGAGTGCCTAATATTTATACAAATCTGGTCGTCCTTCAGTATATCCACGTTTATCTGAGTTCATATCAACTTTTACCTCTAAAAAACCTCTGGTACCCACGAGGGGGTGTGGCATGAGATGCTCTCGTGTAAGCATACGAGGTAAATGCGAGGACCGCCTGGAGGACACGGTGGATTTTATCCAGTACACGTCTGACAGTCCCTCCCGCTCTGTCTGCCCTGGGTGGGAGGACTCATTTGAAACAAACAAATAATGTGTTTGGCAGTAGAACGAAGAGCCGAATAAAGGTACGCACGTTTATCCGCACCACACACGCCGCTGCATTACATGACGTTGAAACAGCTTTCCGAAATGCGGTGCGTACGGCACGTGCGCAGCAGATAGATTAATATAAGAGGTTTCATAATGATTTCATGCAAATAATTATTGTAAGATATTAAGTATAATCTAAGTGAATTAAGTAAGATATTTATATGGAGTGCTTATATTATGTGCCACCTTAAAACGGGTGGTGTTCTTAGGGTCGTGAGCTCTCGCGTTAGTATTAGATATATGCGAGAGCTCACGACCCTAACTGTCTGTTAAATTGATTAGTGGTTATTTATTCGTTTTTATGGTAGTTTATTTCCACAAAATTAAATATTCGGTAATCCCCCTAAATTGTCTACAGTCGTTTCCTTGAAATACACGCACTGCTTATAGCGTAGATTCCTCCAATCCCCTGCCTCACACGAGATCCATCATTGACGATTCGTCAATAAACGCGTTACGTCGTCATGGATATTGCGTAAGGAATTTTGTATATCCACGGATCCGTCACAATAGTTCGACGATGCAATTCGAAAACGGGTCGCGATTCGTCAAACGTTGCCTAATACTTACTCGTACTAATGAAAAGTAAAATTACATATAGCATATTTGGCACCCTCTTGCAAGCCATTGTACCTAATTCTAATATTCTAAATCGTTTCCAATTGAAGCAGATTGTATTTTAAAATACAAATAATTCTGCCATAGTAACGGTAGAAACTAATAATGCCTTCTCGTGGCAATAAATCCACAACTAAGTAGATACCACCTGCCCAAAGCTGCGCATATGATTAGATGACCAACTATCACGTGTCCAGACACGCTATGATCCGAAACGTGAATGTAGTTAATAATAAGACTCTTCTACATTTTTGTTACAGAATTGGAAGAAAACCAACTGTGATTGTTTGTGCTGTCGGTGCATGTATTGGGGTGTTTAAAATGTTCATCACTAGCTACTACTGGTACCTAGCTCTAGAATTTATGGAATCTGTAATGGGATCCGGTCTTTACACAGTTGGGGTTGTGTTATGTAAGTATTTCGAATACCTAAGCTTTTTTTTTTACTCGATTTCCAAGGAAGGGTTGGCTTGTCTTGTTATAAATGAATGAGATTTGTGTTTTTATTTAATTTTCTGTTATTTTTTACAGTGATTGAAGTGGGAGGAAGTTCCAAAAGGGTGCTAGCTGGCATTATCTTCTCCTATGCTGTCTACGTCGGCGAAATAGCTTTTGCATTTATCGCAATGAGTTTTCAATATTGGAAGTGGTTGATTCTGGTTGTATACTCACCCATGATACTGTTTATTTTATACATTTTCGTGTTGAAAGAAAGTACAAGATGGCAAATGCTTCGTGGAAAAATAGATGGGGCAAAAGCAACTTTGAAAGTTATGGCTAGAATGAATAAATTAGATATTACTGAGAAAGAAATAACAGACGCAAGTGACGATCATTTGCGGTTAATGTTTGATGTGGTGGAACAGAAGGAGAGAGAAAATATGAAAGTCATTATAGGATCAAAGGAAATAATGACCCGACTGTCTGTGACGTCATTCTGTTTCTTCACTTCAAGCTTCCTTTACTACGGAAGTTTAGTTCACGCTGTGCTATTACCAGGAAATAAATACACCAACTTTATTCTGGCTGCGTTCACTTCGTTCCCCGGAGAAGTTATTGCGTACTACACATTTAATAAATATGGAAGAAGAATCACTCTGCAATGCGGCTATTACGTTTCTGCCGTTTTTCTTATTGCTCAGAACTACTGCCCAGATTGTAAGTATTGCACTATTATAGAGGCCTTATATTAATTAGACTGAGCATTTGTCTTAATATCAATTAAATACGCAGCCATTGTGGTGGTAACTTTGCTTTTAAGTATGTCTTATGGAAAAGAGATAGATATGGGCCGCAGAATCGCTTATCCCACTGTATCTACCTACTTACTCTCTTTCTAGATAGTAGTTAATTTCATGCTCAGGTATTGCTCAGTCCATTCTTGGTCTATGATTAATTATGGCTAAAAATAATGTGCAGCTAATCTTTGACGGCCATGATAATACATGACCCTACAAAATGGGTTCATAATAATTACCAACATTTTTATATTTATGTTACAAACTTTTTTTTTCAGCGTTATCCTGGCTGAAAGTAGTTTTATTCTTGGTTGGAAAACTTGGAGTGGTGATCTGTTTCACTGGTATTTACACGTACAGTCTGGAATTATTCCCAACCAGTGTCAGAGGGACTTTACTTGGTTGGGGCAATACGGCTGCAAGGGTGGGCAGTATGCTGGCGCCCTTAACACCGTTATTGGTAAGGATTTTAATGTTGTGTTTATTAATTAAGGGTGTGTGCAACTTCAATCAATGTAAAATGTTAGCTCTAAAAGAAATCTCATCGCTGGAGTCTACGATGAGTTCTCCGATGGCTACGAAGCGGCTTCGAGATCGTCCGATCGAGCAGCGCGAACAATGAGCGCTAGTGTCGCTGTCAGTATAATAGCTTAGTGAATAGCAAACTTTAAAGATGATTTTTGAGGAAAGAAAATTATGTTGCAAGTGGGATTCGAGCTCGCGTCTTCTGGAAAAGTACTCCAGACGCCTTAACCAACTAGGCCATTGCAAATTGCAACCCACACCTTTAAGCTGAAATTCTCTATTCCTCGTTTGAACGCGCTCGTGTGAAAGCGTTCAAACGAGGAATAGAGAATTTCAGGCTGCAGATGTGGGTTGCAATGGCCTAATTTGTTAAGGCGTCTGGAGTACTTATCCAGAAAACGCGGGTTAGAATCCCACTTGCAACAGCATTTTTCTTTCCTCGAAGATGCGCGTCGCATGCGTTTAAAAATAATTAATTAGCAAGCTTTAGTATCAATGTGGCGTGAGCGCTGCGGTACAAGCATAGACATGGGCACAAGACTGTCACTGCAGATCTCTTATTGTCTTAAGCAGGAACAGGATAGGTTAGACATGCCAAAAGGTGGGCCTAGAAATTGCGGGAGTATAAGTCTGGCTCCATCTTCGATCGTTTGCATATTATTATAGGCTAATAGGGCTGGGTCCAAGTCTTGACTCTCGTCTAGCTAGACGATTTGTATTGAATAATACATACGTATTTAATAAATGATACAAAACTTCAGAAAAATTAATAAATAATGGTAGAGGTACCTGTTACCACCTGGAACGGATGATATTTCCTGCTAAACACTCACTACATCATTATAGTTATGTAAGAGGTATCAAATCTCGTAAATATAATAACAGGTTACCAGGAGGCAACTAGCAGGAGAATGGTATGTAAAAAAATACAGGTTTTTTTAATGCGTACTTGACGACCATAAACATACCTATGCAAAACAGGATACCAACCTAAAAGCCGTTTTTTAATAACATGATCTTCTTTATAATAATAACTAATTATATCGCATTCCAAGTATTGATTAAGACTTAATCAAGATAATTTAAAATTTATTTATTTATAATGTATTTAAAATTGTATTTTCGAGCCGTTTGGGGTTGAAACGCCGTGGGGTCTGAGTGCTGAGAACCTTTTTGAAAAGGTATTTCCTAACGGTTTCTTCGGTCGTTCTTTTCTTATCCAGAGCCAGAGGCTAATCGTTGCAATAATACAAAATGGAAACGCTGCCCAACAATGGCTCAACAGCATATTAATATTACCAACTGATAAAATTGAGGAGGAGTTTCTGATGCCCATAGATTGCCCGTTTCGAAGTTTGAAAAATCATAACGTACAGAGGCGGGAAAACGCGACTTTGTTTTTTTATTAAAAGTAAAAAAAGATTGTGGCTTTCATTAAGTATTCTAGTTTATATTATATAATAGATAACTCAATAAAAATAACGGTAATTTAAACGATTAAACCCAAAGTTGAACCTGCTACGCTGTCTGAGCTGCTACGTAAGAATCCTCGAAATACTTTGCGATAGTTTTAATTATTATGACCATCATCAGTAAATACCCACATTCTTGTCAAACAAGTACTCTATCTATTTGATCGGCGAACAGGTTTTTTTTTTAAATCACTAATTAGCCGGTTCGGATGATAGATACGCATAATTCTCCTTACTTATCTATAAGTACGCAAATATATTATTTTCTAAATAATTGTATTATCTATACAAGTTTATTTGCTTGTATGTATGTAGGGGGTCATATCTGGAACGAATGATCCACTTCCAACATTTTTAGCAAGTCGGAAAAGTAAAAGCGCGATCGGACGATGGGATGCGGTGGACGCGGTGGGTCGGAAGCCTTTTCACGCGAAACGAAGAAAAACAAACAGGCAGAAGCTATTCTAGAAATTTTTAATAGAGCTGAATAGTTTGTTTGTCTGTTTAAAAGCGCTTATTTCCGGAGTTATATAAGTACAGTTCGGGTTTGAAAAAACATTTTGTTTAGGATAGATAGCCACATTCATGAGGAAGACTATGCTATTCAACATAATGCTACGACTTTTAAGAGTCGTGCAGTAGGTAAAATTGCGGGGAACAGCTAGTATCTGATAATAACTTGATTAGTGCATCGAATTAAAATAAGCTGGGGTAACTACCCCACAATTTTCTCTCTTTTAGAGATTACGGTAATTTTAGGTTGATACCTAATGCTCGATCCATGCTTTGACTGTCTATGGGTATATTAGAATGAAAGCGATTCATTATGTAATGAGACATCTACGTATTAAACAGTGCCACGATTGCTTTTTGGAAAGTTTCTTCTAACTCCAGATAGACGAGAGAAATAAGCATAGTATTCGAGCTTCTCTTAAAATTAAGCATTTAGATTCATTGAATTCTTTAGATTTTTTTTCGCTAAGTATTTTAGTTTGCATAGAATTACATTAAATTCACCAATTTGCATTTGTGTTAGTTCGACTAAAGGGATTTAAAAGTCAGGAAACGATTTAATAAGTGCGTCCCCACAGAGCGCGCAACCTCGCGAGGCATTTTCCGCGCGAAGCAGCTCGGTTGGTGTGGACGTGTCTCGGGCGAGGCCAGTGACAGCGCTGCCGCGGCCGAGTGACCGAGCGCCCGAGCCATCTAGTGTCGGCTTTTGTTTTGCTCGCGTGCCTCGGTCGAAAAACAATAGACGCGTCCACATAGAGTGAGCACTGAGCAGCCTCGCTTGTCAGTTTCCTCGCACAGCAAATGACTCGCGAGGCTGCGCGCTCTGTGTGGACACACCTTTATTAACGAACCGCTGCGTACTTGAGAAATGAGAAATCAATGAAATATTATATTATATTGACCTTCGATGTATTGATTTTGACCACAATTTGTGTGCCTATGTTATTGAAAAAGATGATAGGATTAGGTAACCCATTAATCTACTATGTACAGTCAGAAAAACAGTCAGGTAGATTATGTAGATACGCAGACAGCAATTTTCAAACGGTGTTGATCTATAACGCACTCTACATGCTGTATGTATGGTATATGTATGTATGCACTTTTTGGCTTTATGCTACATGCAGCCAAAAAGTTTACACATTGAATCTTATAGCACAAAATTGGAAAACGTGTTTAAAAATTGCCACTCACTGTGTAACAAACAATTTAACCATAGCTCGGTAGAAATCATTCCTAACATAATTTATCTGAGATTGAAACCCAAAGAGAGGCCCCATCGTGACTTTTCCAGTTTTTAGGACGTAAATTAAACTCTTGTTCTGAGATTAAACTGGAACTTTGACGTTAATATGAAGGAAAATAATGGTTCCTCGTTCGTACACTAGAGGCGCTTTGTTCTTTGCCCATTTAATAAACGCAGTAAATACTTCAAGTACGCTGTAAACAAAATACAGAAATCTCGTGGTAAAGCCTCTGGACCTTCTAACACTTAGATAAATCTTTTTGTTACAGATTACTGAAGTAGCAGCACTTCCATCATTCCTGTTTTCGGGAACTGCTGTGGTGGCTGCGTTGTTGTTAACATTCACGCCTGAAACGAAAACGTTGCCCATGTTCGACACCATCGCCCAAGTTGACTCCTATAAAGCATCTCAATTTAAAGAAAAGGATTGTGTTGAAACACCAGTCACTCCAGTTACTCCAGTAATACCGGTTACACCAGTTAGCCCCACCACTCAGTCGACGAAATTATAGAATTAAAAAGTATTAACGGTATAGGATGATTTCAAATAATACCTGCTACAAGAAAAGTGTGATATTCTAGCCTTAAAATCTATATATTAGGATTGACTTAAAAATAAATAATATTTAAACATATTTTTTGTTTAATTTTGTCTGCGTTTAACAATAGTTTGACAGACTAGAGGAGGCCCTACAAACATGGCAAACAATAAACGAAAGGTTTCAGAGCGATTGCGTTTCTTCGAGTTGTAGACCACTTATCACTTGCCACTTGTCATAGGAGCAGAGCTTATTAAATTCCAATTAACCCACAATCCCACAATCCACTCCTCAATCGGCCACAAGTTTGGTTCCATTACTTCCGGTCTCGGGATACTAAGAAAAAGGATTACAGAAGAATGATATAGCCTGTAGTACAGCTTGGCAAAAAACAGTAGAAAACCGGAAGTCGCCACTGTCTTCGCGCTACCAGCACTTTGAATGATTATATTTTATTTATTTTCACTTATTACGTTAGTTTTATGGCACAATAATAAATCTTACAAACCTGCGTCTTTGTTTACATCAAATATTTTAAAACGTTGTCAGCAAATAACTGACTGACTGACTGGCCTGTTGGTCTAGTGGTTAGTGACCCTAACCGCTATGCCGGAGGTCGTGGGTTCGATTCCCACTCAGGACAAATGTTTGTGTGATGAGCACGATCATTTGTTCTGTGTCTGGGTGTAATTTATCTATAATATGTATGTATTTAGAAATATATAAGTATGTTTATCAGTTGTCTAGTGTACCCATAACACAAGCTCTGCTTAGCTTGGGACTAGATGGCGTTGTGTGATAGTTGTGGAATATTATTATTATTATTATTAAATAAAAATATTAGTTCCGTTTCAAGACGTTCTGGCCAAGCTGTAATCATTAACATTAAAATATTAATAAAAACAAGGCTTGGACATGTCTGACTTTTGGCCATTTTTCAGGCTACAAAGTACTAAAGTCACAGTGTATCCGAATAAAATCAATTTAAATAAATTTTTCATCTTGCAACTCACAGAATAGCACGTCGATCTGACAATTTTGAATTGGCATAAAGGCCTCGAAGCCATGCCAAAAACATTAATAAAAAAAAAAAAAAGACAATTTTGACAGAAACATAACCTAAAATCTTCCGCTGTTCAGTGTTCAGCAGTATTGTGATCTTGCCAATTTACATTGTTTTTATCAATAAAACCTTATTCTTCCTTTATTTAAGTACTACTAGAAGTAGTGTTGGATTATAAATATGGAAGGATTTGAGATAAGGACATCGAATAGCAAGAAGGTAAGTGAAATTTCTCGCTGCGTCTCAAATGTGAAGTGCTGTTTTGTATATTAAACTTTGTTTTCTCAGGGTAAAGGGCTCTATGCTACAAAGAAGTTCGCCCAGGGTGATGTGATATTAGAAGAGGATCCTTTAGTTTCGTGCCAGTTTGCTTGGAATGCGGCTTACAGATATTTAGCATGTGACTATTGTATGAGGTATGTTTTCATCACTCGCTCTTTTGTACTATATTTTGAGGTCTCTATGACTTCAATACTTAACATAAATTATGTTAAACAGATTATTTATGATAGAATTTCCAGGGCAACCTCTTTCCTAATTGTTGTATTTGTTATGCAACACAACATCAACAGCACATCCACCTTACTCAATTAATTTTTAAATATTCCATAAATATCCCGTTACTACTGCCAATGTGATTAAAAATATTTAGCAAAAAATTCAATAAATATATTTTTCAGGCCATTAGAAACCCCAGAACAAAACGTAAGGCGCCTATCATGCAAACCAGATATAGTTCTTCCACATTCAGATATATTTGAGATAAACATCGACAGTATAACAAACTGTGATCAATGCGGCGCTCTGTACTGCTCGGAGGGATGTAGGCAGAATGCCTATGTGAAGTATCACAGGGTGTTGTGTCATGATTCTAGTGATGCACAACATCCTATTGTTGTTCTATTGGAGACTTGGAAGTAAGTATTCACATAAACCTATTAACTTAATTTCCATCATAAATTGATTATTCAGAATTTAATTTTTACTGTTTCTGTCAGCCTGTGTCATCTCTCTGCTGTAGTCTGATGTAGGGGAGGTCTTTACCCCACAGTGGAACATTAAAAGCCAGAAAAAAAAAGTAAATTATATTCCGTTGTATCTAATATATAAAATTCTCGTGTCACAGTTTTCGTTGCCATACTCCTCCGAAACGGCTTGACCGATTTTGATGATTTTTTTTGTGCTTATCCGGTATCTATGAGAATCGGCCAACATCTATTTTTCATCCCCCTAAATGTTAGGGGTAGTCCACCCCAAATTTTTTTATTTTTTAGACAAAATTTTTAATTTCTATTTTTTATGGCAAAACAACGTTTGGCGAGTCAGCTAGTATCTTTATAAATGTTTTTGTTAAGAGTTAATTTGTAAATGCAACCCTAAGCTAAAATGAACAATAGAACATCTATTCCAAAGATTATTTCCTGTAAAAAAGTCTGTAAATACTATTCACATCAATACTATTTATAAGTCTGTAAATTGCAAGGGAATGATTCTTTTAGAGTTAAAAAGTGTATTTTTACCTACATACATAACACAATTTTCAGTAACTTATAGTAATTATTCAATCCTTTTTCCAGACAAATGCACTACCCACCAGAAACAACAAGCATAATGCTCCTCGTAAGAATACTAGCATACATCCAACAGAGTTCCGACCCATCGGCAGCCGTAGCTAAAGTGAAGCAGTTCTGTCATCGCACAGAGAATGAAGATGCTGAGTTAGTACACAAGTTACTGGGAGAACAGTTCACACATCAGATGAATACATTGAGAGAGATGACCTCGCATGTTGTTAGCGGAGATGAAGTACAGGAGGTAAGAACCTTACTACTATGAGTAGATCAATAGGGTTAAAACGGGACCTGCTCTGTATTTGTCTCTCTGTTGGTCTGTGACTAGGCTGAATATGACAGTTAGAAAGTTGAAGTTTTCTTAGATGGTGTTCTTCTTTTGGCGCTATAACAATAAATGCTAGATATTTAAGATTAATATAATAAATATTTAAGGGGGCTCCCGCACAACAAACCGGAATTTTTGGCCATTTTCATATATGTATAATATATGGAACACTTGGTGAGCGAGCCCAACTCGCACTTGGCCTGTTTTTTTTTTCAATTTCGAAGTTTAAACTCCCATGTTTGCATTCATTGACAATTTATTTAATTTATTTTCCTCCTTTTTTTGCATAGTACACACAACTTTTGTCTCTGTTTGGAATACCAAAATATGAAAAACTGGTTCTGACTAATTCAAATATTTTTAGTCAATTCAAATGTTTGCTGTGAGGCGGAAATCCATTGTGCACATAATTATAAAGGTCTCTTTGCCATTCATTGAATAGATAACTATCAGAGACCAAACTTTATACAGTTCGCAGTCATTCTGGTGTCCATTAACCTTTTGACCGCCACAGTCATGTATAGATGACAAGCCAAAAAGTGCCCAGCACGCCACTGTCACGACTACATGACAGACTTTTAAACACAAATAAATCTTATTATACAACATTAATTTTTTTGTTTCTTTTGCTAATTATGTTCCTTGACTCATTCTTATTTATATTAATAAACCTCCTTTCTTTATATTTCATCTATATTTACATAAGATGACAAAAACTTAAACCAATTCTAAAGTTCGAAAAACATAGTTCCGTCCACGCCACAGTCACGATAGGATGACAAGTAGTGATGTAGCTAACATGCAATGTAACAAGAATATCGACCTGACCGGTAACCTACGTTACAGTTAATTTCTTTAAGTTATTCTACAAAATTTAAATACAAATGTTGATATTGAAGCTTTATAATTGAGAAATCATGAAAGTTTTTAATATCGAGCCATTTATCTGCTCATAAAATGTCGGTGTCAGTTGATAATCGATAAATCATAATGACCATAATGCCCATCCCCATCACGCTGTCAAATTGTCTGTGCCTGGACCGCCACTGTCATCTATACGTGACAATCCCCTGACGTCATAAGCGGAAAGTATTTAAATAGAGGTGCACCTTTATTATTAAATTTTAATGATAACAATACGTGAAAATAATACGAGTACCTACTGAGGAGTTAATAAATATATTACAAGGAGTCGACAATGACACTTACATCATGGAAGAAAGTGCGGATTTGAAAAAGATTTTGAAGTAAATTTAACTTACGTACATACAAACTTAAAATACTAAAAAAAATATTACGTAAATTATGTATTGTCTTTGTTTATACCAAATATTAATGAATAAGGTGCCAAATGGAGCTATGATTTAAAGTGAAATTACAAATTTTATAAACAAATAATATGTTTAAAAAGTTTTATTAGACCTATTAGGCATACCTGCATTATATTTTTATTATTATTTCATCTATATTTTACTACAAGTGACTAATTGTATCGCAGTATTACAAATGTTATGTTCTAGCTACAAACTTAATGAAAAGACTAATTTTTCGTTTATTTTAATTTCTATCCCCTTCGTTTCCTCTTTTCTTAAACTGCTATAATGTTATATGATATTTGGAATTAAAAAATATGAATAGCAATTTTTTTTTCGATTTGTTTATTTTATTACTATTTAGCCTAAAAAGGCTAATATGCGAGATTTTTCTCAAAATGTAATTTACCTTTTTTGTTTGGCACTGTTTTTATTGAGTCATTACTATATTATTACTTATCCAAAACCCACTGCTATTATACTACAAATATTTTACAGAAAACCGCATAAATTTAAATTGGACAAACCGTAGTGAAAATAAAGGTTTGCCCACATAAACTACAAACAAACAACCTCTCACCTCAAACGTATACTACTACTCCGTTCCGTCGTGATTATAAATACGAAACCAGAAAAATCGATATTATTAATAAATAACGGTTGCACACCTCTAGTCCGGAGACGAGCAAGTTTAAAAAATCGGTGTCAGCAACGCCACAGTCATCATAGGATGACAAAAAAGTACTTCATGATTGAACATAGTGCTGTGATGGTATTATGTTGATTATATCGACTGTTGGTTTTAATTGTGGATTTAAATGATAAAGTGCGCCGAAATTTTGACACAGATCATTATAGAAGGACACAGTGGGATAAAATAAAACTCCTGTATATTATATTTATGGTACTTTACCTTTTGTTTAAAAAAAACATGTCGTTTAAAGATGAATAGTCAGTTTTATCGATATCATTCCGAACTCACTACTGTTTTGTAGGTATTTAAGTATGAATTCTTAGCTTGGCGCTGAGGGCACGTCGTGGTTTTTTTGACGTGGCGGTCAAAAGGTTAAGTGAGGTGATTTCCTCTTAACATTGAATAATGCACTTTATGATTAGTGTCCAAAAGTATAAAGAGCAACTCAACTCTGGTTTCTGAGGAGGCATTAAACCTCTGGCTACTAAAACATGCTAAAAGTATGCTTACTTGCATTTTCATGTATGAGACTACTTCGTTTCTTTACTGTCTTTTCAATTCATCAATTTCAATATCGATATTACTTGTCAATTTTAGGTTTTAAGCTCAATTGGTTACTGTACATGAAGAATAGCACTCACTATGTTATTTTACTTGTTGTATATTAAACATTCGGAAAAACTAGACTGTTCAATTATTTATTATTGCTTGTTTGCATTAGCACCACAGACTATTTGCAAATTAGTGTTTGACATTATTTAAATCATCGTTCCATTCTCTATTTTTTTTTTACATCCATGCCGGTTTTTTACATTTTTACTATGACACATCATTATTTGCACTATGGAGTGATGAAATACCAGTAATACTAACTAAATATAGTACACGATTTTATTCCCCAATGGGATAGACAGAAGAGTAATATCGCACATCGGCGTTTGGAAAGAAATAATCAGCTAGTTCCGGCCGTTTGTTGTCCGGCCGTTTGTTGTCTGTTTGTCATTCATTGAGGTTGCTTCGTGCTGCAGAAATCAGACCAGAATCTGTATAATACAGTAGTACAATATTCATTGGTGGTCATCAATCATCACCCTATAATGTTCCCACTGCTGGGACACAGGCCTCCTCTCTGTGAGAGGGAGTGGGCCATAACACACCACGCCGACCCATTGCGGGTTGGTAAATGATGGTTCTAGAACATGCCGGTTTCCTGCACGATGTTTTCAGTGGTGATGAAATAAATTACACAAAGGAATGCGCCTGGCTGGGTTCGAACCCACGACTTACAACTCGTAAGTCGGAGCCGATACCAATGGGCCACCACTGCTCCTGGTGGTAATAATAACTTGTACCAATAATTCTTTTTCAGTTCTTAACTCCGGAAGGTTTCTGCACACTAATGGCGTTGGTCGGCACAAATGGTCAAGGCATTGGCACCAGTCCACTCGCTATGTGGGTGAACTCTGTGTTGGAAGTCACCATGTCTGATGATGAGAAGCAACAGCTGGATCTGTTCATTGATAAACTTTATCAGTATGTGGAAGAAGGTATGTTTTATTCAAATTAATGCTGAAAGATAATAATTGAGTTATTTGTTTGATCTGCAATGAAGTAATTGGTGATTGGACGATACGTATTTTTGATGGATGAGTGAATTGGGTTTAGGTAAGTATACCCAGAAAGACTAGGTATTATCGCTCAATAATAATGGTCGCGGGTCACTGTAACCATGGAATGTATAGGGTAATTGGAGGAACAAAGCAGATTTTAGTCAGTACGACTTTAACAGTCTTTATATACAGATTGAAGAAGATTTTTTTTCTCTAGCAATAAAAACACATTTGGCTTGGAATTAATTTGTGACCTTAGATTAAAAATGTTCAGATTCCGTGTTTGAAACAAAACGAGACGTTTTATAGCGGCCATACACCATACTGCCTATCGTACAATCGGCATGACGATCGATTTGATCAAATTGGCAGTTCGTCCATATACACCATACACCATACTGCCTATCGTACAATCGGCATGACGATCGATTTGATCAAATTGGCAGTTCGTCCATATACACCATACACCATACTGCCTATCGTCCAATCGGCATGACGATCGATTTGATCAAACTTCAAATCGGCAGCAGTGATGCCAGCTTAGCAACTTTATAGCTAGATCTAGCTATTATTCGGTGACCGACAGCTACAATTTTATAAAACTTGTGGCTTAACTTTTTAGCTTACTTTTTACCGACTTGTTTTTTTACCGATTTATCCCACTAGTGGGAATCAGTTGGTAATACAAGTGAAGGTCGGAAAACATTTGTTTATCGTTAAGCAAATGTTTCCGACCTTCAAGCGATTTTCGACTTTATTGACATTTATGCAAACACCGGATTTTAATGAAGGAGCAATGTTAGCTAACGAGAATGTGAGAAAAAACAAACTAAATTTTGAATGTCAATAAAGTCGAAAATCGCTTGAACCTGTTTTTTTAACTTGCACGATAGCAAGTTAAAAAAAGGTTCAGGCGATTTTCGACTCTCCATTCCACTCCACTCCACTCCACTCCACTCCGCTCCGCTCCACTCCACTCCACCCCACTCCACTCCACTCCACTCCACTCCACTCCACTCCACTCCACTCCATTACAGTCCAGTCCATTCCATTCCATGGTAATACACACATTACCCTCCTTTGCGTCGCGCAGTCTGTAAAAAGTGTCGTTACAATTTTTTCCGCCTAGCCCCCTTTCGCAACGCGCCATAAGGAACTTCGTTCCAAAAAAATATACGTTTCGAATTGAGAACCTCCTCCTTTTTTTACGTCGGTTAAAAAGTAGCTACCGAATATTAGCTAGATCTAGCTATAAAGTTGCTAAGTTGGTATCACTACTGCCGATTTGAAGTTTGATCATTCCGATTTGATCAAATCGATTTGATCAAATTGGCATGATCAAATCGGCATGATCAAATCGGCATGATCAATCCTATTGTCATGCCAATTTGATGGATTCCACGCCCACACACGGTCAAATCTAACTGATCAAATCGGCAGCGTCATGCCGATTGTACGATACGCAGTATGGTGTATGGCCGCTATTAAGTGAAGCCACTTTTTTATAAATTTGTGAGTGAGCGCCACGCACACGTTTAAATGTTTTCCTTGGAGATGCTCACTTGTTTTACGTAGGAATCGACCGACGCGGGAATTTTTTTCCCCGTGTTTTTGGCTTTAATTCTCAGTGGCCAAATATCAATCTGTTAGTGACATAATATTTGTGTATCACATCACCGTTTCAGCTGATTTTTATCCACAGATTTTTCAAACATGTCTATCGTTCCTCTTTCAGAATCCGGCTCATTCCTTAACACAGAAGGTTCAGGCCTATTTCAGTTGCAAAGCTCTTGCAACCACAGTTGCGCACCCAACGCGGAATCAACCTTCCCTTACGGCAACCATAGAGTGCAGCTAAAGGCATTGAAACCTATCATGCCGGGAGACGAGATCTGCATCAGTTATTTGGATGAATGCACCCTGCAAAGGTCGAGGCATTCGCGGCAGAAAGTGAGTTTGTTTTGTACATACATTAACATATCTAATGCATGGCGAGTAATTAATGGGTGACTCGCCGTCCGATCGTGAACCATGCCCGGGTCGACGGCGCGTCGTGTTCCACGCGCGCCTTAAAGAGCTGTCAGCAAAATGACGGGGCCTCCCTTAGAGGGCCCAAGCCTGCCGGGGTCGCGGGACTGTCTCATCAGGTAACCGTGTGTAAAGGGCTATTGTAGGATCACCATGGCTTTTAGTCCGTTTAAGTACGACAGTCCCTCCCGTCCCGCCCTGGGTGGGAGGACTCACTTGATATTACCACAAAAAAAAACCATATCTAATGCATAATTATCTCATGGAAGTACGCAGAATCTTCAGAACGCAATTTGCTACGATCCTTATGTACTCTTTTCGCTCCGTTCACATTCATACATCTAGTCATACAAGTACGCCGTTTGCGAGAACTACACAAGTCAGTTTTAACTCGAACATAATAATTTAAAAAAGGGACTTTTTTAATATTTTTTACGGGTTCCTTAAACTCAAAAATTAGCAACACATTCAGCTATTCATTTTATATTATAGAAGAAGATAGACGAGTCCATAATTTACTACATATATTAAAATCATCTCATAAAAATGATTTTCAATTTCCATCGTAATTTTTTCTCTATCTCTTCACAGGAGTTGGCCCAAAACTACCTATTTGTATGCTGGTGCGAGCGCTGTAGCTCTGAGTCCTCACAACCAGATTGTACCAGCGAAGAGGAAATGAGCGATGAAGACGTCGATGCGGATGACTGATGTTCCAACCTTCTGGCTTTCTGCCTCCTCGGCTTATGATGCAAGAGGAGCAGAGAGTACAGGAAAGGTAAAAGACTCCTTGCAGAAAATCGGTTCCTTTGTCTATTATTTTTGACAGTTCTTTTTTTTATTTTTTCGTTCGGTAAGGATGTTTTGTTTTTGTATATTGATTTGATTTTGGAACGTGTTGATGAATGACATTTGAAGTGTTTAGTGACATTATAATTATCAGAGTGTGACTGAGATAACACGAAAGTACCTCTTTGGTGTTTTTAGGCTAAGTGCGAATCTACTTGTGTAGAAATTAATAATAAGTGATAAAAATCTCAGTTTACCAATTGCTATACCTACATTATTGTCATAACTAGCAATACTTTATTCGCTTAACTTATTTTTGTTGAATAAGATGTTAAGGCTGCATTTAATTAAATGAAACGGTATGTCATTTGTTTGTGTGAATTTTACTCCTTGTGTTTATTCAGGTTAGATTCACAAAAACGTACAGTTTGTGTAGTCAATAAAGTAGAGAAGTTTATTTTAACAGATGTTTAATGTACAGTTGTGTTTATTATGTGATGAAGTAAAATACAAAATGCGGTCAAAATTGAACGTAAATATGTGCACAGTAAGTTGTTCTTTGTTTGACTTTCCTGTTGGATTCTGAATCATTCAATAAACTACTTAATAAAACATAAATATTAATGTTATATTTATAAAATATTTCTATTCCAAGTTTATATAGATTTTAATAGTAAAATCTTATACGTATTTAAAATATAGGGATATAATAAAATATACTTCCAATACGTGTGATTGTTAGATTAAAGTTAGCACAATTTAGTACATTGCACGTTACATTTGTAGAATTTCACAAGCGCACGGTGAGTCACTGTAATTTAAACCTTATGTCAATGAAATAAAGATTACATAATCATATAAGTAGGTACGATTCGAAACGGCACTAATAAAGTATACTTCTATGGGAAAGAAAAATATTTAGAAAACATTATAAGATTGTATTATGTATAGCAATAAGAATGTGGCAAAAATCATAGCATAAAATGTCTGTATTAATCGAAATCTAAGTCAGTGTTGTTGGCATAGAGTTGAAAATTAAATCTCGCTGTAGAGTTTTTGGTTCCTGATGTATCATAGTGGAGTATTATATCAGGGATGTAATACATCTGTCAGTGCTGAATGAGCTTATCTCTCTTTAAAAATAATTATAACATGTTTTAAAAATTCATTCTACCATCAAACAATTCATCATTCAAGTTCAGTAAATTTTACTGACTGTTTTTGCCGTAAAAATTTAAAAAAGCATCGAATGAATATTAAATAATAAAACAATAATACCTTATAATTTGGTTAATTTTGCACTGATAGTTTTGAAAATGGGCCAAAAAGAGGAATTGGAACGAGCAATCGAATTATGTGTAATTACGAGGTCTAAGTATCGGCCTAAAAGTAAATAATATAAGGTATGTCGTAGTTCAATATATTGTATTCTTATGTCAAATTATTGCAACGATGCACAATTTAATTAGGCAAAATTTTGGTAGCTTTATGTAGTATGGCAATACGAATTGGTAGTGTAATTAATATGAGATAGTATGAAAATCACTAGATGTTGGCAACACTAAGTGGCAAAATAGATGATTGCACAAATTACTTTGGATTCTAGAAAATTCGATGGAATCAGCGCTTACGCCCGTTGACGACTGGTATAAGCGGTGCACGGCGCGATGGGTAGCGTGGTGGAGCTTTGCATGCATTCCACGCACATTCGACGTTTTTTTAATCCCTGTCAAATATATTAGAAAAAATAATTATGTGCACTATTTTGTGGAGATAAGAGTGAGTTTGGTATGTTAAGTTTTAGATTGGCGCCTAGATGAGATGCGACTTTGCGCAAATATGAATTGACCCTTACTGAGCTAATTGCACTTGTACGGTCTTCAACTGTACATACTTTTTGATGACACTGCGGTCGGCACGAGCGCGCGTCACGTTTACCTAATTATAAGTACATTGTTGCTACACACACGGTTCAGTGTGCATTTGTCATTCATAACATAAACTACTTAAGAGAAAGGAATCGTCAATATCGATAAACTTGTGTATTACTATCAAATATAACTTCTGTGACAACTGCGTGTTCTCTTCTCTTCACACTCAACCAACTAACTACAATCTGCAAGTGTACGAACCGTACAGCACTGCTATACTTGCGCCCAAGCGCTCTTAATTTTTATTCCAGAAAAAATACCCTTTTGAGCAAACTGTCATTTGGGTGGAAGGACTCATTTCATGATTTTACCAAGCTAAAAAAAAACTGGATATTTACTGTGTTTTATTCGTGATCATGGCTTAAACTGGCAACAATGCAGTAATATCGGAAACTCAAAACATAATACACATAGCAAATATACCGTTCCGAGGACTAATAGAAAAATTATTGACCATGTAGTTTATAAAAACTTTGTAATGCACACATCATCGCATTTATAAATTGACATTTATTTTACAATAAGTAATTATAAACTGAAATTAATGTTATGAATTAATCGGGCTAATTAAGTTAGGTGTTATAATATCAGGGTACTAAATTGTGCCAAATACACATAGAGTAGATTGTTCTGGAATAGAATTAGATTTTAAGCTGAACTACAGATGGCAAGCGATTACAGCGCGCTTCTTAAAGAATCTATACAATTCTGGGCCAGCTTAATTTAGATTATCAACACGTAAAAAGTCATCATCATTTATCAAGCAGTATTGATCAATTTGGGATTGTTAAATGCTTGTCATCTGCTAATTTCAATACATACATTCACAATATTTGGAATAGGTTGTAAATACATGCAGTTTGTTTTGAGCTCATTTTGTAAAAAAAGTTAAAATATGTATTGATTTCACGAATCCCAGATTTTATTGTAAATGTTGCTTTTATATGGAGAATGTTATCCAGCTTATATTTTTAAAATAAACTATTTGTCCATATTTAATTGTATTTTTTATTTACAACATAAAACATGTTTTCCGTGGGTCATCATGGTTACTAAAAAAACAAAAGAAAGAGATTAGAATTGTCTAAAGTCGTGTTCAGACTGGACGTGATTCGAATAAATACGCGAGTCGGGAATTTATTAGTAGGGTTCCCGGTCTAGACATATACTCGTCAAAACAAAATAAGGGCCACTTTTTAAATTGCACTTTAAACAAGTATTGCTCTTATTCTGGGTACATAATAAATACTAAATATCTTGTTATGGTTTCTTTCAAGTATTAATATTGTTTCTACTGCATAATTGGAAATTCATAACTTTTTTTTAATTAGATATTTGAGATTACTTACAATTTACGGTATGGTGTTTTTTAATTTTCAAACTTCTAACGGGGTTTTCTTCGACTAATACAGCAAGCAGGCTATAATGATCTGTCAATCTCATAATATCATGTATTCGGAGACATATGGACGCAAAAACAGCCACTTGGGGTGTCACCTTAATCCAGGGGGCCCGTAGCCAGAAGAGGTAGGTTTAATGGTGGAATAATCCCAACGAGTGGTTTAAAATGCTTGAAACTGGTCTTAAAAGACGGGTAATATCACCAGACGCCATGATCAAGGAAGAAAGTAAGTAAGTAAAGCCCAAGAAGACCATTAAGTTTGTTTAACCGCGCAAATAGAGCGAAAATCTACTGCGCGGACCGTACAAACTCCATTGCATAGAGAGAGATACTTTTCATTCAATTTGGTTTATTTTAACGATTTATTGGAATACATATTTAATTTTTGTGTATTTCCATCTAAAACCATTAATATTAATCAGATTCAGTCATTGTAACTAGTAATATTTAAACATTATTTAATAAATCGATAAAAACCGGGTGGCCCTTGTTTTGAGTAGTATACTTTGAAATAAAATTGGCTTTCACACAAAATATCAAATGTGTATGTCTATGAAAGCAGATATTTAGCATTGCTCAATGCTCAAGTGTGATGATGAAATTACTTGGGTTATTGTGAGTATGATTAGTCTCATCAATATAATTTAATTCCTCACAGTTCCTACCTCACAGTTTTAACTAATCTCAATCATTAATGAAAAACTAAATTATGTATTCAGTTTAGAAAAGTTAAAAAGTCTAGAGATATAAAAATACAAAGAAATTTTCGATTTTGTGCTAATTTGATGAGGACTTTTTTGACACTGATTGTGCAAGTCAGACCGGGCAGAACAACACCACCGTATGCTCCACCGTGTCCTTCGGACGGTCCACTAATGGCGACACACGGGCGCATCATCTCGCTGAAGCCGAGACAAGATCCTACCGAAACAACCGTGTTCGGTGAGGATCTGCGTCAGGCGGAAGGTGGGGAGGACGTCGTGGAATAATGTATACCTGGTATTACAACGGCTTAAAACCAGGCTTATTCCGGCGAGTGAGAGTGACAGAGCTATACAAGTCGTCTAGCGCCGTCTCGTTCACTCACAGGAATAAGCCTGGTTTTAAGACGTTGTAATACCCCCCCAGGTGTTTTTTAGTTAGCACGGACTGTGCACAAGGCTTTACACACACGGCGCATAGCCCACAATAATCAGTTATTTTTTGAAACATTACGTAAATCCGTAGGCAATGTTACAATATCAATTTTCGACGATTCTCAGAACTTTTATTTGCGTAAACCTATAGATATTAAATACCAGTATAAATAAGGTATGTACATATCTGAATTGATTATTATAGTATATTAAGAAACATCTTTATTCGTAAGTCTTGATTAATTAAATGGTTGAGAACTGTCTTTAATTATCCCTGAGTCCTTGTTGGGTCACTTGAGTGAAGTAAGTGCTGTTAATTATTATTTATTGAGAGGCAAACAAATCGTTTGTTGTGGGATCCTTAATTGACTGAATTATTCTGGCTAGTTTGAGAGATGTTTGTGATGAGTCTGGATAGTGAACGAGGCTTACCTAGTTGGTTGTTTGGTTCATGATTCTTGAGGTACGAGTTCGTAGCCAATTGCAAACAGTTGCTGCTCTTCAGCAACAACGAAGTGCCCTCTATCTAAATGTACCTACAGGGTGAATTATTAAAACATATGTTTGCCGCTAACAAGGATCAAATTCTGGGAAGTAATGATATATTACTTGCCAGAATTTGATCCTTACTATTAGCAACACTATCGAATGGTGTAACAATACAGGCTGTGATTTTTTTTCGAAAATCAGCTGTATCGATTCCTGGCCAGGATTATTGATTTTTTAAAATCCAATGATGCAGTTTTAGTTTTCGTCTAAATCGGTCTCGAGTTTCCTTTCAACGTTTTTCGATTTTCCTCATAGTTTCGGATATAGCCATCCACCCACGCCCAGTTGAAAAATTCACCCTGTATAGCTTTCGTTGTGCACCGCAATTCTGAAAAAATAAATAAAATGGCGGGTGGCCGACAAGGCCTTAAACTTCAAACACTTTTTAAATAAAGAAATTTCAATGTGACCTTTCATTCTTTTAGTCAGATTTACAGATACGTGGGCGGATATTGTAAAACAATTTGTATATTTCAAAGGTTAAAGTTCCAAATAGGGTTAAAATATATCCAGTAAATATTTATTAAAGATACCGGGTTTAATATAAGCCTAAATAAATTGAAACATTTTTAGGAGCATGTTTGTTTAGGTATATCAAATACTTAGGTGGTTACATAAAAGCACTCTGTGGTAGGTATCTATTTCATAATTTTGCGTGCCCGGCAGGGTCCATATTTGATCTTTTGATTGTTTTTTTTTTACCATATTTGTATCACTATGGAATGCAATTAAGAATTGAGTATTCATAGGTAAAATTGGAGCAGAGCAAGAAGGCGATTCCATTGAGAAGAGGCGTAAGACAGGGGGACGTTATCTCCCCGAAACTGTTTACTGCCGCAATGGAAGACGCCTTCAAACTCCTGGAATGGCAAGGACTTGGCATCAACATCAACGGCGAATACATCACTCACCTTCGGTTTGCCGACGACATCGTAGTCATGGCAAAGTCGATGGAGGAACTCAGCATGATGCTCGATGGCCTCGACCGAGTTTCACAACGGGTGGGCTTGAAAATGAACATGGACAAGACAAAAATTATGTCAAATCCCAATGTTGTGCCCACCCCAGTCTCTGTTGGAAACTCGGTACTCGAAGTTGTTGATTCATATGTCTATTTAGGACAAGTAGTCCAATTAGGTAGGTCCAACTTCGAGAAAGAGGTCAACTGCCGAATCCAACTCGGTTGGGCAGCGTTCGGGAAGCTACGCAATGTCTTTTCGTCCGACATACCTCAGTGCCTCAAGACGAAAGTCTTCAACCAATGTGTGTTACCAGTGATGACATACGGCACCGAAACGTGGTCTTTCACTATCGGCCTCATCTCAAAGCTCAAAGTCGCTCAACGAGCTATGGAGAGGGCTATGCTCGGTGTTTCTCTATGTGATCGAATCCGAAATGAGGAGATCCGTAGACGAACTAAAGTCACCGATATAGCCCACCGGATTAGCAAGCTGAAGTGGCAATGGGCAGGCCATATTGCTCGCAGAGCAGATGGCCGATGGGGTCGAAAAGTGCTAGAGTGGAGACCGCGGACTAGCAAGCGTAGCGTAGGACGTCCACCAACGAGGTGGATAGACGACCTTATAAAGGTCGCCGGAAGACGCTGGATGCAGGTCGCTTCCAACCGGTATATGTGGAGATCTAAAGGGGAGGCCTATGTTCAGCAGTGGACGTCCTATGGCTGAGATGATGATGATGATGAGGTAAAATTGGCATTTACGAAAAAGATACACTGGAAATGCCCATCGCTCTCACAATTTAAATGGAGTTTTTTGCTTAGTTGTTTAGGAAATTGTATAATACAGCATTCCAAACGAATGGGAGTTATTCAAATAAAATTTTACTGCGAAAACACAACAAGTATTCCCCTTCAAACTTGACCCAGCAGAATGACACGGAAAGGCCAGAACACCGCCACTGTTTTATGATGTTGAATATTAAAATGGCGATACACAAAAAATAGCGTTGAATACAAGACAAAGTCTTCCCGAGAGAGCATAGTGCAGCCTAAGCCCGGCTCAGTGCAAACATTCATTCGTGCCCACCCCACTTCAAACGGCGTCTATCCTTAAAAGGGAGGAGAAAATTATCTCGTGAATAAATTATATTTTCCCCCCTTTATGAAGACAGTTGAAGTGCATTTTCGTTCATGTTTTTTTTTCTCGTCTAACTTAGATCAAAGGCATTGCAGGAATTCCGGCTTGAGCCCGTGACCCCGCAAAAATAATATGAATAAAGAATTTAATGTGACTTGATGTCTTGGGATAATAACGTTAAAGTGCTTTAGAATGTTTCCCGAGCGAATTGTTTGTTTTCCCAATTCAGTTTGTCTGTCGAATTCTGACCTTTGGCGTTGTTTAGCGTGTAGAGGTGTCGGCACTCGGCGAAGGAACAGAGCCACGTGATTCTGTCATTGTGATGATTGATATGGCAACATTTATACGTTTTATTTTTGGCATTTTTCTGACTGGTAATGTATTTTTGTAGAAAACTAGTGATTGCGTTCATTACTTTCATTTTCCGTTTTGCTTTGCAAAAGAGGAGCTGGTAAAGATCAAAGGCATAATCAAAGGGGAAAGATCACATAAACAGGTATCATCTATCGTGCCTCGTGTAGGTGTAATTCATTTAAATTAATTGCCGATTGTAAACTTTCGGCACTTATGGCTTAATACGAGATTTTATAATGCATCATTGCGTCGCTCTCTTTCATCTCATAAAACCATGACGCACGTGCCGTAAAAGGATTAGGTACCCGACAATAGATATCCTTCTACTTGCTAGTTCCTTTAATTTCGGAACCAGCGTTCCGTTTGATTCAATTTATAACTGGGCAGCCGTTGCTAATCGGCCGAGCGAAATTCCTGTAGCCAGGGCAACTGTGCAGAGTCCCAACGCTTTGATTTATGTCAGTCCCTTTGCCCTCGCGAAAACTGAATACGATTATACTGCAAAAAGGACAAATCGTTAATGTGGTTCTCAAAAGCGGTCGCGGGGACGACATCGCTTCACTAGAATGTACTAATAATGGCGACCAGATATGGAACGGTTTAGAGGAGGGCTAGATTTAAATTAAAATCATCCCTTTACTTTGAAGAATCGGCCGGGAGGGTATTTAATTGTGATCCGTTCGGAATATTGGTGTTTTCGTGAGTGGGTTGAGTATAATTGGCGAATTTTATAATCAGATGCCTTTTGTCGTCTGTTATTGAGTTACTCGAGCGTCCCTTCGTGGAATTGCTTAGAGTAATGAAAAATTTGGTGATAATGCGGTTTCGTAATTTTGTGCTCGGGATTGTAATTTGTGGGTTGTGCTCTTTGACGTAATTGGAATCCTTGGTTGCTATTGTTTAGTTTTGATGTTTAATTTTGCACAGTTATCTATTCTGAAATGACCTAGAGTCAAAAGTAGAATATCTAATCACTAATGTACACAGAAATTGTTTTATTCTAATAATACCTACTTCTGCCTATATTGTTCGAGTTATTTTGTTTACCTTCACCTTACAAGACGCAAAACATTTTCAATAATAAGTATAAAGAATCTTTCATAATTAATACCTACCTACTCCTAACAACTCCTCTTTCAAAAGACGAAATTAACCGAATCAAATCATTTTAAACCTTTCTGCCTCAAGAACCATCAGATATCATTTAGGCAGGCATTCATGATTGTAATGTATTTACTGGGATAGATTTTCCCAATGTAAAGGCCTGCTCACACAAGAGCTCTTCAAATACTGGATCGATTGGTCGAGCCTATTGAGGGACCTATGTACCTAGACTAGACTCCAGGCTCGTGTTTACATCGGGATAATAGATATTCGATGGAGATTATACCAACTTGTATTAGTGTCCTTGTTGGCATTGCTTAGTGTTCGATCGTGTTATTTGAGCCACAAACTAGTAGAATTATAAACGTGTTGCTGTGAGATGGATTTTAGTTGAATTGGTTCACAAGTGGAAAGTTACTACTACAGATAAATAGAATAAATGGCACTTAACTTTGGGTGATGGCGATCGACCATGTAGTCCCAGAACTCCCAAAGACAATAAACATCCTACTTTACTTGTTCGCACTCATTCTAACGACTAGAATGAAATAAAACAAGAAGGAAATAAAAACGAATTCCCTCATAATACTGTTTACGATTTCAAGCAAACTCACATTCGACAATTTCCTTTTTCCAAAACTAATTAAACAAACCAAAACCTCTGCAGTAATTGTAGAGAACCACGTAAGTAGAAGAAACTTCACGGAGTTTGAAGCTAGTAAATTGAAAACCACAGCGGGGCCGCATAGACCCCGCATCGCTTTGAGGGAATAAAAACACGAACCAAATGAAAATAGGTTAAGAGCGCCCTCGGGGCAAGAGGCCCCTGATATAGGTTTTTGTATCAACGAGGCAACTCTGCTCCCTAATAAAAATTTAGCAACGCACTCAATTGAAACTATTTGGCCAGTCACGTATAGATTGTTCCAATTTTTTACGTGATTGTGTCCATGAATTTTCGTTTAACTAAAGGTTGAAGTTGAGCATGCAGATTGAAAGGTTATATTACGAAAATGAGCTTTATTTACACGCAATACTCACGTTTTAATATTACACCAGAACTATCCCCTCTTTTTAGGGTTCCGTAGCCAAATGGCAAAAACGGAATTCTTATAGATTCGTCATGTCTGTCTGTCCGTCCGTATGTCACAGCCACTTTTTTTCGAAAGTATAAGAGCTATGCTGTTGAAACTTGGTAAGTAGGTGTATTATGTGAACCGCATTAGGATTTTCACACAAAAATAAACACAAAACAAATTTTGCGGGTTCCCCTCATACTTAGAATTGAAAGTCAAATTTTTTTTTCACCATACGTGTGGGGTATAGTATGGATAGGTCTTTCAAAATGATATTGAGGTTACTAATATATTTTTTTCAAAACTGAACAGTTTGCGCGAAAGACACTTCCAAAGTCGTAAAATGTGCCCCCCCCCCTCTGTAACTTCTAAAATAAGAGAATGATAAATCTGAAAAAAAATATAATGTAGACCTCAACAAAAACTTCCAACGAAAATTGGTTTGGATGAGATATAGTTAGCAGTTTTTGAGATATAGTACATTTTCAAAAACCGCAAATATAACTTTGCCGTTCATACAAACACTATAAAAAACAAAGTTATTTTTATTTTTTGTGTATATTACTTACTAATCTCATTATAATTATATCCCTAATCTATGCTTGCTACTACGGAACCCTTCATGGGTGAGTCCAACTCTCACTTGGCTGGTTTTTAAACTCGAGCAGTTACAAGGGTATTAAAAAAAGGAAAGTTCCATCGCGATGGTTCTAGACATGCCGTTGGTAATGTCCCTGAAGACGTAAAAGAGCATCCAGTCGCCTTTGACAAAGAGAAAAGGAAAAATAAGACCCCGTTTGAGTAGTAAAAGTAATAAACAAGTCGCGACCTTATTGAAAAGGCTATGTATGCAGGTTTCAATAGGCTTTGTGTAATGCACAGTTGAGCTTATATACCTAGGAGGGGAGGCTTTGATGCTTTAGTTTTCCTCAAAACATACACATATAGGTAGAAAGACAAACATTATTTCTTTCCTTTAGCAGTTAGCTTATTGCATTGTGGCTTGTTTATTAAATACTAAACAAATGTAGGAATGTAGTTAGTGCGAAGTCAATTCCCGAATATTGCATTCGGGAATTGACTTGGTTAGAACATAATCATCTAACATCGTTTTATACAATGGTACATACCTATTTCTAAATTTTGTAAATGAGCTTATTAACAAAATTAATGCATTAAATCTTTATCTGTAAGTTAAATTGTAATTAGATCAAAGTAGGATATATCTAGGATAGTTATATAACTCTAGGTAGTACACAAAATTCATCACAAATCCTTCTAAATCCGTTTCTGCCTCCGTCTGTCCAAACAATCTATCTGCTTAGAACCGACACGTATGCTCCAGTAGAGATGTCAAGAAAAGTTAGGGTACTGCTTAATTAGGGAGGCTCGGCGGCGCGTTGCTAAATAACACCGATTTGGAGCAACGTTTGTAAGGCTTAAGAGTCGGCTTGTGTAATCCCTCCCCTACCCTGCCGGTGACGTATTGCACGTAGAACTGATGCCGAAAAGAAAATTAGCAGCCTTATTAGCTTACTTCAAACGCAGACTCGTATTGTGGATTGAATGTTGTGTTCAGGAGTTGAACAGTATCTCTCGCTTTGACACTCGATACAGATGTTATGCCTAGGTTTTTTCAAGCGGTATAAACGAACGTGACTTTGATGTGGCAAATTTTCGTGGGTGAATTACCAAAAAATTCCAAACAAGAGGGTTTTAAATGCATAACAGAAACAAGCAACTATTCGAAGGACATTCACGAATAGCTATTTATGGGTCATAATCCACGGGATTTCGTGGGTTAAGTCCGTCCAGCCATCCGTTGGTTGGTCGACGTCATCAATCTTGCTCAGACCCGCATAATCACAGAAAACGTAACCGTGGATTATATGGCGACCTCAATTTTTAAGCGATGCCATATGTCTTATACTGGGCTCTATAGCGGGTCTGAAAATGGACGGGACGGCGCTATTAATCACAATCCTTCCTCCGTCTTATAAATTAGAATATTTGTTTTTTTTTATCGAGATTTTCGTTGGTGACCAGTTCTTAGAACACTCGTTGCGAAACGAACGCTGAAAATGTGTAAGTTCTTTGACCTAAAACTACAAAGAACTAAAATAATACCATATTATTCTTTTGAAAACTATATTGAGACAAGTTTTTGTTAATTGCATTGTTTTCGATATAGATTTGGTCTTTGGGTTATTAGGCGCATTTTTTCCGGCACAAAATAATCCATCGTTTACAAAACTATGATCAAATCAGGCAACGTTAATATTTTATCCGTCAATTTGCTCCTTAAGGGTGACAGACGCTATCTCAGCAACGGAATGTGCTAATAACGAGATCGAAAAACCCTGCCAAGATAAAGTCAGGCCTTCGGAGGGTGAATTTTAATTAAATGCGTCTACGGACATTAATGAGATGAAAGTGAACTTGGCCCTTTAATCGTGATTTGTTTGTACTAACGGTCGAGGGACGGCTATGAGTATCAGATAAGTACGAATACTTTGTATCTTAGGGTTCTTAGGTTACCTTATCGATGGAGAAAGTTTCTTTATGTAGGCTTTCAAGAAAACGATCTCTTGTTTGTATATTGAATTTAGGACTTTACTTGGGGGTTTTATTCAAGAAACTGACTATTCGTGACATCGAATTCGAGAGAATTGTTGGACGGTCCAGTTTTTTTTGTGGAAGTATTTAAAGAAAAAGCAAAAAAAGCTAGATCCTGATTTGTATTAGCTACGTATCTGAGTACAAGACGGTCTGGTAGCGTTTGTTCAATGGATAATATTTGTATAGGAGATTGGGTAGTGGATCATGAATTTTGATTAGATATCAGAATATTGGAAATGTCCTATAATTTTACTAAAAAGTGCCTCATCCTAATAACGATACAAATGAATGGTTTCGGTCGCTTCCCTCACATTGTTTAGTTCAATAGTCCTTGGAAACCGTACTAAGATTTTGGAAACGGGTATTGAGAAACACAAAGAGATTGTATACAAATTAGACATGTTTTTCCGGACAAAGACCGACAGACCTAATGGTATGTGTTAGCCTATACCTAAAAATTCTGTCCCAAATCGTGAACCGATTTAGAACAGATTTTGGACCCGAGGCAAATCGTTACATGTATAGGCTCAAATGGAAAACAGCGCAGTCTCAACAGCAAAAGGATCTTAGCGCAAATAAATAAGTCAGAGGTCATATAAAGAGACTTTTAAAACAACACCTGAATGCGAGATTAGTATACAAAATGCAAGAAGCGGGTTTAAGTGGTAACGCACGGACCACATCAAAATTTCACAAGCTTGCCCGGAAAAAGTGGAAAAAGGTTTTGACAAAACGGTGTCATTTCGACTCCCGTGCCTTAAAAGGATTCCGTATTTTCGATCTCAGTGGGACAATAAACCCATTTCTTTTTGTTTTATCTTTCACTTCAGTAGTGTGTCTGAAGAATGATGTTCGGGTCCGAGTCTTCGGATCTTATTATTTGTTTTGTGATATACGAGCGGATCGTTGTTTGACCAGATCGTGTGTCAAATGTTGCGGGTCATACGATGCTGAATATATGACGCGCGAGTATTGTTGCTAGGGAATTAGGCTGCTTTTCCACCAGAGATGCGCTATGCTACGTTGCTGCGGATGCGTTTGATATCCACCAATCATATTCACTGGTTTACATAGCACAGCACTGGTGGAAACGGATTCAACTAAGATGTGTTTTTTATATGTAAGGATGCGTGCTATGGCTGCGTGCTGTGGCTGCGTGCTATGGCTGCGTGCTGTGGATGCGTGCAGGGAAAACGACCCATAGGTCGTTTTCCCTAGTATCGATACATCGCATAGCTCGAGCTGCGCATCTTCATAGCGCAGCTACCTTGTGACAGCACAAAACGTAGCGCAGCTACGCATCTTCATAGCGCAGCTACCTTGTGACAGCACATCTTCGTAGCGCAGCTACCTTGTGACAGCACATCTTCGTAGCGCAGCTACGCATCTTCATAGCGCAGCTACCTTGTGACAGCACATCTTCGTAGCGCAGCTACGCATCTTCATAGCGCAGCTACCTTGTGACAGCGCATCTTCGTAGCGCAGCTACCCATCTTCACAGCACAGCTACATAGCGTAGCATCAGTGGAAACGGTCACACAGTTTCGTAGCTCAGCTTTTACATCCTCGCAGCACAGCTACATAGCGCATCTCTGGTGGAAAAGCAGCCTTATGCTATATAGTAAGTACCTATGGCGGAAAGTCGCGAAAACCAATTTCTATCAGCAATAAAACCAGGAATGCTTAAATAAAGATCTATCTACTTGTAAAGGACATCAAAGGAAAGAGGAAACTTAAAAAACACATATGAAATGAAAATACAAAATCATCAAATGATTCCTCCCACCCAGGGCAGGGCAGGAGGGTCTGTCAGACTTGTACTGACTAAAATCCACAGTGTCCTTCAATAGCCCTTTACGTTCCGGGGTCACGGTATTTATTAGTCGCGAGACTAGGCTAACAGTTAAAAAAAACATAAGGTAACTTTCTTTGTACTTGAAGAAGTAAGATATTCCTGTTATCTTTATTCAAACTGTTCTGTTGAAACGTTACTTGTTAAATTACAAACGTTGTCACAAAAAGACAAAACAGTCTAACGTTTCACAAGGAGTTCTTCTGAACTATCTAAATACTAGACAGATGACTTTCGGTTCCGTACATCACAATTTACATACAGTTCAAGGCAATATCCATTCACATGACAAACAAAGAAGTGTTCAACTTAAAAGGGGAAGGTTTGTTTGCATGTCGTTCACCTTGTCAATCGCGATCGATTTGCGACTCGACACAATTCTGGTGAGCATTGATACCCGTCCGTCATACGTCGATCAGATGCATGCTACGTATATTTATGAGATGATATATGATGTGTAACGTGCAGATTTTATGGCGAAGCGGAGATAGCGTATGTGGAATATTCTGCAGATTTCAAAATGAGCTTGGAATGACGTATCTTTTTACACTCCATATCAAATGACGTGGTAGGTGGTGATTGCTTGAAGATCGATGGATGGCCGAGGTATTTTATATGCAGCATAACTTGGCGTCGCCAATAGTAATATGAATAAAGTATTCGAATGCTGTTGGTAAAGTAATATCGATATTTTACAGTCCTTCCTTTTTATCGCCAGGTTGCATATCAATACCCCTGAATATACATAAACGTGAATAACCCTATAAATCCATTTTTTCCGACCCCTTCAGAATGACCCCAGTGTTACCCTCTAGGACAGTGCAGCAATTTTTTCAAAGCCCCCGTTGCATATTTAAGCATACCGTTTTGTAGTACAAATTGGATTCTTCAATTTGCATTCTTTATTGCTTACAAATAGGTCTGCGAAGGATGGATGATGTCTGACGAGATTGGGTACAAATTCGTGTTGGTATGTATGTAGAATTGTAGATAGGTAGGTACATACGGTTTTTTTTTTGTTGACATAAGAAAAGAAGATATAGAAACTGCAGATTATTTTTTTTTTTATTTATTTATACTTTCATCTTTCGTGTTTCCGATAATGTATTGGTGTTTTTCACAAGGTTAGTATTATTTTTTAATTTATAGAGCCCTTTATTTAAATTATACGGTAAGTAGGTAGTATTCAAATAAGATTGTTTTGTTGTACATTTCATCATAAGCGAGATCAAGACTTTGTGACCTAGTCAAAGTAGAACTACAAGGCGAGCAAAAATTAACGTTCTCAAAATATGGCTCAAAAGTTTTGTGTTAAAGTCACGTAGTGGAAATGTGACATGAGTGATAATTCATTTAAGTACAATAACTGCAAATACATGAATCTCCTGTACAAATTCGGACTTTTTTTTTTTTTTTTATCGTGGTAAAATCATCAAATGAGTCCTCCCACCCCGGGCAGGGCGGGAGGGACTGTCAGACTTGTACTGACTAAAATCCACGGTGTCCTTCGATAGCCCTTTATGTTCCGGGGTCACGGTAATGAGATAAGTCCCGCGACCCCGGCAGGCTTTGGCCCTCTAGAGAGGGGGCCCCGTCATTATGCTGACGCTCTTTGAGGCGCGCGTGGAACACAACGCGCCGTCGACCCGGGCATGGTCCATGGTCGGGCAGCGAGTTGCCCTTTACTCGCCGCCCGCATGCCCGCGCCTACGGTGGCCGGAGATCGTCTTGCGACGTCTGTCGCCGTGGGCGTCCACCACTGCGGTTGGGGCGGAGGGAGGACACTGTCCTCCCAATTCGGACTTGGAACAATATCGTGTTGTGAGTGAGACGAGTGACAATAGTAGTGGTGCCGAATGCAAAAAGCGAACGAGAAGGAGGGTAGATCGATTTGTCTGCTCATAAACATCCACCCGCAATAACTTCAGTTCCTCCGTGATCATGGCGCTTGCAACAGTGCCGAAATATCGGAAACTCAAAACAAGTAATAAACATGGTAAATATCCCGTTTTAAATCTAAACAATAGTTCTAGTGACCATGTCAGTCTAAAAACTTATATTATATTTTCACAAATGATTACCAACAGTCCCCCAAAGTCATTCAAGAGCAAAAAGATCCTTGTACCACCTTTCATTATTTTTTTTATGACTCAGCAAAAAAAATAAAACATATGCATCATATTACCAGTTCGAATATAATATACTAGTCATTGTATGCTTTGCGACATTAGAAATGCAGTGACCCATTTTCTTTGATTGACTTCTTGCGCATTACTTTATTTCGAGATATTGAAAAAGTCCGACTAAGGGGCTTTGACTGGGTTTAGGACTATAGGATCATGGAGTCTACTTACTCTCTTAATCCGTTAACGAAAATACGGGCCCTCACGTAACTCGAAACTTTTGTGTGAAGCCTACTCCCTATTAGTTCAATCACAACAATAGACAACTGTACAATCCTGAGGCCTTACCACGAGCTCTTAATGCGATCCAGTTTAGGTTGTGGGAAAGAGACGGAGCTATACAAGTCGTCTAGCGCCATCTTGTTCCCACAGCCTAAACTGGATCGCGTTAAGGGTTCATGGTAGGATGCGATCCAGTTTAGGTTGTGGGAAAGAGACAGAGCTATACAAGTCGTCTAGCGCCATCTTTTTCCCACAGCCTAAACTGGATCGCGTTAAGAGTTCATGGTAGGCCACCTGTTGTCATCAATTTTTATTTCGTATCACTGACAAATTTTAAGCCCGTAAGTGATAATGAACATAAAACGCCCGGAACGTCTGCCGAAGCTACGGGTTTCGTGCTTACATAGTAGTATTCCTGTAACTGCAAAGGGCTTTTGAAATTTAAGGTTGGTTACGAGTCTGATAGTCAGTACGACCCGTCATGTAGTAGGTGGTCACCCATCCACCTATTGAACTTGGAAAGCGTGGCTTAGTCATGAATTCTTATTTATTTACTTGCTCCTTTTCATTTCCAACAGCTTTATAGGAAAGAAAAACAATGAAATATCCATGAAAACATTTTGTCCGTAAAACATTTTATCGTATCACAACTTACGATTTTGTTTGTGAATTTTATGAGTAAAATCAGCTGTAAGGATTGGCGTAAGGATAGAAATGAAGCAACTGAATGCTGATATAAGACTGACCATTTATTGGGATAACACACCGTTATATATGAGATTACAATAGTCTTAAAGTTACTTGGTTACACTACCACTACACCTTCCCCCTTTGGGAAAAAAAAAGTGTTATATAAGGTAAAAATTACACTTTTTTTTTTTTTTTTTGCATTTTGAATACATTACAGATTATAAAATTATTACTGAAAGTAAACAATATATAGTAGTTTACATGTTTTTTATAACAAGCTTAAATTATGATTATAAAATTATTACTGAAAGTAAACAATATATAGTAGTTTACATGAATCATGAATTATGAATCTAAGTATACAATGTTCCTAAAACTAACCTTTTATTGCATTATAAATGACAAGCCATTCCATGTCATGTCAGTGATTACAATTTAAAACATTGAAAGGCTTCGTACGGTTTTTATGAACTATGTCCTCTTTTCCTTTATTGACAATTTTCACATTAGGATCCAAGTCCTCTAACACTAAATATGGTCCAAGATATACTGGATCCATTTTATTTTCAGATGGATTCCTTAATAGTATATAGTCGCCTTTCTTATAATATACAGGTTTCAAATTGACATCGTGCTTAGCTTTTCGCTTGAGTTTGCTAGTAAGCAAATTATCGCGAGCGTCTTTTTGTGCTAACTGAAGTCGATATTTTAGCTCTAACGCATAGTTATCGTGGGCGTATAAAGGATCTACGACATTACCCGATAAATTATTCGGTAAGATACATTTCCTACCAAAAACAAGTTCATGAGGTGTATACTTAGTTTCAGTGTGTACCGTATTGTTGTACGCAAAACACCAATATGGTAACCAGCTGCTCCAATATCCTGTTTTATTTTCACAGTTAATTCTAAGGTACGCACCCATAGTTTTATGTGAATTCTCCAATGCTCCTATACTCTCGTGATGGTAAGCTGTTGAGGAGAGTTGATTGATTTTTAAGAGTTGGCATACTGCTTTCATTGTACTGGATAGGAACTCTGTCCCCCGATCAGTGGCGACTTCACGAGGTATGCCAAACCTTAAAATAAAATTATCTACTAAGGCACGCGCTACACTTACCGTATCTTTGTTTTGTAATGGATACGCCTCGGTGAACTTCGTAAGCTCACATTGCAATGTGAGTATGTAGCTGTAGTTATTGACATCTCTGGGCAGTGGCCCCATTATGTCTAGAAATACTTTATCAAATGCTGACTTAGCCGTACTCGTTACTACCATCGGTTGTTTAGTATTTATTGAATATTTCTGTTTGTGACACTGCTCGCATTTAGAAACATACTCTACTATATCTTTATGCATGTTTGGCCAATAATAGTATTTTTTGATATTACTCTCCATTCTCCTGATGCCCGCATGACCACTTGTGGGTAACAAGTGAAAGTCGTTCAATATTACTTTTATGTTATCAACGTTATTTACTCTTTGCACCTTATTTACAATACATATACGAGGTCCCGGCCAACTTTGATATTTTTTTATTTCATTTATAAGACCTGCAATGAATTCTTTATTATTTTCATTTCTCAGTATACATATATTATCGATATTAATTGTCTTACATAAACTTACCAAATCCCTCACCAATTCGTCTCGCGATATTGATGATCGGGATGTTCGGTCTAAGTATATAGTACATTTACTCGGTGCATATAATAATTTATTAAATTTTTGTAACCATATTCCACGTTTTATTAATTTACGCAATTCTCCACTACTAATTAGCAAAATTTCAGTAGAGTGATTTGGTTTTTTAACTATCTCGACCACTCTCGGTTGACTGTTATTCAAATTTATGTTGGTGTTATCAATTAACTCATTGTTACTAATATTTTCGTCATCCGCTGCTTGTAGTTTACGACGTTGAGCTCTTGTTAACACATTTATCCTTGTTCTTTCGTTCATATGTTTTAAATCGTCAGACGACATAATAATGCGTGATAAAGCATCCGCAGCTGTATTTTGTTTTCCTTTTAGATATTCTATATCAAAATTATACTCCTCTAATTGTAACCGGAACTTAAGCAATCTACTTGAGGGGTCACGCATTCCAAACAAATAAACAAGAGGTCTATGGTCGGTCTGTATCTTGAACTTTCTGCCGTATAAATATGGTCGAAAGTACTTGACACTCCATACTATTGCTAAGAGTTCCTTTTCAATGGTAGGATAGTTAATTTCGGCCTTATTTAAACTGCGACTGGCATAAGCTACAGGCCGCCCATCCTTATTACATAGCACTGAACCAATAGCAATCCCTGAAGCATCTGTTTGCAAAATAAATTCACTGCCTTCAGTAAAGTCAGGATATTGTAATACTGGCGGATTTATTAACGCCAATTTCAAATGTTGGAACGCGTTTTCACAGTCTTTTGACCATAAATATGTTACACCTTTTGAACATAACCTATTTAAGGGTTGCGCGACCTCTGCAAAATTCGAAATAAACTTTCTGTAATAATTAGCAAAGGCCACGAAGCGCTTGACTTCATCAACACTTTGTGGCCTTGGATAATTTTCTAAAGCCTTTATTTTTTCCTTATCAGGTTTAATACCGTTTTTTGAAATAACATGACCGAGGTACAAAACTTCTTTTTGTAGGAAATTACACTTTGGTGGATTTAATTTCAAATTTACATTACGTAATCTGCTGAAGACGTCCATTAAGTTCTGATTATGGGATTTCAAATTTCGACCGAACACCACAAGGTCATCTTGATAGACCAGGCATTTGTCGTAATTTAGACCTGACATCGCTATTGTCATCATCCTACTGAAGCTATTGGGACTAGATTTCAAGCCCATTGGCATTCTTGTCATTTGGTACTGATTTTTCCCAGTTGTAAACGCTGTGCATGGCCTACTGTCTTTTTGCAAATTCGTCTGAAAAAATCCCTGAAATAAGTCAAGATGCGAGAAATACACCGCTCCCGATAAAGAATCCAATATGTCTGATATGTTGGGAAGTGGGAATTTATCGTCCTGTATTTTATCATTTAGTTTACGGTAATCGATTACTACGCGCCATTTTTTTTCCTTAGTAGCGTCAACTTTTTTCGGAACCAATAATAACGGACTAGACCATGCACTCCTGGCTTCTTCTATTATCCCACTTTTTAACATGCTATCAATTTGCTTATCTAATTCTGCCTTTTGGGCGTGGGGTAAACGGTATTGCTTTGTGTAAATGGGGGTACTATTTGGCTTTAGCTCAATAGTTTGCTCATATACTGAAGTGACTGTTAACTTGTCGCCAGGTAAATGAAAGACGTCTGGAAACTTTGCACAAATTTTTTCAATTGACTTTTGTTCCTCGTCATTTAAATGTGTCAAATTGAGTAATGTGAATAATAATTTCACCCGATCCGCGTTTATACTGGGCCTATCAAATTTACAGATAAGGTATTCATTTAAATTATTTGTTTTAATTTGAACTGAATTTAATTTAACTTCTGTATCCCTAGTGTTTAAAATTCGTATCGGAATTTTTCCTTTAATTGGCCTGGACAATGTACTGGCTAGGAAAACTCCTTCGCATAGTTCCTGAGAAGTTACTACACAATCTTCCCTTATATTAGACTGAATATAATGTATTGATTCGCAACGCTTAGGTACAATAATGTATGAATCACTTGAGGGTGTCAAGTAATCAACCCGTAATGTAACCCGTTCGTTCCGTTCTGTTACTAATTCTAAACTGTTTAACTCATAATTTATAAGTGCACGATATTTTTTAAGAAAATCCTGTCCTAAAATTCCCTGCGTTTTGCAAGGCAGGCTTTTAAATATAAAAAATTTATGCGTAAAAATGTTCCCCTTATACTTTAACTCTAAATAGCAATACCCTTCCGAAAAAATATCTCCTCCGATACCTTTGACCGTAATGTTCTCTTTATGGGAAGGTATTTGTAAACGTTTCACTGAATCGGATTTGATAGCTGAAATCGATGCTCCAGTGTCTATAAGTAAGTCATGTCCACATTTGTCGATCAAAAATGAAACTTTGTTTAAACTGCTACATGATAACATAAACTCAGTCCCGAAAAAAATGATTCAGCGTTTCCTTATTGGGACTTGCTTGTTCCGTGGTATCTGGATCATTGCCCTCTGTTGTCACGAGATTCATGTTACCCTGAGTGGAATGATTTTCTGCACGATTTTCCGAATAATTTCCGTTAGCGTAATAATTACTTCCACGATGATTACCTCTTGAGTACGGTACCTGGGATCGCTGAGCAGGCGTGCGCCGGTACGTATTATGCGTGCGTCCTCTGGAGTTGGGTTGATAGCCTCGACCTCCTCTGTACTGGCCACGTTGAGGTCTCCTCCCTGTGTTGAAACGATAACTGGAGTTATACATACCTATCATCTCCCCCGTAGCGGATTGAGTTTCTTCATCTTGCGCCGCCTGGACTGCTTCTGTCAAGGAATCGAAGTTTCGCGCAGCGATTATAGTACTTAACCGACGATCTCGCAGCCCGTCGGCAAACCTTTTTATTGCCAATTTCTCATTAAGAGGTCGCAAAACATTATAGTTGTTAGGGTTTCCATCTGCCTGCGAGATAGTCAGGTCTACAAACAAGTCTGAAATTTCCTTTCCAAAGTCAAGAACCGTTTTATTTTCCTGTTGAGCATGCTGTAGCTTTGTTTGTAAAGCCACATAACTTTTGCGGGGTAATAATAATCGTCGCATGTCCTTTACAAGCTCATCGACAGTATCATATTTCGGTAGTAATTTTAGCTTTGCCTGCTGCGATAATCGGCTTTTCAGTATGAACATTATTAATTTATTTTTACATTCGGGTTTTGTTAGCACTGAGTCATAATATTCTATAGACTCAATTAATTGCTTTGTATTCTTATCTTCATCCGTCATGACAGGGAATAGGCTTAAAGCTGTTTTTAAATCAAAATTATCTCCCGCCATTGTTTGTGTTTCAAGCAAAGATTTCTTAGTCCCAGACTGATCGATACACAAAGAAAGGACTTCCGTAAATAAATTGTCAAATTCTTCACAAATTTTGGTAATTAAGGAAACTTCTTCTTTCGAGTATTTACCTAATTGCGATTTATATGTCTCTAAAAACTTATTATATTTTAATAGCACTATATCTGCTTCGCTTCTTTTTATCTCTATTACTTTACCTACTCTACGACCGGGACCGATTTTAATAAGGTACGTTCTTATAACTTTTAATTCATTTAAAATTATCGCCAATTCCTCTGCCATAACACATAATTATCTTCTAAATAAACTAGCGTTAAACATTATAATGTGCATTAATATTCATAACCATGCACATAAATATACTAATACAAAATATGTTGTTATACCGTATCTAAAAGAAAAGTGTAATGCATAATATTCATATATCTATAGCATAGCAACGTTAAGCACAACTAAATAGACAGTATAGTACTCATTACTAAACATTTCCTTTAAATACGGTCACATTGAGCCCCTTACAATTTATGCACTGCATACTCGCATCACTTTACGCACTGGGATATGGGTAATCTTTGCACTCCGCACAAATCACGGCACCAACACTAACACTTCTTCTTCACCTCATACTACACTGTCTGGTTTGATCTCGTGTCTGCGCAGGATACTCGCATAGCGCGTCAGCCTTATCTCATCCAATCTCCTTAGTATTTGCTTGTCATGGCACCTTTTTGCCAATTTATACACGACTATGATAATTCCAAACACCAACGTAGTACATATGATGATAAGTAAAATATTTGTCGTTTCGTGTTGCTGAACTTGTTGTGTACTAGCTGTATTTTGGCCCCCGCTCTGAGCAATTACAACTTCCTCCTTTGAGTTGGTGCCTCCCATTTTTGAAGATAGATAATACTTTCAAGACCGAGTTTTTGATTAAATTGTCGCGACAGTTGCACACAGTGTCTAGCTTCTGAGTAATAACACATCTTGGTAAATTGAATAATGAATAATTACATTCAAAAGTCACTGGTCCCGATAGATGTTTACATAACTTAGTCCTTATTGGGACGCGCGAACGCACTCGTGCAGACTTCGGGTGTCACGGTCGCCATGTAAGGATTGGCGTAAGGATAGAAATGAAGCAACTGAATGCTGATATAAGACTGACCATTTATTGGGATAACACACCGTTATATATGAGATTACAATAGTCTTAAAGTTACTTGGTTACACTACCACTACACAGCATTTCCACACGAACTCTCGGAGTGATTGTTTTATTTCGCACATTTCGCTACCATGTAATCTACTGTGAGTGCGAAATGTGGAGTGCTCAACAATTTTTGAGGATCCACGTAAAGATTTTCCTTCATCATTTTAAGTTTTTGTAGCGTCAGCTATGTTCGTAATATCTTTATACCACTCTAAAAGATATTCGAAATCAGGGGCCTTATCACAAGATATCTGTATTTTATTTACAGCGCCTTTTCCTGTATTTTACTTGAAGTATTTACTGCGTTTATTTTAATTAAAAAGCGCCTGGGGAACTAATTTTTCCATTAAATTAACGTCAAAGTTCCAGTTTACTTTACGTCACGAAAACTTATAAAGTCATGATAGTGCCTCTAATGCTGTTTTGCACTGACCAGAGCCCTTATCACGAGTTTTCACTATTTTACTTTACAGCGTCTTTCCAGTATTTACAGCTTTTCTTGTATGGAAAAATGGAACAGTGCCTCTGGTGTACGAAAAAGGAACTAATTTTTTCCTTGAAGTTTGTCAATTGAAAAAGTCAGGCCTTATCATGAGTTTTCACTTATTGTGACGTAAAGTAAACTGGAACTGTGACAATTAATTTGAAGGAAAAAATTAGTTCCTTCTTCGTACACCAGAGGCGCTGTTACATTTTTATACAAGAAACACTGTAAATACTGGAAAGACGCTGTAAAGTAAAATAGTGAATACTCGTGATAAGGGCTCAGAGCCTTTATCACAAGTTTTCACTATTTTACTTTACAGCATCAATTGAAAATGTCAAAGTTCCAGTTTACGTCACAATATCTGAAAACTCATGATAAGGCCTCAGTTTCATAGAGGACTGTTAATTCCTAGAAAGTGTTTCTGCTCAAATATATTCCGAAAGGTCAAACATGCCTCGCTGCTGTGCACGGAAAATGCTTTCATCGTGTATTATTGAGAGTAGATACTACTTAAATCCCCTTTAAATATGTCTCTATTTGAATGTAACACCCTGTATTTAGTAAGGGGTACTAATTAATCAATTTGATAAACCACACAATGGCACTTAACGCATTTATTTTTATTTTATAAAAATGCTAATTCGGCAAAATGTCACGAGATCAATGACCTCTAATCAAATTAAGTGTCCAGGTGCGATACTAGGCTCGTGGATAGTCGACTCCCTTATTTTCAATTAGAATAAAGTGTTATTGACACGCAGTTGGCGTGACAGAGTTTTGTCACCACTGATAGCCACTCAGATAACCATTTCGTCAAATTGAAATTCTAATTTTCTTTATAGATTTCGGCTGTGGGTTGGTAACCTTCACAATTAAATACCTTATTGCTTTTACGATTACTGTTTTTGTTTTCTTCAAGATTCAGATGTTGATATAATTACAAATATCAGAACTGAATGCGGATTGTTTAAATTCATTCGTAGGGTAGACTGGGTACGGTTGTGTCAATTTTCAGGTCATCAATCACTTTTATTGCACGTTAAGTATATCCATTATTCTTAAAAAAAGAATTTCTTTACGTAACATAACATCATACCATATAGTATAGTACCTACATCTATTATTTGACGAAACCTTTTCAAAAGGGTTTTGCTGCCGTCACTGCGAGTACCCCAGATGTTCCCCCCGCGAAGCCCGTGCCTGTAAAGGCAATGGACCGGGCTGTTGATGACGGCTTCGCACAGTATATTTTTTGGCCAAAATTTCGGACATGTCTTTTTTTGGTGATAACTTTGTTTGTAATGTTTTATAAAATTAATGAATAGAACTCACAAGCGCCTATTTCTCATTATGACAAAAAAAAAACAACTTAATTAATTTTTATGACAAAATTGTAAACCCCCCATAACTTTTGAAATATTTCACGAATTATCTTCTTGTTTTTTCTGATAAACAATAATCTTAAGACACATAATACTGATTGATTTATATATTTTTTAAACGAGTTTTCAGAGATTTATTTACAATTAATGTTTTTTTTTTTTTTTTTTTTTGTGGTCTTATTTTAAATTATTTGGATTCTATTTTTCTACAGAGTTGTTAGAAAAAAGTGAATGAATCCATGAAATAAAAATCAGATCCAAATACTGAAGGATCTCGAACTTAGAAGCTTCTAAAGTTTTCTTTGGTAATTTTTGAATGTCACCTAACACTAAAAAAAAAATAGAATGTGATAAAAATGTCTTCTTGTATAATCTTACTAACATTAAAAAATTATAATTTCAAATATTAAGTTTAATTAATTTACGAGGTGATAACCCTAATCAAAAAAGTTTGAATTACAATAATTCCCATATCCTGCTTAATAAGGATTCCTTTGTTTGTAAGGTCATAAGTGTAAATAAAAAGAACATTTCAGTCCTAGTTACAAATCCTAATACGTAATAATATGTCGGTAAAAAAAAGAAATCATTAATTTACAAAATCAGCCATAACTCTGTTATCTTGAACAAATAAAGCCTGATTTTTTTTTGCATGGTAAAGTCTTTAAATCACTATTCAATATCATCAGTAAAGTCTTAAAAAAATATCAAACTTTTGAGCTACAATTGTTTTATGGTTTTTCTGGAAACCATAGAAATTTTTTTCAAGTACTAATTTTCTGTCTTTTATGACAAATAGGCGATCGGGAGTTCTCGTCTCGCATTTATAATTGCAAGTCCTAAGATATAAGATAATAAAAAAGGCATGTCCGAATTTTTGGGCAAAAAATATACTGTGCTTCGTGACGGTGCAACGGAGGAAGCGCCGGCACCGAAGCAGCAAGAACCGTTGCGGCAAGGCTCCTATGGAGCCCAACGTTAAGTTACGTGCAGCGAAACCGAACACTCCGGTGTACATCTCGCGCCTCCACTACACCACTGAGGCGGAGGACATCGTTGAGTAGGTACGTGCGCCGAAAGTTGAACTACACGGCAAGGGTGCACCTGTTGGAGTCGCGCCGCAACGTCAATTTCAAGGCGTTTGTAGTGCGCATTCCGACGTGCTACCTCAATCTGGTGTTGGAAGAAAGCTTTTGGCCACAGAACGTGGTGTTCCGTCGCTTCCGCGGACCTATTCCACACGACGGCACAAAGTCAGCGCAGTGCTAGTGAAGTGTTACTAATATAGGTTTAAGTTTTATTTACTAACACTTGTTGTATTGAATATGTAGTAGTTTATTATTACTTATAAGATTATGTTTGTGTATTTTATCTATGGGCCTTCGTTGCCTGATGACAAATAAATAAATAAATAAAATTATAAAAAATCTTCATTTATCAGTCTGGTTACTTATAACTAATACTTTAATCAGTCTTATATTGCAGTACAAAATTAAAAGCTTTTTAGTGTAGTTAGCTGCATTAGTCATTTAGACTAATTAATACAAGATCACAATCAACTTGGAACATTTAATTTTGTTTAAGTTTAACAACATACAACATAAAGAAAAATATAGAACAAATCTACTACTTCTACATGTATAAGCGTCTTCCTCGAGCGTTTCCTTGGCATCTGAAAGCAAAAATAAAACATTTTAATTTTGTCACAACCGTACCCAAAAAAATTGTAACAACCGTACCAAAGCACTCCTTCGCAAAAAAAAACTATCACAATGGCAATATAAAATAATGTAGGTACAAAATAAGCACTCTTATTGAATTGCTAATGTTTAACTAATAATGGAAAAAAAAACACTTATTACTGTATCTGTACACATTTAACAACAATCACCAAAAAACATCGAATAAATAAAAATACTTTTTACTATCAAAAAGCAAAGAGGGCCTCCACTAACATCCAAGTCGCGCGTTGGCTGTCGCAACACTGTGGTCTGGAATACGTTCAGACCCGCATGCCGATCCCTCATGCATCATCGCATGCTCATCCCTTACATGCTCGATCCCCGCTATTCCTTATAGTTTCGAAAATGTTACGACTGTCACAACCGTACCCTGGCACAACCGTACCCACTCTACCCTAATTTGAAATAATAAAACTGAAAACACGGTTTAATCGACCTCTTTGTTGTAATAATAAATGTTATAATTTATTTATTTCAGAAGTAACCTCATCAAAGCGTTGTTATTCGAGATTAACCAATACAAAGCAGCACCGAACTCTCATAACACTCGTCATATAAATCCACCGCAACATTCCGCATAATTCGATGCAAAACATACTCTAAAGTGACCACACAACATTACTTTTTCATTTTCACATCAACTTACGAATTCCGGGCACAGTAGGTAAGTACTTCGCGACGCTCCAGAGAGTTGCTACTATTTTTGAAACACAACCACGGCCCTAATTTCGGAGACACCGCGACCGCCGCAAATCGTAAAGTCGGCTAAGTTAGTGCAACACAACTCTCGTGCCTACGTTGTCTACGTCACACACAGATAAAACCCTACAGTATATAAAACTGGACTTTTCCCGGAATTGTGTTGTAGATTGTTTTAATCTCGCCTCGGTCGTGAAAGCTTTTTTCGCTTGCAGTTTTTAGGTTAACTATATTCTAAACTGAGGACGTACGTTTTTGTTTTTTTATGCTGTGGTCACTGGAAAGTTATTTTTGTTTAAGCGACATTAAGCGCGGCGTTGGGAACATTACACTCACATTGTTGTACTGAACTGAAACATGTGTAAATTAGAACGATTTACATGTGTTTTTCCGAGTAATTTTGCTCAATTTGTACTCAAAGGGATACAAAAATATGTGTGTTTATATTCTCGTTGAATGTTTTCGGCCAAATATGTTACTAACCCACATCTAAAGTTACCTACATTATGCCCACGTTAGCATTCACCCTATCTTAAAATAAATACGGATAATAATGTTAGAATTTCATACCAAATTGAATCAATCAGACAATCAGGTAATATTTTGTGTTACCCCATTTTCCCGTTAAGCCTGGGGCGGTGCAGGGTGGCAGCAATATGGGGTTTAGAACCCTTGAAACTTTCCCAGGGCAGTCGTCAGAAGCAGTTCTTTGAGTATTGATTGGTTCGAAAATGCACCCCAGTTCAGAATTGAACACTCAGCATTACGTTTTAAAATTCGTATTCAAATTCCTGTTACTTAGAAAAGCTACTACAACTAACTCTAAACTAACAAGGCCCTAGGTATACCTAGGGTAGTAAATAACAAGTTATGTCGGTACACAAACCGACACTTTGGCGTAATGTTGGTCGAAGTTGAAATTCCGGCAGTTGCATGTTAAAGTAAACATATGAAATGGGCTGCTGGCCACGGGAACGTGTGACCATGCATAACTGAGATCGTTTTACGAGGTGGTATTGCCGACTGGCGAAATATCACATGCCTTGCCGACCTTCAAAGGTCCACTAACACATGGCGAATATTTGCGTGAAGTAAATAGGCTAATTTATAGACGGCTTTATCGTATCGTAATACTTGTGATATAAAGTTAAATGATCACCGTTTATATACGAAGTTATTATGTGGAAGTAGGCCTGGGGATTTTGTGTGCTATATTATTTGCACATTGATGATATTATGAAACTGAATACCTGGTTTACGTAACCTTTGTGAATGTTGTAACAGCCAATTTGCGTAATATGAAAAACTCCTGCTGAAAATGAAAAGGTAAATCAATTCAGAGATGAAGATAAATGCGGCACACATACAGAAAAGTGAGTGGGCTAGCTAGGTTATCTTTTAAAAATATTTTGCAAATTACTTAAGAATACATAACAACATACTCGGTAATGAAAACGGATGTAAGTTTGCACAGAGTTACTGAACAATTTTTTGTCGTTTTTGTAGGTACTGATATTCTTTAGAGAAGCACGTTAGTGATCAAATCAAGGAAAAGTTTAAAATTGATTTGAATGTTTAAGCATTGTTCATCCATTAATTTTTGTTATGAATAAATGGAAATCTCAATTTCGTTGGTGATTCTCAACATACTTGTAGATCTGTACTATAAAAAACGAAAAAGGAACTGCAAAAATATTTTCTTCGAATTTATTAACCTTTGAAAATGTAGAATGCATTCATTAAAAGTTTTCCAGAAACGTCATAGGATTCAGGAACCACTGGAAAAACTCCACAGTACTAGGCTCACATAAATCCGCTTCGGTATTAAAGTGACTTCGGTTATTAGGGAGAAACATGAAGGTTTAAAAAATACAGTGGGGCGTACGCAATATGGTTGGCACGGAGTTCTCGTTACGAGCCGGGGCAGCCATAACTTACCCAAGTTTATGGGGAAGGTTCGCCGCCCGTCTAAATATTTAGGAAATAATTACATAAGTACCCACAGTGTATGTACACGTATGAACGAAATATTGAAGCGGTACGGGTATAACAGTGAATTCCTGCGTTTATTTCGCCTCGAGAATTACCTAAGTCTGGATGCGAACAGGCTGTTTCTTTATAGTTTCAACAATTTGTACTTGTGATTGTGCGTGCGAATAATGAAGTAGGCAAGTTATTTAATACGTGAGTTGACTGTGTGAATTCTTTGCGAGTAACTACTGAATTTATCCACCTACATAATTATATATTGTAGATTCTCAATTGTTTTACTCGTGAACACACATGGTAACTGCTGACTACAAATAGAATAAAAAGTAAAAAAAATGCCAGCATTAAATAAAACACAAGAACTTTGCAGTGCATGCTATCACGTTAGCAAGCTCACTAAAGCTCGCGTTTAAATTAAACTAACGTCAATTTTGTTTCGCGAAACCACTTAGCACTTATTTTAAAATTCAGCGAAAATAAACATCGTAGATTCGGACGGACACTGACCGAGCTGGCTAATCGCTCACTAGTTTAAGTCACGCTAAATGAAACACCCTTAACTTCTGAAACTTTACTTGTTCATACTGGACGAATGGATGGCTAAATCCGAAACTATGAGGAATAGCGAAAAATACTTAAAATAAACTTGACTTCGAGGCTGAGTTTGATGAATTGAACTAATAACTAAATAAACGGAAGATCCAGTCTTACATCATCTTAATGTTACCACGAAACGTTCAATCAAAGGAATGAAAGATTCGGCCTCAAAGTGTGGAGTTGCGATAGCCTAATTGGTAAGCACTCGCAGCTGAATTATTCTTTCCTCAAAAATACTGGATCCTGACCATTAATTGAATCCGTTACTTTTGAAAAAAAAAAACAATAAACTCTGTAATAATACACCATTTGATAGTGTCGCTACTGAGGATCAAATCTGACAGCCCATTGAGGTTCGTGTGGAATTCAAAACGTTGTAGACACAGGCGTGGTCCTTGACTGGACGGTGAGTGAGCTACACATTACTTGCCGTCCGCAAGCCCCTAAAATTTTGAAACGTATTGAATAATTCCGCTTCACTCGTTCTATACTCCTAAGATATCGATTAACATACCGCTTCACTTGTCACATGTCACTTCACTTAAAATTAATTAAAATGAACTAAAAATTCTGATATGCTTTAGCAACTATTTAAGTCCATTAAACGGCCATTTAAACTTTAAATTATTGTAAATATCTTCAAAAAGAGCTTTGAATTTTTCACACGACTTTTCGTTGACGTTGACAAAATGACGTTTAAGATTTTACAAGCGATAAAGCTTATCATTCTGAAATATCAAGCGTGACAATAATATTGATAAAGAGTAGTTAAGGGGCCTAAAAAGGCTACTTTAGCACAATAAGGGACCTGAGGAATCAACTACCAAATGTAGCAAGTTCTGGTCGAAACTACTTTAGCTTTAAAATAAGGAGTCATTAATAAGACGATGAAGAAGAAGAATTTTAACGAATTTTGGTCGAATTTCGACCCCGAGGCGACCACTATGTTACCATTTTACAAATTGTTTTGTTATTTGTAGTGTTGTCCTATGACAATGCTAAAGCGGTCATTGTGACAATGCTAAAGCGGTCATTGCGAAAATGCTACAGCGGTCATTGTGACAATGCTAAAGCGGTCGAGAGACTGTCTAAACAGGTAATCGTGACCCTGAAATGTAACTTGGCGGATTTTGGTCAGTATGAGTTTGACAGTACCGCCCTCTCCGCCCAGGGCTGGGAAGACTCAATTGGTCCTTCCAATGATTTTTTTTTTGTATTTAATGGAAAGATCATTATATTTATTTCATAACAAACTGTTTTTAGTTTTTTTTACTTGCTCTAATTAAGACGTTATATTAAATTTAAAATCATTAATTGAACTCCGAGCTGAAAACACGTCGGCAGTGCCCGACGGGGTGGTGTGACGTCATTATGACAATTTCTGTACATCCATAGTACGTGTTTCAACTTTCAAATTGTTATTGTAAAAGCCAGTTGACACAGTGCTAAGGAAATGCTTTGTCATAGTGACGTCACACCCGAGGCGACGATTTGGCACGTTTGTGTTCACGTCGATTTTGTTAATTCTTTTTTTCACTTTTTAATTGATCATAATTAATTATCAAAAAAGAATCAAGATTTTTTCTCTTCTATGAATGTTCTTATTTGAGGTGGACTTAGTAATTAAATAAAAAAAAAAACAAAATTTAAATACCTAATTGATGATTTTATCACCTAAAAAGACTTTAAAAAATGATTGGCGCGCGTTGTCATAAAACTGAAAATATGGATAACATGTACGTATAGGTACTCTTAAAATAAGTACCAGTAGTAAAAAACAGACACGGCTATGTTTTGATTTTCTACCAGATTTTAATAACGAATTATCAAATTAAGTAATGAACTAATGACAGGCAACTCGTCTTTCGAAAAGCATTTCATCCTTAAATTAAAAAAAAAGAACTGCGAGAGGTAGATAAGTAAAACTTAAACAAGAAAATTCAATATTAAAAGTTTTGTAACTGTGTTATTGAATTTAGCTTTTATATCTAAACAAATAAAGTTAACAATGTTACTCCTTGCTTTGTAAGACTACTAAAATACAAATAAAATAGAGTTATTTCTTCTGTGTTCAAAGTATGTTTTCCTTTTGTTATTATTCGTTTGAATATATTTTTATACAATTTATACCCTTGTATGTATATGAAATCCTACAACGGTGAATGTGAAAGTTTTATATTTATATGAGATTGTTGCCGAATACCGACAATTGCCAGCAATAAGTTTAAGGCCCTAAAGTTAGCGATTTGGGTTCTGAGTTAGCAATAGTTTCAAAAACTTTATTATCAACTTTTATTGAAATGATACAGATTTATCTAGTTATTCGTAAAGGAACGCTTCTATTCAAGTATATACTGATATAAATCATATCGTATAATATTCCCCATTACTTTCAAAATACAAGGTTTAGACATAGGAAACATTCAAAATGAACAGTGACAACGAATGAAAGAAAATGTTTCGTCGTCAGAGTCACACGTCAGACACAAGTTGATAAAATCTACTAACACTTACATGTGTCTACGTAGTTCCAATACAAGTCACTAAAACATAATGTTCCGCTTTGGATATAGTTCACAACAAAAGTCTCCGACTCACTAAAACGTAGGTCTCGCTAGTTCTATGGCCATCCGAGGACACATGTTGACACGTCCCAGCACTAAACACCGACATGTGTCTGCCAGTCTTCCGCTTTGGACATAATTACAAAAAAAAGTCATCAACTCACTAAAACGTGGGTAGTCTCCCGCTAGTCCTATGGCCATCCGAGGACACAGGTTGACACGTCCCAGCACTAGACACCGACATGTACCTGTCAATGTTCCGGCTTGGACATAATTCACAACAAAAGTCTCCATCTCACTAAAACGTAGGTAGTCTCCCGCTCGTCCTATGGCCATCCGAGGACACAGGTTGACACGTCCCAGCACTAAACACCGACATGTGTCTGCCAATGTTCCGCTTTGGACACGGTTCAGGCTTTATTTCCGTTACTATGTATGAACCGAAACACGGCGGCGAATTTTTAAATTGAATCTTATATGTATTTTATTTGATTTCAGTTTTGAGATTTGAATTGGCTTTAGAAGTTGTGTCGGAATATGTTTCCGGTTGCTGCTTTGTATGGGACTCGCGATGGAATTTTGAAACTAGCAAGTGCAACCCGGGCCATCTATGGTCGGACAGCGAGTCGCGCATTATTTGCCGCCCACATGCCCGCGCACAGTGTGCAAAATCTCGGCTGGACCAGACATCATGAGTGAAACTAAGCAAGAGATACCTTATAATATTCTAAATTCATTCATAATTTTCCGGCGTAGCAATTCTTTTTAGTTTCAGAGAAATTAAACTCCAAAGTTAATCCATTTTCGGTATTAAGAAAGTACAAAAAGTACAATTTCTCTGAAAAGAAAACCTTCAATCTAAATTTCTTGGCCCAGTTATATTACGCATATAAGACGACATTTATCAAGCTTTGTTACATGTCCGAAATACAATGGACGATGGAGTAAATTCAAGATTTCATTAAAAACGTTTCAATTTTTTTATCGTTCTTACTGCGTGCTTAGCGATCAAACTTTAGAAAATGTAAGAGCAAACCACCTTAAGTAAAATTGCCTTAACAAAATCACAGGCGCTATTGGCATTACAAAGTTTAGAAACGATTATCTCGTTCGCTTTACAGTATTAACAAGTGATTTTTTTCTGAGTTATAGACAACATAAGTTTCTAAGTATATTTAATAAGTTTGATCGCTAAGCACGCAGTAAGAACGATAAAAAAAACTGAAACGTTTTTAATGAAATCTTGAATTTACTCCATCGTCCATTGTATTTCGGAGATGTAACAAAGCTTGATAAATGTCGTCTTATATGCGTAAAATAACTGGGCCAAGAAATTTAGATTGAAAGTTTTCTTTTCAGAGAAATCGTACTTTTTGTTCTTTCTTAATACCGAAAATGGATTAACTTTGGAGTTTAATTTCTCTGAAACTAAAAAGAATTGCAACGCCGGAAAATTATGAATGAATTTAGAATATTATAAGGTATCTCTTGCTTAGTTTCACTCATGATGTCTGGTCCAGCCGAGATTTTGCACACTGTGCCGCGCCTACGGTGGCCGGAGATCGTCTGCCGACGTCCGACGCCCTGGGCGTCTACCACTGCGGCTGGGGTGGAGTGAGGACGCTATCCTTTCTCTCACGCGGCCCGCCTCCTCCTTCACGAGCATGACTGCTTCGCAGAAGGAAGCGACCGCTTCCCACTCCGTCTCGCCCCGCAGCATGGCCTCGACCAATGCCGGGCGCGAGACACCCAGGCGTCTCTTCCCTCCCTATCAGATACAGGAACCTCCCGAAACTTCCGTGTCCGGTGAGGACCTGCGTCATGCGGTAGGTCAGGACGCTGTGCCGCCTATCCAGCCACTCCTCAAAGAGGGGTCTTACCGCCGCGATTGCAGCGTGCCCGTCATATTGGCCCTGGATCAAAAGTTGGAAGTCATGGGGATTTGTCCAGCAGTTGAATGACACAGGTTGGGGTTGCTACACACACAGCCTGTCGATAAAATAATACCGAATGTATGCAGATGAATGTCCGGGAATCACAAACAGCTATGCTACCGCACATGACTATTCTGTTCGGTATATAATTGCTGACTTATGGCGGTCGGCCTTTTCATTCTGCAAATATTGCCAAATCAAAAGATGTGTCAACCCGAATGAACTACTAAATCGCAAGCCAATTCAAGCCGAATCAATGCAGTTATTGCTTCCATCAAACAATCCTCAAGTTTTGGTTTGTTGGATTAATAAATGAAAAAAGTACAAAAAATTAACTTGACAGTTTTCTTTATAATACTGTCAATGTTAGCTTTTGCGTTCAAAAGCATATTTCCCTATTTCTAAAAGCCAGAAACCACTCAACATCCGCAATGATCACCCACTAATTGTTATTATAACCACGTAATGTTCTTAATTAAGTAACAACATTAAGCAAATGTAATTACTTGTATAATTAAATGTAATGACCAAGCTGTGGCCGTCCGTACACATGTATGTTTGTATAATTTGCTGTATAAACTAAATAATTTAGTGTATTTTAGTTTAGTGCACAAATTACACGGATTAGCGCAAAATTATGCGAACTAAATAATGATTAAGTTTATCTAATTTTGTGTTTACGTATGCAGTTAGTGCTCATTCAAATGTAAAATACAATTGTAAAATGAGTATATCGCAGTATTCGAATGGCTCCAATAGTGCTGCACTAGGCTGTTCAAAACAGAGATTTTTTTAGTATTTATTAATCTAAGTGTATAATCATCTGTTCATGAGCTGTTTAAGGATGTACGCGACTTTAAATATTTTGTAAACGCACCGATACATCGAAAATCTAAGTGTGGAGCAATGATTTTTTAATCTCTCGTCATAATCATATCAGCCGTAAGACGTCCACTGCTGAACATAGGCCTCCCTTTTAGACTTCCTATAGGATCGGTTGGAAGCTGCTTGCATCCAGCGTGATCCTGTGGTCTTCATAAGATCGTCTGTCCACCTAGTGGGTGGACGTCCTACGCTGCGCTTGCCGGGGCGTGGTCTCCATTCGAGAACATTACGGCCCCATCGGCCATCAGTTCTGCGTGCTATATGGCTGCCCTTTTAACCTCTATTGTCCCACATCTGAGCAAAGGTCTCCCCATAATGTTCCATTCCTTATTATTTCTCACGAAAAAAAATTATTCCGAAAATAAATTATTTCATGAATTTTACGAAGTTAGTCGTCCAACATAATTAAAATATTACAACGTACCTAAACTGTATGGGAAAATGAAAACTCGCCTCTATTTTACGAACGATGAACTAGTTAGTTACACGTCAAAGTCTCCGTTTACTTTACGTCACCATAACGTGAAAACTCTTGATACGCCTCAGATTCTATTCCGATATTTTCAATCCAAGTTCAGTCTGTTCCATTTTAAAAATCTTTCGTTTGTCTGTGTTCCCTAAAGATTTACTTGGCGTACTTGTAAGCCGGGCTTTCACCACGTTTACTGTAAATAGAGGCTTGTTAAACAAACGGTCTACTCCCAGGTTAAGATTTGGGACGTGATGGGCCATCGACTGCAGTCTCCAATTTATCTTGGATTGTGAGCCGTTGTTGTATCTCAGGGGAGGTATGAGCGGTAGTAAATGATGGAGTTGTATTGCGTTTATAGAGTTTACTTTTCCTTGTGTAGAAGGATCTTGCTTATTCTGTTCTACTGCTGGGCAAGGGCCTCCCCTAGGAGCTCTTGTTCTGCGCCACCTGGAGCACTCAAGAGTCCAGGTCGTGTCACCACTGTCTTCCAGCATTGTGTGCTAAAAAAAGAAGCATCTAGGTTATTCGTCTCATGTTGTGTGTTGACAGCAATCCATATTCAGCATTCCAGGCCCCGAACTTATTTGCAGATCTATTTAGTTAAGTTTCTAAAGAACAACTATAATGTTTAAAAACGAAAATATCAATTAATATCTACATAGGAAGGAGCTTTACTGATACTGACCAAGAAATAAAAATGGTGGCTCATGTACATTATATCGAGTCTTCTAAATTCAAACTAAAAGTTTCATATGCTGTAGAAGATAAGATATTTATAGTATAGCAGAATGGTATATACTATTTATCTGAAATTCTGAAAGAAGCGATTTACACGAACACGGTCCAAAATAAAAATTCGAAAGCTTTTTAAAGTGAGATCTATATGCAAACGTTTCGGTTTTATGTACCCGGGAATAAAATACCGTTTTCACCGAACAAATTTAGGTGAAAGCACCTATTACCTAACTGAGGAACTAAGTTCATTTATTGTAACTTCAGACTCTCGCTCACTTTACGTAAATTCAGTTACGAACCTTAATTAAGAAAAAAAGGACACCATCCTTACGCACGTACTTATTTATGCGGAGGTCAAACGTGTAAGATTCATGATTCTAATCAAAGTGTAATTAAAGGAAAAGGAAACCACAGAACGTTGTAAGGTTTATGTAACTGTTAATTAATTTGATTACGCGATTGCGGATCCTATTTCTAAACACAGAAAGGATATAATTGCGTGTAGTATTTGGGCAAATTTGTGCTGTAATTTCCCGATAACAACCTTTTTATTCCGCGTCTTAACGTTTTAGAGTCATCGGAGCTAATTTTTCGTTTCGCAAATGTCGGCAACCAGAGCTCGACGAATCGCTGACTTTTTCGCTCAACACGAGGTACAAATTGGGTAAAAAACTCCAACTTAAACAATTGGATTTAATTCACAGTTTAAAAGTCCAAAGTTCGGGTTAAGTAAAGTCTGGTCCCATTTAGAGAAGTCGTTTGTAGAACTTTGTTTCTTTGGGCACGCACAATCCTTTGCAGATTATAGGCGGGCATTAGACGAAATGTCCGATAAGACGGCACTATTATTTTATTAACACAGTCCGCATTCACTTAGCTTTAGTCAAGTGAAAAGAAATTTCATCTATTTACTTTGGCCGGTCGTATTGGGTCCAGGCCGCTTTCATTCGTACTCTCAACGTTAAGTGGACATACTTAAGTGCTGTTTGGTCAGGAGGGATTTACCTTTGCTCTTTTTCCTTCAACCTTATCCCACTCAATCAGGAGCGAGGCTTAACTCTTAAAACGTTTTTGCTTTGTAATTTTTCGTCGTTATTTTCCTTTTGTTGTTGTATGTCTGTGACTGGGAATTATAGGGAAACGTTGGATGATTATAAGAATTGTGGAGACAAATTGTGGTTGGAAACTGAAACCCAAATCTTGTGAAGACATTAGTTACGAATTACTTTGATCTTCTAAACCTTTGACAAGCTAATATAATTGGTTATCTACGAAAATTTTCTTGTCAAGAATGAATAGCGTTTTCTTCTGTAAGTTTTCGAAACCATCAAATTAAGTCGAAAGAAATTGTCGGATATATTTCAAGCTTTTCAAAGGGTTGACCCCTCCTAAGGCCCAAGTGTTCCGACCGCAGCAATTTTGTTATTTGTCGTTTGTATTCAGGTACAGCACGTTCCGTGGACATGGGACTTCACTTTACTCCTTTATTTTTTCCCTCATAGTTCGTGAATGTTGCTACTGCGACAGTTTTTTGTTTGTGTGTAGTGGAAGTTTGTGTCGGACCCTCTGTATGGAGGCTTACGTTATTTAGAACGACTGAAAAATGTGTTATGTATTCGTCGGGAGTTGGCTGATGGGTTCATGCATCTAAATGTTGTATTTTACTCCGAAACATTTGGGAAGCTGTCATTTTGCGACATGAGAAATATTAATAAGCTGTCTGTGTCACTTGTGTGGATTTTTAAGCATTTTTTTTATAAACCTTGTGACTTTTTGTTGGTTACTTTCTGACTTAAATATACAATTTTTATTTTTCTTCTTTTACTGCAGGAAGTAAGAGCTCTTATCGTAAACCCGATATGTTTGTTAGCTCATAAGGATAACATATACTAACCCATTTTCCCGGAATGACTCTTGCATCGTGGGAAGACCCGCAGCTGATCAACCGTTTTCAGGTCAGTAAGGAAAATATCATACTGTTTTGAATGGTTTTATATTAAATAGAGTTATTAAAGAGGTAAATGTATAAAAGTGTTCACAACAGAACCTAAACGTTTTCATAGTAGCTTTATACCTATTTAGCGAAGTGATGTCGGCGATTAGATACTACTTTTAGTTAGGAATTTAAGTTTATAAATAGTTTATTTTACTGAAAACAGTTTCGCGCGCATGCTTGGTGTCGAATGGAGCCAAAATTATTTTAAAACGAATTTAAAACGTGGAAATACCGAGATTGATATTTTATTTTATATCCTATTTATACGAGTATTTTATCCAAGCAAGTGTGTTTAGGGTAGAAATTTTCAAGAAATCGATACGGGGAACCTTTCACGTGGGTGCTTCCTTACATTTAGTATGCGGATCGCGATCTGAGTGTGTTACGCTCTCCTTCGTCGGAAAGGTACTCTATAATTTTATTTTCCGACCAAAATGTAGTTACTGAAGTAACTGATACTTTTGTAAGAGATATTTCAGTCGTTGTTTACGTCCTTTTGATCAAGGGTAAATTTAATTTTGTATCAACATATTGAAATCAACCTGTTTTAGAAAGGTACGTTTTTATGTTATTGAATTTTGAATAGGTAATTTTTTTATTGGCAACATTGAAAGGGCTACCCGTTTCTAGGAATCAAGTATCCAGAAATTGGATACACGATATAAATTTTGAAATTTTGCACGAGATGGAAATCAAATATTATTTTGACCTACATTCAGTAGTCTTTCATTTATGTAATTATGTTCTTTAAGGTTAAAATAGTGTCAGTAACGAAAAAAAGTGAAGACTTTGTAGATAATCTTAATATATAGCCTGTGAACCCTGAAGACTTAGGTAGAGGTGTACTCATTAGTGCACCCACCTTTTCCCAGTTATGTTTTTAAGTATCATGTAATAGTCAACTGGGCACGACTCCAGGCTTCGTGACTTCACGGTGGATTTTAGTCAGCACAAGTCTGACAGTTCCCCCCGTCCCACACAGGATGGGAGGACTCATTTGATGATTTTACCACACTAAAAAATAATTTAAAGAAAAACAAAAAACCCGACTGCGTAAAAACTAATTTTGAAAAATACGTGAATAAGTTAACTTTATAAAAACTAAAAAGAAAGAAACAAGCCCAACAGAACAGGAGGAAGAAGCAGAACAGAACGACTCACAGTCGGGGCCCATTCAAATTTTACCAATCAAATCTTCCCAAGGGGCCCCGACTGTGAGTCGTTCTCTTCTGCTTCTTCCTCCTGTTCTGTTGGGCTTGTTTCTTTCTTTTTAGTTTTTATTAAGGTAACTTATTCACGTATTTTTCAAAATTAGTTTTTACGCAGTCGGGTTTTTTGTTTTTCTTTAAATTATTTTTTTTTATTTTACACTTTTTAGTTACGATTCATTGTTCACTGTTTTTTTTGTTTGTATATCGTTTATACTTGAAATAAAAACTTAAATCAATAAGTAAGAAAATTAGCGAGAATGATTGTTTTGTAAAACAACTTTAAATCGTTATATATCCTAAACTATTACTTAAAATGAAAAATGATAAAAGAAACCTAAAGATAATTTTAAAATACCTATTCAACGACACCCCACTTGACATAGTTCATCGACTTTTATTTTTTTCATTTTGAAAATATGGCTTCTGGTTGTCGCTGTGGTGAATTTTGAATACTGTCATGTCTTTAGTGACACTCGCAAGGTTAAGACGAATCGATTGACGTAAGAATTATCAAAATCGGCCCACGCGTTTGGTCTCTAGAACGCCACATAGAAACAAACATACATACATACATACACACATACATAGACTGATAAACACATTACCCTCCTTTGCGTCGCGCAGTCGGGTAAAAAGGCACCGTGGCTGCTATTGAGAAATTCGTAATAGAAAAATCGAACGAGACTTTACCGGACCTACTGGACATTGATCCCAGTACCTCATGTTTAGCAGTCCTGTTTCTGACCACTACAACAATACGAGGCAGATAATGAACCAAAATAGAATATGTTATGTAATCATTGGAAATGAGCAGTACCCTGAGCACGAGTTTTCAGTATTTGAGACGTAAAGTAAACTGGAACTGTGACAACTTCAAATTGACAATTTTCAAGGAAAAAATTAGTTCCTACTTCGCACACCAGAGGCGCTGTTCCATTTTTTCATACAAGAAACGCTGTAAATACTGGAAAGACGCTGTAAAGTAAAAGAGTGAAAACTCGTGCTAAGGGTACAGTTTACTACATTTTACAAGCTTTTTTTTGTTTTTTTTTTAAACGTTGCCCCACACTGGGAATTTGTTCCTGTATGGTGCGTGTACAAACACAGAAACTCACAGACACAAACACCCAGACCCGAAACAACTACTTGTAGATTATACAAATATTTATTCCGTGCGGGGATCGAACCTGTGACACACTGCACAGCAGTCAATCGCTCAGCTACTGCGACAGCCGTGCCGCCGTTTACCTATAAAGGCTATTTACTTTCAAGAAAACCTACGTTTTCAACGTGTGCGTACATCAGTTAGATGTATACCTAACTCCTAAATGTACACATCAGAGGCCTTATCATGAGTTTTCACTTATTGTGACGTAAAGTAAACTGGAACTTTGACATTTAATTTCAAGGAAAAAATTAGTTCCTTCTTCGTACACCAGAGGCGCTGTTCCATTTTTCCATACAAGAAACGCTGTAAATACTGGAAAGACGCTGTAAAGTTAAATAGTGAAAACTCGTGATAAGGGTTCTGGGGTCCTACCCATATCCGTCACTATACTAACGAGTACCTCCTTATACAAGTTCTCGTCACGTGCCGTGACTTTCAGTATATCTTGTTTACCAACCTCTGTAGCCAATGTTTGACTTTTATTTTCTTTAGTTTGATTTAAATAGTTTATTGATTTGGGAGAGGTGAATTTGAAGTTTGAGGTGAGTAATAAGTAATAGTAATATAAAAACTAACAAAAGAATAAATGACAGTAAAAATAGCATTAAAATGAAAAAAAAACCGGCCAAGAGCGAGTCGGACTCGCCCATAAAGGGTTCCGTAGCAGCAAGTAATAACATACTATAAAAGTTCTTGTAGTTGGTTCCAACTTTGAAAGGTTTACGATTTATGACGTATTAAAAAAAAAAAACTTGAGAGGTGTCAAGGCACGTCGAAAATCGCTATGAACCTGTTAAAAAGGTTCAAGCGATTTTCGACCCTCCACCCCACACTACCCCACTCCACTCCGCTCCACTTCGCTCCACTCCGCTCCACTCCGCTCCGCTCCACTCCGCTCCACTCCGCTCTACTCCACTCCGCTCCGCTCCGCTCCACTCCCTTCCACTCCACTCCGCTCCGCTCCACTCCACTCCACTCCGCTCCACTCCACTCCACTCCACTCCGCTCCACTCCACTCCACTCCACTCCGCTCCACTCCACTCCACTCCACTCCACTCCACTCCACTGCACTCCACTCCACTCCACTCCACTCCACTCCGCTCCACTCCACTCCACTCCACACCGCTCCACTCCACTCCACTCCACTCCACTCCACTGCACTCCACTCCACTGCACTCCACTCCACTACCTATTATAGCTGTAAAAATGAAGTTGACAAACTTACATTTGCAGTTGTTCTCCGATACATTTTGTTTAGGAAAATGTTATCCCAGTACGTTTTATAAGTTGGTCAACTATTACTCGTAAACTTGTAAAGCCCACTTAGTCATGATAATTTTCTTTTAAACTTCGTTATATATACTACTATTGTAAATTTTTTCACACCCCCAAACATAACCGTTTAGCTGGTAGAGGGGGGGGACACTCGAGTAGGGCAAAAATTAGCACTTTAAAGCTTAATATTTCACAAACGAATCTTTTTATCAAAAAATTGTTGATGGAAACTACCAATATTTTTTAAAGGCCTATTCAATGATACCCCACACTAAGGGATACGCGAGAAAAAAAAAAAACATCCCCGCTTTACGTGTACAGGAGGTACCCTAAAAAAATATATTTTACGAGATTTTATTTTACCACTTTTTTGACGCAACAAATCCGTATATTTACACCAAATTACAGCTTTCTAGTGCTGGGCGTCTCTGAGCTAAGCTGCGGACAGACGGACGGACGGACGGACGGACATGGCGAAACTATAAGGGTTCCTTGTTGACTACGGAACCCTAAAAATGTAGGCAGCGAGAGAAACGTCCTTACCATGCGTGCGGAGTCTAAGAGTACTGCTTTGTGAATCTAGCCAAAAGCAAAACCAGCAATGAGTGCGTGGGGTTCCAGGACTGTTCGGGGTCGCGTGACTGACTAAACAGGTAACGTGACCCTGGAACGTGAAGGCCAATTGAAGAAACACGGTGAATTTTAGTCAGTACGAATCTGACACTCGCTTCCGCTCTGGGAAGAGCGGAAGGATTCATTTGATGATATTACCACCTAAAAAAAATGGCTACAGAAACAAAAAGCTGAATAAATCTCTCATTCGTAAATGACGGTATCCGGAGATCAGATCATGCGTACCTATTATTCAAAAAAATCCTAGTTGATACTTTCTTAACGGTAAGGAATCGGCGCTCTTTTCAATAATTCTCACTACATGCCAAGTGATTGACAACCAAAAGGGACGCAAACGCACAACTCTATCCTACGTAAGCTGAATCCATCAACTGTTGCTAGGCACCTATTCTAAACACTTTCAAAGGGGCTTAGAAATCGTCACACAATGAAGGGGGAACTAACACTGGTGTCATGCGTTACTGGACTTTCTAGCACACTACTCGTAGTTATTTTGATAAAAGGATACCCAGTTTGGATCTAGCGTATCTCGTTTTGTAGTGGATTAGTTTGAATGGATGTGACCTGGCATTGTAGTGCTTTTTTAACCGACTTCAAAAAGGAGGAGGTTATCAATTCGACGGTATGTTTTTTTTTACTCCGCCAATTGCGGACCGATTTTTAAAATTCTTTTTTTGTTCGAAAGGAGGTACTTCTGAGGTGGTCCCATAGTCACCAAGTTGGGATCTGATGATTGGATCCTGGAGAAATCGAGGGCACCCCTCGAATTTTATAGGCCGACACACCGTTTTTCGCAAATTTTATGAAGTAATTTAAGTACTTGCGTATGGTAATCATAATTTCATGTAGCTGAGCTGATGATGGAAGGTAGAACTCCTTAATAGTAAGGAGTAGGTAGCGACTGATTTAGTTTGAGTTCGCATATCTCTGGAACTACAAGTCCGATTTAAGTAATTCTTTTTTTGTTGTACTAGGTATCATTTAACTTAGGGAATATTGTACGTTTCATCAAAATCGGTTCAGTAGTTTTTGAGATAGGGAATTTTATTAGCTTATTGTGTACATGAGCGATGTTATTACCGGTGTTATGGATTACAAAATTCTAGTGCACATGTTGTATTTGACAAGAATTCGGGTTGAATATTTAAACTAAAAAGAGTAAAATAAAAACTTTTTCAAAAAAAAAATGTAACCGCCTTCAAAAACAACCATAAAAAAACGGTAAAAAAACCTACAAAATAACTTTTCTTTCGGAAGTCGGTGGCAAAAAAAGACAATGAAATAAAGAAAACAAATACACCGACTTCCGAAAGAAAAGTTATTTTGTAGGTTTTTTTACCGTTTTTTTATGGTTGTTTTTGAAGGCGGTTACATTTTTTTTTTAAAGTTTTTTTATTTTAGAAATTCGTTACAAATCAAATACATTATTAAAATATAGACAATACCGGAAGGCCCACCGGTATCAGGAACAGGGTCCAAATTACCGGCGGCGGCGCGCGGCGGTCAGGCCTCCAGAGAAAAGAACCTCCTAACAATGTGCGCCGTGCCCAGACGAACTGCTTTCTGAATCAGGCCCTTGATCCAGCTGCCTAACGAGAGCCTCCTTAGATGTTAGTCGAGGCTCTTGGCAATTAAGCCATGGACAAACTATCGGCTGAATTCATATCTCATTCTAGTTGCTGTTGCATTATATTTTCGGGATCGTTGCCCAAAGTTAGAGACTAAATCCAGCTAAGACTATAATTACATTCGCCTACTAATGAAATCCGCTGACATTCTAGCTTCTGAATGTGTTTCAGAATTCTGTATTGTTTTATTGTGATAACTCTGTATTGATATCGACAACGTTATAGTTTCTAGTTTGTGTATAACGAGTTTTCTTGTTGAAATTTGGCAACATTGTGGATGTATTGACAACATATTTGACTAACGCTAAACATGTTAATAAATCTCATAACAAGTGGATTTAAATTGACCCTGTAGCTGCATTGGCACTGGAATTGGACTGGATAGGTTACTTCTAGGCAATCTTGCTTCACTGTCGACTGCTTTATTGCTTACCATCAGCCGAGGTGGTTGTCAAACGCTAGCCTATCGTAGAAAATAAATAAAGACTGATTTACGTTGATCCAGTGGCTGGATCTAGCGTCATTGGATTGACAAATAGGAACGTGTTCTATTCCGATCCAGCGCTGGATACCGGTGAGATTCAGCTACTAGATTTACGCAGTGTAAATATGTTTCACGTCAGTACATTGTTGGTGAATAGGCTTAACGTTTTGTCAGTTTACTAAATAAGTAGGAGCTATTGTAACAGCAAACAAAATAGCAACAAATTGTCAATATATACCCAATCCGTTAATTTGACTACCACTAAATAATTCACTACGATCGTTTATCTGAAATGGTTTAAATTCAGTAATCTGTATAATGTGGTTTCGATCCAATAAAATTTTAAAGCTTCCATGAAATTTGTTTCCGTTTTGGCACACGATGGTGGTGATCAAAAATAAATTGTAATCAGCTTCTGAATTAAGGGTCCACATCGTTTTGTATTTTGATTGTTTAAATCATAACCATCTTACAGCCTTGCGTACAGCCTTACTTTATGCTACAGATGTTTTACACAAAATCAAACTTTCTAGATATTCAGTACCCCATGCCTTGTTTCATAGGAGAACTATACCGCTATGAATAAAAGCTTACCATAAATGTTTTAGTGTCTTAAATCATAGTCAAGCTATTGAGGTTTACATGACAGTACTAAAACCTTGGCAGAACAAAGAGAACATCAAAATATAATATGATAAGCATTTTCCGACTATGACGACTCAAAGGGTGCCTTCATAAAGAAGTAGGTTGTCGGATGTCGGTACAGACAAATCGGTACGGATCGGTACAGGCTGGTGCAGGCAAATAGACCCTAGATTGAGAAAACGATTGGTGTAGAGGCTGAGTTCGCGCACGGGTAAAATATTTGTATAATTTGCAAGTTGTTGTTCCGGGTGCGGGTTTTTGTGTATGTGAGTTTAAAAGTTTGTTAACGCACCCACGTTACAGGAGACCTAGTGCAGGGCAACGTTTTTTTTCATATCTTATGCTCTTGCACGTAATAGACACAGGTTGAGGCTTGGCAGATTTGCCTGTCTTTTTAAACAAGTTTTACCTGCACTGATGAGTACCGACTTGTTTGTATCGAAAACCTGCGTCTTTATGAAGGTACCTTAAGTTGTGGCCTTAAACAATAATACAAGAATTTCCTTTGTTCTAAGGGAAGTGTATATTTTTAAAGAGACAGCAAATAATTTACCTTATCAGATCAAGGTGGCTATCTTCATGAATCTAGCATTCAAGGTCGAAGTTAAAGTAACAGTCTATGACACGATAGCATCAGAATTTAGTTTGTCAGTCTATGAATATAATTTACGAGATTTATAGAGCGGGCTCATGGCCCTGACATATAGGAAATTTATTCAATGGCTACCAACTGATCCCTGTATAAAGTCAAATGTTATAACGAATTGAGTTTCTCTATACATTGTTGCATGTTTTATTGGGGACCCGGATTTATAGGGTTTTTGGTTTTCTTCCTTTTTGTGTCATACAAGTTTTTTCATATTGCGCTAGTTTTAAGAGTATGGTTTGCGCTGTTCTATCTTTTATTTTCCATTTAGTTTATTGTGCACTTTTAAAATGATGAAACTGTCGTCATTCTGGTGAAGAATTTTGCATCTATAAAGCTATTGTCAAACAGACAAACGAAGCAAATGCGATCCGAATCCTGTCATATAGAAAAGGGAAAGCGGTTCAAATAGTCTATGTGAAAGGCCTCAAACAATTCCATACATTACAAACAGAAACGCTTCACTTCGCGTTCGCTTCGCGTTCACTTCGCCTGTCTGTTTGACAATACCGAATTTACTTGATATCTTATTTTGTGACGCCAAATAAATAGATTCGTTTTTTCGAGGCTGGATTTCAACGATTTTGAAATAAATTTCGTTTTTACTAATCTAGTTTTGGCTTCTCCGAGCCCCTGATTGGCTGATAAGATTATTAACCAATCTTTGTAACCTCGGTTAACAGACTTAATTGAATCAACCGCTGCTGCACCTTGGCAAATAAATATACGTATATTGTATACTACCACCACTGACATACATAGTAACGTACCCTCTCTTTATCCCGGATACAATGAGACAGATAAATCCCTACTATTATGGGTTCATCAATCCCGTAATGGGCGTCGTATAGGGCCGATGGGTTAGCACTAAATACGGGTATCGCTCGCAATGAAATTTACTAGGGGGAGCAAGACATATCGATGTGGTCTGCTAATTTATGGCATGTTTTTTGTACGATCCGGTTAATGGCCTATTATGGGTCATTGAACTACCCCATAAGGCTGATACTGATTTTTATTAAAAAAGGAAGTTCTTCTCTTGTTTGTAAATACTGCCTGAACAATTTGGAAATTCTTTGGCAAGAGTTGGTAGCGAATTCTGATCAGGATACGCCAGTCGTGCATAAGTGAAGACGCCAATCGATAGAGTAGCGGATTCTAGCCAGTTTTCAAGTCTGATGCACAAAATAAATAAAATATTTACTTTGCCGCAACATTTCTTTAATTTCACGAATAATTTAACATGCTCAGAAACAAAGGAATAATCCAAATCGTGTGGATTAGAACAACATCTGTTGTTGCAAAAACTATTCGCAGAACGACATTTATCGTTAAAATCAATGGTCTGTGAGCGACCGGAGTCCCGAATGATTTCTATTGATACACGGTTCGTTGAACTTTGTGGAACTTTTGACAGTTCACGTTTTACTTGTTACGCGTAGTTATAACCTACGAACAGTGTATCCAATATTGTTTGTAGGATAACTTATTAATGTATGAACTAAGATGTCGGAAGTTAGAACTTCATTATTCTATGGGTGTATTATATTGCTATCGTTTACAACACATCAGTAAAGCAACGTCTCAGGGGTGGAATAGACTTGTTCGTCGGGTGAATGAACTTTACATGAACTAAGATGAAGAAAGTTTCAGGTTTAGTTAGAGTCAAAATTGGTTATTAATAAGTCTTTCTATTTTAGTTGTAATTGGTACTTAAAACGGAATATTTTGTTATAGGAAAATCGTCAGTATTGTTGCAAAAAACACAGTGTTTTTCCGTAACAGTGACGCGTGTTTTAAAAGATTTATGCACAGCCTCGGGGAAAATAGCGAAACCGATACATGCACGCATTGGAAGCTATAAATAACCGAAAAATCGTAAAAAAATCGAACTCTTACTATACTTTAAATAAAATTCATATTCGTAGACGTTGCAATAAAGGTGACATTTTGGAACGGGTCTAAATTTAAAGATGGCGCGTATTTCTTTGTCGGCGTAGGGCGCACGGTACGAGCGTGCAATATTGCACCTGAGGTCTCATTCGGGTATGACACGTGTAGCCCCCTGTACTTGGAGAATGGCCAAGATTTCGGATGATTGTGAGACCCAAAATAGAAAAGCACCTTTATTCTATTAAGCGGATACTTTATTGGGAATTCACAAATATTTGCATTTATTTAAATACTTAATTAACTAACTTAAAAATAATTAAAAAAAATGAATACATAATTAAAATAACTAACAAAGAGTGTCAACAAATTCATCCACGTCGATGTCAACAGGATAAGTGCCCTGAACGCTGGCAGCATTGCCACGCTGGATGGCAATGCTGATTCTTTTTCTTTTTTTTTACCAAGAAATAGGCCAGCCCTCTGGTCAAGCGAAGAGTACCTACAGTTTTCAGTTTATTGACCACTGCATTAATCGCAATAGGTGTACGGCAAAATCCTATTAAGTGTATGTTAAACTTAGATCTTAGCACAGAGCTTCTACCATGAGTTGTCATTACGATACTCAATGATACGCATTGACCGCGTTTGGCGCTCTCATTGGTTTAGAGTTCATACAACCTTGGAGCGGGGCCAATGAGAGTGCCAAACGCGGTCAATATATATGATCGAGTATCGTAATGACAACTCATGGTATGGTATGGGTACAGATATTTTTATGCTGCCTATGTACCTACCTGTTTGTGTATGTGAGTTTGAATGTTTGTAAACTCATTGACGATATGAAAACACTTCCTCGGTTGGAGAAGAGTTTATTTTAATCTACAGCTTCGAGAAACACATTTTCTCGTTAGGTATGCCTGTTTATCTTTTAGCGACACTTGCATTTTCTGCGAAAATCAAAAAAGGAACATCATTATTTTTTCAAATCCTGCCACCTACGATACAGGTACAACAATATTTCCATTCTTTATTTCTACTCTACACTGATGTGACACAAATTCGATCAATTCTTATTCCGAGTCCAATGTAAAAGGTCCGTCTGGCGACACACCTGTCCCAACGCATTTCTTATGGATGGTAACCCTATCTCACGACATATTCGCTACATTTGTATGTAATGCTTTGGGTTATTGATGTATGAAACACGTTGCGAAAGGGACCTTGTTAAATTTATTTGAATTATTATAATAATATGAGGGTCTACAAGTGCCGATATTATTGTTATTGAAAATGTATTTTCCTTTTTTTTGCTGTTGTGTTTTGAGGTATATTTTGCTGCACAAAATCTGTATTGCAAAACGACTAAGTACTGGCCGAAGTATGATCTATTTCTTTTGAATCGGATCCGTGATACGTGGATCTGCAGCCCCAGCCTGGAGCCAACTGTGAAATAGACCGATCGCGGGCATGCGGGCGGCGAGTAAAGGGCAACTCGCAGCCCGACCATGGACCATGCCCGGGTCGACGGCGCGTTGTGTTCCACGCGCGCCTCAAATAACATCAGCATAATGACGGGGGCCCCTCTCTAGAGGGCCAAAGCCTGCCGGGGTCGCGAGACTTATCTCATTACCGTGACCCCGGAACATAAAGGGCTACTGAAGGACACCGTGGATTTTAGTCAGTACAAGTCTGACAGTCCCTCCTGCCCTGCCCGGGGTGGGAGGACTCATTTGATGTTTTACAACGCAAAAAAAAACTGAGATAGACCCACCGCTGCTATTGCGCTAGCTAGTGTTTGACCATCGCCATCGTCGTTAGACGTCATTTTCGTATATTATGGTTTTTTCGCTAAAGGTATAACTACATTTTCGATCACTTCGCAAACACCGACAATACCTGTGACCAGCTTTCGATAGTTTCTCTGGTTATTTCTCAATTTGGTTTGTTTAACATTACAAAATTTCTTAGAAACCTAGCAGTATAAAATAACAATTTAAGCAAACAAAAGGACCGCAGCACGTCACCGTCCAAGTGGGTCAAGCCCAAAGTTGTTCTGGCACTTGTAAATTAATTATTCGGCATCGTTGTAACTAAGGTAAGGTCCGAACATGGGACGACTTGAATTATTAAACAAGGCTACCCGGGGGAAATCACAAGTGCGAAGTGGATAGACAACGGCGCTTATAGTGTGGAAATAAATAAAGTATATCAATGAGTGCGAGGAACTAACTTCGACAGAGGGTGTGAACGCCCTTGAGATGTGTGGGTAGAACTATTTGTTTATTCTGTGACGAAGTTTGATCTTTCAATTAAATTGTATAAGGGTCAAATTCCTAGAGCAAACAACGAAATATATGTGTTGTTTAAAGTTTATAGTTTGGTTATTATTATAGTTTGGCTTTTAAGTTAGCCTTCCATGTCATTCAATGTTTAGAAATAGGCTATTTCTTAATGGTAGGTGAATGTTTATAACTACTTGCAGACGACCGGGTGGTTGCCAGTATAGCTATATCATTGATTTTTTTTATTATTATTATTAACACAGTATCTTTACAGGCAGACCCAATACATAACCTGAGTTCTCTAAAGCCCCAAGGGTTAGGTTTAGGAGTACCAAATGTTACACCCATATTTCGCCAGTTATGCCCAAAGTTCAGATGACGATAATATGGGGCGAGATCCAGAGTGAACCGGGCATGAATACAGGCTGCAGAACTTTTTGAAGAAAAATTTGAATATCACTTTGCTCTACCCGTAAATCAAACCCAGCCCCCACGCCGAGTAGTAACAAAGCGGTCATAATTATGTGAGTATCGCTGACAAACAATCTTTAGACACTAACGTGGTGTCCTGCGTGAGCGACGAATACGACGCGATGCGACACAACACGAAGTAAATTTAAAATAATATTATAATAGTAGTTGAAATTGTTTGAATCGTCGCGTCGCGTCGTATTTCGCCTTAGCCGTTGACAAAGCGTTTAACTTGAAAATTTTATCCTATCTGTTAGATCAGGATATAACTTATCTCTGAGCCAAATTTCACCAAGATCCTTTCAGCTGTACGGTTGTGATCGAGAAGCAAACATCTATCCATTCAAAATCAAAATTATGTTTTGGTTTTAAATGGATGGAGGGATGTTTTTTTTCCAAACTGTATGCTAACGTACCAGTTTTTAAAACCCTAACTCTCAATTCCAGCCAGTAATCAAAGAAGCCAGACCTTGTTTGTTGACGGTACCTACCTAAATTGAAAAAAAAAAGCAAAGTACTCCTGGTATTAACCTCTGCACTCTTTGATTAGCCGAAGGGAGGAGGGCGGGCCGGAGTAGATTTCATTCAAATTGATGACTTCATCGGTTTAACCCCAATAAGTAGGAGATTAGGGAACGCACCAAAGTTTGCTCAGCGGCGCCGCAGTGAATTGTTTTTCTTTGATTTTCTTTTGATACTGTTTACTGGTGATATCAATATTTGTTGGTGAGTGATTAGAATGTTTGGGTGTGTTGAAAATGCGATATATTTCATGACTTACTGATATGAGCTGATATGATTTTCTGGCCATGTTCGTAAATGCACGCACGACTCAGTAGAAATTCTTAGAGTGAGGAAAGGTATTTAAGATAATACCTTTTTAACAAAAAAATCAAACCGACGAAAGATCGAACTGTAAAGCAAAAAATAATTTTGAGGCGGCGCCAAACAAACATTATACCTAAATTAATTATTTGAAGCGAAGAATAATTTTATTGTGGCTATTATAGGTTGATTGTTTCTTTGGCGCCGCCTCAAAATTATTTTTTGCTTTACAGTTCGATCTTTCGTCGGTTTGATTTTTTTGTTAAAAAGGTATTATTTTTAGGTTTTCAGTAAAGAAGACGGGTAGAAGAAGACGGGAAGAAGAAGACGGGTTTTTCCATGTGTAATCATGGTATACACCATGATTACACATGGAAAAACCCGTCTTCACTTTTGTCATTGGCAACGTAATCGTCACAGTAATTATCGCATTAACTGTTGAGGACCTGTAACTTGCAACTAAAAATTCCACTCTCCGACTGTCAACGACTGTTAAATCCCAACTATGTTTAAAGTTCTTATCATGATGAATTAAATGAGCCCAAATACGATATAGTTGCTGATAACTGTTGAGGATCTCTTGCTATTGCCTTCTATCACCATCTTCAGACCCTCGGTGGCAATTATATTACAGCTAGGTCGAAAGTTTTCATCAAGACTAGTGAAATGAGCCCAAACACGATATAGGTGCTGTTAACTGTTGAGGACCTGTTGCCCCTGCTTTCCGTCACCATCCTCAGACCCTCGATGGCAATGATACCTCAGCTGGGTCTAAAGTTATCATCAAGCTGAGTTAAATGAGCCCAAATACGATATAGCTGTTGTTAACTGTTGAGGAACTCTTGGGACTGACTTAACAACATAACAGGGATCTGGAGTTGATCTGATGATGGTCACGTCATCATGTTATCTTCTCCACATCTCTGCTATATAGTTATGTCCTCAGAAGTACATAATGTTAACTTTATTTCAACAGAAACGGTTCACAAATGAAAATTCTGTAGAAATATCGACAGTTAATTCCTTTTTTTCTACCCTTGGAGGCCGATTTTAGTTTTGAAATTAAAATGGGACCAACTTTGAGACACACTCTTTCCAACAAAAAAAGAATTTTTGAAATCGGACCACGTTAGGAAAAGTTATGCGTGGTCATACATAGAAAAAAAAAATAAAAAAAATAAAAAAATATACATGTCGAATTGAGAACCTCCTCCTTTTTTTTTCGTCGGTTAAAAAAATTAGAGCCCTTTCTCTCTGTTTCTTACTATGGCCGAAAATAGACGAAAATAATGTTAATATCTAAGATTAAACATTGTGTATCCTTACTAATTTTATATACGAAAGTTTGGATGGATGGATGTTAGTGTTAAAGCAGCTGAATGATATTTGGATAACAGTGATAGATTATAGGCTAATTAACACATTGAATACCTTTTATCTCGATACTTACCTTTTATCCCACAGGATCGTTATGATCCTGTGGGATAATTTTCGCCATTCCCGAAGTCGCTTACAACAGCTACTAGGGAATAAATAAGTGCTCTTCAAAAATCCTAAGAAGAATCGAAATTTTAACCGAGTTAGGTTTCTCTTCAAATAGAGAAACATTTTCATCTACAAGTAGTTGCTTTTTCATGTTTTACCAAAAATATACTTGTTTTTACCTACAATACTACTCCAAAATATTATAGGGCAAAAGGCAAGGATTATTACAGTTTCATCCTCCTCATAAAACGAGATTAGATTCATGATTCGTATCTGATCCAGTTTATAACGAAACTGGGTAAACAAACCGAGCTCTTTATTATTATTTCCTTAGTTATTGCCGAACTCCATACGCATAAGATAATAAAACCCTGACACCATGCGAACGCCATAAGCAATGAAGAGGTGAAAGCCTGGGTACATTTGAAAAAAGAGGAACGTAAAAATGAGGGAGTGAGCACTTTGCTCGTTCGGCCATCTCGGGAGAATGATTGAGGAAAGAATTTGAGATAATAATGTGATGCTGAATTGACATGGGGTGAATAAAACAAAGAGAAGACGCAGTCGACTGTGATTAAATGTAACTTTAATTGGTAGCTTGATTATTTGTTTTCTAACAATTACATACGCGTCGCGGGACACACGTATACCGCGACCCCGGTATAAAAAGGGCTACGGAAGGACACCGTGGATTTTAGTCAGTACAAGTCTGACAGTCCTTCCCGCCTTGCCCTGGGTGGGAGGACTCATTTGATGATTTTACCACGATAAAAAAAAAAAGATGGATTGATGATTTAAAGGTGCCTGGTAGTAGATGTTTGCGGTCTGCCTAAGGCCAGGATGGTTGGCGCTCTTTGGGGGAGGCTTACGTCCAGCAATGGAAGGCAGCTGGCTGATATCGCCTGAAATTAATATTGAATCTCATTCTTTAATTTTGAGAACTGCTTTAGTTTGGACATCTTAAAAACTCGGATAGGAATATTCGGTCGTTGATTGGATGTAGAATAAGTTCCAACGTAAGATAGCAACCGTGATAGTTTATTTCTAACTTCCAGCAATACATGATAATATTCACAGTTTATTGGGAAGTTTAGTTTTATTATTTAACAAGTTATTTCCGTAATAATGTCAACTTTACTCTATCTACTTTTCTGCATTAGTATTTTATATAGTTAGCCTACAAACCGAACTCAACATAAATGATAAAGTCTAAGCAGATGATGATGAGTCTTCGATCTTTGTTGGAGAAGTTCATAAACCCATCACTCTGGTGAATCTTACCATACTCGCTCTGAAGATGCTTACAGACTAGCTGCTACACCCACGATATTTTCATAAGATAAGTTCTGCTATCTAAGTGTTACCTAATTTACATACCAAGTTAAAATAGCCAGCGATCTCATATCGAGATAGCTCAAAGCTCCCGGAATAAGTTTCTATTCCTCGGTAGGCGGACGCAATGGACCGTGCTAAGCATTATTAGCGGTTTGGGGTGCACAGAAAAAAATGGGGATCTTCTGAGTTCAGATGCTATTTAAGCATTCTTGTACATTTGTATAATGTGTGAGGGTCATCTGGTAGAGTGCTTGGCTTTTGCGAAGTCTTTGAACCTTTAAAAGTAATGTACGTAGATTCTGAAAAGAATTTGGAGTAAGTCAGGTTAGTAGTACCTGCGAAACTTCTTTAGCAGTAAAAATAGTAATATTTTTACTGTTTTAAATACATATTTAGGGCCAATTGTTTGATCAGTAGTTAAGCTAACTATTGTTAAAATCCTACCTATACATTTTTAGCAAGCTTTCAACTGGGGGTCAGTCGAATTTGATAAGTTATCAATTACAAATTCTGAATAAAGTTCTAAACAACAAAAAACCAAATTCAAGAAAGAAAATAATCATGGAATATCTAGAAGGATTTCTTGAAGCGTTACACTTATATCTAATATAGAATAATGTTGGCTACGTTGACAGCTCTATTGGCGTAGAGGCCGAGTGATTGGAGTCAATATTTGTACCGCCCACCGATCGTCGTTTCAGGTCAGGGTTTGAGCGTTTGAGATTTGTGGCTCTAGTTACCCGCAGTAGTACTCGTAAAACGTAAAGAGGAAAGTAAATAAACTACTATTACAAATGCGAAAGTTAAAAATACTGAATAGTCTACAATAATTATGATGTTCCCATGGGATAATTATCCGAACATCACGTGCGCAACGCTGCGGGCATATGCTAAGCATTACATAAATAACTGTAGACGTAGTTCTAGGAAGTACAGGAAAAACAGTATAATCATTTTCTAGACGAATTCCCAACCATTCTCTTATTTTCATATTAGCGAACGCCTTTTCCCCTTTCAACACACATTCTCATTAGATAGCACAAAGTTGCAGAAAATGTAACATTCATACAAGTATTTACGCGACGTATTTCCAAGCTGAAAACAAAAATAATATAAATATTTTCGTATATGAAATTTCATATGAAAAATTCGTCACGAATCTCTGGGTTGCAGCGAATGCATTCACTGTTCTTCCCTTGTGAATACAAATAGCCATCTCCCGGAGGAAATAGGCGCAAGGGGACGCATATATTATGTGAACAAGTTTAATATCTTAAAATGCGACGCCATATTTCCGGGGAAAAATAAAAACAAGCCGTTTTTGGTTGTGTTTAGAGAGGTTTTGGGTAATGTTCTTTGAGAGAAGGGGAGACAGTTAATATAGGCATCAGCAGCTTTATTTATATCATAACAAATACTTTTTGCATTACTTTTGGGTTTGAAATTTAGTAATATGAGTTAAATCTTTATCCCATAGATTTTACTCGTATTACTGTTCCTATACATTTTAAGCTATTGCATAGCTTTTATCGCAGGCTCTGAGCTCGGCGCGCGCGAAAAACGTAACGAAAAAACCTGACTACTTCTGACAGCACGCATCGTCTAACGTCGTTTCAGATCGGGGGACTTCGGCAATCATAAAGGTACGGACAGACGTGCTCATTACTAGCACGAAAGCATGCTTTTATTGAGCAAGGGGCAATTTTATTGAGGGAGAGGGAGAGGGAGAGGGAGAGGGAGAGGAAGAGGGAGAGGGAGAGGAAGAGAGAGAGGGAGAGGGAGTGGGAGAGCGAGGAGGAGGAGGAGGAGAACGTTTCTTGACGTTTCACTTGATTGACGTGGCTGACCATAGCCTAATTAGTACAGTAATAAATAGGTATAATAAATAAATAATTATAATTGTATAAGTTAATAAAAAATGCTATGCAATAGCTTTACCGCGGCAGTCACCGAGTGCCACACGTTTTTTTTTATATAACTCGCGTTTTACTAAAAATGTCGCCTTTAACGAATGTGTAAAACATGTAAAAACATTTTAACTACCTAATAGTTTACAGTAGTAGTACTGATCAAACAACTAGCCCTCAGAGAGTAATGATGAAGTTTCTTGTCGGTTTTCCCTCACAGACACAATCAACCCGGACCGTGCATGTATTTTTGGAAGTTTTATAAGTGCTTATGTAGGCTTAAGTGAAACAAAATATTTTTAATGAACAGATTTTTGACTAACTCTACTAATATCCCTTTATGATAAGTTGACTATAATACCTACTCAGAATACTTTTTCAATACTTAATGCAGCACTTAGCAGATTAGTCGAACATATTTTTTTTTATAAAGAAGGTTTTTTTAAAAATATTCACGATCGCCTGGCGACAGATGTCCTCCCCTGAAAAATACGTTCCATGATTTACATACAACAGGAAACTAGACTCCAATAAAACTGCGTTTAAAACTGTATTTAAGAAACAAGTCTCATTGAATTCCACTTGAGAACTTTCTTCAATTCGAAACTTAATTAAGTATTGTTTTTGTTCCTTTCATTTAACGATCCTATTTAATTGAGGAGTTTTTAAGGAAGAGTGTATCTGAGTATTAATATTACAAGCCGTTTTTTGAAAATTTTATGCTAGGATTTTAAATCCCAGTTATATCTAAATATATCCATCTTCTGTCCATTTATTGTTCATACGTATTCAGATATATGCATACGTACAAATTCATAATATTCTTTGACTAATATATCCTTTGACTAAACGAAGTGATTATACGCTGTGTGTGCGAGGCGCTGTCACCTAGTGACCACAATCATTATTTGGGAACATAAGAACTGCCAATCCTTGACAAATAAATTCCGCTTGTTTTTCTTTACATATTTAAGCGTATCACACACGGCTAAGATACTATAATATATATCTTAGGCCATCCATCACAGACGACGAAGATACCATCCTACTAATATTTTATCTTAAGATGTTATCTAACGATATCTTAAGATATTATCTTACGATATTTTATATCTTAAGATGTCATCTTACGATATATTTTATATCTTAAGCTGTTATCTTACGATATTTACATCTTAAGATACGAATATCGCTCTCTATCTTACGATACGAAAATATGAAAGATATATTATCTTCGTCGTGTGTGACGGTTCATTGAATAGTATGGCGAGCGATATGGTATCTTAAGATAAAATAATATAGTATCAAAGCCGTGTGTGATGCGCTTTAATCAAATCTAAAAGTACTTAAAGCTTAGGCAAGTTTGTGGTGTATAATAAACATGTCACTCCGCGGGTGTCCCTAATTAGTTCATATCCCTATCACACCGCGCGCTGCGATCGATTTGATATTCCCCACCATCGAATTCGCACAGAGCGTATAGAAGATATCCCTTTACGTTCCAACTTAACAATATATTTGAAGATGTCTACAACGAAGACTGCCATACCTTAACGCGGCGCCATAAAGGCGTTGTCTCATTCATACTCCAAAGACTTATTGCGAAGGAGACTTGAGTGAGTTAGTTGTATAATTGCGTCTGTTGTTCCTCGTTACGACTCTGTTACGCTTAATCTAAACTCAGAACTTTGTCTCGTAAACGGCCTGTTACACACAATAGATAAGGCCGATGTACAGTCTCCAGTTTATCTCTGGCTATTTTTGAGCAAGTTCATGCAGTCAACAATGTGCAAATTCTTGGTAATGCGCTGAGTTTCAAGGTTGCAGCTACATTTTATTTGTTGTATGTTGATTGACTAGTGTATATTAATTTATACGAATTAAAACGATAAAATTATTAAAGCAACTGGACTAAATTATGAACTATATACTGGACTAAATAATAAAACTATCTATAATATGGTAGGTAAATATTTTTTGGTTGATTTTTCGTGGTTAGTCAAACCACGGTTCAACTAAGTTTGTTCTTCGCAACTAAGTTTGTAAAAAAACAAGAAGTACCTACTGTCAATCTAATAAAAAGCTTATAAATGACGTTTTTATAACGATTTATAGCAAAGAGTAGATAATTATGGTTTTCGCTCCTTCAAAAATCTTAGTCACAAATACTGGAACATAGGTACTTGAAAGTTTTTTTTTAATACTTATGCATTGCTGTTTCAACTCGCAAACTAAATCACGTTTTCTTTCTATACATGCATTTTAGGCACACCAACGTCCTATTAAAAGTACTACGTCCTCATCGAAAAGTACCAGGCTGGCATAAATTAGAACACTCTTTCAAAATTCTACGACCGCGAACAATAAAATAGGTACTCAACTAAAATAGCGTTACTCTTGCAAACATACTCTTATTACCAAACTGGAGTCTTATTTACGGAACTCGTTACTTCTAAGTGCTCATGAAAATTCCCACAGCCAGCCCGCAGGATGGTTTTAGCTAAAGAATAAACGATATGTTGGCTAAGATGTCTTGTTATTGCTTTCGTGAAAGATTTTAGGTTGGCATTTGTGACGAGCTTCATTTTAATGTAAGAAGTAAAATTTTGAGGCCACCGCGCCTTTAGCTTTGGTTTTATTTTTCTTGTATTTTATGTGTTTTTTGTGTATTGTTTGGTTCTGATGTTCTGGTATACGGTAGCAATTATGTGCTCATTTATTACAAGAATTGAATGATAAACTCACATGTCTATGGTTTAACAGAACTGCAACTGATTGCATACTGTATTACAAAATATCTCCCAAATGTCTGAAACAAAAGAAAGAATAATGATTAAAATCGAGCTTTATATTAACTTTTGCTTAACTCTTTATTCATTTTCCAAGCCACTTACACCAGTATACCAAACACTTGCAGGCTACCTTTATATTTAAACTTGCGGTATAAACTCAAATCCTTTCACGTCTTATATACGATAATAACGTTAAAATAAAAGGAAGCTAGCGCTCGTAATTTCTATAATATTACGTAAACCCGCAGGTGAGTCCATTAAGAATATAAAATGAAGGAAGGACGAATGCGAAAAACTTCTGGAATGGTTCTTGGCTGTTCCAAGATGCTAGCTGTCTTATTACCTTTCTTTAGGAACTTTTACGATGTTATTTTGTTCCACTTTTAATGGATTTACTGCTCTAAACAAAATTGTAGGCGCAATAAGTATGTAACAAAATAACAAAATGTCGCCTTCGCAACAAAAGGTAACGGCTGAGAACTTATATTTGACTTTTCTTGCTGAAATTTATTTTGGGTATAACAAGTTTTCTGTTTTCAGCAGACAAAAGTTTGTGAGGTAATGTTTCCGTTCTTGGTATAGTTTCCTGAAATTCGCTTTTAGAACTGTTCATTTTTGTTTAAGACCGTTATTATTGGATTTTTAAAATACGTTTACATCTTTGATGTTTGAATAAAAATGAACGTTTAAATTAATAAAATATGACTATAAGTAGTCATATTCATCATTACCTACCAATCATTATTCATTGTTATTTCTAAAACAATTTTTCCAATAGTAGGTATCTAACAGGAAAATTTTTCACAATTACAGTGTTCTCATATGCTCATCATCATCAAATCATAATCATCTTCCTATATATGAAGATTATTATTATTCAACCATCATACTACTACCTATATTGTTCACTCTTTTTTATTTCATATAATTCCTCACACAACGTACCCACAGTGTAACTCTATCCTAACATAAAACAGAGCTGTCAAAGTTTATTTGCTTTCAGTTCACGGGGTTCTGGCTAAAACACATAATAATTAGAGTTACTGACGCAAAACCCTCGAGGGTGTCGCCTGAAATACGATCAATTAGACAGAGGAACGCAAACTGATGCCTTGAGTCCTCGACATATTCGCTCTAGGGAAATTAGGTTATACTCGCGCATTCCTGAGGTTATGACTTGTTCTTAACGTAATGTTTCTTGAGTAAATACTCAGCGTGATACTCGAAATAGTACTTGACATTTTATTGAATAAAATATCAGTTATTTTAAGTAACAGTTGTAAAGATACTTGTTAGATAGACAAGAAATTTTCAATTCAAAATATAAATAAACGTTTAAGCTATTGTTAAACAGACAAGCGAAGCGAACGCGAAGCGAAGCGTTTTTGTTTGTAATGTATGGAATTGTTTGAAGCCTGTCACATATACTATCGGACCGCTTTCGCTTTTCTATATGACATGATTCGGAGAGCATTTGCTTCGCCTCTCTGTTTGTCAATAGCTTTGGTGATCCATGACATTTCAAGTTACGTACCTAGACGTTTTCCATTTTTAGATGTAGAAATGTAATATATTTGTGTCTTCAGAAGTTTCTAGTAAATGCCAAAAATAAAAGATTCGACGTCAGACTTATTTTTATTTGATTCGATGGTAGAAAAAACTTAAAGGTTCAGATCAAACGCTTTTCCAGTTCCCAAGACCTAGAAAAAGAGCTTACAGAGCACTTTATAACGAGAAACCTGAACAGTAAAGTCAAGTATTTTTTCCTTGAAATAGGGTCGCGATATGACGCTACAAAACTTGTATAACACTTAGAAGTGGCACGCAAATTATGAGAAAAGATTTTAAAAAGAAACAAAGACATCAAGTTTATAGAACATTCTTACGAGTAAGTTTAATTATTAGAAGCCTTGTCTTTGAAAACAGTCTCGGTCTTTGTGCCTTGCTAAGAGGCTTCACACAAGTGGTTGCGGTTACGCAGACGCCTCATTTTATGTGGGAACTCAACGCCGTACTATCGCAGCTTCAACGTTATCATGTGTCACATACATGTAACACTGTGCGTGAGCGTGTACATGAAAAATGAGTCATCTTCGTTAGCAGTTCTTAGGGAGTGTAAAAAAACACATTCGAGAGTTTCCCTATTATAACGGTATTCATTTTTGGTTAGCCACGATCTGAAAAATTATATGAAAGGAGATCAAAGCATAATTCCTATTTTTAAACACCTTTTTTTTTAATGTTACAAATTTTACATCCTCCTTGAGTTCTGCACTATTCAATTCATTAATGAATGAATTGGACAATGTGTTGAGTCAATTACATTGAGCACTAAATGTCCCAGCTATTTTTTCTATTTTTTTGAACAGTTTCTGTTGCCTAGTTTCAGTAATACAGAATGCTTAGTAGACGGTTTTCAAAAGGTCTGTTTAAAGCCATTGTAAGGAGACTAAAAATACTGAAAATATGTGTTTAATTTTACAAAATTTATAATATGAAGACGCAGGATGCGATGACCTCGCGGTCGTTTATGTGTAGGCACCCTAACTCCTCGTTTGAATGAAAGAGTTTCCTTTCGTGTTTCAAGTCCGCCTTTGGATAACTAGCGAGATGGAAACTGAGTGAATTTACAAAGATTAATAATATTTATGCATTCATTTAGAAAATATAAGTTTAAGAGTCACGTTTAAAGACTTCACGGTTGAACTAGAAATGATTAATTAGCAAAGTTGTCTAGTTTGAGTTAAGTTATTACTTTACCCTCTTTTGGCTAGTCGGTTTTTGAAATTAAATCGAGAAAAAATCTGATAAAATATTTACAAAAAAAAAAGAAAACGTTACTAGATAAATAAAACTTTGTTGATTCCAGCACCTTTTTTGCCCTTGAAATAGGACGCTTAGTCGTCAAAGTACTCCTCATCACTGTCATCCGGAAACGTGCCCAATTCTGCCAGGATAGCCATCTTGAATGGCAATGCCATCGGTTCTCTTTTTAGTTATATAATACAAAACCTAAATTCACCCATTTAGAATAGAATATAATATACTTTACTGTAAACCAAAATGAAAATGTACACAGTTTTTACAATATCGATAATAAATATTCTAAGGGTACAATGGTGGTCTTATCGCTTATAGTAATATCTTCTAGGTAACCTTTGGATCGAATAAAAGAAGATGTTTTATTTTTGGGTAGACAAAGACAGTTCCTGATCCCTCTTTCCAGATCAAGGCATTGTTAAAGGACACGCGGTGCGTCGGGCGGTCCTTCGGGTGGTGCGTCGGGTGGAGCGGGCCGAATAAAACACAAACATATGGCGATGTACAGAGCGTTCAAGGAAAGCGGATTTACAAGCGTTTGTTTGATTTCTGGCGAAGGACACCGTGATGGTCATCGTAAAAGACGCCGCGATAAACGCCGCGATTGCGAGAAAACTGATGCCGCGCAGCACGCTCCGCCCGACGCATCGCCCGACGCTCAAAGCGTCCTCGAACGCGGCTTAAGAATTTAACCAGCATAATATTCTGAACAATAACTGCCTCGGTGACCTAATGATCGCAAGCGTGACTGCTGAGCATGTCTCGGGTTCGTTTCTCAGATCGTGCAGTGTTATTGGGTTTTTCATGAATTTCTCAGAATCTGTCTCAATTTGTGCAACAGGCTCGCTCCCTATTACACTACACGACGTGTAAAATGTGGGTGTACATGTACATCTTTTTACCCTTCGGGGATTTTTTTTTTTTTTTTTTTTTAGCGTGGTAAAATCATCAAATGAGTCCTCCCACCCCGGGCAGGGCGGGAGGGACTGTCAGACTTGTACTGACTAAAATCCACGGTGTCCTTCAATAGCCTTTTATGTTCCGGGGTCACGGTAATGAGATAAGTCCCGCGACCCCGGCAGGCTTTGGCCCTCTTGGGCGGGGCCCCGTCATCGTGCTGACGCTCTTTGAGGCGCGCGTGGAACACAACGCGCCGTCGACCCGGGCATGGTCCATGGTCGGGCGGCGAGTTGCCCTTTACTCGCCGCCCGCATGCCCGCGCCTACGGTGGCCGGAGATCGTCTTGCGACGTCCGACGCCGTGGGCGTCTACCATTGCGGGTGGGGCGGAGGGAGGACGCTGTCCTCTCTCTCTCACGGCCCGCCTCCTCCTTAACGAGCATTACTGCCTCGCAGAAGGAGGCGACCGCTTCCCACTCCGTCTCGCCCCGCAGCATGGCCTCGACCAATGCCGGGCGCGAGAGGTACCCTTCGGGGATAACAAGCGTGATGTTATGTCACAATCTAAACACTATCATCAAAATAAAAACCGCTACGACACCACGACACACACACACACACATAGGTACAAGTAATACAACCGACGTCACCATACATGATTCCCTAACGTCGGTTTAATTTGTATACCAGAGCTGCATTGGACAGGATATTGCGGTCACAGACGCTGGGACCAGTGACGTCACAGCGGCCATGTCGCTCGCACAGATTAGAGTTTTTGCAACATACACTAGAATAAAACTACATGACAAGATTGAAAATGGGATAAGGCTTCGGAAGTCGGTTGAGGCTTTTGTAGCATAGACATTGGATGATTAGAACGATATTTTTTGGTACTTAAACTTTTACCGTCGTACCTACCACAGAAACTTTTAAACGTCTGTTGAACACTTGTCTAAAGAAATGTCAGATTATGTCGTTGAAATAAGGTCCGTTTTGCAGTCACACTTTTTTTAGACAAGTGTTCAACAGATGTTTAAGTTTTTGTAGTAAGGCTGTTAACGTTGTCTTGGAAAACTGTAAAGGTGCTGATAAACTTGAGCATTCACTTGTAATGAGTATTATTGCAAATTTTTAATTACAGAAAAACAAACTAAAGCGTTTTAGTGAGCATTCTAACGAGCGTTCCGATGAGCTTTTTTATGAAGAAAAAAATTTTGATAACCATCGACTTCAGCGTTCGCTAGGAAGATCGTGAAAATGTTCGTAGCGTTGTTTGGCTCTATACTTGACTCTGTTCGTTTAAAAACGGCGAATGTTCCATTTTCTGTTACAAGTGAATGTTCAAGTTTGGTGTGAAATCAATAAATTACAATATGGGTCCGTTTTCACTAAATGGTGAAAACCGCCTGAGTCTCTGCCTTTTTGTGTTTTTTTTTCTGATTAGGTATTTTATTTTAGTTTTAGTTCCTTTAAATTTAGTATTTTGTTGTAAATATTTAGTAGTATTTTTTATTTTTATTTTTAAATTTCTAGTTTCAGTTACATAATTATGTAAATACTCTCGAATAATATTGAAAATATAAGTAATATCTGGCATTTATTTCAAATCTAAAAAAAAACTAAATGGTAAAAAAAAAACATGATAAAAATAGTCGCGCACTTTCTCATGGCAATGAATAAAGCAAGCAAGAGTGACGTCAATCATAATAATAAAAAAAAACTCTCAATAGTTCAGTATCTGTTGATACAGCAAAATGGAATTATATTATTCAGCAAATTAACTAAATGTAACTTAAAGGGCACTTTAGGGTAACTCTCTCTATCGCCTCAGACAGTTGACATTGACATGTCGTAAATATTATCAGCCGCCGATGCAGCATAATTCAATTAATCAATTAAGTTTGCAAACGAAGTCTTAACGGGCGTTTTGACACTAACATGTATCTGTTACTAACACTGTTAGATACTTTATTAAACATATTCATGCTTCACGAGATTATGAATATTTTAGCCCTCAACTCAAATACCCGTAGAAGTCATAATCGCTAAGCTAAATTGACATTTTTATTGCTAAAAGTTCTGAAACTCGGCGTCTTATATTTATTAGACACATCGCAGACTTTTTAACGTATTTTTTGCCTAGTTATTCCAACTTATGTATTCTTTTCACGTCTTCAAAATGTCACCTTTAAAAGTCTTTTGGGAGAACTTGACCTTGCGCAAAATTACTAAAAGTTAAACTGAGACCTGATAACTTCTTGGTTTACAACTGTGCTTACGGAGGCAAAAAGTTTAGTCCTAAAAGCGTTATAGTAGGACAAGTGCTACAAGAATTATAAGAGCTCGCGAACAACGGGTAAATAGTACTGCCAGATAGTACATTTAGATGCGAATAGTGGATTTTAGAAAGGAATGGTGTCCCGCCTTCTTTATTGAAACTCCCCACTACTTTGAAACCGACGAAAGGAATCATCGTAAGGAAACCCGCCTTGAACCAAAAATTAGAAGACATGTGACATCTATTAGCCAGCATTAGACCTCTGTGGTAGATAATAGTATATTCCCTCACATATAGAGAAGGCTTATCTTCCAGCAGTGGAAACATTTGAAATTGCTGATTATTATTTCTTAAAAGTTCTTGCTGCACCAATAAAGTTGTATTTTGAACAGCATCAAACATTTTTGCGGCGACAAACGTCGGTTGGTCAGCGTGCAAGTGACAGCATTATGCGGTTAGTTGTAGATGGGCCAAGTTGGTGGACGCCGTTATAAAGCCAGAATATACCACAAATATTTTAGAAGCTAAAGTTTGGATGCATGTTTATGATGGCTACTAATTTCGGTTTATTTTCGGACAAAGTTACTAGCAGGGTTTTGTATGTAGCATGGTTTTGTATTTAAAGGCGAACACCGAGCATTATGTAACCAGTGATTGTAACAGCATTGAATAAAACAATTGTATTCTGCTGAACCGAACAAGTGTATGTCAAAAATATCAAATAGGCTCTATCACCAATTATGCAAGGCTTATTGTGAAGTCAATTGCCCAACTTAGTAGTCATGATAACAGTACTCTCGCCGAATAATATTCATAACGATAATAATTATTTATCTTAATCCTCCTCAGTGGTGTTAACTGGTGTTGCATTGCAGTCACTCATAGCGAAACACACACTTGCATTCTACTTAATCAATGCTAAAATTATCATGTTGTTATGTCCTTTTAGTAAATGTTTTATTTATATAAATAAATCTATTGCATGCTTTTTTCGTTTTCATCATTTAACAAATATTGTATGTCAATTTATAAACAATCTGTTTTAAGTCACCCACTAAAAATACTAGTAGTGTATAAAATAGATTATTTCTGGGTTGAAAAAGTAGGAAACTTGTTCTTTTTTTTTGGTCTTAATGTCAAAAGTCTTAAAGGCGATATTATAGCTAGCAACAACACAAGACAGCAGTCCTGTCTGTGTGAAAGCAGGCTGCGGTTACAGCTGCAGACGAATCGCGGTCTCAGACTGAACGCTGTCCTCCTGGATCGGACAGACAATGACGAATTTTAGAGGACCAGACCTACTTACTTTAGAAATTGACTCTGCTGTTGTAATACTAGAGATAAAACGCTGTAGAAGCCTTAAGAGGTGCAGGTTCTTAATACCGATAAAAATAAATGTTAAAACCTAACCTTTCGATACGAAAACACGATTATAGATAAAAAAAAATTAACACACTAGTCATTTCTCCTGTGTCCTGGGTGCGTTTACAAACTTATAAACTCACATACACAATGCCCAGTCCCGGAACAATTACTTGTAGATCATACGAATATTTGTTCCGGGCGGGAATCGAACCCGCGACACGCAGCGCAGCAGTCCATTCGCTCAGCCACTCGACTGAAAAAACCGACCAAACCAAGATTAAAATGCAACATGGGACGACGCGACTTAAAAGAAAACGCTAACTAGCATGTTATACCTAATCATAGATGGTCAGCGACTTCGTCTGCGGAGATATCGTATTTTTCACTATTATTTTTAATTGTTAGAATTTCCAAAAATCATGAAATAAGTACGTGTTTTATCAATTTGGTTGAAAAGTGTAAATTCGAAGTTTCTAGTAAATCATTGTTAGCGTTTTATAATACAATCAGAGCCTCTACCATGAGTTGTCATTACGATACTCGATCATACGTATCGACCGCGTTTGGCGCTCTCATTGGTTGAGAGTTCATGCAACAATGGAGCAGGCCAATGAGAGCGCCGAACGCGGTCGATGATCGAGTATTGTAATGACAACTCATGGTGTGAAATGGGTGCAGGGGCCCAAGTCTGCTAATTTAAGAATGGCTCAATTGAATATTGATCGATTGATCTAAGTAGCAGTTTTAACTACATTTGGTATTCTGCTACTAATTTAAGACCAATGGTTTTCCAGTGACATTCCATTGAACTGCTATCAGAATATTTGCTAGTCTGCTCTTCAATCGTGTTACAATTGTAAATTGATTGTGGACTTTATCGGTATTCTACTCTTATTTGACGTTTGTTTAACATTTATGTCAATGGACACTCTGTGTCATTTTCGCTATTGTTGTACGATTGCGCAACAATAGATAATCTTGGGATGTTACAAGACACTCTACGAAAAATTATTAAAAAAATTACTGTTCAACTGAGAGTCAATTACAATTACACTACGACTCCATTACGACTCTATTGAGATTACATACAAGTTTTTGCAGAATAACAAAGTTGTTCTAATCGTAATGGAGTCGTGATTGAATCTCAATTGAATATCAACAGCATGTGAGTTCAATAAAATTAGCAGACTTGAGGCCCAGGTTGCTGCTCTATCCTTACCAACCTTTGTTTGCTGAGATCATGGTGATACACTGTTACAATTATTTGTTGGACCGGGCATAGGTTGATATTTCGCGGCTGTGTTTATATAAAAGTAAAACATATACCTGCATTCATTGGCGTAACATTCCTTTAAATCGTTAGTTTCACTTCTCAGCATTAAATCTCTTTTCTAAAACCTTTTAAACTGTTTCACAATATTCATTGGTTCCTAAACATAGGTTACTTGTTTACTTTCCACATGACAGATAGGTCACACGTCAGTTTTGACAGTTTAAGGCGCCATCTGGTGATCGCCGATTAACTATTATAAAATAATCGATATTGAAGCATATTGTTCAAAACCTCTTAAATAATATCGTTTGACCCATTCTTTAATAATTCTCAGTTTTTAGTAAAAGAAATTAATAATAAAATAAAATATCCGTAAACGGAAATGATTTGGTTTTTTCAATAGGGACTTTTTTCTCGAACCTTCCTTAGCCGCGTCACATTTTTAATCTGTGAACGTTGGCGTATTTTGTCTCTGATAATTGTGTTGACAGTTTATAATTGTGTTTTTACCCAAATTATAAATAGGACCAATACCCCAATAAAAGCTGTTACTGAATCAATAATTGGAAGAGAACGATAATGGAGAATGGAATAGTATTGGATATCGTTGTGTATAATGTGTTGCAGACTTTTAGAAGTGTCGTTGGACAGTTTTAAGGTGAATTTGTGGTGCTGGAGTTTCTTCTTGTTGACCGGGTAATCATTAATCTCCTTGGAAATCGGGGAAAGTGGCTTGTGATGGGCACCCAAACTCCAGCTTGATATCCGGTGCAGGACATTCGTGGTCAGCAGAGGAAGCGTCGCGTGATTCGCCTCTGAACACGCCGAAGTGAATCACAAGTTCTGGTTCCCAGTTGTAAAGGATTCCTAATTGCGCATTCCTGGGTTGTGGCTTCGACCAGCGACCGGCTTTTCAACCTCATCCATAGCCGCCGAGGTGTCTTTCTCCTGAGCTAATTGACAGGCCCCAGAGTAGCTCGTTCCGCCGCTGGGAACCAGAAGGGTGTCTGGAGCCCAGACGCGGAACCCGTTCCTGGAGCACGCCTGAAGCTTCCTGCGGGGACGGCTGCACGGCTGGCGGAGCCCGCCCGGCTATCGCGCCGTGCGAGACGGTTTTTTTCTTTCCTACCTCTTAACTTTTATTTTTTATCTTAGTACGGTTTCGGTGGAAACCGGACCTTATAAAACCGGTTTATTTTGTACCCGGTTTTGATGTCGGTACTTAACCGAATTTTACTTTGAGGGTCTTGGGCTCGTTCTACTTTCATCCGGAAGCATTGTGGACATCTTCAGCACCAGGATTCGGGATTATTGAAGTCCCTGGCGCCCATTAACTAAACTAATATAATAGTTACATATAACTGGAAGGTTCGGTTAGTTTAACACTTAATTTTATTTTTTCACTTGATCGTAACGTTTCCTCGGAACAGTACTCGGGTATCTCCAACTCCCCACGCCCCAGCTCTTTCTGTTGAAGTTTAAACTGGCTAGCTAGGTTTAAATATTATTAATAGCTAGAGGAATTTACATTTAATAATTATGTAAAAATTCATTCTGGAACTGTCCATAATTAATGTCGCATGGAAGTCAATCTATTATTAAACCGTGTTTGAATTTAATGTGTTGTTTCCTTCTAGCGTGATCCTTAACCCATAGGGAGAAAATATTATATGTAACAGTGGCGACCAACGTGTGTATTAGTTGGAGATAGAGGTTACGTCTATTGCTGTACCTTACAAACCGGAGTACTGTTTCTAGAACCTTCCATTTATTTTAATCTTAAGTAAGAAAAACCGTCTTGCGGAATCCTTTGTTCATGTTTGTGCCGTTTTATACAATTTTACAATTTACAATTATTTACCTTGTACAATATTTACTGCGTTATACAATTCAGTTTCGTTTTACCGGTGCCCCAATATACTGTACCAGGACTTTTGTCCTTTGTTATAAGAAAACCCTATTGTGATAATACTCTTTAAGACTGCTATTATTATAACTGCGTTTACTATAGTTAATATTTACACATTGCTCAAGTTTGTAAATTGTGACGGCCAGTTTTAACTTCTGTTCAGTTTTTTTCTCACCTAGTTTCCATTATGGAACGACCAATTAAATTTAATTTGCTTCGGAAAGATGAGCTTATATATGAAGTACTGATCCGGGACGTTAAACCCGCCTCAACCGTAGAGGAACTACGTATCCAAATTAGAGACCTCAGTAAACTGGTTTCTTCCGATGAAATCGTGGAGACGGATAGAGATCCGGAGGCGGAATTAAAAGTAATTAAGGCCAAATTGCCGGAAATTGGTGAAGTACTGGATAAGTACCCCACCAGTTTTAAAAAATTTAACCGCGCCAGGGCTTTGGGTTTCCATCTCTTTCATCGTTTGAGTAGGATAACTTCTCCATCTGAGCTTGATGCCGATTACGCCGTCGTTGACAAGCAACTTAGCAGTTACCTAGCAAGAATCGATTCGGTTAACGCGAGCTTTCACCAATCTTTTACTTCCGCCGAGGAGGCACCGGAGGTGTCCAGTTTGCAGACGAAGGACGTCATCATTTCCTGCAAAAAAGACACGGTCAAGACCCTAGGTGTGAAATTTAACGGGACAGGTTGTGTGAAAGCGTTTATTGAGCGTCTAGAAGAGCTTTGCGAGGCCAGAGGTATCGACGAGGCATCCTTGCATCAATCTGCCCTGGACATTTTTTCAGATGGAGCCTTATTATGGTACCGAGGAATTAAAGCGTTGGTTGGTAATTGGCCGGAACTGAAGAAGCAGTTACTCATAGATTTCGCTCCACCTGATTACGACATGCGTCTCATGTCGGAAATTACGAACAGAACGCAGGGGTTGACTGAGCAGTCTTGTATTTATATAGCGGTCATGGAGAACATGTATAATAGGCTTTCTTACAGGGTACCAGAACACGATCGGTTGGCGCGGATAAAGTACAACATGAGACCGGAATACACTTCGGGGTTGTCTTTGTTCACCATCAATACGCTCAGCGAGTTGAAGGAGAAGTGCAGGCAACTGGAGCTGGGCTTCCACAGCAAGGCTCAGTTCCATGAGCCGCCCAAACCGACGTCTTCTTTCGTCGCAGCGGACTTAGCTTACCAAGCCCCGAAGGGTTCAAGGATTGAGGCCGTGCAAACTGACTCGGGTTCGTTGTTTTGTGTTCGTTGTAGGGTTAAGGGGCACTCGTTATCGAATTGTAAATCGAAGGAAATTGTGTGTTACCGTTGCGGCAAGAAGGGCGTACGGGCACCATCGTGCCCTGCGTGTAATAAAAAGCAGAAGGAGGTTCAGCCCTGTCCGACCTGCATTTCAAAAAACTAAAGTCCCGGAACTACAGCCAACATTTTGACAAGTCCGATTGGGACAATTATTTAAAATTTTTAAAGTTATTTTTTAGTACATTAAGGGTGGATACAGTACATTATAAGACTTCGGACGATAGTCGTCCACATTTAACTGTTTCTATTTACGATGAGCAGTATTACGGCTTACTCGACTCGGGTTCTTGCATTTCAGTGTTGGGTTCCGATGTCGGTCAGCACTTTATAAGGGCTGGTGCAACTGTGCACGCCGATAATCAGTTGGGCAGCATAGTAACTGCCAATGATTCGCGAGCATCCGTGGAGGGTTATTTATTTTTACCTGTAACTCTCATGGGAGTAACTAAGGTTATTAAATTCTATATTATTCCGGATATTACCACACCGTTAATTTTTGGTGTTGATTTTTGGAAGGCCTTTAATTTGGCACCAAAAATTTTTAATACTTTACCATTTCAATATATAAAACGTAAAAGAGGTCATACTTGCGTCTCGGAGGTTAGGCACCTACAGCCGTTTGATGAGTTAACACCGGACCAGAAGGATGAAGCGGAGTTATTAATTAAGGATTTTGGAAAGGTCTCCTTTGAGGTGAAAGGATTAGGTCGTACCCATCTGCTGCGCCATAAAATAGACACGGGTGATGTTCCTCCTATTAAACAGCGTTATTACCCGTTGTCGCCTGAACGCCTCAAGGAACTCAACCGTCAGCTGGATGAGATGTTGGAGATGGGAGTGGTGGAACCTAGCAATAGCGCGTGGAATAATCCGGTTCTGTTGGCTCCAAAACCAAATGGAGAATGGCGATTTTGCCTGGACAGCCGAAAACTAAATGCGGTCAGTAAGCAAGATGCGTATCCACTACCCTACATCTCCCGCATCTTAGACCAGTTGCGTGACGCGCGTTATCTTTCGTCGATTGACTTAAAATCGGCTTTTTGGCAAATAGAACTGGACTCTGTTTCGTCCAAAGAAAAAACCGCCTTCACAGTCCCTGGTCGAGGTTTGTTCCAGTTTAAAGTTATGTGCTTTGGGTTGACTGGAGCCCCAGCCACTCAACAGCGATTAATGGACAGACTTTTCGGTCCGGAGTTCGATAATAAGGTCTTTGTGTATTTGGATGACATAATTATTTGCTCATCAACCTTCGAGGAGCACATTTCGCTTCTAAAACGGGTTTTAGACAAGTTAACGCAGGCTAATTTGACAATTAATTTACCTAAGTGCTGTTTCTTTCGACGTGAACTAAAATATCTAGGTTACATAGTGGATGAGCGTGGCTTACACACTGATCCGTCGAAAATTCAGTCAATTGTCGACTTTCCAACCCCTACAACTCGTAAGCAAGTAAAAATGTTCCTTGGAACGGCCTCATATTATAGACGTTTTATTAAAAACTTTAGCTCCATAGCGGCCCCTTTGAATGCGCTTACGAGTACGAGTAAAAAAAGCGCCACCTTTCAAATGGACGGCTGAGACCGAATCCGCGTTCTCAACCTTGAAAGAGGCATTGGTGTCTGCTCCAGTATTAGCTTGCCCAGATTTCTCTCAACCTTTTGAGATTCATTGTGACGCGTCCAGTTTTGGGATAGCGGGCACTCTGACTCAGGTTGTAAACGGGGAGGAGCACCCAATTGCTTACTGTAGTCGTTCGCTTAATCCGGCGGAACGCAATTATTCGGCGACGGAGCGTGAGGCACTCGCGGTAGTCTTCGCCGTGGAACACTTTCGTCCTTACGTAGAAGGCGGGCCTGCGTTTAAAGTGATAACCGACCACTCTAGTTTAAAATGGTTCTTTAATTTAACCAATCCCTCTGGGCGATTGGCCCGTTGGGGTTGTCGGTTATCACCTTACAATTTTACCATTGAGCACCGCAAAGGTAAGGACAATGTGGTTCCAGATGCCTTATCGCGTGGCGTTCCGGTGCTGGAAATTAAAGCGTCCGACACTGACACTTGGTTTAAGGGGGTTTGGGATAAATGCGTCAGTACGCCTAGGTCGTGCCCTAACTATATTATTAAGGGGGATAAACTTTACCGCTATTCAAAAAATAAATTCGGGGTAGCCAGTGATAATGATTGGAAGCAGGTAGTACCGGAGAGCAATCGAGAAGAATTGCTAAGGAGTCACCACAGTGGCGAATTATCACCACACTTTGGAGTATTTAAAACTTATAAAAGACTCGCTCTCCGATACTACTGGCCTAACATGTACAAAGATGTAGTTAGCTACGTTGCTAAATGTGATAAGTGTGCTGCATACAAACACTCACAACAGCCTCCTTCCGGTCTTTTAGGCGATGCGAAAGACTGTTCCAAACCATTTGAAACAATAAGCATTGACTTGGTAGGTCCGTTACCACGGTCAAGATCGGGATTCACGTACCTGTTGGTTGTCGTGTGCTGTTTCACGAAGTACTGTCTACTGTTTCCTTTACGTAGAGCTGTTGGTAAAGCTATAGCACAGAAACTGGAGGACGGCGTTTTCCTGGTACACGGTATACCCCGTACGGTGATAGCAGACAACGGGACGCAATTCACGGGCAATGAGATTCGTTCACTACTACAGAGGTACAAAATACCTCAAGTTCACTTCACACCTCGTTATTGCCCAAGCGTGAACACCGTAGAACGCTATAACCGTACCATAATGACCGCGGTATCAATACTCGTGGAAGATGATCATCGATCTTGGGACGTAAACATTTCTAAGATCCAATTCGCTATGAACACCTCCACGAATGAAGTTACTCGTTTTACTCCGTTCTTCCTAGTGCATGGCAGAGAGGCAGTTAGTAGTGGTGATGTCTTCGGCATTGATACCGTAGCACAGCCCACTCTAGCTTGCGCTTCTCGCAGTTCTTATGCAAATCAGCTGGGAACGTTAGGTAGTATCTTCGATAAAGTAAAGGATGCGCTCATCAAGTCACATACTCGTAGTGCTCGTTATTATAATAGTGGTAGGAGACACGCGGAGTTCGAGGTGGGCGACACTGTGTGGAAGAAAACATATCCCCAGAGTGACGCCTCCAAATTCTTTATGGCCAAATTGGCACCTAAATACGAAAAATGTATAATTAGGAAAAAACTTTCACCCTTAGTGTATGAATTGGAAGGCTGTAGTTCCGGCAAAAATCTGGGCACATGGCATATAAAGGATTTAAAACCACCATGTGGCCATGTTTAATTCTTTTTTTTTAAATTTAATTAATTACAATTTAAAATGAAATATTTTGCATGTTGTAGTTGGTCGCAGTAACCATTGAGGGCTGTATATGCCTTGTGGTTGCTGGTGTGTATTTTTGTACTGTGGGATTTATTTTCACAGCGCTATATTACAGTTGGATAAAGGTATTTTCCACTGTTTTTACGGTTTGTAGTGGTACACAGGTTTCTACTGTGTCCACATTTGTTAACCATATTTGGAAGTGGTTGTTGCATGATTAACAACCCTTTTGGGAGCCTGTACCTCCGGACTGCTGGTAAGGCGGCACAGTGATAGTCCTGAGATTGGAGGCCATTATGGCGGGCGTGTAGGCTGCATTGATGGAATACGTTCAAGATGGTATTTATTTGTTAGGGCCGAAGGCCGTCACTGCCCATTTATGAATGACGGTTGGCCGATTGGCGTTGGTCTGTGGAATTTAAGTGCTTTCAGTGGATGGTTTGGGTACCGGTCCAGCATTATCATCGGCAGTTACTCATTTGAGATGTGAGGCGTGGTGTACGATTGAGTAAGGTTGTCTGTCCTATATGAATATAGTGGGTCAGACTGGGATAGTTCGTCGTCGGTTATTTGCGCTATGTTTAATCTCTTTGGAGCTTGTCTTTTACATGTTTGGAAATGGATTAGACTCGTCCCAGGAGTAATAATTTATGAGACATATCACAAAATGATAGTATTCGTACACCAGCTTCCATATACGTATTTCCCCAATCTTGCTTTCAGGCTTAAACGGTGTAGTTTTGTTGGTGAGCAAGTTAGGTGCTTTGGAGTCTGCTTTGACGCTGGAGGGCCAGCGTTGAGATTTGCCCTAGTGGGTCAAATCTCTGGTGGTTGGGGAGGTACTGTTACAATTATTTGTTGGACCGGGCATAGGTTGATATTTCGCGGCTGTGTTTATATAAAAGTAAAACATATACCTGCATTCATTGGCGTAACATTCCTTTAAATCGTTAGTTTCACTTCTCAGCATTAAATCTCTTTTCTAAAACCTTTTAAACTGTTTCACAATATTCATTGGTTCCTAAACATAGGTTACTTGTTTACTTTCCACATGACAGATAGGTCACACGTCAGTTTTGACAGTTTAAGGCGCCATCTGGTGATCGCCGATTAACTATTATAAAATAATCGATATTGAAGCATATTGTTCAAAACCTCTTAAATAATATCGTTTGACCCATTCTTTAATAATTCTCAGTTTTTAGTAAAAGAAATTAATAATAAAATAAAATATCCGTAAACGGAAATGATTTGGTTTTTTCAATAGGGACTTTTTTCTCGAACCTTCCTTAGCCGCGTCACATTTTTAATCTGTGAACGTTGGCGTATTTTGTCTCTGATAATTGTGTTGACAGTTTATAATTGTGTTTTTACCCAAATTATAAATAGGACCAATACCCCAATAAAAGCTGTTACTGAATCAATAATTGGAAGAGAACGATAATGGAGAATGGAATAGTATTGGATATCGTTGTGTATAATGTGTTGCAGACTTTTAGAAGTGTCGTTGGACAGTTTTAAGGTGAATTTGTGGTGCTGGAGTTTCTTCTTGTTGACCGGGTAATCATTAATCTCCTTGGAAATCGGGGAAAGTGGCTTGTGATGGGCACCCAAACTCCAGCTTGATATCCGGTGCAGGACATTCGTGGTCAGCAGAGGAAGCGTCGCGTGATTCGCCTCTGAACACGCCGAAGTGAATCACAAGTTCTGGTTCCCAGTTGTAAAGGATTCCTAATTGCGCATTCCTGGGTTGTGGCTTCGACCAGCGACCGGCTTTTCAACCTCATCCATAGCCGCCGAGGTGTCTTTCTCCTGAGCTAATTGACAGGCCCCAGAGTAGCTCGTTCCGCCGCTGGGAACCAGAAGGGTGTCTGGAGCCCAGACGCGGAACCCGTTCCTGGAGCACGCCTGAAGCTTCCTGCGGGGACGGCTGCACGGCTGGCGGAGCCCGCCCGGCTATCGCGCCGTGCGAGACGGTTTTTTTCTTTCCTACCTCTTAACTTTTATTTTTTATCTTAGTACGGTTTCGGTGGAAACCGGACCTTATAAAACCGGTTTATTTTGTACCCGGTTTTGATGTCGGTACTTAACCGAATTTTACTTTGAGGGTCTTGGGCTCGTTCTACTTTCATCCGGAAGCATTGTGGACATCTTCAGCACCAGGATTCGGGATTATTGAAGTCCCTGGCGCCCATTAACTAAACTAATATAATAGTTACATATAACTGGAAGGTTCGGTTAGTTTAACACTTAATTTTATTTTTTCACTTGATCGTAACGTTTCCTCGGAACAGTACTCGGGTATCTCCAACTCCCCACGCCCCAGCTCTTTCTGTTGAAGTTTAAACTGGCTAGCTAGGTTTAAATATTATTAATAGCTAGAGGAATTTACATTTAATAATTATGTAAAAATTCATTCTGGAACTGTCCATAATTAATGTCGCATGGAAGTCAATCTATTATTAAACCGTGTTTGAATTTAATGTGTTGTTTCCTTCTAGCGTGATCCTTAACCCATAGGGAGAAAATATTATATGTAACAACACATACATAAACTCACACCTTCTTCCCATGGGGGTAGGCAGAAACTACAGAGCGCCAACTGCTACAGATCCTTTCATACGCCTTTCGCCTCATCCACATTCATACATCTGGTCATCATGGTGATTTCGGGTAAAAAATATGTGTACCAGAAGCAATTAAGCCATACATCAAATTAAGACCACTCCCACTACCATTACATTCAAGTACCCCATCTATTAGCCTCTCATCTTTAACTCTTTACCAAAGAATATTACTGACCTTCCCTACAAAAAATTTTGCATAGTTTTGAAAAAATGGCTCATTTCACACAGTTTTTATTCCGTAGCTGAATTTCTCAAAAAATCCAATTGTAAGTCATATCACTACCGTAATGCTTTATAACTATGTAATATTATAACGAATTGGTTGTTACCTATGAACTATTTTAAAGTTGTTTGCTAACTAATTTTAAATATTTTATTTTATGTTAAGTAATAAAGTTTAATTTGTATGTTGACTAATATTTAACAGCAAAATATTGTTTCTTTTAGATTTAATAAGCTCAGAATTTTATTTTATGTAGTTTTACCACGATGTGTAACCTAAAACTTTAATAATGTTTGCATGCCATTTTTATGGCGAAATGTGTTTGAACTTTTATTTATTTTTACCATCTTTGTACATACCACATTTAACGCAAATAAATAATTTTGACTTTTGACTTTGACTTTGACTTTATTTCCACCACCAAAGGCAATATTTCGTTGTAAACCAAAGTTTAATAAGAGACACGTTTGACTCAGTTTAATTATGTCGGCGCCATTAGCAACTGTTACTGATAAGACGAAACTTTATGAAACACGTTAATATTTGCCAGTAGTTACGGTTTATTAGATGCCTCTGGGAAATTATATTTACAATGTAATGTTTGATATTAGTTACGTGGTCGCGGTAAAGCGGGGTGCGCAATGAAATTTATATTAGTTCTGTGTTGTTATCGTCGTGATGGAGAAGTGTTTGGGACTGATATCATGTAATTTTCCGTCTTGTAAAAAGTGGCTTGTGGCTGTGGCTTCGTCGGCTGCGGTAAGGTCAAAAATTATCTCGTGGAAACGTAAAATGGGATAAAAAGTATCCCTATGTAAGCTATGACCAAGGTCATGGTCTCTCTTTGTGCATACTATAAAAGAAAATTTCATAAAAGTTCAAATGAATGCACCCATGATTGTATTTGTATGTTTCTAACTTGTCAAACAAAGAACATTGATAATATTTTATCACAATATTTTCTTAAAGAATATTTATAACACCCCTAATTACGATTCTGGATACACTAACCGATTATATGACATATTATAATTAATAAGTTTGTTGAAGCGAATGTAAATATAATATTGCGTCATTAAATTCAAATGAAGGATTTATAGTACGTAACAATTCAGGGACAAAAGATTGTTTAAAAAAAATTTCAAATCATTTGTTTTTAGGTTCTCACAGAAGGAAATTATGTCAGCTCAAAAGTATCATTGTTTCCTTACTTTCATGCGATTTCCATTGTATTTTATTTTAAAACAAAAGCCAGTTTCCATGCGGATATTAAAATAATACCCATTGAACCATTCTTAATGTTAACAATATTCCGTTTTCATTGACAAAGTTTGTCTTGTTGCCTATTTCTACTGATAAAACTAATTTGACATTTGACATAGAGAAAACAGTAAAATATTATCAGACGTAATTTAGAACATGTATGCTTAGTTTAGCAATCATTTCATTAGTACGAGTATCATTGACATCAGCTGTACTTTTGTTTACCTATGTTCTACAAATTTATTTGAAATAGAAAATTTAATTTGAACGTGTTACTCACGTGCCTATAAAATATGTTAATCTCGAATTAAAAAAAAAAAAAACAAACTAAACTATAATCTTTCTACAGCATTTTAGTATAGGCTTAAAAAATCCGTCGAGCCGCATATTGCACGGCCCGCGTAACATCAGCGGTTCGTAAACTTTGAGCAACTAGCAATTACAAATGATTGGGAACAGAAGGTTTATTCCACACAATTAACAAAACAGCACACAAATAAATACGTACAAGGCTGAGGCCGCACTACGATTTTTTTCAGCAAGCGGTTAATCCCTACAACCGCGTAACCGCTTGAGACGCACACACCACGATTAAAAATCGCGAAACGATTCTACCGAACAGTCTATCGAATACTGACCAAAAAACCGCCCGCGGTTAACGCTTTTCAGTTCTAAAGATTACAGTTTTGCCGCGGCTTTTACCCGCGAGCAGTTTGTAGCAAATCACGGTTTTAAAATCAGTCGCGGGACAAAACCGCAGGTGCCGCCGCTTGTATTAGTTTTCTAGGGGCACAAATTCACGCGATTAAAAACCACAGCGGTTTAACCGTAGTGCGGCGACCTTAGCATGGATCTCTTGGTCGTATGCCATGATGCTGGGCCTTTTAACTGACGACGGCTGTACCACCGCCTCCGATCTTTTCGGAGTCCATTGCCAAACAGTATTTACTGTGTTCCGTCGGTGCACAGGGTTTCCTGTGCCTTTTGGTTGAGCTCACTCCATTTTTTTTTTCGGTATCGTGATTGAAGCCAAGAGAAAATCCGATGAATGAAAAAAAAAACAGTATTTGCCCTCACTGTACACTAAGACTTGTACAGTCACTTAGTTGACTAGTTACTGCACGCGTCGTACGCGCCCTGTATGGGCCATTCTTTCCGTACGTGCCGTATGCACCGCATTTTAGAATTCGTTGCTTGAAATCGGAAAATGCTGTTAGCATCCGAATAGTCATAATAATTATGCGCGTACGGCGCAAAGGGTGCTGCCACCTTGTTTTCGCTTAATGCTTGAGGTCGACCTTCTGTGCATGTCCACTTTGCACAAGCAACTCCACGAAAATTCCCTCTGTGCTACTAATTACTCGTAAAAATAAACAAACACGATTAAAGCCTTTTCTGGACGCAAAAAACGTGAAATTCAATTTGTTCTGTTTTTGTTTCGTCTGGAAATTAGATTGTTTGAAGCGTCGCCAGTTGTTTGTAAAGAGTTTTTAGTATTATTTCGAATTTGCTTTTGTCTACTAATCTATTTTGGTATTTTCGTAGATCCCTGGATATAGACCGCCCTACTTTTTTAGAAATAGACGTACTCTGGATACAGTCGTATCAGCCAATTAGTGTCCCACGGCTGGACAGTGGACAGTTGGACAGTTGGACACAGGCCTCCTTTCTGTGAGAGCAGGCTGTTATCCATAACGAATATTTCGTGTCAAAAGTCACAGACAAACACACTAAATTATTTTAACTTTACATTATTTCTATGTTAGTATGTCTGTTAGTATATCTTCCTTTATTTTTTACGTTGTTAACATTTAAGTTGTTTACTTTTGTTTTATGTTTTGTACAGTTATATATTCTTAGCCTGCTACAAATAAATGGGTTTTCTTTCTATGACTGACGCAATCTATTCTTAGAAATGGACCACACGGGCACTCTGTTAAGTTACGTAATAAAACCAGCCGTGCTTAATGGCTCGCTTAAATATCGTAATAAAGTGCATAAGCGCAATAACGCAGGAGTAATGTTCAGCAACATTGTAAAGTTCGACAATATAACTCATTTATGCGTACGAAATAGCTGTAACAGTACGTTTTATTTTTTTCTTATTTAAAAAAAAAATATTTGGTCATTTTCTCTCTTATTTTATATAAGCTTTTTTTTTAGAGTGGTAAATCATCAAATGAGTCCTCCTACCCAGGGCAGGGCGGGAGGGACTGTCAGACTTGTACTGACTAAAATCCACGGTGTCCTTCATTAGCCCTTTACGTTCCAGGGTTACGGTAGTGATATAAGTCCCGCGACCCCGGCAGGCTTTGGCCCTCTAGAGGGACCCCCGCCCCATCATCTTGCTAACGCTCTTTGAGGCGCGCGCGCGCGCGTGTGACAACGCGCCGTCGACCCGGGCATGGTCCATGGTCGGGCGGCGAGTTGCCTATAACTCGCCGCCCATTTACCCATTGCATTATAAATAAGCTTAGATAATTAATGTTGTAATAAAGAGATTTGTCAGAACTGGTGGCCTGACCATGACGTTTTAAAGCGTCAATAGTTCCAGCGTGGAAACGAGATGGCGCTGGACGACTTTTATAGCTCTGTCCTTTTCCCACAATGGAATTACTCTCATTTTAAGTCGTCATGGTAGGCCATCTTATAAGGATAGCCACAGCCACACAGACACGCCCCTTTCTCCATTGCCTTCCTACTGTTAATAACAACATACTGCGGTTTAATAAACAAGGAAGCCCCTTCGTCTGAAGAATGCGCCGCCTTCTCTACGAAGGGTGCTCCGCCTGTCCAAGTTGTGTACCGTACCAAAGTACTGCATTCTTGCTCCAAAGTAGCTCATAAAGGGGTTGTAGAAAATAAAACATGATTTGGAGTTTAAATGATTAATTACATACGCTTAGTAAATTAATGTAGATTTTCTGATCGTTATTACATTTTTTATACTGACTTGCGCTGTCTGGCTGTGGAGTCTTACATTTTTACAGTAGGTATCGTTTATGAATCTTTTGGGAAACTAAAATCAAATTGTTAGAATAATTTTACAAATGACTACCAACAAATGCCGTAAGTCAATGTCATTTGAACTTCAAAACACCTGGTTAGATTCCGTGCCACGCCTGTTGAAAGTTCGTGGTAAATATTTTTTTAATGTAATTTCTGTAATTTAATGAAATAACGTTGACACTAGCACTTCAAAAGGACTTCAGTCGTGGCGCGGAATCTAGGGAGACCATATAAAGCACAAAAAAGGTTTTAATACAAAACAGTATGCATCTCTTTTCTTGTCAGTATAATTTAAAACTAAGAACTCCACTTTTCGTGCCAAGACTTTTAAATTCGAACAATGTCGAAGTTTGAAACTCAAAAAACAAATGAGCGTTGTATTTTAAGGATACGATGATTTGGCATTTGGTCGATTGAACCCTTATGCATAAAAGAAAGAAAAAAAAAATGCCATCGAAAAAATGAGGTCGTTCGAAAGAGGTACGACATGGATTTCACAGAACAGCAATGTTGGGATAAACAAAAATTACAGACTAGGAAAACAGAATATTTAATCAAAAAAGTATCGTCCATATTTTTCTTAGGTATTGTGGTAAAAACACGGTTTCATGGGCAGTAATTGTTGGAGCATTGTTTTAATTAGGGCCTCGTTTCGACCAAAGCTGGGGGCTGGCCACGAATGCCATATAACCAACAATTAGGCCTTGTACGACTTGTACGTGCTGCCCACTTACGGCAAATTGAATATTTTTACAGTTCCTGAGTGATTATGTTTCAATGTGAACGCTGGTTTTATTATAGTATTAGGAATTATGAATATTTATAATGCCAATTTGAATTGAAATTGAAATATTATGCTATTGGTAATTTGTCTTACTTTTTTCGGTCTTATTTTGTGGGCAAATACAATGATATTATAAGTAAAAAACCGGCCAAGTGCGAGTTGGACTCGCCCATGAAGGGTTCCGTAGTAGCAAGCATAGATTAGGGATATAATTATATTGAGATTAGTAAGTAATATACACAAACAACAAAAATAACTTTGTTTTTCATAGTGTTTGTATGAATGGCAAAGTTATATTTGCGGTTTTTTAAAATGTACTATATCTCAAAAACTGCTAACTGTATATCATCCAAACCAATTTTCGTTGGAAGTTTTTGTTGAGGTCTACATTATATATTTTTTTTAGTTTTATCATTCTCTTATTTTAGAAGTTACGGGGGGGGGGACCAACTTTTTACCACTTTGGAAGTGTCTCTCGCGCAAACTGTTCAGTTTAGAAAAAAATGATATTAGTAACCTCAATATCATTTTTGAAGACCTATCCATAGATACCACACACGTATGTGTTTGTTGAAAAAATTTTTTTTGAGTTTCAATTCCAAGTATGGGGGGCACCCCCAAAATTTGTTTTGTTTTTATTTTTGTGCGAAAATCCTAATGCGGTTCACATAATACATCTACTTACCAAGTTTCAACAGGATAGCTCATATACTTTGGACAAAAAGTGGCTGTGACATACACGGACAGACAGACAGACAGACAGACAGACAGACAGACAGACAGACAGACAGACATGACGAATCTATAAGGGTTCCGTTTTTGCCATTTGGCTACGGAACCCTAAAAAGGTGGAATACGTGTAGTTTGAATAAGAAATTATACAGGCAGAATTTTTCAACTTGGCATGGTTGGCCGAAACTATGAGGACTATCGAAAAACGCGGAAAGGAGTCTCGAGGCTGATTTTGACGAAAACTAAAACTGCATCATTGGGTTTGCGAAAATTCAATAAACATGGTCAGGAATCGACCCAGCTGATTTTGGATAAAAAAATCACACCCTAGTGTTACTAATAAGGATCAAATTCTGGGAAGTAATCACATACAGCAAACATCTATACAAGATAAAAATATTATAAAACCCTATCAAGCAAGAAAACACTGTGCAGAGTTCAGCACAATGCCCGAAGCTTATAATAAAACGAGGTTTTACCCATGGCTTCGGTAAATCCCCAATTTCTAGCTCATCAAGTTAATAAACTGACCCCCGAATACTGAAACGTCATTCAAAATTTAAGTAGCACTTATATTTAACAGATACTCAAAAGTGACGTTTGACAATACGAAATCTAAAGTTTAGGAGCTGCTCAAATGTTAAGCAGCCCTTAAATTTTGAGTGACGTTTTAGTATTCGTGGGTTAGATCCAGAAAAAGTTGTAGTGCTTCTGTTTAAAAAATTCTTCGAAATCGGTCCAGCGATATTCCTTACAACATAGAATTCGTATCAACTAGAGATCCGTAATTTTAAAAAGAAGTGTAATATCTGTGTGTGAAATGAAATGTGCGTGGTAAAATCATCCAATGAGTCCTCCCAGGCCTCCCCACCCAGGGCAGGACGAGAGGTACTTTCAGACTTGTACTGACTAAAATCCACGGTGTCCTTCAATAGCCCTGTACGTTCCGGTGCCACGGTTACCTGATAAGACAGTCCCGCGACCCCGGACTAAAGACCCCTTAAACTAATACATTAAATTTTCACTTCCCATTTTTTCATAAATCTAACCATTACACGAGCACAAAGGAGGTTTCATATAAAATGCCTCCACTGAATTTCTATCATAATCCTTAGCTTAGGGCGTCATCTCATTAGATGACGGGGCGAGCTCACCAAATTAAATATGACGTCGATTTATTTAGCTCACGTGTATCGTGTAATAGATTTTAAGCTTATAGCACACATTTGCTGTACTTTTATTTGCTGTAATTTGTGCTTAAATGCTTTAAAAATACGCTTGTTTCATAGTGGCTGTCGGACACTTACTGACTAAAATCTACCTTGTTCCTTCAATTGCTCTTTACGTTCCAGGGTCACGTTAACCTGCCTCGACAGTCCCACGTCTCCGACAGGCGAAAGTTTTTTGATAAAATGGGTTTGCTCTTAATTTAGCCCAGAAGCAAAGATAAGACCTGAGATGAAGCAAGCTCACTCAAGAAGAACTGAAACTCCTAGAAGGAACAGTTTTACAGTTCTGTAAATCGTCTTTTCATATACTATTCTATCACATTATCGAAGACAAACTTTAAAATTCAATTACAGCCAAAATCTATGAACAACACTGCTACGAAATATGTATGATTTTAAATTTACTGGATCGACGTGGTATTTTCCACTTCTACCGTGTACCTAAGCCCTAAGGTCGTTAGTGTCGAAACTAACAAGTGGCAACGTGTCAGGCCTTGAAATAGGTCAAGATGCCGCGTCCTCACTAATTTAGTAACAGTATAACAACGCCTTACGGCTACGTAGCGCTTCGTAGCCCGTCTACGGCGTAGCACGAGCTACGAGCTACGAAACAAGGACAGGCCCGTGTTTTACTTAATTTATGAAAACACTTGAGATAATGTTGTCTTTAGCGTGGGGAATGTGTTAGCTTTTATACTGCCTTAGTAGTTTATAAGGTGATGTAACTATGTAATAGTGGGTTAATAGCAGCACATGCTTTTTTATGTTAATTCGGATTAAAAGAAGGTTTTAACATTTCTAAATCAAAATTCATTTAGTTAAAAAAGTAGGCTTAAAATACTTTGGTTCATTAATAAAATTATTAAAAATTCAAAAGATGTTTTTTTTTTTTAATGAGCGAAGAAACACCACAGCTGAACATTTGTCTGTTATTTTAGTAGAACCAGATAATTATTATTATACAAACTATTATTATGATATGGGCTGTACTATAGCACTTAATAGATTGTTAAGATGACAAAGAATACTGCGATTTTTTTTTGGTAATTATCAAATGTATCTTCTCAAAAATTCAACCTGTTTCTTTAGTTGCCCTTTGAATTCCAGAACCGCAACATAAGTAATAATAATATAATAATAATATTCCACAACTATCACACAACGCCATCTAGTCCCAAGCTAAGCAGAGCTTGTGTTATGGGTACTAGACAACTGATAAACATACTTATATATTTCTAAATACATACATATTATAGATAAATTACACCCAGACACAGAACAAATGATCGTGCTCATCACACAAACATTTGTCCTGGGTGGGAATCGAACCCACGACTTCCGGCATAGCAGTCAGGGTCACTAACCACTAGACCAACAGGCCAGTCAAGAATTGATTGAAGTACGTAGTAACAATAATCACTACATAGTTACTTAGATCTTTAAAACTACGCAACGGATTTTGATGCGGTTTTTTTTTAATAGATAGTGTGATTCAAGAAGTAGTATATAACATGCATAATATGTATAGTAGAAACTTAGTAGAGATTACACCCGTGCGGAGCCGGAGCGGGTCGCTAGTATAGTATTATGTGAATATACTTCAACCAATTCTACTCATCAGATAGAATTGATTGAAGTAAAAAAGTTGAAGTGAGAAAGGGCTTGTCATACAACCGTATGACATGCCCCTTTCAACTCTGAATGATTTCTCAAACACTTCGTACGTCCTTGTGGTCACAACATAACGAGTGTCGCCGGCGGGCATGTCCCTGGCCGGGTGTAACGTGTGTCTAACCAAATTATAGGCTAATAATATTTTACTTAAGTACCTACCAAGTTAATGGGTAAATGGATGACCTCGGCTGGTTCTTTTTGCTGTAATTTTGTATTCTTTGAATGTTCTTGTTAGTTGATTTGCCCACGTTGTAGTAATACGTTTTGTCATATCAGTAATAATCATTAAACGTAATAGGTAGCCTATAGTCATCTCTGTGCCAAATGTCATCCAGATCCGTCTAGCAGTTCGGGCTTGAATGAAGCTCTTTAGATTGGTTCAAAATTAAAATCAAAGCGTTTATTTCAATAAGGCCATTACAGGCACTTTTGAATTGTCAAAAAACATAAAATAAAACTAGTACAAAAATAGTTATGGTGCTACAGTCCCAGTCACAAGACATAAAAACTGTGAAAGTACCGTAGGTGCTCATTCCTAAGCGTAGATCATATGGAGAAGAATGAGCAAGGAACTCCATGGACACTCTTTTTAAATCGCCAAAATTATTACAAAACTTTTGTTACTTCATTCATCATCAGATGGTTGTAACAAACATTTATGGATCCAACCAATATTTCGTGTAATCACAAAAGCAGAAGGTTCATATCCAATTGAAGGTATTCTACATTGGGCACCCGCTGAAATGGCACCTGAGGTATTCCCCAAACGCCACCTACCAACATTGTTCGCAGATACCTTAAGTGGAATATTTTATAATCTACCTAATATTTTTTTCACTTAGGGCACCTACGGGTTAATACTGGGATCTGACAGATTTTAGTTTTAGTGTGTGTGATAGTATGTTGATGAGGTATGTGTGACTGAAACCTTAGTGCTTAGAGCTTAGTGGCACGCAATTAGCAAGTACGTGGTCACACATTATAAACGAAAAGGATGTTAATTTGTACAATGCGTAATTATACAGGCTTGTTTAGCTAAATAATGAAAAAGGTAATGATAAGATTTACAAAAGGTTAAGAGCGTCAGAGCGCGATGATAAGTGGGTCCGGTTTGACTCGAAATTCTTTTATTGTTAGGTGTGTGTACCTAAATACCGACCTTTTTGAAATTGGTTAAAAAGCGTTCTTAACAAAGCATATTAAGCGTTAATAAATAATAATAAATATGATGTTTTGATCACGAACTCCTTATAATATGTAGACTAGATAAAAATATGTGTATACTTGTAAATAAAGTCTGCTATGTATCTACCTGCTCAGCGAAGGAGGAGGCGCGCCGCGTGAGGGAGAGGACAGCGTCTTCCCTGCATCCCAGCCGCAGTGGTAGACGCCCACTGTGACGGACGTCGCCAGACGATCTCCGGCCACCGTAGGCGCGGGCATGCGGGCGGCAAGTAATGGGCGACTCGCTGTCCGATCATGGGCCATGCCTGGGTTGACGGCGCGTTGTTTTCCATGCGCGCCTCAAAGAGTGTCAGCATAATGACGGGGCCTTTAGAGAGCCAAAGCCTGCCAGGGCCGCGGACTCACGAATAACCGTGACCCCAGAACGTAAATGGCTATTGAAGGACACCGGGAGGACTCATTTGATGATTTTACCACGATTAAAATAAAAAAAATATCTACCTGCTTGCGATTCACCCCGGGCATTGCCGCTGCAGTGTGTAAACCTGCTGTGGTGGTTGAGCGATTTCACCAGAGTCACTTGGATCGCGCATCCTGTCGCAGTCCAGCGCCAAACAGCTTAACTGTGTTCTGTTAGTGCACAGGAGTTCTAGATCTTTATGACTGAGCTTGATACATCTTAGAGCTCGTTTTTGCTTCTGGCCCTGATTAAGGTCAAGAGCAAATCCAACCATAGTAATAAAAAAATACTCTTCATACAGGTAAAATATCCCCATTCTAATTATATCAAAGCCAAACATCGATAGCCTTATAAAGGCGACCGGGTCTAAGAAAAGGGGAAATTCCGTCCTTAATTTTGCTAAACATAGTGTTTGAAGAATATTTAGTTTCAAAGGGGCGTGTGAAGGTTCGTTACTGGGTATACGAGACTCCTGAAGTATCACTTCATTCAGAGACTCTAAACATGTAGTAAAATGTTCCCTGGCTGTTACGTTTTGAAGATGGTTTGAAGTAGCGTGGCCAAGTCTTTACGTTCTCTTTTTTATGCATTCGTTGAATTTAATTAATCTATGTATTTATCATCCTAACTAATAATATAGACGCGAAAGAGAGTTTGTTTGTTCACGCTTTCACGCCTAAGTTTTTAAATATTTAAAAAGTAAATTAATGATAAGTTTAAAAATCGAATAAAGAATATATTAATTAAAAATACACTAAGGGCTGATTTTTCAATAGTCAGATAACTTTTATCGGAGGAAGAAAAATAGCGATTTCACATATTTTCTATAGATAAGCTGTCAAACCGCCATTTTTATTCCTCAGATAAAAGTTATCTGACTACTGAAAAATCAGCCCTTACATTAACATTATTTATTACGATTTAACCTAATAACCACCTAACAAAATAGCCAGGAAGCTGAATGCAAACATTTCTTTACCCGATCACATAGAATTGTATGAAAGAAGGCATCTAAGAAGCTTTCATTCGCTTATTTCAAAGCCTTCACTTTGGCATCATAGAGAAATAAAGAGAGTGCACATTCACGCTTTAACTTATGCCAGTTCGCCTCAGAAAGACTGTCGGCTTTTTAATTCCTTTGACTTTGTATAATGAGTGAGTACTGCCTTTATAGGACTAAACGTCTGAAGTTTTCATTTCTTAATCGTGTTTAGAATAGTGGCTTCATTTTCAGTTCTTTTTAAGGTAAGCAAGTAAGTAATTTTTAGTCAGCTTCTAATTTTTCTGCTAATGCCAGCCATACACGATCTAGCTTACCGTCAAATACGCAGCACGCTGGAAGCGGCGTGTGGTAAGTGTGCATTTATAAGTCTACTTCTGATAGCCATACGTTATTGGCTAGAAGTGTGCATGGCCAGTCTACTTTTGACCTACACGATCCAGGGTGTCTATTTTCTTATAGCGGCCATACACCATACTGCCTATCGTACAATCGGCATGACGATCGATTTGATCAAATTGGCAGTTCGTCCATATACACCATACACCATACTGCCTATCGTCCAATCGGCATGACGATCGATTTGATCAAACTTCAAATCGGCAGCAGTGATGCCAACTTAGCAATTTTATAGCTAGATCTAGCTATTATTCGGTGACCGACAGCTACAATTTTATAAAACTTGTGGCTTAACTTTTTAGCTCCTTTTTTACCGACTTGTTTTTTTACCGATTTATCCCACTAGTGGGAATCAGTTGGTAATACAAGTGAAGGTCGGAAAACATTTGCTTATCGTTAAGCAAATGTTTTCCGACCTTCAAGCGATTTTCGACTTTATTGACATTTATGCAAACACCGGATTTTAATGAAGGAGCAATGTAAGCTAACGAGAATGTGAGAAAAAACAAACAAAATTTTGAATGTCAATAAGGTCGAAAATCGCTTGAACCTGTTTTTTTAACTTGCTTAACGATAGCAACTTAAAAAAAGGTTCAGGCGATTTTCGACCCTCCATTCCATTCCACTCCACTCCACTCCACTCCATTACAGTCCAGTCCATTCCATTCCATTCCATTCCATTCCATTCCATGGTAATACACACATTACCATCCTTTGCGTCGCGCAGTCTGTAAAAAGTGTCGTTACAATTTTTTCCGCCTAGCCCCCTTTCGCAACGCGCCATAAGGAACTTCGTTCCAAAAAAATATACGTTTCGAATTGAGAACCTCCTCCTTTTTTTTACGTCGGTTAAAAAGTAGCTACCGAATATTAGCTAGATCTAGCTATAAAGTTGCTAAGTTGGTATCACTGCTGCCGATTTGAAGTTTGATCATTCTGATTTGATCAGATCGATTTGATCAAATTGGCATGATCAAATCGGCATGATCAAATAGGCATGATCAAGCCTGTTGTCATGCCAATTTGATGGATTCCACGCCCACACACGGTCAAATCTAACTGATCAAATCGGCAGCGTCATGCCGATTGTACGATAGGCAGTATGGTGTATGGCCGCTATTACTCCGTCAACGAAGACAGACAGATGTACGAACGTAACTAACGTCAAAGTCAAATTGCGGACGGATAATACCGCCACGACAGGAGTTATTTTGTGTGTATGTCATTACATCAAATTGCATTAAAATATTACCACGAATTTACCACAGGTCATGAATGGTAGCGCGGACACTAAGAAGCTATCTTTAAAATCGTAATATCATTCATTCTTAGTTCGGGCTCGTTGTCAAAACGTTTGTCAGAAAGGCCGAAACCACGGTTTCGTGAGATTAGACCCCCACGTGCGGCAAGCACTCCGCTAACAGCGTTCTGAAAATTTGACGATAAACTCAATCTATACCTAGTTAAGTTTGTAGGGTTAGGGCGTGCTTGCCGCACGTCAAGCTTTACGGTTATCTGGATCGTGCATGGCTGGCATTACATTGGCCATAGGTTTTTTGTATGTCTTTTTGGTTTCACATTTTAACTGGATTTACGATGCATAATTATAAGGTAAGGATTCCGAAACAAAAAATCATTTCTGTGAGTTATATATTTTATGATTTGTTTAAATAATAAACGAAAATGCTTCTTATGTCCGAACGGCTACGTAAAAATGTAAACTTATAGGCAACTTATCTCCTCCTCAAAAGTATCAATAACTTGACTCTATCACTCAGTTTAATGATCCTCAAGGAGTCCTATAAAATCTCAAGTATTCATTCTCCTTAATTCCCTTTCCAAATGAAGCCCCTTTGATTGGTTCTCGACTACTAATAATCGGAATAGTTCGTAACATTTGAGACCTCGGTCAATCGATCCTCCACGAAGTTTGCTTCATCAAATTATTCCGTTATTATCGATAGGGTTCAATCGAATCAAACTAGGGAAAATTTGAAACTTAATATTTGTTAACTATTAAAGTTGGCCTTAGTTATAATAATGTAGACAGATTTATTATTCTGAACTATAAAATAAATATTATAGTATCGCTTTTACCTTCCTTTTTTTAGGGATTCCTCTGTCCGTCCGTCTGTCTGTATGTCTGTCTGTCCGTCTGTGACCAGTATTTATGTAATAAACCGTAATAGTTAGTTGAAATTTTCCCAGATGATTCATTTGTGTGTTTCACTGTTGCCGCAAAACATAGTAAAATACAGAATAAAATAAATATTTAAGGGAGCTCCCATACTATGGGATAATGGTACCGCACCCTTCGTGCGCGAGTCCTCCTTGCACTTGGCCGGTTTTTAGGGTTCCGTAGTCAAATGGCAAAAAACGGAACTCTTATAGATTCGTCATGTCTGTCCGTCCGTATGTCACAGCCACTTTTCCTCGAAAGTATAAGGGCACTCCCTCATCGCGAGCATTCACCTGTGAGGGAGCGCCTTAAGAGCTATCCTGTTGAAACTTGGTAGGTACATCGAATCGAATCCGACTCGCACTTTGCCGGTTTTTTATTTAACACCTAATATAACAACAACTCTCTGCATCATTATTAGATATCAACTTACAAATACATCTTAGGTTTTAAATACTAATGGGTGACTCGCCGTCCTATCATGAACATAATTAAACACTTTTCAATCAATCTAATGTTAAAAGAACGTTCTCCCGAAGTTTGCTCAGCAAAATTGGTATTTCCCGGGAGATGATCGGTAATACCGGCCCATCTGATCCCTATTGTACGAGTACTTCTGTCTAATTGATCTTATTTCACCAACTTCTCAAGTCTCACTTTGTAGTGGTACGGCTAGCAATTAAGATTTTGGGCTTGATTGTACTGTTCTCAATTTCAACTTAAAATACTCGTAGTTTTGGGTAGGTAGGTTTGATCATGAGGTAAGGTTTTGTGATTAATACTATTTCAAAAAAATAAAAAGTCTGTAACGTTACGTAGCGTCATCGTGTAAAATACAACTCATGAATAAGGTATTTTGAGAAGTTTTTATAATCTAATTTTAACACAATATTAGTAAAAACTAAATACGTATTTATATCAATATATTTTTTTAAATATTCTAAAAATGCTCTTTGATTTTTTGTGAAAATAAAAAAAATGTCTAGACCCTAGACATTTGTTATTTTCACAATTATCTGAAATCATTAAAATATAATATTTATGCCCCGCTATTTTGCTTTTACGAAACAGTCTACTGAATTGCAATAGATCAGAGTGAACCAGCAATGAATTGATTTGAACCAACATTACATCAACTGTAAGCTGCGTCAGCCATGTTGAATTTATTTCTACACTGCAACGGTGTTTTGTTTCCACTCCCGGACAGAAATATTGTATGTATTCAGTTTTATGTTAGCCTTGTGTGTTTGTTCTGTTAGGTACGCCTTTAGGTATGCGACGGAGTGGAAAGTAAAAACCTCCACAGGTTTTGCAAGCTACTGTTGTATTTCTTACACTGATCTGGAAAAAGAAAAACAGAATGCTGTTTGTATTACCATAGCTGGAGATGTCCAAGCGAAAGAATGATATTTTTCTTTGTTTGTCTTTTGACATAATATGTAGAATATATTTTTAAATTCAGTAATAATAAAAGTAGTAGCCCACGGGTATCAGGAACTGGGTGGTAAGGACTTCAGAGAAAGGAACCTCTCAAAAATGCGCGAATTAACAAGAAGTAGGTACTGCTTTCTGAATCAGGCTCTTTTTCCAAATAAGAGCCTCCTTAGATGTTGGTCGAGGCTCTTGGCAATTAAGCCACTGGGCGACACGACTATCGGCATAATGGTCGCTGAGTCCACATTCCGCATGTCGACAGTTAGTCGACATGCGCGCTAGCCAAATCAAATTACTTAATCTGCTTTTAAAGAATTATTGTTATGCTTTCAAAGAAACTAAATAATAAGGCTGCTGAATTTTAAGTCGACGTTTCTATTTATGACTACAAAATTCAGGTTCTTAAAGATAAGGATCATTTAGGACTAGACACAATACTCATGATTTGAAGTCTAATTTATAAGAACATGTACTACAAATAAGTTCATATTTATAAAAGAAATTGCGCCATATCGCATTAACAAATTCTGTTCGATATTAAACGTAATTTACACTCAAGCGTTCCATAATAATCAATATTTCTCAAAACTAATAACGACTATATTAATAAAGTTCGCTCTACATTATAGCTCAGCTTCTTTGATCGAAGAGCATTAAATAATTAATTGAAGTATTTATAAATTGAAATATTGATAATGAACTGATCTTCGATCAGTCTCCGCCGTAAATACTATTTAAGTTTTGATGGAATTTATTAGAAAATTGCCATCAAGAAGTAATAAAAACTGTCTCTTTACTTGTCGTAAATGTGGCTCTGTACCCAGCATTTTTCGTTTTTTTCACCTTTAGAGCTGTCAAAATAATAAGAAAATAGAGTAAGGATAAAAAAACCATCGACAAAATTAAAATAATTAATCTTGGCATACAATTTGTAGGCTTTTAGTTTGGCATAACGATTTCAAATAACTTAATTAGCTTTTTCCATAACAAAAGTTGCATTTTTTGAGGCATGATATTTATACGTTTAATTATCATGAACTATTGTCCCTAGTGGGGTTTAAAGAAGGGGGAGGCCGGATCTACTCATTAGGCATAATTAATTAATATAAATAACCATCAGGGTCAGACCTGATCTGAGTAACATCTTTTTTATTCATATTTCGAGTTTCTGTCTACCCGTAACAACTATCAAAGACTTCTGGGGAATTATCATGCGTACTAAGTGAAATTCATTTCCTAAGCCTGCTTGCTCCGTCGGAGAAACATAAGCTTTAATGAAACAGCGCCTCGCTACTAATGCCGACTTATACAAGTTTAATTAAAATAATGCGTTTTCACAGCTCACACTCGCTCACTATGTTGTATCGTGCATGTACAGTCGCGAGCACTTACACTTTACATGTAACAATTTTTGAAAGCAACTTTACTCTACAATGTTTATTTGTAATTTTATGTTTTTGCGAACATTGTAGTTTGGAACTCGTATTCTCATAAAATCTTTATTTCAAAGTTGAAATCAATATTTGACGAGAAGTAACATTGTATTGGTCAACAACTAAAATGTTACTTACTTCAAAATATTATTTTTTAAAAGTATCACACGAGTGTATAATACCTAGTTATGTACAGTTTCATACACTACTTTATCTACTTTCATTGAACACGAATTGATCAAATAAAAGATAAAGATTGACACAGTATTAAGGCGCCAAATTCCTGTTATCACCGGGCCTGAGCCGCAGCGCGCGCAGCCACAGATAAAAAATCAAATGGATGTATCTATGATCTGTTAGGTAACCCTTCAAACATCAACATCAAAGGTCGCTCTAATGAGTTCAGCCTGAGGTCTCATTAAAAGTAAACGAGCATACGACACCAATTTGTGGGCATACGTCAAAAGATGTTTACGTGTAAGCTATAATCTGTTTATTTTGTCGCCTCCTTGGGAGGCAAAATGTAATTATCGGTCCGAAGTCTTTAATAGCACTTGATTAACGAGGTCGGATATTAATTGGGGTGTCTTCAGATATTCGCCGGTTATTTTGTTGTAATCAAGCTTTAATTAGGTGGAGTGTTTGGTTTTGCTTTCAGGTGATAATGTTGTTACTGAAGGTCCTTCTCTTTACTTAGTAATTGAGGTTTATTTTGTGATTATTGTTTAAGCATATCAGTGATTGATGGATTGTGTGAGAAATGGAAAGAAAGAAAAAGGAGTAACTATAATAATAATAATATTCCACAACTATCACACAACGCCATCTAGTCCCAAGCTAAGTAGAGCTTGTGTTATGGGTACTAAACAACTGATAAACATACTTATACACCGTGACTTTTTAGTCGTCTTACAAAAGTCGTCCACTTAATGTATCCGACCTAAAATACCTCATGGCGAGTTTAATTTTTTTTTAAACGTTAATAATAATTTTTATTTTTAACAAATAGGTACATTAGAAATATGCAACACCCTGTTAAAATGTTTACGTATCAATCTGTAGAGTATACCTACCCAGCGCAATAGTCGGGTAGATCATTCTATTTCCATTTTCTATGAGACAAGGGCGTTTCTAACTACGCCTTGTGTCATAATAACCAATTAAAGTTTTATTATTAAATTTTTCGAATCTCTTAAATACATATTTTTTTATTATAAACGTGTTCTAGTCATTGGATACATGAACTGGGCTGCTTTTGTAAGACGACTAAAAAGTCACGGTGTATATATTTCTAAATACATAAATATTATAGATAAATTACACCCAGACACAGAACAAATGGTCGTGCTCATCACACAAACATTTGTCCCGGGTGGGAATCGAGCCCACGACCTCCGGCATAGCAGTCAGGGTCACTAACCACTAGACCAACAGGCCTGTCGAAAGTAACTGATGACGTGATGTGTGTTAGAGGATAATGGAAGAAGAAAACGTGTTCCGCTGATGCAAAGTAGAATGGGATTGGAGCAGGAAGGTCATTATAATAATATCTACGTTATTAGGGATTGCCTTAATTTGTGTTTGTGTCAACGTAGGTATTGGCAAGTAGTGAATTTTACCAGATGATAAATAAATGATAAATGATATTTATTCAGTAAATTGGTTTTGGCAAACTCTTTTACACGTCAAAAAGACACTATTTTACACTGGATGAGGCCGGTGTTTCGTAACTGACTACTCTGAGAAGAAACATCCGAAACAAACTCAGAGGGCACAGTCTCTTTTAAAGTCCAGACAATTTTGTATTGATCAAATTATATGAGAACCATGCAGGTGTCTGAGGTGGTCTTTTGAAGAAAGAACCACACAGATTTGAGTGGACCTGTCCAGTCAGTGCAGGCATGTGAAATAAAATTAACTGCAAGAAAATAATAAAAAAGTAGAATAAAATGTAACCCACATAATATGTATATGTTCTCATATTCACAAGCTAGTAAAAAGACAAATAAAAAAAAAGACAAAATTAATTAATTCATGTCAACAAAATAAATAAAATAAAAACATAAAAAATAACATAGAAAATGTCAAAATGTGTAAAATATAAATAAATTACAAAGTAATCATGTCAAAACACAAAAAAAGAGAGATGCAGCTGAGTATTAATATTTTACATAGTGAGACTGCCTATCTGACCTCCACAACCCAATTAGTAGGTACTGGGTAATAATATGATACTCCTTAGCAGACACGTTGTCAGACTTTCAGAATAATTTTAACAAATCCGGTTATAACATGAAAATGTCCTCGAAAACTTGCGAAACACGAAACCTAAATCTAAAGTTTCACCTCACCAAAATATTCACCCATATTCACCGTAATACGGAACCTCATTCCGAAATTATTATCATAACAAAAACATGTTACAAACTGACTTCCACTCGCGAAATGTACGCTCAAATTCTCACAAATTACGAAACTACACTTTTCGCACCCCACGATAAAATGCAAACACGAAACACTGTTTAGGACAAACTTTCAGATCTGGTTTTCACCTAAACGCAAACAGAGGGAAATATTTTGCCAGTATAAGTTGGTCTGTTCATTTTGACCGTGCAAAAAAAATCTACTTCCCTGCCTGCTGGTTGGGGCTCTATATGAAATGGTCGTGGAGGTTCAAACTTTATAATTGGCTATACCCTCCGATACGCAGCCCTTCCTACGGGAGCCGTAATTAACTACTCGATTGTGTTCGCCACTCTGGCGACAATAACTGAGACTTGGGGACAAGGATCGGAAGTGTTGGATACTCATTGGCTGGTTATGAACTCATTTGGGAATTGGGCTTTGTTTATTGATGAAGATATCGGGGTCATAATTTTGGGAACGATTGCTTATGTTCTCATTTTAAATTCATCAGATATACTCGTACAAGTAAAATTATCTTACTTTAGTAGTTTAAAGTTTTTATTAAGTTAAGATTTAAACGTCTTTAATATTTTTTTACAGTTGAACTTCAAAGCTTACAACAATACAAAATAGGTACACATTTCCATTCATTAAAGATAAATGTTTTTTTTTTCGTAATTTAAATAAAGACAATTAAGTTGTAGACTATCCATGACAGTCGAATCTTACCACAGACAACAGTCCTCAGGCCTGCAATAATGTCTGTGAAGCGTATGCGGCACTTCTGGGTATCCATTGTAGCATTACATTGGATAATTAATTGGAGTTAATTTACCTATAGTGTATCTTTCTTTCTTTGGCATGAATATGTTCAGAGACCTTTTAATCATACACACACTTGTGACAATCGTTATCAAGAGAATAGATTCTTTGATTTCCACATTCATTTCGTGTATTTTGCTTTACGAAAATACTACTATAAAATCCAGTGGTTCCCAAAGTTGTCTGAATCGCGCCACCTAACATTAACTTCGAAATTCGGGACTATTGTGAGTCCCGAATTTCAAAGTTAATGTTAGGTGGCTGGCGGTGGTGGTTTACAAGTGGAAAAAGGAGCAATAGCAAACAGCAATAATGTAGGTCTGACCTACCAAGGAAAAAAAAATCAATTAGTTCCAATCGAAAATGTTAAACCTAAGACAATGATTGCTATTTTTACCGACTTCAAAGAAAGGAGGTTATTAATGAAAAGGATGAATTGGTTTCCTGTTTATTTCGGTACAATTTTACCTTTAAATAATCTTAATAAGTTGGATAATTATGTCCGATTTATTTTGGTGTTTAGTCAACCAAGGCCTTATAGCCAGGCCTGATAGAATAGGCCCAACTAATGATCGCTCGCGAATCATACTTTGGAAAACATTGATTTATTTATAGTCTAGATCATTCCATGCTCAAAAATTTTCCATTCTTATGTAAATTGTACTAGGTTTAATATAATATCTAATAAATAGTTACCAGAGTTAAATATTATAATATGTTGGCCTTTCTTTTCATAAAAAGGAGCTCGTTAATTTTAATAATATCTGCCATGGCAGATACTATGTAATTTACATTTAAGCTCAAGAAAAATAATGTTTCATCATTAACTTTTTAATGTTACTAAATACTACGAGTATATCATTTGTCGGCTTGTTCCATTGTTTATTTCTCCAAATTGGGTTCATCACAAAGAAAATTCGTCACGTTTTTATAAACACGTACTTTGAAAAAAAATCGTCACATAAAGAGAAAATGTGTGAATATGTCGTCACAGGTAAGAAAGGTTTATTGTTCTGACTAACTTAATTTTAATTAACCGCAATTAATAAATAAAATTACGAAAACTTAACAACAAGGGTTTTTGAGCGTGTTTTATGCTAATAAAGAACCCACGTGTCAAGTCCGATTCTCTTTTTGCCATTAAAACGGAAACCCCATCCAAACAACGGTCGTCTTGCTGCAAATCTAGTACTTCAAACACTGTAACTCACAAACGTAACGTTTCGCGTTACGTTACTATAGCGTGACCTAAACAGATTAAGGTTGGTTTCCTCCTTGTTTTCCGAGTAGTCTGCACTAATTTAAAACCTGGATCTCAAAGTCGAGACAGTTTGACGTGAAAGTAGCGTGTTTGTCCTAACCTACAGTATTAAAGATTTGCAGTTTTAATGGAAATGTCATAAGTAGATGTTGCTTGAGGCTACACTGTGCATTGAAAATGGAGCGTGTTTGGTTTGAATAGATTTTGAAATACAAAGCGCATGTTTAGTGGCAATTAATTTTAGTGAAGGGGTGATAGGTCTGGATTGCAAGACTATGAATTGACTAAGATATTGGATTCAGTAGTTTTACCACAGCTGGTAAATATTTGAGGGTCTAAATAAGTGGTAATCGTGTTAACTTCAATGTTTCTTATGTCTGCAACGACTTCTCACTTATAAATGCATCATTAAGCTGCGAACAAATTATCGGACGCGTCCGTCAGCCGCGGCTGAAAGACGCGGCTTACTCATTATCTAGCCAGTACATTTAATACTACACTATGTAAACTGTCGGTCGTAAGACGCGGACGTGACCTTTAGCGTTCGGACGTCCGAACAGAATCTGGCCGGCTGGATGTTTGTGCATGCGAAGAGGGTCGTCCGAACTACCGTGCACACTGCTTAGCCGCGTCCCTCAGCCGCGGCTGACGGACGCATCCGATAATATGTTCTCAGCTTCATCAGCCAATAGCAGTCCACTGCTGGGCAGATGTTACCGGTCATCTTTCGAAGATCTTTGTTCCAATCATCAAATTAGTCCGGGAGGGACGGGAGCGACTTTCAGACTCGTACTGACTAAAATCCACGGTATTCCTTCAATGGCCCTTTGTGTTTCAGATTCACGGTTACCTGTTATGACAGTCTTGCGAACTTCATCTCACTCTTAACCACTGTCGTATAAATATGTTCTTCTTCTTCGTCGTGTCGATGATTCCTTTAAATTGGTCCTTTCAATGATTTTTTTTTTGTCTTTAATTTAAAGGTCATTTTATATTTGTTTATATCTGTTTTTAGTTTTTTTTCGCTCTAATTAAGAAGTTATATTAAATTCAAAATCATTAGTTGACCTCCGAGCCGAAAACACGCCGGCAGTGCCCAACGGGGTGGTGTGACGTCACTATCATCAATTTCTATACATCGATAGTACGTGTTCCAACTTTGAAATTGTTATTGTAGAAGCCAGTTGACGCAGTGCTAAGGAAATTCTTTGTCATCGTGACGTCACAACCGAGGCAAGCAATTGAGGCGCGTTTGTGTTCACGTCAATTTTGTTCGAATTTTATCACTTTTAAATTGGTCATAATTAATTATTAAAAAACAATTAAGCTTTTTTCTCTTCCACAAATGTTCTTATTTGTGGTGGATATAATAATTACGTTAAAAAAAAAATCTGCTAAAATCAAATACCTAATTATTATGTTCCGACCAAAACTCTGCCACATTAACGGCGTTGGTGGTGGCCTCGGACAGTTCCCTTAGAGTACAGGTGGAGTTACACAGAGTACAGTTGAGGAGGTGGGCCATTGTTCGTGATGAGGCTCCGCAGTCGCACCTTTCTTCATCAGAGTATTCCCACCGGACCATATTGTGTTTGCAGCGACCAACCTGGCTTCGCTATAGCGGTTTAAGGTCTTCCTGGCATTTGGTGGCCTGCTGGAAGCCTTTCTTCTGGCTCAGCGTAGTGTTCCGGAGGGGGATATCTGAGGAGCCATCACAGATGTTTTTGGTTTCCTCAGGTCGACTGAATCAGTCAGCAATAGCACGCCTGGGGAAGCCCGAAAACATAAATATGATTATTTGTATGTTTGTTCCGTTTTCACGTCAAAACGGCTGAACCGATTCCGATCGACCGACACGAGTCTTAAGTAATATGGAAGGGGAGAGGGGAAGAACTAGCCCTGTAGCCATGTTACAAACGATAAACGCAAACGCTGAGTAGGCTTTAATGGATTTTCCACTTTATCTGCTTGGGTAAAACGTTGAAGATCTAGTGAAGATTGCTTATCTTTTTCGATCTTTCCAATCGATAACGCTCAGAAATCTTAAATATATTTTCAACTTTAGGCTCTAGGCTATAAAGTTGAAAATCTATTGGGGAGTACCGAGCGTTTACGATTATCGGTTGCGACTTGTTGTGACTTGGCTAGGGGGGCTGGTCTTCTATAATTACTACAACCGTGCCTTACCAGTCTCAAACAGAACACCCAAACACAAGTAGAAACTAACACTACCCTCCAACTTCCTACTTACATATAAATCCAGTGTCTAATATAGATCCGTTGTAAACCCTAGACTGGCGTCGTCGGTCCGCGTGACCGACCTTAAATTTCCTTACACGAAAGCCTTTGCAGTTGACAGTTGGGCGGCGCGGGAAGGGTTGGCGGGCGAAAGGGGTGTTCGCAAATATCGTGCCCCTAAATTAAAGTTTTGGCCTCGACTGTTTTAACTTGTTAACAAGAATGCCTTGTTTCGTAAGTCGGGTTCTGTGTACTGGGTACAACGTTGAACTGTTGGGTAGGTCACTATTGAGTGGAGGCTATTGACTTCATATGATCGAATATATGAGAAAGAAATCCTCAGTTGGCATTCAATCATAAAAGTCAAGATCAAGTTTAGTTTGTTAAAAGTAGATATAAATATAGAGCGGTGGAGCGGATCAGTGGTATCGGTCCCGACTTACAAGGTCGTGGGTTCGAACCCAGTCAGGCGCATTACTTTGTGTAATTTATTTCATCACCACTGGTCTCAAAACGGTGAAGGAAAACATCGTAAGGAAACCGGCATGTTCTAGAACCAAAAATTCGAATATATGTGACATATACCAACCCGCACTGGGCCCGCGTGGTGGATATTGGCCCACTCCCTCTCACAAAGAGGAGGCCTGTGTCCCAGCAGTGGGAACATTATAGGCTGATGATGATGATGATGATTAATATAAGGCCACCATTGCTATGGTTTGTGGTACCAATAGTTAGTTTAGTAACTTGATATAATGAGTAATTCATATCATTGTCAAACTGTGTATTTTCTCTTGAACCAAATAACTTGAGTGGGAGTAAGGTTTTTCCAGTGAGTGTCCTTGAGTAAGAACCTCCCACTAAGACTACTTGTACATTAAGAACTGAAAACTTAGTACTTCCTTTTACTACGCATGTTTTCAAAGTGAATACAAAGTAGATTTCCTTGTGAGCAATATTGATGTTTTTTATTCAGGAAAATGTCTCTTGAGAGTTGCTAGTTACGTAACATAATGAGAAAGTTTCAAACGAATACGTTAAGTTAGGAGTACCCACTTTTTTCAGTTCGTGGCGTTCTAACAGGTTTAATATCTCATCTCGGTGCTCTAGCTGATTCCAGGTGACAATGATACCTGCAGGTTGAAAATTCCACCAAACTACCCGACACTGACATATCGTCCGATTTCGCTCATTTTCCCTAGGAATGAATGAATGTACTGATGTCATTTCCTTACCGTTAGCGACTAATGTGAAAGTGCCCAAACAGTTTTTAAGGTTGCAAGAGAGTTTAATGACGCTTTGATTTAAATAAATGCATAGAAAGAATCTGGATCCACTCATGGTGCCCCTATGTGTGTGGCGAAGCTTCGACAGCATAGCTTGCCCGCGCGGAAGGGCGGAGGCAGCGAAGATAATATAATGGTCAGGGCAGTGCACCACGGGGAGTGGCGGTGAGCGCACTGAAAAACAAAATCAGTAATACCATACGATTTTTCGGTAATATTCACCGTTTTGGACAGTAAAAATAGAGCCTATTGTCCAAAGCAGTAAAACTAACTGAAAAAAAAAACAGTTGAGTTATAACAGTAGATTTTACTGTTGGTTACTTACAAGGAACTGTTTGTTTCAGTAGACTTTAATGTTCATACAGTTGAAATAACTGTTTAGCTCTTTACAGTTTTTGCTCATTTCAGTGCACTGTCCGTAATCAATTATTTTAACGTACAAATAAGTTCCCGGAACTGTTTTTTTTACTGTTCAAGAACAGTAGAAGGTCTCATTTTATTTTTTTCAGTGCGCTATTGGCATCATTGGTTTGTGATTTCATACAACCTGACCTGAGTGAGATCCACATCACCATCTTTCCGAGTGAATGTGCGGGGGTTTCGCTTGAGGCATCTTCCAAAAAAAGAATTTCACATCCCGTTTATAATCTATTTAATGTTGGGCAAACGTGTACTTGTAGTATGGTAAAATCCTTTGTAATGTTGAGGCTAGCAATATCAGAGAGAATAATTTACGATTTCTGGATTTGGAACCCAGGACCACACTAAGCGGTGGCGTTTGTGGACAGTAGCCTAACGAAGCAGTCTAGTATCTTAAAATTTTAATCTGTAGACAATCGTTATCAGTGTCTAGACATTTTCCATCAATCTGATAACCAAGCCTGGCACTCGTAATGGTGACTGCACTTTCTTGTTATCTGAGCATGCTCTGCCATTTACAAATCTAATCTATACACTTTCTTTCAGACTGACTGGACATTTGTATCTTATCTCTTAAAAAAAATGCCAGATGCAGAAACTGCTAGGATCTTTGGTTCTTAGCCAAAATCGAATTCAATGCAACAAAATATTTAAAAAAAACAAATGTTTTCCGATACTATCTTGCCATTGTGACGACACGATTGGCGCAGTGGCTAAGTGATCGACTGCTGTGCAAGGTGGCGCGGGTTCGATCCCCGCACGGAACAAATATTTGTATGATCTGCAAGTAGTTGTTCCGGGTCTGGGTGTTTGTGTTTGTGAGTTTCTATGTTTGTAAACGCACCCGCGATACAGGAGAAATTTCTAGAGTGGATTTTTTTAATGATTACATATTTTGGTATTCTTTTTTGAATTGGCAACTTAGTTGCCACGCATTTTAGAATTAAGTACAATTTTATCAATTATTGCGAGAAATTGGAGCTGGACGTAATTGCACAACATGTAAGTAATGAAATAATTACATCAGTCGTTGGTCACCTGCTTGACGCTTATATTGTGTTATTAAACTGACAAGAAATATCGTTTATATCGTACATTCGATTACAAACGTAATTGCCGTGATTTGGCAGTAAAATAATAAATAGACAAGTCTACTCATTTTTGGTAAACTATGTTTCCAGTCAATGACAAGGACCTAAGACCTTCGACTTCGTGTATATCTGCTTAAAAATGAACTACTTAATTCTATCTCAGTACTTGTCAGTACTAATTTAGAAGTTCCTGATCTTATCCCATATTAGTTGAAGACTGCGCAAATCCAACATTTTGTTTCTTCCAATACCTCAGCTATTGCTCTTTTATCCATTTTATAACATTTCTCACACATTTGTATTACAAAAATAACTCAATGGAAATGATTTTTTATTTCCTTCTACTAAGAGAAAGCAATGGTTAGCACAAGGTCTCTATTAGTCATACCTTTCATCTAATATGTATATTAAAGGTAATCATAACGTACACACCAAAGAAAATCACGAACAGAACCCGCCAACACAACAAACAAAACTCGAGCTAACTTCATAATTTTTTCCCCGAATTAATTTCCTTCACCAAAACTTCTAGCTTGAGAACATCCGTATGAGCAGCTGGAGTTTGTTTTGTTATATTCCTTGGAATATAACTGAAGCTTGGAATATTATAACATAGTGCAGTTAATTAAGGCTCACAGTAAAGCCGGCGGGCCCGAGGCGAAATGGGAAATAGGTAATTATGAAGTTGCGTGGTGGCTTGCAGCTTGCCACTCCTTGTATTGTGCAAGTTATGGGCTGAAGCGGGGCGGGCTTGTTTATTAAATCTTCTATATTAAAGATATTGGATAAGGATCTACATGAACATCTTCTGTCCAGAAATATTAAAACCTACGAAAGGAAAAACCATGAACTGAAGTTACATTAATGCGTAGCAACTAAGGGAAGTATTTTTACCACAAATATATCTAAATTTCATATTAAGCTTGTTCCAATAAATACCTCGTAGCTACAGCTATTTAACATGATAAAATATATTTTTAAAAATCCAAGAAAACGCTACAGTTTCACTAAATTTTCAACAATCCGTTACGTGTTCAATGTTCTGAAAGCGCGGCGCGAAGAAACTTATCGGCCCATGGTCGATAAGTTTCTTTTACAGCTCGCTTACGCACTTGACTTGTATATCACCATAAAATCTCTAGTACTGCGGTGTTACATGAAATTAAAATATGGGTCTAGTTCATTTCAGTTTGTATTTTTTTATGATTTCGTAACGAGTTCTTACGTTAGGATAATATTATCATAGTTTCAGATTAATTGGTTTCGAGCGATTTATTCAATGTTTCCATAAACTAATCCTTTGAGAATCGAGAAAGTTCTATTAAGTTCTAGTTTAAAGGCAGAACGTTCATATTTTTGCTTCGCATTTCTTTCGAGCGAAACTTTCAATAATTGATTTCATAAAAGTGCTCGAGTTTTAGTGCTAAAATACTAGTAAATCTTCAAAAGCCTTTAAATATTTGATGCCAATAAAAGCATTTTTGATGTATTTCAGTTTTATTTATTGATAGATCAATTTGAAGCAATGCTGCAGTTAAAATAAGAAAATGTCATTCAAGTCCATTGCTCTCGACTCGAACGTATAAAGTCGACATCCATGGTAACATTGGTAACCGTTTAAAAACACCACCAAAAAGAATTTCAAAATTCCAAGATTTACCAATTGCTGCTAAGAACATTTTTCATAAGCTATTCTTATAAAACGGAAAAGCTATATTACTATTTTTTAATTCTGATTTTATCAATGCTAATGATGTTACTATGTCACTTAGGGCTGATTTTTCAATAGTCAGATAACTTTTATCTGAGGAATAAAAATAGCTTATCTATAGAAAATATGTCAACTACCATATTTTCTATAGATAAGCTGTCAAACCGCCATTTTTATTCCTCAGATAAAAGTTATCTGACTATTGAAAAATCAGCCCTTAATCAATATTTTTTGCACATTAATATGACAGTTCTTTTTAAAAGTTATAAAATATCTTGTTTTTAACCAATCACAAACAGAAGACAACTGACTTGAAGTAATAAAGAACATTTATCTAATTTACAAGATAGACTACTACCTAGTCTAAATATACTACTACACTATACCTCTACACTAAATTCTAATTAAAAAAATCTCAATCAAAGCTCTACGTAACTTGATGATCTCAACCCTGTTACGTGTTACTAGTTACATTACATTCAGACTCCGTTATTTGCAACTAATTACCAAGTACTCAGTACAAACGTATTAAACCCGCGGTGCGTGCTCGACTGACAGTGCATCCATGAACGAAGTTAATTGCAGCCACTGTATAAAGCGATCGCTTCGGGCCCATTGCGGAAATAACTAATTATAAACTTATATAAGTAAAGTCTAATGAGGATCTTGTTTCTAATTCAAGAAACTAGTTGAAAGAATTTCAACTTTATGTTAGTTGAAATTAAGTTTGTTTCAGTATTATTGAAAACGTTATATTAAAATAAAATTGAAGTTCTACCGCTGACTTAATGTGTGTTATTTTAAAAAAGAACATTGCACTTTCTTAAAAAATCAAGAACTACAATAGCAATAAAACAAAAACACCATATAAACCTTCTTTTCAACGAGACTGGAGGTAAAACAAAAAGTAAAAAAATATATAGGGGAAAAGTGTATAAGACGGGGACGTTAATAATCGCGAGGTATAATGGGGACATACACTCTTTAGGCATACTTAACACAACACTAACGTAGAGCAAGCGCCATCAGGACGTCATTTGCAAGCGGCCAGACGCAAATAGCGTCCTGTTGGCGCTTGTGCTACGTTAGGTTTTGTGTTAAGTTTGCCTTAGGTGTGTGATTTCCTATCATACCTCGCGTCCCCGTCTTATACATTGTTCCCCTATATTTGTGTACATCTTTGGATACTACATTGTTAACGCAGTATAGAAATACGTAACTGCTTAGTAATAAAGCTGGGTTTTGCCTGGATTCATTTCATTAATAATTCTTCTTACAATTCAGCTAACAAGCCGTAATAGCCCTTTTGATTTGAGCTTGCTTGGGGACAGTTTTTTCTTGTGAGCAACTTTATCGATATTTTGCTTTCAATGCTGTTTTGTGATGTTCTTTTTCTTTGTAGCGCTTTTTATTATAAGCTTGATACATTCTTGTTACTAATGAATAAATATAATTTATTTTCCTGTCCAATAATTCTAAGCCATCTAGCAGGAGAGTGATCTTGAGGCGCATCAATGCTGTGGATATAAATGATGCAAAATAATTGGGTGACCGATTGGTAATATCTCCTCTTCTAAGCACACAAGAAGTGCTTTATGGTTTTTGTTTAGTAATTAGTAACCCTTTATACCTACATATTAATCTTTAGTTTAAAAAAAAAAACATGTTATGATCACTTCAATTTCCTACCCGAATTCGTAACACTTTAAACCAGCTTTATAGCGGCCATACACCATACTGCCTATCGTACAATCGGCATGACGATCGATTTGATCAAATTGGCAGTTCGTCCATATACACCATACTGCCTATCGTACAATCGGCATGACGATCGATTTGATCAAACTTCAATTCGGCAGCAGTGATGCCAACTTAGCAACTTTATAGCTAGATCTAGCTATTATTCGGTGACAGACAGCTACAATTTTATAAAACTTGTGGCTTAACTTTTTAGCTACTTTTTTACCGACTTGTTTTATCCCACTAGTGGGAATCAGTTGGTAATACAAGTGAAAGTGAGTTCAATCGATTTTCGACTTTATTGACATTTATGCAAACACCGGATTTTAATGAAGGAGCAATGTTAGCTAACGAGAATGTGAGAAAAAACAAACTAAATTTTGAATGTCAATAAGGTCGAAAATCGCTTGAACCTGTTTTTCACTTGCTTAACGATAGCAAGTTAAAAAAAGGTTCAGGCGATTTTCGACCCTCCATTCCATTCCACTCCACTCCACTCCACTCCATCGCAGTCTGTAAAAAGTGTCGTTACAATTTTTTCCGCCTAGCCCCCTTTCGCAACGCGCCATAAGGAACTTCGTTCCAAAAAAATATACGTTTCGAATTGAGAACCTCCTCCTTTTTTTACGTCGGTTAAAAAGTAGCTACCGAATATTAGCTAGATCTAGCTATAAAGTTGCTAAGTTGGTATCACTGCTGCCGATTTGAAGTTTGATCATTCCGATTTGATCAAATCGATTTGATCAAATTGGCATGATCAAATCGATTTGATCAAATCGGCATGATCAAGCCTATTGTTATGCCAATTTGATGGATTCCACGCCCACACACGGTCAAATTTAACTGATCAAATCGGCAGCGTCATGCCGATTGTACGATAGGCAGTATGGTGTATGGCCGCTATTAGTTGCGCTCATCACAAGAATGAGAGGACAGCCTGCCATTACTGTTTTTTTATCATTACATGTGGCTTAACGTGTATCTAATGCGCTCTGAAACAAACTACGCAGACCCAAAGAATTTACTATTCATTGCTTCAATTCTTTAGAAGCTTGTAAACAAATGCGCATCTACTAACAATTAATTCACTAACTAATCCAATCTTTCTAGGAATAAAATCAATGTGTGCTTCAAAGCAGGCGACCACAAAGCGACGCGTGTTTGAGACTCGACGCGGTGTAAATGTCACTCTATATGGTAATGTGTGTGGAAGGCTTTCTTGAGACACCGATGCGCTCCGGGAATATTTTTGTAGTGATGTCTAAGTTAATGAAGACTTGAAAGCTTGTGAAGGTGAAGTGGGTATTAGACTATTGACAATTTTGCAGATGACAAAGAAACATATGAACAATTATTTTTGTTTTTTTGTAATATGTTGCACTACACTAGGAATTTCTTCTGTAGGTTCCGTTGGTGCATATTACTAAAGTTTACATTCATATACAAACAACCAGAATTGGATCAAGTATTTGTAGGTCAGAGAAATGTTTGTTCCGTGCGGGAATAGACACCGAGCGCAGCAGTCGAATACTCAGCCATGGCGACAACGTGTCGTCAATCCTTCACAAATCATGGCCTGTCCTGCTCTTTATTATAATCGTCTGTACTTTCGGGACTTGCCTGGAATTTACGAATCATTGAGACAGCGGATAAGCATAAGACAATAAAAATCATATGGAAAAACTTAAACAACATTTACTATTTTGTAGAAGTCAAATGAAAATGATGCAGTAGCAACTGATATTACTCTTATTAGTTACACTATCAATAATTGTAGTTTGGAGTGAACAAAATAAAAAGATTAAGAAAAGGTTGGAAACAGAACAAATAATGATCACGTAACAGACGACAAAGAAGTCCAACAAAATAAAAGCAAGAAAGAACTAAACATTGTTTCAATTAAACCTCAACTAGAAACATAACTCCAGTAGGAACGAGAATTCATTTCGCCAGTAGATTCTTTTCGGCGTAGTCGGCAAAGCGTAAAATTGGGAAACAAACATGCTCATGTCTCCTTTGTTCCCAAAGGGATTATGTCTTAAAACCTCTCCTTTTACTTCCCCTTTAAGATTCTTTCGCGTCTTTGATTTTGTTCGAGGTAGTTGGTGGTGTAAGCTGTCATCAATATTTGAAACTTATCTCTTGAGAATTGAGATTGTTTATCGATTGTACAATAGTGTATCTTGGGTAGATATGTAGAGCTAGAGGTCAGTTTGTTTTAAGGCTTTGTTTGAAGTAAGAAGGTTTCAAGTCAAAATCGGTCTCTAAATGATACCACAATATTTCTGCCTATAGGTAAAGGTCATATTAATAAGATAGGGAAACATATCGAGAAAAACCTACAACATTTTTTTACCCGAGGCTGAGGGCTATCCTAAAAAGGCACCACAGTTCACGGTCCTTTAACGCAAAGGGAATGTGCACGAACATGCTGCTTTTTAGGCAGCAGTAGTCCGACAGTCTCTTTTGCCTCACCCAAGGCGGCAAGACTTTAAAAAAAAGTTTTTTAGAATTCTTATGCTGATTATAAAGCACACATTGAACCACAAAAATATGTCTACGTTATATTAAAAACACCAAGATTTAATAAAAACAGAAAAGCAGCCATAACAATACTCATTCTCCTTTAATAATGACAACACAAAGTCTTGGAAGATGTTCAAGTTGGGCCCCGCTGTAACAGAATGACCGCTGCACTGCACCCCGACTTACCGCAACGATACAATTTTATTTCAGACAAGGGAAAATAAACCTTAATGTCTTTATAATACAAGGGTCGAAGAATGAAAATGTTTTTTGGTAATGTGTAATCCAAATGAAACGTTGACACTGAGCCCCAAGCGCCCGACGGGAAGAAAATTGTGAGATCAAATTAGGTCCCAGTTTAAAGTCCTCACAATAATAAGAATAGCTCGAAAATGAAATGTACGGCTCGTTTTTTGAACCGACTGGTTTTGTGAATTTGGGAAATGAATAATGTAATTAAGGTACCATCTCAGGGTATCATTCTCTGACGGGGCTCCCCCTAGAAGGCTAAAGCCAGCCGGGGTCCCGGGACTGTCTCATCAGGGAACCGTGACCCCGGAACGTGAAGGGCTATTGAAGGATCACCGTGGATTTTAGTCAGTACAAGTCTGACAGTCATTCCCGTCCCGCCCTAGGAGGCAGGACTCATAATATGGAGGACTTATATGCAAAAAAAAATAAAGCAGAATTTACGAGTATAGAATAAAAAGTAAAGTATGTTCTATACATTCTTTTTTTATCTATTTCAGATATAAAATAAGTTAAACGAAATATTTTTGTTGTGTATGGCATAATGTAAATTACAATTTAATTAATATAAAGGTAATGGGAATACGATCTATTATAAAACTACTTAAGGAGATCAAAGCGAAGCCTTATTTAATTTTATGAAAAGCATTGAATGGAAAGCTTCACAATATCTTAAGAAAACAAACAGCGTAAATTCAGAGAGGAAAATATAATAATATTATGAAAACAAAAAGAAGAAGCTGGTAAAAAAAGAAAACTACTTAAAATGTGAAGTCTAACTGATAGATTGAGTTCCGAGGGAAGTATGAACAAAATCCATTAGTCAATTCCCGTAGGAGGCTACCGGCAACATGGCGCTCCGTTTCGGAAATTACATTAAAAAGCAATACTTCCCGCCGATAACTAAAGATCCGAATAAAAAGATGCAAAAGGAAATTTACTTAGTCACTGACTTTCATATTTTTTGCGCGACCTGCGATATTAATATCGAAAATGGTAGAGAAGTAATGAAGTATTGAGCAATATTAAAATTCAAAATAACGAGGAGTACTTACTATAAAGTTAAATAAATTCTCATAATCATAGTAAAATTATTCCCAAAACTATTGAAAAGTTTTTAAAGACAAACTTAAAGAAAGTTATCATTGTGGTTGAAATCAATCAACGATTGAAATCCAAATAAACTAAAGATAATGAAAAAAAAAACAGAATTGGGGGTCATTTTCCAGTCTATCAGACTTAAGTCCTCTAAACTCAATAGGATTTATATTACAAAGAATTTTGAAAATTATTCATTTAAAATGAACAATAGAATCGAATCACAGACTATAAACGAATTCAAAGAGATTAATATGGTGGTAACATTGTCTCGGTAAATCTTTTGGCATTGATAAAATAATTGACCATTCGAAAATTGATGAATTCAGTTCTGTCAAAAACTATCATTGGAGGACATTGCTAATGTAGCTATTCTATTATAATATTTAATTTTTATTGAAAGAATATTGGCAAATTACCATTGATAAATTGCAGTCAATACAATTTTAATTGTTTCTGCTTTTTTATCGTGGTAAAATCATCAAATTTTTATGCGTATTAGTACTGTCAGACTTGTACTGAGTAAAATTGACGGTCTTTTGATAGCCCTTTACGTTGCACGCTCACCGGTTATCTGATGAGACAGTCCCGCTTTGGCCCACTAAGATGAAAATATTTCTGCTTGTTATTAAATTTGTTCGAAACACTACACTGCGCTCCAAAACACAAATCATTGACGTGGCTCAAAAGGCTGCCCAACTGAAATGGGACTGGGCAGGACATGTCTGCCGCATGCCGAATGAGATGTGGGCACGCAAAGCTCATGATTGGTGCCCTGAAACAGCGACGCGGGGCCGCGGTAGACCTCGAAGGAGATGGCGGGACGAACTGGATCTTTGAGAATTGGAAAGAGGTGGCGCAAAGTCGTGAAAGTTGGAAGGAATGGAGGGAGGCCTTTGCCCAGCAGTGGGACAGTTCAGGCTAATAATATAAATATATATAATATATATTAAATTTGTACGTAGCTTCGGTCTACAGTTTATACTTGCAAACAAAAGAAAACAATAAAGGATGAACAACAAAACTTGTTTTCAATAAGCTACAGACACTAACAACACACGTCTTACTTTAACACGTCAGCATAAACAAAACAAAGACAAAAGCGGATAAAGGTCACGAATAAACTTATTGTTACAAGGATTGTCCCTTTGTAATCGAATGTGACTTGAAAGTGACGCAATATGACACCCGGGAACATGTTGCTATGTTTGGAACTTCTTTGTAGTCTGTGCTGGCTTTTAAACAAGCGTGTGAAGAGGGTAAACGGATAAGGGAGAAATAGTAAAAAAGCTTAGATTTTTATTGTTTTTACATTATTTTTATTGTTTTAAAAAGCTAAGATTTTTTTTTGTTTTTTATTGTTTTTACGAGACAATAGCAAATATTGCTTTGTGACAAAATTGACGATACATACTTTAAAGTAAAATGTAATGCTTCCGTGAGTAGGTATGGACCTTGCCAAACTTAAATGAAACTTGACTAGTCGCGTTTTTCATGAGCTCATGTTCAAACTTGGTATAAAATATATTGATGTTTCTATGTGGACTACCCGTACGTGGTAGCTATCTCAGAACCACGAAATACAATACAGGCCGCTTAGCTGAAGAAGGATTGGGCAGGTTACGGATACCTAATGAGATGTATGTATGCAAAAATACATCGAAGAGTGGGATATTCGGCACCCTGTTTCAGTCTACAGTAGTATTCCACGTTAACCGTAGATTTATCAAACTGGAAGTTATAACAAAAGTCGTCTGTTCAGTAGTGAAATGATTCAGGTTTCTAGTTCCACTAACTGCTCCAAAAGCAGGTAATTTTTATAAAACAAACCTGGGAATACAAGATTAAGTGAGTTTTTATTTTGCCTCCGTCGTCCACAAAGCCGCTACTTGTGGGGCTACAATCTCGGCGTTTAAGTAGGCAGGAGCTTGTGCGCCCGCGCGGAAAATTAACAAACAAAACGGAAATCCTCTTTGTGGAACAAGGATTGGGGCAAAGGAAGCATTAGTAGCCAAGCAATTGATATTAAAAATGCGTAAACGAGAAAAATTAAGAAAAGTTTTTCATTTCTCTTTTTAGCTGGTGTTATTTCTTTTTAAATGTTTTTTATTGTGGGGAGCAGCTTCTTTTGTTTCTGAAAAATGCTACAGCTGTTTGAAAATATATTCGACAAATCACTAGTCTATCTGAAATGTTATGTTTTGTTGTAAAATCACAATAAAACTTTATTTTAAATCAAAATTAAATCAAAAACATACAAACATCACAATAATGTTAAATACAATCCCAACAATAGAAACGAGCAAGTTAAATATTCGTCGGGGTGTTAAAGACTCATCCTAGAGATAATCGGTCGAGCCTCAAGCAGACGGTAAGCAATTTAGTCCGGATTAAACCCTGATTCCCTTGCAATACTCGCCCCAAAGCGAATAATGCAGTCGGATTTATTTGTACTGTGAAGTTAGACGGTCTAATCGAATAATACCTATTGAGGGCTGTAGAGAGACAAATGGTAACTCCGCATAGACTTATTTGAAGTGGGAAATTAAATTGCATTGTTGTACGTCTGACAATACTCGTGTAGTTGATGTTTAATGTTCACTGGAAGTTGTAATGCAAACGCTCTCACAGATTACGGGAGGATGGGTTTAAAACAAATATTGTGCTACCTTATACAGATTTCGTGAAGCCGTGCCCACCGAAGCGTTTGTGAGTTTAGTACGGATAATTTTATAAACTCGACTGTTAAAAGCTGATACGAGTAAGTTTGGGAATTTAATTTGTATCCTAAAATCTGTTTATAATAATCGTTATTTACTAGGAGTTTCCCAAGTCTGTCCAATAAATTGTGTTAGTAATTTTCACAGCAGATTTTTAACTAAAATAAACGTTTAATATGAAGGCGATCAGCCTACGGTTACCAGGAGTACAGAAATCCGCAGCGATGGCGTTCGAATGTTATTAAAGAACTGACACGCAATTAGCAGAGTTGCCAGTGTTAAAATGTCGCGTCATTATCCACGGCACGATTGTCATGTCACTGCCGTGTCACAACGGACCTGTTAAAAAATGTAACACGAATTTCAATTTTCGACTAACGAATGGAATATGAAAGATTTTAAACACCATTTCAATGGTAAAAGTAAAATAAAACACCGTGACTTTAGTGGATATTCATAGAATAAATGTTGAATAATTTTGTATTACGAAAAGTAATTTTTAAATAAGGTATCACAATTAAAATTCACAGACGTTTGGAAAATTATTTACTTCGTAAAAGCTGAATCAGTCTTCTATGAAATCGTAAACAGAATATTATAAATAACTTTTCTATTTTGGATTCCGACAAAAATAGCTAATTGGGGATCTAAAGTTATTTCGCGAACAACGTTAAATTATTCCGCATTGGAATTTAATAACACGGGTCTATTTCTGTACTCAAATAATATTTAAGAATATATTTTATTGAGTTTTATAGTACCTATTACTATTTTATTTATCGAAACTTTTATATATTTTTTTAAATTCTTAAAATAAATATTTTTCCCACGTGTGGAAAGCTGCTACATTTAAAAAAAAATACTCCTCAAATCGGCGAGTTCTATACTACAAAGAAATTAAAGGGAAATCCTTTTCTGTTCTTTTAATACATTTATACGACTTCGGTGGTCACAAAGCGGACTGCTTCAAAGGAGGAAAGAAATACAAGAGCGTTGGACTTGACTCGCACTGTTTCTCGCTGGACTGGAATATTGTATGAAAATTCTACGATTTGAATTTAATTTACAGTACATCTGGAAGGTTTGTGGTGTATTTTTAGTTTTTAATTTAGTACATCTTGTAGGTTTGGTGTTTATTTTTGCTTGTTAGAAATTGAAATGCAGTGCGGTTTTCTTTATTAATTTATGTATCATATTATTATACGGTATTTTGTTCTGCAACCGGTTATTTTACATATTTTAAAATCTTTTTTCCACCAATCTTGTAAAGTAAAAAAGAATTACCTATTTTTTTATATTTTAGCCTTACAACGATAAAATTTCTCTTTACCGAACGATGTATTATAGCAATGGAATGAAGGATTTGCAGGACTGCGATAGGTTAGTTGACACAGACACAGAGGCCTTATCGTGAGTTTTCACTTATTCTGCTGTAAACTGGAACTTCGACATTGTAAATTGACAAATTTCAAGGAAAAAATTTTTCCTTCTTCGTACACCAGAGGCGCTGTTTCATTTTTCCATACAAGCACCGCTGTAAATACTGGGAAGACGCTGCAAAGTAAACTAGTGAAAACTCGTGATAAGGGCTCAGGGGGGGTATTACAACGTCTTAAAACCAGGCTTATTCCTGCGAGTGAAAGTGACAGAGCTATACAAGTCGTCTAGCGCCATCTCGTTCACTCACAGGAGTAAGCCTGGTTTTAAGACGTTGTAATACCCCCCCAGGTCCGAGTACTGCTCGCAGCCCAATGTTTATTTATCTTTTAGTCGTTTATTCGCCAATAACATTTAGTATTTCAATAGATACACTTAGCATCCTTTTGAAATAAGGCCACTAGTATCTCATCTCTCTTTCATAATAACCCACATGAAACAGTCGAACTAAACGTAAATATAAAAGTTTACTCGTCCTTATTTCTCCACATATATGTATTTTCAAAGTGCAGCATTCCGGTACATAAATCTCGTATCCACATTTTTGCAGCGTACGTACCTGGGTTGTTACCGAATAAATTTAACGAGGCTGACCCATGTCACGAGTCACGGGGCTCACGGGGTTCATGGGGTTGACGGGGTTCATGGGGCTGACGGGGTGCGGGGTTGTGTCACCGACCAAAGACCGTCCCACCTAATTTCACAAGAATATATTGCGGTGGAATTCTCGACCAATCTTTTTGTGTGTTGTGTTACTCTGTCATATTAGTGTTTGTCTTGTTCTGATGTAGTAATGTTTGGTTGTTGCTAAATTTTGCTCTTCTTTTTAGTGTTTTTTTTATAATATTGACAATACTATTGTCTCTGTGGGTCATTGTGTGGTTTAACTACTCCTGGATCGTATGTGCGTTTCCCAATCATTTAAACTCGCATACATTTTCAACAAAACCGAAACCTGTATGTCATACAAATATTTGTTCCATGCGGGAATCGACCCCGTGACATGCTGAAATGCAATCGCTTAGCCACTGAATCTGCCGTGTCGTCAAAATATTATGAAATGCATCATGAAATATCTGTCTCATAGCTTGCGAAGACTGAAGACAGAAACCATTCTTACAATAATTATATGATAGTTCCGTATTTTAAAATGTCATCCGTTTAAGATAAAGTTCCCGCTTCTGTTTAAGGAGTTTACTTTGGTTGAATAATTCAGTGTCGAATGTAAAGCGCAGTTATAGCTTAAGATTACAATGATTATTGGTGAACTGTTAGAAATATATTTAATTATTATCAAAAGTATATTACAATTAAAGTCACTAAACGAACAATAAAAAAACTGTAAAATGAAAACTCTTTAACGCTGCAAGCTGGTTTTGTGCTCAAGAGACTGTTGGCGTTGTCACGTTTGACGTTGTATTGTATCGCAGCGCTAAAGTCTCATTAAGACGATGCAAGAAATTGCATGCAAATTGCTTTACATTGCGGACTATTGATGGACAATTAAATAAGTTGATCAAAAAAATACCGCAATGTTGTCAAACTTGCTTGGAGGTTGATGAGCCCCATTTAGACAGGGCAATTTTAAGCTATTAGCCGCTAGCCGAGAGAAAAGCTTGTCTTCGGGTCAATTTTGAGCTGAAGGAGCCTTGGTTACACACTAGGTTTGTGAAGTGGCTGAACGATTGGACTGCTGCGCTGCGTGTCGAGGGTTCGATTCCCGCACGGAGCAAATATTTGTATGATCTACAAGTAGTTGTTCCGGGTCTGGGTGTTTGTGTGTGTGAGATTATATTGTTTGTAAACGCACCCACGATACAGGAGAAAAACCTATTGTGGGGGCAACGTTTTATAAAGAAAAAAAAAAAAAAATTATGTCATTGGAATAACCAAATGTATTGCCATAAGCTGTCAATTTATCCAATATCACAATTACAAGTTCTTTGATTTAAGGAACAATAAAACAATAATAATATAATCAACAAGAACCATCGAGACAACAATTAAAACAGCTCACGACGAGGCAAGTCACAACATGTCCGATTCAAGCCACGTACAAATGCCCGAGACAACTATGCATTTAATGAAAATAATCCTATAGTACTAATGATATCCCTTTACGTGACGGATTCCTTTTCTTCTATATTAAAAATGCATTTGGTAGTAATGTTTGTATAAATTTTATTTCATAAGAAGATAGAAAAATCTATAGGGTGATAGATTACACAATAAACCATGAAAGATTCGTATTCTTGAATATGAACAATCTGTTGCAATGTGTAGCACATACCTAATATAAAACGCAACTGTTTATTATTTTTTATCGAGTTATGCGATGATTTGTCTATTTTAGGGTTAGTTCTATGTCTCAAGAAGCTATCAGCATACTGGCGGGACCCTTTCTTAAAAACCGGCCGTGCGAGTGCGAGTTGGACTCGCCCATGAAGGGTTCCGTAGCAGCAATTCCGTGTCTCTAATCTATGCTAGATTAGAGATATAATTATATTGAGATTAGTAAGTAATATACACAAACAATAAAAATAACTTTGTTTTTCATAGTATTTGTATGAATGGCAAAGTTATATTTGCGATTTTTGAAAATGTACAATATCTCAAAAACTGCTAACTGTATCTCATCCAAACCAATTTTCTTTGGTAGTTTTGGTTGAGGTCTACATTATATATTTTTTTTAGTTTTATCATTCTCTTATTTTAGAAGTTACGGGGGGGGGGACACACTTTTTACCACTTTGGAAGTGTCTCTCGCGCAAACTGTTCAGTTTAGAAAAAAATGATGTTAGTAACCTCAATATCATTTTTAAAGACCTATTCATAGATACCCCACATGTATGGGTTTGGTGAAAAATTTTTTTTTGAGTTTCAATTCTAAGTATGGGGGGCACCCCCAAAATTTGTTTTGTTTTGATTTTTGTGTGAAAATCCTAATGCGGTTCACATAATACATCTTTCTACCAAGTTTCAACAGGATAGCTCTTATACTTTCGACAAAAAGTGGCTGTGACATACACGGACAGACAGACAGACAGACAGACAGACAGACAGACATGACGAATCTATAACCTCCTTTCAAAAATGGAAAACATAGGCGTACGGGGGATTACTCTAGATATCTTCCGCAGTTACCTCACAAACCGCAAACAGTGCGTAAAGATAGAGTCCTGCGTGAGTGATGAAGAGAATATATCTTATGGCGTCCCCCAGGGAAGCATACTGGGCCCAACCTTATTCCAAATCTATGTAAACGATCTGTGTAAGATGAACCTCTCAAATTGCAGTATCTATGCTTACGCGGATGATACTGCAATTTTAGTCCGTGGTTCAACCTGGGATATGGTGAGGGTGGGCGCGGAGGCTGCAATGTCCCAAATAATGACATGGCTAAACTCAAACCTGCTAACGCTAAACCTGGATAAAACTACCTATATCCCCTTCATGTTGAGACGGGCTAATGCTCCTGGTTCTGATTTCACTCTCAGAGCTCACTCCTGTCCAGACTCCAACCTCCCTTGCACCTGTCCCACGGTAGGTCGTTCAGATGCTGTAAAATACTTGGGTATACAGATCGATTGCGGATTAAAGTGGGACAAGCAAATTGAGACCCTCACTTCAAGAACCCTGCGTCTTATTCACATTTTCAAGTCTCTCAGAGATTCTGCCAATAGTTCCACGTTGAAGATGATTTACTACTCCCTCTGTCAGTCCATTCTAGGGTACTGTATAACTGCATGGGGTGGAGCCGGCAAAACCTATTTCCTTAAATTAGAAAGAGCACAACGAGCAATATTAAAAGTAATGACAAAAAAACCTTTTAGATACCCAACTTCGGACCTCTATGCCGATTGTAAAGTGCTAACAGTGCGGCAGCTCTTCGTGTTAAAGGCAATAATGAAGTTACACAAATCCCTCCCACCTCCTGACCGGAATAAACGTACACAAATCATTCCCTGTATCCAGCATAGAACCTCCTTCGCTCGGCATCAATTTCAAATTCTGAGTTCATATTTGTATGGTAAAGTCAACAAACAACTTAAAATAATAAACCTAAATTCCTATAATCTGAAAGTCAAACTGACTGAATGGTTACTTGAAAAAGACTACTCATTTACGGAGTCCTTTCTTACTTTTGTTGAATAACCCCAAAAAGCCTTATTCTACCCCACCTACACACATAACACTCTCACTCTCACACACTCCCTTAGACGAACACAAACCACTCACTCACCCCACTTACTCACACTACTCACTCACACTAGTACACAAAGAATTAGTCGGCAACCACCTACACGCTACTCCATGGCTGCAGCTATACCTACATGACTAACCGCCCTGTATGGCCTAACACTGTCTCCTAAGATACAGGACTACCTAGTTTAGGAGACAGGGTTACATAATGTTTGTGTAGATTTATGTAGTTATTGCAAAATATTTTATTGTACCATGGTTTATCATGAATCTGGTGTGTATCATAATAAAGATTATTATTATTATTATTATTATTATTATTATAAGGGTTCCGTTTTTGCCATTTGGCTACGGAACCCTAAAAAGGGCACTGTGACCCTAAAACGTAAGGGGCAACAGAAGGTACTTACAGGGTGGAGTTTTAATGAGTAAGGGACTGACAGTCCCCTCTGCTCCGTCCAGGGCGTAAGAACTCGTTTGATTACTTTACCACCTCAAAAAACAATTACTTCTTTTTAATATTAAAAGTACCTATTTCATATTATATTCATAGTTATCACGCCTACATAGTTTATCCTTCAATCAACAGGGTGATAATTTAAATGTGAACATTAATGTTTTATTTGAGACTAGTGGCCCGTCCCGGCTACGCACGGATGGACACGTTACTTAGGGCACAGAGTACTACTTAGGGTGAAAAACTTTTTAAATCGGCACAGTAGTTTTTGAGTTTATTTTTACAGACCTGTTGGTCTAGTGGTTAGTGACCCTGACTGCTATGCCGGAGGTCGTGGGTTCGATTCCCACCCAGGACAAATGTTTGTGTGATGAGCACGATCATTTATTCTATGTCTAGGTGTAATTTGTCTATAGTATTTCATCATCATCATCAGCCGAAAGACGTCCACTGCTGAACATAGGCCTCCCCCTTGGACCGCCACGCCGAACGACAATTTGCCGGTCCACCTAGTGGGAGGCCTGCCTACGTTGCGTCTTCCGGTCCGTGGTCGCCACTCGAGAACTTATTTTCTTCCCCATCGGTTGTCAGTTCTACGAGCGATGTGGCCTGCCCATTGCCACTTCAACTTGCAAATTTTATGAGCTATGTCGGTGACTCTGGTTCTTCGCCGAATATCCATGTTCCGGATTTTATCCCGCAAAAGAAACTCCGAGCATAGCTCTTACCATTGCTCGTTGAGTGACTCTTAGTCTCTCTCTATAATATTTATGTATTTAGAAATATATAAGTATGTTCATCAGTTGTCTAGTACCCATAACACAAGCTCTGCTTAGCTTGGGACTAGATGGCTTTGTGTGATAGTTTTGGAATATTGTGGAATATTATATTATTCATTGCACAAAAACACATACACACACAAAAATACAAATCTTTCACTTTTATAATATTAGTGTAGATGATGACTACCTAGAAATAAATTTTATCCAAAAGTACCTAATATTTGTACTTACCTCTGTATCATGTTTGCAATTAGATTTTTTTTTGTAGATTAATTCGAGCAGCGTACGTTGATTTCTTGATGTTGTCATTAATATTAAATTCTTTTCATTCGTTTCTTGTCAATGTTGGCATGTTTCACGTTACGGTGTTTTTATTTCGCAGTCCCGGATAACATCATTTCTTGTTGTTTGCTTACGAATTTGAAATACAGTAAAGTGTATATGAAGTACAGGTATTTTTACTGTATTTCAAATTTAATTTAACGTTTTGACAGCTCTCTTACAAAAAAAATAGGTACTTCAAAACTGATTTTCTTGTTGAACTTCCTCTTTTACTTACAACACAAAGTGTTTTTTTATAATCCGATACGCCATTTAGTCAATATTTGAAGAATTTCGCCTAATCTGGCAGGAGATATATTTAAATTCAGAACAAAAAAAACGTGTGGCACTCGGTGACTGCCGCGGTAAAGCTATTGCATAGCATTTTTTATCAACTTATACAATTATAATTATTTATTTATTATACCTATTTATTACTGTATTAATTAGGTTATGGTCAGCCACGTCAATCAAGTGAAACGTCAAGAAACGTTCTCCTCCTCCTCCTCTCCCTCTCCCTCTCCCTCTCCCTCAATAAAATTGTCCCTTGCTCAATAAAAGCATGCTTTCGTGCTAGTAATGAGCACGTCTGTCCGTACCTTTATGATTGCCGAAGTCTCCCGAACTGAAACGACGTTAGACGATGCGTGCTGTCAGATGTGGTCAGGTTTTTTCGTTACGTTTTTCGCGTGCGCCGAGCTCAGAGCCTGCGATAAAAGCTATGCAATAACTTAAAAATACCTATAATACAAAACAAACAATTTTTGATTATAAACATTTCGCAATTTTTTTTTAGTCTGACCCTTTTTAGGAATTTTGCCAAATGACGTGGGTGCGTTAACAAACGTTTAAAGTCACATACACAAACAACCGATCTGACAAGCGACATTTAATTTCAGAACACAAAAGAAAAGAAAACGTAATACGAAATCATTTCCAGCACAAGTGTTTCTAACTTTTTCCGTTGACACATTTTAACATAATGTGGAAACAGAAAAACCCATTTTACGCTCGGCGCCGCGCGAGTAGATTTTTGAATTGCTGCAAAATTGTCTAGAGTGTTATCATATCGCGGGAGTTCTTCCATTAGTGTAAAAAGCCTTCTCCGTGCTGTCGTTCGCTTGATTAGACATCGCTTTCCCCGCTTTAGCGGAACGTAAAAGTATATTTTAAAATGAATGCAATCAGGAGTATTAGGAGCCTTCCCTTTTTGATACATATTTTATTTCCTTTAAGAGTTTTGCTGATGAACTCGGATTTAACACGAATTATCTACTTATGTTTTCCAGGAACAAATGTAGATTTTTTATCTTCATGTTATTATTAAGTTACAGGCAACTCTTAACATATTTTTTTTTTACAATTAGAGGCATAAATTGACATTAAGATCTTATCATTTTACTTTGATCTAGCTTTGTGACACCGATTATCAACCTGCTTGAGATGCCATTATTTTTATGTTGCTTAAAAAATGTTCTTAATTATTTAAAAAGTCATAAAAGAACAGCTTCCAGAAGGAATTCGGCCAAGGATTTTCCCAGCAGTGGGACAGTACAGAAAGTACAGGTTTATTATAAAAAAAAATCTGACTGCAAAGTTAGCCATACACCACAACCATACCTTTCCAGACACAAATTCTCCGAACAAACCAATCGTCCTTTCAACTTCGCAAACCCTACCGTAATTAAGTAATTAATCTAACATCCAGCGATTACGTCACACTTATCTTATTTATAAGGCAAATGTCTCCTAATTAAACCAGCTGTACGGAGTAAAAAGTTGCAATTATGCAACCCTGGCCCAGAACAGATAACTGGCAATTTAACCGAGATTAAGTCGTAATGTTTACTGGACTACCGCCGTGGTTAGTGTGACCATGGGGAGGTAAGATTGTGGATACGAGTTTTGGTTTTTGTTTTGTAAGATAATGTGATTGAGACACGTGATTTTAGTTCTTTTATGTTGAGTTTTGTTTTAAATGTTTTGAGACAAAAATCCTCTAATCCGCATGATACCGATAATTATGATTGTTTTTTTCGACATCCATTTGTGGTACGGTTAATAGGCTAGTTGCCCTAAAAATGTAATTAGTCCGTCTTTTAGATTATTCAAAAATAAGGGACAAGTATTTTTTTATTTGTAAATTAGACTAAAAATGGCAAAGATATAGCCTATTAAAGTTACGTGTGACGTCACGCCGCGTGGCATTTTTTCGCGCGGGGTGACGTCACACGTAACTTTAATGGGCTATATCTTTGTTACTTTTGGTTTAATCGAAAAAAGAAAAAATACGTGTCCAATATTTTTTAGATTCTAAATAGAATGTAATTATTTTGGCCCTGGAAACTACCCTATTATTCTAAACGATTTTTCTTTTTTAGAAAATACTATGCTCGTCGGTTTTATCCAAATCGTTTTATCTAAATATTCCTTATTGTTCGTCTTTCTGTATGTTCATTTGTCACCAGGCTGTGTCTCATGAACCATGATAGTTAGACAGTTGAAATTTTCATAGGTGATGTATTTCTGTTGCTGCTATAACTACAAATACAAAAAAAAAAAGAATAATAAAGTAATAAATATTTATGGGGTTCCCATAAATCAAAAGTGATTTTTTTCGCCCCTCTTTGTGCGCTAGTATGACTCGCACTTGACCGATTATATTAAAATTGCTCTTTACACGCCTGAAAAGCAATAATTTTTTATGTTGTTTTTTAATCGAAAAGTGTTCAGCAACAACATCTTGCCTCGATAGGTTTCTTTTGGAAAACATTTTTCCCAAAAATACAGCTCCAAAAAAAATGTGTGCCTCAATAAAGTTTAAACTTTTTATCCAGCTTCACCGCAACACCTGGCCATACTGGCGTACAATCTAACTTCCAATTTACTGTATAATCCACGGGACGAGTTTATCATTTACGACCACCAGTGTGCACTATTTGTGGTGCACTATTTATTATTCTTCGGATAACTTTGTACGGTACAGTGTACATATTGAATGTATTTCCTTAAGTTTGATGAGGTTGTATGCTTGCAGGTTGGTGTTGGCGTGAGTTTATGTGTGTAAAATAAAATGTTATAATTTTGTAACCTTATGGTAATTGTAATGCATGACTTATCACGTTTTTGTCACATAAAGAGAACGGGAGCTTTGACGTCAATTAGATGGAAAAAAATAGTTCTTCATTCATCACTAGAGGCGTTCTTCCTTTTCCTTACAATAAACACTGTAAATATGAGCAGCCTTACTACAAAAACTTAAACATCTGTTGAACACTTGTCTGAAAAAGGGCAGTGACTGCAAAACGGACCTTATTTCAACGTCATAATCTGACATTTTTTTAGACATGTGTTCAACAGACGTTTAAAAGTTTTTGTGGTACGACAGTTAAAGTATTTGAACATTCCAGTAAAATTCAAAAATCTTGAGATAAGGCTTCAGTTTTATGTCGTCAATTTGTTTCAAAGAATGTCCTCAATATTTATAATTGCATTGCAAAAAGAGACTTGTACAGGAAATGCACATCAGTTGTCGTACTACAATCACCGTTATTGCTACGATATTTACGGTGCTCTCATAAATACATATTATATTGTTTTCATAGAAGCATCCTAGCAATAAACATTCGTCTATACCTCGCCCCTCGAAGGATCAGGTAGGGTATATTGTGAGATATATTCCCATTCGATTGTGAAATCCGTGGCAAGTTACAAAGGCAACCAATTTTCCACTGATCCTCCAAAAATGATCGCCTATAAAACCAAACGCACTCAGTCCCCTGAGGTACCCTAAAAAATCGAATTCGGAGCCACATTGTGCGCAGTGCATACGCTAAATATAACTAAAGAACCGAACACACTGTAGCAAATCGCTGCGATTTCAGTCAACGATGAAATTTCAAATAAAATTTCAGATTTGAAAAGTTTCCGTTGCATTTCACTGAAGAGAATGTCGTAAAGTTGTTATGACCAATTTCAATTGGTTATTTGAAAAGTTTATTAAGTACCTTCCCAATAGGTTTGCAATAAAGCGAATTGTATTATGTCCGTACGTTTTATTAGAGTAGTTATTTGTCTACATCATATTTTTGAAATATCATTTATGAAATGCATATTTCCATTTGGTTTTAAAAGTCCGTCTTTCTCAAAATATCGTCTTAAAATTGTAGAGAAAATCTCGAAATATTCAGCGACCGTTCGCTGGCATGTGTAAACACTCTAACCACGGTCTACAACGGCCATATAAGACGACAAACGGACGACACGGCGGGTTCTCGCGACAAAGTGAGAAAAATATGGTTGTTCAATATTTATAGGATTTTTATTTCCGTCGTTTAGCCTCAGATACAAGTCGCCAGACGGAGGTAGGGGACAATGTGTGAGGAATTAGCACGACTAGATGTGGCAAGGTTGCGTGTCTTGAATGTTTTGGCGTGGGCTTATCTTTGGAGTCACATGGCTAAGACCTTTCGCACCTTTGAGATTGTAGCCTAAAAATGTCAACAAGATAAATGTACTCATGATATCTGTTTAGCTTTGTATTGTTGTTTGAGTGGCGATTTTTGTAAGAAACATGTTGTTTAGTTGTTTAATGATGGGTTACTAAAGACATTTTTACTCAATCCTGAGCAAAGGCCCTATTCCTTTCACTTTTCTCGATAGTGTGTTATTCGAGCCCTCAGTTGTGACGTCAAACAACAGATATGACCTTACACATTTTTTGTATCTCTACGTTCCGTAACAGAGTGTGAAAACTATCTTGATACACTGTAGCTATAGCACAAACTGAGAGTTCTGGTGAAGTCACATACGCAAAGTTCAGCATTATCTTGCATTCCCTTTTTTGTTGAGAGATCCAATCGCACTTTTGGGTTCTTTCCACGTTAATGAATGCATGCGACCATACTTTTCGTCCCAATTAATAAAGTCCTTTTTTGGTGTGACAAATCATAAAATGAGTCCTCTTGCTCTTTGAGCAGAAGGGACTGTCTAAAAATCATCCTGTTAATTACCACCCTGTTTTGCATTACTGAGCCGCGGTAACCTTTTACACTTAAGCCACCATAACGGGAAATACCATGAATTATCGCGTTTATGGACGTTTATACGAATATTTAGACCCGAAAACAAACGGGAAATGCCGTTAGTGTGGCCCGGCTATTGAGACATTCCCACAATCTCTGGTAGGCATTTTTGTCTTGTCGGGCTCCGTCATTTTCTTGACAGATCCTTAAGGCGTGAGTGGAACACATACTCGTATAGACTGTTGCCTGAGTTGGACTGTGGTAGCCCACAGTAATGATGCCTCTAAGTGACAGAATGAGATAGACATACTCGAAAATACTGATCTGTCTCACTCTAGCATTAAACATGTCTTCCAACCGGCAACTGATCAACCGATTACCACATGGAGCTACAGTGTCTTACAGAACCGTAACATTCGGATGACCATCGCAAATTAAAAAGCGATAAGCACTCAAGCAATTTTTTTCCCGAATCAACATTCTCTTCCAGCATCCCGTTCCACTATGTCATGCGCGTTGTTTTTCTTGGCTGTTGCATTCATTTGGGCGGGCTTAGGCGGATACATAATGCATACGACTACGGGGGGTCATCAGTATTCCGCGACTGTAGTTGCTCTGACGATGTCCAACCTCGTCGACTTGTGTTACCGATGTTTGATTTAAGTTTAAATTACTTTAGCCTTTATTGAGTTTTCGTATTGGATTTTTCGAGTTTTGGCCCGATAGTGTTTTGATTTTCGGGTATTGGAACTACGACAGCCTCTAACAAGGCCTTGTGCAAACGTTGACTAAAACCGTCTTACCACAAGAAAGATAAACATCTGTTGAACACTTTTCTAAAAAACTGTAAAACTATCAAAGCCAAAACGACATTTCGCGTAGATTTAAGGGTCGTTTTGCAGTTATAATTTTTTTTAGATAAGCGTTCAACAGATGTTTATCTTTTTGTATTAAAGCAGTAATTGTCTAAAAAAACTGTTAACTGCAAAATGGCATTAGACGTTGATATAAGGGTCGTTTTGCAGTTACAGTTTTTTGGACCTGTGTTCAGCGGATGTTTAACTTTTTGTGGTACGACGGTTTTTAGCCGACACGGCACACACGGCGTTCATGAGAATGTGTTGAGTGGAAGCAACTGGACACAAACAATGTTACCTTATGCGCAGGGAGTGGACTTCATACTGATTCTATAGAAATCAAATATTCATCGGTAGTTTTGTGTCTGACACAAGACATAAAAGTGTCCAAAGTTTGCGCCCTGCTTTAGTTAGGTTGGACATCAGGCGACAATTTGGTTAACCGTGTTAGTGACCGCATACGCGTGAAACTTAATCACGTTTGTCATTCAGTGTGTTCAATCTTGTTCTACAACTAACGTTTGGGTCATAACCGGGTATTTTACTGCATAAACAAATTGACATCTGTTTTATTGTCCGTCAGTTAGAGTATTGAAATATTTTGAAATCGAATTTCATATATTTTTAAATTAATGAATATACACAAAAATAAAACGCTTCGAAATTAAGGAGTGGGGGCTTGTGACGTCATAACGCCTTTAAAATTATACCGACCGAGTGACATTTTGTGATTTTTAGAAACGTTGTTCTTCGTGAATTTTGGTTTACTTAACAAAGGAAAAAATACGGGTCAAATGTTTTTTGATAATCTTTCTTTCGGGCTTATTGTTTTTTTTTTTAAGCTATTGCATAGCTTTTATCGTGGGCTCTGAGCGCGGCGCGGCGCGGCGACCGAATCAAAAAAATTCCAAAAACCTAAGGAAAAAACCTGACACCACGCATCGTCTAGCATCGTTTCAGTTCGGGAGACTTCGGCAATCATAAAAATATTCGTCATAAAAACAATTTACTTTTTATTACTGATACTAAACGGCCAGCTACAAAAGGAGTTTTCACAATGAAACCTACTTATAAAATTCTCCTACAACAAAGAAGTTCTTTATTACAGTAGTGCACCACAAACATTTTAAATAAATTAAATTCTCGTTAAATATACGCGGTAGGCAATTTTATTATTTTAAAATAAAAATAAAAGTTACGCAATAGCTTCACCGCGGCAGTCTCCGAGTGCCACATGTATTTTTTTTAGTATAATAGCATATGTAGTGATCTGTGTTCTATTACCAGCTTCTCTCCTTGAGAAAACGCAATTTGGTCGCAGAGGCTCTGTTTAAAGGGGTTTGCAACTTTTAGTACGGACCTTGGCATCAATTTTTTTTTCTTTCGCCAGCGATGAAACTTTGGGCACGATTAGACTACTACCTAAGAAGTTCATAGAAAAAAAAATAAGTTTCTAAACCGTAACCAACCAGAGATATGGCGGTTTGAATTTTGTTCTAATCTGGAGTTATTTTTTGTAGGAATCCATAGATTTTTTGACGTACTTGCTTTTGCCCGCGGCTTTGCCCACCCCAACCGCCTTTATGTATAGCCCATAACCGTGTCTAGAGACCCATCTATCTCTGTGTCAAAATTCATCAACATCGGTTCAGCCGTTTTGGCGTAAAAACGGAGTAGACCTATAGACTTAATTTCGTATTTGTAATACTAGTAGGTTAACGAGGAATAATGAGTGGTTTATTTATAATAATGTTAAGAAGATCTTATCTTTTAACCAACTTCAAAAAAGAAGGAGGTTCACAATTCGTCAGAACATTTTTTTATGTATGTTCCCAGATTTCTCAATGACGCCTGGAGCGATTTGGGTAATTCTTCTTTTGTTTAAAGGGGTATCTTAACAGTCAGCAATCTGACGGACCCCCTGAGAGTCAGCAATCTGACAGGGCCCCCATAAGAGTGAGCAATCTGACAGGGCCTCCTAAGAGTGAGCAATCTGACAGGGCCCCAAAAGAGTCAGCAATCTGACAGGGCCCCCCTAAGAGTGAGTTATCTGACAGGGCCCCCCTAAGAGTGAGCTAACTGACAGGGCGCCCCTAAGAGTGAGCAAGCTGACAAGGCCCCCTAAGAGTGAGCAGTCTGACAGGGCCCTACTAAGAGTGAGCAATCTGACAGGGCCCCATAAGAGTGAGCAATCTGACAGGGCCCTACTAAGAGTGAGCAATCTGACAGGGCCCCCTAAGAGTGAGCAATCTGACAGGGCCCCCTAAGAGTGAGCAATCTGACAGGGCCCCCTAAGAGTGAGCAATCTGACAGGGCCCCCTAAGAGTAAGCAATCTGACAGGGCCCCCTAAGAGTGAGCAATCTGACAGGGTCCCCCTAAGAGTGAGCAATCTGACAGGGCCCCCCTAAGAGTGAGCAATCTGATAGGGCACCCCTAAGAGTGAGCAATCTGACAGGGCCCTCATAAGAGTGAGCAATCTGACAGGATCCCTAAGAGTCAGCAATCTGACAGGCCCCCTAAGAGTGGGAAATCTCACGGGGCCCCCTAAGAGTCAGCAATCTGACAGGGCCCCCTAAGAGTCAGCAATCTGACGGGGCCCCCTAAGAGTGAGCAATCTGACAGGGCCCCCTAAGAGAGAGCAATCTGACAGGGCCCCCTAAGAGTAAGCAATCTGACAGGCCCCCTAAGAGTGGGAAATCTCACGGGGCCCCCTAAGAGTCAGCAATCTGACAGGGCCCCCTAAGAGTCAGCAATCTGACGGGGCCCCCTAAGAGTGAGCAATCTGACAGGGCCCCCTAAGAGAGAGCAATCTGACAGGGCCCCCTAAGAGTCAGCAATCTGACAGGGCCCCCTAAGAGAGAGCAATCTGACGGGACCCCCTAAGAGTCAGCAATCTGACAGGGCCCCCTAAGAGTCAGCAATCTGACAGGGCCATCTAAGAGGGCCAAAGCCTGCCGGGGTCGCGGGACCGTCTCACCTGGTAACCGTGACCCTGGTACGTAAAGGGCTATTGAAGGATCACCGTGGATTTTAGTCAGTACAAGTCTGACAGTCCCGCCCCGCCCTGGGCGGGAGGACTCATTTGATGATTTTACCACGCAAAAAAATAAGGGTATCTTAACAGATGGTCCCATGGTTACTAGGTCATGACGGAATCTTGGAGAAGACGAGAAATCTCTTCAATAACGTCCCATGTTTACTTGGTCAGGATCTCATGATACGATCTTGGACAAAATCGTGGGAACTCTTCACTTCAATAATGACAGCACCTGTACCTACTAAAAAGAGCAAAATATAACCGGCTTCTAAAAACAATACAAAATAAATGTAAAATAACTCTTCTTTTGGAAGTCGGCGGCAAAAAAATCAAGGAAATAAGAAACAAAGTCACCGATTCCCTACAGAAATGATATTTTACACTTGGATTTTGTTTCTCAACCTACTTCGAAAAAAAGGAGGAGGTTCCCAATTCGTCGTAACCTTTTGTTATTTATGTTCCCCGATTTTTCGTTGACGCCTGGACAGATTTGGAAAATTCTTCTTTTGTTTAAAAACATTTACATCACAGATGATCCCATGGTAATCCGGTTAGGATTTATGATGACGGGATATTGAATAAATCAAGGGAACTCTCTATAAAAATTACAGCAAATCAACGGATATCTAAGCATTATTTACGCAATCTGAAAAAAATATACTATGTCTGTGCCCACTAGGCGGGAAGAGCTCCGGCGCGATCTCAGGGCAGTATGGAGGGGACGACTGTCGCAACCGAGGTCCGGGCACGCCGCAATCGCGGCGGTAAGACCCCTCTTCGAGGAGTGGCTGGATAGGCGTCACGGCGTCCTAACCTTCCGCCTGGCGCAGGTCCTCACCGGACACGGCTGTTTCGGGAGGTACCTGTGTCTGAGGAGAATGGAGGAAACGTCTGGGTGTCACCACTGCGAGGATCACCCGGAGGACACGGTGGAGCATACGGTGCAGGACTGCCCCGCTTGGGCATAGCACCGCCGTGTCCTCAGGGCGGCGACAAGCGGAGACCTCCCGCGCCTGGCATTGGTCGAGGCCATGCTGCGGGGCGAGACGGAGTGGGAAGCGGTCGCCTCCTTCTGCGAAGCAGAAATGCTCGCGAAGGAGGAGGCGCGCCGCGTGAGGGAGAGGACAGCGTCCTCCCTCCACCCCAGCCGCAGTGGTAGACACCCACGGCGACGGACGTTGCAAGACGATCTCCGGCCACCGTAAGCGCGTAGTAATGGGCGACTCGCTGTCCGACCATGGATCATGCCCGGGTCGACGGCGCGTTGTGTTCCATGCGCGCCTCAAAGGGTGTCAGCATGACGACGGCCCTCTGAGGGGGGCCCCGTCAGATTGCTGACAGCTCTTTGAGGCGCGCGTGGAACAAGACTCGCCGTCGACCCGGGCATGGTCCATGATCAGACGGCGAGTCGCGCATTACTCGCCGTCCGCTGTCGTACGGTGGCCGAAAGTCGCTTCGCCACTTCCGATACTGTCCGGCTGGGTTGTGAGATTCAGGCTGCGCTCCCCCTCACGGCGCCCGCCTCATCGCCTCGCAATAAGGCCGGGCGCGAGATGTCGCCACTTATCGCTTCCTTGAGGACAGGGCGGTACTCCGCCAAAGCGGGGCAGTCCTGCACCGTATGCCCCACGTGTCCTCCGAGCGATTCTCGCAGTAGTGACACCCAGACGTTTCTGCTTTCCCTAGTGGCGGGGATCCGCCCCGGGCGGCGTTGCGCCTCCACGCGCCACTCGTAAACGCGCCAGAGAGCCTTCGCCTCCAGATCCCAAGGTGGCAATCCGGCAATTAGATTGGCCGATTTGCCGGCGATCGTGTGGTATACCCGGATCATCCAAATGGCTATGACCCTCTGGCACGCCGCCAGTTTTTCCGGTCGCGTGCGCATGCACAGGGCCAACACGGGAGCCCCGTAGAGGGCCATGGACCGCATGACAACGGCGTACCTACATCCTCCGGCAGGAGGTGTTTGGCCCGCCGAGATTGGGCAGGAGCTGCTTGAAGGCGGCCGCTGCTCGGTTCAGCTTGGGGGCCAAACGCAGGAAATGCTCCCTGAATTTCCACCGGCTGTCGAGGACGAGTCCTAGGTACTTCATCAACCCGACGCCGATATCAAACCCTCCCACTGTTATTTGGGACTCTGACCGTAGCACGTTGGAGATCTGCCCCGCTTGCACAGAGCTACGCTATGTCCTTAGTTACTTACGGAGGCGGTAGGTAGGTGGTGGCGACCTCTCCCGCCTGGCATTGGTTGAGGCCATGCTGCGGGGTGAGATGAAATGAGAAGCAGCCACCTTCTTCTTCGAAGCAGTTATGCTAGTGAAGGAAGAGGCGAAATGCGTGAGGGAGAGGACAGACTCCACCCCAGCCGCAGCGGGAGACGCCTGGGGTGTTGAACGATGTGAAGCGATTTCCGGCTACTAGACGCGGGCATGCGGACGGCGAGTAATGGGTGAGTCGACGCGACGGGTCATATTCCACTTGGATCGGAAATGGAAGTAATGGTGGATTTTAGTCCGTACGAGTCTGACAGTCTCTTCTGCTCCACCCAAGGAGGAAGAACTCACTTTTTGTGTTTTCAACGTTAGAAACAAGACGATTTTGTTTTACCCTTTTTAGTGGGTACAGACGTAATATTATGTTGGGTGTTTACGTAAACAATGCATAGATATGCGATAGCAGCAATCGCAGATGACTTGCTGTCATTTACTGAAGAGTTTCTCCAAGATTCCGTCATGACCTTAGTAACCATAGGACCATCTGTTAAGATACCCTTTCAAACAAAAGAAAAATTACCCAAATCGGCCCAGGCGTCACGCGTCATTGAGAAATAAGGGAACATACATTAAAAAAAGTTCCGACGAATTGTGAACCTCCTACTTTTTTGAAGTCGGTTAAAAGATAAGATCTTCTTAACAATCATTATAATAAACAAACCAATCATTATTCCTCGTTAACCTACTAGTATTACAAATACGAAATTAAGTCTATAAGTCTGTTCCGTTTTTACGTCAAAACGGCTCAACCGATGTTGATGAATTTTGATACAGAGATAGATGGGTCTCTAGACACGGTTATGGGCTATACATAAAGGCGGTTGGGGTGGGCAAAGCCGCGGGCAAAAGCTATAAGTACGTCAAAAAATCTATGGATTCCTACAAAAAATAACTCCAGATTAGAACAAAATACAAACTGCCATATCTCTGGTTGGTTACGGTTTAGAATTTTTTTATTATTTTTTACGGACTTCTTAGGTTGTGGTCTACTAATGACCAAAATTTCATTACTGGCGAAAGAAAAAAAAATTTGATGCCAAAAAGTTGCAAACCTCTTTGTTATAGTATTTTACTCATAACAATACGCGTAAACCTTCAGTAATCGCTAGTTTAGCTACTAGGCCAATGCTAAATTCGAACAACATTACTTGCAAGACAAAGCAAGGACACATATCCATAAACCGAGTTCTATTTTTATACAGCACTCAGCTAAATGACATAAAAAATCTAGACTATAATAAAGCCATAAAATAAAATAAAAATAAAAAACCTTCCATTTTTCCATAAACTGCGGTACAAACAAGGTCTTAATTAATTAATGCAGATTATGTCCAATTCTGAGGGCAGTGCCGTATGTCAACGTGATAAGTTAATTCTTGCTGACGAATGGCAGCCATTTTGTTTTTAGACTCGTGAAGGTTGGTCCTAACAGTAGATATGGAAGGTGCGTGTTACGACGCGAACATTATACAGGTTATAAATTAACGGTGGTAATAAAGGTGGTGACTTTTGCAGTAGGTATTGTTTTATTCTATGTGAATCGCGGATCGGTGACAGATTGGAGTACTGAATGCAAAAGGAAATAGAACTTCATGTTCTTTTGTGATAATTATAAGAGGTTTCAGTAATGCACGAGAAGCAACTGAATTAATTGACCGTTTTATTTAAGAGACATCCTCTTAATTACAACAGGTTTTTTTTAAAGATGTGAACGTTGATCCCCTCTGTTAATTTCTCCTGTATAGTAGGAGTATTTACAGACATTTAAACTCTAATACACAAACACCCACAACCCAAAAACCTGTACAAATCGCTCTTTCCAAATTGCTCAACTGTAAGTGCTCAACTGCGAATAGTTGAGCAGTGGAGATCCCCAATGCTCAACTTACGTATCCTAACTTAACCTGGGCGATGTCATCAAAATTGCAAATTCCAATTTTGCAACAAATTGTTTAGGACCAAATGATAATAATTGTCGATTGATAACTGGGTGACAGAGAGAGATGGATCTTATTATTAATTATAGATAAACAGTCCACTTTTCAAATACAAATAACAAATAGAGCAGTTTGTAGTTGAGCAGTTTAGTTGCAGTGGGGAAAAAGCGGTACAAATATTTGTTCCGTGCGAGAATCGAACCCGCAACACTCAGCGCAACAGTCGATTGCTCAGCCATTTCGCCAACCGTGAATTAGAAACGGTATCAAGCAGTACAGTTCAAAACTTACTCAACTACAGATACAATACAAATCTAGTTCCTTCCTAACCCTCCATTTAAAGACAGCTTCATAAACTATCAAACGAAATGTTTCGCTCAAGAAACAATATCCGGCGGAGTACCGTCACCTGGTTATTTTCACTTAAACTTCTAAAACTAGCATCCTATACTAGGTTCTATTCTCGGTAGATCCGTAAAAAGAGCTTGCAAATCCTTGTAGCGAACTAGTGTTGGCGAAATAGTCGGGAGTGTGTGATAGCTTAGTCGAAACTTCCCCTTTTAGAGCGTCGGATTATCGTAGTAAGCGATATTTTTTGGAAGACTATTTATTTGGTAACGATGTTAATTTTTTTACGTAATTTTTTTTAGAGTATGGTATATTTTTTGGAAGATCTTTTATTAGGTAACGATGTTAATTTTTTTACGTATTTTTTTTTTATAAATTCAAGATTGATTCATCAGTCAGAAATTTAAGTCAAATGATACTCAATGAAAAATAAGAAGAGCAACATTTGACTGCGATATAAAAAGTAGGCGAACTCTGAGCAGTGTCACCCTTCCAGTTAGGTAGTACATGCCCTGGTAAGAATGGTTGTTCACGAGAGTGTATTGAAAGGGTACTGTGGCCCTATAACGCAAAGGGAGCTAAACAGGGTACGTTTTAGTCAATCAAATCTGACAGTTCCATTCGCTCGACCCAGACACAGAATACTCCAGAGCGGAAGGATTATTGAATTTAATTATTTTACCCTGTAAAAAATTGAATGTGGAAACCCACACCAAAAATAAAAGAAAAAGCGAATCCGTTATCCTAAGTCGTGACTGAAAATTATACTACCTTCCAACTATCAAGGACATGATAATATAGTTTTATTATCGAAATGTCACATATATCTTGCTTCCAGTTGGTTTGATTATATTATACTAAGTAAAGCTAAAAATACCCAGACGCAATATCGAACAGCAACATGAAACTAATGAAAGCTCCGAGAATAGACCCTCTGTTCCCAAAGGAGTCCACTTCCATACCCTTCGCTATTTACTGCCTTCGTCTCGCAAATCAATATTGCATGTCGCACATGCATCGATCCTTGAAAATGTTTATGCCAAACAAAATTGTCGTCGACTTGCCGACTATTTTGCGGGCTATTTATAAACTTTTACGGAAGTTTTGTAGGAAGAGAAGTCGGTAATGTAGAATGTAGATTTCTGAGTTGGTTTGTAAGTCTATTGCACTGTAATTTCCTTGGAAATTCAAAGGCGGAATGTGGCTTCGTCGCAGCAAAAGAGAATTACGTTGATTTGTAAAGTCAACGTCCACTTTTCTTGGAGTGAGTTAAAAATAACAGTTGACACAGGAGGTTTTATTTTAACAATTAACAATATTCTAAGAAAGATGATACATTTCTAATGCAATTGCAAAGATAGATATAAAAGACATCCTCATTGACTCTGAAACCAGCATCGGCTAATCTGGATTCTTTTTTCGAAGTTTGAGACCTTTTCCTCAAACCAGCCAGTTACATAATCCTCATCAGACAAAAACCATAAAACAAAAAAGATCAAGGTAAACTGCCGTTTGTTTTCCCCTTACATAACGTGTGCATATAAAACAATGGCACAACACGTAAATGATAGTGTAAACGTTGGTTATTTTGACGAGGAGTCGACGGAGGCTTGTCGAAGGCGTGCCACTAGCGCGGGGGCGGAATAAATAAGTTGTACACACTTTGAATATTGATCTGTGTATGCGCTTGGTGACGTACCTAGTACATGTTGTATCGTGAGGAAGGATTTTCTTGTAAAGTGAGCTGTGAGTAAACGAAGCACCCTTGCCAAGACATTAGTTAAGTGTGGCCATGATAATGAAGTTATTCTGTGGTCTTCTATAGTTGTTCAGATTAAAGCAATAACAGAAGATCTAGCCCAGAAGTAAAGATGAGATCTAAAATGAAACGAGTTAACCCAGAAGAAACTAGAACTCCTGACCACCGAAGGAACTCGAACAGTTAGAAATGTTTGTCGCCGACCTCCGATAGATTGTTGGTCGCGAGCCAAGCGGCCAACATCTTGATAGAGAGGCTCATGGCTAGTGGAATCGCTCAGCCATCACAGTAGGTACCCTGTGGTGCCATTGCCTCGGAACACTAGAAGGTAAAGCCCATCTACCTCTCAAATAAACATTGGTTTCTGCGTTTTTAAGGCAGTTTTTTTAAGTAACAAATACTGTCGTTTAGCCTAAGCACAATTATCTTCTATTCAATTTGCTTCTTGTCTTCAAAGTAGTCTGTTTCTTGTCTCCGAAATTTCAAACATTCTAATAATCCCTTTCTCTATCAAGATTCTAGTATTCTAGACATTACCCCAAAACAAACTATCCTGTAACAGGCTTACACAAATATTCTAGCACGCACAATACCAAGGCAGCCAAAACAATTAGCAAGTCTCCTTGAAATGGAAACCAAACACCAAGAGTTGTATTATCGTGCGTCAAAGTGTCTAGACTTGTAAAACTTTGAAGAGTAAATTAGATTTGGTCTGAGTGTAACAGAAACCGATGCCGGCCTCAGCACTTATCGAGATGCGCTTAACGTTTGTTCTCACTGCACTCTGGATGCATTTTTCTTGTTCGCCTTTTCCGGCGAAGGGGTGCGACGTGAACGTGAATCAGCATTTGCGCAGTTGGGACAATTTTTAGTGAATCAAAGTCGAGACTCTCATTCTTGTTAGAAAGTTAAGTTTTGAAATGTAACATGCTTGTATTTAGTTACATCTGTCTATGATGGACAAACAGATTTCTAAAGTATCGGTCACACAGAGTGACAGGCTATTCGCAACGAATCGCCGCGGATTGAATTGAGCGTGTTTAATTTTGATACCAGGGTTGATCACCCCCGTCGCGGGAGAAGCCCACTGTATCGGACGTTGCGAGGAGATTTCCGGCTCGGGCATCCGGATGGTGACTCACCGTCCGATCATGGACCACGCCCTGGTCGACGGCACTTTGTGTTCCACGCGTGCCTCAAAGAGCTGTCAGCAATCTGACGTTGCCCTTCTTCGAGGGTCGCCTCATCGGGTCACCCGATGAGGCGACACCGGCAGGCTCTGAACCGCGAACCTGAGGCCGTTCCAACGTAAAGGGCTATTGAAGGAATACCTTGGGTTTTAGTCAATACAAGTCTGAGAGTTCCTCCCGTCCCGCCCTGGATTTCATTTCATGTTTTTAACACGATAAAAAAAAGTGTTGATCACCCATTTCGGGTTTTATAGTTGCCATCATTGGTAAAGAATCTCTTGTTCCCCTTTGGAATAATTACAAACTATTTCACTACTAACGTCTGCTTTTGCGGAAATGGCGCTCTCTCATTTACTAACGGGTACTCTTAGGAATTAGGAAGGTCAGTAAATGGTACGTTTCCTCATTATCGAAGGCAGCATGAATTACAACATTTACAACTTTCCTTCGGCTTTGTACAAGGAAGGTTATTTTGATTATGAGTTGTTGGAAAACGTCGATATTTTCTTTCAATAAAGAGTCTTTATTTATTATAACTATTTAATGCAATTTTTTACAATAATACTCTTCTTTCATCGAAAAATTTTAAATAGCTGAAAAAAAAACGTACCTCGAAAACAAGGGAAACACTTAAAAATCGCAACGAAATGGATTCCGATATAAGAACGATAAGGGCTGCACTGTGGTATTCATATAAATGTGTACATTATAGCGGCCATACACCATACTGCCTATCGTACAATCGGCATGACGCTGCCGATTTGATCAGTTAGATTTGACCGTGTGTGGGCGTGGAATCCATCAAATTGGCATAACAATAGGCTTGATCATGCCGATTTGATCAAATCGATTTGATCATGCCAATTTGATCAAATCGATTTGATCAAATCGGAATGATCAAACTTCAAATCGGCAGCAGTGATACCAACTTAGCAACTTTATAGCTAGATCTAGCTAATATTCGGTAGCTACTTTTTAACCGACGTAAAAAAAGGAGGAGGTTCTCAATTCGAAACGTATATTTTTTTGGAACGAAGTTCCTTATGGCGCGTTGCGAAAGGGGGCTAGGCGGAAAAAATTGTAACGACACTTTTTACAGACTGCGATGGAGTGGAGTGGAGTGGAGTGGAGTGGAATGGAATGGAGGGTCGAAAATCGCCTGAACCTTTTTTTAACTTGCTATCGTTAAGCAAGTTAAAAAACAGGTTCAAGCGATTTTCGACCTTATTGACATTCAAAATTTAGTTTGTTTTTTCTCATATTCTCGTTAGCTAACATTGCTCCTTTATTAAAATCCGGTGTTTGCATAAATGTCAATAAAGTCGAAAATCGATTGAACTCACTTTCACTTGTATTACCAACTGATTCCCACTAGTGGGATAAAACAAGTCGGTAAAAAAGTAGCTAAAAAGTTAAGCCACAAGTTTTATAAAATTGTAGCTGTCTGTCACCGAATAATAGCTAGATCTAGCTATAAAGTTGCTAAGTTGGCATCACTGCTGCCGAATTGAAGTTTGATCAAATCGATCGTCATGCCGATTGTACGATAGGCAGTATGGTGTATGGTGTATATGGACGAACTGCCAATTTGATCAAATCGATCGTCATGCCGATTGTACGATAGGCAGTATGGTGTATGGCCGCTATTACATACATACGGGGCACATTACATAGGTATAGTTAGGTACACTCGAGTGCAGCTTATTCGGGATTATACCGTCCAGTCTGGAGTATTATTTGCGAAGGTACATGTATACGTTGATCAGACTTCTAATCATGTATTGGCGAGCTTTGAAATTGCATTGAAGCTTATGTTGTCTGAGACGTCGATGTGTGGGTGAATCTCTTGCTCACAATACACTACTTGGGGGTTTAAAAAGGCCACATCAACAGAATCATAATTTGAATCATAGCAATAAGAAATCTTCTATATAGGAGGATTCTTCCCGGGTCCACGGCGCGTTATGTTCCACGCGCGCCTCAAAGAGTGTCAGCATTATGACGGGGCCTAAGCCAAGCCTGCCGACACAGTAGAGCATACGGTGCAAGACTGCCCCGCTTGGGCAGAGCACCGACGTGTCCTCACGACGGCGATAGGCGGGGACCTCTCGCGCCCGGCATTGGTTGCGGCCATTCTGCGGGGCGAGACGGAGTGGGAAGCGGTCGCCTCCTTCTGCGAAGCAGTCATGCTCGCGAAGGAGGAGGCGGGCCGCGTGAGGGAGAGGACAATGTCCTCCCTCCGCCCCACTCGCAGTGGTGGACGCCCACGGCGACGGACGTCGCAAGACGATCTCCGGCCACCGTAGGCGCGGGCATGCGGGCGGCGAGTAAAGGGCAACTCGCTGCCCGACCATGGACCATGCCCGGGTCGACGGCGCGTTGTGTTCCACGCGCGCCTCAAAGAGCGTCAGCAAGATGACGGGGCCCCCCTCTAGAGGGCCAAAGCCTGCCGGGGTCGCGGGACTCACGAATTACCGTGCCCCGGAACGTAAAGGGCTATTGAAGGACACCGTGGAATTTAATCAGTACGAGTCTGACAGTCTCCCGCTCTGCCCTGGGTGGGAGGACTCATTTGATGATTTTACCACGATAAAAAAAAAAAAAAAAGTTCAGTATTGGTCGGCGATTGGCTGACATGATGACCAATCAAGTCTGCTTGATTTCACTAGTCAACACGATCTTGCATATTAATTACTTGTGGGATACAATCCAAAGGTTTCTCTGAATTTAAATTACAATTTTCAGTAACTCAAACACAAGTAACATTTACGATATTTTATGACGTGTTCTACTTAATTTGAAATACATTTTAATTAACTGAGATTTCGTTTTTGGAATTAATTTCGTTTGTGCTTATATTGAAATGCTTGGTGTGTTGACATGATTATTTTGTATTGTATAGACAAATAGGTCGCCTGAAAATTTGAAATTTACATAATTATTATAATATTTAAACGTAATTAAAAATGCATTATATTGTGAGATAATAATAATATTCCACAACTATCACACAATGCCATCTAGTCTCAAGCTAAGCAGATCTTGTGTTATGGGTACTAGACAACTGATAAACATACTTATATATTTCTAAATACATACATACGAGTATTATAGATAAATAACACCCAGACACAGAACAAATGACCGTGCTCATCACACAAACATTTGTCCTGGGTGGGAATCGAACCCACGACCTCCGGCATAGCAGTCAGGGTCACTAACCACAAGACCAACAGGCCTGTCATCTGAGATAGAGATAAAGATGTATCAATAAAAACCGGCTAAGTGCGAGTTGGACTCGCGCGAAGAGGGTTCCGTACGATGTTACCTATCACGTTTTTTTTAAATCTGACCCAAATTGGTACGCACAATATTGAGTGATTTACCATGTTATTTTAATATCATGGACTTATTATAGGTTTTCCTATAACTTTCTGTAAGTAGTTTCGGAGATAAGGGGGGGGGCATGGTCAATTTTCGTCTACTTTCTTGAATAACTTGGAAACTATTTATTTTAAAATTACAAAACATATATTTGAGATCTTCTCAACAAGACCTTTTATTTGAATCGTCACACGATGCAGTTTTCAATTTTTTTTATTTTACCCTTCCCCCCCAAAAATTACCTCCCATATACAGATATGGACTTCTTATAGGTTTTCCTATAATCTATAAGTAGAAAACTAATTTCTGTATTTTTTTTTCAAATTTTAGGATCTGTAGTTTCGGAGATAAGGGGGGGGGGGGGGAATGGTCAAATTTCGTCTATTTCCTTGAATAACTTGGAAACTATTTATATTAAAATTATAAAAAAAAATATATGTATATTTAAGATTGTCTCAAAAAGACCTTTCATTTGTTATGTCACACGATGCAGTTTTCAAAATTTTTTTTATAATTTTCCCCTTCCCCCCAAAAATTACCTCCCACATACAGATTTCATCTATTCACGTCACACCTCTGTGCTTGGGTCACAGGAATTGATATGTTTTTTTTTTTTTTGCGTGGTAACATCATCAAGTGAGTCCTCCCACCCCGGGCAGGGCGGGAGGGACAGTCAGACTTGTACTGACTAAAATCCACGGTGTCCTTCAATAGCCCGTTATGTCCAGGGGTCACGGTAATGAGATAAGTCCCGCGACCCCGTGTACCAAATTTCAACTCAATCGGTCAAGTAGATTCGGAGATAATTGACTGTAAGCGACAGACAGACGGACACACGAGTGATCCTATAAGGGTTCCGTTTTTGTATTCGGACGTACGGAACCCTAAAAAGGAGGGTAAAGTTAAGCCAGTATTATAAGTACGTTTGTCTGATGTAAAGCACGATGTATGCTAAACTTTCGTATGAAGATTTTGGGGTTGTTGGGATCCACTTCCTAGAGGTCCTGTCACCTGAGATGACGGCTGAGCGTCCCCACAGGCTGGTAGGCCGTCCCAGGGCTGTTTGGCTGTCCCTAAATTCTAAAAATATGTGAAATGTCATGAGAACACCAGGACATGATATATGTACTGCAGGATAGATGTGTAGAGTTGCCTTAAGGGTGAGGTTCCAGCGATAGTTGAGTTTATGAACGTGAATGAGGCAAAAGGAGCGCTGTATGGATTGTAGCAGGTGGCGTAATCTTAAAAATATTATTATCTATGAAAAACAACGTGTAACTTGCATGTCATCCTAAGTGGCAAATTGTTGTTTCAAGTCTTAGAACTTTTTTTAATAGCATTTATTGTATCCCACTACTGGGCAAAGACCTCCCCTTTCTCCTTCCAAACCTCTATTTTGGACTACACCTCAAAACTTTAGTGTTGTAATTTGTTAAAGGAATTTACTACTATCCAAAATGCAGTAAATAGAAGCACTTAAGTAGAGAGGTGTTTAGAAATACACCTGCTTCCAGTCTTAACAGTTTGTAAACTGTCCTTAAATTTTGGGGACATCAATTCAATGCTACACCTTTATACCTTTATCATTTTCAGGATTACTGAATATAAACCTTTCACTAAGGTATATCCCACCAAAAACATTCTGTAAAAAACTAGCCAAAGTCTCAATAGAGCTGCTTATTTATCTCTAAAAAGTAATGAAATCTGGACAAAGTCGTGCCAAGTCTAATGTTCCTTAATGCGATTTCTTTATTATTATGGTAAATGTTGTGAGACTTGGCCGTTGAAGGGTACACAACGGTACAAAACCAGGTGACATGCATGACACCATTGCACCAATCTTGAGTTGTACCCACTAACCAACGGCCAAGTCACACAACATTTAGTATGTGATTATAGCTTACTGGATGACGAAAATTTCTGCGTTCTGGTCCTACCCAGAGGTTCTTAATTAGGGGCCTGAAAATGCGGCGAAATGGTTCCAGTAAAGGATGGTACGGCAGTGTTTGCTTTGCGCTCGACTTTGGCGAGGGCACTCCCGTGCCCCTGATTAGGTTTAGTTAAAGAAATGTACCTACCATTAATTTTCTAGCAAGCGCACACGTGCCCCTTCTATTAATACCTCCTGCTGTTATTTTTTTGGCCGTAGCGTTGGTCATTCACCTGCTTAGGTGAAAGCTTCTAGTTCTTCAATCGAAAACACAACCACATAAACAGTTATAAAATCCCGTCTGAAACAGTACTCTCCGTAAACAATAGTTCAACTTCTAGCAATATCAATCAATACGTTGTACCAGGCGCCCAGAACACAACAGAGCATTACAAAGCAGCGAAGACGATAGAAATAGTCCTCGAGACTAATTATCGAGCCTTTCAAGAATGGCACTGCTGTCCCTACAAGTTGAAATTCCAATTTGTCATAGAACGTATTACGTTGGACGGACGCAACAAAAGCCGGTTTTGTCTTGCTTGTGCTCGGTCGGCGATGGTCGGAGGGGCGTACGGAATTGAAAATATACTGTAGAAGATATTTGAGGGTATTAAAGTTTGTGTCTTTGGATAAAATTTTGATTGATTTGATACAAATGACGAATGATTAATTGGTTCTAAAAATGTAAGTGTTCCTGAATTTATTCTTTACCCACCATACCTCAGGTAGAGAATGGTTTATGAATCTCGTTGCCAATGTAAGAGGGAGTCGAATGTTCTCGAGAGAAGGAATGACACCCATGCCATGTGACTAATCTAGTGATGGGTATGAATTCTGGTGGACGGAGATAAAGAGGAAGACCAAAGAGAAGGATTGTGTAAGGAATGATATGTAAGAAAAAGAAGTAACTGATGTCGTGACGTCTGACAGGGGAGAATGGAATAGGTAACATGATGGACATTTTGGGATATGGACGTTTTGGGAAGTGGACATTTTGGGAGATGGACATTTTGGGAAATGGACATTTTGGGAAATGGACATTTTGGGAAATGGACATTCTGGGAAGTGGACATTATGGGAAGTGGACATTTTGGGAAATGGACGTTTTGCAACCGGTGGACATTTTGGGAAGTGGATATTCTGAGCCTGAGCGGTTGAATCGACCCCAAATAGAATGGCAAAGCGGCAGGAACATGTTGGAAACTTTACCTTACCCTCGGCACCTCTCAATCTGGGGGTAGTAAAATTATAGTCCTCTCGCCCTCCGCCGATTTCTCCGGCTGCCCTTTCCATTCCACTACTACGGTACCGGAGACAGTCCCCCCACTTTTAAAATAATTTACTTAGGAGTAATTTATATAAATCCTACTAAAAATGTAATAGTTGACAACCATAATTCTACATTTCATAGACTTCCATTCTAACCGCTGCCTTTATACGCGCTTAACAGTTGCTTTCATTGTTGAGGCTTCATCTGCAGCTACAGATGCGGGCGCGATACAAATTGTACCCTTTTCTGCTTCTAATAGGATTTGGATTTCATTTATTGTGTGGGCTGTAATTGTAACCTGATTGTCTCGACTGCAACGCTTTGGGAATACCATACTGTCGTTTATGTTGGTACAATTTGTTGGTATTAGATTTTGTGGTGATCTTGGCTTGGATATGGTAGATAAAGTTAAAAAATAGGTACATATTTACCACAATATGTATATTCAGACTATAATATTTTTTTTTACACCAAGACGGAAACAGTGAGATGCAAAAAGGAATGCAATTGATTAATTTACATTGGGGTACATGCTTATTTAACACTATGATTTTCATAATGTTCTCCTGTAGGTTGATTGTAGATACCTACGTTATTATTAGATTCCGTATAGCTAGACCTTTTCAATTGTTGAACTCACGTCAAAACAATAACAGAACCTTTTATCTTGTGTATGCAAAATAATTACCGACACAATAAACGCGCAAATTTTGCTTGCAGCCCACTGAACGTGGAAATGATCAACTTATTATTTTTCGATTCAGCAGAACAGTGCGTGTAATCCTCTGTTTATTTGCCACTTTGACCTCTAATTACTGGCAATAAGGTCGTGAATTGCATAGAAATTCGATTCATAATATCACAGGTTACAATACAACCATAAGCTTCAATAAAGCTTTTGTTTGTTAGGCCGTGCACCCTTTCTCATATTGTTCCACACGAGTGGTTTCATGTGTTTGCTCAATCTAATTGCTACTCAGTCATTGTGGGTATCCATCTGTATGAAATCATATTGCGAATGGAAAACCCGTGCGCATTTGTTAGCTCGGCGGCGCGGCTGATACGGTACTATTAAATTTTGTAATAGGAACAGCGTGCGTAACGTGAATGCTGACTTGGTTTTCCTTTTATCGAATGCATGGCCGGGTAGATAGAAATGGAGGCTGCAAAGTTTCTAAACTATTGGACACTTTGTCTTAAAGGTTGCCCCTATAAATCCAGTAAAACTTTCCCAACATTGTAGATGAAAAAGTGGGAGCACAGGATTAACAAACAAAGTGTTTAACTTTAAACAGTTTCACCGCATAGTGGTTGGCGTAAGTAATACTTTCAGTATAAAAACTCAACCCGCAAAGAATAACCAACAAGGATAACATTGAAAGAGTATCCAGGAAAAGTGCTGTAAAATATGAGGTAAGAAAAGTATAAAATAAAGCATGAAACTCTATTCAGAGGAGCTCAGATTTCTAAATGAACAAGCATGTTGAATGAGGAATTTAATTAAAAATCAGATTCCATTCATCGCTAAGTTCTGACTTGAAATTTTGTTCGTGTTCATTATAAAAGATTCTTCAAAGGATTATATTATATCTCATGTTACGGGATTATTATTCTTTGGTTCGTATCGATATTTTCCCGTGAGCTACTTAGCGGTGTCCGCTTAGCGACTATGTGTTTCGTTTCGATTCGGCAATATGCTTTTTAGGGTTCCGTAGCCAAATGGCAAAAACGGGACCCTTATAGATTCGTCATGTCTGTCTGTCTGTCCGTGTATGTCACAGCCACTTTTTGTCGAAAGTATAAGAGCTATCCTGTTGAAACTTGGTAGAAAGATGTATTATGTGAACCGCATTAGGATTTTTACACAAAAATCAAAACAAAACAAATTTTGGGGGTGCCCCCCATACTTAGAATTGAAACTCATAAAAAAAAAATCACCAAACCCATACGTGTGGGGAATCTATGAATAGGTCTTTAAAAATGATATTGAGGTTACTAACATCATTTTTTTCTAAACTGAACAGTTTGCGCGAGAGACACTTCCAAAGTGGTAAAAAGTGTGTCCCCCCCCCCGTAACTTCTAAAATAAGAGAATGATAAAACTAAAAATTATTTATAATGTAGACCTCAACCAAAACTACCAACAAAAATTGGTTTGGATGAGATACAGTTAGCAGTTTTTGAGATATAGTACATTTTCAAAAACCGCAAATATAACTTTGCCATTCATACAAATACTATGAAAAACAAAGTTATTTTTATTGTTTGTGTATATTACTTACTAATCTCAATATAATTATATCTCTAATCTATGCTTGCTGCTACGGAACCCTTCATGGGCGAGTCCAACTCGCACTTGGCCGGTTTTTTGTTTCGGTCCTGGAACAGAGTCTTATAGAGTCGTCCTATTTTGAAGAGAAGTTTGTTTTTGACTGTATATAAGCATATTATTACTATCTATTAAACCGGAAAGTAATTACCAATCTTATCAAAAGTAATACTGTGATACGATACGATACATTTATTCTGATACCTTTTTTATGATTAGAAAATCGTGAAATTATCAGACAAATTGTTTCAATATTTTACAAAAAAAATCAATTCGTATCTACTGTAATTTACTACAATGTATTGAAAATGCGTAAAGTCATCGTTTGTATAATTCTAATACTGACAGCCACATAGTTGATATTGTAGGTTAAGCCCCGCTTGCTTAGGCCAGTCCGTAGATGAGGAGATAGAGGCTATTCTTTGCCCACCTCACAATCATAGGAAATACAGAATTAAAGATATGAATATTTTTAAGGCGTATCTACACATTTCTCTGGCACAATACCCATTTGCTCGTTTCATGTTATCTTTATCTAGCAAGAACGGTTTAATTTAATATGTGCCGTTATTGGGTTAATACTGAGCTATGTCTGGACGATGATCCGCTTATGTTAACTTTGTTGCAAAGTCCTTGGAGTCTGAGCCGACGGCGACTACATTGTTGTCGTTTTAATAAAATAGAGAGTCTAGCATAACCTTTCACGTTTTTGTGATGTAAAGTAAACTGGAACTTTGACGTTAATTTGATCTAAATAAATAATTCCTCTTTCATAAATTAGATGCTCTTTTTCAATTTTCCATACAATAAACGCAGTAAATACTTCAAGTGTGCTGTAAATTAAATACAGAAATGTTTGGGTTAGGCCTCAGAATGTTAATAAAATTGGTAATTATATTATATTTTATAAATATTGTACGCATTAACGCATGCGTAGCGCATTTGAAAGCTTTTCTTTGGAAAGAAAAAATTCAACTTGAGACGTTAGAAATGGATTGAAGAATTCGACGCAGTAGGTAAGAACCTCGCTAGCTTGGTTGGAAAGAGCGTCGGAATTTTCCAATGAAAAAATAATATCAGTCAGTCAGCAGGTCAGTAGACTTTTGTACTAATTTCAGTAAACTATGTTGTCAAACGATTGAAGTGATCATTTTTAAGAGTAAAAAGTAGATTAGACCTGACTTTTGCAGTCAGAAGAATTTTTGTCTTAATTTTACTGTTAAAAGTTTATATTGTGAACTGATTATTTTAACTTTGAGTTTGACGTAGCTAAATATTGTTTTTTTTTTTGTGATTATTATGTACGTCAGTATGAAATATTTGTTGGAAAGTGATTACGTACCGCGCTTATCGAAATTTGTAATTAAGATTATTATTAGTTATCTAAGTGATCAAGGTTTTTTTAAGATACCTAACAATTATTAACAATAATGTGACTGTATAGCTATCGCATTGGCAAGTATTTGTGAGTAATTTGTATTAATAATTAAAAAAACACAATACCTAGCAGGCTTATGAGGTATCTATAACAGTCGATGAAATAATCAGATCTGACAGTCGATTTAATCAAATCATAAGTCAAAGTACCAACACCAGTAGATATCTAATAAGACAAGGAACTGACTTCGACCAAATAAAAAAAGGCGCAACTATGCTTTTAATCGAATTGTTTTGTTGTTGAAAAAAGAATTGTTTTAGTAGAAGATACAACTAAAACAATTCGTTTTTGGACCGTTATAAACACGTTTGCCCTAAATTTCCCGACAATTAAACAATGCATATTTATCGGGTATTAACATCCGAATGTCTGCACACACCATTACAGGACCCTAGCTGGCAGAAGCCATGCCTGCTGCCTGTGTGCAAATATGGAGCCCCTCATATTTGATCACTTTAATTGGTTCGCCTCTTCCCGGGCTCAGTTAATGAATAAGGAATGATTTCGAGACAGAAGAGTAGTGAGGAAATGGAGTGATCAAGTCGTGGTAGAAGAACGTGCTCACATTGCCAGGGTTATAGCATGAATAAAGTTAGGAGGAGAAGTCCATTATATGCCGTAGATTAGATTATGGAGAGGAAAATGTTGGAATAGAGACCTTGGAAACGGAGGAAAGAGGAACGTGGAAAGACAATTGACAATCTGAATTAATAGGCCGTAAGAAACTGCATTATAAATATACTGGATATAGGTAAGTGCAAAGATTTAGAAGAAACCTACACTCAGCATTGTGTGGGCAGGTTGAAGAAGAGTACTCTTCTTTAAAATTTAGCCGACCAGGAACTTTGAGAGAAGAATGAAATCAGAAAGTATGGGCAACCTTCGAATGTATCAAAATTTATTAAGTAACTAGAATATACGAGGTGATAGGTGTGGTTTTTTAATCAATAACAGATTTAAATAGTTGATGAGTGTTTGTATAAGTTTGATTGTTCGGGAAAATATCTAAATAGATAAGAATTGATTCGGTAATCAAGCGATTGCGATAATTTTTTATCAACTTTGACACTCCATTAACTACCTACTCTATTCACTAAAACACAGAAGCGATGCGTGTTTAATGCACAAGTAATTATGTCGAGTTGTTAGCAATGTCAACATAATTCAATTAATTTGAGTATGTTGAGACGAACTCGAAATTATTATTATGTTTGCCATAAAGACTTTTGGACTGAGAGGGGAAGAAGACTTTCATGCCTTCTCATTGGTGGATTCAATGTCAGTGTTGTCACTTGGAAGTCGTAAAATGTTCCAAATTTTATAAACTTCTTGTTTTGATGTTTACTGCGAAGTTGACGTTAACGGAGTAATGAAATGTTGGGTAACTCGTGTGGAAATCTGACTGATTTGCGTAGAGTGGATTTTGTTAACACTTCTCAAAGTCATGACAATTAATTGTAAACCCATTTTGTCCCTCAAAGGTTGAATAAGGGTTAGACAAAAACTAAATAAATGTATTACCATACAGTCATATCCTCTTCTTGTACAGACGCCAGCGTATCAACCTACCAAATCGGTAAAATTTTTCCAATCAAATATAAAGCTTATTTTGTGATGAAGTCGAAAATTTAACAAGTAAAAACTGCAAAAAGTCATGCATGTCTTGAAACGAAAACTTGACAGTAAAGTGATAATCACCAACCCACACTGGGCCCCGCATGGTGGATAATACCCCCTTTGAAAACACCCACGTTATTTACTGGAGTAACTATTTGAAGAAGCCTACCGTACACTGAAGTGTATGAATATAACAGAGAGGCTGTGGTCAAATAAATAATAACCAGAAAACAAGGCGACAGCAGATTGGCTACTAGTATGTTAAACGAGGGCAGTAATAGCGACATCATTTTCTCAATCACGAAACCTTCAACCACTTGTTTATCTACATAAAACGAAGTTAACTACCAAACTTCATTGACAATCTCAAGCAGACTAACTTCGTATATCCCTTAACACCCAATTATCGACACTAGTTCAGTTATAATATTAACAATCCCAGGATTATAGGGACCGTTGGCACAGCTTAGAGGCAAATGGGCCGATACCGGGCCAGCTAATCGGTAGTCTAGCGCTTAATCTCCGATTTACGTACAGCAGTCTTTGAAGTGAATTTACTAGTGTGTTGGTTGCATGTTCCTGTGTTAATTGAAGATTTATGTTTAGTACCTAAACGTACTATTAATTGTATTAACATGAGACAGAGTAAGCTTGAACTGGGTTAAGGTATTTGAACTATGTAAACTGATGTAGCCTCAATAGAGCCAAATGCCTGCCGAGGTTGCTGGTGTGTCTAAGCAGTATACTTAAGCCTTGAAACGTAAAGGTATGTGTAGAAACAGTGTGTTTGTTATGTTCATTAAGAGTCTGACAGTCTCGTTCTCTGCACCCAGGGCGGAAGGACTCATTAATTGATGAATTTGACAACAAAAAAAAAAGTATAAAGGAAGAGATAGAAAAAGAGACGAAACGAGCACAAACCTTTGTGAATGCGTGAATTGTACAAGTCAGACTCAGTACCGATTTTGCAGTTCGCAGTTAACCCAACATACAAGGTAAACTACAGGTAAATGACAGGCCTGTTGGTCTAGTGGTTAGTGACCCTGACTGCTATGCCGGAGGTCGTGGGTTCGATTCCCACCCAGGACAAATGTTTGTGTGATGAGCACGATCATTTGTTCTGTGTCTGGGTGTAATTTATCTATAATATGTATGTATTTAGAAATATATAAGTATGTTTATCAGTTGTCTAGTACCCATAACACAAGCTCTGCTTAGCTTGCGACTAGATGGCGTTGTGTGATAGTTGTGGAATATTATTATTATTAAACTTATAAGTTGATGGCTTGGTTGGGGCAGTAGATCTACAAGTAGTTGTTCCGGGTCTTGGTCTTTGTGTATGTAATTTAAAACGTTTGTAAATGCATCCACGCTACAGGACAAATTCTCAGTGTTCGAAAATAAATAAGAAAACATGGTTTATTTTTCTCCACTACACTTAAAAAGCACTTGGACTTTCTTGGAACCATATTTCTCCACGTGAGTGAAGATATATTTTTCAAAAATAAACAAAAACACTGTTAGATTTAAAAATATATTTCCAGTGATTTTTTTGCACGTGGAATCGGTTTATAATTATGAATTTGAGTAGGTTTCCACGTGGAAAATGATATTCGATGTTATTATTCTTCCCTTTAAATAAAATAATGAACATTGTTTTTGTTTATTAAAAAATGTTGGCACACGTAGCAAGAAAACTCTATATAATTTGTAGTCGAGCAAACAAACAAACAATGACACTCTTTTTTGTAATCATTATAGTTCTTTGGGAAATGGGTTCTAACTCGCACAGTGGGAGTTAGTGTGTGTCCACACTGGAAGTCTAGCGCGACGGCGGCGGCGGGCGCGGTGGCGGGCGCGGCGGCGGACGCGATCTGTGTCCACACTGCCGATCAAGCGTTTGTTTTTGTAGCGGCGACTTCAGGTGTTGCAAACCGGTGGTACAAAGTAGTTTCTATAAATCTTGTTTAAAGAAATTTATTTACATATTAACTAAAACTTGAAACCCCGAAACTAATTACAAATACCTCCTACGGTAGTATTTTAGTGCATGTCCTGATAACTAGATGGCGCTGACTATAAGACCGAAATGGTTTGCTACACCTGCCACCCACCCGTTATATCTGTTGTTGCCTAGCAAGGCCTAGGCTCGCAAAATCACTTTTAGCCATCGCGCTAGGCCTTAGTCACTTCAGTGTGGCCACGAGCGGCGATTTCATACGTTCAATATTATCGCGCCCGCCGCCGCCACCGCGCTAGGCTCGCCGTGTGAGCACTTAGCCAACGCCATCGATGTGTCTGATTTTTGTGGAATCATTGATTTGACGAAGAACAAATGGTGTACATAATTCTGGGGAAAAGACTTGACTGGATCACTGGACACACTCATTCTGACTTAAAATTTGTGTGTTCTGAGAAAAAATTAAATTGAAAATTATTTTCTAAAGTATTGCTCTGGAAAATAACTTTCAAAAGAAACACAATACTTCTTTGGCGGTATGTCTCATTTTCACTCTCATCTATCTACGAAGTTATCCATATCAGACTACCAAAAGCCGCAAACCCTAAAATTATCACGTTATTATCCTACCATATGTTACGACACTCAAGCATCCCGAGAATAAGTTCTCAAGTCTCCTTCAATCCCAGATTAAACTGGCTCTAGTGAGTCGGCCTTAAGTTGGCCTGGCCGTGTGCCTAATAGTCGGGTGGCCATTATGGCTTCCCTGCTAGGATCACGCGAGGTTTGAGATAGTTCGTGCGTTCTATCCCAAAGCTTAAAGTTGTCCGCTACTAAATTCTTCGAGGGAAAGGTGTTTGGATTATTTCCACTGACGTTTTTAGGGTTAATTGCCAAAGGTGTTATTGGGGAGCTTTTGTTTGTTTGTAAGTAATATGGTTGTGGTGGTGTAATGTTTTTGTTGTGGCTGTCCTTACTTTACGAATGCTAAAGTTTGGATGGATGGATGTTTGTTAAGCATATTCTAGACGGATGCAATCTAACGTCCCGACCAAGATGACCTTCTAGACAGTTGATTTAATCCAAATACCGATTCGCGAAACACAATTCGCGAATGGAATCCAGGGCCCGCCAAGATCATGCCTTACTCAATCACGTCAGAACGGATTTAGATGAAACTTGTCACAGAGGTAGATTATGGTCTGGATTGACACATAGGATATGTTTATTCGGATAGTATAATGTATAGGGGACAGTTACAAAACTCCAGTTGGCAACACCTAGTTAGAAAACAAAATAATAATAGCAACACAGACAAACGTTTAAAACGGTTTGAAGATTAAAAAAAAGTCACCTAGGAAATGAACGTTTTAAAGCTACCTTTAAAGTACAATTAAAACTTCGTAGGACATTTAATTAGAGACAAATAACACACAACAACACATGAAAAATAAACAGTCTCAAAGAAATTAATAGAGCAATTTAAATAATTTTATTAGGGCTGTCCAAATACAAAGCGAGCTCGTTGCAGCGACAACTGCAGGGCGACGCATGGGCCCTCTTTGTATGCTAATAGTCTGTGTTTTAGCACAATAGGGTTGGCTCATAAATACTGCACGGTCACTAAACTTTATGTCCCTGATTGTCTTTTTAAATGTCTGTAATAATTGTTTCCTTTTTGTTGTTTTTTCTTTAAATTCTTTTAAACCGACTTCTAAAAACGGAGGTTACTCAATTCGACCGTATATACCTATGCTTTTTTAGGGTTGCGTAGCCAAATGGCAAAAACGGAACCCTTATAGATTCGTCATGTCTGTCTGTCTGTCCGTCCGTATGTCACAGCCACGTTTTGTCGAAAGCATAAGAGCTATCCTGTTGAAACTTGATAAGTTGATGTATCATGTGAACCGCATTAGGATTTTCACAAAAAATAAAAACAAAACAAATTTTGGGGGTGCCCCCCATACTTAGAATTGAAACTCAATTTTTTTTTCACCTAACCCATACGTGTGGGGTATCTATGGATAGGTCTTCAAAAATGATATTGAGGTTACTAATATAATTTTTTTCTAAACTAAACAGTTTGCACGAGAGACACTTCCAAAGTGGTAAAATGTGTGTCCCCCCCTGTAACTTCTAAAATAAGAGAATGACAAAACTGAAAAAATACATAATGTAGACCTCAACAAAAAATTCCAACGAAAATAGGTTTGGATGAGATACAGTTAGCAGTTTTTGAGATATAGTACATTTTCAAAAACCGCAAATATAACTTTGCCATTCATACAAACACTATGAAAAACAAAGTTATTTTTATTGTTTGTGTATATTACTTACTAATCTCAATATATTTATATCCCTAATGTATTGTTGCCACTACGGAACCCTTCATGGGCGAGTCCAACTCGCACTTGGCCGGTTTTTTATGTTGTGTTTCATAAAAATCATTTAGTTTCGTTCAGTAGTTTTTAGCATTTTTGGCTTATTGTGTGTGCGGGCGATGTTGTAACCGGTGCTCCGGATAATAAAATTCTAGTGGATATGTAAGAAAATTATGTATTTGACAAGAATTTGGGTTAAATATTTAAACTAAAAAGGGTAAAATAAAAAACTTTTCAAAAAAAAATGTAACCTACTTCAAAAACGACCACGAAAAAGGCTAAAATAACCTACCAAATAACTTTTCTTTCGGAAGTCGGTGGCAAAAAACTAATGAAATAAAAAAGCAAAGCCACGGAGTCCACGCAATTGGCATTGTGTCGGTGGTAGACGCTGACGGAGGGATCAAGCCTGAATCGTCATGCCGATTGGACGATAGGCAGTATCGGGTATAGTGTATGTGGGCGAACTGCCAATTTGATCAAGCCTGAATCGTCATGCCGATTGGACGATAGGCAGTATAGTGTATGGCTAGCGTTATGTCTGCCTTCAAATTAACATCAAACTTCCAGTATACTTGACGTCACAACAACAGAAAAAGTTATGATAAGGCCTCTCCTGATTTAATGTTGCCATGGGACAATTTTAGATTTGTAGCGGGCGAAGTCGTTAGTAACAGCTAGTTCAACTATGATGCTATGTTTGCGTATGGTGTATATAATTTTCAACTACGGAACCCTTTATTATGTGTAGTCCGACACGCACTTGGCAGGTTTTCTGTAAATGTACCTACGTTACTTCTACAATAATGGACAGTGTAGTTTTTATCTACACTCATGGAAAATGGTGTTAATTTATGTATACCTTTTATTGGTTTAAAATACGTTGTCTGTGATCAATTGTCTGCAGTAACATGCATAACCAATAGTTACTGATATCGAAGCAAGATTACATAGCACAAGTAACTAATACCCAAGGAATATAGATCACGTATTCCTGTGCTTTACGTATTCTGTGCGCGAAATGCTGGGGTATTTATGGCTTCTAGCCATCTTAGGTATCCTCTTAAGTTAAAGTTTCCAATGAACATGAAGAGGAATAAGTTAGAGAAGGTAGATTTAAAGTTACTGTCACTTTTGGGGAAGATTTTAAGTTTGTACAAAGTAGAAATTCATAAATGATGAGATGGAAACTATGGGATACGAAATCTCGAAACAAATTTATTAAATTACCTGTTTTTTTATTTAATTTGGATACACTTACAATCATGTATGAAACTTTTAGTAGTACACTGTGGTAATGAGTAAGTAAATGCTGAAATTATAATGATCAATACCCATGAAGTACTCATTGAAACGATTAATAAATTGAAATGTTGTGACATTTGATAGACCTTTTTCTAGGTGGTAAATAAGATACTCCACTTAGAAGTGGAGCAGGAGGGCTGTCGCTGATATGTGACTGTTACTGACTAAAATCCACCGAGTTCCTTCTATAGCCCTTTACGTTTCAGGGTCTCGGTTTCCCGTTTAGACAAATCCCTGGCTATTAGATAGACTTTAAGTTAACAATATACAAGAACAGATAGATGAAACGGAAACAAATGAATACAACTAGCGTAATTCATCAAAAGCTCGCGTTACTCTAATGAAAATCAATTCATCTAACTATAAACTGGTTAAATGATTAATTTTGTACGTCTTGGTGAATAATGTAGCCACACTAGATATCATTAAGGCTAGACACGTAGCTAATCAAATTAATCATGCGGTTTGATAGCGTTATATGTGATTTAAGGGGTCATATCGAACGATACGTGAGCCGAGTTCTCGATCACAATTAGTTCGCCTTTGATCACATCCTTTACATGTGAGGAACATCGTGACACCAAAAAATTTTAAAACAACAATTTAAAAGGAAAACTACAGGTACAGACGTAAACTGTGTATCTCAAACAGAAAACGAACTTAAAATGTGAACTTCTCTTCAAATCTTCGCCAATTTGACGCAAGATTGATTCAATTGAGTTCCGCCATTTCCATTTTGTATGCAACCGGATAATACTTGAAGAGTTTCTCCTCGATGTTCCCACCATCATAACGTGATCTCTTACGCCTTTTACAGTACAAACAAACACAACATTCGAAAACTGGTATCTAGTAATTGATAGAGCTCTAGTTTAGTTGGATGCTTTCATGTCTCTTGACATTTGAGAAGCCGAGAATCGCCCAAAGCGGACCCCTTTTTAGGGCGTGAAATTGAATCTTGTTGCGGGTGGAGGGTGCACAGAAAACTTAAATATTTAAGAGGGAATTACCATCTAGAGAGGCAGCCCGACGATTCAGAGGTAAGGTATTAATTTTACGAGCCCCATTGTAACCGTAGACGGGGATGTATGAACTCGTTAAGTTCTAACAGTCGTTTGTAGACAGGATTCAGCTTTACGGTCGAGGAGGGTGTTTAAGAGTTGACTTTCACTGTGCAGTTTGAATTAATTAAAATTAGCGAAATTTCGTGGGTGTTACACATTTCCCCTGTGTGTCGACACAGCTGATGAGATTGCGTGGTCGCTCGTAAAAAGTTTAAATCAGATTGTGGGAGTGCCGGGAAAAGTTTTCATAAGCCGTATATTAACGTATGGCTGTGAATGTGCTTCTGTGCCGCCTGATGAGCCAGCCGTAAAGCGATTTGTTAATTTAATATTTGTTATTTTGTTGTCTATTTATGTATCGCACAAAACTAAAAGCTCTCTAACAAATCTTAATTATTACTTGCTTTGAATTAGTCATCAATTATTTATCTTAATAATTATTTTAAATAAGTATATACACATTCAGCCAAGACCTATATGCCGAAAAAACTTCACAAGATTCACTTGCAATTACATTGTTTATTAAAACGTTGCCATAGACTTCTCCAACTTCAATAATTGTGACCCTGTTGAGTGTTTCCCTATGGTCGGATCCCTTCTATTTACAAACATCATCAATATCAAGTTTAGAAACTTGGAATTTGGCAGCAACTCGTTAATTTGATACGGCATCGATATCTTTGTCTCTGTCCCGGAACGTTGTAACCTCAACTACAAGGGGACGACGTTTCAAGGGCCCCCTGTTCTATCCCAGGGGAAGTCAATTTCATTAATACTGTGGTTGGTACCCTTCTAGGGGGGCGTACATTTTTAAACATATTAAGTGTAATTGAATACCTGCTCTCTGTGCAATGAATTAAGATTAAGGTGTCTTGGTCCCGGTTTTTTGTGGTGCTCTTATGAATTTTGAGGGGTTGTATTTTGGTTTTATTTTATCTAAACAAAACAAAAAAAGGGAAACCAAGATACAATGTCTTAGTTTTTACTAATTCGAATATAAGAGAGAAAAGAAAGAGTTTTTGAAGTCATTTAAAAAATAGAGGAAAATATATTTTTGGTTGCGCCATCAAACTATTGGCTATTAGTAGTTATGATAGTAAATATTTTCATCTGTCGGGGTACTTTCGAGATTTTAAAATTAATGTGTAACTCAAAATCTTTGATCGAGTAGTTATTATTCGATAAGAATAATTAAACAAGGGTTGAACATACTGTTACGTCAATGAACACACTTTTTAAAACCTTTTGTAACGCTAATTATAAGCAAATATTCTTTTGAAAGGAATAAAAGTATAACTACAATAAATTAGGGGAGGCATTTCACTCCGTACCTTCGCTTAGGATCCCCAATAAGGCTGCATGTACCATATTTCTTTTTAGGAAAGTTAATAAGTTTCTCCTGTTTATTATTCTAAGCGGGCCACTTGCTGCCACAAAAACATATTTTTCGCATAAAGAAAGTATGGAGGCTTAAAGAGTTCGAGTTTTTTTTGTGTTGTAATCTAAAGAGATTACCTTGAAATACTTTCTTAGGGGAGAGGGCGAACAAGAAAATTGTTTTACAGTTGTTTTTATTTGCCAAACATAAGTTTAAAAAACATAAATAAGTTTCTTTCGCATTTCACTCCGTTAGTTAGCTTCCTGCATTTCATCAAATCAAATTACATATTTTGATAGTCATACAACATAACGTTTTTCTTATCATTTAGATTACATTCAAATGTATCTCTTAAATCAAATTATTATAAATCTTTGTACAAAACAATTTAGTTTTTTCACACTCATGGTGCACGATAGTCGTCATGACCGCGAAATATTGTGTTTTTATCGCCGCGTGCTTTGTGCTAGCATCTGCACAAGTCAGTGAACGAGGATTGGAAGTAGTCAATGGAAAGATTAAGATAACGATAGTCACTACATCAGGATGTGGAGATACAGTGCATTTCATCCAAAATCATCTGGCGGAAACATACCGTTTATACGGAGACTTTCTGAATATTGAATTCATTCCTTGGGGAAGAAGTTTCTATGTGAGCGATGATGTCTTAAGGTGTCAGTTTGGCGAAGCTGACTGTTGGGCAAACCGTCTGCAAAGATGCGTTCTGAACATGTTGAAGAATGATCAGGCAGCTCAGGTCCACTACATGACTTGTGAATTCACCAGTCCCTTCCCGTCTTACTTGCTACAATCCTATCAATGCGCTGAAGCTGCGGGCGTCAACGTGACTGATGTTGACCATTGCGTTGCAATTCAAGGAGATGATTTAGACAAGGAAGCTCAAGCAGCTGCCCACGAACCAGTCTCCGTAATTAATTTCATTCCATCCATCGTCTTTAATGACGTCATAGATTACTCTCTGCATTCAGAAGCACGGTTCGGGCTCCAAAGCATGGTCTGTTCAGCTTTAGCTAAGGACCCAAGTACAGGAGTAACTCACTGTTAGATTTTTGAGTTCTAAAGTGTTAGCATACCGTGTTGAAGTTTTACGATAACCTACTCATTCTCAAAGTAGTTGTGTTCGGGTCCCCCCACATTTATCGACGCGGAATCGGCTTCGCATCGGCTCGGCTCGGACGACGCGATCCGATGCGAATGGCATTAGTAACACCCTTATTACGTTGACATAAAGGTTTTCTTGACCGGCTTAAGCCGATTCCGCGTCGATAAATGTGGGGGGACCCTAATCCTACTTTTTATGGTTTGGTATTTTGAATAAATTATATTCTAACACCATTGGGTATTATGTTTTTAAAAACGAATCCTAAACGAATTCCTTTTCTGATTGTTTTATCACATGATAAGATTAGTTCAATAAATTAGTCACATTAAATAAATCATTTTATCGTGATACGGGTGCTATGGCTTTGCTGTAAATATTTCAGTTTATCTGAACGTGCAGTGTGCAATAGTCGTTATGGCGGCGAAATCATTGGTTTTCATCGCCACGTGTTTAATACTAGCTTGTGTACAAGTTAGCGGACAAGAATTACAAGTAGTCAATGGTGGGATTAAGATAACAATAGGCACAACAGCAGGATCTATTGACACCGTGCATTTCTTCCGCGATCATTTAGTAGAAACTTACCGCTTGTACAGAGACTTTTTGGAAATAGAATTTGTTCCATGGGGAAACGCTACGGTAAATAGCGATGGAATTATTACGTGCCAGTTTGGGGCAGATGACTGTTGGGCAAATCGTCTTCACAGATGCGCCCTGAATATGTTGAAAGGCAATCAGGATGCTCAAGTGAACTACATGACTTGTGAGTTCACCAGCCCCTTGCCTTCTTTCGTACAAGGATCTTATCTCTGCGCGCAAGCTAGCGGTCTCAACCTGATTGATGTGGATTACTGTGTGGCAAATTCTGGAGACGATTTAGATAGTGAAGCAAAAGCAGCAACCGATGGCCCAATTGCGACAATCGGTTTCGTTCCGTTCATAGTTTTTAATGACGACCCAAATCTGTCTCTTCATAATGATGCGTTGGTCAGGCTCAAAAGCCTGATTTGTTTCGCTTTAGCTGCAGATTTAAACACCGGAGTGTCCCATTGTGCATTATGAGTTACATAAGTGTTAGCATGCTCAACGAAATCTAAGTGAATCGACTTATTGAAAAGTTTTACAAGAAGTTTACTCTGAACGGTTCATTTCCATTTTTTATGTGTCATTTTATGTTTTTGAATTTTTTGCAATAAATTATTTTTATTATAGCTCGAGTCATGTGTTTTATTTATTGACCTACTCTTATCCCAAAATGTTTGTCTGTTTCTCACCTCCTCGCAACCTAAAAAATAACACTTTTTTTTTTTTTTTTTTTTTTTTTTTTTTTTTTTTTTTTTTTTTCGTGGTAAAATCATCAAATGAGTCCTCCCACCCCGGGCAGGGCGGGAGGGACTGTCAGACTTGTACTGACTAAAATCCACGGTGTCCTTCAATAGCCCGTTATGTCCCGGGGTCACGGTAATGAGATAAGTCCCGCAACCCCGGCAGGCTTTGGCCCTCTAGAGGGGGGCCCCGTCATCATGCTGACACTCCTTGAGGCGCGCGTGGAACACAACGCGCCGTCGACCCGGGCATGGTCCATGGTCGGGTGGCGAGTTGCCCTTTACTCGCCGCCCGCATGCCCGCGCCTACGGTGGCCGGAAATCGTCCCGCGACGTCCGACGCCGTGGGCGTCTACCACTGCGGCTGGGGCGGAGGGAGGACGCTGTCCTCTCTCTCTCGCGGCTCGCCTCCTCCTTCACGAGCATAACTGCTTCGCAGAAGGAGGCGACCGCTTCCCACTCCGTCTCGCCCCGCAGCATGGCCTCGACCAATGCCGGGCGCGAGAGGTCTCCGCCTATCGCCGCCGAGAGGACACGGCGGTGCTCTGCCCAAGCGGGGCAGTCCTGCACCGTATGCTCCACCGTGTCCTCCGGGCGATCTTCGCAGTGGTGACACCCGGGCGTCTCTTCCCTCCTTATCAGACACAGGAACCTCCCGAAACTTCCGTGTCCGGTGAGGACCTGCGTCATGCGGTAAGTCAGGACGCCGTGACGTCTTTCCAGCCACTCCTCAAAGAGGGGTCTTACCGCCGCGATTGCGGCGTGCCCGGACCTCGGTTGCGACAGTCGTCCCCTCCATACTGCCCTGAGATCGCACCGGAGCTCTTCCCGCCGCGCCTCGACTTCTCGGGGCGAAAAAATAACACTTAGGTAAAATATTAGCTGGGTCAGGTTAAAGGTTGTACGAAATCTTAAGACAAACGCAACACACGGGCCGCATTTCGGAAAACACTATCAGCATCTGAATATTGAAGGAACGATGCTGACATAGAAGGGCGCGTGCGGCGCTTACGGTGCCAAAAATGTGCGACCACTTTTAGCGCGACCGCATACTGTCAGAAGTTTTGAAAATGGATCGACCGAGTACCGTCTAACGAACATAGGAAGCGGTCGGTCCGTCAGAATTTTTCTTACAGTGTGCGGTATCTCATACAAAATCTATACATCAAGTGCCTTGCGGCGAGTTTCAGATTTTTTCCGATGAGAATTGATTACCGTATATGTATACACTAGTGACATCTGTGATGTAAATGAGGAACTTAAATGAGCAACTTGCAACGCGATATTACGGTCAGGGACCGGATTACCGTTATTTTTTGTATAACGTTACGAATTATCGTTATGGTAACGATAAAAATGTACCGAAATTAATAACGATACCCGTAACTCCGTTAACGTTACCTAATAACTAAAATTAGTATCGGTAAAAGTAACAATACATATACCGGTAATTTATATGCCTATCTCTTTCTAACGATGTCGGTTGCGCTAAATTGCGATGTAATTTATTTACAAAATTTTTGTCGCACGCATCAAGTCGCGTGTGATGTAAGTTCGCAACGTCGGACGCCGCCACCCCCATCGTCTTTCTTCACCAAAATTGGCAACTTCGTGTACCTAATAAAGTTGTTAATCTATCAAAGAAATTTGACAGATTGTGGTAACATGATGACCTTGACGTGCTGAGCTGTGCTGTGCCGTACCTACCTATCATTATCACAGTCGATTACACGTAGCTGCATACAATTTGACCTATGCAATTTGTCTTTAAAATCTTTTCGTAGTGAAAGAGTAGGTATTTAGGGACATGTGGCCGACTGTAATAATGATTTTAGAAAATTATAAAATTCCCATTGAGTGTTTTTGAGTAGGTATAGTTCTGTACAACAAGGTGGGTCATCATTATCTAACATAAACTGCGCAGAACACACTTAGGTGGTGCGCTCGCGGCGCCCGCGCGCCCCGCTGATACCTACGTATCAGCGGGGCGCGCGGGCGCCGCGAGCGCAGCGGATGCACCGTCTTGCTTGACTGTCACTCACAGGCCGCAGCGCACTTCCGAACCTCTAAAAATACTTACTCAATGGGACTTATATAGTCGAAATAGATATTTTAATTTAGTTAGAATGACATAGTTTAAGTAGAAAGCTGGGTAGGTAGGAACTTACGTTTAATGTTTTATTGCACAACTAGTGTTTGCCCGCGGCTTCGCTTGCGTTAATTTAGAATTTGAGAAACAATACGGATCGTGTAAGTGGCGCCATCTGGAAATTGTAATTGTTTTTTTTTTTCTCGGCAACAGCTCTTTTCTGTTTTTCGGGATGAAAGATACCCTATATACGTGTCTATACTCCTAACAACGTATATGTATATGCAAAATTTTGGGACGATCGATTGAGTAGGTAGTTTGCGTGAAAAGGTAAAAAACAAACATAATTACTCACTTGCATTTATAATATTAGTTTAGATCAATAATGTTATAGGTACTTACATACATAGTTTGCATAGGAAACGTCCTTGTTTGAGCGACATTAATTTCAAAGATCCGTGTTTAACATAAGACTATCATTTTTTGGTCGATTTACAGTATCGCTGCAATTTGTTAACGCAATTGAACGTACAATAGCATTGCTCTTCCTTCTTTATTATTTATTTTATTTTACATTTATTAACAAGTAACTTATGACTCAAAGTGTTAGTAACAATATTTCTTAATCACTATGTTAGTAATCCTAATCTACACATTTTACGAGTACAGTAGTCTTTAGCAAACCGCATGATACCTTAAAAATAGCTTATTATTTGACTCGATGTTCGAAATCTTGTTGTCACTTAAAACAGAATCTATGCACTGGTTTGAGCACTAATTCAAAACACAAATAAATATAAAATAATACAAAAGATTTGGTCGCGGGTGCGTCCTTTTAAACTACGTCCAGCTACCGAAGGACGGGCAGCAGCGTCCTTTGCAAACTTTCGGTGATCTTATTGCGATCCCCAAGCCGCCTGCCAAGCAAGGGGATTATGGCAACCCCCCCCCCCTCCCCCCATTATGATTGACAACAATAGCACACGGCCCCCAGTCCCCAGCAGCTCCGCTATTCCTGGTCTGGGTAGCGGATCGGGTAACGGCGGAGCAGGGGGTGCTAAGAATCCCCGGCAGATGCCCCGCTACCACCCCCAACGGACGTTGGCCCTGGCAACACACAACATCCGCACACTGAGGACCGATGAGAAGATTATCGAGCTGGAGGAAGAATTGAGCAAAATGCGCTGGGATATCTTGGGATTATCTGAAATCCAAAGAGAGGGTCAGGATACGATAGTTCTAGATTCCGGCAACATGCTCTTCTACCGGGAAGGAGACCGTAAATCCCAGGGTGGTGTTGGATTTCTCGTCCGCAGGTCCCTCATCAACAACGTTGTGAAAGTCGACAGTATGTCGAGTAGGGTAGCATACATTATACTCAGAATAACCAACCGGTATTCGTTGAAGGTCATACAGGTATATGCGCCGACCTCGACAAATTCTGATGATGAAGTAGAGGCATTGTATGAGGAGATATCCGAGGCCATACATACCTCCGAAACATACTTCACCGTTGTTATGGGGGACTTCAACGCGAAGGTGGACGCACGGAATGGCGATGAGTTGAGAGTGGGGCCATTTGGGTATGGGCAGCGAAACCATAGGGGCCAGCGACTGGTCAACTTCATGGAAAAGGAAGAACTTCATTTAATGAACTCCTACTTCCAAGAGCGGCCATCCAGAAGGTGGACGTGGATGAGCCCCGATGGTACTACCAGAAATGAGATCGACTTCATCATGACGACCAAGAAGCGAATATTCAGTGATGTCTCTGTGATCGCCAAGGTAAAAACCGGCAGCGATCACCGAATCGTCAGAGGCACATTGAATATCAATGTGAAGTTTGAAAGGTCTCGTCCGGTGATGTCCACGCTCCGACCTGGTCCTGCCCACATCCAGAACCCCGAAGACTTTCAACTTGAACTGCACAATCGCTTCCAGTGCCTAACCGAATGCGAAACTGTGGACGAGATTAACAATGGGTAGGTGGAAACTGTCCAAGATGTGTGGTCCAAGTTCTTTAAGACCCCGCGCCGCAATAAGCCTCAAAAGTTCTAGAACGGAACCATCAAGTTGATGCAAGACCGGGCCGAGATGAGGCTGCAGTCTTCAGCTGATATGTCGGAATATGGCAAACTCAATAGACGAATCTCTAAATCAATGCGACGTGACCTGCGTGCCTATAGTGCGGCACGGATCAAAGAGGCAATCGAGCGGAACCAGCCCCTAGAAGTCTCGACATTAGACAGCGACAAAAATCGGTCGCTAAGTCGTATCGTTATCAAATTCCTTTAATAGATTTTCAACTTTATTTCGAAAGCATAAGGTCGAAAATATATTAAAGAAATTTGACATCGTTTAGACTTAACGACCGATTTTTGTCGTTATATTTGTCGAGACTGCAGGGCCAGGGCTCAAAAGTCTTCGCAAAGAATTCGTCTATTGGTCAAAGCCAAATGACAAAGCTGAAGATTAACGACGGCAGCATCATTTCGACGAAACCGGAGATCCTGAGAGAGCTTGACAGGTTTTACGGACAGTTATACACATCAACACGACAACCCAGTGTCGGTAAAGTTCGAGACGCAAGAGCTAAACCAACGACCATTTATATCTAGACTCCTAATCACAGGCGACCGATGTCTGTCAACACATTAGGTAAAAAAGTCTTATAACCGTCGTGACTCGACCACTCCTGTGAGTCCCCTCGTCGCACTGACCTTGAGTTAGCCAATCAGAACGCAGTATTAGCCAATCAGAACGCAGTACCCCGTCCCCCTCGCTTACGTCGTACCTCAGCGACTTGGCAGAATAATTTTAGTTAGTCAGATCGTGCATGAGGCGTCTAGATATAAATGGTCGTTGAGCTAAACTGACTCGACACTACACTGAGGATAACCCGGACATCAGCCTGTACGAGATTAGAATGGCTCTTAAACAGCTAAAGAATAACAAGGCGCCGAGTGAAGACGGAATCACAACTGAACTTCTGAGAGCGGGTGGAAAACCGGTACTTGTGGTCCTCCAGAAGTTATTTAATTCCGTCATACTCGAAGGTACTACGCCAGAAGCATGGCACAGGAGTGAATCTTCAAAAAGGGTGACAACACCTTGTTGAAGAACTACAGGCCAATCTCACTTCTGAGCCATGTATACAAGCTGTTCTCAAGAGTCATTACGAACCGTCTCGAACGCAGGTTTGATGACTTCCAGCCTCCCGAACAAGCCGGTTTCCGAAAAGGTTTTAATACTATAGACCACATACACACGCTCCGCCAGATTATACAGAAGACAGAGGAGTATAATCGGCCATTATGTTTAGCGTTTGTGGACTATGAAAAAGCCTTCGATTCAATCGAAACCTGGGCAGTATTGCAGTCCCTCCAACGATGTCATATCGACTATAGGTATATCGAAGTGTTGAAGTATTTGTATAGAAACGCCAAATGATACTCTCGAAGTTGTAGACCATTACACTTACCTTGGACAGATTGTTGAGTTAGGTAGGTCCAACTTTCGGAGGGGTTCAGATTGCTGTCGAGTCCACCATGAAATATCTAGGATTGGTGCTCGACAGCCGTTGGGATTTTGGCCCCCACTTTCGGCGGCTAGTGCCCATGTTGATGGGCGCAGCGGGTGCGCTCCCAACGCTGCTACCCAACCTGGGGGGCCCGAGCATCGCCTGTAGGCGGTTATACGTGGAGATCGTGCGATCTATGGCCCTTTATGGTGCCCCTGTGTGGGCGGCTGACTTGACGGCCCGACATATTGCAGTTCTGCGAAAACCGCAGAGGGCGATGGCCGTCAGAGTCATCCGAGGATATCGCACGATCTACGAGGCGGCTTGCCTGCTGGCTGGATCCCCGCCCTGGGACCTAGAGTCGAAAGTCCTCGCGACCTTCTACAAGTGGCGTGAGGAGGCAAAGGCGCGAGGTGAGAGACTGGTGCAGCAGCAAATTACGCTGCGCCGGTCGGCGCTTCGTGAGGACCTGGTGGCGGCATGGCGGGAGAGGCTTTTACGCCCTTCCACTGGTCTCAGTACTATCGAGGCGATCCAGCCAGTACTCGACGATTGGCTCGGAAGGAGGCACGGCTCCCTGACGTTTCGAGCGACACGGGTGCTCTCGGGGCACGGCTGCTTCGGGAAATACCTGTGTCGAATAAGCAGGGAGCCGGACGCTCGGTGTCATCACTGCGTCCAATGTCTGGAGGATACGGCGCGTCATATGCTGGCCGAGTGTGTCACGTGGGACGAGCCGCGCCGTGCTCTCACTGCAAAAGTGGGGAGCGACCTGTCACTGCCGGCCATTGTTAAGTCAATGGTCGGAGAGGCAGAGTCCTGGGACGCAGTGATTTCCTGCGAGATGACATCCTCCCAGAAGGAAGCGGCGGAAAGGGAGAGGGAGATCTCCAGTGCTCTCCCATACCGCAGCAGACGCACCGTGCGTCGAAGGAGAGCGGACAACGCTCTCTTTCGGCCTCCATAAGTGGGTCTAGGGGTGGCAGATTTGGGGACGTCTGCCATCCCCCACTCAAGTGGACCCGAGAAGAAGGCAGCGCGCAGTGTTCCGCGCGCGCCTATCTAAGTGGTAACGGGGGAGAACACCTCACCCCAACCGGAAGGGGCCTGCAAGAGGTGGGCCGGCACTAATCCGAGTCAGCGGAAGTAACATTCGCACCCGCAGCTCCGGACGCAAGTGTGCGAGGGAACACCGGGGTGGTTTTAGTCAGTCAAGTCTGACATGCCCCTCCGCTTTTCCCCAGGCGGAGGAAGTCCTATGAGGATTTTCACCTCGAATAAAAAAAAAGGTAGGTCCAACTTCGAAAAAGACGTCGCCCGAAGAATCAAACTCGGATGGGCAGCGTTTGGGAAGCCACGTGATATCTTCTCATCGAGAATCCCACAGTGTCTCAAGATAAGGGTGTTTAACCAGTGTGTGTTGCCAGTGATGACATATGGCTCTGAAACGTGGTCTCTGACTGCTGGCCTTTTAGAGAGACTAAGAGTCACTCAACGAGCGATGGAAAGAGCTATGCTCGGAGTTTCTTTGCGGGATAAAATCCGGAACATGGATATTCGGCGAAAAACCAGAGTCACCGACATAGCTCGTAAAATTTGCAAGTTGAAGTGGCAATGGGCAGGCCACATCGCTCGTCGAACTGACAACCGATGGGGAAGAAAAGTTCTCGAGTGGCGACCACGGACCGGAAGACGCAGCGTAGGCAGGCCTCCCACTAGGTGGACCGACGACATCGTGAGGGTCGCGGGCAACCGATGGATGCAAATGGCGAACTGTCGTTCGGCGTGGCGGTCTAAGGGGGAGGCTTATGTTCAGCAGTGGACGTCTTCCGGCTGATGATGATGATGATGATCACCGGGTGCCGACCTACCTCCGTCGTCCTCGACGGACTACCTGACGGACAGAGCCGTCATCTACCCCGGTCACCGGGGAGAGTGGAACCGGCTAGAGATGTCGTGCGGTGTTCCACAGGGGTCGGTCTTGGGGCCGGCCCTGTGGAACATCGGATATGACTGGGAGCTGCGCGGCGACCTCCCCGACGACGTCAGCGTAATATGTTACGCTGATGACACGCTCGTCCTGGCGGAGGGAGAGTCGCATCAGGCGGCGGCCGACAAGGCGACGCAAGTGGTTGCGACAGTCGTTGAAAGGACCCGGCAGCTGGGACTCGAAGTGGCGCTGCACAAAACGGAGGCCATGTGTTTTCATGGCCGCGTTAACGCGCCATGGTCTGAGTCCCACATAACGGTGGAGGGGGTTCGCATTGGCGTTGGGAGAACGATGTACCTGGGACTCGTCCTCGACAGCCGGTGGAACTTCAAGGAGCATTTCCTTAGTTTGGCCCCAAGGCTGAACCGGGCAGCAGCCGCCCTCAGGCGACTCCTGCCCAATCTCGGCGGGCCAAATGCCTCCTGCCGAAGGCTGTACGCCGGTGTCGTGCGGTCCATGGCCCTCTACGGGGCCCCCGTGTGGGCCCTGAGCATCCGGACGCGACCACTAAAGTTGGTCGCTTGCCAGAGGTTCATGGCTATCCGGATGATCCGGGGATACCGCCGGCGAATCAGCCAACCTCCTTGCCAGATTGCTGCCCTGGGATCTGGAGACGACTGCTCTCCAGCGCATTTATGAGTGGCGCGTGGAGGCGCAGCGCCGGGGAGAATTCCCGCTTCCCCGACAAGTCGAGGCGCGGCGGGAAGAGGTCCGACGCGAGCTCAGGGCGGTATGGAGGGAACGACTGTCGCATCCGAGGTCCGGGCACGCCGCAATCGCGGCGGTAAAACCCCTCTTTGAGGAGTGGCTGGAAAGGCGTCACGGCGTCCTGACCTACCGCGTGACGCAGGTCCTCACTGGACACGGAAGTTTCGGGAGGTTCCTGTGTCTGATAGGGAGGGAAGCAACGCCTGGGTGTCACCACTGCGAAGATCGCCCGGAGAACACTGGAGCATACGGTGCAGGACTGCGCCGCTTGGGCATAGCACCGCCGTGTCCTCTCGGCGGCGATAGGCGGAGACCTCTCGCGCCCGGCATTGGTCGAGGCCATGCTGCGGGGCGAGACGGAGTGGGAAGCGGTCGCCTCCTTCTGCGAAGCAGTCATGCTCGTGAAGGAGGAGGCGGGCCACGTGAGGGAGAGGATAGCGTCCTCCCTCCACCCCAGCCGCACTGGAAGACGCCCACGGCGTCGGACGTCGGCAGACGATCTCCGGGCACCGTAGGCGCGGGCATGCGGGTGGCGAGTAATGGACGACTCGCTGTCCGACCATGGACCATGCCCGGGTCGATGGCGCGTCGTGTTCCACGCGCGCCCCAAAGAGTATCAGCATGATGACGGGGCCCCCTTCTAGAGGGCCAAAGCCTGCCGGGGTCACGGGACTTATCTCATTACCGTGACCCCGGAACACAAAGGGCTATTGAAGGACACCGTGGATTTTAGTCAGTACGAGTCTGACAGTCCCTCCCGCCCTGCCCTGGGTGGCAGATCTCATTCGATGATTTTACCACGAAAAAAAAAGAGTCGAAAGTTTTCATCAATATAAATGAATTAAGTCCAAATACAAGATAGCTACTATAAACCGTTGACGAGTTCCCTGAATTGTTCTTCGTCTTTATCATCAGACCCTTAATGACAATTACAACCCACCTAGGTGTAAAGTTCTTATCAATATAAATGAATTAAGTCCAAACACAAGGTAGCTTCTGTGAATCGTTGAGGAGTTCCCTCGACTGTCTCTCGGCTCCATCATCAGATCTACTCCAGATCTTTATTTAATTGTATTGCTTTAAAATAATGAAAAACTTACAAACGCACTAGTCGCCCCTACAATTTTAGAAAGCTCCACTCGATTTCTCTGGTCTTTCGTCATCAAACCCTAATTTCCTTATCATAGGATTTTACCTTTGAAATATATTTTTTCCAACGAAAAGAGAATCATCAAAATCGGTTCTTAAACGACGAGTTAACCGTCAGACAAACTTAAAAAAAAAACTTTACCTATCTGCATGCCAAATTTGAACTTTCTAGGTCATCTAGAACTGGGTTATAGTTTTGATCTATAGGTCAGTCATAAAAATGACGATTTTTTGACGTTAATATCTAAATAACCGTTTGAGATATATTTATAAAATTTGGTACACGTATTTATCTCGCTAATCTCAAAATATATGCCTAGATTAAATAATTTTTGAGTTATGAGGGGCTAAAAAGTGGCTCCAAATGGTTCGTGTAATATTACACACTGTAAGCGCGCCTGAACTCGGCTGGCGACGCTCTCGCGTGTCTAGACCCTATTAGTTGAAGAGCAGTTTAAGGAATATTTGAGGAAAAATTGAATAAATATTATCCAGTGGTTAATCCGCCAACTCAAATCATACATTTAAAAACAACATAATTCAAAATTGCTCATCTCTCAGTGACAATAGTGTAATAATACATAGCCTATTGACAGAAGCATATTATTAGGAATATTTGAGGAAAATTTGATCGGAAAGTTTTCAGTACCTAGTTTAGGAATTAACGCAAAAGAAAAAACCCTAAAAAAATCCGGAACAGAAAAGTTGATTTGTCATCAGAATCGATCCTTTATCTCGAAAAAAATACAAAAAGAAAAAAAATCCAATGTACAGGAATGACAGCTCTACGATTTTATTATATTTATAGATATAGATGTGCAAGTAGATTTATTGTTTTCTTTAAACATTTTGAAATACTGATAAGCTCTGTTGCACTTCTTTCGGCCCATAATAGTATTTTTTAAACAAACAACTAATTATAATAACAGAACAACAGAATTAATCTAATAGAGATATACCTACTAATTTGGCGTACGCAATGTTTGTGTGACATCTGACTATGAAATGCGATGCGCGTAAGCGGCGCGCGTTACTAGCTGTTGCCGCTCTGATTTGTAGAGCCGAACGAAAAGACGCGCGGCGCGGTTTGGCAACGTCGCACAGTGAATTAACGTTATTAGTAACGATAATTAAATAGCGGTAAATCCTATAAATTAACGTTATGTTTAACGTTAATATTTAACGTAACATAACGTTAATGTTTTGGTAATTTTACCGGTATTTGTTTGGTAACGGTAACCGTCCCTGATTACGGTCAGTTCACACCGAGACGCAACGCGGCGCGACGTGACGCAACGATACTGCAAATGTGTATCTTATCGTTTAGTAAATAAAGTTAGATTTTGAGTCGCCAATAAAATGCAGCGCAGCGCCGGGTTGTAACAGGTGTATCTTTTTCGTGTAGGAAATAGAGTTAGATTTTGAATAGCTCTATTGATATGTGCGCGCAGCGTCACGTCTCGGTCTGAGTTGACCGTTAAACTACGTATTCACGTACGGTTATACTCGATCAAGCACACGTTGAGTAGGAACCAAAACATGAGCTTTAGTCAACACATACAGCATTCTACTATGGAGCAACGCACCACGCAGACGTTCAGCATTCATCAAACTTTTGTGCCAAATGATGTTACGAATTCGCAGGAGAGAGTGATGCAACAAGCCAGTCTCGCATTTTTTTTATTGAAAAGGAAATAAAGAAAACAATTTAAAAAGAACAAATACTAAGTAGTATAGTGTAGTATAAAGCCTCCTGCAGACACACGCGATTAATCGCGCGGGGCGACATGTCGCGGTCCATTCGCAGTAATTTTAGAGTGGAAATTAGCTTGGCTCGTTGTCGCAGCGCCATTAATCGCGTGTGTCTGCAGGAGGCTTTAACCTAAGCTATCAATATAGCAGGCCAACCGCTCAGCCTGTGGGCCAACCACCGCTATACAGATTGAATGTAAACATTTTATTTATTACGCTCAATTGGTCACGCATAGAGGCTATAGTCAAGTTCGATGGCTCACTTCGAGTAGGTGCGAAGGAAATTACGTTTATTTAGTTCTATCGAGATGGCTCAATGCAAGCCTTCGAATTTCGAGTTTTGAGGTCCACAAGTTAAATTTTACTCATTCTCGTAAATCTATCCAGTTATACCGAGTGTAAGTTCAGAGCTTTTAAAATACTCCGCGAGGTAAGTACGTACAGATTAGCCTGCCCATAAATGCTGAGCAAAAGTCCGCTAGACGTAACACACGTCTCTACGAATTAAGTATCAAGGAATTTTACATTCTACTGCTTATGAGCCATAAAATGTAAATTTCTTAGATATTGATAATACCTGATAAATAATGCCTTAGGAGTAGTAGTTGTTTCTTTTTAACTGACTTCGAAAAAAGGAGGAGGTTCTCAATTTTTAGCAATCTTTTTATTTTTTATGTACGAGTATGTTCCCCGATTTTTCGATGATGGTTCGATTTGGAAAATTATTCTTTAGTTTGAAAGGAGTAAATATAATACTTCACAGATGGCCCCATGGTAATCAGATCAAAATCTGATAACGGGATTTGGGAGAAATTGAAGGAACTCTTCAATAAATTATATTACAGCACATCTACGGCGATTAAATATTACGCACGTACCCACTAAAAACAAAGACACAGACTTCTAAAAAAACACAACAACAAGTTTATAGTATTTCACTAATAGAACACATTTCCGTAGATATCTTTATTTTTGGATTTTTAGTGTTTTTTTTTAATCGCCAAATATGTATACACTTGGTGGATCGGAAAAAAAAACAATCTGATGTGTTAAAAAAAGCAACCTATTTTTGAAGTTGCACTTTGCGTTCCAGGGCCGCGATGACTTTTTAAGATAGTCTGGAAACTGGCATCAGTAAGCGCATTCGGGAAAAAATCTATCACGTGTCAATAGCACGTGACTTATAAAATCTGTTTCAAAATAAAAGCCTTAATAAAATTAAAAAAAAAAGTAAAAATACGTTATACGTTAAGCAACACAATACTAAAATATCCTCCGCACTACTAAAAGATAACCAGTATAAATACTTCAATACAGACACATTATCGTAATCTGTGATTAAACTACAGTCAAATCTAAACTTAATATTATAAAGCCGTAATGTACACATGTACGAGTATGTATGTCTGTATGTAGGAGCCATGATTATTATTTTGTGTGATTGTGTTAGTAGGCGATAGGCGATAGCAGCAATCGCGGGTGATTTGCTGTCCTTAAGAGCCCATACTACCTCAAATGGCTTAACAGAATCCTGTGATACGTCGAAAATACTGCAGCATTAATTTTGAAATAAATATATGGTAAAGTTGAGGATTAATGTTAGGTCTTATGTTTGGCGAAATAACGATTCCATAAAATTTTCTCGATAGAAAAATAATCCAAATTTACCTCTAAATTGAACAATAAACCGCTGGCAATCATAAAATACTTAAAATTAGATCATGAAACTTTTTATTGTAACTGAACTAACTATAAAGCAGGTCTTATGTTATTTTTTTTTTTAATTTCCTTTTTTTTCTCCATACAATAAATAGATTTGCGTGTAGACAGCTATAAGAAAGAGCAAGCAATAGTACGTGGCTCGTGCAAGTGCGAGCGAGTAAGATTATACTGAGATACTATACAGCCTTAAGGCTAAGTTCAGAAGAACGCGCGACGACGCGCGGTTGGCTCGGCGCGCGGTTTATTAAAATTGTAACAAATCAATGTTGTTGTGTACATGACCGCGCGTCACCGCGCGGTGTCTCGCGGTTTAAGATCTACACTCCTGTATCGACCTGTTCAGTTGACCCGCGCGTGACCCGCGCGTCGTTGCGCGTTCATCTGAACTTAGCCTAATTGAACAGTTCCCTCGATAGCTTTATGACCCCATCACCAGATTCTGACCATGCCGTAGCACAAGTTTTCACGTAAATGTGAAGTACTTAAAGTAAACGTGAATTTTGAAATTAATTTGATGGATAAAAAATAATTCCTCGTTCATACACAAACGGCTATTATTCATTTTCCATACAATTTATTAGCGTCTTAATACTTCAAGTAGGTACGAAGTACGGTAAAATATGTAGAATTCGTGCTAAAGCTTGTGATTACTATGAGAACATATTCTGTGATAGCCTTTCAAACAAAAGAAAAAAAAAACAAATCGGTGCAGGCGTTATCGAAAAATCCGGAGTAATACAAACAAGTTAGTCAGTTAACTATGTTCTTTATAAAAACATGATTTTATTGTAAAAAACTTACGATAGACAAAGTACCCGTCAAGTTAAATCAATCAAGTCTAAACTCGATGTGGCGTTTTTCTACTGAGTTCCTATGGCCCCCTTCCAGCTCCATCATCAGATCAGCTACATGTCATCATAATATTGCATTGTCACGCGATATACATATTCGTGCCAGCTCAATTCTGAAACCGGGTAGTGGACTTGCAACATTACAGACAATGGGACAGGTGAAAGTACATAATTTTTACAAAAACGACAAAAGATTCTGACGAATTGAAGACCTCCTCTTATTTTCGAAGTCGGTTAAAAAAAATCTGTCACCAATAGTTGAGCTGCCTATCCACCGGAGAGTGTGGAAGTGGAGCGAAGCAGATCGGGGAGTAATGCGGAGTGGAGCGAGAAAGTAATTCAGAGTGGAGTTGCAGACTGTGTTTTTAGGGTTCCGTAGCGGGTCAGAGCCCATTCGTCCACTGACATTCGCACCCTGTGCCCACTCGTCCCCTGGAACTTTTGAGGGGCCCATTCGTCCCCTGAAGAATATTTATTTTTATTCATTCTTCTAATATAAGTACATGTACATGTGTATACTGCAGCTTGGTAGTCCTGGTACAGTCGCGCAGAAAAGGGTAAAATAAAAAATTAATGTTAGCAAAACGGAATTAATGTTAGAACGTTCATTATTTTTGTACATTAAAAAAACTTTTTGAAAAAAAAGGGAACCGACTTCAAAACGTTAAAAAGTTATTTTACAGTTTCTTTGTGTTTGGTTTTGAAGTCGGTTCCCTTTTTTTCAAAAAGTTTTTTATTTTTCCGTTTTTAGTTTAGATATTCAACAAAAATGTCCTTATAATCGTCGACTTTGAAAATCTACAATCCTAGTAAGCAATAAAAACGGATCTATGCGGGCAATTTCACGAGATATCCATTATTGTTATATATTAAACCTTCCCCAGAACGTAACGAACACTTTTCTGAAAACCGCATCAAAATCGGTTTAGCCAAACGCGAGATAATCGCTGAAAAACATGCAATGGTCACTGAAAATCTACAATCCAAGTAAGCAAAAACGAATCCACGCGGGCAACGTCACGGGATATCTATTAGTGTTTTATACTAAAACCTTCTCCAGAATGTAATGAACACTTTGCTGAAAACCGCAACAAAATCCGTTCAGCCAAACAAACATACATACAGGTCGAACTGAGAACCTACTTCTTTTTGAAGTCGGTTAAAAAGGGTGACAACGACTCCACATTGAGCTAAAATGAAACAGAATACAAGAACAAAATAACATCCATTAATATGATAAAATAATAATTGCGGATAAAAAATTGCTATACATATTTAGGAGTAAATAATTTAGTTTTGACTTTTTAGTCAAAATGTGACTGTAGTATTCCATCATAAATTTTTAATATAGTCATTTTTGTAAATATTTTACTACTAATTTTAGTTTTTAAATGTAGTATAGTAGTAGTATATTTATAGGTTCTTTTTTTATTATATATTATAATTATATATAGGTAATACAATATCGTTAATTTGAAAAAAAAAATATAAAAGTGTGAACCATAAAGTGAATTACCATCAATAATAATACTAATCATATTCCAGGATTCAAATGAGATAATTCGATTCAATTATATGTCAAAAATATTATTATTATAATATTAATAGTATTGTTTATTTCGTTAAGCGAACTTCATTTAATAAAAGACCAAAGACACATTGAACAGTCTCGTATTCGCAGTCACTTTCAAGAACCAATATGTCACCACCACCACCACCAATAGGCAGCCATAACATACAAACAAGACACCTTATCTATTATTTTTGTAACCCGTTTTTTTAACAAGCCATTCGTAGAGAGACAATTTTACATCGTAAGCCTATCGACAGTTTATATTTTTATCATGACGGATTATCATTCATCATAGCTCTTTTTTCAATGATCTGTTATGATTTATTAAATTAATTCCGTTAATAAACTGTTCACAAGTGTACTATGTTAACCGTTTCTTATGTAAAATATAGCTAATTTTATCTCAGGGGACCAATAGGCACCTGAATAGGTGCCGAATCTTTAACTTATATTGTATATATATTAGAGGGGACGAATGGGTACCTTAAAAATAATATTTTTTATTAAAATATTTATTGGTCCCCTACCAGGAGACCAATGGGCACCTATATAGGGGCCGAATCCACAACTTTTATGCTGGGGTACGAATTTTAGTGGACGAATGGGCTCTGACCCTCCGTAGCCAAATGGCAAAAACGGAACCCTTATAGATAGAATTGAAACTCAAATTTTCCAAACCCATACGTGTGGGGTATCTATGGATAGGTCTTTAAAATTATATTGAGGTTACTTAATATATAACTTTGCTATTCATACAAACACTATGAAAAACAAAGTTGTTTGTGTATATTACTTACTAATCTCAATATAATTATATCCCTAATCTATGCTTGCTACTACGGAACCCTTCATGGGCGAGTCCAACTCGCTCTTGGCCGGTTTTCAAAATGCGGAGCTAGGCCGCAACCCGCGCCCACGCACTCTTATGTTTCTCCCCTCTACTTCCCCGCTCCGCTGTCCATCTCTGCTTCCTCTCTCGCTTCCCGGTTACAAACAATGACACAATGACAGTTCGGAATTCGAAAATTTAAAAATCAATAAATATCTTGACGAATAGAAATCAAATGACGGAGTCAAAGAAACTTACATCATTGTCAGATCCTTTGATTACTAAAGGATCTGTCAATGATGTAAGTTTCTTTGATGGGAGAATGGAAGAAAAAAAAACGTTTTTTTCTTCCATTCTCCCATATCAGGCGTCACATTATCATTTAATCATTTTTCTTCCATATCATTCCTTAGACAATTCATCCATCTTTTCTTTGGCCTTCCTCTTCCTCTACATCCATCAACATTCATATTCATCAGTCTTTTAGTCATATGAGTGTCATCCCTCGTCATTAAAATCATGTCCATACCAAGATAGACGATTCCTTTTCATTTTTTCTGTAATAGGTGCCACTTTCAAACATAAATAATAATAAAAAATACACGTGGCACTCGGAGAATACTGCGGTGAAGCTATTGCATAATTTTTTATTTTTAAAGAATAAAATCGCCTACCGCGTATATTTAACGAGAATATAATTTATTTAAAATGGTTGTGGTGTACTACTGTAATAAAGAACTTCTTTGTTGTAGGAGAATTTTTATGTAGGTTTCATTGTGAAAACTCCTTTTGTAGCTGGCCGTTTAGAATCAGTAATAAAAGTAACCTGTTTTCAAGGGTTATCAGAAACCGTCTCGAACACAGACTTGATGACTTCCAGCCTCCCGAACAAGCCGGTTTCCAAAGAGGCTATAGTACCACGAAGGGGATGGCGGGGTCTTTCAGACCCCACCATCCCCTTCTAACCTAACCTGTCCGTGTCGTGGTGCCCTAAAGTCCCGAGCTCGCTTCGCTCGCTCTTGCATTCCTAGGTCAAATAACTAATTATGTACTACTTATCAAGGTAGCGGCCCCGCGAAGCAGGTCTCAGTCGAGCCATTTTTCTTTATTAATGTCTCGAAAAATATTTTCCGGGGTCGTAAAAAATAATGATCAATCGATACTCGCGATATTCGCAAGTCACAATTTGCTTTACATACAAACGAGCAAACTGCATACTATCTCAGAATGCTCTGAGCTCGTATGTACTTTGCTCCAATTTGTTTGTGATTTCAACGAGCACGACGTAGTTCAGTACAGACTTTGGGTGTCTGGGTCAGTATACAGTTTGGCATTTCGCCACCGGATTAGCAAGCTGAAGTGGCAATGGGCAGGCCATATTGCTCGCAGAGCAGATGGCCGATGGGGTCGAAAAGTACTAAAGTGGAGACCACGGACTAGCAAGCGCAGCGTAGGACGTGCACCAACTAGATGGATCTAGACGACCTTATAAAGGTCGCCGGAAGACGCTGGATGCAGGTCGCTTCCGGTTGGAAGCGACCTGCATCCGTGACCGGTTGGTATATGTGGAGGTCTAAAGGGGAGGTCTATGTTCAGCAGTGGACGTCCTATGGCTGAGATGATGATGATGATGAATAAAAGTAAATTGTTTCTATGACGGATATTTTTATGATTGCTGAAGTCTCCCGAACTGAAACGATGTTAGACGATGCGTGGTGTCAGGTTTTTTCCTTAGGTTTTTAGAAATTTTTTGATTCGGTCGCCGCGCCGCTCAGAGCCCGCGATAAAAGCTATGCAATAGCTTAAAAGAAACACACATAGGAAACATACATGCATACGAACAATCGAACATGCACATACAAAAAAGGAATTAAGAACCTTCTGCCTAAAAAATACCTCACACGCACGAAGTCATGGGTAACAACTAGTGACAATTAATAATCGTCTAATTTTATAGATTTAAATATTTAATCGCAATGTCATGCTTTATAGCTTTGATAAATTGGATTACATGTTGAATAGATCAAGATGTCCAAATACTTTACTTAGTAGACAGGCGCGGTGCACGACAGCCATGTCAGCAAAACATTTGATTTACATCGCCGCGTGCTTTGTGCTAGCCTGTACCCAAGTTAGTGGACAAGAGTTGAAAGTCATCGATGGAAAGATAAAAATAACAATAGGTACTACTTCCGGATGTATTCATACAGTCAACTTTATTCGCGATCGTTTAGATGAGGCATATCGTTTATACGGAGAGTTCCTGGAGATCGAATTCGTGCCATGGGGAAGAACTACATTGAGCAGTGATGGAGAATTTTGCTGTCAGTTCGGCCTTAATGACTGTTGGGCAAATCGTCTTCACAGGTGCGTCTTGAACATGTTGAAAGGTAATCAGGATGCTCAGGTTCAGTACATGATTTGTGAATTCACCGGTACTCGTCCTGCTTTCTGGCAAGGAACTTATCTCTGCGCTCAAGCCGTCGGCGTCAACTTGATTGACGTGGATTATTGTGTAGCTAACCCTGGAGACGATTTAGACAGGGAAGCACAAACAGCAGCCGCTGATCCGATGGAGGTAATAAATGGTATTCCATATATCGTCTTTAATGATTTTATAAACCGCGATATGGCAGTTCAAGCGAGGGCAACTCTCACAAGCATGATTTGTTTCGCGTTAGCTGCAGACCCCAGTACTGGAATAACTAGTTGTCAGATTTGATGAAAAGTGTTACCATAAACTACCTACATTAAAACAGCAGAGTTTAAATCTTCAATTTACTATTGAGAAGTTCTACGACACGTCTACTTGATAGAGTAGTATTGTGTTTCGTTCTCACTATGTGTGTTAAAAGAAATGTAATTAAAACTTCTACCAGACATGTGTTTTATTTATATACCTGCATAAAGCTTGTTTTTCTTAAAACTGATAGAGGTGAGATTTTTTTAAGGATAACATTTTCTCCTCTCATTTAAGTATGGGATGAGAATTATAAAAATATAGTGTTTAATTAAATTTAGCAGATGGCCGATGGGGTCGAAAAGTGCTAGAGTGGAGACCGCGGACTAGCAAGCGCAGCGTAGGACGTCCACCAACGAGGTTGACAGACGACCTTATAAAGGTCGCCGGAAGACGCTGGATGCAGGTCGCTTCCAACCGGTATATGTGGAGATCTAAAGGGGAGGCCTATGTTCAGCAGTGGACGTCCTATGGCTGAGATGATGATGATGATGATGATTGTTTAATTAATTATTGGCGTTGTCATTTGTAGATCTTAGACAGTTGTTTCAGATAGTCAGAGGACAGAAGTCAGACAGCAGGTTTTACTGTGTCGTATTATTCAGTACTAATGGGTTTCTGATCGTTGTGAAGGTCCGATAAGCGGCTTCTCCATGTAGAATAAAGCCTCCTGCAGACACACGCGATTAATCGCGTGGGGCGTCATGTCGCGGTTCATTCGCAGTATTTTTAGAGTGGAAATTAGCTTGGCTCGTTGTCGCAGCGCGATTAATCGCGTGTGTCTGCAGGAGGCTTAAAGGTACTCAGCTACATTTGGTTAAAATTAATGCAACTCAATCAGCTATAGAAACAAATTACCATTAATGTTTTTTTCAGCACATAATGTTTCAGAAAAAGACGATACCTACAATGAAATTGTTCATTTAATTGTTTTATCATTTTAGATGCGAATAAAAGACGAAAAATAAAATACCCACTTATAAAAAATCTGTAAGAATATTAATTCGATGTTTGTTTGTAATATTTTAATTCTTGAACATTGAGTATGATGCAGAATTAAAGAAAAAACGATGATGACGCAAAATGAATTATTTAGTTAACATTTGACAAGGCGTAAATTATGGACAAAGAAAAAGTAGTCGTATTGTTTTGTAAGTAAGTAAAGACAGTGTTATGGAGATCTTAACCTGGTCAATTAGTACCTCTGTCTAGTATGGAAAATTTGTCTAATCGCTTGATTAGATAAAATTGTCGTATTAATTAAGATAATTTATCATTGTGGCGCAATGACTGTCCATATTTAACGTCCCGCATGACGAGATAGAATATGTGAAGGCTCCTGATACTTCAGTTTATTCAATTGCTCAGCGCACGATAGTAGTCATGAATGCGAAATACTTGGTTTTTATTGCTGCATGCTTTGTGCTAGGTTGTGCACCAGTTAGTGGACAAGGATTGCAAGTCATTGATGGAAAAATTAAGATAACAATAGGAACTACATCAGGATGTTGGGACACAGTGAGATTTTTTGATCACTTAGTGGAAGCATACCGTTTATATGGAGACTTTTTAGAGCTCGAATTCGTACCATGGGGAAGAACTACATTGAGCAGTGATGGAGAATTTTCGTGTCAGTTCGAAATTGAAGACTGTTGGGCAAATCGTCTTCACAGATGTGTCCTGAATATGTTAAAAGGCAATCAAGAAGCTCAGCTCCGCTACATGTCTTGTGAATTCATTGGGACCGTTGGTCCTGCTTTCACGCAAGGAACATATCACTGCGCTCAAGCAGTCGGTGTCAATCTGATCGATGTTGACTACTGTGTGGCACATCCTGGAGACGATTTAGACAGGGAAGCACAAACAGCAGCCGCTTACCCGATGGGGATAATTAATTTCGTTCCTTACATCATGTTTAATGGCGTCGCAGATCTTTCTGTTAGTACTGAAGCTAGGAGAAGTCTCACAAGCATGATTTGTTTTGCGTTAGCTGCTGATCCGAGTACCGGAGTTACCAGTTGTCAGCTTTAGTGATAAGTTTTTTTAATGTGTAACGATAGCAAGTGTACTAAAAATTCAAGTAACTTATAGCCGAATTGAAAAGTTTTATCTTAGTGTGCCTGCACTGGAGCCAGTTTTGTACTAAATGTCCAACTTTTCCCCGGTTTTTAATCGACAAACTTGCGCAATTGGACATCACCGAACGAGATATTGTTAATAGTCGAAGATTTTTGATGATAACTGTTATGGTTAAGTTTGATTTCTCAATAGGTGCTGAATAATTATGTTATCATGTCCTTTATATCTTTACAACAAATGATTACTTTTTATAGCCGTATTTTGTTCATTGATTAAATAAAATTTAAATGATTAGAAGTTTTATTTCGAGTTTTATCAAGGAGATATGAAATAATGTCTGTTTCGAATAAAGAGTTGGTTAAACCGGCACACAAACGGTGCGGATGTGGTTCTGGACACGTTCATACAAATATTTACTTATGAATCCGGCGGTGTGTGTATTTTTTTGTGCTAGTTTTACCGATACTTTAAACTCATAGTTATAGGGATCCGATAAATGAATAATTAAATAGATAATATGGATTCCTGTTTGTTTTCTATCACAGCGGCTAATCTCAGCAGAGAGTAGTAGTCATCATGGTAGATATTATAGTGTATAAGTGTGTGCACTGTCAGTTCCCTCTAGTTCCCATAGTTCAATGGAACTGCAATTCGACACGGCCGGAGAAAGATTAGGCAAAGGAATGGCCAACATACAAATTCTGGGCTCCTACTGATTAATTCTTTTGATTGTAAGCATTGTTTGTCATAAACAATTACAACAAAAGCTCTTTTTAAAATAATCTATTTAGTATCCACCCAAACAAACAAGTCAAAATCATCATTAGTCTCGGCTAATAAACATTTATTTACCAAATAATGAGCTAATTATCAAAGCTCGCATTTGTATTCAAATTATTTTCGCTAGCATAAATAATAGAAATGAAAATGGCCTATTGTACCAATAAATTAGTAATTTAGTGTTAATTTTAGCTTTATATTGTATAATTCGCCATTTTGTTTTGCCCTACTATTGTAAATGGTTTGCAAATGATCGTACTAACTGCTTGTCAGTGCATTGTGCTGTGGACATTTTGGCAGTTACCATGCTTTTGGGGAAAATAAATAGGATAAATATTTACCAATCCAGAACTGTTTATTTTTCCCCGATATAAAGTTAGTCGTTTACGATAGGATTTTAAATGAGAAATACGTGATTTTTTTTATTTTATTTGCAAATACTATATTTTGTTCTATTCCAAGTTAGCATAAGTACCTACATTTGCGTAAAATCTGAAATACCAGGTTCCAATAAGAATTGTGATAAAAAATGATACAGGATGTTAGAGACATCGACGCACAAACGGATACCATGGGTCCAGGACATGATTTTTCGTCGGTTTTTTCCTAATTTTCTAAATTTTTAAAAAAGTTTTGGAGTTTTTTTTTTACTTTAGACTGTTCACAATCGTTATTCTTACCTAACTCAATGAGATTTTTAATAAATAAGTAATTAATTCACTACTTTCACTAAAAGTAGCAATGTTAATAAAACTAGAAATGGTGTCTTCTTAGATGTTTATAATGAAAGGTCATCGTATACCTAAATACTGTGTCCAGACCTGTAGTACATTAAGCGCGGCTCACTAATAAAAAAAAAAACATAAAAAAATAGGAAAAAACCGACGAAAAATTCCAACACGGGGGGTCCAGAATCATGTCCTGGACCCATGGTATCCGTTTGTGCGTCGATGTCTCTTACACCTTGTACGTCTTATACTGGAAGAACCATTAACCTGCTAGGTACCAGGATCATTACTTGGCAGTTGGTCATTTTGGTGCTTCGGTAAGTTCTTCCTCAATCTAAGCAGACGATGAACCATTTTTCCGCCGGCCAACAATGACAGTTCAAGAAGTCGGTTAATTAGTCTTATCAATCGAAAAGTATTACCTTTATTTTATTAATTGGACTGTGGATGTCAGAAGCCTTATTACAAGATTTCTGCATTTTATTTACAGCGTACGTGCTTGAAGTTTTTATAGAAAAAACGAATAAGCGCCTCTAGTGCACGAACGAGGAACTAATTTTTTCCTTCAAATTAACGTCAAAGTTCCAGTTTACTTCTGATAGGCAGTCGATCCATACAAAATACTAGTAGGTATTTAGCTACATTTACTAAAAATTAAAGCCACCCTGATATTTACAAAACATGTGGGCAAATATAGGTACTTACGTTATTCATTCATTGGTTTTGAAGCAAATTAAAACATTTACAGCCTTACTACAAAAACTTAAACATCTGTTGAACACTTGTCTAAAAAAAGTGTGACTGCTAAACGGACCTTATTTCAATGTCATAATCTGACTTTTTTTAGAAAAGTGTTTAACAGACGACGCCTAGACGTTTAAAAGTTTTTGTGGTACGACGGTAAATATCTTAACCAAACACAGCTGTTTTACCTATAAATGTGGGATAAATTCCTTAATAATGTACTTCTTTGATATCAGAAACGAGCTCATTTACCATTGATATTTATTATGTATGTACCTACTTATAATCAAACAATATCGCCGTATGGTGTAATCTTAATTAATCTGGTTTGACTTACGGATTACATAGCACGCATCGATAAACTGTAATAGCTGATTACTGAGCGATGCCGTCGACGATTAGCGCTGATTAAATATATTAGTGTTATGATATGACAATATTATAATTTATAATGCGAGTAATGATGACCAATTTATGATTTTGATACCTATTCATTGTTTTTTTTTGTTTTTCAGTTGAAAAGAATCATTTGTGTCACCACTAAACTATTCCGACAGTGGAGGTCATGGTGAAATTATGAAACATATTGTGCGGGTATATCTTTTTGTAGGCTGGTAGCGGGACGGAGAAACATCAGCTTTTCGATGGTCACTCAATATTCTATTGTCAGGTGCGAGTCGTAAAAGTTGTTTTTTAATAATTATTGTGAAAAGAAAGGAAAAATTCCTAATATGCGGCAACGGTTTTTTTTAAGTAAAGAAAAATAATTATGTTTCGGAGTTTTTACTCAAAAAATATATCATCAAATAAATAATCTATACATACACACATCAAAAGTGTCTAGGGATCAACATATATTTTTGCAATAACTTTTCTCCTGATTGATATTAATTAAAATTTTCTTTAAGGATTCATCAAATAAAGTGTTTTCGTTTGTCACAGTAACGATAAACCAAGTCACCTTTGCATTAATAAAGAAATTTGCCATTTTCCTAATAAAGGGATTTTTGACATTTGAACCACTAACACAAAAGTTCGAAAAAAAGACTGAAATAACAGTTTTCTTTAAAATTTTATTGGGTAACTTAAACAATTAATAATCCGTGTTTCTACCGCGAACACTAACAACACAAGAACATCGGTTTGGCATACTCAAAATGAGTTCATCCAAATCACGCTGTGGAATGGCCGCCCATGTTCGTTGCAACAACAAAAAAAGGTCTTCTTGCGACTGGATACCCTCCATATTCGGCAGAGCTCTTCTCTGTAGCATATCCCATGCATGCTCAATCGGATTCAAGTCTGGCGACTGAGCAGGCCAGGGCAGGACATTGATGTTAGCTGCGGCGAGAGTCTGTCTTACAACTCTTGCGGTGTGCGGTCGTGCATTATCATGCATTAACTGAAATAAGGGACCGATTTGCACTTGTAGAGGAACGATGACGTCTGATACAATCGTCTCAGCATAAATTTGAGCGTTGAGGTTGCCTCTGATCCAAATCAACTCAGTTCTTCCGCCGATCCAAATACCCGCCCATACCATGATGGTTCCACCACTATAAGGATGGACTTCCTGGCAGGATTTTAATCGCTGTTGGCGTCCAGGGGTTCTCCAGTGTCGTATACGTCTTGTATCCGGTCTCATACCGAAACGAGACTCATCAGAAAAGCACACGAAACGCCATTGTTCTTCTGCCCAATTTCTGTGTTCAAGAGCCCATTGATATCGAATCCTACGATTGTGCATTGCTATAGGTGGTACCCGTAGCGGTCTTCGGGAATGAAGGTTCACTTCATGCAAGCGGTTTCTGACTGTTTGGTCGCTAATTAAGTTCCCTGAAGAGTGATGAAGCCTCACGGCTAACATCATGGCGGTTATTGTTGGAGCTCTTCGAGTTAAGATTTGAATGTATCGGTCTTGTCTCCGTGTGGTGCAGCGATACCGTCCTCCATGGCGCTCAGCCACGGTACCAGTGCTTCGGTAACGTGTCCAAAGTCGACTGATAACACTCTGACTTGTATTCAGAGCTAAAGCCACAGTACGTTGCCGGGAACCAGCTTCTATCATTCCCACGGCTCTGAGCATTTCTTCCCTGCTTAAATGACGTCGCCGCTCCATAATAACGTTGGTTTTAATCAGTAGTAGGGAAACAGTAGCACTAATAATGTCTTCAATGCGTTGTATGTTTTTATAGGGAAAATATTGACAGCTGATTTTCATCTTTTACTCGAATTTGATTCACAGTTCCTGATTCAAATTATGAAATGCACCAAAAAGGATCCATATAAATTTATAAAATCATAAATTTATTACAAAGCCACATCTCAATCTCAAGAAATCCGCATAAAAATGCTTGATCCCTAGACACTTTTGATGTGTGTATATACACCGTGTTCTTCACGTTATCCATAAACTTTAGCAAATACTTCTATGGCTTTTACAAATCAAATCCAACAAAGGAAGTAGTACTTAAAAAGGCTTCGTTACAAAGATATTTGTAATTTCATTTAATGAAATTTAATTGAGCTATGCAGTGAGAAAGTATCTTAATTTGGCCTATGTTGCCGCTTAGTGCAATTAAAATGATAAATCTATCAAATACTATTTGCATTTCATTTGTTTCAGCCCGCCAAATGTTATGAATGAAAATACGACGTTGCCAATTCGGATAAAGAGGCATGCATATCGGGTTATTTACGTCTAGGTATTTAGTTTGTATGAAAATTAACAAAAAATAAAAAATAAGAATTTATTAATGTGTCCATAATGAAAAATGCTTACTTCCGTGGTTTGAACATCTGGTCGAAGTTTATGTATATCGTCCGGAACACGGTGTATAAAAGAACAGGGTTTTATAGTAAGACTCGACTACAGCCAAAACCGCTAAACGCAGTAACTTGAATTTTGGACAGCAGTTGCAGTCTACCGTGTAGGGAAGCAATAAGACGGGATTTTGCGAAAATCCTCCTCTAAGGGGGTGAAAAGGGGTGAAAACGTTTATATGGAAAATCTTATTCCGTGGGTTTATAAATTTGAAACTTGCCACGAATAAGAACAATAATGAGTAAAAAAGATTGGCGCTACTATTTTTATAAAACTACCCTCCATTGGTTATCTAGGTGTTGTTAAAGTTTGTATGGGAAAATCATAACGCGTGAGTTGATTAATGTAAAAATCAGTATTTATATACTAGATCAAAAATAATTAAACACGTATTTTTGGATTTTTCGAAAATCACCCCCGAAGTTAGTGAAAAGGGGTATTCAAGTTTAAAGGGGAGATTCTTTAACCGCTAAACGTGTAACCAGAATTTTGATCGGTAGTTGCAATTTATTATGTAGGTGACCATAAGAAGGGATTTTGCGAAAAAATCCTCCTTTAAGGGGGTGAAAAGGGGTGAAAACGTTTGTATGAAAAATCTTATTCCTTGGGTTTATGAACTTAAAACTTGGTACGAATACTTATACTAAGTAAATAAAAAAGATGGGCATTATTAGTTTTTTAAAACTACCCTCCATTGGTAATCTAGACGATGTTAAAGTTTGTATAGGAAAATCACCGCCTAAATTGGTAAAAAGGGATGATTAAGTTTTAAGGGAAGTATTTTACTGCTTGCTTCCAAAATCCAATTATCTCTCAATCGAATAAAGGATGCGTATTTATTTATATTTCAATAATCAACCCCTAGCAGGATAAACATCGGAAAATTAGTTTGTCTACACTAATATGTATTTCAAAAAAAGGAAAGATTTGATTGTTTGTTTGTATTGAATAGGCTCCTAAACTACTAGACAATTTTTAGATTTTCCAAAAGTATTCTTTATGAAGGGTGACCGGGCATTAAATTCACTGAGTTCGAAGTTAGAGACACGCGCAGACGAAGTCGCGGGCGGAGTGCTAGTAATATATAAATGCAATAGTGGCATTTTATAATATTATTATGGTTTTAAAAAGCGAGAAATCATAATTGTTTCATTAGTTGCAACAGTACAAAAAATGGTCGGTAATGTGTTATTTCAGGACAATTCTCACCATGCATCTTATTTTTAGTCACCCTACAACATTATTCCGCTATGGACGGCCTCATGAGCCAATAATGCTGCACCATTAAGCGATTGAAAAATGTCATACACCACTTTGCAGCGCCGATGCGCTACATTAACTTCGGTTTGGAAAGGGCGCATATTGTATGAAAACCGCTGCCTTGTGATGGAAATGCTTTAGAAATATGTCTTTTTAACCTAGTACTGTACAATAAAATCGGCGCTGTATTTTTGATGGGGATTTTTTTTTTTAAATGTTAAATGTTCTGCTCGTAAAATGAGAATGATTTGATGCTCTAGATTTAAAGGGTAAATTTGAGGTGGTGTGGAGGTAAATAAGTGAAATTCGCTCGTAAATGCGTATATTTGGTGCGGCTCTGAAGTGGAGGTGGATACTTGGCAAGATGTGATGATGGTAAGTGGATGGTCGGTACGCAAATGCAGCGCTTGCGTGCTATCGCTGTACCAGTCCACTAACCTACGTTTGAAATGGCTGTGTATATGCTATAAAAAAGAAAATATGCTCCGTATCTAGGAATTTCTCTATATCGTGGGTGCGTTTACAAACATATGCACGCATATACACAACCCGAGAGCAACTACTTGAAGATCATATAAATATTTGCACCGTGCGGAAATCGCAATTGTGACACGCAACACTGCAGTCCAATCGCTCAGCCATTTATGTTATATTGCTATGTTCCAAAGACGCAAGCTAACCGCACAATTTTTGAACGGCGCAGGAGTAGTCACAGCTTTAAACTTGTCAAGGGCTAAAATACCACGAATAAGTTTCTTAGTAAAATATGGTGTAACTACCTATTTCCTACATGATGATGTTAATAGAGTGATTTTCGAAAATTACCGGGAAAATAGACCACTTAAGTAGTCATCATATCGAACATGACAAAATTTCTATGAACTTGTCGTCTGATAGCCTAGCCTTATCATCTAAGGTACAACAAAACTACTTGATGTAGGAACTAGGTACTTGAATAAACCATTTCGTAGGTCTAGTGGTTGATTTGAAGTCCCATTTATAAACATTACTCTTGTTAACATCGTTTTAATAAACTTTATTTTTTTCTTTTTTTTTACGTTTTTTCTTACGATTTTAATGGCAAGACGGTGTGACGTACAGAAACTATAGTCCACCTCGTCTGCGTTCATACATCGGGTCATACAAGCGCGAAGCTCAATCTTCTAATTCATATCATCCGTAGGATAGCTACTGCTGAACACAGGATAGAGATTTCCACTAGGTCTTTTTGGAAGCGGCTTGCATCCAGCGACCTTGTGGTCTTCAACAGAACGTCTGTCTGGCTTGTAGGTGGACGTCTTACACTGCGCTTGCTGGTGCGGGTTTTCTATTTGAGAACTTAATGGACCCATCAGCCATCAGTTCTGCGTGCTATGTGGCCTGCCCATATTGTGAGTACAGTAAGATGAAGTACATATTTTTTCTCACATTCAGTGAGCCATAAAGGTGCTGATAGAATTGAGCATTTACTAGCAACAGAACATAGAGCATTTGCCGTTTTCGATTTTGTCGGACAGAGTCAAGCGTAGAGCCAAACATCGCTACGAACATTTTCACGATCTTTCTACCGAACGCTCGAGTCGGTGGTCGATAAAATTTTTTTCTTCATGAAGATGTCAAACTTGACAGTCGGCTCTGTAAAAAGCTCGTCAGAACGCTCGATACATACTAACTACTACTATAGCATACTAAACTCGCTACAACACTCCTTTGTTTTATTGTTATGAAAAATTTTCAAGTTTATCAACACCTTAGTGAGCGAAGCTGGTATGTTAGAGCATCATCGAAAGCGCGACTGCAGCGGTACCCTGTGGCTAATTTTATGACTGGAGTATTATTGTCGATGATGCTTTAACAAATAAAAGCCACAGTACTCTTGCAAAACTACTTACAAGTCTATTGCCATACACAACATCTTATATTACAACATGAGCACAGCTATTAACCGTATTATGCAGAGCGGGTCGGTAGTTGTAACGGTTATCGACTTGTCCATGCAGTTACCTATCGTTATTGGTGCTGTAACCGCTACGTTATTGTTAAACGTTTACCGAGCCCTGTAAGTGCTGTGTAGATGATAAAATTGACCCTGTCTAAGGGATTTTAGGAATAGGGTTGTTGCAGACTTTGGTGAAGGGTTGGATATTATAAATGTCGGGACAATGTGTATAGACCCATGTTCAGTATGTTTCTGGTAGAACATACAATTTGTTATTATTGATTCCATTATTTTATTGATTTAAAAACAAGAAGGAGCTGCGCGGGCGATTCGGCTGTATTTTTTAATCCCAAATTGTCTAAAAAACAAACACAATAAAAGGTAACAACGCCTGAAGATTTCTGTACAAAAAAACAACACCGAAATTTAAATTCCTCCCCCGCACCCTTACTCATGTCACAACAGCAATAAAACAGTCCGAATTCGGGAAGCAAAATACATTTTTATTAACATTCCCGCGGAGACGGTTCGGTCTTCGGACTCCTGCACGACAAGGACAGATGATTTCCTCAAACCATAAAAGAGGAATAGCAATACACTCAAGATGTAACAAACGAGTTTTGCCGTGGAAGTAGGCAGCTGAATAATTGAAGAAGTATGGTCCCCGGGCGTCTCGGATCGTCTAGCCGTACGATCAATACTGGCCGAAATACTACCTGTATACAATTAAGGTTTTTTTGCAGGACGACTTGGTACATAAGTTATTGGGCTAGGCACTTGATAGCGAAGTCCACAATACTGCGGTTTCATGAAAGTTTCAGGCCCAAGGGCACGTATAGGGGCTTTTTATAAAAAAAGCTTGTTCTTTTTTATTTTTGTCTGATGTGTGTTAGTAAGAAATGCTTTTTTCCGTGCATACAAAAATAAATACAGGGTGGCCCAGACCACATGGATATAAAATTTTTTTTAGATAGTCCGCTTAGGGACCTATTTGTACCCGCCAGGAAAATTAAAAAAAAAAGTTTTTTTAAATTTCCTTTTTTTTTTATTTTTTTATTGGATTTTACGAAACATCAGTCAATTTCAAGGACAGTAACTATTCTTGCATTGATATGAAATTAAATGCACTTTTTTTTCTTTCTGACACTCTCACACAATTTTTTTTCTTTCTGAGAGATCTTGTAAACGGGTGACAAGCGATTTTTTTCCTGGCGGATACAAAAAGGTTCCTTAGTCGACTACCTAAAAAAAATTATATCCATTTGGCCTGGACCAACCTGTACCTATAATGTAAATCACTAATGCGTAGGTAAATTTTATTACAACACAATATTTTTGCCTTGTGTATCTAATTCCCACCGTCATAGGACAGCGATTTACATTATATAGCTAGGAGGCTGTTAACGCTTTTTTTCAAAGCCGTAACTACGCCCTTATCTACATAAGGCACTTTGACTGAAAAGTCCGTCCGTCACTTAAGATTATATATCAAATAGTATAAAAATACCGTGTTTTTCTTTTCTTACGTATGGTACCAAAATTTATGAAGACGCGAACACGACGCTTTTATAATTCGCAATACGCCATAATCTAGTTTTTTGACTGAGTTCTGACGTCACGACTCGCTCTCTCGAATTTTAATGCGTTCTTCCTTTGTAAATATTCATTGATAAAAAAAAATGTCCATTATTTTTCAAAACCAACGGATTAATTCAATTTGCCAACATGCATATTAAATGTACAACTACCAAAAGGATCTCTAGAGATTTCCCTCAATAATTCTCATTCCTGTTCAAATATCCTTCGCTATTTAATATCAATTTTAATACAATCGTAACGAATTATACTTAATTGAAAAATATTGGCCACTAAAATTTTCACCCTAGTCTTGAAGATAAAAACTGCCTAATTAAATTACCGTTTGAAGCAATAAACCGCTCACCACGTGGCATTTTATTGCTACATTTTGGAACTTGATCACAATTTATTGCTATCTTGTGAATTATCAAATACGTTAGAATTTTTATGAGCGTTATGAAAATTTCAAATGATGAAGGATCCTATTAATGGTTACAGGTTTTTTTAAATTCAATTTCTAAAGAACTGAATGTATCTTATATTATCTTCTCCATGACGTTTTAAATAATTTTAATACAGTCATTAACGCATTATTATTGCGATATGAAATTATCTTCTTACAATCAATCATTTAATGCAGTTATCACTGCATAAATCGATTCTGTTTTATCAAAATTATCGCAAAGTCATGTCATAATCTAAATTAAAATTGTCACGTCACGAATCCTTGTTACACAAAAACCCTGAATCTTACTCCGCCAATCAAATGTCTGCCTATAAAAATCAAAATTATATTTGAATCTAACAAGATTCGTCTCGCAAAATTGTTGAAGACATTTTCATTTTCCGAGACTTCGCAGAAGCAAGGAAAAAAAACAGACTTTGATAATAAAAAAGAGCGAAGTTCTGAAAGATAAAACTTGTTCAAATATCAATACTGACAGTCCGCAAAACTAAATTTCAACTTGGTTCATAGATTATTATCGGGGGAAGTTCCCGACCCCGTCATGTTTTGCAATTAAAAAGGTCTGACACTACCCGGTTCTATTTTTGATTCTTTATAAGTTTTAATGCTTGCGATTGTACTGGACTACTGTTGGGTAGGTTGTATTTTCAGAAAATTGTCTCAATAATGGTAGGTTTTGTGTGTTAGTAGTTTTTAGGTAAATTGCTATTTTTGGGGTAAATCAAGTAATGTTTCTTCTCCATGGAAACGACCAACTCAAACCGGGTACTTGTTTGTCTACATTTTTATACAGGTGTCCTCATAGAGAAATTAAAAAAATATATATATACACCGTGACTTTTTAGTCGTCTTACAAAAGTGGTCCACGTAATGTCCCCGACCTAAAATACATCTAGGCGAGTTTAGTTTTTTTTTTAATCGTTAAAAATAATTTTTATTATTAATAAATAGGTACATTAGAAATATGAAAATGTTTACGTATCAAGCTGTAGAGTATACCTACCCAGCGCAATAGTCAGGCTGATCATTCCATCTCCATTTTCTATGAGACAAGGGTATTTTTAACTACTCCTTGCGTCATAATAATGAATTAAAAATTTATTTAATTTTTTTCAAATCTCTTAAAAACCTATTTTTTTATTATAAACGTGTTCTAGTCATTGGTTACATGAACTGGGCTGCCGTTGTAAGACGACTAAAAAGTCACGGTGTATATATTTTGAATGTTATCACCATTAGGATTTAGTGATAACTACAATTCATACAGATACCGGTAACGAAAGAAACGTAACAAACAAAAAATAACAAAATGAGAACAAGGGATAACTGTTTTTCAGCAAAAGTCGCCAAGTCAAGTTTTCATATTGCTTTATCGTCATTTCTCAACACCATTATCATTTTCCTCTTCAGTTTCAGTTAACTTTATTCCATCAAAAGATTATATCATTTCCTTAGACCAAGATTGCATTTCATATTTGTGGCTCAATTTGATTGCTGATAAGAATATTACAATAGAGGAAAATAATAGAGAACCAACCAAACTTATTCGTTCTATCAACAATATCCCGAAACGACAGCAATTTCATGTTTATTACACGAACTGAAAGGAACATCAAAAATACTATTGCAGTATAGAAAATATTATTCGCTTGAATGCTCATATCCACAGTAACTGGGTAGTAATAGTTTTCAATAAGCAATATCTTCCGAATGAACGAACTTTGGCCTAGCTAATTTATTTACAAGTATCGCGAGAATATTTTCATGAGACAAAAGGTAAAAATGTTTTCATATCGAGTTGTTTGTAAAGAAATATGAATGGAACCACCATGATTTCGTGGAATTAGGAATGATGGTATGAGAATTACGTATAATACGAATTAAATTAAAGTTAAAATTAAATTAAAAATAAAAGTAGACAAAGCCTAATTTAAAAAGTGTACTTGCTTGAAAAGATCGTATTTTTTTCGTAGAATCCAACTGAAATTATATAAAATAAAATTTTGACATGAAGAAGAAATTTTCTTTACATGAAGTACTTTTGTTCTGGATTTTTTTTTTCATTCTGCGTGCGTGTATTGTATTGTATTGTTGAGGGTTCCCTTTTCCGTATCTAGCATGAGGGGGACAGTTGGCTACACGAGTCATCCCAGCTCCTTCACATGTAGGTAAAATAGTTTAAAAGTTTAGCTGATATCTGAACAGAACTGTTGCGTTAAGATTTTTCAAATATTTTCCTCATCACCAACTCCATTTTATGCATATTTACACCACGTCATTCGTCTTTAACTACCAAATCTTGCCCCTGCTTCATCTGTTCGTAACACCTAGTAGTAGCCATCGGAGCGAGTCTTGGAGTTGTCAAGCGTAATGACGATTGCCGTGACCTATTTCTCATGATGCTGGTTAGCACTGTAGGACTTTTTTTTTTATCCTGGTAAAATCATCAAATGAGTCCTCCCACCCCGGGCAGGGCGGGAGGGACTGTCAGACTTGTACTGACTAAAATCCACAGTGTCCTTCAATAGCCCTTTATGTTCCGGGGTCACGGTAATGAAATAAGTCCCGCGACCCCGGCAGGCTTTGGCCCTCTAGAGAGGGGGCCCCGTCATTATGCTGGCGCTCTTTGAGGCGCGCGTGGAACACAACGCGCCGTCGACCCGGGCATGGTCCATGGTCGGGCAGCGAGTTGCCCTTTACTCGCCGCCCGCATGCTCGCGCCTACGGTGGCCGGAGATCGTCTTGCGACGTCCGTCGCTGTGGGCGTCCACCACCGCGGCTGGGGCGGAGGGAGGACATTGTCCTCTCTCTCACGCGGCCCGCCTCCTCCTTCGCGAGCATGACTGCTTCGCAGAAGGAGGCGACCGCTTCCCACTCCGTCTCGCCCCGCAGCATGGCCGCAACCAATGCCGGGCGCGAGAGGAGCACTGTAGGACTTAGAATAAAGGAAGGAAGGATAAATGAATATACAGGGTGTTAGGGACATCGACGCACAAACGGATACCATGGGTCCAGGACATGATTCTGGACACGGGGGCGTGTTGGAATTTTTCGTCGGATTTTTCCTAATTTTCAAAATTAAAAAAAAAATGGAGTTTTTTTACTTTAGCCTGTTCATAATCGTTATTCTTACCTAACCCAATAGGTGCGTCCACACAGAGCGAGCAGCCTCGCGAGGCATTTGCTGCGCGAGGAAACTGACAAGCGAGGCTGCTCACTCTGTGTGGACGCGTCTATTGTTTTTGGACCGAGGCACGAAACAATATAAGCGAGCAAAACAAAAGCCGACACTGGATGGCTCGGGCGCTCGGTCGCTCGACCGCAGTTGCGCTGTCACTTGCTTCGCCCGAGACACGTCCACACCAACCGATCTGCTTCGCGCGGAAAATGCCTCGCGAGGCTGCGCGCTCTGTGGGGACTAGGGCTTGGATATCGGACGTTTTTTCAATTCCGGTATTGGGTTTCGATATTCGGGTTTTCAGTTCCGGAATTCCGGAATTCCGGAACTGATAAGTGGCTTTGGATCCACTAGTGATAGTTTAAATTTTTATTGACTCATAACTGTAAAAAATTGCAAAGGTCCTAATTTTTTGTAATAAATAAATGTAATCTTATGGAATTCTTTTTCAGTAAGTATCAGAAACGCTAAAAGGTTAGCACACCTCAGCCGTGAAACTATCTAGGTGAAACCGCAATGCGCGTTCCACAGCGAAACGCCAGACACGCCACGTTCGCCTCTCTCCTTCTCGCAAAGCAGAACCACCATTAATTGCTAGTGACAAACTTGTGTTCAAATAGAGAATTATCGTCTACGACAAAAGAAGACGAGATTTTGCTCTGGTCTAAACTATGAATAGACGAACATATTGAGTATATGAAATTACTGAAACGAGACAAAAGTCATGTTATTTTTGTAGTCTGGATGACTTAATAAATAAATTTTACCTCTATTTTGAACGAACCTCCTCAATTAAGTTTCTGTAAATTCAACTGATTTAGTGTCATTTTTCAATAAAATCATTCGTTTTGCCTCCAAAACTTGTACATTCGATACAGAAATTCACCGCGTTACAATAGGCAACTTTGCTATGGTTTTGTTTCGCGCGCCCTACAAATGACAGATCGGGTGGATCGTTCAGCGGTTTCGCTACTATAGTTTTGATTTGATTGCAAAAATAACTGACCAAAGAAAATCTCATTCTGCTTCTACACTCGTTGCTGGTATTGTTTTTGAATAAAGCCAAAATGCAAGGGTGTGTTATTAACCGCGTAAAGATAAAAAGTGACTTCTAGTCACTTTTTAAGTGCGCAAATAGTTGTGTGTACTTCGTAGTAACCTAGTCAACTACCGGTCAAACGCTGCAACTTTGCCGTGATGCCCAACTTTGACTCCTTTGTTTCAACGCGCGAGGTTTATCAGTGATAACGCAGTGGTGGTTTATAGGTGGACGCCGCGTTGTCAAGGCAAAGTTGCAGCGTGTGACAGTATCTGGCTCCAAGACATACAGTGCCAGTACGCATACGAACTAATCCTGTATGGTTTGGAATAAGCGCGCAAAACTCTAGATTCCAATCTATACGCGAGCAGTTGCATGCTCGCCATTTTGCGGTCTTTGCCATGAATGTCTTTGGGTCTATTCTAAACTTTGCATCATACTTCGGCAGAAGCCATATAAGCCCAATGTTTTACGCTTATTAACCCGAAGACACAGACGACAGACAGTGGAAACATATTTTTCCTACTCCTCCACTATTCTTTTCTGATTAATTTCGCGCAGGATTCAAGACCGGTAAATTCATTCTCCGGGACACGTCGAGCTTCATTATCTCGGCGCTTTTCTGGTGGTTGCCACTGTTGATTCTGGCTCTCAGGAGTTGCAGTGGTTTGGGAATAGTGTGGTGGGTTTGTCCCAAAAAAAAATAACCCGAAGACAGTCAACGCAAGAGGCACCCCAAGGTTCGGTATGGTTAGGTTCCTATAAACGTCGTAGATGGAAATAAGAGCAAAGCCCCGCTGAGCGGGGCTAAAATTTAACCTTGACATTAAAATTCGACTAAAATTTGACCGTCTTACAGCGAAGTCTCCGCCTCAGACATACTACACTCCTACAATTATTTCAATAAACTTAATCAAGTCATAATTATATCACTTAACTCCCTGGGCTCCTATTTCTGTCTGTAGGGCTTAAAGGAACCAAACCTCGGGGTGCCCCTGACGTCGGCCGTCTTCCCGTTAAAAGGCATAAAAACAATGATTTTTGTCAGACGTAAGTGATGTAGTATAGTTTGTAACCATCCTTATTTATACGTACGCGTTATCCACGTTACAACTATACATGAAACATACGCAAAATTCATCTATAGATAGTAAATATAGTAATCGCAGATTAAAAAATAGGATTACAAAGCTTTTTGTAGATTGGAAATACGCAATGCCACCGTTGTCAAAAACTGCCAACTCTACTCTTAAAATATATAAATTTAAAACTATTGTTTCCCTTCTACTTCATATTGTGGTAATTTGTTGCGTAACAAGCCGCAGAAAAAATATTATTTTCTTCAATATCGAAACTCCGGTATTGATCTCACCAATTCCGGAATTGGAAACGATATTGAAAAGCTTCGGAATTCCGGAATTATACCAATTCCGGAATTCCGGAGGCCAAGCCCTAGTGGGGACGCACCTAATGAGATTTTTAATAAAAAAGTAATTAATTCACTACTTTTACTAAAAGTAGCAATGTAAATAAAACTAGATCTGTTGTCTTCTTAGATGTTTATAATGAAAGGTCATCGTATACCTAAATACCACAGTACCTGTAGTACTTTAAGCGCGGCTCACTATTAAAAAAAAAACACATTATAAAAATAAAAATAAATAGGAAAAACCAACGAAAAATTCCAACACGGGGGGGGGGGGGTCCAGAATCATGTCCTGGACCCAGGACCCATAGTATCCGTTTGTGCGTCGATGTCCCTAACACACTGTATGTAGTATGGGGAAATGTTTTTATTAAAAAAAAGAGAATATACATATATAAGTAAAGTAAAAATCTATGCTTTTTGACTGAGAATAATCGAATATTCTAGTGAAGCTTCACAAACAGTGTAACGTAATTATAATTTGGGTAATAAGTACAATTTCTTGTCGATTAATAATAATTTGAAAAGACCTTGAATGAAAATATCTAACTAACAAAACGAAACATAATATGGTAGTAATTTCAGTACACGTGCGTGTCTTCAATGTAATTATTTGATAGGTAGTCTAAACATATCATTTCAACGAAACAAATACCCGATAACGAACCTATAATTTCAAATTACATACCAATCAACACCACAACTAATTTAATTACCGTTCCGTCATACGTGTAATTAATCGAAGGTCCTAATTAATCGGCAAACTTCGCGTTTTGAGCGCCATATCGAAATAATTCAAGATTCATAGGGAATCGGGGCAGGCGTTTAGTGCGCGATTTTGCCTCAATTTTCCGTACCAATAGGCCCCTTGGAGCTCCGGCACGGCGGATCTACTGCCAATAAACAATATCTTCCAGTCGAACGAATGTTGAACGAGGTACTGCTAATTAGGGCCATGGAAACCGATCAAAAGGGAGCCTTTGATGCGAAACTGAAAAGGTGACAACGACGCGAGTCAACCGAGCGTGCGGTCGCGATGAAGTTCGGAATTGTTGCGAAGGAAGTTTTCAGGAGGTGAGAAGATGGTTGTTTTTATTTTTTGTTTCAGGTAAAGTGCTATTTTCTATCTACTTAAATAGTCTATATTCATTTTTTTTGTTTGTTGAAAATGTTTGTATCTATTTGTTAATGCCGCAAATGAACGTATACTTATGAAGACCTAAAAATCTTAGCAGATTACCCTAACCTAAGAAGGTCGTGATCGCGGAATCGTCTAAACGGCCATGAAACGAAAACGGCAACCAAAGGAAACTGATGGTTTTAGTCAGTATGGGTGTGACTGAAACTGTCAACAAAGCTTGGTTGAAACTTCGTAAAGATAAATGTTGTAAGAAAACCCATAATAACCGTGTTCTCAGCTAGGTTAATGAAATCAATGAAAATTCCGTGCCAACTTCAAGTTATAACACTCAAAGAAAACGTGACGTCACTTTATAATAGTGATGTGAAAAATCTGAAATACCGGTACCGGTCGCGGGATCGATTTCAATAAGCGATAACTTCTGCATGACCGGCCACCCATCCTTCAGTGGGAGCATTTGCGGATGCCACTGATCAAAGCGGTATTCCCAGATTCGTTCAGAACTGTACTTGTTGCGGATTTGAATCTATTACCCTGGATATATGACCTAATTTTGTTTAATGTGTGAGGCTCTGCATATTCCATTACGATACGTCAAGTAACGTAATGGAATCGGTACTGGGACTACATCGACTGTTGTTTGTGGACAAATAAACTGAGTTTATTGGTAGATTATCTTTCCATTTATTTTAAATGAGGGAACAGAAATACTCAGTGTACGAATCCGGGGGGGGGGGGGGGGGGGGGCTCGTCATGCTGACACTCTTATGCGCCTGCCAGACTATGCTCCTTGCGCTGCTCATCGCTATGCTCCTCGCGCTGCCGTGATTTGCCGCGATGTTGCTTTCTCTGCCCACACACTGCTCTACTCGCGCAATTAATCGCGACGCTCCTCCTCACTTGTCTTTTGCCTTGGTGAGACGATGGACGTTGAAACGGTGGCAGCGTGCGCGCTATGCATTTTTAGTATAGCTAATTATATTAATGTGGGAAAAAGAAATATACATCGTCGTCGTCGTCCTCGTCTTGCGCGAGCGCTCGATGCGGACTGCGACCGCGCGATTATGTGGCCAGCCACTCGCACTCGTATTGCCGGTCCTTTGACTCGCGCGCAAAAACCGACAAAATAGGGAGCAGTGGGCAGGACGAGGAGCATGACGTGTGGCATGACGAGTAATGTTGCCACACTATGTCTCTGCCTCCTTTCCTCGTTACTTCCCATGCCACTCGTCGAGTGTGTGGCAGGCGCATTAGAGGCGCGTCGTCGACCCGTTGAACAGCGAGTCGCCCATTACTCGCCGCCCGCATGCCTGCGCCTACGGTGGCCGCATATCGTCTACCGACGTCCGCCGCCGTGGGCGTCTACCACTGCGGCTGGGGCGGAGGGAGGACGCTGTCCTCTCCCTCACGTGGCCCGCCTCCTCCTTCGCGACCATGACTGCTTCGCAGAAGGAGGCGACCGCTTCTCACTCCATCTCGCCCCGCAGCATGGCCTCGTCCAATGCCGGACGCGAGAGGTCTCCGCCTATCGCCGTCGTGAGGACACGGCGGTGCTTTGCCCAAGCGGGGCAGTCCTGCACCGTATGCTCCACCGTGTCCTCCGGGCGATCCTCGCAGTGGTGACACCCAGGCATTTCTTCCCTCCCTATCGGACACAGGTACCTCCCAAAACTTCCGGTGAGGACCTGCGTCATGTGGTAGGTCCGGACGCCGTGACGCTATCCAGCTACTCTTTAAAGAGGGGTCTTACCGCCGCGATTTCGGCGTGCCCGGACCTCGGTTGCGACTGACGTTCCCTTCATACTGCCCTGAGATCGCGCCGGAGCTCTTCCCGCCGCGCCTCGACTTATCCAGGCAGTGGGGATTCGCCCCGATTTTGGAATGCTTAGAGAACCTTTCAAATTATCTCTACAAAATATATAAGCAAATAGGATATTGGATTCCGTAAAACCGGATCTCAGAAAGAAACCAATAAAAATCTAGTTAGGTTTACCTACCGGTTTGCAGATCTGTGCTAGAGATGGGTTACAAACTTAAACCAGGGCAGAGCTATAAAGTTAGTGAAGGGTACGGAGAAAACGGAATAAAACTGTTATACCCTTGAGGTCACAGAATAAATACCCTAGGCAAGAGAATTGTATGTCTAAACTCGTACCAGTTAGGTCATTGAAATTTTGTACGAATGTTTTTACATGTTTGACAATGTTTTATAATTTAAAATGCATTGGTTATTTTTTAATAATACGCCCTACGTTATTGTGACTACGGCGTAGCTACGGTCTACGTTATTGCGACTACGGTGTAGCTACGGTCTGCGTTATTGTGACTACGGCGTAGCTTCTGTCTACGTCATTATGACTACGGCGTAGCTACGGTTTACGTTGTTGTGTCTACGGTGTAGCCACAGTAGCCACTGTCTTATTAATAATTTTCATGAGTAGCAAGCTGAATTATAAATTCACTAATAAAACCTTTGAATTCGTATACTTTTTAGTACTGAGGAAAAGGATTCCCTTTTCCTCAGTACTAAAATAATGTCAATGTTTTAACATACCTGAATTCATGGAAAATTGCTTGAGATTTATGCTGGATCGCCCCGGAAAGATTCACAGTAACCAGAATGCCTGAAAAGATACGTTACACGATACATACATTACAGTCAAAAATATTTATTTTAAAGCTGGCTCCTTTGTGATGCATCTTTTTCATACGGACAAAAGACAAGGCAAGGCGTTACAAGAAATACATATTTTACACTTTTGACAGATGCGTCCCCCTTTAAGATTTATTCTTCTAAGAATATGAAGTAACGTATTTCGGTGCAGGAAACTTGGGTTTTTCGTTGTTTTCGTTCTTACGAAGATAATATTAAAATGCTTTTCTCATGTCCCGTCACTCGGAAACCGGTCTTGAAAGTATAAATCAAATCGTTTTCGTTCGTATAAAGGTTATGGGTACGCTTGACTGAACTTCAGGTTGAACATTGCTTATGGCTTTAGTGATATGCGGAAACTGTGTAAGATAGAAATAAAGAATGGTTTAATATAAAAAAGAACAGATTATTTTATTGTTTTATTTTATCTTTTTTCACTTAATTTGATGTTCTATTATTTATATGATATTCTTTATTTTTTGATGATCTTGCACATTTTGTTAGTTTATGAAAGAGTTCCAATCGCATTTACCAAAAAAAAATATAAGAAATCAGTAAAATACAATTGGGACACAATCCCTGAGTATTTTCAATTTTGTTATTCCGCGAAAGAAAATTTACTTCTATTTTAAATTTAAAAAAAATATATACCTAAGTTTTTTATTTTCCAAAACTATCAAATCACATCCTATCTTTAACACTTTTTTTCTTCAGATATTATTGCTCTCTCAAAAAGAATAAATTACTTGTATATGAAACTGTTTCCATATTCAAAAATGCACATTATTAGCCGTCCGGTCGCCATATATTTTAAGCACGCCGTTAGTTCACGAGCCGTCCAACTTTGCTCATCTCCCTACATATTTTCCTTCTGAAAAGTATTTATTATCCATGACTAAAGTTCTTTTCCCGATCTTTCAAAACTCTATCGACCGTTAAAGACGTATCTTTGCAACTTTATCTCGTGATTTCCTTTAGTTAGGGGATTTGCTTGTTGTTATGTTGGCTATAAGTTTTGAGTAAGAATTTTCAGCTTGGTACAATAAAAGTAACATGATAATATTATTGTTTTATGATTAACTAACTTATGCCCGGACTTTGCCTGCGTGAAAGTCGCTAATTATTCCACGAGGGGTCGCGGGACTTGTTCCATTAACGTGACCCTGGAACGTAAAGGGCTAATGACGGAAACCTTGGATTTTAGTCAGTATAAGTCTGACAGTCCCTCCCGCCCTGCCCTGGGCCGGAGGACTCATATGAAGATATTACCACGCTAAAAAAAACAATACGTGTGGCACTCGGGGACTGCCGAGGTAAAGCTATTGAATAGCATTTTTTATCAACTTATGCAATGATAATTATTTATTTATTTTATTTATTACTGTACTAATTAGGCTATGGTCAGCCACGTCATTCAAGTGAAACGTCAATAAAAGTTCTCCTCCCTCTCCCCCTCCCTCTCCCTCTACCTCTCCCCCTCCCTCTCCCTGTCGCTCTATCTATCCCTCTCCCTCAATAAATACATGCTTTCGTGCTAGTAATGAGCACGTCTGTCCGTACCTTTATGAGCACGTCTGTCCGTACCTTTATGAGCACGTCTGTCCGTACCTTTATGATTGCCGAAGTCTCCCGAACTGAAATGAAGTTAGACGATGCATGGTGTCAGGTATTTTCCTTAGGGTTTTTCCTTAGGTTTTTTCGTTAAGATTTTCGTGCCTCGCCGCGCTCAGAGCCTACGATAAAACCTATGCAATAGCTTAAAAAAAATATTCCACGAGAACGTCAGACCAGGATTAAAGGTCTCCTAAATGTTTTTCCGGGTAAACTATTTGTGTAATTTGATATAAAATATTTTTTATAGTTTTTGTTTGAAACAGTATCAAACATCCATTCATCCACTAACTTTTGCATTCACATGTCAGTAAGATAAGAAGATTAGTAAGATTGTAATGAGAAAACATTAGTAAGGCTACTCATCATCTGCCCAGCCTTTTCTTATATTTGAGTAGGCTTCTATTTATGTCAAAACTTGGCTTGAATTCCTCTGACATCTCGACCTCCCAAAAAAAAAAGATGAAAATTGAGCCATCCACAACTCTACACGACAGATCAGTAAGAACTAAATAAAGTTTCTCAAGGTCCTAGCTACTCGTATCTTCGTCGGAGATATTAAGTTTTTTCCTATTATCAGGGCTGGCCAGCCAGTCATAAATCGTGGAGCCTACAACTTTATTGCCAACTGTGATAGGACCACTGCCCGAAAGGTAATGAAAGGAAGAAATAGTGGGTATAATACTATTTGTGGTTTTGAAGATTTCATTTTGAGGTGAGCTTGTTTTAAAGGCAACGTTTCAGATTATTGAATAAACTGGCATTTTAAAAATTTTTAAAATATAATTTAGCTAAACACACTCATGAATCTTGCGAAATTTGAGATAGAATCAAAATACGATAAGTATGAACTTTTTATTAGCGTGGTATAGGTAATCATCAAATAAGTCCTCCCACCCAGGCCAGGCGGGAGGGACTGTCAGACTTATACTGACTAAAATCCACGGTGTCCTTCGATAGCCCTTTATGTTCCGGGGTCACGGTAATGAGATAAGTCCCGCGACCCCGGCAGGCTTTGGCCCGTCATGATGCTGACGCTCTTTGAGGCGCGCGTGGAACACAACGCGCCGTCGACCCGGGCATGGTCCATGGTCAGGCATCGAGTTGCCCTTTACTCGCCGCCCGCATGTCCGCGCCTACGGTGGCCGGAGATCGTCTTGCGACGTCCGTCGCCGTGGGCGTCCACCACCGCGGGTGGGGCGGAGGGAGGATATTGTCCTCTGTGAAGGGAGGCCTTTGCCCAGGAGTGGGACAGAGCAGGCTAGGAAAAAAAAATTTTGCTAAACACATGTACCTTGTGAAATTTGAGATAGAATCAAAATACGATAAGTATGAACGTAAGATAAGTTAATTACTTATCTTCGTCTTTAATTATAAAATGAAAATATTAATTTCCGGTATCGAAAATAAGAAAGTTTAGAAGTTATGTCCGGCGAGAGTTGTTCCAAAAATTTTTTGCGATTTCTAATAAGAAAAGTTCTTTGGTACCATTGTCAGTTATTTAAGAGAGCCCGTAGAAACTTTAGTAGCGAATGTAATTTTTGTTGCTTACCTACACTGCGGGCATGTTGGGCTTCAGTTTCAGTGGTTTTTGCTAACAGTTTCATAGTTTGAACGTTTTAGTTAAGTGGTTAGTAAAGTTAATGAATTTTTTTACATTTTTTTACCTTATTTTTCGTTCGCGAGCTTGAGTCAGTTCAGAAAATGAGAAGACATCAAGTTGTTTTTTATTTTTTAAACAACATTTTCTGACAGTTTTTGTCTCTTTTTCTATTACTTTAGTTTGCTCAATTTTGGTGTAAGAATAAAGGTAATTTGAATAAACCCACATATTAGACTCAGAACAAATTTCCAAAAAAATATTTCAATTTAACATTCCTATTCACGAAATGAGATACAATCTAACACAAAAAATAATACAAATAACAACCAATCGATACCATTTTATTACCAGTGACAAAAATATCTCTTTACGTCCAAAGGGACAACATAATGCTTTCAAAATAATGAACACAAACAAACATGGCGGGTTTTTCTCTACTCTAACAATAGATATAAGAACATTTATATTATATGAATGTATGCACATAATTTAGGGTAGAATTGCGTACCCCTGTCACCTGGCAACCTCTATGAATTATACAGGGCAATTTGTTGCTAGATAAGTTATCAGCTACTAACGGAATATAGATAGCCAGGTTATACTGCAAAAAAAATCGTACGGCTTCGGATGCCAATTTGTCCGTCATTATTTTTGGACCTGACTGCGATAAGGAGTTGTCTGGAGATAACGCTATCTTATGTTTTGTCGACCTATTTGATTTGTAGACTGGACTGCTGAAATATTCATGCCTACTTTTTCTACATACATTTTTTGTGATCGTGTTTCAAGCAAATGCATAGCAAAGTATTGTAATGATATTTCTGTACCATTAAAAGACATTCAACTGGATTGGTATAAAAATTTTGGAAGTTTGTGAGTGTCCATTTTTATTATTTTTTATTATCATCATCAGCCTATAATGTTCCCACTGCTGGGACACAGGCCTCCTCTCTGTGAGAGGGAGTGGGCCATAACCCACCACGCGGGCCCAGTGTGGGTTGGTAGATGTCACATGTCTTCGAATTTTTGGTTCTAGGACATGCCGGTTTCCTCACGATGTTTTCCTTCATCGTTTTGAGAGCAGTGGTGTTGAAATAAATTACATAAAGTAATGCGCCTGGCTGCTGAGGTCCTTATTTAAATAGATCAAATTAAATCTGTCATCATAAAATACTAACAAAAGTGATACAAATTATAATTCTGGAAGCTAAAAATGCTATATTCATTTGTGCAAAAAACTCACTACAACAGTACACTGTAGCTGAAAATGAATTTTAATTTAGCAACTACAATTCATCCGACATTTTTTAACGAAACAACATCCCGACAACCAGCAGTTAAAACATTTCTTTCACTATTTGATTAAATTTCAACTCTGAATTGAATTTCTCAAAAAGTAATAAAGAGTGAATGCGCAGAGTAGGTAAAAGAGTGGCCAATATCATTATGCGAAATGGCCGTACCGAATGTCCGAAAGATGAAAGCTTTATTTGATAGTAAAAGGGTAAAGCTATAATATCGATAGTTGGGAATCGAATGGGATCATTCGGGTATCCTGTAATTTTATTTAGGTCTTATAATAAAACATGAAGCGATGTGACCTAGAGACGTCACAATGGGAGGCAATGGCAGCGGACCGGTAACTGTGGAAGCATACCGTGAGCACTAAGGTGTTTGTAAACGAGGTGGTAAACACCGGACGGGTGCTAACTTGCAGTGCCTGTGGACTCACTTTTACGGTAAAAATTGGCTATATCAGTCACCAGAGGGCACACCAGCGATGTTCTAATAGGCAGATCCGAAACGGTGTGACCAAAAATCGGTTGGGATCAATAATATATCGATGTAGATCGTGAAAGTTTGTTTGGATGGATGGTTGTTCCTCTTTCACGCAAAAACCGCTGAACTGATTTGGTTGGAATTCGGTACACAGATTTATCCCAATTTTATGTTCTCACGGGATGATTTTTGAGTTGTAGCTGGTGAAACCGCTGGCAGCAGCTATTAATTACATATTAGCCTATAATGTTTCCACTGCTGGAACACATGCCTCCTATTTAATTTTGTGGGCTGTTATCTACCACGCGGGTGCAGTGCGGGTTAGCAGATGTTATAAGTCTTTGAATTTTTGGTTCTAAGATATGCCGATTTCCTCACCATGTCTTCCTTCACTGTTTTTAAAATCACCAGGCATGCGATGGTAGTCTATTCTTGTCTGCAGTATTCAAAGTAAAGTCAACAATCTTTAATAAGACCTATAGTAAGGTTTATGCGGTACTTAGATCCCACGTGCGATCAATTTCCTTTCAAAGTTTATCAACCGCTTCTCATCTAAAAAGTATCATAGTCCTAAGTCAAATCTTATTACTGATATCGCTGTGTAGGTACTTCACTGTTTTACATAATAATATGAGTAACATGGAAAATGTATCCTATATAGGTAAAAATATAATCTGTATATTGATCTGAAATCTGTCAAAACTAATAACGGTATTGTAACTGCACTGCGTGCTGCGGGTTCGATTTCCGCACGGAATAAATATTTGTATGATCTTCAAATATTTGTTGCAGGTCGGGGTTTTAAAATGTTAGTAACCAACAATTTTGACCTTAGAAATAAAAACCGCAAACAAGCGTGACATGATAATGAAAACAATGGCGGGCAAATAAAAAATAAAAGACACCAACAATACAGAAGAAAGTCTTAGTCAGAGGAAAATATATTTTAAAAAAGTCGCTCTTCGAAAATTCTGATAAACTTGCTTTAAAAACGGTACATAAAACTTCTAAACAATACAGCAATAAAATTTAAGGGAAGTTTAGTCAAAAAAATCCGGGGAGCATGTTGCAAGGGCGACAGCTGCCTTTGAATGATGAAAAGCTTAAGGCGATTACAAGACTTCCTCCCAGTTCAAGTTTAATATAAAAATAAGAAGATAATGCCATTTTAAGTGTGTGTTCTTTTGGTACAGCAGCGCCATTCCGGAACTTTGTTCGAACGCAGAGACGTGCCGTGTTATTGAAAATTTTATCCGCCTTGTATCCGAAATGTGGATGTTCTTTTTTTGCTTATGCGATAGCATTAGAGAAAGCGTTTCGTTTTAAATTAAAAAAAAAAAAAAAATTCTTTATCTTTTCATAGTATAAAACAAAGTTACATCTTGCCTCAATGCGTTTGCTTAAATCTTTCAAACTCCGCAACAGACTTCAGTGTGGTTCTCATCAAAGGACAGTGTGATTCTAGAGAAAGATTTATTTGATTCCTACATCTACATTGCACCTCCTAGAGAAACCAGATCAGGTAGCTAGTAGAATAATTATTATATTTTATACCGGTCTTATGTACGAATCCAGATATTTTCTACCCTTCCTTACCACAAAGTAAAAGAGGGCGTAGTACCAACATAGCGGGGAAAACTGCTAAAAGTAAATGTTAATATTTGCTTAAGCTTTACTGCATTAGGTACGTTTGGTGGCGAAGAAAACGTATGAGACAAACTTGGCACTCAAATTCAACAGATGTTTTTATTTTTCTGCCATTTTGCTTACAAGGGATTGAATTGGATTTGAAAGATTATAATGGAAAATAGAGTGTTTGTGATTGGCCTTTGTAGGTACCCTAAAACATTTGTTTGGTAACTTGTAATGTTTTAATAATCTTTTAATGTTATTATTCTATGATTCCATGATATTATTCCATGATTTTTCAGTTATTATGTATTTAATTGACGTCAGCAGGTCGCATAGTGGTCATTTCGATCTTTTTAAACTATATTAATCACAAACAAGCGTTCGGCCCGGTTGATGGATAGCGGTCACCACTAACCTATGTTCGCGTGTTGCTGACCATACATTCTGACCTAGCGTAGGACAGGATTTCAATAGAACAGAAGGCTAGTTTATACTGGTTTATTACCTCAAACATGCGACCTACCGTACGATAACTGTTACGACATCAATAAACAAGTTATAAAGTGGGACCTAAGTACATTTTTACTCTCCCTAGGTATTAGGATTGTTGGGAATAAAACCACAAACTTTAATAGGCCATTATTTCTTTGTTTTATGTCGAACAGGCGGCCTAGATTGTTGAGTTATGTTAACAAGTCTCTTTACTTAGTCCCGCAGTGAGGACCTCGGTTTGTCACTTGGCTTACTTGAAATTTTCAAGTAAAGCATACTTTTCTTTGATGTTGTTTTCATGTTTTGTAGAGTTTCAGGAATTTCTGGAGTCTTTATGATGGATAACTCAAATGTGGTTTGTTCTATTTTCATTCAGTTACCTTCTTACAATGTTTGGTCAGATAAAATGGTTGATATCGGCCGGAGCTTTTTTTTAAACAGTACCCCTCACATGGCATACTTAACAGAGAACGGCGTAAGTAGCATTAAACGGTTTAAATACTGAAAAAGTTAAAAAAGTATGCGTAAGCTTACAAAATCGTAGGTATTGCAGTTAGGAACCCCGCTAACGTCCACATCCTCGTGTTTGCGAAAATAACGTTATGTGGCTTTAACTGATCGTATGAAAAGATTATACCTACAATTAATGTTCTTTTAACACCCAGTTATTATACTAAGTTTTAACTAAATATATATATCTAGTATAAAATATAAAATAAAGAAATATATATAGTATAAAAATGCAAATAAAATAGAAACTAAACAAACACAATGTTACACAAAGGTGTGAACATTGGACACGACCAGTACACAAACTGAACGTGTGAGTAGTGGCATTCGTGAGGTAGCTAGGTGCTCACATTCCGCAGTTTTCCATATCGCGTCGGTTTATCGCGATCGCTCGCCCCCCGCCGTCTCGATGATCCATCTTCGGGGGAGCTGTGGGCGTGCAGACGGGCTATTTAAACGCTGGGTACTGAAATATTTTCAATGATTAATTGTTGATGTCCACCCTAACAGCGAAACATGAAAAAACAAACCATCCGTCGGTTTTTTTTCCCTTTTCTTTTTTAAAAAAACCGGCCAAGTGCGAGTTGGACTCGCCCATGAAGGGTTCCGTAGCAGCAAGCATAGATCAGAGATATAATTATATTGAGATTAGTAAGTAATATACACAAACAATAAAAATAACTTTGTTTTTGATAGTATTTGTATGAATGGCAAAGTTATATTTGCGGTTTTTGAAAATGTACTATATCTCAAAAACTGCTAACTGTATCTCATCCAAACCAATTTTCGTTGGTAGTTTTGGTTGAGGTCTGCATTATATATTTTTTTTAGTTTTATCATTCTCTTGTTTTAGAAGTTACGGGGGGGGGGACACGCTTTTTACCACTTTGGAAGTGTCTCTCGCGCAAACTGTTCAGTTTAGAAAAAAATGATGTTAGTAACCTCAATATCATTTTTAAAGACCTATTCATAGATACCCCACACGTATGGGTTTGGTGAAAAAAATTTTTTTGAGTTTCAATTCTAAGTATGGGGAGGCACCCCCAAAATTTGTTTTGTTTTTATTTTTGGGTGAAAATCCTAATGCGGTTCACATAATACATCTTTCTACCAAGTTTCAACAGGATAGCTCTTATACTTTCGACATAAAGTGGCTGTGACATACACGGACAGACAGACAGACAGACAGACAGACAGACAGACAGACATGACGAATCTATAAGGGTTCCGTTTTTGCCATTTGGCTACGGAACCCTAAAAACGGTGCCTTTTTCTTCATTGGTGGACACTGGGCAATGATACGAATATTATTACATATTTCCGTTGGCCACCGATAGAGGACAGCGGCAGCGCCACGATTTTTGTGCAATAAATAAGCTTTTTTGAGTCGTATAATAATATACGATATAAAATCAGTAGGTGTGGAGGCTATCAAGTCAAGATTTAATGGATTAATAAAAATTTGTGTCATTATTTAATGCTTTTTGTTAGTTTTGGGCTAAAGAATATAAACTCAATGCAGACACTCATATTTTTTTTAAGTAGTGGTACTTCAAAAAAATTATGAGGCTGTTGTTTTGCAAGTGCTTTTTCCAAAATGTTTTTAAAATGAATCACTGGGAAGAGAAATTTAGCTAAAGGAGAAAGAAAAAGTAATATACCTGCTTTTAATTAGGCAGGGCGCCGATCTGTGTAAGCAGATTTTACTTTGGACATAATCTCTACATAGTATAGATAATCAATTGTTCGTACACAAAATGTATCAATAAAACAACCCTATTAACTGCCAAATACACAATAGTGTTATAAACAATGCACGGCATACTATTAATAGTCGTTAATAAACTAAAAACAATGTTAATTAAAATTTACACGTGCGTCATGGATTTGCGCGATATTGCACACAAATCCTTTTCGATGGATTAATTTATTGTTGTTTTGCAATGCGATTATGAATGGTTCACATGTTGATTTATTGTTTATGCTGTGATTGAAAAGTGGCTTTATTTTTTAAATAAATAAGTAATTAAACAGTAGATGCTCCATAGTCCATGATTTCTACATGACCAGTCAACAGAAATTAAAATTATAGAGGAATAAAGTATTTAATGAATTTCGACATTAATTTTCCTAAAACGAGTTTCGTACTTATTCTGCTACTTAAATACTATGCATTAACTATGTAACGGCGCTTACGCCACAGAATCTGCGTTCCGAACGCAGCGTTCCAACCGCCCGTCTCCACCAAAACTTGTCGCGCGTACCAATGATCCATCTTCGTGAAAACACGCGCAAGCGACGCGTGATTCCACCAACAAGGGTGCAGTAGGGCCGTGAAATATTTACTTTTTTCTCTTCTTTCCCTTCGACGAGCAAGTTTCATGTCAAACTTAGGGCGACAAATGGCGGCAACGGGCAGGGAATGCGCGATGCTTTGTTAACGGATAAACATTTCAATGGGCGTGTAGTTGTTTGTAGTTTTTCGTCTTTGGTATTTTTGTACGTTTAATCCAGTTTGGGGTTTTGTAAATTGCGATGGCAAGGAAAAATAGAAGAAAACAGGGGATTAAATTGTCTCTGTTTGTCAACCTTTGTGGTGCCATGCCAACATCGTAAGGTTTTTGAAATAGGTCGTTGAACTTCATGAATTTAAAAATATACCTTCCAAAGATATGATATATTCTTCTGCCATATAAAGTCAAATAGTCTGAACGTGAACCATTTGTTGGTTTATTCCCATGCACTAAAAGCGAAGTCCGTCGTGGTGGCGAGTCGCATATTCAAAGGTTTAAAAAATAATAGCAGAAACAAACGAAGCTCGTTTTTCACCACAAATGCACAGAATTACTTTGATCAGTATTAAAATATATACAGTTTTATAACGTCAGTTTTGCACGCGGGCTCACCCCGGATGCGAAGGGGAGTCACGCGAAGTGCGAAGCTTCCCCTCTGCTTTGCTCGGACAGGTCGGCACTACGTATCATTTGCACATAATCTACGACTGTGAGTGAAGTGATGCGTCAGTGGTAGTTACCGTTTTGTTTTTGTTCAATAAAACAAATGCAAACACACTGTAAAGTTTGATTATTAATTCGAGTCAGTAAAATGACAAGTGCAACTGTCACTGTTATAAACAAAATGAAACAAACCTGTAATACTGGAAATGTCATTTTATTGACTGGAACTAATAATCGTAGTTTAGCAGTGGTGGCCCAATGGTATCGGCCTCGACTTACGAGTTGTAGGTCGTGGGTTCGAACCCCGTCAGGTGCATTACTTTGTGTAATTTATTTCAACACCACTGCTCTCAAAACGGTGAAGGAAAACATCGTGAGGAAACCGGCATGTCCTAGGACCAAAAATTCGAAGACATGCGACATCTACCAATCCGTACTGGGCCCGCGTGGTAGATTACGGCCCACTCCCTCTCACAGAGAGGAGGCCTGTGTCCCAGCAGTGGGAATATTTATAGGCTGATGATGAAATACACTGTAGCTATACTGGTGAAACTGGCTGAATTACTCTCGATCTATGGACGTGGGTACTTGGTTCAGTTTACATTGGCGCCGTATGGTAAAGTTTCTTTGTTTGCAAAACAGCTTTGTTCACAACAAGGTCGAAATAGCTTCTTCAGTTAGTCCCGTGACACCAAAGTGGCGTTTCAATTCACAAAATTGTAACATGGTAGAACATACCACCTTAATCTTAGCCTGCCGATGGCAAAAAAATTCCAATTGAGGGTATGATTGGCGCAGTGGCAGAGCGATCGACTGCTGAGCAGCGTGTCGCAGGTTCGATCCCCGCACGAACAAATATTGCATGACCCACAAGTAGTTGTTCCGGGTCTGAGTGTGGGGCAACCATAAAAAAAATATTCCACAAAAGTAAAGCTACGCGGACTCTACCCACTGAATGCTGAATCAGAAGGTCGTAAATTGCGCAGTTTTTAAGGCAAGACGGAAGATTTGCTATACCGTGAGGGAAAATATCAGCAAACATGCAAAGTCAAAGCTCATTGTATCATACATTCAACACCTCATGTGTGCCTGTTTCTTAACCATAAAAGTGTCGTGCCAACCACCAATATAGAAAAGCGACGGAAAACGAAGTAACGTCGCATTCCTCATCGTATTTATTTACATAAATCTATAGAACTTTACTTCGTTGACAACATTGCCCCACGAAATAGCGATTACGATCGTTTAGTCGTAACAAAACAACGATAAACGTTGAACGATTAACGTTGAACGATTAACGTTGAACGATTAACGTTGAACGATTAACGTTGAACGATTAACGTTGAACGATTAAAAGTTTCAAGTAACCTTATTGTCGGGTTATTAACCGATGTTTGAGTAACCCTAGTTAGTTTTATTCAAGTGAATTCGTAGACGATTGAATCGTAATAGAAAGTCACGCACTTTAATTTTGCGACCCCATCGTGACATGGTTAAACACATTAGGAGATTTCCTCTTGGTCAGGCTTTTACCGACCCGTGGAAGTTGGGGTCTGTCAAGCATTCGGAAATCCGACAGTCCGGGTGACTGTCTGCTCCCATAACGTCGGTGTGCGACCAACTGAAGCGTCACGAGACGCTATTACACAAGGATGCCCGGTTGCTGCGCAACCAAAAATTATGTAGGTTAGAGGGTCTTACCGTTGAACTTTAAATTAACACAAAATTTTGCCCACGGCTTCAACAAGTGCATAAAGAGTGGAATTACCAGAATAAAAAATGAAACAACCGCTTATAAATTATAGTTACCGTTTGTAATTCTCTTTTATGAGAAAAAAAAAAGTATTTTACTAAGAGTTTCCTCTATCGTGAATGCGTTTACTAACTTTGAAACTCAAATACAAAATAAACCTAAACCCGGACCAATTATTTTTAGATCGCACAAACATTAGATGCGTGCGGGAAACGAACCCGCAACGCACCATCCGTTTAAGGGCGCGTAATCACAATGTTGGCAACGTCGTAAATAGCTGTCAAATATTTACAAGTTTTAATTAATTTGGTCAATTTACTGTATGAAAATACGAAATATGGCTCTGTAGTGCACTACAAAATTGATATAGGAATGCAATTGGAACACTGAATTTAATGTTATAACCGTTTCAGGTGTAAAAAAGCATTTGGAAAGTTCCCAAATACTTTTTTTACATCTAAAACTATACATATTTGGTGTTACGGTATTAATTATTGTATTCCCTTATCAATGTTTTAGTGCTATACAGAGCCATATTTCTTATTTCCATACAGTAAAATAGCTAAATTAATTAAAACTTGTTAATATTTGACAACTATTTGCGACGTTGCCCAACTTTCAGAATATGCGCTCTTAAGTAGTATTTCTTTTAGTACGAATTTCTACCAATGATCGAATCTCAATAACGTAACCAACAATTGATCTTCAAAGTCACTTCGCGAAGAACCCGGCCCCAAAAGAAACTACATCTATTACACGACCCTTACCACGAGTCATTAAAATACACATTAGTCGATTTCCTTAGCTAGTCTATTCATCATTTTTTGTTTATTTTGACGTGTGTAACGAAGGTGAAAAACAGCTAGATCAGTGATGATCACCCGTTCCCCTACGGGTGCGTAGTAAGTGAGACGTCGGGCACGTCAGGGGTTCGATGGAAATTGATTTTCCGCCATCAGTCATAACTTGTATGTACAGTGTAGGGACCTTTGTGACTTTTCATACTTTGTTTCGAACAAAGGAAGTTGAAGGGAACTGTTGGATAAGGTGTGTCTGGCTGGATATTTTAAAAAGGTTGGGGGGAAATAGAAAATTAGAAAAAAATAAAATAGGTTTTCATAATCGTAATCGGAATGTTATGTTTTGGCTCAACATCCTTCTTAGTTTTACGGTACAATTAAGTATAATTTACCATGACTCTGGAATGTAAGGGTAATAAAAAGAAACAGGGTGGTTTTTTGTCAGTATGAGTCTAACAATCCTTTCCTGTTTACCCAGGAACCCAGAGAGTCATTTCATAATTTAGTAAGGAAAAATAAAACTTTGACCGAACGAAATGCCTTTGACATTAAGTCCATCATGGCAGAGTCTCTGCAGAAGCTGGAGGTAATGTTGAACAGCCTAAGCGATTCTTCAAGGCGTGTGGATCTCGGAATGAATTTAGACAAAACCAAACTCATATTCAATGGTTATGTCACCCCGAGACCTGTAATCGTAAATGGTGCTGCCCTCGATGGTGTACAAGAATACGTATATCTAGGCCAAACTATACAACTGGGTCGGCACAACTTCAATAAGGAAGCAACCAGAAGGATACGCTTGGACTGGGCGGCATTCGGGAAACTGAGTCATATCTTCGAATCATCGATCCCAAAATCCCTCAAAACTAGTAGGGGGGTAGTGGAGACCGTGAATGGGCAAACGTAGTGTAGGACGCCCTGCTGCAAGATGGGTCGATGATTTGAAGAATGTGGCTGGCAGCGGAGGGATGCGGACTGCCCAGGACCGGGAGGGTTGGCGCTCATTGGGGGAGGCGTACGTCCAGCAGTGGATGGCAATAAGCTGATGTGATTAAGTCCAATTTTTTTTCAATTTTTGTTTTTGTAACCTATTTCGTTATTAACTTATTTAGTTCAATTGTTTGGCAAGGGTCTCCCGCATAGCACCCCTCCTTCCCTTTGGGTGCAAGCAAATCCTTGGCAGTACTAAAGTACTTTAGAGTAGATCCATTATTAAGTTTAAACATAATTATTACAACTACAAATCACTTTAATGAAAACCTTAAACTTTATAAGTCATTAACAGGCTTACATCTATTAAGGAGCAACATTTATATTTAAAAAAAAAATGCACCCCAGTTGTCTATAAAATTCTAACAAAGTAACAACTCACCTCAATTACTTTAATACAAGATAATGGCTGCTTACTTTACATACCATTTGTAGTCATGTAACGAAGTAAAAGCAGTATAATAATGAAGGCATAACGATTCTGCATACAGCTCATTGCTCATAAAAATGTCATGGAAGGAATTGATGTGGAGGGAGATATTTTTTAGAACTGTTAGTCTGTCGCTCTCTGCTACTCCAGGGTAAGCATCTCTCCTTTTTTTTGGCGTATTAAAATCGTCAAACGAGTCCTCCCACCCAGGGCAGGGCAGGAGGGACTGTCAGACTTGTACTGACTAAAATCCACGGTGTCCTTCAATAGCACTTTACGCTAGTCCCGCGACCCCGGCAGGCTTTGGCCCTCTGAGGGGGCCCCGTCATTGTGCTGATAGCTCTTTCAGGCGCGCGTGGAAAACGACGCGCCGTCGATCCGGGCATGGTACCTACATGATCCGAAAGCAAGTCGTCCATTACACACCGTCCGTATGGCGCGCCTATGGTGGCCGGAGATCGTCCTGCGACGTCCGTTGCCGTGGGCGTGTCCCATTGCGGCTGGGTCGTGAGGTCCTCTCCTCTAAAATTCTAACTAAAATATTTTTTCCCCTTTTAAATAAAAATAATCATCTTTTACCCGTTTATGATTTTTTTTTGCCAGTAGACAAGTCCCTTCAATTTAATATTTTTTTTTATATATTGTCAATTAAAATAAGATTTGGATTAAATAAAGTAAAGTAAAAATTCGTTTATTTTCCACACTAAAAAGAATACAGTACAGCCATTATTAACACGGAGTGGACTGGAGCCTAAACTAGGGTAACCCTGTATTTCAGGACTCCAGGTGTTCCTCCCGCGGCGAGTGAGTTGGTACAATAATTTATTTATGAATGCGTGTGTACCTACGTGTGTGTGTTGTGTGTATGTTTGTGTGGGTGTTGCGTGTGTAGTTGTGTGTTGTGTGTCTGTTGAGTGAGTGTTCGGTTGAGCTTATATATGCAAATATATAAGCGACTCTCATAAGCAATTATGAGAGTATGTATTATGTATGTAAGCGTGGTTCTGCATGAGTGCGCTTACTGTTCTTTATTTATTAAAGGGAGAACAGAAAAGTTATTTATAAATTATAAATAAGGATTCTGTGTCATTATAATTCAAACTCAGGAGATATCTTTGAATAACTGATTTACATTCATGCGAGATTTTTGGGAAAATATTTAAAAGAGAATTAAGTTTGTTATATAAATACGGTGCGAGGAAACATGAGTGTCTCCTGAAGAAAGCAGTGTTGTGTTTAGTTGCCTTACATATTCTGTTATTTCTTCTTGCAGGATAAAACAAATTAGCATCGTAGGTTAGTTCTTTATGTTTGCGAAGTGTAGTTTGAAGGATGAATATTTGCCTCACTGTCAAGACATTGCAGTCCTTGTATAGGCTCATTGTAGGATAGCGAAATGGTTTTCTGAGCATGACTTTGAGTAATGACCTTTGCGCGCGTTCAACTTTTATGATTTTAGTCTTACAGGTTCCACCCCATACCGGAATACAATAACCCAATATTGATTGAACCAGAGCAAAGTAAATAGTTTTTAACATTTTTAATTTTAATACGTTTCTGAGTTTCTTAAAAATCCATATCATTTTTCGCGTACGTGCAGACAGAATATCTAGTTGTGCTTGCCATGAAAGGGAATCATCTATTTGAGTACCGAGATATCTAATATTAGTGGTTTGTACTAGTGGTGCGCAAGAGCATGATAGTGATTGAATATTTTCACATTTGTGTGCTTTTAAAGTGAAGTTTTTTGTTTGAGTTTTTTTATTTATCGAAAAAGTTATATATTTTGTTTTGTTGACATTTAGTGTTAGGAGATTTTTATTTAACCACAGTGATGTCTGATAAAGTCCTTTCTCGGCAAGGTAACGTGCTTCAGCCCAGGAATCTCCCTGAAATATAAGCGCAGTGTCATCCGCGTAAGAGAATATTTTTCCTTGTGTCGGTTTATATTGGCAAAGTTCGTTGATATATATCAAGAAGAGACCCGGGCCGAGAACACTTCCCTGGGGAACTCCACAGGTGATGGGGAGGGGGCAACTAATGTAATCGCCTATCTTCACAGATTGATACCTATCGGTAAGAAAACTTTGTATGAGCTGCAGAGGGACGCCGCGTATGCCGATCGCTTCGAGTTTCGTCAGGAGTAGATTTATTGAAATAGTATCGAAGGCCTTTGCTAGATCCAAAAAGACTCCGATACATTTCCGACCCTGATCCAGGTTACTTGCTACAAAATTTGTAAGCTGTATCACCGCATCTTCTGTAGATTTATTAGGTTGAAAACCATATTGAGAATCTGAAATAATATGTTCTTGTTTTAAAAAGTTCATTAATCGTTTGTTGATAAGCTTTTCAAATAACTTGGACATTGCAGGCAAGACCGAAATCGGACGATAGTTCTCGACACTGTTTCTGGGCCCATTTTTATGAATAGGATGAATTAGTGAATACTTGAAGCAGTTTGGAAAAATACCTTTGTTTAAACAAAGGTTGAAAATGTGAGTTAGTATAGGGCCTATGACATGTTTTATGTGTTTTAGGAATGTGGTAGGTATGCCATCACATCCAGTAGCGGAGTCATTTTTAAGATTTTGAATTAAAGATTCAATTTCGGCAGTATCTGTTTCAAGCAAAACGATGGATTTTAATTTACGCTGGGTTTTAATATTACATTTTATTTTAGACACGTCGAGGGATTTATTAATAGTATCTACAAGTTTTTGACCAGTACTTACAAAGTACTGATTTATCCTGTCTACGCCTTGCTGGGCTTCGTTTGGGTTAGTGCTTAATAATTCTTCAGATGGATTTTTGTTTTTAGTCGTGTTGGTAATTTTTCGTATCATTTCCCAAGTTTGTTTTGGATTTTTACAATTATCAATCGTCGAAGTTTCATATTTCTCTTTAACCTTTTTTAGAACATCGTTACAAAAGTTCCTGTACCTATGATAGGAAATTTTTAGAACTTCATCTGAAGGAGAAGCTTTTAGTTTTTTATGCAGGGCGTCTCGATGGGTGATACATCTGAGTAAACCGGTAGTAATCCAAGGCTTACGTATTCGTTTTCTATTAGGAACACTACGAACTGTAGTGTTTATATCTAAAGCGTCTTTGATGTATTTTATCAAAATGCCAATTGCATTATTTGGATCATCCATGTTAAGTATACTTGATATATCAGTATTCACAAGTGTATTGAGCGCTTTATCGTAGTCAATAATTTGTTTGAATTTTGGGGCTTTATTTTGCTTTGGTTGTATTAAATTAAGTAAGACGGGTAAATGATCAGTGATGTTAGTTTTGATGACGAATGTTTGAGCTTTGCAGTTTGTTTTAAGAATTATATGATCTAAGCAGTTAGACTCGCGTGTAGGAAATAGGTGAGCAGGCAGAAGGCCGTTTTCAGCTAAAAGATTTAGATACTGTTCACTTTTCCTATCGTCGTTGTAGGGTTTGATATCAATGTTGATATCACCAACAATAGCAACTGTATGAGACTCTCGGATTGAACGAAGGTTTGTCTCAAGAGATATAAGAAAGGGGTCTATAATGTGGTTAGATGGTGACCTATACACACAAAGAATGGCAATGTCTCTACTTTTTATGAGTAGACAGCTAGCATCAACAAGTGTTGGTTCTTCCACAGTATGGCATAAGTTCGTGTGGATGTATATTACGACACCATCACTTTTGTTATGTTTAGTAGTGGAAAAGTAAAGTCTGTAATTATCTATTTGTGGCAGAGGCTTATGTTCCGATATCCAGCATTCCGTGAAAACTAAAATGTCACAGTGGGTGTCAATTCGTTTAAGAAATACAAGAAAGTGATCTAAGTTCCGATAAATACTTCTGATATTGTGAGTTATCAATTTTAGGTTTCTGCCCGAAGTGTTGAACAAATGAGGACAATCATTAGGCTCCACTATTGCCGATTCCGAAACTGTTGTATTGTCTAAATCTCTTTGTATATTAGAGATACTGTTGTTGTTATTCGTTGTGAATGTGGTAGCTTATAGTAAGTGGTACGACTGAGTGAAACGATGGAGTACAATATTTAGTTAAACTAATTAAACAGAAAATGGACACCAAACCTTTGCAAAATTTCCTTCGGTAACATCTAATATACATTATCTTGGTATGACGTTTATTTAGATTTCTTAGATTAAAATGTTTGTATTGTGTGAGCTGTCTAATATAATAATATGCAGAACATTGGTATGTAAATTTCGTCGAATTGTGTGTGTGAATGAAGTAAGATGTGTGAAACGTATACAATCGCATTAAGTGTGTACGGTATATGTAGGTTAAGAATATAAAACTGAACAGTAAACAAAACAAAATAGAAAAAAATAAGACTGAACAATATAACCCAAAACATTGAATGAAAACTTGAAGGTCATAAAGTCATTTAGTTAAAACTAGTGTATTGAGATCCTCTTCATTAGACAATCTGATTGCCTTGGCACCTTCTTCCTTGCGTAAGTATACGAAACCATGAGCGGTCCAGCAGTACTTATACTTGTTGTCGTTAGCATATGTACGGGCCCTTGCAAAGATTTTCTTAATTTCCGCGGTTAGGCTTTCTGACATGTAGATGGGCTCATTGGGTCCGTCAATTTTGGCGTGTGCAGTGGATAAATAAGTTTTTGACTCCAATTTCATTTTTTTTACGATGTCCAACAAAGCTTCCTTTTTTATAACCGTGGAGAACTCGACGACTATGGGCATTCTAGACAATGACTTGGACCCGTAGCGAAAAACGTCCTTGACATCATTGTCGTGAATGTCGACGTTAATAGATGTTCCAATATTTTTCACTATTTTGATTAAATCCTCCTTTCTCTCTTGAGCGTGCTTAGGAACGTTCCGTATCTCAATACAAGACTTCCGAGCGACACGTTCCAAGTGTTCAACCCTGTCTTCCAACACGGTAATATATTCCATGTACTTTTCCCTTTCCTTCTCGCTGTGCTTCAGTTTAGCTAACACTTCGTCATATTTCGCAGACATAAATTCCATTGACTCTGTGATCTTGCTATTTTGATGTTTAATTTCATCTATGGATGATTGCAATGTAGTAAACTTATGATTATGCGCCTCCTCCGCAGAAGAAAACATTTTTTTCATGTCGGCCATAAAGGTTTTTAATTCTTCTTCCAATACGTCCCCTCGTTTACGCTTTTCTTGTCTAGTTGTAATATTAATCACCGGAGAACTTTGACAAAATCTGATATCCGATAAATCGGGGGCAGAACCGCTGCATTCCTTCGGGGGCGTGCGGGTATGCGACATAATAATTATAATAGTTGTATTTTGAGTAATTGAGTAAACAGTCAAACACTCACTTGGTAGCCGGGGGTCAGCCTGGACTGGTGGCGATCGGTGATTTAGTACAGCTTTTCAATCCGTCCAGTATAACCAGAACTCCGATAAGAAGTATGTTTTATATCGCTTCGCAGTGTAGATGTCAGCGTAAGTTGGTCGGTATCGAGGATTTGATACGATATGACGTTCCGTCCAGTGTAATTAGATCTCTCAGTTACCGTGAGCGAATGTAATTAGCTAATAGACACGTCCGAACTCCTCGGATATCCGCGGGGGGAATGAAAATATATTTTACCTTTTTACGTATTTAAATATGTATTAAGAAATAGTAGCCCACCGGTATCGGAAACAGTATCCAGATATGGATTATTATTAAACCAATTTTATCTCTGCTTCGAATAATAAACACGCTGCTTCGAATAACATAATTACAACGCTCAATTTCGCAGCACAATTCCGGCTTAGTTTACAATATCGTCAGTTTCCAAGTTAGGGGTTGCACTTACATCGACATGGAAGCTAGCTAATGGCTGAACACACATAGTAATAGGCTATCCAATTGATTTATGATTTCAATGCATGCACTGCAAACTGCACTGATTCAACCGATCAGTTTTGATTAGCTCGCGTGTTATGAGTTTGCTTTATTTGATGAACGAGTAAGTAAGTGTTTTCTGCTAATGACGTTGATTTTGGGAGGCAAATTGATTACTGTTTTGGATTTAATGAGGAATTTTAATTGAATTTGAACATCCAATATTATACATAATATTATTATATTCATAAAGGTACCTTCTTTAGAAGGCATAGAGCTACAAAAGAGAAACAAACTGTTAAACTGTCACTAAATTTAAATAAAAAAAAAAACAACAAAAGCAAAAAAAATAAAATGTTAGATAATAATTTGGCTCTCATAAAGATTGGCTAAATCCACGTTCTACAATTTTACAAAGTGACAGACAAAGAAAATTTATTTAGCAAAGTAATATTCTACGAAATCTCAATTGTATGTTCTCAGAAGATAAACTAATTTATCTACAACCAAGCTCAATGAATAATTACGGTAAAATCTACTAGTAAATATGCATAAAATGTGAAACGTCTCAAGTCTATATTTCACGTCTTGTGCATAGATCTAACTGATTCTAAATTTTCTACTCGATTTAACATTCAGCCTGTAGGACACTGTTGAGAAATGGTCAGTATTAATTCACAGTTATCTATGATCTTGGAAACGGCTCAAAATGAAGCCGTATTTTTTATCTGGTATAGGAATAATGTTGTATCTTTTATGCGAAATACAGTTAATGTCTTTGACTGATCGAACAGACTGCATAATTATATTACATAACAAATATTAATTTATATAAATCCTGACTACAAGTAAATGTGTGTTTAATGTAGTAGAATCAAATTTCTAGCCTCTCAACTAAATCACTTTATTTTTCCCCTTGTAGATGCACCGCGGCGTCTTAGTTCTTCTTTTATTAGTATGTGCACTTGCATTGACGAATAATTTTCCATATTTGTTTTGTATTTAAACTCAATTTTTATAACAATAAATCGGGTTTGTTTTTTGTACAAGCTATACAGTAATCTGACATATAGACCAACGATCGCAGCGTCATCTACGAATAGCTTTGAGTTGCCATCCCCATTACTCAGTCACCAGATGACAGCAGTCATATTAACCATCACTACACTGAAAAAAATAAAACGAGACTTTCTACTATTCTTGAACAGTAAAAAAGAAACGGTTCCGGGAACTTATTTATACGTTAAAATAATTGATTACGGACAGTGCACTGAAATGGGCAAAAACAGTAAAGAGCTAAACAGTTATTTCAACTGTATGAACATTAAAGTCTACTGAAACAAACAGTTTCTTGTAAGTATTGCCGTTTTCAGAGCTTTACTGGTATCGTAGCAGTTATTTTTACTGCTTCTGAACAGTTATTGTAGCATACAGTAAAGAGCTAAACAGTTATTTCAATTGTTTGAACATTAACGTTAACTAAAACAAGCAGTAAAAATAACCGACCAGAAAACAGTAGCAGATGCACAGTAAAATCTACTGTTACAACTCAACTGTTTTTTTTTTCAGTTAGTTTTACTGCTTTGGACAATAGGCTCTATTTTTACTGTCCAAAACGGTGAATATTACTGAAAAATCGGTTGGTATTACCGATTTTTTTTTCAGTGTATGACTCTCCGCTAGAGTGACATACACCAGCCAGTGTCCTTTGGAAGCTCCTATTATCTTCTTGACAAACAGACGACACCACTCTAGCTGTAATGTTGTTTGGCAATTGTCACCCAGTAATAAATTCCAAATAACAATGTCAAATTATTAGGTCTAATTATTTTACAAATAAAAGCTAACATTTCATATAAACAAAATGTTACTCATTGAAAAAAGATCCGCAAACAAAACACGAACGGTTGTAAAAATCTAGTTTGTATCAAAATAGCAGTCACGCGCGAATGATACCAATTTACCGAGTTACACGATCGACATGAAAATCAAATGTTGAAACGTGTCGTACCATATTTTTGTTCGCAACTCGACAAAGTTTCCACTTTTCGGAGTTGGCTCAACTCCGAGTCCGAAAAGTCGGAACTTCCAATTGATACACGTTGATCCTAATACGTAAAAGATTATAATTGAAAGTTTATCTTTAGCAGAGGTTGCAGAACTGTCTGAGCTGGTTAACGTAACCCTGGAACGTAAAGGACAATTGTTAGTCCGTAAGAGTCTTACAGGGCAGGAGGAGTGATTTGATGATTTCACCAAGGCTAAAAAACAGCAGCCATTAAAGTTTTAAACACATTTCTCGTCGCGCCTGCCTCTATCTTTACTTCTAATTCTGATTTCGACTCCAACACTCTTCAATAAACTCCGATTTCGACTTAGGTTCAGACTTCAGCCTTGACGGGCCGTACAGTGCGGACGCGTCCAAGACGTTTAAGTAACGAACGATCGTGCGTGATACGTATCTAAATAATATCAAGTTCTTAATCATCCATAAATAATGCAGTGTCAAAAGTGCAAGAAGAAACTGGCGAGTAACGGATCTCATTTCCTATGCCAAGGTACTTGCCAAGGAACATTCCATAGGAATTGTGTAAAAGGGTTGGCAGCAGACATGAAAGCAGGTAGAACAAGAATGTTTTGCAATAACTGTGAAGATGAAGAATCGGAGGAAGAGGAGCAAGAAATGGAGGGACAAGGGTTCGAACAAATACTTAAAGATATACAGATTAAAGTCAATTCACTACCGGGATTTAAGAAACAATTGAATTCCATTTTATCTAGCATGGCGGTACTTTCAGAAAAATACGACACTATATTGGCGGAGCACGAAGAATCCAAAAAGAAGATTTTAAAGCTAGAAAAATCCGTTGAAAATGTCAATAATAGATGTGTGTATCTAGAAAAATGTAACATAGCACTCGAACAAAAAGTACATGAATTTGAGCAATCTACACGTAAAACTAATATAGAAATTGTAGGTATTGAGCAAATGCCGGATGAGAATGTTATGGAGGTAGTTAAAAAGCTGGGAGATGTATTGGAGGTGAAATGCGACAATATTGAATGGGCGAGTCGTCGCCAACAACGTAAAACGAGCGACAAACCCGCTACAATTGTAGTAGGATTTAAGAGTACGGGTACCGAAAATCGGAGTGCATGGTTGGCGAATCGACGGAAGCTAGTTAAGATACACAGTGGAGTTATTACGTCAGGGTCACAGAAAAACAAAATTTATATAAACGAAGACCTAACTAAAACTACCCGTGAATTACTATGGAATACTAAGAACCAGCTAAAGGACATTTACAAGTACATTTGGGTCGTGAATGGTAGAATACTGGTGAAGAAGGAAGAAGGAGATAAATCAGTGTGGGTCAGGTCGGAAGGCGATATCAGTGAACTGCTCAAAAAGTGAAAGTGTTTCAGTGTATAGATAGGTACCTAAGTGATGTGTAAACAGATAAAATGAACTGCAACATTCCCGTTTCTCGACATAGAAACAATAACAGATGATGTTCAAGTTGTGCCGGTATGTGTAGATGACATACATAGCTGGACGTCCACATTAAGTAGAAACAATGTTTTTTGCTTATTTCATATTAATATAAGGTCACTAAAAAAACATTTCAACGAGTTACTAGTTAGTTTAAATAATAATTTAAAATATATTGATGTGATAGTTATTACAGAACCAAATATTAACTTTGAATATTTAGGTTTCTATAAGATTAGTGGGTACACATTAAATAGTTTCACTCGCACCGGGCGAACTGGGGGAGGGGTATTGGTTTACGCGCGGGAGGGGCTCGCAGCACAGGTGATCGAGTCGCCGTTATCTACTGATATGCGATCGGCGGAGTGCGTTTCCATTACTTTTAAACACGCGAACGAACAAATTTACTTAATATCCGTTTACAGACCACCTAAGATAAATAATCAAAATAAAATAGTCCAATTTATTGATGAATTTCGTAACTTGATAAAGAATATACCCCATAATACCAAAGTAATTTTTTGTGGCGACATAAATATTAACTTACTTCAACATCAGGATAAAAATGTATCCTTATATGAAGATCTTTTAGCAGAACATGGATTCACAAAATGTATAAGCCGAGTCACACGTAGCGAAATAGTTATGGGTAGTTTAGTAGAATCATGTCTAGATCATATATTTATTCGAGCACCTCTCGCACATATTGAATCAGCTGTTATACGGACCAAAATATCCGATCATTATCCAGTAACGGTAGCGGTAGAATGGGAACGCGCTCCAATTCACAGCCCCACCACCACAACACCTGCGAGTGCGGCTGAGCGAGCGTCACATTTGCGCGTGCGCAATGAGTCCATGCAACGCCGTGTACTGGATAATCGCGCGGTGCGGGAGAAATTATTATCAATGGATCTAGATGATCTCTTATTAATTGAATGTCCTGTTAAATTGTATGATTCGTTCAGAAAACTATTTACTGATGTTTATGAGTGTTGCTATAGGAATAAAACTGTTAAAAAAGGAGTCCGAAATAATAAAAACTGGGTCACGAAAGATCACAAGAAATTAATATTAGAAAGGGACAGACTGTTCGTAATATGGTGTAATGAACCAAAGAATATGATTAAACGTTTAGAATACACTAAATATAGGAACAAATGCAATAAAATAATAAATAAATGTAGAAATGAATATGATAGGAAATGTATAACAGATTGTAATAATAATATTAAAAAATTGTGGGATAGAATACATGTAATGCTGGGGAAAAATAAACAATCATTAGACAGCACAATATTAAATAACATTAGTATAAGTCATGGCAGTGTAAAAGATATTTGTGATAAGTTTTCGTCAACATTTACAAATGAAATTGAGAGTATTAAGCATAATTGTGATGTGATATGGTTAGACAGAAGCACTTATGTAAAAGAGAGGGGTATGTGTATGAGATGGCAACCGGTAAATAGTCAGGATGTGAAAAGAGTTATTATGGGAATGAGTACAAATAAATCACCTGGAAGCGATCTCATACGCATGTCTGATCTTAAATATTTGGTCAATAAAGTAAGTCCCGTGCTTGCACATTTAATAAATTTATGCGTAAGTACGTATACATGTCCTAGTAAGTTAAAAGAGGCCATAGTGCGTCCTATCTTTAAAAAGGGTGATCGTAAAAAAATGTCTAATTATAGACCAATAGCAATATTGTCAAGTGTAGACAAAATTTTAGAAAAATGTATTGTTAATCAATTAGGAAACTACCTCCAAAAAAATATTATTATTAGTGAATGCCAACATGGTTTTCAGAAGAGTAAAAGTACAAATACCCTATTATCTAAATTTTGTGATGAAATTAATAGTAATTTAAATAAAAAACAATTTGTAGTGGCAGTATTTTTTGATTTTAAAAGAGCATTTGATACTTTAGAAACAAATACTTTATTGAATGCAATGGAGGAGTGTGGGGTGGGGGAACCGCTTAATAAATGGTTTCGTGATTATCTCACTAAAAGATATTACCGCGTAAAGGTGGACGAGTCATACAGCGACGCGAGGGAGGTGAGGTGCGGGGTGCCGCAGGGCGCTGGATGCGGACCTGTATGCTACCTAATGCACGTCAACAGCTTGTGCGGCGTCTTACGCAATTGCTCGGCATACATGTTCGCGGATGACCTGTGCGTGCTGCGTGCCGGCACGGACCTCGCGGAATCTTGTCGATTAATGCAGGACGACGTAGACCGCGTGGTTAAGTGGTCGCATGACAACGGCATAGTCCTAAACGCGGATAAAACTAAACTAGTATTAATACGTTCACCATATTCGGTTCCACTTAGCGACCCTCCTCCATTGTATACGCATGATTTTGTGTGCATTCATAACAACTATGTAAACTGTAATTGTAAACCAATTGTATGTGAACGATGTGTAACGTATCTCGGAGTGAAGGTTGACGAGAACTTCTCATTTTCATACCATGTTGAGTATATACGTAATAAACTTAGAATATTGCTCGGTAAATTCTACCATCTCAGTTTTAAAGTACCTTATAACACACTTAAGTGCCTTTACTTACAGTTAGTTGACCCTATATTAAGCTACGCTCTCGACAGCTATGGACTCACATTCAAAAGTAATATAGATAAACTAGAAGCACAACAAATTCGATTCTTGAAATTACTAGTCAATAAAAAAACAAAAAACAAATGTAAACACAATTATAATAAATTATTTAAAATCTGTAAAATTCTCCCTATTAGTTTAAAACATAAATATCTTCTCCTGGTAAACAGTCATGGCTGTTGGGAGCGTCACTCGCTGGTTACTCATAATTATGGAACTAGGACAGTATCAGCAGGTAACTATAATGTACCTAGAGTAAATAATTACTTTGGCGACAGAACGCTTGAGAAAAGAATACCTTATCTTCTCAACAGTTTACCTGCTGGTATAAGAAGTCAGGCTAAAAAAGGCAAATTTGCCAAATTACTTAAGTTGTTCTTACTTGAGAGTTTGTAAAATATTGTTATTTATCATACTTAAGGTTCCGCACTTTAAACGTCTTTGTTGCCTATTTTGTGTTCCGTTCCTGCAGACAAACCGTGGAAACGGTTTTGTGGGGCATTGATCTTAATTATAATGTAATGTAATGTATTTTAGTAATAAATAAATAATAATAATAAAAAAACTCCTCCGTAACGTCTCTCGTCCAATCCCGTTGGAATAGACAAATTGGTTTAATGTGACGGTTGGAGGCAGGTGAGGTCGAAATCCCTTTTAGTGAAATTACTTTTAGTGTCCATCAGGAGAATGTGGATACAAGGTAAGCTGCTTAGAGTAGACATGATCCACCGTTCATGGAATTATTAGATTTGGATTCGACTAGATCAGGCAAGACTTTTTTTTAAATGAAAACTTCTTTAGCGGCGTTGTACACTTTTTTGTAATGGGTAAAAATTGTTAAACTCGAGTCAGGATCACGTGACTCTGATCGAAAATTCGTAAGACGAAGAGCAAACGATTGCTTGCATTTTAATCGTGCAACGCCATCTATCGAGCATATATGAAAACATATGTGATTTGACACCTGTACGACACTAACAAGATGTAACAAAATTCGTTAATTTCATATCTGTACCACTCCAGTTTTAAAATATGACACAGTAATAAAAAAGTTTTCACTTCTCCCGGCACTCCCGGAGTGCAACCTGTCTTTTTTTTTCTTGTAAAACCATCAAATGAGTTGTCCCACCCTGGGTAGACCTGTAACTATTACTGACTAATCCAACCTCTTCCTTCAGCTGCCCTTTGCGTTCCAGGGTGTACTTTTAAGTTAGTCCCGGGACCCAGCAGGCCTCTGGCCCTATCAGTTTGCTGAAAGTTCCTTGAGGTGCATATGGAATAGCGTACGGGCCTAAAAACTAATCTAATATTCGATCCAAGGAGTTGATATTTACAAGACAGTCGTTCAACTGTTGCTGCTGTGTTTTTCGCTAGACCAAGCAGCATGGTCGCGGGACTTATACCATTACCGTGACCCTGGAACGTAAAGGGCTAACGAAGGACACTGTGGATTTTAGTCAGTACAAGTCTGACAGTAAGGGTGGGAGGACTCATTTGATGATTTTACCACGCAAAAAAGAAAAAGACCAAGCAGCATGCGATTTATTTTTCCCACGTTTTTATACACTCACTTTTCTTGTTTGTTTGTTTATTTGTTTGTTTGTTTGTCGTTCCGGTTGGACTTTTGCAACTCAATTTTGAGGCACTTTCCGATAAGCTAGCAGGCTGAAATTTTGTACACGCTTTGAGTTCTGATGACAATACATGACTAGCTAAGAAACGTCATAACAAATCCAATATGGCGGCCTCCCCAAGATGGCGGACTGGCTGTTTGAAACCCACCCCCATGATATGGGTATCAAATGAAAGGGTTTGCTATCAGGAGTACGAACAAAATAGTCACGTGACTTAAATCTAATATGGCGGACGTCCAAGATGGTAGACTGGCTGTTTGAAATCCACCCCCGTGATATGGGTATCAAATGAAAGGGTTTGCTGTCAGGAATACGAAAAAAATGGTCATGTGGCTTATGCTAGGCTAGGCTATTAATCCAATATGGCGGACGGCTTTGAGGCACTTCCCGATAAGCTAGCAGGCTGAAATTTTCAGGGTAGCTTCAAACCCGATGGACAATGATAAAAATAATAAAATAATTAATAGATTTAAAAAATCTAAAAACCCACGTTTTTAAATGTCCTAAAAAGAAGAAAATAACCCTACGGGGCTGAGAGAGGGGCCACTCAAAACGTGGGGGCGTATCTTTGCAAGTTACACCTACGATCTCACGTCATGTAAATATATCCCATAAATAATCCCTTATATAATATAGGCCCCCACGTTTTGAGTGGCCCCTCTCTCAGCCCCGTAGGGTTATTTTCTTCTTTTTAGGACATTTAAAAACGTGGGTTTTTAGATTTTTTAAATCTATTAATTATTTTTTTAAGGATACTTCCGACCTTCAATATTTTTGTAAAAGAAATTATATAACATATTACAATAAAAGCTTTACTTAATAACTTTATTTTAATTGAAACTTTTAGGCTTTATTCATACCGCTTACCGAATCTCCCAAAATAAATTCAATCGAAGATTTTCAATTGCAATTTTGTATTACTGGAGACCGTAACTATTTTGTATAATTTGAATTGTTCGTAAACAGAAATTTTAATTTATTCCAAATGGACCTCCAAGAGTGTAATTTGAAGATCAATTTAAAGTAAATGAAATTGATAGTGATTGCAATTACCACTTCAAATGAATCCCTACTGAATGAAAGAATATTAATTATAATTTGAAATTTAAATCGTTTGGTTTAAAATACTTTAGCCACATTTTTTTACAAAAATATTAATTTGAAGTTTTGGCAAGCATCATTATATTTTTGGTGGCATTATTTCCAACTGAATTTGTCCCTGTAACTACACTAGCGATCAAATTTTTTTGCTTAAATCTGATCAATCACTTTCTTTAGTTTAAAAAAAAGCATATGTTGTATGACTACTTGTAATCTACTTATTTTACATTGAATAATAAATCAAAGTAATATTAAAAAAAATAAACACAAAACTATTTATATTTTATTAACCGCAGTAATCCGCTTATAAAACAGCGTCCCGTGCAGTGGTTTGTGCTAATGGCTGAGTATGCAAAGCGACTGCAGTCTCATTGATTTACGATTGGAACGCACGCTTGCCCATCGTTGCGTTTACTGAAACGTCGATAACTGGCTGGTTAGCAGTATTTTGTTATCTCAAGGGTATTTTGAAACCACACCTGTTTAGGGTAGAGGTATATTTGTCTAGCATATGCCATTTTAATGTCATTATGGTTGGGTTAAAACAACAAGTCAGAACCGACAATTTTGTTAATATTTTGTTGTTTATGAATTTGACATTCAAGCATCCTCAATATGAAGTTACAGTCAGTTTAAAAAAGAGCTTAAACTACAAAACCACACGTTGAAAACAACTAAAACAACAACAGCTAATAATCAAACTATTCAAAACTTAGTGTATGTGAAATAGTCCATTTGTAAATGTTAACCTTGCAACTGAATTTAAATCCTACTACGTTTCTACATGATTGTTATATTAGGAAAGTTTATACGAGTACTTCGTCATAGTAAGCACAATGTTCTTCTACACAATTCTGGATTTTCATTCAACTCTTTTATCTCTTCAACATTTCTCTCACTATTATTTCTTCTAGTTTTTCCTTAGATTTTAATCTCGTAGCAAAATTTCAAGGCTCTTTTGAGGTCGCAACGTCACTCAAGTTCTTCTTTGTATGTAATTTAATCAGCGTATTCATGTTGAAAGGGGTTGTGACATAAATGAGGTAACTTTTCTTTGTTATTTGACCTTGTGTTCACATCCAATGTTTAAGAGTTCCTCTGTGTTTGTTCACTGAGGATTTTATCTTATCTGTTGTAAGAAAATGTATAACGAAAATGTTTTCATTAAAATGATGTAGGTTAGCAGTTGTGAACACACATAATCTTTTTGTCAAGGCTTCCGTTTTGACGAACCAAAATGATCATTCTATTGTTTGTCTACAAGGGTTATTTTCATTTGATATTTCTCTATGGTAATGTAAACAGTCGGTAAATACTTTGTGTTTATTCTGAGATGCAAATCGAATAAATATTGGGAAGCTTTCATCATTAATTTTCCCTTAATGAATTGAAACATTGCGTAGCGCAATCTTTCACTAACAAATACCAGATGCTAACCCTACAATGGCCACACATTTTATCTATACAAAATGAAGGAGAAAATCCAATTAGTAGTTCTCACTCGGTTTTCAATAGCGTGCTTGCGATGCAATACTGTATCGAGAGACCGACAGAAGCTTTACAACGCGCGTTAAATCTCTGGCGATAAAACTGTTATAAATTGATTCCGCCAGGTTAAAGAATTAAATGGATCGTAAAAATTAATAGGTCTCTGTCGCGAGTCGTGCGATGAATCGTCTGGGTGAACGAGGAATGGCACTTTCCCAGTTTATGAATTACTTGGGGACTTTATGACGGCTTTGTCAGACTCGGCGTTTTTTCGGCGTCACGTGTTGTCGACGGATGCGAAATTGGATTTTTTAGATAGAGAATGGGAGAAATATTGCGAGGGTAGATGGGAAGTGTTAACTCGTTTTGTTTGTTTGGATGTTTTTGTTGCAATTACCACTTGACGATAGTTTAATGTGAATTCTTGTGGAGTTTCACTTAACGAGTTTGTTTGTTGAATTGTTATTTTAGGCAATTTGATCATCATCTGCCTAGCGTTTTCCTGGCAATATTGTGGTCGGCTTCCAGTGAAACCAAATACTAGCATTTTACTTGGAAATTGGAATTCCAACTGAAATTTAATGACTGTGTATTTTTCATATAGCTGTAAACCGTTTTGAGTAGGTAATTCGATAAATTCGTTTCTATAAAATACATAATATGGCTATTTTTAACTTCCATTTCGTTATTAACACCAGTCTAAATATGTCCATAAATTGATATCACCTTTTATAAGGTAACATTAACTCATAAACACAACACGCAATTTCCATCACACTTAGCTAATCACCACCCCACAATTATATTTTTAGTGTCCACTGCAAAATAAACTCTACCAGTTCCTTCAAAAAGGTTTAGTTTCCAATGTGGGAACGCTATGTATTAGTGACGTGGCCCAGTGCACCAGGTTCACATAAATAAAAGGAAAACACATCACATTCGACCTTTGTAGTGCGCACTCAACCGAACTCCCGTAGAGTTGTGCACGCCCCGCGGAGCAACTACTGAAACGGGGAATGAAATGTTTTAATATGCACAACGCGAGAGATTTTCAAATTGCTATTTACAGCAGAGTTTATTTCACCAGAAGTACTCTTTGGTGTATTTTTTCACTTATAATACTACAAGAGCTTCAAAATTATCGGGTATTTTCCGATAGGTTCGTTGCAAACAAATGAAGGAGTCAAGTTTTTCAGGTTAAAAAATCACGAGCGCGAAGCGCGAGTGATTTTTCCTGAAAAACTTGACGACTTTATTTGTTTGCAGGGAACCTTGAGGGAAATGCCAGATAATTTTGAAGCTCGTGTGGTATTCAGGGGATTATTTTTCCGTCCCAAATGTCGGCCAATAGAATTGCACCATTCGACGTCACGTGGTACAACCTACAAATTTTCAAAAAATTATCAGTATAATACCATGTAGGTTGTACCACGTGACGTCGAATGGTGCAATTCTATTGGTCGATATTTGGGTCGGAAAAATAATCAACATTATTTTTGGCGGGTTGAAATCACGATTTTGGTAATTAAACCAACTCAGATCAAAATCATAGCAATGGAGCAGTGGTGGCCCAGTGGTATCGGCCTCGACTTACGAGTTGTAGGTCGTGGGTTCGAATCCCGTCAGGCGCATTACTTTGTGTAATTTATTTCAACACCACTGCTCTCAAAACCGTGAAGGAAAACATCGTGAGGAAATCGGCATGTACTAGAACCAAAAATTCGAAGACATGTGACATCTACCAATCCGCACTGGGCTCGCGTGATAGATTACGGCCCACTCCCTCTCACAGAGAGATGGCCTGTCTCCCAACAGTGGGAAAATTTATAGACTGATGATGATGATGATGAGATCAAAATCATACGGATGTTGACAGAAACACTACCATGTACGCATTAAAACACGGTAGGGACTTTGATGCCATTGATTCCAAAGAATCTTAACAAATCATTTGCACCGTTCATCGTACCATTTCTGGTTCAACCATCGATCGACGACCACACACACGTCACAGCTATCAGCGCAGAAATCTTCGCTCTATAACAAGAAAGTGACGCTTTATATCAGTCTGTATGTAACCTTAATACCGAAAATGGTGTCCACGAAGGAAGGCGTGTATCTACAGGGGCATGGTGAGATGCCGCCGGCAGTACTATAAACTACACGCGACATGGCCGCGATTTGTGCACAGCGAATGGCCAAGCGGTCACGATGTGCACCTAGAGGCTCGTTCTACATTGGAAGCGAGGCGATTAATGGCTAGGTGTCTCATAAATTTGTTTCTATCTGACCTGCGTTTATTAATTCATTGGTTGTGTGGGAGTTTTGTGTCAATTTGTCCGGTTTAAAGCCTGTTTCACTGCTCTCTTGCAATTGGGCGATAGGGTCAAATGCCGGGATTAAGGAAATTTCTTAAGAGGTTACCGTGGCCCTGAAACGCTAAGGCAAATTGAAGGAACAACAACAAGGATTGTTTTTTGCAGTAAGTCTGAAAGTCTCTTCCGCTTTAACTAAATCTCCATTACCACCTCCAAAAAATGGGAGATTTTTCAAAATCTCTTCATATGGATACTAATTATATTTCAAGGCGGAAGAGAATATTAGAAATTGAACAAATAAAGCTTAAATGGTAAATGCTTTTGTAAGTTCTAATGATTTTTTTAATTCCGATATCAATTTATAACCTTTTATTTAGGTTAAAAGAAGTATCCTCATATTTCAACAAAATGTACCTATCATTACAACGAAAATTACAAAATTATTATCCTTCGTAAAAGATTGGCAGATTGCTGACAACGACCCATTTCCCACGGAAGACAAATTATCTCCGTAAATAAACAAATGAAAATCATACAACAAAGAATTTCAACACGACATATTTAAAAAAAATACAGATTTGAAAGAACGTTTTGTTCCTTTTTTGAAAAATAGCGTTAGCTTGAGTCTCGCATTCACTTCGCTTAGCTGTCAGTGGAATACTTCCATACATGTTAGTCCCTACATGGTTTCTGATCCCCATACGGTGTGCTCCGTTTGATAATGTTGCAACCTGAGGTGGCTATGAAACGGTATATCGGGTAATAAAGTTTATCCACTATTTTACGGATATTCAAAAGCCGTTTCCAGTGAAAACAAAACAAAGGATAAAACCTGTGTTTTATACATGTATTCATTTGAAAATTCATGTATTTTGATCCGTTTTTGGCTGTTTGTTTTTTCTGACAATTCTAGGAGAAAAATATAATTGGTAACGTTATCTACTTTAATTCCAGAAACTTGAATTATTTTTATTTAAATAACCTTTTACGGTGTTCGGTTTTTGATGTAATTGAACATTAAAATATCAAAGAAAAATATTGATTTAGACTTTTGTGTTTTATTATTTCCGGCAACAGGACGTGTAAGCGTAAAGGCTCGAACAGACACACGCGATTAATCGCGCTGCGACAACGCTAATTTCCACTCTAAATGTACCTACTGCGAATGGACCGCGACAAGTCGCCCCGCGCGATTAATCGCGTGTGTCTGCAGGAGGCCTAAGGCGAAGGACAGTAAGGCGTAAAACACAATGAATAAAATGTGGCGTACTAGAACAAAATGGATCTCACAATCGTCGACACATTATACATAATTTATCTAATCAATTTCGCTATTTCCGGACACTGGCGCCATAATTGTACACTATTATTGACGTTTTGTGTAATTACGGACGCCATTTTAACCTCGAGGTGAGTTTATGACAACTACAAGAATAGTTTTCTGTAATTTGTTCGTGAATGTCGTGATTATAGACTTATTGTTTTGTTATTATTATTATTTTTTTTTTTGTTATGTTATTATGTTCACATAAAACCTATGATTAAATTATGTGTAGCAGTGTTAGGGTGGGGTGCTAAGACAGGAAACCTCCACGTGCGCCCGTGGACTGGAGTTCCCTCTCGGATACGTCCGGGGGGAAGACCAGTTTTTCGGGCCGGTGCACCCTGGGATGCGGGCAAAAACTCTCCTTAGGCACTGTGTGCCTAAGGGGTTTCTTTGCCCGTATGCAAATAGCCTGTCGGGTGGACGCTCCAACGCGTGTCCCTCTGAACAGCAGAGGGCACAGCGGCGGAGCGGGCTTGCGGACGGTGAGTAATGGGTAAGCTCGCCGTCCGACCAGGTACCAAGCCAGGGTCGGTGGCGCGTCGTGTTTCACGCGTCACCGACGGGGCCCCTTATGGGGCCAAATGCCTGCCGGGGTCGCGGATTTTTTCTTAATCCAGGATACCGTGGCCCCGGAATGTAAAGGGCATCCGACGGAACACGGGTGGATTTTAGTCAGTAAGAGTCTGACAGTCCCTCCCGCCCCACCCAGGGCGGGAGGACTCATTTGATGATTTTGCCACCCTAAAAAAAAAAAAAAAAAAAAGCAGTGTTAGGGTTTTGTAAGAGAAATCACATATAGGACAAATAATAATGATAAGAGAAAATTGAATTTTCTTTAGTCAACGTTCTGTATATAGCAGAGTTTGGCGTGTTTGTCGCGCTTGATCACATGCATCTCGATGCATAATAATATATAATTTTTTTTAGTAAACCGTTGTTTAATATTCTAATTTGATGATTAAGATAAATTGATGCTTATCATATTTGACAATAAATGTTATATGCGTTCAATTCACCAGATAATTATATTAAAGAAAGCTCCCAAAACACAAATTTCTCAAATCCTAGTATTTTAGAGGAAAATCCAAAAGTATCTTCTTCTCTAGTGAAATAGATACGTGAAAATAAACACACATTCCTACAGCAATAAAACAAGAGTAGGTAACTAAATTAGAACAAGCGAGTGATAAAGCTCTAAAGCATTTGGCATGCTCATGAAGTTCGCAACAATTCCAATCTCATTTTGAGCTTAAAACTATGTTTCTTGGCTCATGCGGGTTAGAATTTGCAGTCGACAAATAGTATCTTTCAAAGCGAGAATTCAACAGTAAATTAATGTTGAGTAAGAACATTAGAAACTGCAGTTTAAATTACTGGTGTTTTTGCCTTTTCTCTGAATGAGATGAAGTCGTTGCCTTAAATGGCGCAATGACATACCTACTGGTATTATTTGTTGTGTTGTTAACTCAATTTTTATTGTATCATAGACCACGTATCCGACTCGCTTCGCTATAGGGAATTGAGGTCGAGCTACGTGGAAACGTTTTTTTGGACCAACATAGTGTGAACATAGTTATGCCACACCATATACTTATAAGACTGCATCCAAAAAAACTGTGCTTCGAACCAGAAACACACTCTTTCAATTTCTTCATGCGGATTAAATATTTATAAATTCGTTTATTTTAAATTTTGTTACTGTTTAATGACATCATAGGGGAAACAATTACAAAAAACATTCCCAATTTCCATTTGGTTTGCATTTTATAATTCACAACAAAGACCGAACTCCCCGATACTGTCACTTAAAAATTCTCCCAGAACCTTGATTTGGGTCGTAATCAGCATTCAACAGTGACACCTTGTGGTTTAATTCTTGATCCGGGCTCTCTAAATAATTCCTTCGTTTATGTTTAAAGACGGGCTTACGGCGGTAAAAAAGTAGAATCAGCCAAGCGTCGTTGGATGAGCCGCGTTTGAATAATTTACACCTAAAGACATTGAGATCACATTTCATGTGCTGGTTCCAAATCATTGACAACATTCATCTTTATTACAACTCTTTTAAGAACTACATTTCCTTTATCAGTTTGTTTGTTGGCTGCAGATTTAACTTTGTACTCTGATATCTTGGAATCTCCGACTGTCACAGAGCGTCTTCTTTATTCGTATCCACATTTCGATGTCAGTTTTTGTTGCTTCTGTGTTATGCCGTTTCGATTTGAGAGCTTTTTAATACGTGTCTTATTAGCTCGGTCTGGTTTCACTCAAAAGAAATGGAGCCTGCATTTAAAGGCTTGACTGGTGTAAATTATAATTTGACAATCGTGATTGACGATTGGATTAAGGTTTTGGTTTATGAGTTTCTTTTTAAGAATGGCGTGACTACATGAGAAGCCTGAATAATTTTAAGGGTTTTTATTTTTGGGAGGTCATGACTCACGATCTGACATTAATGTCATAATCACAAAGATTGACTGGAACGAACAAGCCCCTAAAAGGATTTGAAATTAAATGACTGCCGTTGTTATGTCACATCAGTCAGAAAAATTGTAAACGAAAAAGTGTCTAAAAATTCTAAGTAAGTAAATATTTGTCGAGTAACAGAAAATAATGTAACCGAATACCTAAACAAAAAAAAACAAAGGCGCCAAACCAATTTTCTTAACGACATTCCACAGAGTATCAATAAAAAAAATCTCGCATATAACCCGTCCAGTTTAACACGTAATTACCGAAGCAAATGCAATGATGCGGGCGTAAAATTTCATTACTGTCATACTTGACACCGTCCGTCAATCCGCCGTATGATTGATGACATGTTGAAACTTGTTTAGCTCTAAATGCCTGTTTGTTAAACATTGGATTTTTTCCCTTGATTATATCTGAGTTGAGCTTGTTAGATATGGTATATAACCCCAATGCAATAAATAACAATTGAATATTTTTATCGATTTAAGTTAAGGTTAAAAAGTAAATACTTACTGAATTTCTAATTTATTTAATCAAGTTATAAAATGATAGTACTGTACAAGATTTGTTTACTATTGTGATAGATGTGGTATATAGCCCCTATGTAATAAATAATAGCAATATATTCTTTAAAACAACTATCAAATAATTTCAGAACGAAATCAGTTGATGTTCAAATATTTATCGAATTATGTCCAGGATGCAAATAAATCTAATCAAGCTTTAAAATGAATCTACTGTACAAGATTTGTTTATTATTGTGATAGATACAGTATATAGCCGCTATGTAATAAATAATAACAATATAATTTAAAACAAAGATCAAATGATTTCCGAACGAAATCAGTTGATGTTTAAATATTTATCGAATTATGTCTAGGTTGCAAATAAATACTTACTGAATTTCTTAATTATCTAATCAAGTTTTAAAATGGTTCTACTGTACAAGATTTGTTTATTATTGCTTATTTTATTACTAATTTAACTGCAATGTATGAGGATCTGTGATTGGTTAATAATGGCGGTAATATTTCTTGGGAGTGGTACAAGTCTAGGTTTATAAAAACAGATGTACCCTCACATTCGTGGTCATTATTCTTCAATCGCTATATGAGATAAGCCGTGCTCTGATTGTTGTTCTGTTTGATAAATGTGAAATAATAATAGATAATCCAAGTGTGTGAAGCTGAAAGTTATAATTTGTGTTCTAACGTTCTACAGTGAAAATGCAAGTTAATAGATATTTATTATGATCTGAATATTATTGATAATGTATGTTTTATAAATGTGTACTGATATTGTATGTATTATAACTGTGTAAAATATGTTGCCGTGGAGTTTCTTTCTCCGTTCTTCTCCACGAAAGACCTAGGGTTTGCGAACGGAGGTAGTTTGGTAATAAATACCTAGTCTTGATTTTGTGCTTTTCTTTATAAACCCATTCCTGTACAAAAGTCCTTAGAGATACCTTACAGTCATACAGTAAATAAATAACATTAACCATCCTGATATCTAAAACTTGATAATAAAGTCGGTATTAATGTCAATAAAACTAGAAATACATATCATATTTATCACACACACACATCCATTTTCTAACAAGCTCATTATGTTTTGATTGGTTGGATTTTTTGTTGTTAGGGCTTGTTTTGTTATTGACTTTAATCACAGAAAGAGAGCAAGACAGAAGATCAGTTACAATAAGAAGTAGAAATGTGCAATTCTGCATGCATAAAGGCAAACTTCACTTACAGTAGGTGTGATATTTTTTTGAGCAAACAGTGCCACCTTGATATGTCAATTTATGTTGGACAAGCAATACGAACATTTTCAATGCGCCTGTTTTCGGGCGTCGCATAGAGCTGGTCTTCTGTGCCTATCTATCTTGTATTTTAACGTTCATCTGTTCTGTTGCACATGTGAGGTTTTTGCTTTATAGAATATCTAGTCTAGTATTATTAGTTTTTTTAGGTGATCTATTTAATCAGCGGTCTCGATGAATTTGATTATGGCTCCCTTTTTTGCGAATTACCATAGCATTGAGCAGGAAATTATCTCGTTAAAAAGTCAAAATTATTATTAAATTGGTGCATGTCCGCGGAATCTTGACTGTTCTTCGTTTAGCTAAGTAGTTACCTAATGTGAAATCTTTACAAAATATAAAACAAAGTCGTCTAAGTGTGTTTGTACGCGAATTACTTTCGAACTACTGAATTAAATTGGAAAACTATTTTTTGTTTGTTACTGTCAGGACAAGTTTTGTATGTTAGAAAGTTGCCAGAAAATCCACCGAGTAGGTTGAAAAATTTGAAAACGTGTGGTGCCGATGCTACCTACCTAGTTAAGGGTACGGGGAACGAAAATTTCTCCATAAAAACGTAATACCAAAATCATTCGCGATACGAACATATTACCGACTTAAAGTTATGTTATTCGGATACAGACGGTATTTATCTAGGTTCCTATTAAACTTTTTTTTTTAAACATTCACTATCTACGAAATGTGAACGAAGTGCATTTCGTACATTTAACACCGCTAACAGCATGTTTTCAACTTAATTATTCTGTATTAAAAACATTAATATTCTAAATGTTATTGTAATAGGAACATAGCTTATATTGTCTAGTTGCAGACAAAAAAAAACAAATTGAAAAATATCCAGTTTTTATTCATTATTTTTGGAATTACGGAACACAAACAAATTTATCACAAATCTGGTATGACAGTAGCGCTGTCGCGTCAAGCATGGGCTGTTTGTGTGCGATAGATCTTAGAGATAGCAATGTTTCGTTTGATTTTTGTGCTCGCCTCGAATTGCAATTGCGAGCTTGTTACACCGGCCTCTTAAGTTATGTATATCATAAGATGTAATATGTCACAATAAAATAAAAAGTAAAATGTTATCCGTCCTACCACAAAAAGATACCTAAACATCTGTTGAACGCTTGTCTAAAAAAAGTGTAACTGTAAAACGACCCTTATTATAAACGTGAAATGTCGTTTTGACATAGACACTTTTATTAGACAAGTGTTCAACAGATGTTTAACTTTTTTTTTTGTGGTAAGACGGTATATTTTGTTTATTTCTGTTTTACATCACATCTTTATTAATATGACAATGTGTCCAATTTTAATATATAGTCAGGATTCAACTTATAGGTAATATTTACCACAATAATAACAACCATACCACATTCACGATCAAAGTTAGCATTAAGTAAACCTGAACAACAACCTAAACCCTTTTAAATCTTCCTACTTCTTCCTTCATAAATTGCCGTCTCAAAATAACTGTCATTTCAAACTTTTACATATAATTTATATCCTGCCCTTCTCATCCTTACCTATGACCTTAAATAGATCTTAAGAACTAAAATCCCTTAAATTATCTTTGTACTGCAAAATTTACATGCAAATGGGCCGTTACTTGAGTTGGTTAGTCTCTCCTAATGGCTGTTTTGTATTATATACCGCAGTTCACAGTACTCGTAATCTGAATGTAACGAATGATAATAGGTTACATAATAATATAGAGCAGTTTGTTTGTATTAAAGTTAAGACTTTTATCCCGGGTTTCTACGAATTCGGTGTTGAGTCTCGGTATTGTAAGGATAAACTATTGTTATATAAAAGTTTATGATATAATATAATATGAGATTTATTTACAGGATAGGCGAATAACGGTTAATCTACACGTGCTCATGTTGGCTTGGCCAAGGTATGTATCTACTCTACTCTCCGGATAATTTTATTAAAATTGAATAATAATAACTCCATCAAAGTTACAGGATATTCTTGGAAGAGAGGCGCCCATGACAGCTAAGAATGACAGAAAATAAAGAGGTTACACGTAATATCTGGTCGAGACTAGATCAGGTCACGAAAATATGGCACAAACGGAAAGCCTTTACTCAGCAATGAGTGGAAAAGAGCCGTCACTGATGATGATGTCCGCAATATTCAATTTCTCGGTATTAACCGAGAAATTGAATATTGCGGACATCCGAATTGTGTAAATTATTTAAAAGTAGGATATTATTCATAAACTCACTCCTTTTCTCAAGTGTGAGTGACAAACACCACAGACTACCGCTTGCTTATGGTCTTTTATATTACTAACTTTTGTTACGACCACTTTTAATTCATTCATCCATTCATTGAGTACTACGTATGTACCTACTTTGTAAGTAGAAGTCTAGATAAAAAATGTATAAGAAAATCTTCACAAAAATTTCGTAGTTGCGATCATTACTTACGTAAATGACACACGGACCTAGAAAAATATGAGATGTAACTCCCTTTTAGAAGCTTTTGCTCAAAAATTACCAACAATTTTCCTCTCTCGTGAGTTCCTACACTCAATCCTGTTTGATGCATTTTAAGTGCAGCAATACGCTGACTCCAAAGAAAAGAAAGCACAATTTAGTTCGTTTTTCATTTTGAAAATACCATTTCTGAAGTATGTTCTCGTAATTTGCATGCCTGAGAACTTGTGAAGTTTAAAAAATGTCCAAATACTGCCGCATCTGTTTCCTGGGTTCCGTATGTGTATATTCGTGTTTTCCTACCGTTTTTTCTTGTCATACATTCTTCAGGTAATATTTCCCCAATATTGTGAATTTATTTACATGTGTGAAGAAAACAAATAATACATTTCACCAAAAATTAGGCCAACATGGTACAGTTTATAGGTAATATTTTCGATTCAAATAATCAGCGTATTTTTGTTGTATATGCTTTCAGTCTTTATCAAAAGAGAGAATAGATAAGTGATTCATTTTGAATACTTCGTAAAGTTCTCGGAACAAACATTAAAAAAAGTTAGTTTCTTGTTCTTATTTAGATAAATATGTTTTTAATACCCTATGAATCAACTTGTCAGCCTCATAATTTTATGAATCATCTTCTTAGAAGATTAATATCATGTTGCTGTTTTGTATTTTTGGTAGTTAGCTCATTTTATTTCTTTTTGAGTTCGTTTATTCCCATAACATTTTTCAACTTCCTTTGAAACCGTTTATGACACCGGTTCCTATCACCGTTCATTTTTTTTTTATAGAAAACCGAGAAAAGTAGCTTCAGCACACGTTGCACGACACAGTCTTGATGCCCGAAAAGTAGAAGAGTAATTATGTTCGTGTTATGGTCGTGCTATTTTCGAATTTTATTGTAGCAATACCCCGACTCCAAAGAAAGTAAAAAAGGTAGAATTTAGTTCGTTTTTAAGTTTCGAATTGTTTGAAAAAAAATGTGTATTCTTGTAGAATACAGATAAAATTGGTCATTCTACGCGTGTTGTAAACCTAATATTATTTATTTATTTTTTGCCCAGCAAAAGTGGGTGTTTTTCGCCCAACAAATGCTAAGTCGACAAACCCGTTCATTGTGGATATGCTCAGCGCAATTTTCACACTGTATTTTTCTTATCTTTATTTAATTTTTCTTTTTTTATAACTATCTTTTTTCTTTTAAACTACTTTTTAACTTTGTAATTATTGTTGTTGTTGTGTCTTAGCCTGATTATAAATAAATGGTTTTCTATTTTATAAGTTTCTGGACCTTATTTTGAATTCCCCAATTGTATGTACGGAACCCCAAAAACAATCTGCAGTCGCCGTCTCACATTTTCAGGTATCAAATGTGCAGTATACATTCATCTTGCTTTTCTGCGAGATTTGAACCGTCACTTGAGTGTTTCAACACGACTCTTTCATAAATCACATATTTAACGTTTGCACGAAAAAGTCTGTATATTGAGTCAAGTATTTACTGCTTGTTAGTGTGTAGACTTGTACTGGCTGGATAAAAGTATCTACGTATGAGAAATAATAATTATAAATGGTGGGTCCGAGCCTGAGGTCCGTGCCCCAAGAAGTCACTTTAATGGTGAGGCGCAATCGGCTTGCTTGTGTGACTTGGTGGCAGCTACCATGACGCCTAAAAGCGTGATTAGTTCCCACAACTGAAGTACTCACGCTTTCGTCATGGTAGGCCACCAGATGTATGAATGTGAATGAGGCAAAAGGAGGTCGTAAGGATTTCAGCTGGCGCTCTATGGTTTCTGTCTATTCCTATTTAAAAAATGCGACAGGGCGGACGTTGTGATTAAATTGAAAAGGCTGAGATGGCTCGGTCATGTTGAGAAAATGAGTGAAAGGCGACTAACAAAAGGAATTTATAAGGCGGAGGAGAGTGGAAACGCCCTAGGAAGACCTACACTGACCTTATTGGTGAAGTGCTTCAGAAAGGCCGGGTACGTTTTACTCGTAATCGGCATGTGTGTATCACCAGATGTATGAATGTGGAGGAGGCAAAAGGAGTATGTATGGATCGTAGCAGGTGACACTCTGTAGTTTCTGCCTACCCCCATGGGAAGAAAGCGTGAGTTTATGTATGTATGTATAAACATTCGTTTAGAAACGGCAAAAAAAAAAACATCTCAGAACATCATCAAGACGCTGACACATCCTGAAGAGTTGATTATTATAGTGGCCGGAAGAAACTGGAAACCCGTGACCCAAAACCGCCAGAAGTGGATAAATTTGGAAGATACCACTCAGCATTTGGTCGCTTAAGATTAAAAAAAGATAAAAGAGATTACAATTGACTGAACATCATCATCAGTTGGAGCACGGGCCATATCCTTTTATTTATTTTTATACTTACAGGTAGGTCCCGTGCTCCACCCAGTTGGAGACGGAACACGGCTCCGCACACATTTCAAACAAAAAAATATTCACAGTATGCAACAAAGACCTGCATGATTAAATCCGTCACTTCCCCATCAAATTAAACCTTAATTCGCCATCATATTTATTCGCTTGTGCAATACTGACTAAAAATGCATGAGTGCGTTGTTTTGCAGCCAAGCCCCTCGGGAACGGAATATTTAAACAGTGAAGGTTCGTTTAGGACCATGATTTATTTGTTCCGGATCAAATCAACGAGTGGTTACTGCACGTTATGTTCTGCTAGTTTATTATGCAGTAAATGGTGCGCAAGTAATGTCGGCTGTTTATCGCTTTCATAACTTTGACTGTTTTAAAGCATTGTAACTGAAAGGACAGATAAGTATTGTCTTTTTTATTGACTTTTGTGACCGATATCTGGTCAGTAGATACTTGACTTACTTAATACATAATTATTTTCCTCGTACCTTCTTCAGAGATATTATGAAAATTTCACAAGGCTTAGCCAAACTAATCAGGCTACCCATTCAATACAAAAATCTTTAACGGCTGATCAATCAATCCGTTCTTTCAAAGACATGTTATCGAAGCGTTTTGTACTATGTACCATATAATACCTACTCAAGCCGATAGGCCATCTATCAAATAATTCATGGAACAGCTCAGTTATGCGTTTTTCTCATATCTCCAACGGTGGTGATCGATATGCCCTCCTAAAAAGATACAAACTTGTCCCAAATTTGATATGAAACATTGTTCCGTATTCCATCACCAATTGGGCAGCTAAAATGTAAAGTTAAAACAAAATAAATAATAACAATAAAAATGCTAAAGCTAAACTTTTCGCTCGTCCAATGTAATGATATTGGACAGGCCAAAAGTTCTAAAATTTTAGGTCGCACCATTTTCAGTTTTCATTTTAAATGAAAAGAAGTAACTGCGTGGAATTTCTTTTTTTTTGTAAATATTTTTTATTATTGATAATGCTAAAACACTTCTACGACATAAAATAAATAACAGATGTTTATTTTGTGTTGTAGAAGTGTTTTAAAATTACGAAATAATTGTATTAAACAAAGGTCGTGGGACTAACGAATTGCTGTGACCCCGGAAAATTAAGGGGTATTGAAGGACACCGTGGATTTTAGTCAATACAAGTCTGACAGTCCCTCCCACCTTGCCCTGGGTGGGATGACTCACTTGATGATTTTAACACGTAAAAAAAGTATTACCTAAACAAAAAAAAATAAAAAATAAACACAAGTTTTATTTCTAGCAAACACAAGCAATATTTTTAGTATCCATCGTAAAAATCTCAAATAGGTATCCAGAATTTTACTTATGTTATATTTGACGTAGCTTGTCGAGAAAAAGCGCCGTTTTAGCGCTCATGCTGTGTCACGGCACGTCCATCAATAACGACTTGGCTCTTATATTGGACGGAAAATTCAATAAAATTTCGTCAGTCGATTCCATAGTTTGTACGAGCAGAAGTCAGCTTCATTTGTTGCAGCCTAGACTTTTGAATGACTGTAACACGTGTCCGTAATGTTATTTTAAGTCAGCATTTGTGTAATGGTCAGAGAAAATCTTTGCGGAGTCCCAAGTTTTAAGGACTTTTTATAACCCTTGTTATAGCCAGTCGTACTGAAGTAATCTTTTGTTCTTAGCGACGCTTGTTAATTTTTTTACTTATGAGAAGACGGCATAGAGAAAGAATAAACAATCGTGACCCACAACTTTGTGTAAAATTAATAAATCAAAATTAGAAACGTGCTTAACCCCATTTAGTGCACTGCATGCATAGCTGCCAGGAATAGATTTCAATTAAAAAAAAACGTATTTTTTTAACTTTTATCAATAAATAAATCAACCCGTATTCATAAAGCCTTCATACATAAAAAATACGAAAGTTTATTAAAAGAAATTTTCACGGCGTATCTAGCAAAAATTCAATCGAGCGTGCGAACCATAATTCAATACCGTGAACTTTAAAAGTCACTCCAACATCACAAAGAAATCTTCAGGGTAAAAATTCTGGAAACCCTTGAAAGGAATGCAGCCCAACTCAACGGAGGGGTACATCTTACAAATAAGGAGGGGGATCCGTATTGTGCAGAACCTTCAAAACCAGACATCCTAATCGACCCTTTTGAAATTTCCAACTAACGGGAAACTCGTATTTCCATAACAATAAAAATGTGATCCGAACATCTAGAAATGCCTGCGCGATATTCACGGATCATAAAATCGTACTCGCTCTTTGAATACAACACGACTGATTTAATTTGACCCCCGTAATCTCACTGCCGGTGCTTTCCTTCCACCAATTAGGGGAAGGGAAGACGTGTCATAATATTCTGGTTTTCATATCCGAAAGTGGTCGTTGTCGCTAATGTTTGGACGATGCTATTTTATGGGCCTGACGGCAGCTGTATTCAATTTAGTGGAATCGTGTGTGAGAGTAGTTGCTGCTAAATCAATTTTTAATTCGTTCTTAAATCATTTTTAACAGTTGGAAACGGATAGGATGTTAAACTTAAGGAAATGAATTTGGGTCACTCATTTGTAACAGAGCCAAAACCTATAATTAAAACAGGGGCCATACCACGAGCTCTTACCGCGATCCAGTTTAGGCTGTGGGAAAGAGACAGATCAATAATAAGATATACAAGTCGTCTAGCGCCATCTCTTTCCCAAAGCCTAAACTGGATCGCGTTAACAGTTAATGGTAGGCCACCAGGAGTAAAAATCTTAAAATAAGGAAACTATTATTTGAATTTAAAACGGAATAAATATCATGTCTGTTATATTATATTATATTTGTTTTCGACTATATCAGTTTCAAAACTTAGATTTTCATCTGTAATTTTTAATCCAACTTCTAGTGATATTTACTATTATCAGCTTTAGTCTTCGTGTTCCGTCATCTTGAGGTGATCTAGGGTGTACAATTACATAATATAACATAACTAGTTTATACAACCGGCTTTGCCCGCTTGACGTACGTTAATTGGCTAGGGTCGCCGATGTAGGACACTAGGGTCGCGAGACGGACTAAGTCACTAAGAGTCTTTCACACCCTACCGCTCAACCCAAGGATGAAGCATTCATCTGATGTTTTTACGACCAAATCACCGGCCATGACCATACTATCCCACTCGAAGTGTCCTATGTGTTAATACAGACGTATGTATCTCTGTGCTGGATGTGTTAAATATGGCATAACAACAAACAACGATCGACTGCCACAACCGAGGTTTGAACGTGCCGCAAACATAGTGGAAACCCCTCTTTGAGGAGTGGCTGAAGAGGCTCCACGGTGTCGTCCGACCTTCCACCTGAAGCAGGTCCATACCAGACACAGATGTTTTGGAAAGTTCCTGAGTCGGATTGGAAAGTAAGGCGCTACTCGAAGAGCTGTCAGCAATCTGTCGGGTGGGCCTTAGAGGACCAAAACTTGTCGGGGTCGCAGGACTGTCTCATCAGGTAACCGCGACCCTGGAACGTAAAGGGGGCTATAGAAGGATCACGGGGTTCAGGGTTTCTCCAGTGAATAGAATTCCGGGCACGCCATAATCGCAGCGGTAAGCCCACTCTTTGAGGAGCGGCTGGAAAGGCGTCACGGCGGCGGCGTCCTGACCTACCGCATGACGCAGGTCCTTATCGGACACGGAAGTTTCGGGAGGTACCTGTGTCGGATAGGGAGGGAAGAAACGCCTGGGTATCACCACTGCGAAGATCGCCCGGAGGACACAGTGGAGCATACGGTGCAGGACAGCCCCGTAGGCAGAGCACCGCCGTTTCCTCACGGCAGTGATAGGGGGAGACCTCTCGCGCCCGGCATTGGTCGAGGCCATGCTGCGGGGCGAGACGGAGTGGGAAGCGGTCGCCTCCTTCTGCGAGTTCAGTTCGCGCTTCTTAAGTTATGCTCGCGAAGGAAGAGGCGGGCCGTGAGAGAGAGAGGACAGCGTCCTCCCTCCGCCCCAGCCGCAGTGGTAGACGCCCACGGCGTCGAACGTCGCAAGACGATCTCCGGCCACCGTAGGCGCGGACATGCGGGCGGCGAGTAATGGGCAACTCGCCGCCCGACCATGGACCATGCCCGGGTCGACGGCGCGTTGTGTTCCACGCGCGCCTCAAAGAGTGTCAGCGTAATGACGGGGCCCCCCTCTAGAGGGCCAAAGCCTGCTAGAGTCGCGGGACTTATACCATTACCGTGACCCTGAAACGTAAAGGGCTAATTTTGAAAATGTACTATATCTCAAAAACTGCTTACTGTATCTCATCCAAACCAATTTTCGTTGGAAGTTTTTGTTAAGGTCTACATAATATATTTTTTTTAGTTTTATCATTCTCTTATTTTAGAAGTTACAGGGGGGGGACGGGACACATTTTACCACTTTGGAAGTGTCTCTCGCGCAAACTGTTCAGTTTAGAAAAAAATTACATTAGTAACCTAAATATCATTTTTAAAGACCTATCCATCTAAGATACCCCACACGTATGGGTTTGGTGAAAAAAAAAATTTTGAGTTTCAATTCTAAGTATGGGGGGCACCCCCAAAATTTGTTTTGTTTTTATTTTTGTGTGAAAATCCTAATGCGGTTCACATAATACATCTACCTACCAAGTTTCAACAGGATAGCTCTTATACTTTTGACAAAAAGTTGCTGTGACATACGGACGGACAGACAGACAGACAGACATGACGAATCTATAAGGGTTCCGTTTTTGCCATTTGGCTACGGAACCCTAAAAATCAGCTTTTATACTATAACATATGTAAAATTATATTTTACACACCTTTAGTACCGTTTACCTGCCAGCCTCCAAAGCCACCATAACCCAAACTCCATAATGGTCCATCGTTCTTACCAGTGTTGGGAGCATCCGCTGACAAACTTTCTGCTTTTATAAAATAACGTAGGTCTGGGGTTCACGGGCTCTTGCTCTGTTATTATAACCCAGCTCATCTCTAAGATCGAACCAGAAAGCTATGTGACAACTTTATTTTGTTATAAACTAACAAACATCATTTTAATACTAACTTTTATTCTAATTAATTTATATTTCGGCGCTACATGTATTCTTTTTCCCTACTTCTCAGTCATCTCTTTTACATCTGTTAAAAACTGACATACATTACAAGTTAAAAATTGGTACGCACAATATTAAGTGATTTACCATGTTATTTCAATATCATGGACTTCTTATAGGTTTTCCTATAATCTATAAGTAGAAAACTAATTTCTGTATTTTTTCAAAATTTTAGGTTCAGTAGTTTCGGAGATATGGGGGGGAATGGTCAAATTTCGTCTATTTTCTTGAATAACTTGGAAACTATTTATTTGAAAATTACAAAAAAAAAATACATTTAAGATTGTCTCAACGAGACCTTTCATTTGATATGTCACAAGATGCAGTTTTCAAATATATATATTTTTTATTTTTCCCCTTCCCCCCCAAAAATTACCTCCCATATACAGATATGGATTTCTTATAGGTTTTCCTATAATCTATAAGTAGAAAACTAATTTCTGTATTTTTTCAAAATTTTAGGTTCAGCAGTTTCGGAGATAAGGGAATGGTGAAATTTTGTCTATTTTCTTGAATAACTTGGAAACTATTTATTTTAAAATTAAAAAAAAATACATTTTAGATCTTCTCAACAAGACCTTTCATTTGATATGTCAAACGATGCAGTTCTCAATTATTATTTTTTAATTTTCCATTTCGCCCCCAAAAATTACCTCCCACATACAGATTTCATATATTCACGTCACACCTCTGTGACCACCCCACAGGAATTGATATGTGTACCAAATTTCAACTCAATCGGTCTAGTAGATTCGGAGATAATTGACTGTAATGGCAGATTTACATTGAGTCAGTAACTGACGTCAGTGCTGGCACCGAAAACTGACTCATGCTATTTAGACGAGGTCAGTATTTCAAGAAATCAATTTACATTATGGCAGTGCCAGGTCAGCACTGACTCGTCAGTGGACCACAGACTAAATATCAGTGGACTGACGCCAGTTACTGACTCAATGTAAATCTGCCATAAGCGACAGACAGACGGACACACGAGTGATCCTATAGGGTTCCGTTTTTGTATTCGGACGTATGGAACCCTAAAAAGGGTATAAAAAGAAAGACAAGGAAAGTAAACACAAACTATCAAAACACTATTGTGTACCTTAAACAAAATACCAGGCTATTCCTACATATTCGCAGGTTTATTTCGTCCCTTAGGAGTCATCCAGTATGACTATCGGGACACTTGGGACCAATTAGTTTCCTAGTTATGAACTTTTCATCTGTCAGATTTATACATCCCCGGGATTGGGAATTGCTTGCTCAAACATTTATATAATTTTAAACTGCTGGAGCCATGTCGCTGTCCTATGATAGTGTTTATTTTTTTAACTATCCTTTGTGCAGAATTTTAACAGAACAACAAGTGATTTAAGGTTCAGTACTTCAAGTACACTGTAAATAAATAAAATACAGGAATAAGGCCTTAGTTCAGTCAGTCATCAAAGTTGTTAATGTTTTACAAATAACCCTGTATACTTTTTCCTACGTCCGTGATATTTTGGCGCGTGGAGGCGCAGCGCCGGGGTGTAAGTATACCCGCTGCCTCGAGAAGTCGAGGCGCGGCGGGAAGAGGTCCGGCGCGATCTCAGGGCAGTATGGAGGGGACGACTGTCGGAACCGACGGCCGGGCACGCCGCAATCGCGGCGGTAAGACCCCTCTTTGAGGAGTGGCTGGATAGGCGTCACGGCGTCCTGACCTACCGCATGACGCAGGTCCTCACCGGACACGGAAATTTCGGGAGGTACCTGTGTCTAATGAGAAAGGAGGAAACGCCTGGGTGTCACCACTGCGACGATAACCCGTAGAACACCGTAGAGCACGCTTGGGCAGAGCACCGACGTGTCCTCACGGCGGCGATAGGCGGAGACCTCTCGCGCCCGGCATTGGTCGCGGCCATGCTGCGGGGCGAGACGGAGCGGTCGCCTCCTTCTGCGAAGCAGTCATGCTCGCGGCAGGCATGCGGGCGGCGAGTAAAGGGCAACACGCTGTCCAACCATGGACCATGCCCGGGTTAACGGTGCGTTGTGTTCCACACGCGCCTCAAAGAGCGTCAGCATAATGACGGGGCCCCCCTTTAGAGGGCGAAAGCCTGCCGGGGTCGCGGGACTTATCTCATTACCGTGACCCCGGAACATAAAGGGCTATTGAAGGACACCGTGGATTTTAGTCAGTACTAGTCTGATAGTCCCTCCCGCTCTGCCCGGGGTGGGAGGACTCATATATCACGTCCGTGATATTTAGTTACTTTCTAAAAGAGATAATGTCTTACTTAAACGTACATTTTTTTACAACATCGTCCCTTTTTTTTTGCGTGGTAAAATCGTCAAATGATTCCTCCTGCCTAGGGTGGGGCGGGAGGGAGTGTCAGACTTGTACTGACTAAAATCCACGGTGATCTTTCAATAGCCCTTTACGTACCAGGGTCACGGTAACCAGGTGAGACAGTCCCGCGACCCCGGCAGGCTTTGGCCCTCTTAGGGGGCCCCGTCAGATTGCTGACAGCTCTTTGAGGCGCGCGTGGAACACAACGCGCTGTCGACCCGGGCATTGTCCATAATCGTGCGGCAAGTCACCCATAACTCACCGCCCGCATGCCCGCGCCTACGATGGCCGGAGATCGTCTTGCGACGTCCGTTGCCGTGGGCGTCTCCCGCGGCGGCTGGGTCGTGAGGTGGACGCTGTCCTCTCTCTCACGCATCCCGCCTCCTCCTTTGTTAGCATGACTGCTACCGTATGCTCCACCGTGTCCTCCGGGCGATCCTCGCAGTTGTGACACCCAGGCGTTTCTTCCTTTCCGATGCGACACAGGAACCTCCCGAAACATCCGTGCCCGGTGAGGACCTGTGTCAAGCGAAAGGTGAGGACGCCGTGACGCCTCTCCAGCTACTCCTCAAAGAGGGGTCTTACCGCTGCGGTTGCGGCGTGCCCGAACGTCGTCACTCACCAGGAATTTCTCCTATATCGTGCCCAGACGCCTAGACCCGGAACAACAACTTGTAGATCATACAAATATTGCTCTGTGCGGGAATCGAGCCCGTGACAGGCAGCGCAGCTGTCGGTTGGGCACAGCTCAGTTACTGCGTTAACCGTACCGTCGAATTTAACATTTTTGGTGTTTGATGCTATAATTTACCCTCTAAAAAAAAAAAAAAAAAATTCAAGAAAAGTGACAGAACAAAACGCTGTCTGCAAAGAAAAATCCCCAAGCATACTCGTATCTGGGGTGTTAAGACAGGAAACCTCCACGTGCGCCCGTGGACTGGAGTTCCCTCTCGGATACGTCCGGGGGGAAGACCAGTTTTTCGGGCCGGTGCGCCCTGGGATGCGGGCAAAAACTCTCCTTAGGCACTGTGTGCCTAAGGGGTTTCTTTGCCCGTATGCAAATAGCCTGTCGGGTGGACGCTCCAACGCGTGTCCCTCTGAACAGCAGAGGGCACAGCGGCGGAGCGGGCTTGCGGACGGTGGGTAATGGGTATGCTCGCCGTCCGACCAAGGATCAAGCCCGGGTTGGTGGCGCGTCGTGTTTCACGCGTCACCGACGGGGCCCCTTATGGGGCCAAATGCCTGCCGGGGTCGCGGATTTTTCTTAATCCAGGATACCGTGGCCCCGGACCGTAAAGGGCATCCGACGGAACACGGGTGGATTTTAGTCAGTAAGAGTCTGACAGTCCCTCCCGCCCCACCCAGGGCGGGAGGACTCATTTGATGATTTTGCCACCCTAAAAAAAAAAAAAAAAAAAAAAAAAGCATACTCGTATCTCACATGCGACTGACACAAAGACAAGATTCCAACACAATTTATAACGATTCCAAAAATGGTGACAAACCAACACGTAGAATAAAGTAATCCAGTACGCAACTGGGTCAGTATGGCATGAGATCCCTTGTCAAATTAACGATTCCCTCTGTCTCGGAGTGACAAACGACATGGGCATAATAAAAACTTGCTCATGAATGCTCCGAGTTGAAAATAACGCTATATTCACTGACGTTTACAGGGCTACAAGGAGAGAATGAAAATTATAAGAGGAAATTAAAAATTATTTACACGGAAGCGCAGCACAATGGCTGTAAATTGCAGGAGTTGTCAAACGACTGTCACATTATTGTTTTTTTTTTTTCGTTTTGTTGGAGAGCGTTTTTTCGGTTGAATAATTGGAATAAGGGAATGATCATGAATGACATGGCAATCTACCGATTAAGAAAATGTAGTTGACCATTAATCAATGTTAGTTTAGAAAATAAACAATAACTTGTGCGATACAAGCGTACCTACAAGGTCCTAGTTAGTAAGGTTGCAGCTGTACTGAAATTGTAGATCGCAGTTTCAAATCCTGCTTGCAATCGATTAATTCCAAAAAGAGCTTTAGAAGTGAAAATTATTTTAACAAAACAAACTAAAAAAGTAAAATACCATAATAACCCAATTTTCCCAGAAAGCAATTTGAGCAAAACCTCTTAGCAAAATAAACGGTATTAATCTCAGTTTCCTTATAAGTTGGGCGGTACACTACATCAAACTTAGGAGTATTAAATGTAAAAGTACCAGTAGTTTCCAATGTTGGCTTCCGGCCAGGAACTGCCTGATTCCTTGGACCAGAACACCATAAGACCAATGAGGTAAATTCGATTTCTCCGTAATAAAGTTTATGGGATAGGCAAAGTTTGTAGCCATCGGTTTTAGTAAAGACACTTTTATAACTTTCTATACAAGACGAAGTTTCGTAAGATTTCTAATCATAAGTGTTTTGATAGTTGCGGTATTTTTGGAGGATTTTATGTTCATTTGTAGTATTTGTGGACTTGATTTTTGATAAAACGTATCTTGACTTACACGTTGATCTAAATTACAGAGTTTACTCCAGTTAGTAAGAAAATATACTAATGTATAGGGCATCGCTACTATGAGGAAGTAGCGATTTTCCCTTACCAAAAACATTCTGTAAAAAACTAGCCAAAGTCTCGATAGAGCTGCTTATTTACTCTAAAAAGTAATGAAATCTAGACAAAGTCGTGCCAAGTCTAAGGTTCCTAATGCCTTTAACACCCTGCCCTGGAGTTGCATCAGGGAGGCACTCCGGTATCACCGGGTGCCGACCTACCTCCGTCGCATAGTCGAGGCTTATCTGACGGACAGAGCCGTCATCTACCCCGGTCACCGGGGAGAGTGGAACCGGCGGGAGATGTCGTGCGGTGTTCCACAGGGTTCGGTCTTGGGGCCGCACCTGTGGAACATCGGATACGACTGGGTGCTGCGCGGCGACCTCCCTGAAGGCGTCAGCGTAATATGTTACGCTGACGACACGCTCGTCCTGGCGGAGAGTCGCACCAGGCGGCGGCCGACCTGGCGACGATAGCGGTTGCGACAGTCGTCGATAGAATCCGGCAGCTGGGACTCGAAGTGGCGCTGCACAAAACGGAGGCCATGTGTCCTCCCGCCCTGCCCGGGGTGGGAGGACTCATTTGATGATTTTACCACGCAAAAAAAAAAGTCTAAGGTTCCTTACTGCGATTTCTTTATTATTATGGTAAATGTTGTGAGACTTGGCCGTTGAAGGGTACACAACGGTACAAAACCAGGTGCTCCGTGACACCATTGCACCAATCCTGACTTGAACCCACAAATTTTTTTGACCTTTTCATTTTGACGTCAAATGAAGCGGCCCACCAAGTTGAATATTTTTTGTTAAGGCGGTATAATTATGTCGATCTCTAATAGTTTGGTTGGGCTATTGTGATTTCTAATCAGGGTCACCATCAGGTACTCCGGATCTTCGATTATCCTAGTTTTTATAGAACTTATCCCTTTATGTGGCCATGCGACAACGAACCAAGCTAATTTCCACTCTAAAAATACTGCGAATGGACCGCGACATGTCGCTCCTCGCGATTAATCGCGTGTGTCTGCAGGAGGCTTAACTCTGTACCAAATTTCAGCTCTCTGAGTTTATGGCAAGTACTAGTTCTATTTTGATGATCATGAGTGAGTGAGTGAGTGTCGTAAATGCAAAACTTTACTTTTGCTTAACTTCGGAACTGAATGACCTACAGACTTGAAATTTTGGATTTTAAGTATGTGATTATAGCTTACTGGATGACGAAAAATTTCTGCGTTCTGGTCTTATCCAGAGATTCTCAAATAGAGGCCTGAAAATGCGGCGAAATGGTTCCAGTAAAGGATGGTACGGCAGTGTTTGCTTTGCGCTCGACTTTGGCGGGGGCACTGCCGTGCCCCCTGATTTTAGATTTATATGTGACTCGAATCTTACTTCAAAATCTATGCCCATGTTTTATCTCTCTCCTCATATTTTCCTGAAAATATGACCATAAATTCCTTTAAATTTTAATACCAGGACAGAAGAAACAGAATTGATACGAGTACTTTGACTATCTATTTTCTATTTCCAAACATGTACACTGTCCCATATATTTATACATTCTTTAAACCTCTCCAAATAGCAACATTTCTAAAACACTTGATTTTCGTAAGTGCTAGCAAATTCTGTATTCAGTTTCCATCCCCTCGCGTTGGAGAATTTAAAAATATCCTTTAACTTTTATCTGGTCCGCCTTAAAGAAATAGAAAATTCTCTGCTGTTTGCAATTTTTGTCAGGAACATTTTAAAGGTATTACGGTTGTTTTATGAAACTAGGTGTAGGTAGCTATCTACTAATGAAAGAAATAACTAATTTCATTTAGTACTTGGTATTCCTTGCTAGTCTTTTTAGTCTAGGAGTAATGGAGTAATGGACATTTTTATAAAATTTTCAAAAAGGGTTTAGCAATCAGTTTCTTTTATTTTTTCCTAATTGTCTTTATTTTGGCAAGACTCTTTAGTTTTCAAAAGCATATTATTACGTCAAAGGTTCCTATTCTGTATGTTTTAAATTTTTTCAGACAAAAACAAGTAGGTATAACAAATTGACGGAAGAAAACAAGTTACAGAATCAATTATATTAGGCCTGTTGGTCTAGTATTTAGTGACCCTGACTGCTATGCCAGGGGTCGTGGGTTCGATTCCCACCCATGACAAATTTTTGTGTGATGAGCACGATCATTTGTTCTGTGTCTGGGTGTAATTTATCTATAATATTTATGTATTTAGAAATATATAAGTATGTTTATCAGTTGTCTAGTACCCATTACACAAGCTCTGCTTAGCTTGGGACTAGATGGCGTTGTGTGATAGTTGTAGAATATTATTATTATTAATTACAAGCATGTACATTAATTTTTGTTACTACTAAGTCACATCACATTTAAACCCCGCGACAGTAAAAAATATTTGTGTGTTATATAATAAAAAAAAAACATTCAAAATCCTTTTTGATAGGTTGGTAAGTGTTTAAATGATGTATTCCAAGCATGCAACTTAACATTTACAGAGACGCCCTCAGAATTTAATTCTTAAAATTCTATTAAAGAAATGGCTATTTAAAAAAATCTTAGTATGCATTACGGTAAGGTGAGAAAGATCACACCAAAGGTTGTTAGGCATCTTCAATATCTCAAGATTGGCCTCGTTACACAAAAGACGAATAAGTGATACCGTCCAAAGAAATCGCGAGTATCAAAAGGAGCAGCAAAAAATAATGTCTCACCAAATTGAATCATTTGTAATATTCATTCTTTTTTACTCTTGCTTCTGTGGACGCTTTGTAAAAGTTACAAGGATTTGGATGGAATGGAAGCGGCCCGGATGTTGTACTAGTAGATCGACTTAAGTGAACGAATGGACTTCGAGTGATAAACATTATTGTTGCTTGATATTCTTATTTTTAAAGAAACGAAAAATTCAGTTGCAAGCAGGGTTCGATCCTGCGTCTTCTGGATAGGTACTCCAGACGCCTTAACCACTCGGCCATCGCAACCACTACTCACAAGGTTGAATTTCTCGTTCCCTTGTTTTTCGAACGCTGTTTACACGTTATATCTTTACGAAGACGCGACGCAGGCGTTATTGCGTATATTAAATATAACTTCAGAGCATTCCTATTCTTGAATAACAATAAAAAAAGAAACATCATGTAACCAATCAACGACTGCATATTATGTGCCTATCCAAGTCTTTAACATGTCCAATCAGAAGCAGCAGTCAAAAACAAAGGAACGGGATTTGGATTGAGATTGAATATTAATTTCGAGCAATTGGTATTGTAGGTCGTAATTTAAGTACTGCCCGTGTTAAAAGTAAAATCGAAAGAAAATAAAAAAAAACCTAATTCATCACAATATGTTCGTACAAATCAATTTTTCAGTGCAAAAAACAAATGTTTTCCAAGTGTAGGACCTGGTCGCGGGATCCCATTACCGTGACCCTGGAACGTAAAGGGATATTGAAGGACACCGTGGATTTTAGTCTGTACGAGTCTGACAGTCCCTTCCGCCCTGCCCTGGGTGGGAGGACTCATTTGATGATTTTACCACGATAAAAAAAGTGTAGGTAGCTACGGCCCGGGGTCGCAGGACTAACGAGCTAACAAGACCCTGGAACATAAAGGGCTATTGAAGGACACCGTGGATTTTAGTCTGTACAAGTCTGGCAGTCCCTCCTGCCCTAAGTGGGAGGACTCATTTGATGAATTTAACACGCAAAAAAAAGTGTAGCTATGGTGTCCCTTCTAGTATTAAATAGCATCGGTATAAAACCAAGCGTTGCTCCTATAAGGTGCTCGTTTCGATAATCAACTGTCTTCAGAAATACGCGACGTCACATTTCTGGAAGAGCTGAAGAGAAATAATCCGTTTCTAAGTATCTTTTATTAATGTGTCTGTTTGATGTGCCTTTTAATAGAATAAATTAGGTTTTAAATGAGTAAAAAACTCTATTTGCGAAGGTTTGATCCCTTAAAGAAACTAGCAATTGAATTTTGGAAGGTAAAATTTGTACAGCAATCATAGTGAGTGATACCCTTGAGGAATTGGCGAGCTTTACAGGTTGGTGGGAGGGATTGGACATGGAAGATCTTGATGTTGCGATTCGGCTCGATAGACGCCTATGTCCAGCAGACGACTAAGATAGTCTGAGGTGATTGATTTTAACGAGAATAAGTAAGTCATAATTATGTTAATCAGATAAGTACCAGTATGTTAGTAAAAAAAAACAAAACAGGCTGAATTAATATAGCTATTAGGTAGGTACGTAAAAGAGCGAGTTAACCAAAAATATTGGCATTGCTTTTAGTTTGGTAAGATTTCTTAGAAAGGAGGATCGTCTAGTCAGTACTCATGGTATCACAAAACCATTTCTCATAACCATCAAAAACAGGTTACGAAAACTACGATTCAGTTTTAAATCCACTTCCAACATTGAAGTCCGCTAAAAAGTCACGAATAAAATCTGAATTTCTTGCTCTTGTCTCGACTTAGGGAGAAATAAAACTGTCGTTTCATAGTAAAACGGGGTCGGACATGTTACTGTATCCGCTGGTATGCGGGGTAACAGTTGACCTCCCCCTTTTGTGGGGAGAGGTTCCCCAAGCGACGTCACGCGCGATTCCGAGGCGCACAAATCACGCTAGACGTGCACGCGAGGAGTTCCGTACTGCGAACATTAAAAAAATCAATTAAAACCGTCGTATACTACACTGTGAGTTATACATTGACTGTTTTGTTTCAAACACGGTTGAGTAAGAGTGGAATAAACACGCAATGGATATGACATTTTTCGATTTTGATTCAACGATAAATTCACGTGTAAATGCCAGACACAAAGCCCAGAGCGATATGTCAATAGCTCTGTTTATTTTCCAGTAAACGCCTCCTTTTTCTAATAAAAAAAATACCATTGAAATAATAACTTAGCTGTCGCGGACACAATAGATGGCACGCCACATTCTTTGTCAGCCAGACAACACGAAACCCTATGCAAATGTAAAAATGTTACTTCGGTTTTTAAACTTTTTGTACCTTCACTCCCACTTTAGTGTGCGATTGTACTTTTTGATATTTTAACGACCACATTAGTTTTGGTGGTTGATTTTTAATGCGCTGTGTACAATGCTCAATATTGCGTGACAAGTACAGATTAACGGGTAAATGTTATAGATTAAGGGCTGCTTTGGATTCTTGTTATTAATTGTGTCGTGTTATCTGAATGGTAGCCTAGATAGGTAGGCTTTGAAGGAAGAATTATGGTTGATAGTTCTCTTCTGATTATCATAATGCTTTATAGTATCGTACAAACTGATATTATTTTAGTGCCTTTTCCACTAGTCCTGGTACAGTCAGCATCAAAAGTTGCTGACCACATTCAGATTTTCAAAATCGCTGTACACCGTAATAATACCTAATAATACGGTGTACAACGATTTTGAAAAGCTAAATGTGGTCAGCAACTTTTGATGCTGACTGTACAAAAAATTGCTTGTGAAATGAACCACATTTTAAATCATTTTGCATGTTTCAAAAAGCTTATTCACAGCCACGGAATAACAACTATTACCTATAAAGGTGATTTTTACAAAAACAAAAAACTCGATTACACGACATTATTATGCGTTAACAAAGTCACAAGGAACATTTAATTACAAAATGGTTTAGTACAAAAAACTATGAACGTAAGTAATTTTTTTTCTCATAATAACGGTAGAACAACGCATTCCGCCTACTGTCACACTGAGGGCGGGCGGCAATTTAAAACAATAAGCACGCTTTTATTTCTAAGCGATACTTTATGCTTGGCAAGCACGCAACCATGCTTATTACAGGACTGGGCTGAATGAACTGGTTATTAGGTGCTGTAAATGCGAAATTCAGGTCTTTAGTATTTTGTAAAATTGGCGGCGAGTGCAGCTTAAAATATTGAAATAAAAATAATTTTTAACTCAAAGGAGTGCCGAAATTATAATAATAAGAAAAAAAGAAGATATACGCCAAATGCCAATATTTTAGTATGATGCTGGTTGCATCCCATACTAGAATATTGGCATTTGGCGTATATTATCTTCTTTTTCAAATCTGAGATAATTTACCTCTCTGATTTTGCATCTCTGTTAAAACGTTAACCTTTTTAGAATAAGGTTTTTATTGTCAAGCTTCTGACAGTTATAGTGATCATTATAACTGTAAAATAAATTTGTTTTTGGACTGCTGTTGATTTTTCAAAGGTTATTTTTTTCATAGATACAAGACAAAGGTACTGGACACCTTGTCAAGTGAATGTCAAAACTGTGCTGGTGGGTCTCTTTCAAGAATTTCCCTCGTGACCGCGCGTTAAAATAAATCCGACGAGGAACTGACGTTATGGCCTGTAATCTGATGTTTCATTCATTTCGTTATCAAATGCCCCTCGCTCAGAGCAATAAAATAGATAACGCATCGTCATCAATAAAAACATTTTTATTGTTTCGGTTCCGCATGTATGGTCCCCAACAAAAATGTTTCCCCTTAAATATTATAATATCCGGAATTTGTTCACCACTTATCTCGGCAGGCATCTTGTCATTACAAACCTTAATATGGAACATAAAATTCTGCGACAAAGTAGTACATAGAAACCATCACGGAAGTTTACGAGAAACGCGTAAACTTAGGGCTATCATCGGCCCAAACTTTGGAGGGCTTTAAAGATTAAAGACATTAAATTTTTATGAAGACCCCTGTCAGTGAGGCGGCAATACTTACGATAAGGAACCCTGACTCAGTACTTTAGTTATACTTTCTTAGATACACCGCCAGTATCTGCACGAACTTCCGAAACTGAAATTTGTTAAAGAAAAGTGTTATTTATTATCTTCATGATAAGGTTTACGAGTTCGTGTACCTTTGTGAGCGCTGTAATGTCACCGTAAACGAAATTGCTTTTACGAAAAGTGAATTCAAAAAGACGGGGGTTTGTTCGGGTTTATTCGTATTGGATACTGTTTATATGGGCTAAAACGTGTTGTACATTGCAATAAAGGTAAAGTGCAATAAGAATTGGCTGTAACATTTTATAACATATAAAACTTACGTCTTCCTTATTACTGATATGCACACTGATATGAAAAGAAGTGTTTTTGGTAATAATAATTTCGCTACATACCTACCCCTTTTTATATAATTCATATTTGGGAATATGCATGTTATAAACATAGGTCACATACCATGAGACTTTTACGAAAATCATTTGGTATTAAGATTTTCCGTCCCCACCCGAATTAATTCTGGATTCTGAGAAAATAGTTCCAAGCAACAGGGAAATTCCGACTCTTGCACCGAAGTAAGTACACGAAATCTTGCAAAATACAGTTGTTTGTGACTGTACTTCACTTTGAATATTTCCCAGATTTTCTCCGTGGCACTCAAATAAAGTTTTCCACGAAATAATACGGGCATTTCGGAAGTGCTAGCCAGAAAATAAAATTAATGCAATCGTATAGAACTCGCAAATGACTATCTATTCTACAATTGCTTTAAAATTCTCGTCGAGAGGACAGTCTATTCACAGTTTTCACAAAGCTTTTGGATCGTCAGTGGAGAAAGCTTGAAATATACAAAGGGTGTTGGTAAAAGAATTATTCTTCTATTTTGGTGGGACCTCGTTACTGAGACCTGATTATGCGGGCGACCGACACGGTATGGTATTAAACATCTTTTGTAAGTAGTTTCCCGACAAAGGTCACTGGTTTTGAGCTGTCTTGCAATTTGTTAAGAAAAGAGAGGCGACAAAAGTAAAAAAAAAATGCGGTGAGCGAAAATACTACTGGTCGTATTAGTTTTGCTCATTCCTCATAGAGGCCCTGTGTCCCAGCAGTGGGATCATTATAGGCTGATGATGTTAGTTATGTTAATATTATTGTGGTTATGCTTAACATTGGATACGAATACACCGAACTAGTTCCTAAAGTCAAAGTATAAAAGCATAATTCTAATTCTGTGAAATTCAAATGATTGACGGAAATAAATGATGATGTCTTATATTCGTTTAACACAAAATACATTAAGCAATTTTGTAACCCAGGTCTTAGCAAGGAATTGGCAATCGCTAAATCTACACAGCACAATGTCCCTTGCTAAAGGCTATTGCCAAAATTCACCTGTTTCGGTACACAGGTGAATTTTGCATTCAAATTGGCGAGGCAACCAATATGACCGAACTGTTTGCTCAACAATTTTCTTAGGCACACTAAATTGTATGGGCCCAGCCAGTGGGTCTAGCCTAGGCAAACTTTTGGACTTTCATCAGCTAATGCAAGGTTAAAGCGAAGGGTTCGAAACGGTGTTTTGTACTCCGAGTCCACGACAGATACGTAAGTGTTTGCATTGTGACGTCATATAAGGTGGAAAATTTCAGAAGATCCACACATCATAATAACGATAGATGGCATGGCCATAGAAAGCAATTGTTTTTTTATATTTAAGGTGGATTTGTTCTTGGCCTCCATCAAGTCTAGAAACAAAGATAACGTCTAAGATGGAGCGAGCTCATCGAGAAAGAATTATGATTTCTGTTCACCGACGGAACAACAACGATGATCAAAGCTCTTCGACAGGATGGCGATCACGAGCCAGGCGGCCCTGGTGAGGCCTACAAAGACAATTTTAATTGCATGTTGATTGGAGTGGATTTTCTGAACGGTATTATTATTGTTATAAGCTAACAATACACTTGTCCGGAACGTTGGCCGGTGTGGAGGCAGACTCCTTATTATGGAGCTCCTTTGAAGCAATCTCGGGTGTGTAGTTTGAAGAAAAACGTAATTTTCTTCGTATTTTATTCCATTGTGGAAAAGAATACTTTGTTATTTGTATGAAAGTTGTACTAAATAATGTTTTTTGCTATTTTAATGTAACAATCCTATATTTGAGCGGTCATATTTTGGACGATATCTGCATATAACATAATGTCTTAGATTTGCCGGAGGTGTATCAAAGTCCCACGGAATCGATGAAAGAAAACTATAACAAACAACAACGGCATGTCGTAGATCTAAAAGTTTGAAGACATGTGTCATCTACTAAACACCACTGGGCTATACTGAGCATGCGTAGTGAATTATACATACAGCCCATTCCCTATTACAGAAGGGAAACCTATGTTTTTGCAATGTGTAAATTATAGGCAGGATAGTGATGTTTGTCCCTGTCTGGGTTCGAACCAAGGACTTACAATTCTTTAGTCGTGGCGATACCTCTGGGCTACCACTGCTCCTAACACTGGGTTAACACTGCTCATGCAAGCCTTTTGCTCAGGCACAATTCTATATTCGGTAGTTCATCATCATCATCATCATCAGCCAGAAGACGTCCACTGCTGAACATAGGCCTCCCCTTCGACCCCCACGCCGAACGACAATTCGCCACTTGCATCCATCGGTATTCTGTAGTTAGTAATCCCAAATTCCTACAGGAAGACCAGAAATTAGACTTTCAACTAAATGTGATGTTTTCAGAGAGGCTTAAATAACTTTCACAACCAAGATCATTTCAAACGGAAATCGCAAAACTAGGCTTAGGATTAGTGTAGGATTACTGTTTTTTGTTAGGTATATTTTGTGTGAAAATGATAATTTTGATGTCAAAATGCGAAATCATGAAACTGTATTTCCTCTGGTTGTGCCTAAAATATTGAAATCAATTAATTAGTAAATAATACACAACTGTGGTTAATTTTCACATTATTAATCAGACCACAAAACCAAACTAAGTGCAAACCACAAAACATTTCCTAATTCTAATTTTACCTATTGATGTAAAATTCTATTTCATATTAGAGTGGACTGAATAATAAATTCGTTTAACATTTAACTTGCCTATGTGCAACTGGATATAATATACATAGATAATTTTATCTTTCAAGACGCGTAGCATGATTCTATCTCTATTCTCCCAAGAAAATACAAAGTAATTTCATCGTTATTTCTAATCAATTAGACTGTTTTTTGTACAAATATTGGCATAGACCACAAGCCATTGATAACTAGAAACATTTCGTTTTTATATTTCGACAGGCCTGTTGGTCTAGTGGTTAGTGGCCCTGACTGCTATGCCGGAGGTCGTGGCTTCGATTCTCACCCAAGACAAATGTTTGTGTGATGAGCACGATCATTTGTTCTGTGTCTGGGTGTAATTTATCTATAATATTTATGTATTTAGAAATATGTAAGTATGTTTATCAGTTGTCTAGTACCCATAACACAAGCTCTGCTTAGCTTGGGACTAGATGGTGTTGTGTGATAGTTGTGGAATATTATTATTATTATATTTTAAACATTGCCATGCTTTAAACGGAAGAAAATCTTTCAAGGCTTCCGGCGACTGGGACCGCAATAAACTGATACCACGGTCCCAGTTGCCGGATGCATTTAAGTTTAATATTTGTATTCCGTCGACTGGGACCGATTCATAAATGAATAAAAAAATCTATTGTTCATGCCAGAACGGTACACTCAGACGAAAAAGTCTATGGAAATTGTCTTGTTCAATTTAAACCAGGAAAAGTAATTTTTTTTTAGGTGGTAATATCATCAAATGAGTCCTCCCGCCCTGGGTGGGGCGGAAGGGGCTGTCAGACTCTTACTGACTAAAATCTTTAATACAGATCACTTTGAACCTATGCTAGCCTATTAATTTTCCTGGTTTGTATTGAACAAGACAATTTCCATAGACATTTTTCGTCTGACTGTACCGTTCTGGTTCAATTTATGGATCGGTCCCAGTCGACGGAATACAAATATTAAAATTAAATGCATCCGGCAACTGGGACCGTGGTGTCCGTTTATTGCGGTCCCAGTCGCCGGAAGCCTCATCTTTCTACATTATGACTCAATCCGTTTCCACTGTGCTACATGTGCAAGCTATTATTTCATGTTTTTATTTACAATGGGTTTTCTCTTAGCCGGGATCTATTCCAGAAGCAGATTAGACAAGAAGAAAGAAATCTATAAAATTTTTCTACAGTTTGTTCAGAATTATATTGCGTTCTACTCGCAAAGTTTTTTTTTCTCCCTGAGGAATAAAATAAACTAACAACCAAAAAGTTTTAATGTCTGAACTTAGTAAATTCTGCGAAACCAGTCACCCGTTAAATAAGAATTTCTGCGAATGTGAATGATTACATTCAAAACAGAAATGTAACTGAAGTCAGTGACAGGTGATTAAAATTCTGAAACTTTCGTATATTGAAGTAAATTAAAGATTTGTTTTGAATTTAATAATTATTATGCTCCATGATTTGAAAAGTATCAAGATAGACGGCTTTTTGGACATAAACTAAACTTGTCTTCTGATACGTGCGTTGTTGACGTGGAGTTGCGAACACCAGCCCATTATACAATACAATGTGTTTTCATTCAATAAATTTGAATTCTCCCTCACATTTTTCATTTAGCTACAAAATATTGCAGAATAACTCGATGTTCACTGTAATTAACAAACGCTTTTAGAATTAATCCGCATTACCTAAAATATCCGCTCAATATTTGTAAACGGATTGAAACTAGGTCGTTTTCAATCGGGTCGCACTCAAATTCTAGTATTGGACATGTTTTCATTTTGTGCATCGGCCCAAATGCACTATACAGTAGAACTATCAATTACTTTGATCATCGTGTTGCACAATCGCTACTGGATGTATAGGACGATTTTGTGAAACGCCTGAATCTGTCGCAGTTTAGAATATCGCTGTTCATCAAAGTTGAAAAATAACAGCGAGCGTGTGTATTTTTTTTTTTGTTTTAAAAAAATGTTTGTACAAAAGCTTCGGAATGTTTGTGCTTGTTTTTGTGAGTGAAAATATTTGTTTATGCTTCGTGTATGTTAAAGTATGAGCACGTTTGTTACGTAGGTAAAGTAGGGTTGATACGACTATCTAATAGGTTATCTTAATATTCTTTTTTAGCCCAGTCAACGAATGCTCAAAATAGGGTAGAGGGAAAGTCTTGGAACACAATTTTTGACTATGTAACTTTGATTAGCCTAGTTAGGAGGTGAACATATCAAAAGTCCCTGCCCCTAGCCCTTGAGCTTTAGGAGGGGGGGGGGGGGGTTTGAAGGTCCCATTTTTTGGTTTTTCGCTTATATCTCGGAATCTATGCGTCCTAGCGACATAGTACCACGGAACAAAATAAAAGCTGATTAAATTTGCTACAAGCTATACTTAATAAGCATTTCGATCTTCTTCAGTTTTCGAGATATATACTCCTGAAAGTCTGTCATTTTGAAAAAATCATTCTAACTTTACATTTTTAGAACGGAAATCTTCAAAGATGCAACTAGTTAATAATTGCCGGCAAAAAGCTTTTAGAGCATTACATTTTCTTCAATAAAACTATCCTTTTGACAGCCACTGGGCAGATGTCTACCCAAAACTGTCATTAGTGTCAAAATTATGAAACGCCACTGGGAAGTTTTCTTCCCACGAAACATACTAAAACAAATCGTCTAACGCGAATATCTATCGAGAATATTATCCCATGGTTGCTCTATGGAAATTCTATGGGAAGTTACTCTACTAATTAGGCTATGGTCAGCCATGTCAATCAAGTGAATCGTCAAGAAAAAATTCCTTTATTTCGGACCGTTGAGCGAAAACGAGTGATTTATTTGGAAATAATGTCGTAAGTAACTTGAATATTTTAACAAATTATACATCAAAATGATCGTCAAGAATAGTACTACAATATTACAGTAAAGTTATGTTGTTTTAGAAGCTCCAAGTTGCAAATTTCAACAAAACAATGCCTGCCGGTCAGTAAAAATTGGGAGTTGCAAGAGCAAAAATTGACATTGACAGATGACATTTGCATTGACTGTCAAGTGGCTATATTATTTTCCTTCAAATGTTAATGTAAATGCTGTATATTATATTTTTTATAAAAGGTAGGTACGGTCAGCCAAGAAAGTGGTGTACCAGTTTTGATTTAGTTTCCCGGTCATCGAAAATTACAACAAGGTTCGTTATAAAAAGATATTACTGAAAGAGACAACATTATCATGACGTAAACCTATGTATTTAGTATTCATACGTCATATGTCACATATAAGTACATGACATTTTAACCTTTAGTATAAATGAAAAGGACATTAGTTTCTACAAAGCAATTGAAATGTTTCCAAACAAAAGTAATAAAAACTATTTAAATAGACAACCGAATTCCATTTGAAAAAGAAAACTGACAATTGACATTTTGTCAAATATATGCAAAAAATCAATATATTTTCCGTGTTATTTTTCAATCAACTGCATATAAAATCATCTCAATGCCTGCCAACTTGACCATTGCCGAAAGAGCACAAATAATTGCCCAATTTAATGAGGGAAGCAGTATCAGTGCGATATCCCGGAATTTGAATATATCGAGGCGTTCTGTCCGCTTTTGGATTCGTCGTGAAGGAGAGGAGGGAAGTTTGTTGGATCACAGAAGAAGTGGTCGCCGGCCTGCACTCTCCAATAACGATAGAGAATTCATGAGACGGGAATATGAAATCAATGGTTTTAAGCCCACAAAACATTTTGCGGAGATGTTCGATGTGAGTGCCCAAACAATAAGGAATCATCTACATTACATGGGGTTGCACCACAGGCATTACGCCAAGAAAATATATTTGACGGATGCTCACAGACTTGCTCGTCTGAACTTCGCCAGAGAGCACTTAGAGTTTGATTGGTCTAATACAGTGTTTTGTGATGAAAAAACGTTTAAATCCAGTCAGCATGGACGTCTTCACCTTTGGCGATATAATTCAACACGGTATAAAGATGATCATGTAATCCCAAATAGAGAATCAGGTCGAATTTCCGTAAATATTTGGGGCTGGATGAGTGCGGATGGTGTAAGAGAATTGTGTTCTCTACCTCCTCGAGCGACGGCTGTAAATTATATCGACGTGCTTCAGAATGCAATGCCTGGTTTCGTTCACACACTGACGTAAGGGTAATTCAGTGGCCCTCAAGATCGCCGGACCTCAACCCGATAGAAAATCTTTGGGGCCTTATGGTCCAACGATGGTCGCATCAAAATGAAAGAACCAAACAAGCTCTTATTAGTCACTGTAATTATATTTGGGAGGAAATGCGGGGAACCGATATTTGCTCACGGCTTGTTGGTTCAATGAGGTCTCGTCTTTTAGAGGTTATAGAGGCCAACGGCGGTTACACCCGTTTCTAATTTTTAAAAATTTTCAATATCTTCTAAATATTACTATATATGCTATGTTTTTGTTTGTTATAAGTATTTTAAAATTGATTGTAGAAATTTAATAAAAGGATAAATCTATTTTTAGCTTGTTTTTTATTGATATTGTAATTACAAGTTTACAGAAATTGTAGGTTTGTGGATTCGCCTTGTGCCTTTACAATTTTATGTAACTTGTTGATTACAATTCTAAATTTGTAGATACAATTTTGTCATCAAAATCTACAGACCCCCGCCGTTAATTTTACGACGTCATTCAAGTTCAAGTTCAAACTAAGAACAGCTGTCACGTTACAAACAGTAATAGTCGTTATCAATAATCAGATAAAGACAGCAATAGAAGTTGTCAGATCGATCTGCAAGCGAAACTAATCTTTATCACCTATGAATCTGCAAGCGATATTCAACCTTAGGGTGGTACACCACTTTCTTGGCCGACTGTACCTTGTCTTTGAAAAAAGGTCTTTGTAAATCAATGTACGAGTATGTATCAATGTAATGCTGGCACATTACATTAGCTTAGACTAAAGCACATTTTAAAGAAAATGGATAAAATATTATAGTATTATTAAAGGAAATTGAGTGTTCCACAACCCTTTTGCCAGCATTTTCTTATGGTTGTATCGTTAAAGAGTTATCCGGTAAAAAAGTGCAAAAATGTAAAGTTAGTTACCTGAAAGTCTGTAATTTTTTCAAAATGACAGACTTTCAGGAGTATATATCTCGAAAACTGTAAAAGATATCGAAATACTTATTTAGTATAACTTGTAGCAAATTTAATCAGCTTTTATTTTGTTCTGAGGTACTATGTCGCTAGGACGCATAGGTTCCGAGATATAAGCGAAAAACCAAAAAATGGGACCTTCAAACCCCCCCCCCCCCCTCCCAAAGCTCAAAGGCTAGAGGCGGGGACTTTTGATATGTTTACCTCCTAACTAGTCTAAACAAAGTTATGAAGTCAAAATCATTCGTTGACTGGACTATTGGGTAATGCTCGTAATAAAAACTAATACATTATTATTCTCCACTTATTTCTATGCTCATATTATGAGCATAGAAATAAGTGGAGAATAATAAAAATAGCGACATGTACCATTTAGAAGCTTTGGCAGATAAACATACATAGTGTTTTTCCTTGTATTTACTTAATGCTTTATCATATAACATTTGTATGTACTTTATCTTACGAAGAGACGTAGGTGTGAATTTCATATCGTTAGTTTATCCAAAATTTCACTAATTTAGATGCTGAGTAACTACAGCGACATATCAACGGTGTTACGATTACATCTCCACCAAAGATTTACTCAGAGCAAATGATCGGCACCTACTATTAATATGCAAGGCCACGGCTCTCATCAGTGTAAATCGGCCTTATCGATAAGTTTAATAAGCGCGCGGTAGGCGACGTCAAAGAACCTGGGCCGGGAATAGCCGCTGATGTATGCCTGCCTTAATCAATGGACAGATAACGTCGGTTAGGAGATTGAAAAATTCAGGTTTATTATAAGGCGGTAAACTCCAATACGGTTAAATACTGCAATTGGTTCTTCATTTATCTTCGGTTTATAGGATCATTTTGGTACACAAGAAATTATGGTTCAAATACGGTTACGGTTCTTAATGATCGTTTATTAATGCCTCTTTAAGAAGGTAAGTTAAACGGTTAGGTAGCAAATTAGATGAGTCAATCAATTATAATGAAGCTGGCGATTTTTTTCTGTAATAAAATAATGATACTTCAAAATAATGAAAGTGTGATTAATATGTATATTTTAACAAATTGCAAGTTTTTTCGATGAAAAACAACTTGGTATCTAATTTAACTGCCTACATAATTTGAATTGTAAGTGCGCAAGAGTTCCAATCTCTTCTGGGTCAGCTCGCTTAATTTTAAGGTCACATCTTTGCTTCTATGCTAGATTGACTACAAGAGCAAACCCATCATTTTTCTGCCCTCATCCCATTTTACTTGTGGTCTGCGAAACACGTTTTCTTCTTCCATTCTCTCATATCAGACGTCACATTACGAGTATTATTTACTCCTTTTTCTTTCAAGTGTCCTAGGTCCGATATTGTACTTACTGTACACTTGCGATATTCCTGAGTTAGAAAACAATACCATTGCCACATTTGCAGACGACACAGCTATAATGGCCACAGGTGTCACTCAAGAAGAAGCAGTGGAAAAAGTTCAAACAGCCGTCAATATCATCTTTGACTGGACAAAAAAATGGCGTGTGAAACTTAACGAATCAAAATCTGTTCACATAGACTTCACAAACAAAAAGCCAAATTATCATCCGATAAATATAAACGGTCATGTCATACCGTACGAAAATACAGCCAAATACTTAGGCATGACATTAGACGCAAAGCTTCGCTGGAAAGCTCATGTTAAAAAGAAACGCGACGAGCTAGAGCTTCGCTACAAGTCGATGTACTGGCTGATAGGAAGACATTCTTCGCTGTCAGTACATAACAAGATACTTTTGTACAAACAAGTCCTGATGCCTGTATGGACTTATGGTATCCAGCTTTGGGGCTGTACCAAACAAAGTAACATCAAAATTATACAGCGTTTTCAAAACAAAGTACTCAGAGGAATCGTCAATGCGCCCTGGTACATTAGAAATGACGACCTTCATCGGGACCTCAAAGTAGACCTCGTCACAGACATAATTAAAAAGAACGCTGAAGCTCATGAACGAAGGCTTCACCATCATGTGAACATCGAGGCTATCCAGCTCCTCGACAACACGGACATAGTGAGAAGACTAAAAAGGACAAAACCTTTTGAGTTAATTTAGTGAAGTGTTAGTGTAATGTAGTGAAGTGAGTGCTACCCACAAAGTACACAAGAACAAAGTGTCTTCCCCTTAATAGAGACAATAAGAAAAGTGTTAATGGACACATTCTTAGGCTTAGTCTCCATAGCAAATTAAGTTAAAATAGAATTACTCATTAGCTTTTGTACTAAGCTAGATTGTATTTTTTATGATGTAACCGTATTGGGACACATCATATAAAAAAAAAAAAAAACTCCTTTTTCTTTCATATCACTCTTTAGACAATTCATTCATCTTTTCTTTGGCCTTATTCTTCCTCTCCATCCCTCAACATTCATACTAATCACTCTCTTAGTATCATGAGTGTCATCCCCCCTCATCACATGTCCATACGAAGATAGACGGTTCCCTTTCCTAGTACAAGAGCAAACCCAATTTAAAAAATACGTACTTTTCTCCTGGTTAGGAATTTCTCCTGTAGGATGGGTGAGTTAAGGAATAGTTAAGCTGACATATACAAACAGTTAATAGCCAGAATTATTATAAGTAGATACAGAAAAAAATCAACCATAAAATTCAGTCTTAATTAAGGCCAATTTATTCATTTACCGCATGTTAAAGCCAAAGATACGACACAACTTATGGTCTTTCATAAGCCCTTAATAGAGATCTTAAGTGATAGCACTGATTTACAACTTTAGCAGGAATGCTATTGAATGAAATAATTAACTTATTGCTTTTAATTTAAATAAAAAATTAAGCAGACATTATCTTTAAGCTGGTCCTTTGGCGTTTAAGATATCTTTAATCGGCAGAAGATGATTTTTAACGAGATAAGTGGGTGTGTGTGTGTGTATTCTCAGCGCAATAGTGTCTGCTGCAGGCAGTTTTAGTTGAAAAAGGCTGAGAATAAAGGATAAATTTAACTAGTCCGTAATTTTAACATATATTTGACCAGTATTTTTTGTTTTACGACGCTTTTTTTTTAATTTTTCCCCACGCTAGAGATTGCTCCTGTTGTTGTGGGTGTGTTTACAAACATGGGAACTCACACAAACACCCAGACCCAGAATAACTACTTGCAGAATAGAAATATTTGTTCCGTGCGGGGATCAAACCCGCGACACGCTGTGTAGCAGTCGATGCGCCAACCGAATTAACATTTTAAAATCAAGAAATTATCTACATTAACTCAATTAGTCTTGCTCGAAACATTATACAAAACTTATAGCGCGAGTCATTAAAATACTCTGCATTAAAAACTTTATCAAAATGATTCAACAAAATTCAAAACACTTTAACTTAATTAAAAGGGTCGAAAAAACCGTCCGTTACATGCATTGGTACACAAACTGGGTCCATCTTAATTGCTATGAATAACTTCTGCGTTTATCGATCTCAAACATTTCATTATTGATGTTTTAATTAAAACCTTGATGGTCGTTTCGCTTTTGGTCCTTTTTTTCGCGGGTGACTTGTTAAATGAATGTTCTTTTTATTGGAGTACAGTACCTTTTATTTTATTTTATTTTTTTTTGTTAAGAGGCTTTTCGAATAGAGTCTTGTGGAGATACATACACATTTTAAGTTACAATGAAACACTTGAAATTCAGAAAAAGTAGTGGCGATCACAAAAAAAAAAACGTCAAGGCAATGAAAGTCATACAAATTGAAGAAGATAGAGAAGATGTTTTTACAAGTAGTGTAAAAATAGAAAAACAAATACATTTTCCCTAAAAATATTCCGAGGATTCTTCTCTATATAAAAACATGAAGTCTCCCAAGATAATAAAACACTGGAAGAAACCCAACTAAATATTTACGCCAGTTTTGGAAGTTACGGTCCCCAGACACACTTACGAGCCCATACAGTTCACTGTCCAGACGTACGGCTTGAGGAAAGTCGTTCAAGCGAGAGGACTTAATTAAAGACATCATATCCAGACCGTCGCAGATGGTACTGGACATCCTAGAGAGCTACTCGTATGTCTGTGTTTCGCACTTGGAGTATTACATGATGCGTTTGAACGTTCATATAGCGTTTAAATATAGCATATAATTGACCAAAATGTAGTCAGATTGCCAAAAACAAAGCAATCATTGAGGGTCATTATTATGTCGAACTAAAAAAACGTCGGAAAACAACCAATTAAGTGGACACTTTTAACGAGGAATCTTTTATTTTTCATCAAATTAATGTCTCGGAATTTAAACTATTCTATTTTTAACACGCTTTTATTAGCTTCACTTGTAACTATGCATGTAAGAAAATCTTGGAATCTTAATTTGACCCACTTCTTAGTCTTCGATTAGGATGAAATTTTGCACACGCTCTGAGTTCTGATGACAATACATGACTAGCTAAGAAACGTCCTTACAAATCCAATAAGGCGGCCTCCCCAAGATGGCGGACTGGCTGTTTGAAATCCACCCCCATGATATGGGTATCAAATGAAAGGGTTTGCTGTCAGGAATGTAAAAAAATATTCACGTGATTTAAATCCAATATAATCCAATATTTTTTATCTCATCCTGATTATGATTGTCGTTTAAATAATTATTATATTTTAATTTTGTATATTTTATTTTTGGTTTGTATTTAATTTCATCATTCTTAATTTTTAATTTTATTTTATTAATTTTATATTGTTATTAATTTATTTCATTGTAATTTTAACTGTCATAGGTCTCAACATTGTTTTACCTATTCAGGGGGAGCGAGACAACCCCGACACAAGTGTTGTTAACCACTTACTGGGGTTGTTTCAATTCATACTTGTTATGTAAATTTAAGAAACTAATAAACGATTTATTTATTATTTATTTATATGGCGGACGTTCAAGATGGCGGACAGGCTATTTGGAATGCACCCCCATGATATGGGTATCAAATGAAAGGGTTTGCTGTCAGGAATACGAAAAATAAAAATCACGTGACTTAAATCCAACATGGCGGACATCCAAGATGGCGGATTGGCTTTTTGAAATGGACCCCCATGATATGGGTATTAAATGAAAGGGTTTGCTGAACGGGATACAAAAAAAATTGTCACGTGACCTAAATCCAACATGTCGGCCGTCCCAAGGTGGCGGATTGGCTATTTGAAATGCAGCCCTGTGATTTAGGTATAAAATGAAAGGGTTTGCTGAAAATAATGCGAAATGACATTTTCTTACCAAATTCTTACCATGTCATGGGTATCATCAATCAATAAAGTCCGACGAGAGGAATACGAAAATTGTAATTTTTAGTGACTATGCTTGTGCCTAAGTTCAGCAGTGGACGTCTTCCGGCTGATAATGATGATGAATTTTTAGTGCGTGCTAAAAGCGTGTTTTTTAGTTTTTTAAACTAATAGCAATTATTTCAAGCTAGATTCACACGCAAGTAAACATGTGTCATAATTTGATTTAAATCGACCGTACGAATTTGGCAACACGTGTTCACTTTCGGTCAGACCCAAATAGCTAGTGTTAGCAATAAAGAAAAAAATGTTAAAAAAATGCTGTTCGGAAAATTAAAAACCGAAGTCGAAAGCCATTTCTACACTAGTTATTATAAAGAGGAAAGTTTAGATTGTTTGTTTGTGTTGAATAGGCTCCGAAACTATTGGACCGATTTCAAAAATTCTTTCACCAGTCGAAAGCTGCTTTGGTCCTGAGTGACTTAGGCAATGAAGGGGAGAGGGTTGGTGTACAGGCGAAGTCGCTGTCGAAAGCTAGTTTAATATAAAGTGCGTATACAAACATTATACGTTTTGTAGCTATTTCTGAAGTTCACAAGTTCTAAAGGCTTCAGTTTGAATAGTTGGAAGTATGGCCCTTGACTATTTCACTTCGCTTTATTATACCTACTGCTTCAAAGTTGGCAAACTATTTTATAGTAGAAGAACACTTAAGACGCGGACTGACTACGATTTTAATCGCTTATGACCGCGTAAACTATTGTCACCACTATGGAGCGTCAATAAGATTGAAAATTGAAATAATGACATTTGTGTTGAAATGTGACGTAAGCTGCGAATGGGCATTTATTTTACTGCTTTTCTTTAGATTATTTAAAATATAGACATAAAATTAAAAAATGGTTTGGTTAAAGTTTTAAAAAAATAGAAAACCTACTAAATTCTTAAAAAAAAAACTGTTGTTATCGCTAGAAATACAGAGATCTTCGACGTCAAAGTTTATTTTTGTGCTACAACTTCCCAATTTTTATTGGGAATATCAAACTCTTATTTATTATTCTGTTCGGTTTAAATTCTTCTTTATACCCTTCTCTGTTCACTGTATTTTTCGCGTTGCTTATTTTTATTACATTACGTCATACTCGACGTTCTAAGAAACCAATTTTTGGGAATATTGTGATAAGACCGCGCCGTTTTCTATTCTTGAACGTAAGACGTTAAAGTTTATCACGGAGTCTTGCTACTTGATTTAAATCGAACATTGAAATTTTTAAAGCGAGTTTATAGTTCTTATTCAAAAATTAAATTAAATTTTGTATTTTGGCTGACCTAGCCGCAATGGCTACGTCAGCCCAGTTATTTGGGCCTTTTGTGAGTGTTAACCGATTTTCGCGATGGAAAGTCGCTGCGCCGTTCGGGTATGTAATGACCCGCTGTAACGAAACCACAGCGCGATCTAATTTGACATCAACGCCACCTATCGAGCTATGAGACAACTTTGATTTGATATAAACTAACAATAAAATAACAAAAAATACGCTGTCTTTATGCAGTGGTGGCCCCGTGGTATCGGTCTCGACTTGCGAGTTGTAGGTCGTGGGTTCGAACCCAGTCAGGCGCATTACTTTGTGTAATTTATTTCAACACCACTGCTCTCAAAACGGTGAAGGAAAACATCGTGAGGAAACCGGCATGTCCTAGAACCAAAAATTCGAAGACATGTGTCATCTACCAATCCGCACTGGGCCCGCGTGGTAGATTACGGCCCACTCCCTCTCACAGAGAGGAGGCCTGTGTCCCAGCAGTGGGAACATTTATAGGCTGATGATGATGATGATGACGCTGTCTTAAATACTGTTGAATTTTGTCCAGCCGTTTGGCAGAAGAAACAAAAAATACGGTAGCTATTAATCTTCTTATTAACCCCCGACGGAAAAAGAGGGGTGTTATAAGTTTGACGTGTCTGTCTGTCTGTCTGTGGCACCATAGAGCCCGAACGGATGAAGCGATTTCAATTTAGTTTTTTTTTATTAAAGGTGAGTTACGGGCGAGTGTTCTTAGACAAGTTTGATGAAAATCGGATGAGCCGTTTAAAAGTTGTGTAAGAAAGGGTTTTAAATGAAAGCGCACTGAAAGGGAATATTGATAATTTAATCGAGAGTATTCTTAGCATCGTTTGATGAGAAAATTGGTGTTGGGGAAATTGAGAAATTGAAATACGATGGTCAAGTAAGAGTGTCAATTACTACCATCTCAGTCTTTGCAATTCTGTTAAAGATGATTCGTCGATGTGCTGTAACCGCCCAACATAAAATGATATAAAATAAGTATGTATGTACCTATAAAAAGTATAAAATAAAAAATTAAAAGTATAAAATAAAATTGGTCTAGTGGTTAATGACCCTGACTGCTATGCCGGAGGTCGTGGGTTCGATTCCCACCCAGGACAAATGTTTGTGTGAGGAGCACGATCATTTGTTCTGAGTCTGGGTGTAATTTATCTATAATATGTATGTATTTAGGAATATATAAGTATGTTTATCAGTTGTCTAGTACCCATAACACAAGCTCTGCTTAGCTTGGGACTAGATGGCGTTGTGTGATAGTTGTGGAATATTATTATTATTATATTATATTATTATTAAAATATTTAAATGAAAAAAAAATTAAATTAAAAATTTAAAAAACCCCCGACAAAAAACCAAGTTCCCTTTAAAAAGTAATTTTAAATAATTTGAAGCGGTCCCCCAACGCGACGTATATTTTTATTTGTTTTTATTATTTATTACTTTTTAAAGGAAACTTGGAATTTTGTCGGGGGTTTTTAAATTTTTAATTTATTTATTTTTTTCATTTTAGCGGTCGGACGCATGGCTGTCATAGTGTGCAGCTAAAAAGATATGAGACGTTATTTTGTTTAGTCACTTATAATTGCAAAATTCTTCTAAAAAACAACCTTGCCTTGTTCTTTGTCTGAAATAAATGATTTTTATTTTATTAATATGATTCGTTGGTTTGTCATACGTGAATACAGAGTGGAAAATTTCTTAAGAACTATATGCTGATACACAGCTGATAGAAAAACAAAATTCTATGGAAATGGAAACCATTACCTCTTACTCAGTAGACCGTTGTTGGTAGCGAACGCTACACCAACGAGGCAGTCTACTATTATGGTGAACGCACACTTATCAGAGCCGAACGCGCCGAACGCGCCAAAAGAATAGAAGAAGCACCGCCCCCGGAATCGACCGCGCCGAATTCTTTACAGAATTCTAAAATTCGACTCCTTCGGCGCTTTCGGCGCGAATAAGTGTGCGTCCACCATTAAGTAGAAACCCACAGAGCTGTGTACAAAATTGTCCTAGTCGATTCTTCAACTTCTACTTCAAAGCAACCACCAAAATGCTCCATATTCTTTAAGCCTCAGAAAAGTGCAATCCCCTATTTCCCAAGCACTTCTTACACTCTGTTCCAGTTTTTACTCCCTGCCATACCTACAATTTTACTATAAATTTTTCACCTCCCAACCCAATATCAAAGAAGGCAGGCAAAGCAATCTCAGTAAGTAGTCTTACGATAGGCATTCCCTGGTGGATGCATTCTCAAAGTCAAAGCGGCGATTGCAATATTTCACGGCAATTTTTCAATATCATCAGATCGAGGAACAACGGTCCGGAAAAGTGCATTACGAGGGAACCAATGATGTAAGACTTTTGTATTATTATTTTTTTCTTTGAAATATTACTTGAGAAGGCAACTTGACTTCAAATTAAACGGTGTAGAAGTAAGACCCAGTTAATATGCAATCATGATCTATTGACTAAGATTGCATATTAACTTCTTGTGGTTTGAATTTGAACTAGGCTCAGGTGTTAGATATTAATTAAATTCGACCTGTGAAAAGGTTTAGTTTGAAAGGCGTCTTATCGTAGAGATTTGATTTTAATTAATTATGACTTTCACGAAGTTTCAATCTGAATATTAGAAGACATGACGTGTCACTGCATTCTCTGTCCAACTCATTATAATAACGTGTGTAAATGCATGGTTGGTTCCAGCTTAAAGTATAGGATAGTTTTAAACCTAATAAGTGCCTCCCTACCAAGTTATAACGACTCGCTTCTATTAATACCAGGTATGAATTTGATGCAATGGAGAGAGCAATATTCGGGGTTTCTCTGGTGGATAGAATTCGTAACGAAGTCATTCGCCAGAGAACCAAAGTAACCGACATTGCGCTTAGAATCAGCATGCTGAAGTGGAAGTGGGCCGGTCACGTCTGTAGACGTACGTGGGGGAGGCTTACGTCTAACAGTGGACGGCAATAGGCTGATGATATGAATTTGATGAAAAAAAATACTAAATTGTGTATATATAGTGATAGACAATAATAGAAAAAAAAAATCCATTCCGTAAGACTTAACTTGACCATTCTATAATCTCATCTCCATCGTTTGTCCAAATATTTCCTCCAACAATTTGTCGATGTACCCCGACACATAAATAAGAGGATGGGTTATTGGAAATGTACAGTGAAACCCAAGGGACGCCATACGATATGGCGACTGAAAGACCATTCCCCATTTAATATTCTAACGTTTCAGTAGGACAACTCGCGGAGGGGACGCGCCTGAAAAATTTAATAAGAGTTCAAGAAATGCTTACTTTTTATTGCACAGTCAACTGTGACAAGTTTTATAGCTCTGCGATACTCCTTCGTAATTTATAAAAGTGTCGAGTGTTCGGAACTTGTTTTAAAATTATAATAATATGGTTGTTGAAAATGTGGAATGTATTGTGTTATGCTTAGGTTTTAGAAGAAATACAAATGCTGGCAACTTTTGTAAGAAGTTAGGAATACCTTCGGTACGGACAAACCTGCTCATAAAAGTATGGACAGACGTGCTCATTACTAGCAGGAAAGCATGCTTTTATTGTGCAAGGGGCAATTTTATTGAGGGAGAGGGAGAGGGAGGAGAACGTTTCTTGACGTTTCACTTGATTGATGTGGCTGACTATAGCCTAATTAGTACAGTAATAAATATAATAAATAAATAATTATAATTGCATAAGTTGATAAAAAATGCTATGCAATAGCTTTACCACGGCAGTCCCCGAGTGCGTTTTTTTTTTTTACTAGGTAAAATCATCAAATGAGTTCTGGAAGGTGTTATTTCAATAGCCCTTTACATTCAATGGTCACGATAAACTGCTTAGACAGAAAGTAATATCGATACAAAATCACCCATCAACCAGAAAGGAAAGTCAACACTGACAACGTCATAGCGATCGATATAGTACGAAACTGCATAAAATCCAGCTATTTATTATCTCAAGCGTCAGATGTGACTGGATATGAGAGTCTTAATTAAAGCGTGCCAGACGGCGTTCTTATAAATAATACAAAACGCCACTACAAAGAAATTGCGTTTGTTTTAGTATTTTTCAATAAACTAGGTAGGGTTTTATATTAGAGCCTTTGTAGATGCTTTGTTTAATATTTATTTGCTCAGTATGATTTGATTATCGCAGTGAGATACTGCTTACACTTGTATCGATAAGAAGGTATATTCAGGCTACGTATTGAGGGGTTGCCTCACCGCACCGTTAGGACGCTGAACTGACTTATTTTGCGAGACTGACTTTTCAGGTATCCATGACCCTGGAACTTAAAGGGCTATTGAAGGAAACCGTGGATTTTAGTCAGTTCGAGTCTGACAGTCCCTCCCGTCTCGCCCTGGGTGGGAGGACTGACTACGTACCGTTGGGACACAAGATATCTTCGAGGTTTGTGGCGACTGGGACCGCAACAAACAAAATGCTAGGCGCGAGAGGAAAAGTACTAGGCTAGCATAAGTTCAAAGTGTTATTTATTTATATATTTCTGAGTCGTTAAAAGAAAATTTTAGGTAACCTATTCCTGCCGACAATTATTTTATTACAGACCACTTTGAACCTATGCTAGCCTATTACTTTTTGCTTTTAGCCTTGTATTGAACAAGACAATTTCCATAGACATTTTTCGTCAGACTGTACCGTCTGGTTCAATTTATGGATCGGTCCCAGTCGACGGATTACAAATATTAAAATGAAATGCATCCGGCAACTGGGACCGCGGTGTCAGTTTATGCGTTCCCATTCGCCGGAAACCTCCTTCCACGCGGATACAACACTGGTTTTTATGTTGTGCCACATTATATCTTCGATATTTTTTTGCGTTCAGAACATCTTTTCCTATTATGTCCGCGGTATTTTCCTTCACCGTTTATGATCAAATGACGATATTGTAATTAGTTTGTGTCACCACCATCGCTACCAACCTACATTTTTAGGGTTCCGTAGCCAAATGGCAAAAACGGAACCCTTATAGATTCGTCATGTCTGTCTGTCTGTCCGTCCGTATGACACAGCCACTTTTTGTCGAAAGTATAAGAGCTATTTTATACTGCGCTCCAAGACGAATATAGCTGACGTGGCTCAGAAGGCTGCCCAACTGAAATGGGACTGGGCAGGACATGTCTGTCGTATGCCGGACAAACTGTGGGCCAAAATAGCTGAAAACTGGTTCCCTGAGACAGTGAGACGGGGTCGCGGCAGGCCACGAAGGAGATGGCGGGACGAACTGGATAGGTTCCTTCCGAACTGGAAAGAGGAATCGCGGGCTCGCGAGAAGTGGAAGGAGTGGAGGGAGGCCTTTGCCCAGGAGTGGGACAGAACAGGCTAGCAAAAAAAAAAAAAAAAAATAAGAGCTATCCTGTTGAAACTTGGTAGGTAGATGTATTATGTGAACCGCATTAGGATTTTCATACAAAAATAAAAACAAAACAAATTTTGGGGGTGCCCCCCATACTTAGAATTGAAACTCAATTTTTTTTTTTCACCTAACCCGTACGTGTGGGGTATCTATGGATAGGTCTTTAAAAATGATATTGAGGTTACTAATATCATTTTTTTCTAAACTGAACAGTTTGCACGAGAGACACTTCCAAAGTGGTAAAATGTGTGTCCCCCCCTGTAACTTCTAAAATAAGAGAATGATAAATCTAAAAAAAATATATCATGTAGACCTCAACAAAAACTTCCAATGAAAATTGTTTTGGATGAGATACAGTTATCAGTTTATGAGATATAGTACATTTTTAAAAACCGCAAATATAACTTCGCCATTCATACAAACACTATGAAAAACAAAGTTATTTTTATTGTTTGTGTATATTACTTACTAATTGTTTAACTTTGTCATGTTGTATAAGTTTCTAACAAATAAATAAATATACCTAAAGGTATACAATGCAATGCGAGACAATGTCAAAGGCAATATTAATTTAATCACATCATTATCAAAATAAAATTACCACATGTTAGATAAAAAATGTTTCCCATAAATCATCGTGAAGGAAATTAATGTATTAGAGGGGAATCTTGCCTTTCCATAATTAAATTATTTCTCAAATAATTCCCGAAGTTTCGTAAGTTCAAAGAAAATTACAGCAAACCAATTATGGTACTGATTGGAAGCGATAACTTAATAGTGTTTTGAGTTAAGGGATCGCAAATTATATTTTGTCTTGTTTACGAAATGAATTTAGGAATTAATATACCTACAGGCTGTGTGATAACTTTTGAACTAAAAGCCAAAGTAGTAGTTAAGGCACCAAAATCGAAACGCCAACTGTGGACACAGGATTTGTCTTCAAAAACTACATTGGCTCTGAAACGCAAAGGACACTTAAAGGGCTGGACTTATCTATCTGAATTAGCAACACATGTCGTGCCTATGTGGCCGAAGTAAAAGGAGTTTATGAGTACGAAAACGAGTGATGGTCTACATATAGTTTCTCTATTTACCTTCTCCTCGAAAAAGGCGTTCCGTATGAAATCTTATATTCATTCTCCCGCACCCAAAATTTTCTTAATGAGGTTGGAGTTACCTCATTGGAACAGCTGCGGGATGTGAATGTGGAACTGTGTTGCAAACTATGCTCCACCTCCTATCCTTCCCTCTTAGGCTGCTTTTCCACCAGAGATGCGCTATGTAGCTGTGCTGTGAGGATGTAAAAGCTGAGCTACGAAACTGTGTGACCGTTTCCACTGATGCTACGCTAAGTAGCTGTGCTGTGAAGATGGGTAGCTGCGCTACGAAGATGCGCTGTCACAAGGTAGCTGCGCTATGAAGATGCGCCGCCATAAGGTAGCTGCACTATGAAGATGCGTAGCTGCGCTACGAAGATGTGCTGTCCCAAGGTAGCTGCGCTATGAAGATGCGTAGCTGCGCTACGAAGATGTGCTGTCACAGGTAGCTGCGCTATGAAGATGCGTAGCTGCGCTACGAAGATGTGCTGTCACAAGGTAGCTGCGCTATGAAGATGCGTAGCTGCGCTACGAAGATGTGCTGTCACAAGGTAGCTGCGCTATGAAGATGCGCCACCACAAGGTAGCTGCGCTATGATGATGCGCAGCTCGAGCTATGCGATGTATCGATACTAGGGAAAACGACCCATAGCACGCATCCACAGCACGCAGCCATAGCACGCAGCCACAGCACGCAGCCATAGCACGCATCCTTACATATAAAAAACACATCTTAGTTGAATCCGTTTCCACCAGCGCTGTGCTATGTAAACCAGTGAATATGATTGGTGGATATCAAACGCATCCGCAGCAACGTAGCATAGCGCATCTCTGCAGCAGCCTTATGGTGCTGATAAACATTCGCTTGTAATTAATTCCGAGCATAGAGCCAAACATTCGATGTTTGGCTCTATGCTCCGCTCTGTTCGTTGTTCAGTTCGTCAAAATTAAAAACTGCGAATTCTCAATGTTCCGTTACAAGTAAATGCTCAAGTCTATAAGCACCTACAGCAAAAATAAACAGTCAACCTCGACCGAAAAAGCACGTGAAGCTGGGAAAGTTTTGTGCTTATAAATAAAACCATCGTGCTAGCGATATACAAACTAGAAGAACGTTTTCTTTTTCGTTCTACAGTATTATTATAATAGGCCACAATTATGATGATTTAAAGATATTATAAAGGTACACGATGTATACAAGTTCTTGGATAAAGCATTATTATTAGGAAAACTTTGTATACCCTTCGGTAGTAATTAAGTTAAAGACAACATGTTCGATGTTCTGCAAAACTGAAGGGTACGTTCATACAGGGTACATACATACAGGGTACATAATAATATTAGGGTAATGAGAAACATGTTAGTTGTTATCATCTTGATACCCGTGTTCGTGTAATGAGGTTACTTGCGAGTCAATTAAGATTAGTTTACACTATGTAAGAGTAGGACGTCTGAAACACAATAGATTGCTTACACTGTGTGGGCATGGAAGACTTCATGGTTGTTAATTAGTTAAGACGTGCGGAGAACCGAAGATAACTAACATGTTTTCAGTCATTCACAAAGGATTAGAACCCGCGATCATGGCGCTTGCAACAGCGTCGAAATATCGGGAACTCAAACATATATTTAATCACGGAAGATATCCCGTAAGTGACATTTTAAGTTTAGAATCAAACCGTGATAGTTTAAAAAAGTGTTTAAGGATTAGATAGTTATATCGATAAATTTTAACTCCTGGCTGTTATTGCGAAATTCTTGATGAAATCCCACTTTGGATAAACTGGGTTTCGAACTTATCAGGTCTGTAGTAAATCTTGTGACCACTTGTTAGTATCCTTATACCGGGTGTAAGAAGACACTCAACGAAGCCGAAAGCCACGTATTTTACCCATTATTTGGATCATTTTTTTCCTTTAGACCATACCTGGGACTCCACGGGTTCTCGAGCTATTGAAGGTCAAAGTTGCATTTTTAGGGTTCCGTAGCCAAATGGCAAAAACGGAACCCTTATAGATTCGTCATGTCTGTCTGTCTGTCCGTGTATGTCACAACCACTTTTTGTCGAAAGTATAAGAGCTATCCTGTTGAAACTTGGTAGAAAGATGTATTATGTGAACCGCATTAGGATTTTCACACAATAATCAAAACAAAACAAATTTTGGGGGTGCCCCCCATACTTAGAATTGAAACTCAAAAAAAAATTTTTCATCAAACCCATACGTGTGGGGTATCTATGAATAGGTCTTTAAAAATGATATTGAGGTTACTAACATCATTTTTTTCTAAACTGAACAGTTTGCGCGAGAGACACTTCCAAAGTGGTAAAAAGTGTCCCCCCCCCCCGTAACTTCTAAAATAAGAGAATGATAAAACTAAAAAAAATATATAATGTAGACCTCAACCAAAACTACCAACGAAAATTGGTTTGGATGAGATACAGTTAGCAGTTTTTGAGATATAGTACATTTTCAAAAACCGCAAATATAACTTTGCCATTCATACAAATACTATGAAAAACAAAGTTATTTTTATTGTTTGTGTATATTACTTACTAATCTCAATATAATTATATCTCTAATCTATGCTTGCTGCTACGGAACCCTTCATGGGCGAGTCCAACTCGCACTTGGCCGGTTTTTTTTAATCTTACGAAATCGAATTCTAAGTATTATTACAAAACTTTTTTCAAAACAAACATTACCTGAATTTTCGCTTGTGTGCGTCAAGCCACCGCCTACGCACACAACGACACGAAACCTGTTTGCTTTATATTGCGCGCAATAAAATTTTTTTTTTGATACCTAAAAATAAAAGTCGGTTCCCAGCAATAATTTTAGCGTAAAACTACTTAGTTAGATGTACAGTATGCGTAGTTAACGGCTTTGTGATGTGTCTAATTACACCCTGTATGTTAGGTACTTTAAAAGACGTACAGTTTGTTTGGTTGAACGCGTTAATGGCAGGAAATACTGGTTCGAATCGAAAAAAATATTTTAATGTTGGATAGTGTATTTATACATATACGAAGGTTATGTTATGGACTTTAAAACATCACGCTACGACCAGATGGAGCCAAGCAACGGACAGCTAGTGTGTCATAAGCAGTACACGAGTAACTTTGAGACTTTTAATGTTTTAACAATTAATTAGGGCTATTGAAGGACACCGTGGATTTTAGTCAGTACGAGTCCGCTCTGCCCTGGGTGGGCGGACTCATTTGATGATTTTACCACGATAAAAAGAAGCATAAGTCGACACAATCATGATTTAATTATCGACATGCTATAGTTTCATTCGGTACAACAAAGTTAGACCTACACACAAAGTAAATTATCCACATACCACGTACGCCGATTAATCTCGAATCAGCCTTCCTTACCCAACAAAACGGGATCAACTGCGAACACACTTGAACAGTAATTGATGCAGAAGCATGCGAAAGGTTGGAGTAATGCGAACCATATAAATTGCGATACGCAAAGGGCGGGGCGCCTCGTCATTCAATGTCTATGCTTTTTCCCTTTAATTAACTTTTTGCATACGCATTTAGAAGACGTGAATATAAATTAACACTAGTCTGACGTACGCATTTGTTGAGTTACTTGATATTGCTCGGTGCTTTGCATACAATATGGGTGAAGGTTTTTTATTGATGATTGTCATTTGTTTTTATGTTTCGTCGTTTAATTACAAGCATTCTTTTTCAGTATACTGTGAATGGCTCTAAGTGTGAGGGATACCAAAAGATGGAAGGATAGTGTGGCTAGAAATAAATCGCTGCTGAATGCCGGAGTAACAGAGAAGTTTGGAAGAAGACATTTCCAAATAAGTCGATACCAATTTAATTGGCTTATAGGAATGGTGATGATGATGTAAAGATTTTTTAAATTTTGTTGTCTTTTCTCTTCTCACTGAGAAAAGTCAAGTCTCCTATTACAAGATATATGATCACTGCAAGATTCTTTTTACTGTTTGTGATTTTAGTTCTGTTTCATCCTTTTTCTCTAACACCGGTGAACACTAATGCAATACACCAGCTCTATCTACACCTCACTGTATTTAAACCTCATGCACATGCATAAAAACATAGTACATAGGCAAACTTCATACCTCGGGCATTCTCTTCCAGAGTAATGGGGAGAAATAAACTCAGTAGGTTCAATAACTATACCAATAGCAGAATGTTTTCATAGTCTCCAGATAAAATGTAGGTACCAAAGAGTACCTGCGCTCGATAAAGCTAAAACATTTCAAAACTCTTTCGATTCACATGTAGGAGGATGTTGTGTAACGACTTTAAAAACTCAGGCAGCCCAGGCCTTCTAGAAACTAGGTGATGTATTAAAAAGTTATATTAACGTTCGAAACTTAAATAAATTATTCACTAGTACTGAAATTGGCTAAAAACGACAGCAACGTAGCCTGTCTGGGAACTTACATTACTTCAAACGTACTCAGGGAAGGGAATACAGAAAGTTTGCTCAGCCAATGGAACCAATTTCCTGAATTTGTGACATCGGTATACCGTCTAGTTCCGAATTAATATACCCGATACATTGTGTTTTGTTTGTATTTATATACCAGTGTGTTTACGTTTGCCCAAGGCGATATTACACTCCTGAAGATTGACTGTGGGTCAAGTTCGACACCCACAAGGAGTTTATTATAAACTATATTTATCTTCATTGTTGTACACGTACAGTCACGAGCAATAAAACTTAACAAAATTCAAGAGCAATTTTCACGTAAAATGTTTCTACTTTGAAATATATAAGACCTATTTCGTAACGGACGTAAACGTACCCCTTTATTTTGGAATATTTTTAGAAACTTAAGAAGACACCTGTCGTTCCCGAAGGGTAAGGCAGAGGTGTACTTAATAGTACACCCATCATTTCGCCAGTTTAGTTGTTTAAGTCCCATGTAATGGGGACTTATTGCCAACCTAAGTGCCTATTGCCAACGATCGGGCACAAATCCAGACTTAGTGGCTGCTACTCAGAAATGTGACAGTTCTATTAATTGAACGTTTGTGACAACATGCAAAAGTTCGATTGTCGTTGTTTGATGATGGTCAAAGCAAACGAGGATATGAGATCGGATTAGATCGTGTTCTATAGGTTTGGCCGACTCGCAAAGGAAAATGCAGTATCTACCCAAGCAGTTATTATCAGTTTCGACAGCAAAGCACTTTTTAGAGTTAGTGGGATCCACCTCTTAGGCCGTGCACTGCGTTAAGCGGGTGTCCGTCGCGGGTGCCCGCGTGGCGTGCTGTTTCATGTAATCTCATAGATCAGCGCAGCGTGCTGCGGGTCGCCCGTCGCACGCGGCGTGGGCGGCGGACCCGCCCCGCGGGCGACGAGTGTCCGTGTGACGGAGCACGCGAGCGGAGTGTTTCTAGGAAATCAGTGAGCGCCGTTGCGTTAAATTCTCCTCACAACAATCTAGACGTGACATATACATGATATCGACTGTACACCCGCGCGATCAAATTGGACTGGCGGCGCTGCGAGAGGCGGGAGACCGTCGCGGGCGTCCGCGACGGGTTAAATTTGTCCCCGCAACGGACGCCCGCTTATCGCAGCGCACGGCCTTAGCGTTCTACCCCTAGAAATAGCACCATAGCCTACCTCGAACTTGCGGTGACGGTTGAACGATCATACTGACCGTGGGAGGATTCAACAGGACCGCCTGGCTCGCGACCACAGCACTGTCAGAGCCCTGCGCCAAACAGTTTTTACTGTGTTCCATCGGTGCAGTGGAGTACCATTTCTTTCTGCAGATTAATGAAAATTGTCTCTTCGCTTTAATCTAGCACAGAAGCAAATAAACCCATTGAAAATTAATAATTAAAAAAAGCTCGATAGAAAATAAAACATTGCCCCACACTAGGAATTTCTTCCTGTATCGTGGGTGCGTATACAAACATAGAAACTCACATACACAAACATCCAGACCCGGAACAACTACTTGCAGATCATACAAATATTTGTTCCGTACGGGGATCGAACCCGAAACACGCTGCGCAGACCCTACTGATACTGAGCAAACCCCAAGATGCCTTGCTAGTAGAAATTAAACATATCTACCTGATCCTACCTGCATTAGTAGTTAGGGTCGTGTAGTAAATCCATTGCTTATAAGCACCGTATAACCCTCTCCCCTCCGCTGACTTTTGCCTCTGTAGCGGGTTGATAAGCACCCTCACATAAGGTGTGCTGTGATTTTCCGTGGAAAATAGTTGCAGGGGAATATTTTGATCACCTTTCGCAGGGCTTTCGTATGAATTTGTAAGGCAGTAATCTCAAATTGTAGGGATTAAAATAATAATATTTTACCAGTGTGTATGTACCACAGTACCGACCAGTGTGAAATTTCTTTATTTAAAAAGATAGATGTTGGTTCGATAAATAATCATCATTTGGCGGTCTCTTCCTATGCTAGGGTTCTAGTCTAAACGGATGCAGCTGAGTAGTATTTTTCGTGGAGAGACTGCCTGTCTGACCTTCACAGCCATCATCATCATCATCATGATCATCGTCAGCTTATAGTAGTCCACTGCTGGTCCTTGACATGACGTTTCACTCGATCACCGGCTTCTCTCACAACTCAGATAATTATTATGATATCCATTGGCAAGACTGGTTGTCAGACTTTTGGACCGGCTCAATAAGTATCACCATAGTTTTTGACACCAACTGTTCCAAGTGCCTAAAAACTTCATTTGATCCACAGGCCATGATATGTCTACAGACGATAGAAAATTATTAAATTACCTATGTATCCCTAGCGGAAATTGGACTTGCTATCGTGATCATCAAAAGATGCTACAGATACCTACAATGTTACCTCATAACAGCTGCCATAAAACCTTAAACACAGTATCAAATAACACATTATTCTTCTATTTCACAATATTTTCACTTTCTCTTCTAACAATCAGATCATATTTCGATTATGAAAGTTAAAAATAAAATAAAGCCCTATCAGATGATTCATTCAAATCGGCCGTCATCAGGGTAATGTATACCAAAATTTAATTACTTAAACGAAATCTAGATAAAGCTAAAAAGGCGAATAGTCGTTAAAATGGTCACAAACGTAGATACTCAATCAAAGTCATAAATTATGGTCATTTAATGGTCCATTGAGTCATTCATGTGATTCATTGGATGTTGAAGATATTTACGCAAGTTTGAGATTTACCGGCGTTGTTATGTGATAGTGTAAGACCCGTTTCAGATTAGGGGAATGCGAATCGGGCGTTTGTTTTTGTAACATTAAGATAGTAATATAACGTTGTGTGATCTATGAGAACGCAGGTCGCCAGATTTATACGTTTTCTTTTTATATCGTAGTAAAATCATCAAATGAGTCCTCCCACCCAAGGCAGAGCGGGAGGGACTGTCAGACTCGTACTGACTAAAATCCACGGTGTCCTTCAATAGCCTTTACGTTCCAAGGTCATGGTAATTTGGTAAGTCCCGTGACCCCGGCAGGCTTTGACCCTCTAAACCCCGTCATTATGCTGACACTCTTTGAGGCGCGCGTGGAGCACAACGCGCCGTCGAACCGGGCATAGTCCATGGTCGGACAGTGAGTCGCCCATTACTCTCCGCCCTCATGCCCGCACCTACAGTGGCCGGAGATCGTCTGCCGACGTCCGTCGCTGTGGCCGTCTACCACGAGATTTAAATGTTAAACAAAATTGTCGTACTCATACTCGTTATAAGAGATTTTCCTGTTGCATTTTTTTAAAGATAAGTAGCCACACTGAGAAAAGATAGGTGGTTTGTCATAATAATGCATTACGACAAATATATTTAAAAAAAACAAGAAACCAGTCAAACAAGCGTTCCTCGGAATGGGCCAAAAAATTCTCATAAGTCTCATAAAAGCTCGTGGCCAAATGTCATAAAAATCGGTTTTCCGCGATCAAATATAATCGACAACAATATGCCTAATAGAATAGATAATTTTGCGATTTTTTGCAATTCATGTTTTTTATTTATTCCGCTGAAGTGGCCTTTTTAGATTCCAAGATTAAATCTGCCAGGCATCTAACGACCAGCACAAATGTGCTGGTCGTCGGATAATAACTGTCTTACTGTAGTATTGTAAAGTTTACACTACGCCTATCTTTCATAAAGGAATATTTTAAGAGTCTCTAGTACTGCTGCAATAATATTTGAAGAAGAGATCTTTAACTAAAGCAATAAGGTAGACATTTGTGTGTCATTTTATGCACTGCAACTCCTGCGGTTGACCATTGCGAATGCCAAATAAATTCGGAAACGAAACGCTCCCGGGTTCATAATAAATTTACAAATATATCAACGACCACACAGAATTTAAAATTTACGACACCGTCGTATGAAATCCCATAAATTTTATTGGCAAAGATTTTTCTGAGATACATGCTACTTTCAGTGACTTATGTCCTGTAGTGACTAATTCTGCAAACACTTCACCTTACCACTTTACTTTTAACCTTTGTTTTGCGGTTGTCATAAATCTTAGTTTTATAGTGATACAGGTTACAAAGGATGAAGCAACGAGTACGTATTAATTGGTTTTCTAGAAAACTTTTAAAAACTGTGACATTTTTATCTCTATCAAAATTTATGGAGAGGGAAATGTGATTTCGAAGAACTCGCAGTTACTCAGATGTTTCATCATTTGTAGGAGATTTAATTAAAAACAAAAAGTATTGTTGTGATTATTTTACCCTTTGTTTCATCTCCCCCTGCAAGTCGTAAAGTTAATAAGGGAGATTTCCTTTTCAAACTTTACGTGGTTAGAGCTCTAGAAAGGTGGAGGTAAACGTTGCTTCCACATGTTTATTTTAATTTTAGTCAAACTCATTTAAATTCAATTACTTCACGCGACGGTTAAGTCTAGCTTTCATAATTGTTCGTAAGTTGGCACACTGCGTTAATTTGCTATATGAATATAATTTTGAAATTACATAGATTCAGGTAGATTAATTGAGTTGGGTTGACGACATCATCAAAATCACAGGACAACAGAAAAGAGGAATATGAGGCAGAAAAAAAAGGAATATTTATACAAAACACAAGACTCTATACTGAAATAATGATCATGGAGATAGTAGACAATTTAGGATAAGGTATTTTTTTAGCTAAATAATTAATGTGTCGCTATAGGGATTGGCAATATATACGATCTTCGATGCCAAAAACATTAGTAATCGAATAATTTCCGACGTAACGATTAATTTATATAAACCACAGACACGGATTCACCGTAACGATATATCACCGACAATCGTATAATAATCGATTTCATTAACGCTTTCACTCGCAGGGGCCGAGCAAACAGCGGGGTGCGCGCACAATGGTCAGTTTTTCCAGCAAAACGAACGGAATTTGTATCAGAACTAAGAATATGTTGTAGCTGGAATAGAATATCCCTTGCATTGGTTTATGGCACGGAGCTCAATAATTATGCTCTTGCACGAAACAAATAGTATTATAAAGAATAGTTAGGATTAAAATCCTTGGACAAAAAGTGTGTAAACTAGTTTGTTGGTTTTTAAACATAAGTAATATAAAATTATCATTTCTTGATGGCATCGTCCGGGCAAGGAGTGTAGCGGTTTTCCCTAGAGTTAGGAGGAAAAAGTAAAAGATTCAAAAAAATCGTCAGAAGTTAAATGCGGATTAAAAAAGGAGTAGTACGATATATATGGGCACCTGCGTCTATTGTTCGAAACTCAACCGTAGTCTTTAGATTTATCGGGTCGTATCGTGTGTCGTTGCAGTGAACTGCGTCGAATAAACATGCTGTAAATTCCTTAGTAATCGTCTAGATAAGTCTTAAACGAAATGATTTTATACTTGATACTGCAATTCGAACAAATTCAGATCCAATGTCATACAATTCTTCAGATTACTCCGTTCATTAATATTTGGTTTTTATTGCCTATACAAACTTTTTTACGTTTAATGATTCTGTTTGTACCTATCATTAGGAGAAAAAAAAAACAAATAAATAACAAGTAAATCGTTACAACGCCGGTTTACACCATTGTGTGTTGCAGGGAACAACTGAAAGAAAAACTAAGGTGTTTAGTGTTAGCTTATATGCATGTGGCATTTTCTGATCAATCGATCGAAAATATATATACGATCGCCTTCTCGAAATCAAAATTCAAGTATTAATTAAAATTAGGCTGATAACAGTACTTTATGAACATTTCAATAAAACATGAGACGGTATCCCAAAGCACCCTGAACTCTAGTTACTCCAAACTATCCATGTTTCTATAATCTAGGTATAGAATAGTTGGGTTTTCGGCCAGGTTTCCGGTAATGAACGGCCGAGGGAAGTAATGGTGAGGGGCGATTTCAGTGGCTGCCGCAGTTAGTGGTCACCGGCCGAACGGTGCACTGAAAAACCTATTTATATCTAGGTAGGGAGGTGGGCACTGATGTCGTTGTTAATGACATTTATTGGATGTGATTTAAACCGTGTTTGTGGATTGTAAAGGGTTTGGTAGATGAAATGATGCGGTGGTCAATGTGTAATTGTGTAACTTTTTTTTTGATGTTGTGGCTGTTTTCTCCTTATAATGGTTTAAATTAGTTTAAGTAACTCCAGAGCATGTTATTTTCGATCAAACAAATAAAATTTTTAAATTCTTGGATATACAGTCAAGAAAAAGCAAGCAATTACAGATGGTTTAGTATTAGTGCCTGAAATATGGGTGATTTTGTTAAGTATGTAGGTAAATAAAAAGTAATCAAATAATTACAATGAGAACACTGCCACTCAATTTGGGATACTAAAATAGTTCTCAGAATTCAAAATGAGTAGCTTCTATTGAGCCCAAAATGAGTAGTAAATATGCTTTTAGTGTTTAGTACCCACCAACTGAATCATAGAATTTTCACCAGTAATTGTTTGTGTGAACACAAAACCAGATTCAATGTACCGTAGAAATTGTTTTCCCTCAGTATTCTCGTTCACATTTGCTCGTTTGCAGCGCTCCTAAAGGCGGACAACTCAATCATCCAGTTCCTATATTCCGAGCGTTCCGGAAAATTGGAATTTTGTCACCCTTTTTCTGACTGATCTTTCTCAGCTTCGTACAATTTGGCAACCATCTTTGATTGGAGTGCGTAACCGGATATCCGGCCGAGGTTATCGTTTTCTCGATCTATTGAGTGAATGAATCCCTTTATCGTATTTCAGGTGGGCTTTGATGTTCTGATTTATTTCAGTGCCCATCGTTGTTTGAGAAGATTCTGGTTGGAGATAATTTTTGATCACAGATCGTTGAGCGTAGGTTTTTTGGTTAGCGTTCTGTGTAGGTAGATGTCTACCTAATAGATTTTAAAAGGCTTTCTTTATTGAATCGCCCACTGAAAGTTGAAAGTTTTATGATGAATCTTGATAAAAAATATCTTTGGGAAAAATTCTCACACACCTAGCTTGTACTATGTTTTTCAATCTCTTGATTCATGCGTTAAAACCAGTTTATTGTGGCCTCGCTCTATATGATCTTTTAGCACAGTAAATGGTCAGCATAAACTAGTTTTGTACAGTTTTATATGTAGACGTATGTAGATACTTAATTTATTTATTAATAAGTTCATTTGAAAAATTATTTAATGTAAAATATTTTTCTTTAAAGTCAAATATAAAATATTACATGGACTTTCTAAAAGTAGTTGGAAATTGTGATCTCCTCCTTTAGCATACTTGCAAAATCATGCAAATCCTTGGAATGTTTAACACAGTTACCTCCTACATTCTAACAATGACAACACATAGTTAAAACAAGCTTCAATTATGATAACACCATAAAATTATAACCAATCATAGCATTAGTCATAATTTGATCCTTACAGCGACATAACTAGACCACAACTATCCGATGGCTATTATTTTATTGCACGAACTGTAACAGAATAGTTTTAAAACACTGTGGTTCACGTTAGCTTTCTAATAATGAATAGTTCAGCGACATTCAATTTGTATAATTGCAGTGAACGAAGTTGCGGGTACTCTGATTTTATTGTTTAACCGCTTTCCTGTAGAATAGTTTTGTGTTCGCCGTATTGGATCGGATGTTCCATTTGTTCAGGCTTTGTAGTTTAATTTGTTAGTGTTTATTTATTTAAAGATGTGGGAATGTTGGGATTGGATTGTTTCTTTGAGTTCTCAATTCCATTATCTTAATTTATTAGTGTATTGAACTGTATTTTCTACTTAATTTGCTTTCAGTCATTGACTTGACCATTTTATTGTTTCATTCAGACTCTTCTGTTTTTATTTAAACATAAACTTTTCTTTAAAACACTGAAAACTTTTGTTAATCTCCCGTTATTTTAAGGGTGCATAACCAGAAAGTTGGCAACGTCGCAAATAGCTGTCAAATATTTACAAGTTTAAATTAATTTGGTAAATTTACTGTATGAAAATAAGAAATATGGCTCTGTAGTGCACTAAAACATTGATTAGGGAATGCAATAATTAATATCGTAACACCGAATATATAGTTTTAGATGTAAAAAACGTATTTGGAAACCTTCCAAATGCTTTTTTTATACCTGAAACGGTTACAACATCTAATCCAGTGTTTTAATTGCATTTCTATAACAATGTTTTAGTGCACTACAGAGCCATATTTTTTTATTTCCATACAGTAACATTGCTAAATTTATTAAAACTTGTTAATATTTGACAACTATTTGCGACGTTGCCAACTTTAAGAATATGCGCTCTTAACACTTACCGTGCCGTTAATTATCGGTTTGTTGGATGTTTATAACACGAACACGAAAGATTATTTCGCAAAAATCATCGGGAATTGCCATTTGTGTAGCCCGGTTATAAGCCGTACCCGTGAATTTAATAAACAACCTGAAATTCACACATACACACATTTTCAATATTAAACTTTCAAAGGGTAGGTAATTGTTTTCTCCCTCAAAAATTGCTCTGAAAAGTCACATTTTTTATATTGCGAACACCAGTGAACGATGGTGTACTCGTTAATGTGATAGAATTGGATGTCATCTTAAAATATGCTAAACTGCTAGCTAGCTTTGCATTGAGAAATGTGTCTATAATAGTAGTCTATAATAATTATGCAATATTTGAGAGTCCCATAGGGTCAAAGTGTGAGTAAATATTTCGAAGAAGAATTTTTTTACAACTATATATTTACAGCTGTAATTATTTGTACTACATACATTTAATTACAAATTAAGCTGAGTTTGTTTGATTGTACGCGCAAGAACTACTGTTTCGAATGAAAAATATTTAGCTAAATAATTAATGTGTCGCTATAGGGATTGGCAATATATACGATCTTCGATGCCAAAAACATTAGTAATCGAATAATTTCCGACGTAACGATTAATTTATATAAACCACAGACACGGATTCACCGTAACGATATATCACCGACAATCGTATAATAATCGATTTCATTAACGCTTTCACTCGCAGGGGCCGAGCAAACAGCGGGGTGCGCGCACAATGGTCAGTTTTTCCAGCAAAACGAACGGAATTTGTATCAGAACTAAGAATATGTTGTAGCTGGAATAGAATATCCCTTGCATTGGTTTATGGCACGGAGCTCAATAATTATGCTCTTGCACGAAACAAATAGTATTATAAAGAATAGTTAGGATTAAAATCCTTGGACAAAAAGTGTGTAAACTAGTTTGTTGGTTTTTAAACATAAGTAATATAAAATTATCATTTCTTGATGGCATCGTCCGGGCAAGGAGTGTAGCGGTTTTCCCTAGAGTTAGGAGGAAAAAGTAAAAGATTCAAAAAAATCGTCAGAAGTTAAATGCGGATTAAAAAAGGAGTAGTACGATATATATGGGCACCTGCGTCTATTGTTCGAAACTCAACCGTAGTCTTTAGATTTATCGGGTCGTATCGTGTGTCGTTGCAGTGAACTGCGTCGAATAAACATGCTGTAAATTCCTTAGTAATCGTCTAGATAAGTCTTAAACGAAATGATTTTATACTTGATACTGCAATTCGAACAAATTCAGATCCAATGTCATACAATTCTTCAGATTACTCCGTTCATTAATATTTGGTTTTTATTGCCTATACAAACTTTTTTACGTTTAATGATTCTGTTTGTACCTATCATTAGGAGAAAAAAAAAACAAATAAATAACAAGTAAATCGTTACAACGCCGGTTTACACCATTGTGTGTTGCAGGGAACAACTGAAAGAAAAACTAAGGTGTTTAGTGTTAGCTTATATGCATGTGGCATTTTCTGATCAATCGATCGAAAATATATATACGATCGCCTTCTCGAAATCAAAATTCAAGTATTAATTAAAATTAGGCTGATAACAGTACTTTATGAACATTTCAATAAAACATGAGACGGTATCCCAAAGCACCCTGAACTCTAGTTACTCCAAACTATCCATGTTTCTATAATCTAGGTATAGAATAGTTGGGTTTTCGGCCAGGTTTCCGGTAATGAACGGCCGAGGGAAGTAATGGTGAGGGGCGATTTCAGTGGCTGCCGCAGTTAGTGGTCACCGGCCGAACGGTGCACTGAAAAACCTATTTATATCTAGGTAGGGAGGTGGGCACTGATGTCGTTGTTAATGACATTTATTGGATGTGATTTAAACCGTGTTTGTGGATTGTAAAGGGTTTGGTAGATGAAATGATGCGGTGGTCAATGTGTAATTGTGTAACTTTTTTTTTGATGTTGTGGCTGTTTTCTCCTTATAATGGTTTAAATTAGTTTAAGTAACTCCAGAGCATGTTATTTTCGATCAAACAAATAAAATTTTTAAATTCTTGGATATACAGTCAAGAAAAAGCAAGCAATTACAGATGGTTTAGTATTAGTGCCTGAAATATGGGTGATTTTGTTAAGTATGTAGGTAAATAAAAAGTAATCAAATAATTACAATGAGAACACTGCCACTCAATTTGGGATACTAAAATAGTTCTCAGAATTCAAAATGAGTAGCTTCTATTGAGCCCAAAATGAGTAGTAAATATGCTTTTAGTGTTTAGTACCCACCAACTGAATCATAGAATTTTCACCAGTAATTGTTTGTGTGAACACAAAACCAGATTCAATGTACCGTAGAAATTGTTTTCCCTCAGTATTCTCGTTCACATTTGCTCGTTTGCAGCGCTCCTAAAGGCGGACAACTCAATCATCCAGTTCCTATATTCCGAGCGTTCCGGAAAATTGGAATTTTGTCACCCTTTTTCTGACTGATCTTTCTCAGCTTCGTACAATTTGGCAACCATCTTTGATTGGAGTGCGTAACCGGATATCCGGCCGAGGTTATCGTTTTCTCGATCTATTGAGTGAATGAATCCCTTTATCGTATTTCAGGTGGGCTTTGATGTTCTGATTTATTTCAGTGCCCATCGTTGTTTGAGAAGATTCTGGTTGGAGATAATTTTTGATCACAGATCGTTGAGCGTAGGTTTTTTGGTTAGCGTTCTGTGTAGGTAGATGTCTACCTAATAGATTTTAAAAGGCTTTCTTTATTGAATCGCCCACTGAAAGTTGAAAGTTTTATGATGAATCTTGATAAAAAATATCTTTGGGAAAAATTCTCACACACCTAGCTTGTACTATGTTTTTCAATCTCTTGATTCATGCGTTAAAACCAGTTTATTGTGGCCTCGCTCTATATGATCTTTTAGCACAGTAAATGGTCAGCATAAACTAGTTTTGTACAGTTTTATATGTAGACGTATGTAGATACTTAATTTATTTATTAATAAGTTCATTTGAAAAATTATTTAATGTAAAATATTTTTCTTTAAAGTCAAATATAAAATATTACATGGACTTTCTAAAAGTAGTTGGAAATTGTGATCTCCTCCTTTAGCATACTTGCAAAATCATGCAAATCCTTGGAATGTTTAACACAGTTACCTCCTACATTCTAACAATGACAACACATAGTTAAAACAAGCTTCAATTATGATAACACCATAAAATTATAACCAATCATAGCATTAGTCATAATTTGATCCTTACAGCGACATAACTAGACCACAACTATCCGATGGCTATTATTTTATTGCACGAACTGTAACAGAATAGTTTTAAAACACTGTGGTTCACGTTAGCTTTCTAATAATGAATAGTTCAGCGACATTCAATTTGTATAATTGCAGTGAACGAAGTTGCGGGTACTCTGATTTTATTGTTTAACCGCTTTCCTGTAGAATAGTTTTGTGTTCGCCGTATTGGATCGGATGTTCCATTTGTTCAGGCTTTGTAGTTTAATTTGTTAGTGTTTATTTATTTAAAGATGTGGGAATGTTGGGATTGGATTGTTTCTTTGAGTTCTCAATTCCATTATCTTAATTTATTAGTGTATTGAACTGTATTTTCTACTTAATTTGCTTTCAGTCATTGACTTGACCATTTTATTGTTTCATTCAGACTCTTCTGTTTTTATTTAAACATAAACTTTTCTTTAAAACACTGAAAACTTTTGTTAATCTCCCGTTATTTTAAGGGTGCATAACCAGAAAGTTGGCAACGTCGCAAATAGCTGTCAAATATTTACAAGTTTAAATTAATTTGGTAAATTTACTGTATGAAAATAAGAAATATGGCTCTGTAGTGCACTAAAACATTGATTAGGGAATGCAATAATTAATATCGTAACACCGAATATATAGTTTTAGATGTAAAAAACGTATTTGGAAACCTTCCAAATGCTTTTTTTATACCTGAAACGGTTACAACATCTAATCCAGTGTTTTAATTGCATTTCTATAACAATGTTTTAGTGCACTACAGAGCCATATTTTTTTATTTCCATACAGTAACATTGCTAAATTTATTAAAACTTGTTAATATTTGACAACTATTTGCGACGTTGCCAACTTTAAGAATATGCGCTCTTAACACTTACCGTGCCGTTAATTATCGGTTTGTTGGATGTTTATAACACGAACACGAAAGATTATTTCGCAAAAATCATCGGGAATTGCCATTTGTGTAGCCCGGTTATAAGCCGTACCCGTGAATTTAATAAACAACCTGAAATTCACACATACACACATTTTCAATATTAAACTTTCAAAGGGTAGGTAATTGTTTTCTCCCTCAAAAATTGCTCTGAAAAGTCACATTTTTTATATTGCGAACACCAGTGAACGATGGTGTACTCGTTAATGTGATAGAATTGGATGTCATCTTAAAATATGCTAAACTGCTAGCTAGCTTTGCATTGAGAAATGTGTCTATAATAGTAGTCTATAATAATTATGCAATATTTGAGAGTCCCATAGGGTCAAAGTGTGAGTAAATATTTCGAAGAAGAATTTTTTTACAACTATATATTTACAGCTGTAATTATTTGTACTACATACATTTAATTACAAATTAAGCTGAGTTTGTTTGATTGTACGCGCAAGAACTACTGTTTCGAATGAAAAATATTTTTGTGTTGAATAGTCTATTTTATTTTACAACGGAGAACAGCTACTTTAAATGATAAAATTATATCAGTCAAACTGATTAGCAGAAATGATGATAAGTAAATCGAATTATTGCAAAAATCTTAATTCTGCAAAAAAAATATTAATCACAGTAACAGTCGAGTTACACCTCCAAAAACAAAATTACAGTATCGAATGAACCAACATTACCGCTAACACATTCACCCCGACCCAGTGGCGGGGTGCGTCAGGCAAGTGACATGTATGGCACTGATTGGTTATTGTGAAATAATAGCCAGCCCATAAAACCATACAACATAAGGAGTATTTTCAAAGGACAATGGCATCGGCGTTGTAATCACCAAAGTATTTTTATTTTTTCGTGAAACTGGGAAGATTTTTGCCACGTGTTTGCTAGCCTCGTTAAAAATAATGAGATTGGTTTTCCGCGATAAATAATGGATTATGTGGTTTTTTTTTTCTTGTTAGAATTTAGTTGGGACCCTTAGTTCCTATTGTGAAATGTTTTCTGTATACTAAATTGAGTGTAAATATAGGATTTTTATGAGGTGTCGATTTTTTCCGGGATTGGGATCGGAATTGAGGTCGATAAAAATGCCTTGAATAAATGGGATGGCATTTTTATGGAATAAATAAATTTATAATTTAGTTACTATCACTCTTTTTGAATTTTATTTCATAAGGGGCAAGACATTATTATGTATCAAATGCTACTGATTTAATTTCAACAAAAGCTCAGAAAGTTTAAATGAAAAACCCACAACTACCTCATAGAACCCACATCTAGGTGTAAATAGACCTGGAAAATATAGAAAATCTAAAGGTCAAACCACACTGGGCACGCGTTTTGAATTTCAGCCCACTTCTCACAGATAGAATGCTTGTCTCCCAGAAGTGGGAACATTATAAGCTGACTATGCTTTGCTATGAGTACCTACCTACGTAAGTGGGTAGGTTAATACCTACCCACTCATATACAAACAAACGAGTAAGTCGAATGTTCATTTCTCAGAAGCATTATAAAAGCTCGAAGTCTATTTTCACACTCATTGGTATCGATTGAAGTCGCTAGGAAACGCCAATAAATCACGGTAAAGGGCCGTAACAAATAAACGGTAGGGATTTTCAAATAATTTGCCGATGCCATAGACCAATTTACGAACACGCGATGCAATTTTGTAGTTGAAGCATTGCATGACGGTTTCTGCCCTTTGCGAGGGTTGGAAGAAGGAGTACGAGACATTTAACGGTCAAATACCAAGTATTATTAATATTACTATTGGAAAGATTGGGGCCATTTTTCTTCTGTTTTGAGTTTGGCGGAAAGGAAAATAAGGATAGGGTAGTTTACTTTTTGGGGTAGTTTATGTTCGTGAAATACGTTTCTTATAAAAATGTCACTATTTGGTATTAAAAATGAGAAAAGGGTGATTTTATACGACGATTTCTGTTAGTAGCGATAAGTACCTACCTACAATGATGGGAAATGCATTTAAAAGTTCCCATTGCTGGAACACAGGCCTCTACTCTGTGAATAAGTGAAAGAGCTGTGAGTGAAAAAGCTGTAATCCACAAACAGTGCCCAGTGAGGGTTGGTAGATGTTATAATGTCGAAATTGAGGTTCTAGCATTATGCCGGTTTCCTGACAATATAAAGGCAACTTGCATAAATAGTTTTCTTGAATTTAAACTTAATTGAGTAAACTTTACTGAAGAACAGTGTAGTATAGTCGACGCTTCGCGTGATCAGGGGGCTGGCCTATTTCTTGATCACAGGATCAGCATTGCTATCAAAAGTAGCAATGCTGCCAGCGTTTTGGGCACTTTCCCCATTAATAGCGATGTTGATGAATTTTTTGACGCCCTGTAAATTTTTATTTTAGTCGTTTTTGTAAATAATTTTACTATTTAAATGTAGTATGTGTGTAAATTTATTTAAATTACCTTAATAAACACTAAATGAATTAAAAAAAAAACTGAAGAACAGCACATTGTAGTTCTACACTCATACCTAACAATTAAGAAAAAAAAAATAGAATTTCAACCTCAACCCCTAAAGGTACTTTTCAATCATGAGCAATAATAACAAAACCTAATCTAAAACACGCAATTACCTTTTTGCGACCACAAAATGGTTTCAATTTGTGTAGACCAGTTAAACACAACTAACCCCCGTATTCGGAACAAGGTTGAAAACTTTCCGAATCGAATCGCCAAATTGTTTACTCGTCGAAACTCGATCGTTACTCGTATAAACTGTGTTACAGAAGGGCGAAAGCTTAATAATAAGCGACGATTATAAAGGGGCTCAACAGATACGGTACATTTTAGCTGTTACAAATATAGGGGTTCTGATTTTGAGATGGCACGCTCCGACTGTTTGTGATGTGTGTTAATTGTTGGCTATTTGATCGGTTTCAAAAGGAAATTAAATGCTATTTAACTTAAATTAGTTTTTGAGTCTTTTGTATCAATTTTAGATATTTCAAAGTTTCTGTTTCTTAAATCACTTTTAGATCGACTACAATATTGAATTATTTATACCGCATCTTTGTTGAAAGTCGAATGCCGAACGCATAAAAGCCTTGCTTTTATAACAAGTTTTGTATTTCAGTATCCTTTATGTTTAAAGTTTCCGTATTCCTTTTAGTTCTTTCAAAGTTAATCTCGGAGATATCGCTATCACTGAAAAGACCGCCGTTGTACTATACAATCTATGTACAGACGCCAGCACATCAACCTACCACAATCTGCCAAATTTCTTCAATAGATTTTCAACCATATCACAATAGTGGAAGGTTAATGTTCGACTGGTAAAATCTGACAGTTTCGGGTAGGTTGACCTGCTGGCGTCTGTACATAGAATTAATAATATTGTAAAATAGCTGTGTATAAAAAAAACTTTATTGCATATAACTGTCAATGTATCAATTATTTTGGAAGTTTCAGCCTTCATTTGATTCCGTAATAGCAAATAGGATTAGCAAGCAACTGCTATTACCCCGTATGTTTCTCCCCCTACACTTGATATTCAGTTTGCAATATCTTTGTTTAAACTTGAGACAGCCTCCGGATTAGGTTAGATTAATTTTGATGGACTGTACAGAATTGTTTAGTTGACAGGCGGCTTATAGGGCGAAATTATTTCATAATTTTCCAGTTATAATTTTGAATTGTTTTAATTAAAGTTTTGAATTAATAACGGGGGTGAGGGAAAGGCGTTTCGTTGACAAGGGATTTGGAAGATGGATGGCCATTAGTGAATTATCTTAAAACACTTAAATAATTAATTTTCAATGGGTAGGATGGGATATTTTGGTTTTCATTACGGAAGGTGATGAATTCGTGAAATAGTGCCATCTTGCGGCGAGTAGCGCAAGCACTGATAGTTTAGTATTTCGTTAATAGATGGCGATAGTTGCACCATGCGCTGGCGCATTATAATAGTGAAGTCATTGTAACCATTTGTGTCTAAACCAATTATGTAGGTATTTCCAAATTAATCTAGGTTTATTCCTGCTAAAAATACTTTATGAATAAAAAGGGCTATTTATGTAACTGTCTAGATTAATCAAGTTGCTTATAAATATTTCACCGCTCTAAAAACTAAGCCGAAACGAAATTCTTTATAAATAGAAACAATAGCAAATTATTTATTCAACGTAAACTGATTTTGTTCTTGACCTTTATAAAGTTTCTTTAGTGATAAGAAACTTCTAAATAATAAAATAATGGAAGCTTTTCATTAAACTAACTACGTTATCGAACTTTGCCCTCATCCCACCTTAGGTATTATTTTATTTTTAGTAATAATTATAATATTTATAATACTATACAAAGGGCTTTGTGCCTTTTGTACCAGTTTCTTATCCGCCATTTTGTTTTTTTTTTCAAAACGGCGTTCACGAATGCTTTTAGATAGGATTATTTCGTTTAACGCAATTTCAGCATTTAAAATGCGTGGAAAACCTAATATTCAATTAGTTTTATTGCGGAAGTATAATTTTTGATCAGTAAACAACAAAATATTAAAAAAAAATAAGAAAAAATGTGTCACTATTTGCACATGTTTGACAGCTCATAAAGCCTCCTGCCACACGCGATTAATCGCGCTGTGACAACGAGCCAAGCTAATTTCCACTGTAAAAATACTGCGAATGGACCGCGACATATCGCCCCGCGCGATTAATCGCGTGTGTCTGCAGGAGGCTTTACTCGGAAACGTGACGCCTTACGAGATTTTGCCGCGTACATTTTATGTTTGTATTGATGTGATCTATCTTGTTATGAAAGTTTCATTCGTTACCGCCGTTTTGTAAAAAAATCAAATCCTGGTACACGGCCCATACAAAAATGTTCAAACCCCTTTTTATAAAATTTATAAAAAAAAACCTCTAAAAATACTCTTATGTTTCAAATTCATTCTGCATCATTAATTTCATTCAACATTGCATTCGCACTATTACAAACAAAGTTGACACTCATAAACGGATTCCGTTCCATTTTTAAAACCCAATTGTCATGTTTGTTTTTTCCGTTAATTTTCGAGTTCCGCCGTGTGTAATTGGATCCGTGCCGTGCGGCTCCGTGAAATCACTAATCCGACTAATTCTGACAGCCATATGTCACTGTTAAACGACAACGCTGCCGAGAATCTTGGAATATGACTTGGGCTTATGCACTGTCAAGGCCAAGATTATTATCATTTGGGTGAAATGTTTTTGTTTGACGTTCTTTGATAATTATTTTTATAAAACTATGTACTTGTATCGTTTATAGATGACATCTAATTTATTTATTTTTTCAATTGCCTACGCCTGTAAGACGGCAAATAGATTTCTTATATTTTTAGACAATAACAGATTATAAAAAAATCAATTAACCACTTCAGAGTTTTTGGTTCTAATTGTAACCCGATCCTTTATGTGGTATTTGAAAAGCCAACTGCTAACTAACTTGCGAAATTAATTTTAGCTTATGAAGTTGAAATATTTCTGAAATCTATCAATACGTATCTATATTTTACTACGCCTTATGCATAGTGGACGCGTCCGCATTATTCATACATATTTTCTGAATTCAAAAATTCTAAAAAATCATACCAATACCGCTAGGTATTATTGGCACATGCATGATTCAGTGGAAATAGGATGCCGGGCTTGTGTGGCCAGCCTTTACATATTTCGAGATTCAAGAATTCTTACACTCGCTTCCTCGAAACAAAGACCGTAAAGGTTTCTTATTCAAGATTGATATCTTGCGTTGGACGTGAATGACAGCCGTGAAAATGCTAATGTGATGCGGCTTAAACATCTTAAAAACGAACGCGATGTTATTATGAGATAAAAAAAAAGTTATCCGTAATAAACCACTTTGCGGATTCCAATATAAAATGAACGCTACATAAAACAGGTTCTGCATAAAAAAAGAAATCAAATCAGATTATTTATTTGATCAACTAATAGATGATGTTACCTATTCCACGTTTCGGATTAAAGTTTCAAATTACAAATTGAGTTTCGTTTTCGAGGTAGTGACTTTGTGAATTAGAAATATTAAGTTAGAAAGTTGAAAGAAGGAGGTTTTAGTTATTCAGAAAACGTTATTCTAATTTAGTTAAGTTTCAGAAATGAGTTACTTTACTTTAAAGACTTTGAAATCATCAAAAGTGGAGTAGGCGAAAGTATGTTACGCCTACTAAGGGCAAGTTGTTTGATCAATAGTCTGTTTAACTATTATTAAAATCCCAAATATTTTTTTAACAACAACAAACAACTGGCCGTAAAACCTACTACACATTGGGCTACGCACTTATACCTCAATATCACTTGGTTTTAAAAACGCGTGTTACCAAATCGTGCGTTTGAAGCGCCCAATGTGTACGCGCTGTAAGAATGTGTTACTTCCTTTATGAAAAATTCCACAATTTCATGCAATATTTCATTTAATTTCCTTACCATCTCACTTCCAAGGTATCTCAACTACTTACTAGTAAAAACGACTTAAAAAGAAACACACGGTTCGTCGCCATTTCGACTTACGAGCTTTAAACTTTTAACATATGTCTGAGTCGGTAGCATATTTCAAAACTGCACTAAAAGGGAGTGATATATCGAGAAGACAGATGCAGTATTACCAAGGATTATCCTAAATAGGACCACCTGTTTTTCGATGCGACAGTATTCGTGCCCTTTTGAGAACGGAAACATTTATTTTAAAATCAGAGAGAAGATTGCTTGCGATTTATGACGCGACGTGTCACAAGGATTTTGTTGGTGACTGTCTTAAATTACAGTTTTTGTTTTGTAGTTTATTGATTGGAAGTTCGTAGGTTATGTTTGGTGAAGTACCTATTCTTCTTGAGTTTGGGATCCGATATGTTGGTTTTAGGATTTGTTGGGTTATAGGTACTATGCATCATTAATATTTTTTCTATTTAAGCGTTTTTTATTGTCATGTTAGTAGAATTGGTGGCGGGAAGTTGTTTGCGAATGTGTATTTAAATATTTGCACGCATCTACGATGCCACGATACTAGCATTAATTAGCGCCTTATTCCTTATCTGAAGAGTTACCCCTTTCATCTTTCACAAAGTATTATTTCTTTGGTATTAACTTCTATTCCTGTTCAAATTCATATTTATTATATACAAAATAGCTTTTAACTGTACCTAACTCTAGAAGATTCAAAAGCCTTAGAACGTCAATCTGTACCAAACTTTAAAAAAATTTACAAACGAACATGAATTAGAAAATCCATTAAAGAAAATTCAAATTCGGGTAGGTTGATAACCTAGCGTTTCTGATCAAACTAAATTTAGTAGAATTTAATAATACTACCTACATCTCGAACTTGTTGAGATACGAATTATAGCTTAATTCAAAGCAAGCGTATTTAACATAGTCTAATTATTAGACTATGTATATTTCGCGTAGTCTAGTGTTTAATTAGACTCTAATAAAGACTAAACATTATTATACATTTCACGTATTCGGAATGTTGATGTCGAGAAAACAGAAATACGAAAATTATCTAATTAGTTGTTTTCTTGAGGTATTCTAGAGTTGTTCTACTCTAATCACTTAGTTTACCTACTTTGAAACGAATTTCTACTAAGAAGAATTTTTACATTTGTATTAATAACTTAAATATTCTTTAATAAAATTATTTTTCCAATATCCCTAATGAAAATCAGATAATTGTTCATTGATGTTCCAAGAAAACCTGAAATGATTGGTGAAAACTATTTCTCAGGGCATTATGGAGGGAACGACTCGCGGCGGTAAGACCCCTCTTTGAGGAGTGGCTGGAAAGGCGTCACGGCGTCCTGACCTACCGCATGACGCAGGTCCTCACCGGACCTCGCCTCAAAGAGCTGTCAGCAAACTGACGGGGCCCCCTAAGAGGGCCGGAGCCTGCCGGGGTCGCGGGATTGTCTCACTCGGTAACCGTGACCCTGGTACATAAAGGGCTATTGAACTTCACCGTGGATTTTAGTCAGTACAAGTCTGACAGTCCCTCCCGTCCCACCCCGGGCGGGAGGACTCATTTGATGATTTTACCACGCAAAAAAAAAAAAAGGTCCTCACCGGACACGGAAGTTTCGGGAGGTAATACCAGTGTCGGATAGGGAGGGAAGTCACGCCTGGGTGTCACGACTGCCGGGCTCATTTGATGATTTTACCACGCTAAAAAAAAAAGTCGAAACACGGTCTAAGAATCTATATAATTTAATTATAACCTTAAACTCTATACATAAAGTAAAATTGCAAAACCTTTTGGAGTAAGTACCTACCTCCGATGAAAATTTCCAATAACTCTCAATTTCCTAGCCAGTAAAACCAATTAAAAAAAATAACCTCAACAAGTCAAAAGGTCATAACTGCCATAAACTTATAATCACCCCTATGTAATTTAAAACACGTCATAAGCTACATCCTCCTCTCATTATCGTCTATCATAGTTAGGCTCGTCTTAATGAAGCTACTTCCATTACCAGCAAGGGAGGAAGCAGGGGAGATTAGATAAACTTGCACCCGCTACCGTAATCTTGTTAGAACGAGTTTTTATTGCGTATAGAATGGTTTTGGGGTACTGTTTAGGGATATTTTTGGAAGTGCAGTGCGGTTTTTTTACAAATCGATGAGTGGGACTTCTATCGGTTTCTTTGCGACGGTGTTAAAGTTTGGGAACGTTGTTGGTCAAAGGAAGAAATAGTTACTATAAAATCTTCGATCATTAAAAATAACTAGATACAGAATCCCGTACAAAAACGAACTTAAAACTGTCCTCAAGTAGGTTCGTAAAATAGAAAGAGAAAGAAAACAGAAAGAAACATAACTGGCCAACATATATGCCAAAAGAAATTAAACCTTATTCGAATGAGTTAAAGTTGGATTTAGAACGGACATAAAAACACATTAATTTTTACGACCGCGACTCGAATCAACACATGTTACCCGACTAAATCAAGTAGCCATGCGACAATATGAACTGTACGTTTAGTAAAAGTCTTTTCAATTTAGGTGCTTTATAAACCCTGCTGATAATTTCGTCAATTTTAAAATAAATGTTTTACAGCGATTTCTTTACGAAATATCAGTATTTATAGCACAGTGATAGTTATTATATATTGTTAATATTAGTACTTACTGAAAAAATGAAATTCTATCCTTTTTTCCGGTCCTGGAAGAGTGATTTTTGCACTTTTTAAACGAGCACGGAGGCATGTTTACGTTCCGAGCGTTAGAACAGTACTAAACAAAAAGGATGACCGATCTCTGATTTGGTCATTCTTTTGGTGAGGACGTTTTTTGTCGCTGATTGTGTATCTAGTTGTTTTTAATGATCGAAGTATAAAATATATTTTTTTTGCATCGACCATATAATTATGTTAAAATGAATGACACTTCAAACTGGTAAAAGATTTTATTGTTACAGTTAATAAGTACCTAATTTTTATTTGTTTTTCAGAAAGAGAGGAGGTAAGAATTGAAGATCTGTATCATGTCGATCTTCTAATGTGAACCATCTCGCCATCTGCCTAGCCTTTTCCCAACCATATTGGGATCGGCTTCCAGTCGAACCAGATGCAGCTAGATATCCGTACTTAACATAGAGCGACTGCCTATCGGACCTCCACAACCCAGTAACGGGGTAATACGATACCTCATGGTAGATCTTCCAATGTGAACCAATTTCAGTCAAAGAAAGTATTCATTTAAGTGCAAATGAAGAACAGGATGTTTTTAAGCTATTGCATAGCTTTTATCGCGGGCTCTGAGCGCGTCGCGGCGCGGCGATCGAATTAAAAATTTCCAAAAACCTAACGAAAATACCTGACACCACGCATCGTCTAACATCGTTTCAGTTCGGGAGACTTCGGCAATCATAAAAATATCCGTCATAAAAACAATTTACTTTTTCTTACTGATTCTAAACGGCCAGCTACAAAAAGAGTTTTCACAATGAAACCTACTTATAAAATTATCCTACAACAAAGTTCTTTATTACAGTAGTGCACCACAAACATTTTAAATAAATTATGTTCTCGTCAAATATACATATATACGCGGCAGGCGATTTTATTCTTTTAAAATAAAAAAAAAAATCTTATGCAATTACTTCACCGCGGCAGTCTCCGAGTGCCACATGTATTTTTTTTTAAGTTTGGCAGTCCCTTCCATTTTTCTGAGAGCACTCATTTGACCTTATAGCAACTCAAAAAAAAAAAGCGTAGGTATTTATTCTGGGGTGCTAAGACAGGTAACCTCCACGTGCGTCCGTGGACTGGAGTTCCCTCTCGGATACGTCCGGGGGGAAGAACAGTTTTTCGGGCCGGTGCGCCCTGGGATGCGGGCAAAAACTCTTCCTTAGGCACTGTGTGCCTAAGGGGGTTTCTTTGCCCGTATGCAAATAGCCTGTCGGGTGGAAGCTCCAATGCGTGTCCCTCTGATTAGCAGAGGGCACAGCAGCGGAGCGGGCTTGCGGACGGTGAGTAATGGGTAAGCTCGCCGTCCGACCAGGGACCAAGCCCGGGTCGGTGGCGTGTCGTGTTTCACGCGTCACCGACGGGGCCCCTTATGGGGCCAAATGCCTGCCGGGGTCGCGGATTTTTTCTTAATCCAGGATACCGTGGCCCCGGAACGTAAAGGGCATCCGAAGGAACACGGGTGGATTTTAGTCAGTAAGAGTCTGACAGTCCCTTCCGCCCCACCCAGGGCGGGAGGACTCATTTGATGATTTTGCCACCCTAAAAAAAAAAAAAGGTATATTCTAACCCTCTATCGCTCTTGCTGTAACAGCTTCCAAAGTCTCCACCTAGGCACCTACTTCCATTTTAAACAAGCAAGAACGTGTTGTTAATTTTCACACGAGATTTTTTATATTAGTCCCTGGGGTGGTTGCTATGATTGAATACAAGCCGCGAGCCGCGGATGTCGGCATTTCAACTATAAAATAGTGAAAAAAAATGTGCTATCAGTGTTTTAGCGGTGTAAAAACACCTTTTAAAAGTACTTAGCGATGATGAGGTGAGGGTAGATAGTTTTTTGTTTCAACTCAACCCCATTTTAACGTGAAGACAGGGAGATATTACAGATATGGTTTGTGGTGGAATCCCGCTAAAGTTGATTAATGCATTTTAATCTATGCACTTATTACTTAGCTGTGGTAACGGATACGCTACGCAAATGTATGTAGATAAATCATTACTGGCTTTTCTACGGCAGACTTTGAAAGCTTTTTTTTTATCAATACGTTACTTTCCGCTCCGATGCTCATAAACAAATATTCGTTTGAATACGATTTTCAAGATGCTTTTAAATTTTGAACCATCGGATAAAATAGGAATTCGTCCAAAAATAACAATAGCGACGGAAAACGTATCCCCTTTTCACGTACTCTCTGAGCCTTTCAAAAAGCCTATCCAGTATTCATATCGAAGCTTTGATTTAGTACTAATTAACCCTCCTGTTGCAGCGTACTTTTTTGCTACACGAGTGTCCATTGTTTAAAGACAAGAGGATGCTATAAAAACGTTACTTCATGTCCCACTTAAAAACGCCACTTGAAACCTATTCTACTTTTAACTAAGCACTCGCCGACCGGCGTCGGGCCAAAATAAATTGTAATCCGGTACATATTAGGCGTATTTTTTCGCCCTTTCCTTACCCAACCTTTTATCGGAATTAATTAATTGTAAACAAATTAGCGAGCTTGTTTTGATTGTACCTTCTGAAGGGTAAATGTGGAAATCGGGTACCGGAATTTATTGTAACGCGAAAAAGATAACATTACCCGGGATTTCATTTTATATTGGTCGTTATTGTAGAATTGTTACTGTTAAAATGTTAATTTTATTTTAACAGCAATGTAGAAGCTATTGTAGTGTGAACTTAATAAGGGTAACCAAAATTTAAGAGCTCGCCGAAAGTTAAATTTTCGTTTATTTTGTAAGCGAATAAAATAATGTTATGTTTTGGCTTTGTAAGTCGGTCTTGTTAATTTTGCCTTTTGTGTTTTCAAGTTTCATATTTTATTACTTGTGTGAAGCTATGAATATTTAAAATAAAACATGTATGTTTTCAAATAAAAATGTGTGGCCTGTTTTTTATTCAACGTACAATTATTTCGTCATCAATCATTGACAGTATTATTTTGCTCAAACACACAATCCAACAGCAGCGGGGCGTGCTAACTAAACGTGTCGTCGGTATCAGTTTTAATTTAAAATCGCCATTCGCCGCCAACTGGTCGCATAACTCAATCAACATCAATTCGAATCGGATTCGACATGGATTTAACAAGTAACGTCACTGTTCGTACTCGTTCGGTGTTTGCGTATACTCCCGTAACGTAACGTAATTCGGAAAGCGAGTCGTGTGGTCCGGCCCTGCCCGAACAAGCTTGTCACTGCAATGAATGTGCCCCACAAATCACCGGTTCGGTTGTTCGGGCATTTTTTGTCGTTTCGTTCATTTCGCAGTGAAATTGAGTTTGGTCTACGGCCGAAAATTTTCGGCCAGTAAAAAGTGTTTGTAAACAAATATATTCGACGCTATTTATCAAGGACGGGAAGATGAGATCCCGGTTTCCGGGACTCGTGTCCATCTTTGCCATGTGTTTTAGCGGGTTAGAGCAAAAAATGGTCGACTTTAAATGATTGACGTTCCAATCCGAAATGGTTGTTCTCGAAAATTGACGTGAAGAATGCATTCAAAGTTTACTAGGGATTGTTATGTATGTGTAAAAGAAATCTTGAATTATAACAGCATTTTAACAAAGGGTATTTTATTAGTTTTCCGAAAACATCTTTAAATGAAGAAGGTAGCATTAATAATTCTTATTGGTATTACGTTTTGAGGAATGCGTTAACTCAAATACTGGTTTAGCCACTCACCAATTACGGAGAAAAATATCAACAAATAATGAAATAATATTACGGTTTCAGGTACTCAAAGTCTTTCTTTCAAAGGATGAACTTATAAAACTGAATTTATGACACATGGTCAGTAATTTTAACTGACGTGTTATTATATTTCAAAAGTTTTCGGTCGTAAATCTTTATTGCATTTGATTTTTATGAGACGTCTCATACTTTTTGTGTCTCAAAAAATAGTTATAACATGAAACAGTCGTAACCATTCAAGTGTCTGTTCTGTTCGAATTTTAAATATTCAGTTTGAGCAAACAGATTTATAACCGAAAAAAGAATTTGTTGCTGGCCAGACACACAGCTTTATTTTTTTGGTTGTAAGCTCGACATGGTTGTTTTTTCGTACTTGTAGTTTGTTTTTACAGCATATTAATAACATTATCATATAGTATCTAATTCATATCAAATGTTTTGTCAATAAGAGCCAAATCAAAAACAAAAAGCTCAGAAAAAAGCAAGGTCGCATTTAAAACAATATAGAGTCCATAATCCTTTAAGCATTAAAGTTAGACACTAATGACTTATGACCTCATTCGTCTGGAGGTAAAGTTCATTAACGAAAGCTAAAAAATAGCTTTAAAAAACTGTGCATAAATTAAAAAGAAGTTCAAAAGCTCATATCTCAAAATCTAACAATAAATCATAGTCTGTAAAACTCGTAATTAAACAAAACTAATTTACATTAACGTCATTTTGTATCCTAAAACGGTTAAGAATTTAAAAATGGAAGGTGATTGATGGCACTTTCCGAGAAGAATAGGCAATTTGTTTAGGTTTAAAGAATGAGCAGAAAATCTGCATCCATGGGTTTTTTAATTGCATATGCCAAGTTACTGGTTGTAGGTAATTATGGTTAATTATTTACGACTTTCGAACGAAAAGAATTGGATATTTTTTGCGTTTACTCTTCCTCTTTATGTGACAACACTCAACTAATAACTTTGAAATAGCTGACAGAATAAGCAAGCTGGGCACGTCATGTCAGCCGTAGAACAGATTTAGACGGGATGGAGTTACGATCTTTGCAGGATAGCTTGTAGGAGCTGGGTGTGAGTTTTCTTTAAGCTATATGGGTTTGTGTTTGGAGCTGCTTGTGTCCAGCAGTGGGTTGTTGTAGTCATAGATTAATAATAATTTGTAATTGGAACTTGCTTACAAAAAAAAAAAACAACAAACCTCAATGTTCTGCTAATACTAGTTAGTGTAAGTAATAAATTATTTAAGCGTTGACGACAAGTACATTCAGTTTTGTCTAAACTCATGCTTTATTAGTTTAATTCAAATCGAATTAATCTTGATGCTAAAGAACTTCGAAATCGACCATCTTAGAGCCTATGCACACCACGTTTTTCAAACGCACCGGTGCAACGCGTTTGACGCGATGCAGACGCGATACGCACGCAAGTCACACGCAAAACGTAACCGGCGCGTTTAAAAAACGTGGTGTGCATAGGCTCTAAAACCCATAAAACTATTTCACACTACATAATTATGATATCTAAACCTTTTTCAAGTCAATTGAATAGCCATTCATTAGAAGTATCCCAGACACCGGCAGTCCGTCAAACAATATGTTTGCCAACAAATTAGCAGGGCCACAAACTCTGAACGCATCTGAGTCAATTTAGGTAGTCCTTATTGAATTACAGACCGACACGTTACCGCGGCTGGTTTTCGTTTACTACCTGCAGAGCCAGCACATTTGGAAACCAACCCTAACTTTCATCAATAAAGTACATTTCAGAATGTGACTTTGCAAGCTATTAAGGATAATGTGTCAGGCCGAAGTTAGCCTTACAGAGTGCATTATAGGGTTGAAATTAAGAAGTGTGGTCGAAGGTGTAATAGTGCAAAGGGCACGGTACATATAAGAGCAAAAGGGCGATGAGTGATGTGACGTACGTAGCCTCTGACTCTCGGCATCGTGCGATCGACTGTACCAGTGCGCTCCGATGATAGTTATTCATAGTCCTGGTTAAAAATATTTTTTCTAATTATCATTAATCAGTTTGTGATGAGATTTATATTGAAGTAATAAGTTTTTGTCTGTTAAGGCTGGTTTGTATGAGGGATGGTAGCTTAACTGAATAATTGAGGTTATGAATCCTTTTATTAGTTTCTTAAATATATTTTATTTTTGAGTAAGGTACTCGTACAAAGAAGATACTTTCCGAACTATAGCTGTTATGTTAGGTACCCTTGAACTTTATACAAAGTTAAAAAACGTTGCCCCACACTAGAAATTTCTCCTGTATCGTGGGTGCGTTTACAAACATAGAAACTCACACTGCTGAAAGACTGCTGAGCGATAACGAACGAAACAAACGAAAACGAACTGTGAACTCCAATAGATTTTCAACTTTACGCGCTGGGGTATAAAGTTGAAAATGTATTAATGACTGCTGAGCGATAACGATTGTCGTCTGCTGTCGTCTGCTGTTTGGCTAAGGGCCCAGGAAAAACTACTTCTAAGTCAGTTGATACAAGTAGAATAGAAAACTATAATTTTCCCATTGCTAAGATAAAAGCTTTAGGTGGCAGATAGCACATTATCTTCGATTTGTTGGTTCTAACAATATTTTTCGAAGTTTTGTTCTGTAATAAATTAGACAAGGCAAAGTTTATTTTGTTCTACAATGAATCAAACATGGTAAAGTTCCTGAATAAATTGTTTTAATAAAAATAAAAGACAGTCTTCACGACTATGGATAGTGTATCGGTGCATCAAACGTGAGACGCGGGTGAGATGCGCCACTATTGTTTACTAGCTCGCGAATATTGTGCCACTCACTTGCACGCCCATTGTTTAATACGATACGATACGTCAATATTATGTCAAACTGTTTGTATTTGCATTAGCAGAAGTTAACAACGATTCTCACGAGGATTTCCTTAACATAACTTTTGATGTCAGTGTACCAGGCCTTTTTTATTGGTATAAAAGTCATCAAATGAGTCCTTGCGCCTTTGGTGATCTGAAAAGACTGTCAGACCCTTACTGACTTAAAAACACCCTGTTCCTTTACTTACATGTTTTGCTTTCCAGGCCCACGGTATCCTGCTTAGACAGTCCCGCAATCCCACTTATTTAGGCTATGACAATTTTCCATTTCAAACCTTTCATTTTAAGGAATGACTTAGTTTCGTCAATATTACCATCTGAATAAGTACTTTATACCTTGTATTGTCCCGATAGAGCCAAAAGAATATTATAATGTTATCAACTGTATTTCAGAAGCTGTCGACAGTTGCAAAATTTCAAATATTGTTTCGAGTCCACGCCACTGAAGTTCTTTTGAAGCAGCGCTAGTGTCATTAAATTGCATTAAAAAAAAATACCAAGTACCACTCCGCAGGACTGAAACATAAAATATTACATTTTAGTTTATTTTATCGGATGATACAAAACAGTGGAAGAACGCACCCATCTGCTAGGATATTATACTCGTTCATGTAACAAGGTTGAAGCGCTGATTATAATGACGTGTTGGGTTTATTAAACACCTAACGGTGGCGGCTTTTGTACTTGATGGATACTCTGTGATATCCATGTCATATTATGATGCAGAAAATAACAAGAGAATATTTCAAGCTATTTGTGGAAGCAAAAGCATGTGGTTGAATTAGGAATATAAATTAGTGCAAAAGGCATGATAATTATTGGAACCGAGAAATCATGATCATGATGTTCTCGGTTCCACAAATACCTTAAAAAAATTGGAAAGAGAATTCCCGGATGTCTCAAGATATTTTCAGAACTGGGAGGATACTCAACTGCGAATGTCAAAACTTGAGCATTTTCCCAAATGAGTCAAAAACTCAGGACCAGCTTCAAGTCGAACTGAATGCAGCTAAATATAAGTTATTAACATAAAGCAACCTTATCTAAAAATCATCATCTCTATCTACAAGTATCGTATGAGCATCTTCAAGTATCGTATGAGCTAAGCTATGCTATTCTCTGGTCATTATCAGATTTTTGTATGCGCTATAAATAAAGTTGAAAATCTATTAAATCCAAACTATACTTACAACGCTGGGGCAGCGCTGGCACAACACTGTTCCCAGAGAATAGCACCCCAGAACCTTACTAGCCTCTTTTCTCTAAGGTCGATCGTGTATTTCACTTAACTATTATGACAGGCGTAGCTTACATTGTTGGTGATGTAAATTATGAAAGGTTAAGTGATAGCAACGGCTATTACACCTTGCACAATGCTTTAGAGGCATCGTGACGTTGAAAACGCGTTAAGGTATTTCAAAGGATCAATCGGGATTGTATGAAGATGAATAGGCAGACAATTTATATTATAAAGGGGGAAAAGAGAAAGAAAATATGGAGGATAGAGCGATATGGATGCAAAATGATACAGAGAAGACAAAGAAGCATAATGTGTGGCTGATAAGTGACCGATTGGCTGTTGCGCAGCGTTTCGCGAGTTTCATTCAATAATTATGAATATTTTGTTCTATGAGTAGAACAAAATATTCATATAATCCATATCCATAAAGTAGTGGTTCGGGGTCTAGGTGTTTTTCTGTATGTGAATAAACACACCCACGGTACAGGAATTATATTATTTATGGTTTGGGGCAATGAAACAAAAGAAATGTAAAATGTTAAACTAAAACACGACGTTTTTTTTTAGATGACGTTTTCATAAAAAAAAGTCATCATCATCTACCTGGACTTTCCTCAAATACACTGAGGTTAATTGTAAGGCGAACCAAACACAGCTGAATAGCAGCGTTTGACATGAACCGACTGCTTATATTACAACTATAAGCAATAGTTGAATTTGCTGAAAAATTACACGAATTTATTGAAAATTATCCGAATCAGTAAATTACTGTTCCTTCCATTAAATTTATAGTGACATCTGGCTCAACCTGTCCCGGCTTAATACTCGTTTAAAATTTATTATTTACGTATGTGTTCACGGTTTAAAAGCGAATGATAAAACATTTAAACTGCATACATCTGTTTTTAAAATGCATTTACATGCAAGGGTTAAATAACGATTATTGATTCTGTTAAGTACTTTTTGAAAACTATTATCGTTTCTAGAAAAAAACGTTAAAGGTTTTGCCAAACAGAGAGCTGGGCGCGGCGCAACGGTAGCGGGGCGTGTGCTTGGCGTGATTTCTTATTACGACGCTGTTGCCCACGCCGTCGTCTGCGTGAACGCTATACAGCACCAAAAATACCTAAGATTATACCTTTTAAAATAACATTTATTTACCCGTTTCTTCTTTACATTTCATATTTACATAAAGTGCAGTAACAGGGAGAGACTTCAAAAAGTGCTGATTTTCAGCCTGCTTTGAATAAATAAAGGTTCACTGCTCGTTCCCCGTAGGTGATAGCGTCATAATGTGTAGCCTATATAATGTTGACTCGACTTCTTAATAACATTCGTGCCAAATTTGATGTAAATCCATGCAGTACTTTTTTTGTTATCCCGGACATACATACAGACGAGGCGCGAGCGTCGCGGTTTTCCTGCTATGTGGCCCGCCAGACTCGCGTCGCGCCAGCGCCCCGCTACCGTCGAGCTCATTTTTGTACGGTACGCATAACAACTAAGGTCTTCAAAGATATTCGAGTCAGACATGACTAGAATTAATAAACTGATTATCATTTAATTGCCGTTCGTCTTCTTGTATACAGACACATCGCCTTTCCAATTTTGTATTGTCACATCTAAATCAAAATTTTATTGTTCCAATTCATATTTCACGATGAATAATAGAGCTATTTGTTACCTATCACACATTAATGGACGACAAAGCTATTAAATAAGTTTTAATCTTGTCGGAATCGATTGTAGAAAAAAGTTGACGTAAATTAAGCTTAACTATCTGTTCGAGAAAACAATTCAGGGGAATTGGTCGTAATTTTGAATTTATGCTAATACGTCGCAGACCCACACGCCTACGACAAACTGTCCAATTTGTGGGTCGGTCCGAACAGACGAGCGTTTAAAATCAGATTCACGTAATATAATATCACTAACTGTTCCTCGCGAGTCCTATTGGTCGTAGCGTTATGTTATATAGCCTAAAGCCTTCCTCGATAGATACACTATCCAACATAAAATATTTTATTAGTTCGAACCATTACTTCCTGAGATTAGCGCGTTCAACCAAAGAAAATGTTAAGTTTTGTAATATTATTAGTATAGAATTACACCAAAGAGCCAAGACAAGTGACATACGATAAACGAAAGCGCTTTGTAATGTTCAGTTGATTTTTAATCTTTATACTGAAGAGTACTAAGCTGAAAATGTATTAAAGACCACAGAGCATTTTCGTTCGTAGTCTTTCGTACTTTGCCGCCCAAAAGTCCAGATTCCGTGGCTGCTACTAAGAAACTCTTGAATGTAAAACCCAAAACCACTTGGCCCGACACAAGAATCGAACCCAGGACCTCCTTCTGAGTAACAAAGCTTGCGACCAACGAATTTCTTTTAAGTTAAAGGGGTTCTACATATTAATGTTTCCTAAAACGTACAAAAAATAAACGCCATAATAAGCCAAGGGAAGTGTCGCAAAGTCGCTAATCCGATTATGAAATATGGCGTGCGTGTTTTTGACACGGCATGTTATTTTTTTTTGGGAGAAATGGCATGTGTTTCACCTCTCACCCCTGTCAGGCCCTAAAACCCCATTATTAACAAAAATGTGACAGAAGATCATTCTTTGTACCTACATTGTAGCAATGGTTTTGTATTTATGGGTATGGGTTTTAAGAAATGTAGTTTATTTACAACCACAAAAATTGTATCTCCGGCAGTGATTGCTATTGCAAAATTACAACGGCAATAATAGAAATTAAAATTAGGTTCACAGTCAATTTTTTTGCTAACGTCACAAAATTACATGACTCTCGTTCAACTCTTCAAATAGTAAGGGGCATAACAAACTCCACAGAAGAAGTAATTTCTGTAGATAAAAAATCACAAATTAGATTTTAATCATTTAAAAATTATTTATTAAATAAATAATAAACGCGCCACAGCCGCTCGTCTGTACACGTCTTCATAATCACGATCAAATAACCAAGATATTAGCCAATAGACGTTTATTAATTTTTAACCCAATCATATGCCATAGAACTAATAGACCACAAAAAAATAAATTAAGACATTTTTTGATACATTAAACGGTCTGTGTTCGTCTTTAAATCATGATTTGATTGGTTTTAAATTCATTTACACAGTTTTTGATACATTTTGGTGTGAGACTTTATGAGTTTGATGTCCCGTTACTTTTTAATAAGGATATTTGATATTTAAATTGAAAATCAAATTTTATCTTTGTATTACTCAGCGCTTTCAAATCAATCACACTAATCCACATTCGAGTAATTACATTCCTCGAAATTCACTTACGTTGACATTATAAATCCTTAAAGTGCTGATACACAAAAATCTAAGCGCTGACAGAGGGAACTCTCCCCTAGTTTTACAAATTTAATTTTGTCGGCGCCATCGCTGCATATTTCTAACACAAAATACAAATAAAGCTCACTTCCTTTCAATCTTTCTATTTGCACGTTGAATTTCTCTAAGGGGCCTAGTATAACTCCTAGCGGTACTCCTACAGAGTGTTTACAAAATGTTGTTTGGAAAAAGAGCGATACTATTAACCTGATCAGTGGCAAACACTTTTAATCATATTATTCGAGTTTATAAATGATTAGCTATATGTATGTTGCAGAGGCAGCAATATAATGTTAGTTCAAGGTGCTCAAAAGCCTTAGAGCAAACCATTTCTACATAGCTTTATAATATTTTTATGGCAGGCTGAGCCGCGTTATCTTTAAGTCTTTCGTTTAATTCTATATTAGCCTCACAGTTGCGTAGTTTCCAACAGTAAACCTAAGTTTGTCGGTGTTGATCTCAGTAGTAATCCAATCAGAAACTCATCAGGAGCGCGTCGAGTCGTGAACGCGCATTTCAAGTCGAGATAAAGGCCCGGACACATCGACGCACGTGGCAAGCGCGTGCTTCACCAATATGCTACCAAATGGGTGCAAAAACATCTCGCCCCTTGAGTTGGGGTGACCGTCACACCGGCACCGCCTTGATTGGTTCCAGATTGGCGTGTTATTGATTTAGCTGGTTACAACCAAATTAATTACATAATAAAAATATAGTAAAAATAGAACATACTTTGGAAGTGTCAATGTATATTCATATTAAACTATACATTTTAGATCAGTCTAATTAAACGAGGTTTCATTTTAAAGTGTTAGTCTGCGAAAGTTGACGAAGCATAAATATTGTGGAAGAATCGTAACAAGAGGCATTCTGTGGTCATACAACCAGTCAACCATAGAAAAACGGTGTTATTGAATATTATATATATAGTACCAATATTTCATTAAAATAGCACAAAATGCACTTAACTGTAACAGAACGTAACCAAGATACACTCCGGTGTAACAGCAAAAAAAATATGACAACCCCTAACGCGTGCCCAAAAATAAAACTAAAAATAAACCCTCCATTAACCAGTTAATGTGCTAACAATGTTCGTTGAAAAAGGACAGAGCGGCTGTACATTTGTATGAGTGGAACCGTCCAATCAAGGCTCTTCAGTCTCCGAGTCCGATATTGTCCTGTAGGGTACTCGTGCTGTGGTTTTACTTTTTTCGAGTACAGGTGAAAATTGCTGGCCGCTCGCCGCTGCGGCCGTATTCATTTGCGGATTTCACTCATGTGGACACGCGGCTTTACGATTAATTGGATTACGGGGACTTGAGTAAATTATTTTGGTGGTGCATTTAAAGTTTAAAAGTGAAACTGATTTATGTCTACATTCTTGATGAGTAGTTGTGGATGTTTAATAGATATTTAATGAATACAACTGAGGGACAGGTACTTACAGGTTTTGTTTCACAAATTATATTGGTTGTCGATCATAATTCCAATAACTAATATCTATTTACTCTTAAAAGCTTTGACATTGAGTTAACGTAATATATTTTATTTTCAACAAGATGTGTTTAGTACAAACGTGAGCTGGTGTTATGTTTGCAAAGCCAGTCATGTAATTAACTCTTTATTTCCTTGTTTGTATAACGTAAAGCATTCTCAACATATCCGTTTAGTGGGAGCTCTACTGTAAAATTCAACCATGTTTGCTACGGAAATACGCAAAAACAGGTTTAAAATTTAACAGAATTTCCACGCGAAAACGTGCGAATATGAGTTGCAAACTGCCACTAATGAAAGCCGCAATTACACTGGCATACATCAAGAGGATGAGCTCCGGGGCTGGCAATAAACGTTTAATTAAAAATAAAAAAGTTAGCCGACTCCCGTTTCACAGATAGTTTCTCATTAAACTTAGTTTGGAGCAGGGTCTCATGTTTCAAAGCACCCAAGACCCCGGTGTGAATTAGGCCGAACTTATACCTTAGCGGTGTCATATCATACCGTTTGATCATTTTGAGAATGTCTTCAAGGCGTTCCACTGTGACATTCCCCAGATTAAATTTAAGTGGAAGATAAAAGATTCTCCGCTCCAAATATAAATTATGTTCTGGTTCTATCCTCGTATTATTTTAAAGGTTAAGTTTGGTTTTATTTTACAGTCTTATTAAAGTTCTAAATTACTTTGGGTAAAATAAAATTGGGCTTTCATTTTCCTCTACGATTAGTCTAAAAATATTTTTCAAGGCTCAAGTTCTAGTTCCAACAAAGTAACTATGGATTAAAACATCCGTTACGTCGTATATTAATAATTTTTTTCACTATAATATTCCGCCTCAGAGCTTTAAGATAGTTTGGAAATCGTACTCTTCTGGGTATAAGTGTCTCCAGAGCAATTTAATTCGATTATAATATATTTTTAAATTCACAGTCGTTGTTAACAAAGATGGGCTATTTTATTTCCATTTCTTAAAATTACTTAATACCAACACAGGACAAAGAATTTCAACGTATCATTTAAACAAACAAAACAGTTTTCAACAAAGATAGAACGGTCTGATTGTTAACAAAATTACTTCTAAAACGTCCCTAACAGACAACAAAATCAATCACACGCAGATTACGATCATCTACCATTTGTTCTGGTAACTGCTACCTATTCGGTATCATTGAGACTTCTCGTTATACGAGTACATACATTGTCTTTGGAAGGGTTAATAATGGAAACTAGGACAAGAATGGAATTGGGCTGTTTTGTTACGTATTGTCATTGTCGTTTCGGTCATTACGAAGGTATGGGTTATTTGTAGCAGTAATGGTGGATTTAATAGTCTAATGAGGTGATATTTTTATGTTCATCATTGGTTCAATCTTAACTAATATTATTTGTTCAAATGTGAGCTAGTTTGTTAGATTTTCACGTCTTATCTGTTGGACCGATTTTGATTTTTATTGGCACAAAGATACATGAGACTCTGGAGACTGTTTTGGGTTTTTATGATTTTAAGTTGCAACCTATGAAGGTAACAAATAGTTAGGTACCTTGTTTTCGTTTTCCAATTTGGAAAGAAAATATTATGAAGACAATATATACATTTGCAACGGTTGTTTTATGGATCACATGCAAATAAAACACGTAACAACTTAAGAGCATGATCTTTGGAACCGTGCACGCGCACAACCAACCGCGAAATTCGTAACCCTCAAATCTCTATTTTTAAAGTTCCGCTTTAGGGTTCGACACACACCGAAATAATACGGACTTTTATGTTCGGCCATAATCACATCCTTTCGTGTTAAAATGTCTCAATTAGGTACGGAAGGATGTGTGGACACGGTTGGATTTAACGACTTTTGAATATGACGCTTTTTGATGGTCGCACCCGATTGGTGACTGCGATGAGAGTGTTATCGCTTTGTTCGTGTGTTCATTTGTTGCCAATGTGTGGCCAGTATATGGCCAATGTGTGGCCAATGTTTGGGGTGTTGAATCGTTAAAAGGATTGCCACCAGTGTTGGTCAAGGTATTGCACGGACAGGAGATATTTTCATATCAATTTATGGCGTAATCAGAGCAGTGAAAAACTTTGATGACTTTTAGTTCATATTTTATTTACACGCTATGTACGAAATCGGTGGTAGGGACTATCAAATTGATCGCAGCGCACGATGTGGCAGAAATATAAATTAAGGGGCACACCCGAGGAGTGAAGAACGTGTCAAGTTCAATATGCACCACGACCTTTTTAAGTAGGTAGGTACTTTTTTAGCTTTTCTAAAGATCAAATATGTGCATCAAAATACCTAGTTGGCTAAAATTGACAGATATTATGGCCCCCAATAATGTGGTCAGGTCACTAGAAGGATCATTGTGCACCCAGGCTTATACAAGAACGGTCACAACCAAACAAGTGTCCTACATTTATCACAAACAAAAACTCCAAACGCTAGTACGCTCGCACACAGTTCATTTACCCGTAATAGACTGCAACAATGAAGTTATTTCGCCCCCGCATTGATCTGTATCAAATCTATCGACACCTACGTGCATTGTCGATCTAATGAATGTATAATGAAAGCCGATGTGAATATAAATAGCTTAAAATGAATATTGTCATGAAGATGCTGTGTTTGATTGTACATCAGGTATTTGTAATTTCGATCAGTGTAGTTTATTGAACTTTTAGAGCATTCATGAATTCCAAACGGGATTATATTATTCATAATGTTATTATCATTGAAGTTTTGATCGAATGTGAGAGCGACTTAAGTTGTTTACTGTAGTGTTATTCTCTAAAGTCAGCGCTGCGGCATCGCAGAAGCTATTGTTTGTCTTTAGTCGATTTTCAACTTTATACTGTAGAGCATAAAGGTGAAAATGTATTGAAGACAAACCGTAGCTTCAACGCTGTCGCGGTGCTGAGTCTTATAGAGAATCATGTAGCTGGACTTCCAACATGATAAGTTAGAATTTGTACTGAATGTCGTAAATATGGGTATGATAAATATATGGGAAGTGAGATTTAAAACCCCCACATTGATGTGGGAAAAAATAACGAAATTACTTATTATTGTAGAAGATTTTGATTCTTCCATAAACCAGTCTTACTAATCGGTTGTAATAAATCGGTTAAATACCTACTCCAAGATATTTTAAACTGGAAAGTCATTTACAATCATTACTTCATAAGTTAGACAGACGACCTTATTCTATATTATGAGTCTATAATTTTCACACTGTAGGTTAAGTTTCTCTATTTCCAGTTTTCGTCATCTGATTCAAAATAAATGTAGGCAAATCTTTCAAGAATAAGCTCCAGCTCATTATGGTGATTAATAATATCTTAATAACTAACGCGTAAATAATGGTACGGACATAATTATTAAAAACATTTCAACGAACGCGAATCAGTGTAATAAATCTGTGAATAAATAAAAGCGAGGCCCCTTCGGTCCCCACCTCCCACGTAGGGTCAAAATAAAGGGCCTAATGAGGGCCCGTTCATGGCCTCAGTAAGTTATTCGTGTTACTTATTTAGTACTCTTGTTACTGAAAACCTTTGCCATTGAGCCTCATTTGTTTCTGGTCTTTATTTTATTATGGGCGATGATTTTGTTTTATGACGTCGAGGTATTAATGGACAGTTCTGATAAATTATTGCAATTTTACACGAATAAGTTCTGGATTCCGATTTTAACTTTCTTCGAAAAGAATAATGGCGACGCTTTTCGCTTTTTGCAAAAAGAGCAAACTGTTTTTCTTCGGTAACGCAAAATCCTTACCTTCCAAACAAACAAAGCTCAGCTATCAAATATCTCAAAAACTCATTACGAGAAACAATATTTGCCGAAACACAAAATCCCTAATAAGTAAGCAGATATCATCGTTTCCATTTTAATAAATAATCCTCCTCGGTGTATTGCTGGTCGGAAAACAAAGTGAAAGAAAAATCCGGGCGGGCTTCCGCACGAAGTAACCGTGTAGTGCAGGGGGACTAAGTTTTAACACAAGACGACCTACAACTCTAGTGCTCTGGCGACTCATTAGGGACCCCGCTTGCGAGGAAGGGGCCTGAGGGGCCTCAGCCCAAGCAAAAGGGGTTCTTCAGCTTTCGAGAGTCATCCGTGTGCGCGTGTAACTACAACGTCACTATACGTCACAGACTAACAATTGTTGCTCCCAGAAATTGATGAGCTGGATTATTCTACCAATTTTTCTTCGGACTAAATCATTCTGTAACATAAAGAATGGAGATGTGAGTGTACTGTGCAATAATAGTACCTGTCCTCACGGCAGTTAGGTCGCGAGTTTCTCGCAATACCAGAACGTTGTGTGGCTACAATTCTCCACTCACATATTTCAGACTTTGCAGTCTCTGTTAATTTGAAATTGTCTTAATTTGTTTTGTCTGAGAGGCGCATTTGTTTCTCGGCCTCTAGGGTGTTTGTATTTCCAGCGGAGCGTAGCCTCTGCTGTCGTAATGTAAAGTTTAAGTTATGCTTTAATTAAAATTAATATAGTTCTTAACATTTTACATTATAACCCAAATTATTATTTTATTCTTCGTTCATTCATTTTCATTTATGGAACATTTAAACTTAACACACACTGAGCCTACCTAATCATAATCGTATTTTATCCTTAAATCACAAGCCTAACCTAAGCCGAGAGCCGTCGTCGTAAGACTCACACTAGCAGCTTAGTTCTCTCTCTTTATAATATAATTTATTTGAGTACAACGACACAATCACAGAAAATGACAATAAACTCAACAGATTACAAGTAGCACTACTGATTCCCCGATCGACCTCGTAAAGTTTTATTTAAGCCATTTCTATACGCTCTCGTTAGCTTGCTTCTTGTATTTTAACCAGGGCTTTGGCGCAGAGTCTAATATATTGTAGGACATTGTCACATAAATTGTCACTTTAAATGCCCGTAAGATTCTAACACGGAATGCTCATAAAGAAATGTGTAAGACCTTTGTGGTGTAAAGTGTAATGCAGACAATCTGGTTCGAGTAGGAAGTGTTACCAATCGCGGCGCATTGTATAAGCATCGACTGTCTGTAAACGGCTTAAGTTTTCTTGGGAATCGAGACATTAAGATAGGTAAAGTCTTTATGAAACTGTTTTATTGAATATCTAGGTGTATGTTTTGTTGAAGATTCTGTTTTTTAGGTTTCTAGGTGTGTTTTATTGATTTGCTTGTGTATAGGGAAACCTAGATTTCATCAGCTGCTTCACCGTTGAGTTAGGAATTTCAGTAATCCCACAGGGCCTGGATAGCTGTGACTCTATGTCAAATATAAAAATCCCTTCAACCGTAAAGGCGTGAAAAAGTAACAACAGACACATATCCGGACAGATTTTTTTTATACATAATATATTATCCCACTTCTGGGCAAAGGCAAGTTTACAGATTACCTCCTGCTTACAGCATTATGCATAAAATATTATCAATAAGGATAAAAATTCAGCACTTCTGATTAAATTCTTAAAAATAAAATGAATAAAAGACTGGTTCGACCTTGAATATGGTCGGCGTGGCCTTGACCGTAGTATTAGTGCGAGGTATTAATTACGGCCAGTGGCTTACCGGAGGCAGACAAACAGGATGAATATTAATTCTGCCGATGATAAATTACTTTTCCGGTAACTGTCTTAAGAATGTTAAGTATAAATTAAAAAAGAGACCTATAAGTATGAGAAGTGCATACAATATCATCTACCTCACTTTTAATGTGTATTCTGGTTGGCTTCCAAAATTGTACGAATGAAACGGAATAACCGTATTTTACGAAGAGCGACTCCCATCAATGTTATTGTTATCATGGATCTTCTCAGCATCACCTGGTTACTGGTGAAAACGATACAATTTAATTAAATAGAAATTTTATAGATAACATTGTTACATTCCAAAATCTATATTATTGTAATAACTCTTCCATATTCAATATCAACATTGGTTCAAACACTACTACGAATCCAAACTACGCTTAGACTACCTAACGATATGGAGACGTTTCGGGACACCCCAAACACCGACGCATTAGATGCAGACAACATTGATCGAGTGCTGTACAGAGTAAATATTCAGTTTCGACACCCTTCTCCTTCCCTACAGGCCATCTATCGTTAAAGGCTAAACCTCAGACAAATCTACACTCAGTCCGAGTCCCATCACTCTTAATAATGAAGGATCATGATGTAGATTGATAAGCGAACCCTTGGGCCGAGATGTAGAGGGCTTAATTCCGTAGATGTGGCCGGTGGAAATGATTTAAGGGTTTTTTTGGGAATGGTTAGCATTGGCATTATCTGTTTGTTTACTACACTAACAGTTACTAGCCAAACTGAAGTCAACGAAGCAACAACGGATGATGATAAAGATGTTCTAGACAAAGGCAGCCATGAAATTTAGACCACTTACAAAATAGACACAACTGAGAAAACAGTGAAACAGGAACGTATTCGGGAAGCTATCAAAAATTAAGCGAACAAAATTTACCAAACACAACAAAAAGCTCATGTATATTTTGACAATCAAATGTTAGGAACAAGCCCGGAAAGTGGAAAAAGGAATGAAAACAGAATAAATAACATAAACATAATATCTTATACCTGTCACGAAAGTAGGACAAGAAAGAATTAATGGAATGCAAGGTTGTTATAGGAAGCCGTAGATAGGCGACGATGCCGAAAATATCGAGTTACTTGTATCACTAATATCAATAGTTTGAAGTCTTTGTGGTTTATTTTTGTTTATGAGTAGTTTTTTGGGAAGATTTTGATAGCATAAGCATCATAGGATCAGTTTCTTTGTGCTCTCTTTTCGTGTTTACATAAATATCGAAATTTATACTGTTCACACCCTTGACATTTTTTCGTATATTCGCCTGGTCGGTGATTGCATTAAAGCGTTTCTGACTCGAAGCTAGACCAGGTCATCATAACAAAAGTATTACTGACTTTAAATTTCACTTCTTAAACCATCTAAAATGTTATTGCTCTATGTCCCGTAGCTTCTCATTACTTAAAAGGATTACAATTTTATCCTATGCGAGGTCCGGACTATCGGCTGCGTTACTTGATCTCCTCTCCTTTGGGCCCAGCGTAATGATTGATGTGTTGCGGATTTACTTTAATGTAATTAATGAACCCATCCGACACGTGGGTCCTCCTTTTCCCTTATTTACATTTTTAGCATTTTCTGTTTGGGTATGAAGGAGTTGGGTCACTTATACCGAAAGACTTCTTAAATGCGAAAACCTTTCGAAAGTCGTTTTTTAGTTACCCGTCATTATCCATAATTATGAATTTAATAAATGATTAGTTTCCTTAAAAAAAAGGTACAAAAATGTTTTCAGCGATTTTACCGTTACCATAAAACACTTAAAACATCGCTTCACGAATCACGTGGCCGGAAATTGCTTTAAAAATATTCAATATTTTGTACAAACTTTGCTTCCATACCGTTTTATTATAACATTGGCGGACAGTAATCATCTTTAAAAATCCTGTGTTTAAATATTACCAAGAAATCTTGAACACGCGACTCGGTGAGTAACTAAAGACATTTTAATTCGATAAATTGTAAAGAAAACGCAAGTACATATGTACATCGTTAGAGCCACGTGTCTCTCAAAAAAACAGGAAAGGTGGTCGTTAAAATTTCTGCATGGGTCAACGTGAAGGTTTCGGCACACGAGGGGACAAATTCGGCGATCCATGGACATCATTATCGTGCCTACAGTATACCGTTTTTAGATGATATTGTACTCAACAATACCCTACATAATATGACTGAATAGAAGAAAAAGAAAATTCCATATACAAGTTTATCGCTGAGATTCAGAATTCAATATTTTTTGTTGTCTCCTGTGAATTGTGAACAAGTGACAGATTTATTCGATACTAAAATGAAGGCTCGATATATTTATTTGGTATTCTGAGGATCCTTTTGAGAATTCGGTGAAAATCAGATAGGTTTTCTCGTTTATCAATATTTCAAATACCTGAATAATGTATAGGTACTTGTCTCGAATAAACATTTCCATTATAGATGACCTGTATGTCGTTAAAATTCTGCTTTTGGAAAATATTGAAAATTGATCAAGAAAATATAAGTAACATACGCCTACAATAGAATAATGTAGGTTTGTTATTTAAACTACATGATATCGTTTTTATTTGACACAAAATATAAAAAGGCAAATAATAGGAACCAAGACGAAAATAAACCATATTAATAGAACGAAGGAAACCCTCACTTACGACACGATTTACTAAATGATCGAACGTTAAAAACTGTGATCAAGTAAATGGTCCAAAACGTCCATCGATTTGGCCGGAAAGCGGTTATTTCGATGCCCATTTCTTCATGGCCGGGAAAAAATATTCATTTGGGACATCTACCAGGTATATGGAGCGAAAATACTATCATTATACCCAAAGGTCTTCGTGAACCGTCCAAAATATATGTTAATTCCGTTTAATTATTTTTATTACAGAATATTTTGGGTCTTGAGAATCCTTTATTACTTTACGGTCTAAGATTAGGTAGGTAAGTAGATACTTTAATCTTGTTACGTTCTTTTGTTTTGGATTACTCACAATTACAGGGTAATTTGCCTAAAATAAAGTTGCGTTCCACGAGGAATTAAGGGTCTGCTAAGTAAGGGTCGGTGTCAAGTGTACTTGTGGCGGTCGGCTTTGCAAACTATGTTTAATTTTATTTTTGCTTTGTAAACAGCTGGTTTAAAATAAGTAAAAAGAATCAAATATTCAACATTATCAAATTAAAATATAATGACACTTAATCATTTCTTGGATCATTTCAACATTTATTGACTCAGTATCCTTAACATCTTTTAAAATGAAAAACTTCCCTGATTGATATTTAATAGGCGACCGTTTGGCGTCGTGCGGACACCTTGGCCTCCACGATAATTTGATCTAATAAAAAATTAAAAGCATTTCGAAAACATCATAATGGTAACAACAGCATAATTGCTTAATGGCAACCCTAAATTGTGATTCCATGTTATTTATTCATGAGCAACATCGCCGATCTTCACATGCGATCGAGCGTTTGCACCGAGCCCCGAAATTACCTATCCCATTATGTCATCAACCGTTTTATGAATCTAAATTATTTATGATACGAATTAAGTATCTTTTTATAATGGACCATGGTTGCTTACACCCTCGATTAACTGTAATAACCGTTTAACAATTCGGACAACTGAGTATGTAGTTTCTTTATTCTTAGTCATACTTTAAAAGGGTTAGGTCAAAAATGGCGGAGGTCGATTTCTTGAATGAGAATCGCCTAAGCGCGTTTTGATTATGGTTATCACGATGAAGCATGTATTTAGCGAAATAATTTTTGTCTTATTATTTTAATGCGCGATTTCCAGAATTGATATGAATCAACGTGGCCATGATAATGCTAATTAGGATCATTTACTCGGGCTAATTTTTATAATTAGGGTTTGGAATTCGAGGAGTCAAGAGCGACAAAAACCTAATTGTTGGTAGTCACGAAGATAATATCAGATGATTTATTAATCACAGTTGAGTTACGGCACACAGTGTAAATAAGATGTAGTGTGAAAATATCAATTGTTTGTTTATTTGTGCAAAAAGTTGCTGTTTATGAATTACGGTGTGTTAGTTATAATGATGTTAGTATTATAATTGGAATTTATTGAAAAAACTTACATTCGTCAATTAACCCTTTTTTCCCATCGGGATAGGTACAAAGTACAGATACGATCTTTGATTTTAATCAAAGGATACGATCCTTACATATTTAATCGACTTCAAAATAGAGGATTTTTTTATGTTTGTTTCCTCATAACATAATGACTGGGACCTGCGTCAACCAAATCTGTCATTTGGTTTAAAACTATTTATGTCACAAACAAGCTTAAGGCTGCATTTCCACCAGAGATGTGCGAGGATGTGTAACGAGGAATGTGTTTTTAAAGAACCAATAGAATCGCTTCCTTTACCTCGCCTCGGTCAGCACAGCTCTGTTGGAAACGGCTCAGCAGAGCTAGATTTTTGTACATACAAAACAAGTGAAGGATGTGTGCGGGGGATGTGTACGAGGAATGTGTACTAGGACTGTGTACGAGGAATGTGTGCGAGGGATGTGTTGCGAGGGATGTGTACGAGGAATGTGTACGAGGGATGTGTTGTGAGGAATATGTGTTGAGAAGCATGTATTGCGAGGTTTGCGCACACTGTACCAGCCAGTCCATAGACGGAGTTTGTCACCGCAACCCCGTCGACATATTTCACAGCTTCGCAACGCATCCTCGCACCACACATTAATGCGTATTTTCACAGCTCTGCTACACATCCTCGTAGGCACATTTTCATCGCACAGCTTTGGTGGAAACTCCCACACATTTTCACAGCACAGCTAGACATCCTCGCACGACACATTTCCATCACACATCTCTGGTGGAAATGCAGCCTAAGGGCCGCCTGATGGAAAGTGATCAAAATCAAATCGTTTATTTCAAGTATGCCAGTTATACAGGTACTTTTGAATTGTCAAAAGACAAAAGTAAAATAAAATAGTTTAAAAATAGTTACGGCTACAGTCCCAGTCACCAGACTTATAAACTGTGAAAGTACTGTAGATGCCCATTCCGAAGCGTAGATCTCTATGGAGAAGAACGGGCAAGAAACTCCATGGACACTCTTTTTCAATCGCCAAAATTATAACAAAACCTTTTTTACATTATTCAACTTGAGATGGTACATTATGTGAGAAAGATGTAGCAAGTAAAAGTGTCCATAGGAAATTAATGTAAATAAAGTCAATTCAATAAATAATTAAAATAAACCGTGGCTGCTAAGAGATGACCAGTCACGACTGACAGCGCGATCACAGTAGCTTATGGACACCTGCAACATCAGAAGTGATACAGGCCCTGCAAAAAAGAACTGACCCACTTGCATCCGAAGACGAGTTACTTGACAACGGCAGTCCGTGATCAAGTATAATTGGTTTGTAGTCAGACAGTCGAACTCTGAAGGGATATGTGCCACCAAGCGTGACGGGTTTTGTCTTGACTGGTGTTACATAATTATTGTATTCATGTCTTATGCCCTGTGGGGACCACCCCGCAGGGCATAAGACATACATACATATTAAAAGTAAATAGTATAATTAAACATACGAACAATAAATTGTGATAATGAAACCGCTTTGATAATTTTGAACAAAATTGCTAGTTTACCCTTTCAGTCTTATTGGCACTAATAGCTTTTTAATGTTAATATTATCGTATTATACTGAATATACGCTCATAAAACAATTTGTATACTTTGAATTACAAATAGAAGGTCTTCTTCTAATAAAACAATGTAAATGTAATTCTCGATTGCGAAACTTCAAACTAGAATTTAATAACAGACTTATTGGATTAAATTCTCACCAACGTCGTTAGGCAATATCACTTTCAATTAAAAAGCAATTTTGTAAAAAATACAACGTCACACGCTACAAAAGGGTTAGAATATACACTCGAAATTGTTTCTGAGCTTAACGGTGAAACAAAAGATAGTAATTTTAAAGTCAAACGTTTGGGAACCCATCAGGTTCGACAGCGATCGTTGGCCCGTAAAATTAAATGCTAATACAAATTATTAAATTCAAACTAGAATGTGCCTAACAACATTATAATAAGAGACCCCGGGAAATGAGATCGCTCGTAGCGATGACTAATTTGAGTAATTCGTGAATAGATCTCGATATTTTTTTGCTCATTGTACCCAATTTTGTACACGGAACTCGCAACGTATGTAATTTAGAAACGTACCGTCAGTAAATAAACCGCCTTTTTGATGTTTTGTTTTAATTACGAAGGTATTGAAAGCTTGATTATCACACCGTGAAAATATTAATAATTATCATGGCGGCCTTCTGTGTTGTTTATTTTGAATCGCGGGTGCTGATGTCTTGTTATTTATACGGATAATTGTTTCATGTTGAATTGAATGTAATTTGGGTGTTTTCCGTTGCTTTGTTATTATGAGCTGTTATTGCGATGGTTATTTTCAGTGAATAACATCATTAATTTTCTCTACAGGAGGTCATTATCAGTGTCATATAGACGTGTCAAGTTGAAAAAGAAGATGAGAAGAATCAATTAGTTCCACTCTATTAGTCTAGTCTCCCTCATGCTTTCTGTTTGAATTCCAGGCCCGTAGAGTGTTATTGCACATCCATACACACACATAATTATATTACCATTATCATCACAAAGTCTACATTTTTGCCATGGTAATACGCCCTAGGAAGACCTACACTGACCTTCTTGGTGAAGTGCTTCAGAAAGGCTGTGTGCGTAGTACATGCAATCAGCGTGCGTGAATGACCAGATGTATAAATGTGAATGAGGTGAAATAAGAAATAAGTATAAGTAAGGATTGTAGCAGGTGGCGCTCTGTAATTTCTGCCAACACCATGGGAAGAAGGCGTGACTCTGGAACGTAAAGGGCTATTGAAATATCACCGTGGATTTTAGTCAGTACAAGTCTGACAATTCCTCCCGTCCCGCCGGGTAGGAGGACTTGTTTGATGATTTTACCACTATCTATACATATAATAAATCTGTAGAAGGGTCAATTCTGTACATTGAAAATATTGAAAAAATAAATAGCGGGGGGTGTTGCTGGATCGATACCAAACCCAAATATATGATTAAAAAAATTTTTGTCTGTCTGTATATGCAGGCATCACGTGAAAACTAACGGTTCGATTTCGATGAAACTTGGTATAATTATACCTTATTATCCTGGGCATAAAATGGGATACTTTATATCCTGGAAAAATACGTAGAAAAAAAAACTTATTTTTCAGTTTTATTCATAGACGTTGTTCTGTAGAACCGCGAACACACGTTGCATTACCCGCAGTGGATTCAGTGCCGTAACCTGTAGCGCCGAAAGTCGGATTTGGCTTGAACCGTTTGCGGCACATGCGGGCCACGCCTCCCCGATTCCTATATAAGGAGCCGCGTTCCGCGCCGCGCGATGCATATAAATTCTGAATTTTGATGCGAGCGGACGTGTCCAGTGTGGCGAGCGGTCGTCCGTGGAATTAATATTGTATGCGTGTAATTTTAAACCGTGCTTTTCAGCGCGACCTTTTTGATTACTGTTCCGATCAGTTATTTGTAAATACAAGGTCGGAATTACTATGAAAAAAATACTTACTACAGAACGCGATCTCAACAGCAGTAGCTCAATAGAGGGATCTCCTTAATTATTATAGGCTTAGCCGTATTTGGGTCCAATAGATATGTATAAGATGTCATTGTCAGAGTTACTCAAAATGGAGAAATAAACCATCCACGCGAAGACCGACATCCGCGCGGACGGAGTCGCGGGCGGAAGCTAGTAAGAAATAAAATTGATTTGAGCTAAACATGATTGCGGTGACTTAGTTGGTAAAGTGTCCGATATACTGAATCAGGTTCTAACCGCAATCAAATTTTTCTTTCCACAAAAATTCAACAACACTTTATGTAATTATCTATTCGATAAACAAATAATAAAATAATGCACCTACTTAGGTGTAACTAGTACTTATAAGGGATCTAGCGAATAAAATTAATCTCTGTGAATTAAAATGTCTAATAGAGTATAAAAACTTGTTGATGAAAATAGGCACTAAAGACTCAATAAAACTCGTCAAGAACACTTAAAACGATTTTGAAGATTCTTCTAAACCTAATTAAGAAACTAAAGTAGTATTAAATAGATATATGCTTATACTTAAGAAACTTTGAATGAAGAGTAAACGTGTTTATCGAAGGGAAAGTTTTAATGAATACTTAGCTTGCGGTAATTCATTGTGTGCCACAGACGTTTTCACTAATTAAGTATAGTTTTCAACTAATTATAGTTGGCTGGATTAGACATTGGGGTAAACTATTTTGACGAGACATCGTCTTATTATTCGATGGAGCATGCTGCACGCATGAAAAAACATGACGTCATGCGGCGTTACCTGTCTCTGAGGCGTTCCAACTTTCAATTATTTATAGCAACGTAAGTGCAGTATTGGAAGGAGAAAGGGGAGGCCTTTGCCCAGCAGTGGGACACAGAATAGGCTATTAAAAAAAAAAGTGCAGTATTAGTTGTCACGTTCAACTATTGTCAGTAAACCAACTTTACAGACAACCGTTTTTTTTTTTAGTTTAAATAATTACGCTTTTTTCCAGATTTTTTGCGTGTTATGACGTGATTATTGTGAACCAGTGTTGTCAGCCAGCAGCTTCACCCGCGATTTACTCAAAAAATATCCCACAAAAATGTTACTGGATTTATGTTATTCCAGACTACAACCTATTTTCGAACCAAATTTCATCGAAATCCTTTCAGTTGTCCTAACGAAATTGAGTAACAAACATCCACGTCAAAATATTGACCGGTGCGCAAATGGGAATACAATCGTCGCTACAAACATAGGTGCCCAAAAATCTTTCCCAAACGGGAATGCCTCATCCTGCAAACAGTTTAGAAAATTATACAATTTTCCCACACATTTATCATCACAAAAAGACGCTATTAATACTGAACGAAGACCCGATACGCCTCTCGAAGCCACATGCTCACTAAGTACCCATACTTGTACTTTATAAAGGCTATATCAGACCTCAAGTAGAACAACTTGTTAGCCCATCGCATGTAAGTGCTATAGAACTCCATTTTCCCCAGCCAGCTTGAGAGCAGCATCTTCCTGCCCTTATCCCATTCTATTTGGGGTCGGCGCAACACGTTTTCTTCTTCCATTCTCCCCTATCAGACGTCACAGTATCATTTACTCCTTTTTCTTTCATATCATTCCTTAGACAATCCATCCATCTTTTCTTTGGCCTTCCTCGTCCTCTCCATCCATCAACATTCATACTCATCACACTTTTGGATCCCACTTTTAAACCCCACTTGAATATTTTTCCCGTTGGATTCCAAAATAAAAATGTATTCCCGTTGAATACCATAACAAAAGAAAAACGTTTTATTCCCATTGAATCCCAAAAACTATTCCCGTTAAAAAAAAATGAATGCGAGTAGGTACTTTCAAAGACAAATTGCTTTTTTTAGAACTTTTTCAGTAAAATTCATAAAAGAATGAATCTTTAATATAAATGTAGCACTTTTGTTCTGATATGTACACATGTTATCATAACGTGGGATTCAACGGGAATAAATCTCTATTTCCTGTGCCTTTAGCGCCCCATAACAATGCAGAAAAAGAGACCATAGGAGCAATAATTGCTGACGATTTCGTAGTATTGGATCAGCACATTATAAATGTTGTCATCAAATGACACAAAGAAATGAAGATTCAACTGTATTTTAAATTAAGTGGCAGAGTTATAAAAAATGGTGATTGGTTGTGCTGATCTAGTCTGCACTAACATTCTAAATTGAAGGTAAAATCTCTCACTGAACTGCTCTACCTATAGAAAATATAAATAGCTTCACGACAAACATTATTGTTTGTGAAACGTGAAAAAATAAACTCCCAACATTCATTCCAATCCTTTCAAACCTATGCCAGATACATTTATTTACCACTGATGCCCCACCACAACAAATCTGTGAATGACGTAATCTCAAAACCGTAAGAACCTCTTCAATATTTACATACTCCCGGGACAGTGTTATATCTATCGTTATATGCTTACCAATATGCGGAGTCTGTCATAACACACCAGCAATCCAATATCGAAGATACACAAGACGGCAAAATCGTGGAGGCTTAGGTCGTAGAAGATCCCTGACACGACGCAGAATGGCTTGAGACATCCATTGTGCCTATATTGATTTAGATGGAGCGTTGACTAGTCTGCATTCTGTTAAGACGAGGTGTTAAAGGTGAGGTTTTAGTTGGTTTAAACTGTGATCCTATGTGTCATTTCAAATTGGACCGATTGTTCGGAGCAAAATGGTTGAGACTGACCAATCAATTGTATAATCTTTGTGAACATTTGTGAGGATGGATCGCCGGATGTTTGTTACTCTAACATGCAGTTATAACTTGGATTAAAAGGTAAAATGATTTTAATTCTGGTAGAAGGATTCTCTGGGTCAAGTAGCGAAATCTTGGCTGTCAGCAAGCATTAGCTATTGTTGAAGAGCGGAACGGGTGAAAGAGAGGCAATCCTCCTCATCACGGTTCGACCGCCGCAGGAGACGCTCTAGGCGTCCGAGGTGGGATGATTTCCAGCCACAACAGGTGCGGTCTTGCGGATGGCGAGTAATGAGCAGCTCCAAATGCGCTTAAATTTGCTAGGGTTGTGGAATTACTCTCTTTCTACCTTAATGTTAGTCAATTCTGTGAAGATTGACACCCAATAAATTCCAGTCAAAGATTCGCTTACCAAAGGAACAAAACTCTAAGATATGATTTACAACACCACCCGAACAAGTTTGAGCCTATAACTTAACGACTACTAATCAGGAGATGACATAATAAAAGTAAAAAAAAACCCTAGCATAAATTTTCGAACAGGTCTCCTTTCAGATGACGTCGTACGAGCATAAATATTCTCTGACTTGAATGAAAGCGGGGATGCTAGACTGTAAGTAGTGGTTGGAATTTCGGGGACACGCTTTTTTCCTCTATGAAAGGTCTACGCAATTATTACTAGTCAGTTCTCCGGTGGTAAGCAAGAAATGACCATTCAGAATTTCTACGGGGTAGTCCCCGTTGGGTGAGTAAGAGATGATTATTAGATAATAAGCTGTTTTAGTCGGTTTAAGAAAAAATACGCGTTCAGTTTTGGTTGTAAGTAACTTTAACAAATTAGATATTACTCCGATATGACGCCAAACTTTTAATAAGAATTAATTTATCTGTCTGTTAAGAATTCACCAATGAAATAGTAGAAGGCAAGTCATATTTTTCATCCTGAAAAAAGGGCCTTGCATATTTTCGCTACGCCACTCGCCAAAACACTACGATTAGTGGGAAATGTTTGTATTTAAGGAAATACAAGCAATGTTGTATTTTATGAGTTTCTTTCTTTACACTTCATGTCCTTCAATATCGCAATAAAAAGTAATGCAGCTGTTTCGGTAGTTAATTTGTAGTTTGTAGAATAAATGGTATTTACATAGTTATTTGATTTTCTTAAATAGTTTTAGTTTTAGTTTAAATTTAGTCTCTTGTAAATATTTGTAGTTTTTTAATTTTAGCTCGTAATTAAGTTCTGTTTAATTATATTATTTTACTCAAGACATAAGTATATAACTTTTTTTACGGTTAGCGAAGTGGCTGAGCGATTGGATTGTTGCGCTGCGTGCCGCGGGTTCGATTCCCGCACGCAGCAAATATTTGTATGATCTAGAAGTAGTTGTTCCGGATCTGGGCGTTTGTATATGTGAGTTTATATGTTTGTAAACGCACCCACGACACAGGAGAAATTCCTAGTATGGGGCAATGTTTTTTTTTTATATAGGTAAAAATAGATTAATATCATAAACTATGCAAACGAAACGTCTTCATTGATTTAAATAAAAATAAAAAAAGATTATTTTATTCAAACTTACCTATAACCTACCACACTGCAGCCCGCAGCATTTAAAGCAAAGCCTTAAGTGCTAACCGCCGATTATCCAGATTATATGACCATTGTAAATCATCTAATACTTAGCCTTTCCTCTGGACTTCGATATGGGCGCGTATGAACTATGAACTATAAAATTGAAGTATAGCCTATATCACACAAAAGGGGCTCCGTATCTCGTTATATAGGTCCAACAATGGCGGCTCTGCCGTAAAAATTGCAAATAAGCCGGTTTTTATTATGGATGGGCCTCAGTAATGAGATGGACCGACGGAATTTATTGTACTAAAAATGAGTTATATCGAAATCCTATATTAAGGTTTTAGTATTGGGTTCGAAGGCTTGAAGTGAGCTATAGGGTGACTGAGATGAGATTTCAGTATAAAATCATGAACTACTCAAAGGAACCCTAATCTGGGATCTTCGAAAAGTTTCAGTTTTCTGTACGATTTATCTATCTGACCATAATTATTAATTTTTATGCCAAAATTTATTTTGGGAAAAGAAATTGTAAAATATTTAGTATTGAACAATTAATTAAACTATTACATAATAACTACAAAAATACTAAATTAAAATAAAACTAAACTAAACTATTATAGAGCAATAATTATTTCTGTTTATTCTAAATGTTTCTCGAAAATTTTCAACGCATGAATATCTGTGTTTGAAGGATCGCAAATCTTGAACGAATGTTGTGACAGAGATAACAGTTTAATTAGTGACTAGACAATGGATAGAAAGAGCAAACACCTTTTCATTGGACTTTGTCAATCTACAATAATAGCTAAGGTCTGGCTTGAAATGGCCTGACAAATAAATCTAAAAGCGAGATTAACAGAATCATGATAAATTCGTTAAATTTGAAAAATATTTACACACTTATTTTGTTTATGTGAAGTAAATACTCGTACCTATACTTATATATATATATTTTTTTAATACTATAGAACTTTTTAAATATAACATTATTAATACACTACACGTATCCCTACACACACTTCTTATTGTTTATTTTATTTTACTATTTTATTTTATTTATTTATTTTTTCTTTGCCTACCCTCGTCCGTGTGTCACTGCGTGGTGCCAACTGAAAACCAGCGCTGGGTGTCTTTCGCCCAGCAAATGCTGAGTTGGTAACCCTTTTGGTGTGGACATGCTCAGCAAAATTATTATTGTATTTTTAATTTTAAAATTTTATTTTTTATCATTTCTGTGTGTGTCCTATACCAAATAAATATTTTTCTATTCTATTCTTCTATTCTAGACAAAAATGGTGCGTTTAAAAATTAATTTTCGTGTTTACTTGTTGCAAATATTTTTATAAGACGTGCTTCCATACAAAAATTGGTTATTATTTTAAATCAGACTAATTAAATAAACAGAATAATTAACGCAACGTTTTTTTTATTAAAAACTAGCGGACCGTCCCGGCTTCGCACGGGTGGAAAGTTAAAGAATAAAAAAAAAATCGTCCATAAAAACCTGCTCCTGATGGTTACAAACACAACAAAAAAAGAAATATCCGAATCGATCCAGCCGTTTTCAAGTTATCAGCTTAGCAACACATTTAGCGATCAATTTCTATATTATAGAAAGAAAAGATAGATAGATAGAAGATAAACTACGAGTATATTTATGTATTTAGAAATATTTAAGTATGTTTATCAGTTGTCTAGTGCCCATAACACAAGCTCTGCTTAGCTTGGGACTAGACGGCGTTGTGTGATAGTTGTGGAATATTATTATTATTATAAACTTTTGTGTCATTAACGCCCACATTTAGCCAAATAGGGTAGGTCTCATGGTGTGTGTGGTGTCATAGGTGGCGAGGAATGCAATAAATAAATTAGATATGAACCTTGCTAGACATGATGATGTCAGGTGAAGTAGAGCTCTCGCTGAACGGTTACCATGAGGCTGTAGAAGAAGTGTTGGCAAGACCGACGGGTAGATGGCTGGATGTTATTCAGAAGATCGCAGGTAAATCCTAGTTAAGAATCGCGTTGTTTAGGGAAATGTGGTAGAAAAGAGATGAGGCTTATACTAACCGTAGATGAAACAGGACTGCCAATGATGATGATGAACGGTAGACATGTTTTTATACCTAATATGTTGCGGCAACATATTATAAAAAAAATGTCTACCGTTGATATTTTTGCCCCACACTAGGCCCCTCACGATTTTTCCTGATTCGTTGGGGCATTTCATCATCATCATCTCAGCCATAGGACGTCCACTGCTGAACATAGGCCTCCCCTTTAGATCTCCACATATACCGGTTGGAAGCGACCTGCATCCAGCGTCTTTCAGGGCAATCCAGGGGCATTTGCAAACATAGAAATTCACAAGAACAACTACTAATAGGCTATACAAATATTTATTCCGTGCGGGAATCGAACCGCGACACGCTGCGCAACAGTTTTTACTCAGTCTGATGGTACTTTCCGCTGCATCTAGAGTGGGAGGACTTATTTGATAATAGATTTTTAATGTCACTGAAAATACCTTCTTGCGGAACATCCTTAACAATTTCACACTTGAAGCATATAGAGTCTGTTGAACATTCTCAAGTGTGTTCCGTCCGCGGACAGCCAGACGTTTGTCCCCGAAGTCTAGACAATGGAGCGTTAGATGCCAATAAGGACACTTGTACGGCACATCGAGTAACGCTTTAGCGAACAATGTTTGTTGAGAAAATTGACTCGAGTCTATTGAAAACTGTTGAAGTTGTAAAGTTAGCGAAATTATATTTTAAATTATGGAGTGTGGAGCTTTGATGTTCGATTTCAAAGTTTATTTTTATTTCAAAAGGTTCACGTATTTAATGTATGCTGGTTTAGAGTGTGTTTCATTTCTTTTTCATTTACACTTATATTTGCTCTTTTATTTTTTTTAAGTTTTAAAGAATCACGTATTTCATATATTGTGCTAAGTCGATTTTCATGTATATTTCTTTGAACATAGATTCGATCGTGTTCTACGGTGGTACGTAGGTATAAAATAATAATACACATCTATTTTTCTACGAAGGGTTAAGCACGCATGACCTTGGTATTATACCATATCACGTTATGTCAGTTCCCGTGAGACAAAAAAGAAATAGGATGACGAATTTTGAGTATTCCCTGTATTCCAGTTCGCCATATTTTTTTTAACCTTTAATTTCCCACTGCTGGGCAAAGGTCTCTCCCATAACCTTCCATTCCTTTCATCACGTCAAAATTGGAATCGCTGACGTGTTCAATAAAACTGCCAGCTTGAAGTGACATTTATCAGGCCATGTATGTACAGACGCCAGCAGGTCAACCTACCCGAAACTGTCAGATTTTACCAATCGAACATTAACCTTCCACTATTGTGATAAGGTTGAAAATCTATTGAAGAAATTTGTCAGATTGTGGTAGCTTGATGTGCTGGCGTCTGTACATTACACCAGGATCTTGGTTTTTTTTTTAATGAACTTGTCTCTCTTTTTCGTAATGTCTCTTTAAATATACCAAGGAATACCTCTACCTGAATGTAATTTAAATTCCCAAACATTCCATCTCACTCCATGACTCAGCCAACCACTCGTAACTTTTTAAACTTAAAACCGCATCTTCAAATCGAGCCGCACTGCCAATAACGCGATGTTTCCAATTACCAGCAATGCGCAGTCAATCACAGTACTGGCAGGCAGTTCATTTGACGTCACATCTCACACAACTTCTCATACAGTTTACTGTGCAAGCCGTCAATGCTTCGTGCAGGGTGAGACGCGTGCGCGGGTGAGAGGGTACATACTTATGCGACCGTCGCGTCGCTCGTGCTGGCCGTTTGAGCTCATTATCATTATTTCAGCCCGAATCGTCCAATGTATTAGAAAGGGGTTTCTTCTGCCTCTAATTTCAGCCATTTGAACCCATAGAGTAATGAATAAGTCTACTGTAGTTCCAAAAAAATAAGTTATTCATTTAAAATAAATTATGTTCACTTTTAAACAAGCTTTTATTGTTAAAAGCACGATAGACAAAGTATTCGTCAAGACGAATCAAACGAGTCTAAAGTCGATGGGTTTGTAGTGTTTCATTACAGAGTTCCTATGGCCACCTTCCAGCTACATCATCAGATCAGCTCCATGTCATCATAATATTTTAGCTCAATCGGAAACCGGGACGTCAACCAACAAGATGGACAGACGACCTTATAAAGGTCGCTGGAAGACGCTGGATGCAGGTCGCTTCCAACCGGTATATGTGGAAATCTACAGGGGAGGCCTATGTTCAGCAGTGGACGCCCTATGGCTGAGATGATGATGATGATGGAAACCGGGAAGTGGATCAAATTTAACTTGCAAGATTTCATTAGAGACAACGGTACAGGTGAAACTAAATCAGAGTTTGTAAAAATCACCATAATCAAATGAAAAGATACAGATTGTATGATTTAGTTCTGTATCAAAAATCATGTTGAGAGATTAGCCCATCAGTGGAATGATGTAGGCTCACATTATCACTTAACTAATCTGGCCTTCAATTTACGTATACAGGGTGATTTTTCAGTCACCATCCAAATTTTGATATATTAATCTTTGGCAAAAATCATTGAATACGTGTTTTTTCTTTTTGTATCACTCAATACAAAAATATCGAGATATCACGTCTCAATGTTATCTATAAAAAGTTGATGAATCTGGACACCGCGCTGTGATGTGTCGCTCAGGCCCTGCAGTCTCGACAAATATAACAACAAAAATCGGTCGTTAAGTCTAATCGTTGTCAAATTTCTTTAATAGATTGTCAACTTTAGGCTTTGGAAATAAAGTTGAAAATCTATTAAAGGAATTTGACAACGATACGACTTAGCGACCGATTTTTGTCGCTATCTAATGTCGAGACTGCAGTGGCAGGTGTAGCGGGGCGGGGCGGGGGGATAAGCGAGGTGCGCTCTACCCGTTTCATGCGCCGGCAAGTGTAGTATTATTAACGTTTAGCTTGGTGACCAAGCAGAGCGATGAGAAAATGATTTAATATGAAAATTTATGGTATCGATTTGTTTTCAAAAATGGGGTTAGTGATTGATACCTAATGCCTAGAAAAATTTTGGACGGTGGTAAAAAAGTCACCCTGTACAGAGGGTAGAACGACTTGTGAATGCTCTGTGGTTAAATCGCACTCGCTGCCGCTCCTGCCCAAGTCACCGCAAATCAACCTGGTTGCTGTCTTGAGGCTCAAACTTACAAATTATAACCTTTTTGTTTCCACCGTAAGCGTTTTGAAACTTAAAATATTAGACGTTTTCTAAAAGACTTTCGTGAATTAGCAACTACGAGATAAATTTTATAATTTGAACGATGTTTCATTTTGTGAAATAAGAAATGATTTCTCAGGTTCTTTTAAACGACATTGATGTTTTTTTATAAATATAAATTGCTACTTACAAAGAGCAATTAAACAAAATAACTTTCGCCCATGTAACCTTTCTAAGATAAGTATTTCTATTTTAAGTTACTTCAGCTCAAAAAGACAGATAGCTCGAAGAACTTCAAGATTTGCATAGGATAATGAAATCTGTTATTTCAGGTGTCATGAAACCTATTGTAAAATTGGATTTTCGTTTAGAACAGACTTAAAATTTTAAGTGAAATTACTAGAGCGTTTTTATAAAGATGTCTATAAGGTTTAGTTTCGTTCGAAACTGTCCTCCACACATTTTTTCTCGCTGGAAATGTCAACAAGACTGTCGACAAACAGCCAATTCAAAGGGGTTTACGCCCACAAACTTCCTACAGCTTGAAGGTTCTTAAGCCGAAGTTTATCATACCAAGATAACAGACTATTAGCATCATAAAGACTCATCTCAAAGAACTGTCGATACATACATCATATTTCGACAAAAGAATAATAATACATTTTTAAATTATATATTATTAGACATTTATTGCTGAAATAGACTGGATTATGGCAGTTTTACATAATATTGCATTGTAACACATCCAAATACAGGTTCTTTTTCAATAGTTGAATGTACCTCATCAAAATATTTTATTCAAACACTTTGAAAAGTGTGGGTTTGATCCGTATTTCATAATAATATTTTTGACAAAATGTTTCATGAAGAAAGCTTCTTCTAATTCATTTTCATCATTGGTAATTTGGCAGTCTCATTTCACCCACTGCCGAATTATGAGTCTCTTTCTGGTTTATACCATGTAGATGACAAAAAAGCATAGAGCCCGCCTGACGGGAAGCGGTCGCCTTAGCCTATGGACCCCTGCAACTTCACAGGTAACTTTAACGCTTCCGCGTTGGTTACCCTGCAGAAACAACAATTCCTTTTTGAAGAACCTCATGTTTTAGATCATAGGGAAAACCTTAGAAGAGAGTTTCTCCCTATTCTTCCATTTTTCATTTTTACGCAAGATTTTTGAACTCTGATGAGTGCAAAAAATTCGCGTAAGTTTTAGTCAGGACGAGTATGTTACTGCTTTCCAGAGCAGGTAAGGTCATTTGATGATTTCCTACTCAAAAAAAGGCTTCTCCCCTAACTCACATCGCTTCGTATTGTCAAGTATTCTGTCTTTCTCCATTACAGAAACTTACTTTCTAAATAAATAAATAATAAACTTACTTTCTGGACTCTAGACCGCAACAAGCTGTAATTAGGTAAGTTCTATTCGTTTTGTTGGCATTTACTGAAATGTCAAATCAAATTGCTTAACACTAACGTTGACGACATTATTCGGTATTTAGTTGTAATTTGTGATCTAATGATGTTTGATTATGTTAGTGTAAAGAATCGCTTAGGTATCTTTATGGTAACTGCCAGTTAAGGTGACACTTCTTGCGTACTGTGAGGAATCATTACATTAATTCTAAATTAAAACGGTTTTAATTCATACTCATATCAAACAATAACACTAACGTCACATAGTAGCAATTTACAGCATATCCAGCGGAATTATCTCTGCTTTTTACTTATGCATAACTTCAACGTAATTACAGACATAAAAAGCCTTTTACGTGACTAATTCTTAGTCAAGTGTCATGAAAAAATTTACACGTGTCCTCCATGACTAAACGCGTGTATAAAAATGCAGACCGTATTCCAACCGTATTACACAAATATCAACTTTAAAAACATTACAATTAAGTTTATTTCTAAAAAACATAAAGCATCAAAAAGGCTGTAACTCAATTTCAGTAGCAATGAAATCTGAACTATTTGTGCTGAAGTTAAAGGTTATTTTCTCAAAGCTTGTCACAGCCCTGATTATAAAATAGCAAATTGTATTCTGACGTCTTTCAATGGCCATTTAAATATCTTGTTTCGCAGTACGCCACGTACAATTATTGTCACGTGACAGATAATAATTGAATTGGATTACCATACTGTTTTGACATTCGTCGAGGGGAATTAAAGAGTTCTACTATCATGTTATCAAATTGGTTTGTCATAGTAATTTTTTTATCAGTCGTGACATGCCTAGATTACCTTTTTTAATGTTAGTGACTTGTTTAGATGTCAAAGGTTGAAATTGGACTTTTAGGGAACGAGTTAGTATTTTCCTTATATTTTTACTTTTTTTTTTTAATTTATTTTCTTAAATCTATACAAATTTTGGTATAAGATTACAAACTCGCCAAACTGTTACGTTTGATGGCGAGAGGCGCTCTTTCATATTACAACGGACCAACAAAAAAATAATGGGTTATACAATACTACACCGTAAATTATAAACTCACTATTAAATCGTAACAATGTTAAGAATTAATTAAAATTACGTATTATCTACTTATTCATAACTATCCTGTAGTATTATTTTTAATTTTGCTTTAAGTGACCATTTACTAATTTTGACTTTCTCTCGCAATAAATCAATTTTATTAAACACTTTGGGTACCAGGTACTTCGATGTTCTTTTACCGTAGTAGTTACATGTCTGTGGTTGAACCAGTTTATTCTCTCTGACCCTACGTGTGTTGAACTTATTTTTAACATTTACTTTAAATTCATCATTAAAATAGTAATGCAGACCTACTAAGTATTCAATTTTTTTATCGATTGGTAAGATTTTACAAATGGATTGATTTTACTGCTTGTCTACTTTCAAGACATTGTTTGTTCTAATGTTTTATTTGAAATCACTGAAAAGAAAAGTTACGTCAATGTTTCAATTGAAAATTACGTTGATTAAAAAAAAAATTAATCAGCATAATTATTATTTATATTTAATATCTTGTAGTTTACATATTATTATGACATTTGTTTATTTAAGAGCGTACCTAAAAAGCTTGCATGACGACACAATAATGGCGACATCCAATTTTGTTCATAACGTGGTTGGTTAGTACTTATCATCATGAAAAACGTTTAGCTATAGCTAAATATATTATATACTAACAAATTTGTCTTGGCCTCGCTTTGTATGATCTTTTTTTATTTTTTTATCAATGATAGTTTCACGTTTGACCACTATCTCGCCTAATGGTAAGCGAAGATGTGGTCGACGGTGAAGCACGATTGCCTAGAAGTAACCTGTTCACTCTTGACTTGAAGACCCCAAGGTTATAGCTGTCGGGAAATACAGATTGCAGGGAATTCCACTCCTAAGCTGTGCGCACATTAAAGGTATTGGCAAAACGCTTTGTACGTACCGGAGGGATGTCCATCATATAACGATGGCGCATTGTACGTACCGTACAACGTCTTGTAGTCCGATGATAGAAAGGGTTAGGTGGAATCAAGTTGTGCAGTTCCATCGCACACTCTCAGAAATGTAACCCATAGAATAAACCGACAGGCTGGCAACTCTGCGTTGATGTTCAAGGCTCTGAAGCTTAGAATCAACAAGAGCATCTTTTAAAACAATGAACGGTCATCTTATACTGGTTTAAGTGACTCAATGTGTAGCCGTGTATACAGGTAGCTCAAAAATTAGCGAAATTTAAATCGAGCAAAAGAATAAATACTTAATTGGTGTATCTTTAAAGAAGTGGCAGTTCTGTTCCTAAAATCAGCGTCTCATGCATTTTAATTTAAAATAGAGATTTAAACTAAACGAACTTCGCATAACTCTTTGAATAATAACCACTTAGCTCATACCTTTACAAACTATAAAAGAGCAATTTTCCCTTCATAAGTATCTATTTAAATATTCTGTAGAAATTAGTTCAATTAAGCGAGCAGAGCAAGAGAACTAACCTATATATTTTCTAAATTGTTGCGTGTTGAATCGTCAATTAAATAGTACTTTAAAGCGTTTATTCAAACGACTGTCTGCTTCATTAATGCAATATTAATTGCTCCAGTAATACCTCTCATATAGTATTGTGTTACATTTCAAAATATTACGGAGTTTTATAGGTATATAACGGGGCTTGTTAGAAACTAATGAACCGAATCCAGGGTTCGTAGTCGTCAAAAACTCGGGGCTATTTCTGGCTTCCCTAGGCGCGGGCTTGCGGACGGCAAGTAATGGGTAGATCGCCGTCTGATCAAGGACTAAGCCCGAATCGGCAGCCCAAATACCAACCCAAAAAAAGGTTTCTGCCAATACCCATGGGAAAAATGGTATGAGCTTGTACAAAATATTTCTACGACACATCATAAAAAGCTTCTTTACTTCTGATGATAAAAAGCTGTTCATCTTTTTTATTTTTAAACTTAGCGATATTATAATCACAGTATAAATAAGAATTAAGCAAAGTAAAATATTTCTTGCCTTCATACGCCATAGATCAATAAGATTTTATTTCTTAATCTTGTACATATTTACATAATCTTTAAGCCCAGCTTATGGTTGATGTACGCAAGTAATCTACAGGTTAACTTGTAAAGTCTGTTTGTCTTTACTTGTCATAAAAACAAATATGGCGTACCTACTGACTTTTAAATTTGATCATTATCTCATTAAGTTGCTTTAGAGATGTGCTAAGTTTCTTAAGATAAATTTTATATCCAGCAATTATATTCAAATAAGCCACGCTTTTACATGGAATAATGCGGGCTGGGATGCTTTGGAAGATCGCGAGTTGTGTTGCTATGTCCAGAGCAATGTAATCAGCGCTTGCCAGACCAAAACGCAGGCCGAGCCATCTAGCCCAAAAAAAATGCACTTTTACTTTTAACCTCTAAGTTATCACAGCAAAGTTTAAAAAATGGATTGTTAATAAATGTGGGGATGATTTTTCGTCTCATAGATCAGGTGGTGTGAAGTATTTGTTGATAAAAATACATTACAATTTTGTATTCATTTCGCAATAGAATATCAAGATTTTCATAATAAGCAAAATAAACTAACAAATACTATCAAAACAAACAATACCCCTAAATCAGACCTCCAGCCACACTATAGATAAATTGGATTGCAACTAAAAGTTTTCTATTGAAAACTGCAAACCAGCGGGCGCTGCGTAGGACAAACTCTAATTAGGAACTACGCTGGAACTGTGACCGTGTCGTCGACTATCAATGTTGCTTGTTATTATGTACTTTGAACTTTTTTCTATTACCTACATGTTCATTTTGAAATGGACGCTGTTTCAGAGGTCTAGGAGGCTAGAACGAGTGCGCGATGCAATCGAAAAATGAATTCGAAAATGTAAAAATATTCATTACAGATTTAGAAGTTAAAAGTTTTCATTATTATACTCGTATGTATTTACTTAATGTTATGAATGTACTTTTGTGAATTTTTGGTGAAAAGTACAACTAGTATCCGTTACAAAAAAAAACGTATACTAGTTGTGCTTTTCACCAAACAGAAATGAAAAAGGGTACTTATATTTCAGATTTTAGATTTACGGGCACTTGGTAAGCCTCCTGCTGACACACGCGATTAATCGCGCTGCGACAACGAGCCAAGCTAATTTCCACTCTAAAAATACTGCGAATGGACCGCGACATGTCGCCTCGCGCGATTAATCGCGTGTGTCTGCAGGAGGCTGTACGTCTAAGATCCTGGTTAAAATTACATAGGTTTTAATTAAGAAAAAGAAATTAATAGTTTAAGAACTGAAGTTATTTAAGCGAATTTACTTACGAAACACTGCATATTAGCAATCGTATAAACATCGCTTGTAATGCTTATAAAATTTTAAGGTAACCTTTAGAAAATATTGATAGACATTCTCCCGTCTAACCCCAAAATTTGTGCAACCCTAAAAGAAAAATAATAACCAGCCATCGCGAAGCCGAGCCAAAAAATATATAGAAACTCTTTGCTATAAGGTCCGTAATTAGAGGGTTTTTATTACACACTTGCGGGAACGACGACGTGGGATATTTGGCTGCAGACTTCGTTAGCAGAACGGTCTAACCAGAGCCTGGAGTTTATTTCTCATTAAAAATAACGGCCACTCAACTCAGGGTGTGTTTAGGTACCTTTAGTAACCCAAGTCTCGCTTCTTGTGGTCTTAAAGACTGTAGTAAGTAGTAAAAAATTGTCTAGACTATTTAGGTAGTCGTTAAACAACAGAAAGTGCTGTGTGCATTATTTTTAGTGGTGTTTTTGAAGGTAACACGTGCTTGGGAAAGTAAACAGAGGTTTATGTCCTCAGGAACACTTAACTTGTTTTTTTTTAGCGAGGTAATATCATCAAATGAGTCCTCCCAACCCGGACAGGGCGGGAGGGACTGTCAGACTTATACTGACTAAAATCCACGGTGTCTTTCGATAGCCCTTTATGTTCCGGGGTCACGGTAATAGATAAGTCTCGCGACCCCGGCAGGCTTTGACGCTCTTTGAGGCGCGCGTGGAACACATCGCGCCGTCGACCCGGGCATGGTCCATGGTCGGGCAGCGAGTTGCCCTTTACTCGCCGCCCTCATGCCCGCGCCTACGGTGTCCGGAGATCGTCTTGCGACGTCCGTCGCCGTGGGCGTCCACCACCGCAGGTGGAGCGGAGGGAGGACATTGTCCTCTCCCTCACGCGCCCGCCTCCTCCTTCGCGAGCATGACTGCTTCGCAGAAGGAGACGACCGCTTCCCACTCCGTTTCGCCCCGCAGCATGTCCGCGACCAATGTCGGGCTCGAGAGGTCTCCGCCGATCGCCGCCGTGAGGACACGTCGGTGCTCTGCCCAAGCGGGGCAGTCTTGCACCGTATGCTCTACTATGTCCTCCGGACGATCTTCGCAGTGGTGACACCCAGGCGTTTCCTCCTTTCTCCTCAGACACAGGTACCTCCCGAAACTTCCGTGTCCGGTGAGGACCTGCGTCATGCGATAGGTCAGGACGCCGTGACGCATATCATATCCAGCCACTCCTCAAAGAGGGGTCTTACACTTAACTTGCTAAAAATGTCGAAGTATGTACCTAAAGTGTTTCAAAGCTTATTTTCTTATTAGCAAGAGGACACATTTTGTTTTAATAACCACTGTTGGCTTTATAGGTTATAAGGTTTATATTAGAGAAGAATGGCACAAAAGGGAGGAGAACCATACTCAACTTTGATTGGATCGAAGCTGCCAATCATTAAGGTGATGATGATAAATTTTGGTGTATGAGGAACAGAGCTAATAGTTTCTCGAGAATCCGTTGAAAGGGAGAATCCTTGGGCGCCGGCAGACATAATTTCCAGGTGGTGCAGTTTTTCACCAAAAAAAAGTTCTTTTAAAATGATTTCCAACAGACGGCTTTTTAATTCAATAATTCCTGTTGATCCCAAGATTCCCAAGGGATGCAAGTGCACCCCCTGGCACCCCCCTGCCGGCGCCCATGGGAGAATTCTCAGTTCAGACGGGTGTTTTGTCTGGTTGGCCATTGTTCGACAATTCGTGTCGGATTTTACTATATATGTTCATAACCTGCGAAAAACTGCAGTATCGCTATGGAGGATTTGGCTTTTTAGTTCTTAATTAACTCCATAGATGTCACTAGTGTTCTTTTTGTTATAGACTTAATATCACGCTTCAAAAGGCAGCCACATAACTGATCATAACGAGTGATCAGAATATGGTGCAACGTATCTGAAATCCAATTTTGCAATAACCGTTAACGATTCATAGTCATTTAATTACCCACTTTCCATAAAAGTCTCCGCACATGATTCCATCAACATTTTCTAAATCCATTATAGAATGCTGCGTCACAGAATTCATTTTTCACATTACATCGTGGGAAACGCGTAATGTATGCAAAGTGCTGACAATTTCACGCTGCATCGATCTTCATACTATAATCTATCGGAAACTATTAGCGGTAAGGAATAATAGGTCGCTGGCAATTGTAAAGAAAGTTTGCAAGGAAAAGCTTGTGTTATTTTAAAGTGATATTGATCGATACTTGGACGTACGATAAGTTTGTGCTACTTATTCCTTTTGTAGACAGAGGTTTGTGTCAACTGTGCAGTGTATGAATGGAATATTTTTTATTTTTACTTGTAGCGTCCTTGCCAGGCTTCTTTGTAGTCCTGATGATCTAATCTAGTATCCTAGGTCACTTATAAATGAGATGTCTTATATTTTACTCCTTAGTTTAATCCATTAATGGGTTAAGTAGTTTTGTTAATTAAGCCAATAAGGACTAATAATTGAGGCCAATTTGGGAACGGGTCCAGTCATTAACCAACTTTAAACTCGCTCGACATTTAAATAATCTAATGACAACTTTCAATCCATCAACCACCCTAGTTCTAAGAAGTACTACTAAACAATTTATCCAACTTTCTCGATCGATGTAAGCGAACATGGGCAATAATTATATGGTCTTAAATGCCAGTTTTACTTAGGAAACGAGTAAATCTTCCACATAGACTGAACTTTCTAAAGACGATCCACGAGTATGTTGTCAAGCTAAACATGCCATGGGGAGCAAAACAATGGAAAACCACCGTCCGAACTCCAGACAGTGCTAAGGTGAACGATTCAACACGCTGTCTGACACCGCAGGTCAACCAGGCTCGTTCGAGAACTTTCTATTGCACTCAGCAAATAAGTCGAGGACTAATTAGTACATTCGGTGGAACCGAACAGTACCCGACAAAAGGGCCAAGTTTGCGATTGCGACACTATAAAGAGCGATGCTTTGTGTTCTATCCTATTCTATTTTGTACTAGGAAACTGTGGCCTTTTGTTGGTAATGTTTGAACTTTTTATTAATTTGTATGCTGCACAAGTTTCTCTAATTAAAACCGATAAAAGTTAGTCGCACTTTTTCTTTGTTGTCACGGTTCTTTTGTATTTTTTTTTAATTGGAATTCATTAAAGTGTCCAAGTCGAGAGAGAATTTTCTTTTCCCAAGGAAGAAAATCTTTTAATTATTAAAATAATGTTTCATAATCTTTTAATAACGATGTAACATTCATATTTTAATCTGACACTTTGATTTACCTACACAGGTAAAACACATGAAAGAATTCTAAAAAAAATAAAAGACAGAGTGACTCAATTTCACACCTGGTTTGCTCCCTCTGCGTCCGAAGTTTCCTATGGGAGCTAGAAACGTGTTTCGTGCGACGGTGTCGGGTGTCAGCTAATTAGTGCATGCGTTGACGTGGAATGAGTGGTGATGGAACGAATGCAAAGGTGCGGAGTGAAACGCTACGGTGACAGCGCGGATGGCGCGTTTTTGGTAAAAAAAAAGTATGTAGAAATAACGTTGGATCGAGGTACACGGACTTTGTACATGAATGTACGTGTCGCTTGCAAAGGTTTATTAATTATTCTTTTGATGAACGTTGTTAAGTAAGGGTTTATTTTTTGGATTTTTATTTAGCACTTAATAACGTAATGATAAAGTTGAAACACTGCGAAATAAAGTAATAACATCAAATTACATTCATATACGTTTACTAAGCTCTCATAAAAGGTAACAGTATTTACTTCTACGAGGGATTAGCAAAAAGGAGCCAATTTAAATGTAAATGTTATTTAATAACATTAAGACCGTTAATACACGTGCGCACTGAAACTAACGACGTATCATTAACAATGAGGGGTGCGCCACAGAATAAAGATACGCGAATCACTCTCAAAATGTCGCTAAAGCGTGATAATACGCAAACTCAGACCACTTGTTTTGTTCACATCGAAGAATAATAATAAATTTTTGCCGGCTGCCGTTGTCGCTTCCTCAACCCCAGCGCCACAGACTAAAAATGGGCCAAACTAAAATTTTCGCCAAGCAGCAGTGAGTTAAGGCCATCGTATGGGATTAATTCTACTAGGGCAGCGTAAAGAGGGTGGAACACTCTATGAATTAGGGTAAAGGGTCAATAGTAGGCCAGATAAAGATGGGCTGCAACAAATTGTGTGCTCTCCGACCTTTTGTTATCAGTCCCTGCTGTACTTAATTGTGCTTTTGTCCGTTGTTAGGGACCGTCCCGTGATTGGCCAACTTTCACCGAATTTGACCCGGGACTGAAATAATATACATGCGAAAAGGTACGTAATAGATTTCGTCTCCGCTCCAATTCTATTCATATTTGGCTTCAATAATTTTCTCATATATATTTGAATATTTTCATGTTAAACGTTTGACATATTGGTTTGAGCTTTTATGAGAAGGTACGTTACTTGACATTAGATAGGCTATTATTATTTATTTATGAAGTAAATAGGGCCATTAGCAAAATACATTGAACCATTAACAAAAGAAATTGGTAATTTCCTAGATGGTTGTGTTCTAGGAGATATGGAAAAAATCTAATATGCATCGGAAAGTCGTCATTCATTGAGGTATAACAATTTGAAAAACAATTTAAAATTGACCATCACATGTGGCGCAAGCCGCAACCCAAGGAAGACTGATGACTACCAAGGAGTTCATGAAGCTTGCAGTAGGACGCTGTTGGTAATCTTTTTCTTTTTTACGGAAAAGCAAGATGGCGGTGAAAGTTCCAATTTTGAAATTGCACCAGAGGGTCTATGTGACATGTTCAAATCTGCTGTCAGAACTATTTAATACTTGAATCAATAGCATTATTATAATATTCTCAATAGAAAAAAGTTCATCTGTTATGTCAACAACTAACCATCAAAAATGTTTATTGAAAGTGATGAACATTTCTCATATTGTATAATTATTTCTATGAAATTGAAAACAGAAGCACATGTCGTATCATCTGCAGATCTTTGCGTGTAAGACACAACTATTTATCGAAAATAGATAAATTTAATAGTATCAATATTGCTATTGCGTGTTTATATTACAACAGAAATGTGGCACTATTGGCTGTCTCCACCGTCAAATTAAACCACATGTTGGAGAACTTTCAACACATGTCTAATATTATAGTAATTCGTGTCCATAATTTTTTTGTTTCCTCAAACGTTTGCCGCCGATCTTCTTTCGAAATCGTTGTTGGGAATTTTGTCTATTACTCTTTTTGTGTGTAAAAGTTTATACTAAATTCCTTGGTATGGATCAAGTGTTTGTAATTGAATTACTTGACATTATTTTGTTATAAAGACAGAATTTTCTATTGAATGTCTTCAGACACTTAGCTAGTAGGGTTTAAGGGTCCAAAGTGCTCCTATTACAATTTAATGCAACGAAATATGTGCAAACAATTTACCAAGTAATTAACTGTCAGCCTATTTGAAACCAGTTTTTGCATAAGCCACGGTTCCATATTAGCATAAGCGTCCATACGAATTAGAGCTAAGCCTACACTCTAATAGCTTTGAGATGTTAACACCCACAAAAGGTCGAATGAAATACCTACTTTGTGCAAAATGTCAATTGAAAATTGTATGTTATCAATTTATCATACCTGATATTTAAGTTGCGTAAGACATCTTTCAATTAGAGCTAAACGTATTAAGTATAGCGACTCATATTCTACCATTGTTCTTTAATTTCTTTCGGCAACCTTAGTAACTTTTACACACAAAATCTCTTATGAAGTAATCTCATTCATTATTCTAGATAACTTTTATTAAGGGACGAAATCGTTCATTGACATTAATACAGATTTATCACTATATACCTATTTATATCTTTGTCTCCTATATCTTGACATCTTTTGTCGAAAGGGGGGTAAATAAGGTACCGTTTATGCCTGGTATCTCTGATTTAGACAAGGTTACATTTCAATTGAAGTTACCGGACTGTGCCAGAGTCCACCCTCCAGCCAAACAATTCCTTACTACGAATTTGAACTTCGTCTAGTAGGTACTTTGAGTGATTTAATTTATTCTCATTAGTTTCCCTAAAATCCCTCACATTATCTAACCAGCTTACATACTTGTATTTATTTCATGTGAGCTAATTAAAATACAAAAAGCGAAATCTGATAAGAAGCTTAATAATTTACTCACAACTTCAAACAGTATTTAAAGTCTGTACCCAAAACAAAATCACGTGTCGACGTACTCATTTTATACCTTCATTTTAAACCCTTTATGTCGTTTTATCGGATTAATATCTCAATCGCCCCCGTCATTACCGCAATGACCACTTCTGAGTGCTATCAGCATATCATTCCGCTCTTCATGCCACTTCGTGGCTAACGGACAATCGCATTAGAGTACGCCTCAAAAACGGGCTTTCACCGCGAATCGCCATCCTAAATAAACAATAGCTGGAAGGGGGCACAGCTTTTAAACGATCTCCAGCGGCTCAGCTGACAGATTAGCTCACCCTATTAGCAAATTTATATCTGCAGCTCATAACAACACTTCAAACTCTTTACGGCTTTGCATTAAGAGCCAGTTTTGTTTAAATTATGCAGTGCTTGTAAGAAGTTCGGGTTGTATGCAGATGGGTTTGTCTGATAGGTGGTTATAGAATTTTTGAGGCGACAGAGGGGTGTGATCCAGCCACGTGCTAATGTGATTCATAAGTTTGATGCTTTTATTTTCATGCCAAACTGATGTTACTTTGATTGGAATTTATATTTAGAAGAGTTTATTTCACAGAGAATTTGTTATAAGGATCGAAGATTTTCCACTCAGAAACTTAGTCGATAGACAAGATGAAACGAAGCAATTTATTTAGAATGTTATTAGAGATATACAAAGTAGATGCTATGAATAAATGCTCTTTGAGTATTGTGGCACTTACAAGAACCAAATTGAAAAGCAACTCTTAGTAAGTAGAAAGAAAGACGCAGACAGCATAAGTATCTACTAATGTTTATCAAATTGTGTATTAATTCTGCATACGAAATGATTAATACTTAAGACGAACATATCTTGAAAACGATGAAAAAGACGAATTTTAAGCAGTGTACCTCTTAAACCGTAAATATTGCATCATTTCAAGTAAATTTGATTTGAAAACATACAGAGCAAAAAAGTTAGTTTATTCAATTAACATCAATAAAACAAAAGAACCAAAGAATTATTTAAAATCCGATCGAATATTTCACACACGGACAACAACTCTACTCGTTAAGTTGGTAAGATCCTCGTGGGACGCGAAGCACATGCGTCTCGTTATAATTAGCGTACAATGTTTGGCTTTAGCAAATCCCTTTGGGGCGTAAATTAAGAGATTCTGCTCTCCGGACGGCTTATGGATACATTTGCGTTAAAGCTCGCGGAGGACACAAACATTCACGTTATTTGTTCCTATCTGTTCTGTATTTACATGCCCTGTTACAGGAATTAAGTCCGAAAATTATTTATTACCATATTTTTGACGTGTTGTACATAAATTTGTGTTTTGATTTGATTTGGAGTTAATGATTTTATCTTTGTTTTTGGTTTGGTCTGTTGGATTAATACTTTAAGCTTTATGTAGTACCAGTTATGCAGCAATACGATGACGCACAGTTTCGTTTAATGATTTGATGAGTTCAAGAACCTATCTTGTTTAGTTCTTCTTGTTACGTAGGTTGTTTAATTATACCTGCGTAGTTAGTAATTGGTCTGAATTGCAAATCATTTGCAATTGATTTCAATGATTTAGCGTCATCGTTTGATTGGAGCTGTCTTGTTTAACTTAGAACTTCATTACAAAAAGTAATTCAGAAAATTTTAATTTTCTTTTACCTAGGAAAAATTTGGGTTCCATTACATTGCATTTTTGTAAAGAAATTCAACGCAAATTTTCATAAGAGCGTGCAATAAATTTTAATGTAGGTTAAAGTATTAACGGGCCTATAATAAATTATCCGTTCCTTGCAGTTTGCGTGCATGAGCGTAATGTCCTGGATTTTACGTTTGACCAGCTATGAAATTTTTGTTTTTAATTTAATACGACACACATGAACTTTTAAAATTGGGGCGTAAATACTTGAACAGGCGTATCCTTAACTTAATGCGATTAACGGAAATATTCACTAAAGAAAGTCACTCGGCTTAAAGTCACTTTTTAATTTGCCGATTTAAATGAGATGAATTTTGATACAGTACCTAATTATAATTGTATTCTGTAAAATGTTAATAAGATCGGTTGTAATAATATAAAAAGTGTCGTGCAAAATTGTAGTGTGTGATAAAAAAATGTTGGGATACTAAGACTTGACAGTAAATTAGTTTTCATTGTCAGTAGAGTACGTTTACCTATCACATGTTAATCTTCTAGCAAATACGAAACCAGCTTAATGGACAAATTAATAACATTTTCATATTAAACATTTAAAGTACCAACCTAATCTTAAAACACATCCTCCATAAATCAAATCTTAAAACAACCTAAATCATTATAAATCCTGAGTGCTTAAATTTCATAAAATCTCGGAGCCCTTTCCTAATGTTTGCTTTACCCAGGGTTCCTCAGATTTATATGAACATTCACATTTCGTGTGCGAACGTTTACACACGTAATCTTGTTTGAATATCATCTCTGCTGGCCGCTGTTATTTGCATATTTCTATTATTGTCATTGAGGTCTATACGACCCTCGTTTGCTCCAAAATCAACACGTGGCGAACCGCCAGATAGGTTATTGTGAAAGCGTATTGTATAATGATATTGTTGCAATGCTGTGTGGCGTGAATTTGCTGAGGATTAAGGGCGGTTTTTTTGCGTAGCTTTTTGGGCTGTTTTGTATTTTTCTTGGTTTGTATTCGCAATGTTTGTGTTTTTGGAGCGTTTCTGCTGTTTGTTTTATTTATCATTCTGGTTACTCTATGTTACCAAACTTGTACAGAAAAGACTAAATTAGAATTTTATGTTAAGCTGCTAAAATTTTTGTAGATTATTATAAATTAAAACAGATTAAGAAAATGTAACCGTCTTTCAGAATATGTAACCCATAAAATGTAACATGGAAGTGAGTGACATGAAGAACAGGTAATTGACGTAAAAAATCCAACAAAGACATCCCGCCGCGACTGACGCCTGTCGAATTTTTTAATTAAGGACACCTTTTTCCAAAATCTTCGCGGTGTGAACTAATAGAGGACAAGGAGACATGTTCATTAACATATTCAGGATTCCTTTGAGTCCATTAGTCGGATATTTTAATTGTTTGTTGGTCTCGTTGGAGACTTCGCAGCTGTTATCCGCCTACCGCGTCGCGCTATTTTCAGACAAATTGCTTTTAAGTTGCACCACTGTTTCCCTAATATCCTAAATTTAAAATTTATTAGAAAAGTTTAGTTTTTGTTGCTGGTTTATTGTCGTACGCTTTCAGAGATGTATTTATTTGGTGAATGTAAATTGGTGATATGGCGCCGATCAACTAGGGTATTCGTCTATTCTTGATACAAGTTATATTATTAAAAGTAATTTCATGGTTATTAAAGATTGAAAGAAATGTGATTTTGTAATGATTGTTGTTCGCACGTGTTTGATGAGTTAGATGAGGAAAATGTATTCTAAATATAGAGACAATTATGTGACATTTTTTTTATTCAACGTTGCTACTTTCAGTATGCATTCCAAGTTACTAGAAAATCTTTCGGTAAAACTGAGTTCCATATAACATTGTAAAAAGGTCAATCTTTTGCGCTGTGATTTTCCGCATTACAAAAGTCGTGTCCAATGAAATTATATTTAGCATTAATTTCAAACGAATTATCATGGTGCATGACAAACTCCGCACTCATTTTATTATTCATGAGAGAAATATACAAACAAACAATCAAGCTAGAGAACATTCGTTTTCTTCAACATCAAAGCAATAATTCACATTTATCTAATCAAACGTACCCTAAAACAATTTCACAGCGATTGTCTGCACCCCGGATTTCAGTACCACCCCATATATCATATTCAAATGATAATTCAATACCGTTGTGATTTCTGACCCCGACTTTGGGGTCGGCCGATAAAAATACATAACATAATCCGAATAAGCATAAAATTATTATAAGGGATGGCTTATTTAACGTTAAATAATTTATGCCTCAATAGATATAGTGTATAAGTCAACCAGATTAACGATTAAAGAATCTAATAGAATATTAAATTAATGCGCGGTTCCTTATCTAATGTGAGAAGTCGCGTGGCTGATGGAACACATAAACTATTTAAACTTGATTATGGAACATTAGAGTGTGATATAGAATTAAGGACTCTAAATTGTCCCAGCCCTATTTCTATTATACAATTTAGTGGTTTAAGAAATGAAAAATAAATTGAATTTTGAATTCACAAAGGGTTTTGTTCCAATAATCCTAAATTTAATTAATGTCAAACAAATCTAAGATTTTTTTATCTCATTAAAGTTGTTTTGTGAACTTTTGTCCATCGAGAATTGAATAAACAAATTCAATAGTTTTTTATTAGTCTAGACTATAAAAGAATTTATTTACTTTCTTTTCAAATGTACTTTTCTTTTTGGTTTGTAACAGCTGATTGTGAGCACAATACAGGCAGTAATGGAATTTTATACCATTTTAATAAATTCAATAATTGTAATTGAATGGATATTTTGCAGAAATAACAATGGTCTCGTTTATTGTTTTCAGAAAATACAGATATAAATACGAAATTTTAACACAGTTCGTAACTAAAATAGTGTATTTGTTTTTAATTAAAAACAATTGTAAAGTTTCGAATTATTTTTTACGTTTTAGGATTTGATTAAATGATTTGCTGTATTTTGTTTTACCACTCTGTTTGATAATAAAAACGTGTCCTAAAAAATAATAGTGAAATGTAATTGTTAAAACCAAAACGCTTTTGAAAAACTCATTCTCACTCACACAATAATAATAATAAATAAGGAACCTATTTGCGGACACTGAGTAAATAATAAATGGAACGCAGAAGCTTCTGTCGGGAATATTCAGTTACACCAAACATAACATAACCCATCAGTTTAACTCAGCAACTCTCAGGTTACGGTTAAGTGACCGACCACCGACTGCCATTAAATTGTTTTCTTTGCACACTATACGTCTTACACAACAAATAATAGCCCTTAATGGTGGCCAAGATTTGAGGAGCTCTTGGCTGAATAATAATAGCCGAACGGTTTCTTGAATATTACCCCATTCTTGTTAGGTTTGGTCTGTGGATGGGTGATATATACAGGTTACATAATAGAGTTTAAATTTGTGCTTCGGACAACACGTTAAGCTGTTGGTCTTTAATGTCATTGTACAATGTACCATCCTTGGCAGTTGTTACAGCAACGAGTGCCCCGAAAGTCTAACAACAACTTTTGGTATACACATACCTCTTGGTAAGCCAAGAGGTATAATTATGTGTATTTTAGTGGTGGGTGGAACCTCGTAGCTGTTCACCTTGGGCAGCGGTAAAGAAGGCTACGTATTACCTGTGGTGGCGGCTTAACAATCTTACCTACGGTGGTAGGCCTTACCAGGGCCGCCTGCCTGGCGACCACCATCTTGTCGTAGTCCAGCGCCAAACAGTTTTTACTGTATCCCGTCGCGCCGGTGTGAAACAGTTACAGTTTTTCTGGGTGAGCTTGCTCCATTTTACGTCTCATCTTTGCAGCTGGTCTAGATTGAGGCCAAGATCGAAACCACAGCAAATAAAGTATCATAATTATTACCCAGTACTATCAAGATGGACAGACGATCTGATTAAGTCAACAAGATCGTACTGGATGCAAGCAAAATGGTCCTATTGAAATAGGGGAGGAATATGTTCAGTAGTGGACGTCTCACAGCTGGTATGATGATAATGATGATGATTCAGTACTAACTATGCTGTGGGTCATTGATAGGCATTGTAGGTCATTGATAGGTAGGTCATTCACTACACTGGTATTCAGCTGTATGCGTTTGAATGGAAGTCGACCCAAACATTGTTGGGAACCGGCTAAAAGATAAGAAGGAGACGATATGTAAGTATGGGTAGGTACTTGACAATGTTGTTAAGTTAGAGGTAATTAAGTGTGTGTTAACAAGGACATTAGATAAGCAGTAAATTGTTGGGACCATGGTTGTAGTGACGGTCATTATCGTTATAATTACCAAGTGTTAATGGAAGAGACAAGGAAATACATGGAGTAATTAGGAACAGTATACTTTTACTATTATCATTCATTTTTTGGAGAGACTTTTTCACAAGGTTTCCGTATTTTCCGGACAGCGTACTTGAAGTATGAAGTACGTATGACGTAAATTGTTTGGAAAAAGAAAAAGCGCCTCTAGAAACGTACTCAACGAGGAACTATTTTTTTTTTTTAAATTAAATAAACGTCAAAGTTCCCGTTTACTTTACGTAACAAAAACATGAAACAATATCATGCGAGGGCCTCAATTTTGAGGCATGAGGTGGAGGATAACCTCTACCTTATGCATTCTACCTCTATGAATTTAGATACCACTTGCATTCGGAAGTTTCTATAATAATTAATACGTATATTTGAAACAAAAACGTGTTTGCATCGAAGGGTCATCGTCTTCATAGTGCAATACTACTGCCGGCGTACCGCAGGGGGGCGTGCTATCTCCTCTTCTTTTCGCTATTTTTATAAATTCTATTTCAAATGAACTTCTCTCTTCCTATCATCTGTATGCTGACGATCTGCAAATTTATTCACAAGCTCCAGTAGATGAATTGTCCGAGGCAGTGAATATGGTGAATAAAGACCTGGCACGTATCTCTGAATGGAGTTTGGCTCATGGTTTGAAGGTTAACCCTGTGAAGACGCAAGTCATTATTGTCGGCAGTCCTAGGCTTCGTTCAAAAATAAACTGGTTGACCCTTCCTCAGATATTTTTTGATGGACCTTTAATCCCATATAGTGATTCTGTGAAAAACCTGGGTATTTATATAGATAAGGACTTTTCTTGGGGGCCCCAGTTACAAGAAGTGAGCCGCAAATTGTTTGCGTCAGCAGGTTCCTTACGCCGATTACGCAATTTCCTTCCAACTGCTACCAAAGCTGCGCTGGCCCAATCTCTCTTTCTCCCTATTCTCGACTATGCCGATACCAGTTATCCAGATCTCACTGAAGTGCAGCTAGATAAGCTTGAGCGTCTCCAAAACTTTTGTATCAGGTTCATATTTGGTTTGCGTAAATATGACCATGTCTCCGAGTTTCGCAATAAACTCAAGTGGCTGCCTATCCGTCTTCGCCGGAATACGCATATTTTTTATCGTTATTGTACAATATTCTTTTCAATCCCACAACCCCCTTTTATCTCAAAAAACGTTTTAAGTTTATTAATGACACACATATTAGAAATTTGAGATCATCGGAGAATTTGAGGCTTTTGATGCCCGCACATACCACTAAGTTCTATGACCAATCATTTACGGTTCAGGCTATCCGTTTATGGAATACATTGCCGGAGTCGGTAAGGCAAGCAAAGTCACTTATTGCTTTTAAAAACTTAGTTGTGAATAATTTTCATTCACTCCTATGATTTAAAGTTTCCAAGTCAATCATTATTATTTTTATTACCTACTCGTATAATCAATATTGTTTTATTTATATAATGTCATAATTTTCTGATTACTTCATTTGTATTGAAATAATATACATATATATTTATAAATCTATATAATATATATATCTATATATATATAATCATTTATTTTAATTTTGTTTGAAGAGTATTTATAGTACACCACTGACTACCCCCTCCCCTTCTTATCTTAGTTCGTACAGTCCATCCAAAGGTTGTCTGGAACAAATCGCTATTAGCGATAAGACCGCCATTGTAACCCTAGATTAAGCAATATTGTAAGCAGTAGTTTTTAAAATTTTGGTGTACAATAAAGTATATTCTATTCTATTCTAAAAGCTTTGAATTTTGAGTTAAAAAAAATTATCCAAGCATTTGATTGGCTATAATACGGGACTTCTTCAAAGGGAAGAACACACATAAAAGTAGAACCCAGTAACGAAAGACTTTTGTCAACAAAACTTCAAACGAAGTAAAGACGAAATTCTACAAGGTTAGGAAATACATATTCAAAATTCGAATTGAGTCTACTAAAGAGAATAATTTGTTGGATTTTCGTCCTTCCGTCGTAGGAAAAATGTGTTAAACGATTAAAATGGTCCTAATTAATGTCATAAACATCATACAATTACCGTATCTAATGTAATCATAAATAGGGATGAAAATGCCAAAAACTAATCTGAAGAAGAAGAGTAATTATAAACTGTTAGTTCTATTTCGGTTCTCATGATAAAGTAAAAGAATGTTCGTTTTATGTTATGCTTATTCAGCTTCTATAATAATATTCTTCTATTTTGGGATATAGGTTTATTTTTCTAGTGGAGTTTTAATAAACTCAGTGCGAAAGTTTAATACCAAAATACAGAAAAGACGAAATATAATTAAGCATTGAAATAAAATATTCGTATAACATTTTCAATTCCAAATTCGAATATTGGGGTCTTGCAAAAGGTATTACAATTCAAAAGCAATAATCATAGAATAAATTGATTGAATTGAACTATGCTTCTTATTCAAATAAAAATAATGAAGTTTAAATAATATTATGTTTCACAGACTTAGTATCTTGGAGCGCAATTTTACGCGAGTATTCCTATTTTTAGAACGTATGAGTAAGTTTGCTTAACTACAGAAAAACAAATGATTTTTAATATAGTTTCCATTTCTACTATCTATCGTTCTACTATCTATCGTTTGTGCAAAAAAAAAAACTATTATTTTTATTTAAATCCTAGAAACTTTCTTCGAACATAAATTATTTAAATTAGGGCTATTTATAGATATTTAATTTTTAATAAAAAACGTAATTATGTTTTCTAAAATTAGAGCATTTAAATGCCCAGTGGTATCGACCTCGACTTACGAGTTGTAGGTCGTGTGTTCGAACCCAGTCGGGCGCATTACTTTTTGTAATTTATTTCAACACCACTGCTCTCAAAACGGTGAAGGAAAACATTGTGAGGAAACCGGCACGACCTAGAACCAAAAATTCGAAGACATGTGACATCTACCAATCCGCACTGGGCCCGCGTGGTAGATTACGGCCCACTCCATCTCTCAGAGAAGAGGCCTGTGTCCCAGCAGTGGGAACATTTATATGCTGATGATGAAGAAACTTTTTTCGAACATAAAATATTTAGATTGGGCTATTTATACTTAATTTTTTTTAATAAAAACGTAATTATGTTTTTTAAAAATTGGAAATTTGGAAAACAAAAGTGTATTTAAATTACAAAAATAGCCTACCATTGTTGAAAACAGGGCCTTAGCTATTGATGGTCAGGGTTTCATATAGAAGCACCTCCTCACTATTCGTGCCGTGTCCACGCGACGGGAACTAAAAAGCCTTTAAATTAGAATCAATATGGGAACATAATTTGAATTGCGATAAAATTCATAATATTAAATGTGTCTGCAACCAATTTATGAAGTTTCAACATTATAGTTATGTCAAAATTTATTTTAATAGTAAATACATAATTACAAAATTTTATAATTTTTATTTCCACTTTTAACCATTATCATACCCTGAAAAGGGAACTATGCAGTACCCATAGGCAGAAATGCTGTCCTACGGCAACATCTTTGTATGTCTGCTATAAATACTCCAAGCGTGAGAATAGAGCGTTCCGGGGTCGCGGGACTTATCTCATTACCGTGACCCCGGAACATAAAAGGCTATTGAAGGACACCGTGGATTTTAGACAGTACAAGTCTGACAGTCCCTCCCGCCCTGCCCGGGGTGGGAGGACTCATTTGATGATTTTACCACGCTAAAAAAAAAAAAGCGTGAGAATAAATGATAATCATCTATCTATGGTCAAATAAATCATCATCATTATCAGCCTATACAAACCCACAAAAAAGATAAACGCATAATTGGGCACAATACTAAGCTTTGAATCGATCATAATACCTATCACGAACCGCAAGTTTCACTCGATTAATCATAATTAAGTAAATCATTTATCTATTAATCATTTGGTTCCAAAATATTTATCAAATCTGACAGATGAAAGTGACAAAATTAATACGCCGTTTGGCACCGAGTTTGTGGTAATATATAACTCTTTCTAATTAACTCTAATGAAAACTAATTTTATCATCTCGGGCGATCGAGAAACGAGATACCTACGTGTGATAAATTTCTCGATTATTGGTTCCGCTTGTGCCATTGAGGAAACTTTAAATGTTAGTAGGTGAAAAATTCAAGAAATACTAGCGACTTTTTTTAATTGTGCAACATTCAAATTGTCATCCTCCCAATTTTCTTCATTTATATTTACGCGACCAGGAATGTACATTTTTCTAACACTTGCACTCGCTACGCTCACGTTTTTTATACAGCAAACAATAATCATTATGAAAATATTAATTTGAAGATAATAACGATAATAAACAACATTGATAATTAATTTGTACGAAGTATTTTTTGATAAACTTTTCAAAAAACTGATTGTTGATAGACAGGGGTCGTTGATGTTTTCGTGCTTATCGTGGACGCATAATACTTACATATGAAATTTTCAACAAGCGTTCTCAGATATTTCTCGATCGTTGTCGTGTCAATTGCTTTATAAGGTAAGAGTAACTTCTACAAATTGGCCTAGCTGACACTACAGTTATTGGTGGCTTGCAGCAACTGAAGTTAGGTAGGTATTATAAAATTAACCCTATACGTCGGTTGTTTAACATGATCTAACAGATAGCTTACAGTTATTCGAGATTTTGAAGCTTCGAGGTGATGAACTGTCGCACTCATATTACATCGATTTCATATAGGTACTATCGAGTAAACGTTTTCGAGCAATTGTTATTCGATCATACATCATTCGATTTCAAGTAGGGAACCCGATTTTTTTTCACTTTTGCTTAACTGGTGCCTTAAAGACCATACAAAAATTACACAAAAACAAAACCCAGACAAAACCCGCACAGTCACGACAAAACCCAAACAATAATGAAAACTAATTTTATCTCCCCAACAATCAGAAGCCGTTAGATCCAACAGATAAACATTTAGATGATCAACAATATTCATTATTAGTACTCGTTCCGTACAATTGGCTCGTTAACTTGCCTGACGATCACTAATTGTTGCAAATGGCCGCCAGTTAGAATGACAATAGAAGATGGTTACTGTCGCCGATACGAATGCACTTGCTGTATCTGGGGCATCGTTGTTATTCGCAATTGCTAACTGTCTGTTAGGTGAATTGTGTCTTACTGATGTTCAGTTTGGTTTGGTGTTTTTATTTACTTTTATAGTGAAAGTGTTTCTTTTATATCGAACAGCTCTTTTTTGTAAATATCTGAGGTGTTTGAATGCTTTTTCTGTTTAAAATTGCGAATTTCACTTATATAAAAGGTGTTAAAAAATCAACTGCAGGAATTTCGTGTACGTACTTGGTATCAAAAACTAAGTACATTCCAAAAAAAATTTTTTTTTTTGAGCATTTTTTTCAAAAAAAAATTTTTTTTTCATTCATTTTTTTTTGACCATGTTAATGAATTTGATTGCTCTTTGAGGTCGTTTACCCGTGTGTAGCGTTCACAGCTGATTCCAACTTTCCCATCACATTTTGCAGACTTTGGACTGGCAATTTATCGAAATACTTACAAATAACTTAATTTATTGGCCATATTAATAGGCCAAAAGAAAAATGCTTGAAAAAAAAAATTAATAATTTTGAAAAAAAAAAATTTTGTTTTTTAAAAAAAATGCTCGAAAAACAAATTTTTTTTTTGGAATGTACTTGGTTTTTGATACCGAGTACACACACGAAATTCCTGCTGTTGATTTTTTAACACCCTATATAACGCAATTCAGTGTAATCTTCAAAATAGCACATAAATATAATTCTTTTTGAATGATACTTTTTTACACTTTAGTAACTGTTGATAACTAAACCTTTCTTTTTCGTTTTTTATCAGACTGTGTTGCATTTTCCTCTTAGGAATAAAATTATAGGCATATTTTTACATTTGTAAAGCGGGAGCTTTAAAAAAAAACTAAACTAAAAAAATATAAATATATAAACAGAAACAATAGGGATGTTGTTTCTGTTTATATTAATTATGCGATCCATATATTTACTAATAATATCCAATTAGATTTTCCTTCCATCAAAACTTTGAATGGCAGTATTATTTCTTAACGAAGAAGTTTGGTTTTTATTTTTTCTACTGATTTCATTCATATTTCACAACGTTATCTTCCTGGAGCAAATTGTTTTATTATCTCGATTCAACTCGCAATGGAAACATTAATGTTTGAAGAAACATTATTTGTACCAAACGTCTAAACTCCGAAATTATAATTAATAATAACTTTTCCTATCTATTAAGTTAAGCCGAAAACACTTGAAACATTTTACTCCAAAATATTGTAGGGTCTTTAAGATTAAAGGAAAGTACCATTGAAGTTCCAAACAGCAATTAACTTGACAACATCAATATCAAACGCGAATTAATGTAAATACATAGTTTTAGAAGATTTATTACGAAATTATTATTTATTCAAGAGCTGGTCTTGGTAAAATTTTAAGCGGAACGAATACACCGAGCATTTCTTAAATAAAAAATAAAATCGATTTTTTCAAAGAGTACCTAGGCTTTCTCCATAAAGCCGTTGAGCCAGTCGCGCAATGAGAGCCTCTTTAGGTTTTGGTGGACGTTCTTTGCAATTAGACCATAACGACAATCGGTACAATGATTGCAGAGTCCACGTCCCCACAAATCGACAATCCCGTGTTTAACACAATTTCATTCACATAATTATGCTGATATTATTATTAATAATAATATCATCTCCTACCTACGAGTAGGTATATAACCTATATTAAGTACAAGTCATCACAATCATTCTACAATTCCCATAAAAAATTAAGATACAAAAAAAATACTTATTCGAAATCATCTCCGAAGGAACTTACTCAGAAGAAAATAAGAGAGAATATAATCCTATCTTATTACACGGCTTAAGGCCCGTTGCAAATATTCAAGGGACATTTTTCAATTATACTCAGCCACCGCGAATGCAATCAGATTTTCATTTATTTACTCGTAACTTATAATTTTGATGTTTTCTTTTGTTTTGCCTCCGTTTAACGTGTAGCGGTCCTACGTGGTTTAATTTCTTTAGTTTATAGTCCTTTTGAGTCATTATGCGTAATATCGTGCAGAGAAAAAGAGCTCGAGATGTCTATATTAATATTTTTCCCAAAGGATTCCATTGATGATTTGTTCTTGTAATGTACAAAGAAAATTAACTATTTGTTTTATATTTCAATGATATCAACTTCATTTTGTATATATTTTTTTTATAATAGGTTTGAGGATATTGAATAAGGTAACCCAAAGCCATTACTGCTTACGTGGTCTAGTAAATATATTTATATACGCTCCTGTAACATCGGCTCGTGATTCAATTTATACTACGATAATGAATGAGCTTAGGTATCAACCAATTTTATCGTAGTTTGCATGTTTTTCCTTCGCTGAGTGGAATATCAAGAAGGATACCATGAGGATTTCCACCCGTTAAAATAAGGGTACCTATTAGGTACCCTTTTTTTAACGGGTGGAAATCCTCATGGAATTCCTCCGCCTGGATAAGACGGAGGGGCATGTCAGACTCGACTGACACGACTACACGGTGTCCTCCTCTACTGCCTTAAGATGGGGGTGTGGGTCCACTAGCACAATCACCTTCCTAGCCGTATTTGAAAGTGATGCTATAAACGTTAAGGCATCACCTTGAGCATCTGGACCCAATTTTGTGGGCAAAGCATACGCAGTCTTTAATCGAACATATTTTTAATTTAATATAATAAAAAAAATCGAAAGGGCCTCAGATATCCGCTGCAAAACACAAGAAGCCTGGCCTACGTAACTAAAAATGTTGTAATTTAGAGTAGGACGGATCGTAAGCTGAGTCAACCACAATGTTGGTACCAGAAAACATCCAGAGACTCGACGAAGAAGCCTTGGCGAAGATGATGAACAGTCACCATGTACAGATTTTATTCATGAGAGGATGAGCGAAGAGAAAGGGTCGTAATTGCCCTGCAGTGAAACACTAAAATAATGATTATTTTTAATTTTAACTTTCCATATTTTGTGTTTATACCATTTTATCTTGACAGAGCTATAGTAACTATGTACTAATTCTAAAATTACTGAATTGAACACTAATAACCTTCATCCGTATAATAAGAATCAAAATAATATTCCATGGATTTCATTCGATAACTTAATTTAGTTACCGCCTGATGAATATGACTAGTAGTCATTCAGACAGTAACTAATGTTTGCAAAATTAATTTTGAAAATCAGATGACAGATATTTTATGGATGTTTAGAAGTGCAACGAGGATTAAAAATAGAATAAAAACAAACGTTATTGACACATTATTAACAGACAAACAAAAAGAAGAAATGTTGCAACTGCATCTCAAAAAGGAGGCTTACATAATTAATCATTATACATTTAAAACGAATTCGTCGACGAGAGCCAAACAAAATGAGTTAGTCACAGACTACACAACGGTGTTGATATACATCCGAAGATAACCCTTGTAAATCAAGTATTAAAACCGAAACAACACGGCACATAATCCGGGATTAATAGTCTATTAATCAAAGGAGGCGACACCTAGCTGCAGGCGTTTGAAATTAGCGCTATTTATGTTACGGTAGGTGACTGTAGGGATGTCATGGTGAATATTTTGATTTAAGTTTTGGAATTGGGCAGACAAAACCGCAAAATGCGGCAATATTAAGAAGTGACACAGCATTTTGACTCTAATGGGCTCTGGTACTCCGAGGTCTCAACAAGAAGAGCGTCAAAAATTTACCGTAGACCCCATAAGGCACTGTAACTCAGTCCGTATCACGCCATTAATAATAACCGACCGATTTTGATTAAACAGGCATGAACCATTGCTAGAGAACCTGCTTACACAAAAAAAGACTACATTAAAATCGGTTCACCCGTTAAGAGGTGCGGTGATAGACAGACACAGAAATTATGTGTGGTAAACACAAAAAACTGAAGAAAAATATTACATTGAGTAGCTACTGCAATTATGTACAAATAGCAGAATACTTTCTCGCTATTATGATGATTTCCCAAGGAGAAAATTGTTCAATTTGAGGGCCATAATATACTTACACCTTTGAAATATGTTCACATCTTTCTGATACACTAAACGTTGAAATCTAAAGTGTTTTACACTTTAGATTTCAACGTAATATAATGTTGCCCCAATACAGAATGAAAAAAATAAACGTAATAAAATGCACGTGTTTTTCAGCAGGATATCTCTCTGATTGGATTTTAAATGAATAGACTGCAACTGGATAGGTTCCTTCCGAATTGGAAAGAGGAAGCGCGGGCTCGCGGGAAGTGGAAGGAGTGGAGGGAGGCCTTTGCCCAGGAGTGGACAGAGCAGGCTAACAAAAAAAAAGACTGCAATTACCGTTAAACACGTGTGGTGTTTACTTTTCAATATGGCTGATAGCACCGTTAAATGCCAAATTTTTACTACTGCCAATATCCGTAACGAGTCACAACATAACACCTGTAACATCAAGGATAAAAGTAGAGTTGTAGCAATAGAACACCCAAATTTTGTTAATAATTATTTAAAACCTTGAGTAATACGGGCGAGCTTATAACTATTATGTTACACCCTCTAAAATACTTACCGGATTAAAATTTTGTCAGAAGTTATCGTGTACACCAAATTGCGTCATACTCAGGAAGACTTACACAATCAAAACAAGAGAACCACATACGGTAAATCATCCCAAATAAAAAAAAAATCGTGTCCATCATAATGACACACTGTGTCTAATTTGATACATTTGGCACCGGTTTCTAAGCACTGTGTCGCACCGTGTTTATTACGGGAAACATGCAGTGTGTCAGCGTACTCCATGTTTTACGATAACTTGTAATTAATGTCGCTGCATAGTACTTTATTGTCCCGAAGTTTGTCGGCTGGCGAACATCGGTATAAATTATGAGCAGACTTCGTCGAGTGTGAGCTTATTCACATAAATTATTGAGAAAAATGTGTCAGCATTTATGTTATTAAATCCATTCGGTGTTCTCTTCAAAGATGTGAGAGCTAGAAGAATAAATCTTGGGGACAAGTTGTAGTGTTTGCAGGCATAATTTATTGATTATTGTAGTGTAAAATGACTACGTTGAATGAACTATGTATCGTCTAATTATTTGGTAGTGAATACAGCTTTCGAGTTAATTTATATTTAAGTTGTAGCAGCAATATTATCTTATAAATATTTTAACTCTTAATCACGAATGGATTTAAAGTTATTCATTTATTCTGCATCGTAGATTCGGCTACATCAATCACTGAATTCTTGAGAAGCTACAATTAATGGATTGTTTATGGAAGGACATGATGAAGGAGACTGAAGGTATTAACCCCTACTTACTTATAATTTGGTTTTAAAATTATCTCTATTACGCAGGTTTCTAGAGAGATTAGTAAAATCAACTAAAAAAATGTGTAAAGTAGATTTGTTGTCATGATGACCAGAGATAGACCTTTGTCTGATCTTTAAGGAAGTACCTAAGGAACATGTGTGTTTTAAATTCTTGAAAATTCTGAGGTCCTTTAAAAATATGAATGTGTTGACTTTTATCCTCCAATGACAGTTGGTATAATCATTCTTTTGCCTTTATTTAGGTTGCTTCTACTACTTCTATACCTCTTAATTACTAATCACCTCAGTAATCACCTCTTTTCTAATCATACTATCCTTCAACATAATGCAATGAACTAAAATTCTCACCAAAACTAACAAAGATATTCTTTTGTTTCGCAGCTATCAAATCTAAAAACATTACCCTACTCTCATTACCACATTCCATTGATATCACTGTCAACTATTAAAACCATATTTTTATGAACAGTTCTCATATAAACACGTGTTTTGTCAAAGTGGGCCACGGTACAGCTGCCAAACAGATGGTACTAGGGTTATTATAGCAAAATATAAACCGCTAATGCCAAACATTGGTGTCGTATGAATGCCCTGGATAGCGCCCAAATGTACTGTTTTGAAACGTTTTTGGAACAAAACTGCAGCTATTCTATTCGTTCGTGTGGGATATTGTGTGCTGCTTATGTGATAACTGTTTTTAATAAGGCCACAGGGTTGATATTGCGAAAACAGTACACTTTAAGTGACATTTTGTAGCATTACGGCCTCTTTGAAAATTATCCAAGTAGGTTATTTCGTAAAACCTTATACCAAACTAGAAACTCCTGTATTAAAACTGCGTTTATAAAAATGTTTAACCCGGTCCGGATCAACTATCTGTAGGCTAAAAAAATATTTGTTCCGAGCGGGAACGGAACTCAATATACGCAAGGCAACTACCAATTGCTGAGCCACTGAGCCCATCGTCCCGACATAGGGACTTCGCAGCTCAAGAAAAGAAAAATGTAGGTAGTTAGAAGTGTGACACGTCAGTCTGGTCATTAGGTATTGATTTCCACGACGTAACCAATGGAAAGCTTTAAAAATAGAATACCTAATCAATAATGTTCGTAATCGTACCTAATCAGTATCGTTCATTATCAAGTCAGTCAAGTCTATACATTTTTTAAAACTAATTGTAGGTAAATCCACTTTATGTAATCTAGTACTTTATTCCTATAAAATATTTACGCATTCTTTTGGCTGTTGTCAAGAAACATTATGATCAAACAAACACTTGGTTTTATTAGTTTTAGAGCAATATTTTATCATTGTAGATTCACACAAAGTAAGATTGTGCTGGGCGTTCCCCGGCCTTTGACATCTTAAGCATTCTTTATTCATAGATAAAAATAAATTAATACCAATATAAGTCCTATTAAGATTTTTTTTTATCTAGATCTTCTTATAAACCGGTTTTAAGATTTTATATTTTATTTTATTGACATAATCGGTCACGCTGGAAAATTATTTACAAAAATAGTGGTTTTAGTATGGCAATTATTTGTGAATTATTGGTCTTAAAATCATTAATCTTATGCATATCCCTAGCTTAATTCTGTGAAATTAGCTCCAGTTGTTCCCAAGACAGGCGACATAATTTGCACAAACAGCCAATGTGGATTCGCTAGAAAGATAACTAAAACTAGTCGTACATAATTGGCAATTTATATACGTTGAATGAACAATAAATTAGAAGAATTCAACGCATTTGTTCGCCTCACCTACGCGCGAGCCTTTCGCGGCTCACTAATGATAGTTAATATCAAAAGCTTTGTATGGACACTAGGGATGTGGCGGCTAGTCTCCGTCTAGTCGACAAAGTCGGCCATATTTCCTAGTCGGCTAAAAGCACTTGCTAGTCAGCTGGTGTTTAATATGTAAGTAGCTATAACCTTTATTGTTAATGAAAATTACGTAGGTATGCCTTTTTTGGGTGCTAAATATCATCATTTTTGTGGGTGCCGCAGAAGGGAGCGTCTTTTGTTGACCAGAAACCACCCTGATCATTTACATGCCCTTTAGGTTCTATCTAGAGCTGCGCTGCTCATATAGACAAATTCTGCACCTTACAGTGTATTATATGATTCTTCCTATGAATAACCACAGACAATAACCGTCTGTCAGGTCACGAAAAAACGACCTCGTAGTTTTAATATTTTAAATTATTAGAAATTGTGTTTTAATTGTAATAAAACTATTGTTATTATATAAATTATAGTGTAAAGTGTCACACATAGTGTTTTTTTATGTATACAAACGGTGATAATTCTCAAAATTAATACTTCGCAAAGTCATTGTGCCGGCTGTCAACGTTGGACTGGATTTGAATTCCTAGAACCGGGGGAGTACTTTGTTTTGTTTAATTTCACAGTATTGTTCAATTACTACACAACACAAACACTGCTCAGGGCTCTGAGCCACGTCCAGTACACACCGGCTTCGTTTATGTCTCTTTTCACTTGACAAGTTGTGGAAGTGGAATTGACGACGAAAACACTTGCCCCAGACAAAATCATACCACCACAAACTTTACTTCACACATTATACTCCCTATTACAATTTTAAAAAGCTTTTTTTTAATACAATTTGACCGAATAATTAGATAGCTTTTGTTCCCATAATCTCATGTTTAAAAAATTCTTCCTTAGAAAAGTTTTTATCTACTTGCAAATGTTAGTGTAATAAATTATTATTATTCATTTCTATTAATTGTGTAGCCTGTGATAAGGTTAAGAAAATTAAACTTCAAAGAAGCTTTAAATAATCTTATTTATTTTCTTCTTGTACCTACATTTTATTTTTTTTTTCTCTCTTTTATTTACCAATCCTAACTAAATCTCAATCTTTTGTTTTTGCTAATTAATTTCCAACTTCATAACAACTTCCCAATTAACTCATCTTTACATTCTCCTCAAATATTCAGCTTCTCTTATCACATTTCAGGTGCTACCATAGTGAATCTTTCATCATGATGACCCGTGGTGCCACTGTTCGTGACATGAGCGACAAACTGAAAGCAGCGCTGAAGGAACTGGAGTCATCAAGACATGAGTGCAGCCAACTGCTGCGGGAACGAGGTGACAGCGAGATAGAAATTGAGAGGATAGTGAACAAAAACACCCAACTTAAAAGCCAGCTTGCTGAACTTCACACTCAGCACATGGATATACTGGACCAACATCACCACCTCCGTCAACTAGTGGCAGACTTCCAGCAATGCCGTGACACTCATGACCAGGCACTGAAACGTATATCAGAGCTGGAAGAGGAATTGTGCAAGGCACATAACACCATTACCACTATGAACTCTGTCAAAGTCAGCGAACAGGTAACCAACACCAATACCCTGTTCAACGAGCTAATTGGAAGTGTATCCGGACTGCAGTGTGAAGAGCAAACCGTTACCATTGATTTAACTGGGGATGATACCATGACTAATTGTCCCGTTCTAACTACCCACAATAAAATTAAGAAGTACATTAAAATCAAGAAAAGTATTAAAAGGTACAAGAAAATTCTAAAAACCCAAAATGTCTATAAATATAATGTTAACCTTAGGAGAGAAAATGTTTGCCTAAATAAACAATTAAGTGATTGTATTATTAAATTAGAAAATAGCAGGCAAATGTATGATGTTGACATACAGACCCTTCAAAGAGAATTATTGAGTAGGGAGAGTACATTAAAGGATATTTTCTGTAAATATGAATGTAGTCAACAAATGTTAAGTGACCGCATGCAAGAGGCCTGTGAGTTGGTGGACCTGGTGAAGTACAGCGCAGAGAGGTACGAGTCACTGACCAACAATCTCACCTGTAGTTGTGCTGCCACCCCGCCACCTCCCATGTTGCAGCAAGCAGTTACTCCTACCTATACACCTACTTTCAATCCTGAATTAGAAATTGTAAATGTGCCCACTCAAAGTAATATCTTTGTATTCTCTGATAGATTAGGAGCAAACTTTGGCTCATTGTTAAATAATCGTTCCAGTCATAAAATAGTAAATTATTGTTACCATGACCTGCATTTTAATGAGATCATTCACAAAATTCAACATACAAAACTGAATGAGCAATCCACAGTAGTACTTCTAATTGGAAATAGCTTGAGTATTTCAAAGAGGGACATAGTCAATGGTATTGATACCCTACTTAAGTTAAAATTAGGCAAATTAATACTATGTGCTTTACCATACTCAGAAAATTTATCTAGTCAAGAGAATGAATTTATTTCTAGCTTAAATAACCTGATGCATTTTTTAACATGTCGTCATCGTGACCGTTTATTGTTTTTTGATACTAACAATTTTGTTAGAGATTTTGTTTTGATTCGGGAACATAATTTTATGTTTCTTCCGAGAAGAAGTCGGCATTTTCTGGCTTCTTTATTAGTTTATATTTTACACGCAGTTATTGATAATTTAACTGAGACTAGGTTAAGTGATGAATCAGTGTTATCCTGTATCTCAACTAATACTGTATCCGAATCTTTAAACTTTTAGAGCCGACAATAGTGAAGCATAGTAAGAATATTTTACTTTATCATCAGAATATTAATCGCTTCTCTGGCAAAATTTTAGACGTGGAGTTGTTAGTAGATAAATACCAAATGGATATTTTATGTTTTTGTGAAACATGGTTAAAACCGGATAGGATGCTCTTTAATGTGAATAATTTTTCAGTTGCCAGTGCGTTTAACAGATCTACTTTAGGTGGTGGTACCATGATTCTTTGTAAGAACAGTTTCAGATATAAAGAAAGGAAGGATATCACTGCTTGCTCTGTTGATCGCTTATGTGAGGTAGCATGTGCTGAGGTCGAAGGCTATACCATCCTATGTGTCTATAGACCACCATCATCTAACTTAGGATTATTTTTAATAATAATGGAAGAAATATTAGTGAAACTTTTTAGAGATGGTAAATTAGTTTTTGTCTGTGGTGACTTAAATATTGATCTATTAATCAACTCACCAGATAAGTTAAAGCTTGTATCTTTGTTCAAATCATTTAATTTAGAATGTTTATTTAATGAAGCAACAAGAATAACAGCAACTTCAGCTTCATGCATAGATAATATTTTTACTAATTGTAAAGTTAAAGATTCCTGTTTAATTAGTGGCGTTAGGTCAGACCATACTGGCCAACTTGTATCATTAGAGTTTAATCAAAAAATTAAGTTAGCTAGAACAATAGAATTAAGACCTCTTACTAAGAATAAATTAAAATCGTTTAATAATAATGTTCTTAGCAATCTGTCTACTGCTTGTTTTGATACACAAGACCCAAATAAAAACTATGATATATTATTTTCAACCGTTTGTCAGGAATTCAATAAAACATGTCCAGTAAAAAAAGTTAAAGTTAATAGTAAATCCAAATTTAGTGAATGGGCCACTGCGGGAATAAGAAAAAGCAGAGATAACTTATATAATTTATATCATGAAAAATCTTTAACTTCAGATCTGGTTTTTCATAATTATGTCAGAAAATACTCAAAAATATTTAAAAAAGTTTGCGCTCAAGCTAAATCTCAAATAATAAGTAATAAAATTAATGCTTCCAATAATAAAATAAAAACTGTGTGGCAGGTCATTAACAGAGAAACTGGTAAGTCACAAAATCGAGATCAGAATGAAATGTCTTTAAAAATAGACAATAAATCCATTTCTGATAAGCAAGAAGTCGCTGAGACACTAGAACATTTCTTTACAAACATACCGCTTGAAGTCACTAAATCTCTTCCCTCCTCACCAAAGCTAGCTGAGGCCCTTCTTAAAGACAACTTTACTAAGGACATACCGGACTTTAAATTCACAGCTATTTCTATTGCTACCATTAAAAAAGCATTTAATAGTCTTAATATTAAAAATACTGAAGACTTGTGGGGGATATCCGTCAAGGTGCTTGGAGATATTATTGATTCAATTGCTCCTGTCCTGATGGGCATATTCAATCAATGTTTGGATAGTGGCAAGTTTCCCGACTTAATGAAACATAGTAAAGTAGTACCAATTTTTAAATCAGGTTGTAAATGTGATCCCTCTAATTACCGACCCATATCTGTGCTCCCGGCATTAAGTAAAATTTATGAAAAAATTATGCTGGATCAGATGTTGTCACATTTTAATTCAAATGGAATTCTGCATAGTCAGCAGTTTGGTTTCACGAAAGGTCGATCGACGACTGACGCGGGAGTTAAACTCATCAGTCACGTCCTGGAATCCTGGGAGAAATCTCAGGATGCCATTGGTATCTTTTGTGACCTCTCCAAAGCGTTTGACTGCGTCGACCATAATACACTCATTTGTAAATTACATCATTACGGAATTCATGGTAAAGCTGCTGGCCTTGTTCTTTCCTATTTATCAAACAGGCAGCAAAAAGTTAATGTGAATGGGGCGACGTCATCTGGGTCTCTAGTCAAGATGGGCGTGCCTCAAGGTTCAATTCTTGGCCCTTTTTTATTTCTAGTTTATATCAATGACCTTCCATTCATGATGGCCAACTTATCAGATATAATTCTTTTTGCTGATGATACATCGCTTATTTTTAAAATAAATAGAAAAGATACGGATGTTGTACATGTAAACGAAAGTCTAGGTGTTCTCTCAAAATGGTTCGCAGCTAACAATCTATTACTGAATGCGAACAAAACAAAGTGTCTTAAGTTCTCGTTACCAAATGTTCAACAAGTGGGTCTAAATTTAAAACTTGACGGCAATAAACTCGATGCTGTTGCAGAAACTGTATTCTTGGGTATTACTATTGATTCAAAATTACAGTGGGGCGCCCACATTAGAACTCTTTCGGGTAGGTTAAGCTCTGCTGCATATGCGGTAAGGAAAATAAGGCAGCTAACTGATGTAGCCACAGCTAGGCTAGTATATTTTGCTTATTTCCACAGTATTATGTCGTACGGCATTCTGCTGTGGGGTTCCGCAGCGGACGTAGATTCAGTTTTTATATTACAAAAGAGGGCGGTCCGCGCAATTTATAAAATGGGCCCTCGTGAGTCTCTTAGGGAGAAATTTAAAGAAATTGATATTTTAACACTGCCTTCTCAGTACATTTTAGAGAATATTCTGTATGTTCGCAAAAATCTAGGACTCTTCAAGACTAGAAGCAATTTTCATAATATCAATACACGCAGTAAACACGAAATTGTAATACCTAGATTCAGACTAGCAAAGACGAGCAAGTCGTTCCTTGTTAACAGCATCCGTTTTTATAACAAATTGCCTAAGTCAGTTACTGAACTTACTGAGGGAAAGTTTAAAACCCATATTAAACGTGTCCTTATTAAAAAAGCATATTACAAAATTAAGGACTACGTTGAAGACAAGGATGTGTGGCAATAGTACATTCTGCACATGTGGCTTCCCTGGCAGCTCAGCAGCAGCACTTATTTTGAGGTATCTAACTTCCATAATCCACGTGTTAGGATAACATTGTTCTATTTTATTTTATTCTTGTATATAGTTTTTTTATTTTTTTATTTTATTGTGTTCATTTTGCAATATTATATTGCCTTATGTTTTACTCTTTTTGTTCAGACTAGTTACAGTTTGTAAGATAGTATAGAAGTTACGCAGCTTTTATAGCTTTCTTTTTTATATAGATTCTTTCATACTTCTTTTTTGTGAATGTGAGAACATTGTAGGTCGTGTGTATATAATTATATGTATTTCTTTTTTTTGTAGTACTAATTTTCTTAAGGACTTCTCCCTTGTTACTAGGCCTACGTTTTTCTCACATATTTATGTACCTATTCAAAACTGTAACAATCATTTTGTAAAACATACCAAAATCAAAATCAAATCAAAAGTCATTTATTCAAATTAGGCTGATTTATCAGCACTTTTTGAAGGTCAATTTTTTACATAAGACAGTCCCCCAAAGCGCCCCCCCTTCGACACTTCCTAGTGTTATGGCTGGGAAGAAGAAGTGGCGGAACAAACTCCCCAGCAACACATCTGTCTGTACGGTTAGAAGAACCAAGATTTTATACAATTTAATAGAACGTTCACATCATACATCAATTCGAAATTACATCCCAACCGTGACTAAAAGGCACAAAAAGATAAACTAGGATCATCGCAGTAATTAACAATAATAAAGAAAAGAAAATAAATTACATATAACAAAACCAAAGGTCAGCAAGTCAGACAACTTGCTGCCGGTTCCTCAGTCAAAACACTACTAAAATAAGATTCAAATTCGTGGTCGCTAGTTTATCATAGTGCAAAAAAAAAAACTGCTTAATAAAATTGAAAATGAAGAGAAAAAAAAAAACTGATCAAATAATATAAAACAAACACAGACATAAAAAAAAAAACATACACAAAATATATATAAAATAAAACTAAATGACTTAACTAAGTCAAAAGTAAAAAAATAAACAATTATATGAACTCATATAACCTGTCGGAAAATAAATTAATCTGGAGAAAGAGCATGAACGCAGTCATTATTTCAATCGAGCGACCAACTGCTCTTATCGTCAAGGTAGTCATTTATCGAATAATACGCCTTAGAACAAAGGATGGATTTGATTTTAGATTTAAAGGCATTAAAAGGCAAGTCTAACAAAGATGAAGGCAGTTTATTATAAAAAACTATACCGAGCCCTACAAATGAGCTATGAACTTTGTGAAGCCGATGAAAGGGAACACGTAGATGGTGCTTATTTCTGGTATTAATATTGTGAATATCACTGTTTTTAGTATACAGATGTAAATTCTGCCTAATATACATAATGTTGGCAAAGATGAATTGAGATGCCACCGTAAGGATGCCAATCTCTTTAAACAAATCTCTCAGAGAAACCCGAGAACCCAGCTGGTAAATTGCCCGAACAGCTCGTTTTTGCAGAACAAATATATTTTGAATGTCAGCGGCTTTTCACATACAACTATATTTTTATTACATGATCTTAACTTACTAAGTGAGTCCTCCATTACTGATTCAAAACTAGTGAAATCCCCAGAAGGGGGTCTATAAACGCAAATAATTACGTAGTTCTCTAGTTCCACACAAGACAATTCAATAACACGCTCGACAGAAAGATTTACTAAATCTAAACGCTGTTTACATTTTAACTTGTTTGAAACAAGCACCAAAGAACCACCACGAATAGCGCCCTTTCTCACAAACGCGCTTTGCACAGTAAAATTATCATCATTGAAAAATGCTAATTCATGCTCCTTCAGCCAGTGTTCAGTCAGACATAAGACCTGAACCTCATGGTGTTCTATAAATAAACTTAACTCTAACTCCTTGCCGGACAAACCCTGTATATTTTGATGCACAACATTCAACATATGTGGCTTGCCTGTTGTCGCATCTATCAGTTTAAACAATTAATTGAATCAAAAGTACTATTATCACTACTATCAGATATCATAGGCACAATAGTACCAGTGTGACTGTCTATATTGTATGCTAAGAGATTAGCAATTAGTCTCCTACAACTAGCAGGCAAATACATGGAATGACTAGTTAGCCTGTAATCAGTTAAGAAATTGTTAATATCAAAATAAGAGATTTCGTTACTGTGACGACAAGTCCTATTATATAATAAAAGATTAAGATTATATATGTGCCTATTTTGCTCATTGGACAAACAATGTGAAAAAGGCAGAGAAGAAAAAATGAATTTACAATTATTAGTCACATTGAGATGCAACATCAAATCAATGCACTCTGTTATGTCCTTCCTTTTAACAGCTAAGCTATTCCCAAACAACAATATTACAGTGGAATTGGGATTAATATTTGTCAATTTAATATAATTTATTAATTGGCTAAAACTGGCACCGGGTAAACAATTATTGATTATATAGTTTTGAGAACACTGATTAAAAATACTTCCAAAACCTTTGCCAAATTTATCAGAAAAAACATAAGTTGTATTAATTAAATTATTTAAATTATTATTTATCAAAGCAGGTTGGGTTGCCGAGGGTGTGGGTGTGATATGCTCTGCCAGGGGTCTTTGTGAACAGCTACAGCCGCAAGAGAAGTTATTTGTCAGAGACTCATACCTCTCCGCATTGTATGTGACCAGGTCTACAAGGTCATTGGCCTCCTGCATGCGCTTACTCAGGTCTTGTTGAGAAGCCTCATATTTACTAAAAATATCCTTAATAGCATATTCCCTCACCAACAACTCATCCTGCAGGTTTTTAGTGTCATTTTCATACATAGTTCTGCATAAGTTTAAATCAATTTCACATTTTTGCAGTTCTTGCATTAGATATACATTATTTTTTCTAAGTTTAACATTTAATTTGTTTACTTTTACACGTTTTAGTGATTTTTTAATTTTTCTGATTAATTTATTAATTCTAATATATTTTTTAATCTTGTTGTGACTAGACATATTTAATTTATTGAGGGTTTCATTAGTTAAATCTATTATTTCCACTGACTCAACACATACGGGTCCCTTCCGGCTACCAACCAACTCATCGTATAGAGTGCAGGTCTTTACAGACTCTTCATTGGACTTGACCGTTTCCAGGCAAGTAATTGTGTTATGTGCCCTGCTTAGTTCTTGTTCAAGTTCAGATATACGGTTCAAAGCCTGATCGTAGGTGCCAGTACATTCTTGGAAGTTGGCAACGAGTTGACGGAGTTGTTGGTGCTGGTCAAGTATATCCATGTGTTGACCATGTAGTTCCGCTAACTGGCTCTTTAGCTCAGTGTTCTTATTAATAATAAAACCTATTTCCACCTCACTCTCTTCCCTTTCCTTGAGCAACTGACTAATTGTGGTTTGACTTGATTCAAGCTCCTTCAAAGTTACCCTTAATTTTTCCTCTAAGGATGCAGCTCTGCGAGTCAACATGATGTAAAGTCAACCTCAGAGGCACCCTGGAATGAGAGAAAAAACAGCTTTATACTTAGAAAGAATAGAATAGAGGGATAGGATGGAATGAAAGCTAACTTTTTAATGAAATTATTAGTGAGAGAAAAAAAAAATAACAAAAGATGGAATTAAAAGTTTAGAATGAAGGTTTATCTTAGCCTTAGGATATTTAAATAAGAATTAATAATGATATAATGAAAATACCATATTTTAAAAGAGTAACCATGGAGTTTCTTGCCGGTTCTTCTCCATGGAATCGACCAACCCGAACCGAGCACCTGTTGTCGACGTTTTATAAGTGCCCTCATGGGCCTATGTGAAATAAAAATATTTGATTTGATTTGATTTGATGGTACCTACTGAATAATTGAAGATAATTTTTAAGAGAGGAAATTAGCTACAAAACGAAAAAAGAAAAAATACATAATTTTTTGTTGACCGAACAGCGATTGGTATCTTCCGTATTTTTATAATTACTAACATTTGCCAAAGCCCGAAAACTTGACCGACGAGAATGATTGGCCTGACCGACTATATGGCCGGCCGAAGTCACAGTTTGCCCATCTCTAATAGACACTGCGTTCCATAGATAATCTCCTCCTGAGACGAACAAGGACATTACACACATTGATGATTTGTAAATTGACCGTTTTATATTTACTTCGCTACTTTATTTCGTATATGTAAATTTTTATTTTATCTTTTTCTTTTTTTATTTTGTTAGATATTTTTGGTAGCACGTTTTTAAGTATTTTTTTTTGGTGCTTCGTCAAAGTATCATGAGGATTTATATGCTAGCAGCTGTAGTGTGTTGATATACACATGATAATTATTTGCGATTTTTTTATGAGGCCGTTGCCCAGCAGTGGGATGACACGGGCTAACAGTAACAGAAACAGTATTTTTATGAGATAATAAAATGTTTGCCTCGCGGACAGAATTGCCCAAACTAAAGAGGTTGGGAAGGAGAGAAGGGAGGCCTTTGCTCAGCACTGGGACAATACATAGGCTATTAAAAAAATGTAAGGTTAGGAATAGGATACTGAGAAAAAATATAAATAAGCAACCTGTACATCCTATACCTAAGCTTTTACTATACGGATGTATTTTTTGTAGGAACAGACAAATCCTATTTTATTCTAGATTTGATTGAAGAATAACTAGCTTAAGTCTAGATAATGATAATAATATCTAAGTAAGAATCCCGTTCAAAAAAACTGTCATAATAAAACCGTGCAATATCGAGTTGCTTATATCACCCCACATAAGTTATTATGACTCAACTGTGGGAAACGGGTTAGTGAAACTGTCGTAGGCGGATCGTCTTATACCGTACGGAATTCTGCTCCATCCCATCGAGAGAAGACTAGTTTACTAGTTTATTAACTGACTTAAACAAAAAGATAGGTTCTCAGTTCGACCTGCATGTTTGTCCGCAATTAACTCGCGTTTGGCTGAACCATTTTGACGCAATTTTCAGAAAAGTGTTTGTTAGATTCTGGAGAAGGTTTTACAACATAACAATAATAGATATCCCGGGATGTTGCCCGCATGGATCCATTTTGCTTACTTGGATTATAGATTTTCAAAGACGCCAATTATATGAAGTTTTTTGTTGAATATCTGAACTAACTAAAAAGACTTATACGCCCGCGCCGTATGGTTCAATGATCGAAATAAATGCGAAGAACGCATAAAATTGCACCTGTAATCCCCAAAAGCTTAGGTAGAGGTTTCTTAGTAATTCCTAATGAAAACCAACATAAAAAATTTAGTTCAACCTGGAAATCAAACCGACCTGCGGCTCAGCAGTCACGGACCCACGAGAAAGTGAATAGGTAATTAATGTTAAGAATTTAGAATTAACCACGAAAATTATTTTCAACACACTATTTTAATCATGGAATATCTCAGAAGAACGGATACGATTGCGTGTGGACTTCTCTTTACCAGTAACTTAAGTACGGGTACTGGCCATAAAGACATAAATATTAAATCGACCTTCAAAAAGAAACTAGATGTGGCCAGCGGGATTACCCAGGTGAATCTCGAAAACATCCATGGAAATGCATGCATGCAAAAGCGATTTCTGAAGTATTTCAAACTATAATTTTTCACTGAGCCTTTCATAATGATTCACTTAACTGTTCTGACGTGATTGAGCAACAAACATTCGTCTAACTAAACAGTTAAAATTTCGCATTTATAATATCTAGTGAGTTAGGCTAACTTTTCCCTTTGTAGAATCATCATAAAGGTAGGGTTTCACAGAGATAACATTCTAAGAAATCAGCTTGTCTTTCCAAAGTCGTTGTGTACTCTTTATGGCCAGTACCTGTAAACACTCGACCGGTTGAAAAAGTCATCAGCAAAGACTTGTTTGGTAAATTCGTTTACTTTGCTAATAGCACACGATTTATTACCGTTTAGTCTTATTAGTTTCAAACAGTCGTATACGCCCAAATCCTTAACGTTAATGTTATGCTAAGAGGATTAATTGTTATTTATGGGGAGTAATGCTACTTTTTTGTTACGTCATAATGTCATAATTTTGTCCAACGTGAAAAAATATTATTTTATTAACTGGCTCGCAAATAAGGATTTGTCACACAAGTTTTTACTAAGTGATTATGGGTATAGCGTCGTTTTTTACTTAAATAGAGTCACTAAGTTGACAATCTAATTTCGACTCGACTAAAGTTTCGACGGATTTGAATATTAAGTTCAGTAATCCAGAGTAGAGCGTTCTGTTAGGAATATTATCCTTACTTAGATGTTATAAATGCGAAAGTAAGTTCGTTTATTTATAACCTTTTTAAACGCCTAAACCACTGAACCGATCATTCTGAAATTTTGCGTATACTTTGCCAAGTCTTCAGTAACGGACATAAAGTAGACATCGTCCCAAAAAAGTACAGTTTCCTAGTAAAATAACAATAACGTTCATATTATGTGTTATGGATGGTGTCATGTGTTGGCAAAATAATTGACAATTTTTTTTGCCAACACATGACAATGGGCTTTTAATACGAGAGACGCCGCGGGAAAAAACTACTTTTTGTTATAAAAGGCAGTTTTATATATTATTTTCAGTAACACATTATTTTGGTTCTATGCTATTCTTGTCACACGAGCTAACAAAAACCATCAAAAGCGTCTCGATACACAATGTGCCTACAAGATGCTTGTTGGAAAAAAATTCTTCGAGCACAGCATCGAGCTTCGAGCCATCAATCATCCTTCGTAAGATTAACTTTCTTACAATCATAAAGGCTAATGAAGCTAATAAAAAAACAAAATGAGTGTGCAAATATTTATAGCAATTAACGTCAGAAAAAGTGTTAAAACTTGTCCCGTTGATTCATGCGTACTCATTGTGAATTCTATAAGACTACTAACTTTATCATTCCATATCAAATAAATCTGCAAGGGTGGCGGGCACGGAGGAAATTTTAATGATTCCACACCGTCCATTGCTACGTTGAGAATTAAAAAGAATGGCTAGGAAACGGTCCCCGCTTTGCTTTTTAATTTTCCGTTCGCCGCCGGCTGCCGGGACTTTAACAGTTTGCGGTTGATTCAATCTTGTGGCGACATGAACTCTTATTAGAAATATTAAACTAACATCGATTTTTATTTTTGATCAATTGTAAAACAAGAATGGCCAGCCTTTGTTTTTTTCATAATACTAGTGAAGACAGGAATTAATAGGGGTCCAGGGGTATTGCCCTGTAGTAGACCACTTAGGATGGTAATAATATTCGTATTAACCATCTGCCTGGAATTATGTCTTACTAGGTATTTCTATTTTGAAATCAAAGACTCAGACAGTGTGTAAATAATAATGGCAAAATACCACGTTCCAAGTAGACAATGTTTACCACCAGAAACTTGAAACAATCTAGAATCTGTGCAGATTCCTTTGCCAAAGTTAGACGCAACATGTAAAGGCAGCACCGAACTGGGACGAATGTTCAACTGTAATGAGATTCCTCCGATGTTATCTCGCTTGACAACGAATCCCCAATTTGTGGTCAGTCAATCTTCCCGAGGAGATTTTGTGGAATTCAATTTGCTTAGACAAAAGTAATGTCTTCCTCTAAAGCACCATTGAATTATTGCTTCGTACCCGGAGCTGGAGATGCTAAGTTTTCTGTGAGTTTAAGGAGTTTAATTCCTTAGTTATTTACTTTCGAGAACAGGTTTATTCCATTTGGGATTTTCGATAGTTTAGTTTGTTAAAAGCCTAAAGTGTATTGCTATTGAAATGCGGTGCTACCTCCTTTTTTGTTGTTAAACAACAATAAATGGAAGTATAAACAGTTCACACTGACAATAACCACCTTAATCTAAACAAAGACCCTCATTTTCTTTCCGTAATATGCAGACCCCTCCAATGTTACTTCCTTGGCCGAAACAAACGGAACTGCTCCAAAAGCTTTTAAAAAACAAATTTGAATTCACATCGCATTTACAGAAATAGCCCCCGGCCAACGTTAAAAATTTACACCCACCTAATTTTATAGTCCCCGAGTTACTTCTTAGATACTTTCACGTACTTTAATCGTTCCTATCGGCCACACTTAGCTTCGAAGGTGTTGACGTATACTAATGTCCAATTAATATGCCGTTTTATTCGAAACCTCTTTAATTTATTGTGTTACAGGTCGGAATATATTCTCATTAACTTGACACTCACAGCCTATTATAAACTGACCGATCATTAGATGCCGCTGATAAATATACCAATACTGATACCACCGAATCGAAATAGAGATATTCAGTCAATAAATTCTAAAAGCTACCGTTGCGTTGTGATAGTGGCAACATTTTTTCCTTTTATTTTTTCGGTTGCCAAGTCCCTTATCAGATGTTTGAATGCAGTAAAGTTGTAACGTTTTAAGTGAGAGTGCTTCGGAATTAGTGGCGGCGGCGTTTCCTTTTTAATTGCAGGTCTTTTAGTATTAATGGATGGTGTGAAACAAAATGTTAATGGGTCATTAACGACTGTCGTCCTGTGTGACCGTGAACCGACGAAGACAATGGGCTTTTAAATTAGCCCTTAACAAAATGTTACGTTTTAAACTCGCGTTCGACACCGTACTTAAAACGTTTTAGCGCTGGCAACAAACAATAAAATATTTTTATAATTGTAATCGGAATTTTCTAGTATCACCATGAAGCTGTATGTGGTCCGATAAAGCCTTGAACATTCCATTTTATTCTATAATGATGAGCTTGTAAGAAAATAAAGTAATCGATTTTTACGAGCGAAGGACCAACGGGCCGTTGCGTGCGTGTCCATTCCGAATGAGCATCCGCGGGGAGCGACTAGAAAAGTCTCAGAACAAGCAGAAAAGGACCAATAAACAGAATAAGAACAGTTTAATTCTTAAATTATTGACGTAATAAAAAACAACTCGGCCGTAATGTATTCAAACTGTGACTGGAGAGATGTTCGGAACGCTATCGAATCGATGTTTATGTTAATACGCTGCTCTCAACTCCTTATATTGAGATGTTGTGTTTGTTTATGCCGTATTCTCTCGACGCATGCTCATTTAGGATTTAATTATAATGGTGTCTTAATTATATCGTTATTTCCTTAATTTGAAATAATTATTTTATTACCTTTGTCAATATTTTGTATGTTAAAAAGGTTTTATGGCTGTGTTGCTTTTACAAATTAGTCAATAACAAACTCGCTTAGTATCATTCCAGAAATGTACGTATGTTTACTTCACACAAAGTTTTTTTTTTGTTTAAAAGAATATACTGCCAACACACTAGGAATTTCTCGTGCATCGCACTCAGCGTTGCGTTTAGGAACATTTACCTAAACACTATAATAACAGATTTTATTCCAAAAGCATATTAACTTCTAAATCAACACACAATGGTTAACTTTAAATAGTACACCAATTTATCAGAAGTAACATAATAAATTGTCGAATGACAATACTACCATCAATCTTCTATAACATCGAAGTGGACAATATGGACAAATGAATGGGTCGTCACGCATCAATTTATGGGTTATTAAGCCAATAGACCCTTCACAACCCAACCACCCAGGTAAAGGAGCGTGCCAAAAACGTCTCAATGTTCTAACAGTAAAAGTTGCTACTGTTTTCGACAATAGAGTGACAAAATGTGGCACACTTCCAAATCTCAAAGGCGGTGTATTAAATGCAGCTAGCATTGTTTTACCCAGTGGGATGTCATTCTACTTCTTGGAAGACAAAAAGATAAAAGTTACGTCCGTTTGTAGTATGTTACAATAAGTTTTTGACTCTGCACTGTGACGCAACTGTAGACAATTTTCACGCCAATTTTCGAATGATTTTGGTGTGAATGTCGCTTTAAACGGTCATACTGTTCCATTTTCACTTCATTGTCGTTTATTTGTCGTGTAAACATTTTATTGTGATTTTTTTACGGATTATAGGCAAATGTTGTTCTTTATCTGACATTTTATTGCTTCCCTTACAGCTTCAACTAACACAAAACATGGCGAGTAAAATTCCTTTAAATCTTAGGTATGGAAAACTTTTCCAAATAATTTGACCTTATCGCTGAAAAGGCCAAGTAATCCGGTGATAAATCACATAATATTTTATAAATAATAAATCCAAAGGGCTTTTACTGCCTTCAATTGAAATAATATGTATTACGTAATTACCATCCATTACAGTTTTACTACGAACCTACATTTTAACCGCTGCTGGTAACGACCGCCCTTCAAAAGTCCTTTTTATACACATACATTTTTAACTCTACCTATATGTAAATTATAAGCCAATGTCAAACAAATAAAGGCGATTAGTATAAGACGCATCATTTTAGACGTCTGTCTTAACCTACGTCACATGTCATAGTAATAGGATTATTAGACGAGAACGCGTAGAATTCCAATTTCAGGTGTCAGTTTTTTGCCCACAGGAATTCGAAGTTAACCCACTAGGTAACAATAGTGACGCAGATACGATCAATAAAATGTTAAAGACCACACACTGTTACGCATTCTGATAAATTAATTAAAAAAAAAAAAACTATTTCAAAAATGGAAGTGAGTGTGAATGAAGTGAAGTGAGTTGTATGTCGTGTTTAGGGATTGCTGGTATGAAGTTGTTCGGGAGAGTTATCGAGGACTTGGGTTTACACACATGGAGCATTTATTACGTCACATCGAACTCCAATATAGCGAGCGACGTTTATACATACACAGAATTAAAGTATTGGAAGAGACTACTTTTAATGAGGCAGCAACTTTTGCCTTTTTTGAGACAAGAAATCCGAAAATGAGTTAGGTTGACGATATCGTCAAAGTCCCGGGATAATAGTTTTTGCCGGGACTGATACAGGGAGGACTGTACAGAACCGAGAAGTAGTACTTATGGCGAAAACGGATATACTTTTACCTGACAGTGGGTAACTTCAGATTAAAATGTTGATGATATTACTCGAGTCTCTTGGTGTCAGTAATATCCTCATCAAAAGCAATAAAACGCTTATAGTATTTAGAGAACTGTCCTAGAAAAAAAAAAAACAGAAAATTTAAATATGTAACAGAATTCATTCAATTTGTTGTCACAATTAATTCATAATAAAAAATTACAACTTACTTGATCTTTCCAGTCAAGACTACATCTCCAACGTTTGGTGCTTGCCACAATTTACCGACGCAATACTACGGTGGCTGAGTGCTTGTGATTAAACAATAAATCGTAGAAGGGAGCAGCGTGCGCGCCCGGCCTTAAGAATATTCCGGCGGCATATTAGCTTTGGGCAATGTTGTTGTAATATATTATAGAAGTACATAAAACACCATGCACTGTCTTAAGTAGGTGGAGATTTGAGCAAGTTTATTTTTAAAAGCACTAGAAAAATATATTCAAATTGCACACTTACTTGGTATTAGATTTAAATTCAACACAATAACTTTCATAATGACAGACCCTTGCCAATAACTTTAGTGATAAGTTGGTAAGTAGACGTTATTATAATCAGTAAAGGAGATATAGAAAAAACATATAATATCATTGGAAAAAACATTAAAACTATAACAGCAACAGAGAACAACGACGCTTTTCAGGCTGACGATGAATAAGAAAATAATTAATAGAATGTTACAAAAGAAAATAACAAGAATTCTAACTCGAGTAGATTTCATAAAAAAATATAGCGATTGAAATAATCCTTCAGAAGTGAGCACAGTAAGGTTTTTTGTATTTAATAACATGAAAGAATGATTAAGGTAACAATGAATTTTCTAAACGAAGCGCAAGCACAAAATTGTGATAGACAACCGTATAAAAATATAACAGCACAACAAAAAGGACATTTAATGTATCTCTTTAGAACTTTGGGGCCAACAATAGTAAAATCGGGCCACAGTGCTAGAATACCGCCCGCTGCTCAAATTCTCTGAACAAAAACGCTGTATTTTGAAAAACTCAAAAGCGATTCATAATTAATTAATGTTCGCGATGCGTATCGGACGTTCGGGCCAAATGGGACGGATGCCCACATTCCATTGTCGTGTAACTTACGCACATCGTTCATCAAGTTGACAACTGTTAATCCAGTTTCCGGGATATTACTAGCGGTTTGGATGTTGATCGGAGATCTGCAATGCCAGAAATTCGCTGAAAACGTTCAATGTCGTCTTCTGGGTACACTCCATCGTCGACTTTGTCACTTCTGACCTAGCCGAGTACCTAGAGTCTATAAAAAACCAATCTCAAATAAAAAAACAAATAATTGTAGGAGGTTTGTTAAGATTGAAACTCCTCATATTTTGCTACAGAGACAATATTTTATTACTTCTATCTTGCATGAAACTTACAGCGGATGTTTTACGAAGATGTACGATGATTATTTGAAGTAACTTCAAATAATGTTTCGTTGTCATACAAGTTTGATCATTGTGGGTAAGTATTCAAATAACTGGGTTTACAAACAAAAAATCTGAGAACCAGTCGTAGGGATCAGCTAAAATGTCCCGCCCCTCTACCCCCGAATCTCGATGACAAATCGTTGCGTAAATGATAGTGTTCGTTCGCTCGTACAGCCGTCGAGAGCAGTGTTTTTGTTGTTTGATATATGTCTGCGCTTTGTTGCATCCATGTTCTATTGTTCGAGATTGGGTTGCACAGTTTTTGCGTCGCTCCACTGCGCCGTCAGGTTACCGTTGTCACTGAGGCATCCATTTTAAAAGTTGGTCCCCTCTTTGCGGTGAGTAGGGCTTCAAACGGTAACTTTATGTTACTATTAGATTTGCTGGATCCGCTCAAAGCTTACAAAGTGTGGTTATTACGACTGCTATGTGTTAGTTGCCCATATTGTCTAGAATGAGAACAGCCGGTTGTCCTAGATGTGCTTTCATTGCTTAATTAGCATCGGTATAATTTTATTCATTCAAAATTTTGCACGTCTTAATTAATGTGGTCGCTTCTTTCGGGCTGCATTCATGTTATAATGTGGTTACGCTGCGCAGAAAGAACGGTTAGGTCTTTTATCTATAACTTCATGTCATTGAACGACTAATCTGATTGGCTGTGAAAGGTCCTATCTCTATCCTTTCCCCGCACATATCTTCTCGCTTTAGTACGAGGGAGATCGCTTATAAGCGGCCGCAGTTGACACTCGTGGCCAATCGGTTACTCACAACGCGCACCTCACGTCAGAGCGCTCCAGTTGCCTGCAGTCGACAGCCGCCCCTCAGCCGCGAGGACGTCTCCGGAGAATTAAGGTATTGTGCAATCCTTCCTATATTTCGATCTGCATTCTGTCTTGTGTTCCCGGCAGAACGTAATTTCCATGTCTTTCGTTCACAGCCAATTAGCAATTAGAAAAATTTAGCATAACCCGCGCTTCCATTTGGTCCTAACGAGCCTGGATAGTTATTGAAATCAGTGATAACCATTCGCCATTCGTAGTCGGTAAAAATACTCGTATTCTAATTAGTTTTGTACCAAACACTTGTCTCGCCGACAGGTGTGGGTATGTCGTTAAATTCTCGGTAAAACCGTTGTAGATTTGTAACACCAGCTAGTAATCGTTGCTATAACTGGTTATTTCGCTTAATCCCGCATTATTTTAAAATATTACCGTTGAATTACCGCTTCGCGCTCAATCACCGACGCATTATTGTAAAAATAAATACCCACTTAGGTAAATTATTCGCTCACATCGCTTTCACAACGTATTTCGCGTGTTACATATTTATTTAATTATCGTTATTAGAAGGTTGCTAGATGGCGCCTACAGATATTACTCTTAAACGATTATTAGGAAAAAGAGATCGAATATTTTCTCGTATGCAACGTATTTGCGATAAATTGAAAAATATTGATTCGGAGGAATTCGATAAAGAATCGTTCTTGTGTGACTGTGAAACAATAGATTCGTTGCGTACTGATTTTGAATGTGCGCTGGACGAAATAATCGCTCATGAACTTAAATTAAATCCTGATTATGTCGTCGACTATCAGGCACTTTCTTCATTCGAAGACTTACTGGGTAGGGTGAAGCGGGCAGAGAAGAAATTGCAGGTTCAGGCACCTAGTGAATGTAAGAAATCTCCTCGCTTGCCCCCGATTGAAATACCCGAATTTAATGGGGATATTAAAAATTGGCCGCTGTTCATCGCCAGTTTTCGAAATGCCGTGCATAATAATAGTTCGCTAACAGCATGCGAGAAATTTTATTATTTAATTGGAAAATTAACAGGCAAAGCTCGTTCGATATGTGCAGGAATTACTCCGTCAGCTGATAATTACCCTCTTATATTCGATTCACTTTGTGAAAGGTATGAAGATAAACGGCAATCGGCAACTTCATATCTAGACCAATTATTTGAATTTAAATCTATTTCGTCAGGTTCGCCGGCTACTTTAGAATCATTTCTCGATAAATTCGCAACGTCGGTAGCCGGGTTTAAAAACATAAAGGTCCATGACCACGCTGATTTTATTTTATTGCATATCGCTCTTAAAAAACTCGACATAGACACTGTACGGGCATTCGAATCTAATCATCAATTAAAATCAAGTAGTTCCGAAATTCCATCTTTTAGTGAATTAGTTGAGTTTGTTCGTGAGCATATAAAGGTGTTAGAACGAACTTCGTCAACGGTCTCTAACAATAAATCACCTGCAAATCGCAAACATACTAATGCATACACCTGTATAGCTGATAACGAACCTACCGCGTGTGTTTTGTGTAAGGAGAAACATGATCACGTATATAAGTGTAAAGTATTTAATAGTTATAAACCCGATCAGAGATTTAAGTTTGTGAAATCAAACAATTTATGCATTAATTGCTTAAGTCCAAAACATCGTGTGTCCGCTTGTGGGTCAAAGTCCACTTGTAAAAAATGTAGCTCTAAACACCATAGTTTGTTATGTTTCGGCAACAAATTGAGCGACGCGCACGGTTCAAGGTCGACCGGCGCTCGCACGCCCTCTGCTGAGAGACTTACGAAGCAGACTGATATATCGTTGTGCGCGACTGATGAAAACCGTATTAATTCTTTATACCGGGGCCCAACAACCATATTGATTGCTACCGCGCAAGTTATTGTAGTAGATTCTTTTGGCAAAGAACATATTGTTCGCGCAATATTAGACAGCGCTTCTCAAAGTAACTTTATCACGCGGGATTGTTGTCAACTTTTGGGTTTGAACATAAATAATAAACCTGCCTGTGCAACCGTCAGGGGCATAGGAGGTGCTAGTAAACAAATACAGGGTTCCGTACAAATTAAATTTTATTCTCGTTTCAATCGTAATATAGACTATAATATTGAGTCATTCGTAATAGATAAAATTACTGAACGTTTGCCAACTGCCACGGTTGACGTTTCGCTTTTGCATAATTTTAAAAACTTACAGTTAGCAGACGATACATATTTTTCTTCAAATCCGATTCAATTATTGATCGGTGCTTCGACTTTCCCGCACTTACTCTTATCTAACAGAGTTCAAGGTCAGCCTACACATGCGTCTCCAATCGCCTTGCAAACTGTACTCGGCTATGTAATTGTCGGTAAGGTGCCGGTTCTCATCGATGACAATTCGACCGTTTCGTATTGTTGCACCGCGGAGCCGTTAGACGTAGCGATACGGAAATTCTGGGAATTGGAAGAAGTAAATGTTCCCCCGGTACTCAGCCTAGATGACAAATTATGTGAGGAGTTTTATGCCCGCACTACCACTCGAAATAGTGACGGACGATACGTAGTCGCTTTGCCTTTCAAGGGTGATGTCGAATCCCTGGGCAACTCACGTCAAGCAAGTGAACGCCGGTTTCTCTGCTTGGAAAGGAAGATGCAAGCTTCTCCTAATTTAAAGGCCGCGTACGACAACGTCATCCTAGAATATTTAGAGAAGGGCTATATTTCACCTACAATTCCTGATCCTTCGGAACCTTCGTACTACATTCCGCATCATGGTGTGATCCGAGATGATAAGGTCACAACCAAACTTCGTGTCGTTCTCGATGGTAGTTGTAAAACTACTACCCGCGTTTCGCTTAATGACCTCTTGTATGGTGGACAGAACCTACAAGGGAATTTGTTTAACATTATAGTTAATTTTCGTTTGTTTTCGATCGCGCTTTCATCAGACATTCGTCAGATGTTTCCCAGCATTGGAGTCCGAGAACCTGATCGGCGTTTCCAACGCATCTTGTATCGGTTTTCGCCGCAGGAACCTTTGCAAGTTTATGAGTTCAATCGTGTCGTTTTTGGACTCAAATCTAGCCCCTTTCACGCGCTGCGAACTATTAAGCAGCTGGCGGAGGATGAGGGTGACTCGTACCCTCAGGCTAAAGCCATTGTCGCCACGGGATTGTACATGGACGATTTTGTCCATTCCGTCCTCACGGAAACCCAGGGCATTTCTACCGCTTCAGAGATGATTGGTCTCATGAAGGCGGGTCAATTCGAGTTGGTCAAGTGGACCAGTAATTCGCAAGTAGTATTGAATTCTATCCCGCTTTCGCATCGTCTGCCAGCTGACAAGGAGTTCGACGGGTCCGACCAACATAAAGTACTTGGTTTGTGTTGGTCGCCCACGTCAGATCACTTCGCCATGAGAGTAAACACTCCCACTCAGACTTGTACTAAGCGTACAATATTATCGTGCATCGCTAAAACATGGGACGTCATGGGATTTGTCGCGCCTGTAGTCTTGCATGCCAAGCTTCTTATCAAGAAGCTTTGGCTATGCAACTGCGACTGGGATGAGACACCACCTGAAGATATAGTCAGGCTGTGGACTCGCTTTAAGGAAGAGCTTCCTTTGCTCTGCAACATAAAAATCCCACGCCACGTTGGTATTGTCGCTGATAGTGTGGTCACACTCTTAGCTTTCGCGGACGCTAGCGAGAAAGCATACGGGGGAGTGATTTATTTCCACGTCCACAATAGCGATGGCAATACAGTCAATTTGATAACAGCTAAGTCTAAGGTCTCTCCCAAAAATGTAGTTTCTCTCGCTCGTCTTGAGCTCTGTGCTATTCTTGTGTTATCCCAGCTAATAAGAAATGTCGTGGTCGCTTGTCAAAACCGAATAGTTTTCCGTGACATATTCGCATTTTCGGATTCGACGGTCGCGCTCTGTTGGGTACATTCGTCGCCCCATCGTTGGAATACCTTTGTAGCCAACAGAGTTTCGAAAATACAAAGCGATTTGTCACCGCAAAATTTATATCACGTGTCCGGTGCGGACAATCCAGCAGATTGTCTTTCACGCGGACTCACACCCTCACAAATTATAGACCATCCGCTTTGGTTCAGGGGACCCCCGTGGGCTCACTTGGACATTTCACAATGGCCTGTCGCTCCTTTCAATCCCTCCTCAGGGTCTGAAGCACCTGAAGAGAAGAAAAATTCGTTGTTAGTCGCTGCACCTAACGAAAGATCTTCTATTCTTTGTTTAGTCGATCGTATCTCGTCTTGGAGTAAATTACTTAGAGTGGTAATTTACGTTTGTCGTTTTGCTAAGTTGTTACCGGTTAATAACCGCATGTCAGCATCGGATTACGATTTCGCTGAACTACTCATTCTACGTGAAATTCAACGCTTCTATTTCTCAAAGGAAATTGCCAGACTCACAGAAGGCAAGGATTGTAGTCATTCTCTTCGGCACTTGAAACCTTTCCTCAAAGACGGACTCATTAGAGTCGGAGGCCGTTTAAGAAATTCAGATTTGGGTTATGAAGCGAAATATCCAATTCTACTCCCAAGAAAAGATCCTATTCTGAATTTGCTTGTCGAATACCATCATAAATTGAATTGCCACGCGGGTCCCGACCTGCTGATGTCACTGTTACGTCAAAGATATTGGATACTTTCTGCACGCAATTTAATTAGGAATAGGATTCATAAGTGTCTTCCCTGCTTTCGTCTCCGTCCCAAGCCAAGTTTCCCTGAGATGGCAGATCATCGGTCTTGTCGTGTAGTTCAAGCAACTAAACCGTTCGTTCACACGGGCACGGACTACGCTGGTCCCTTCAAGGTTACCATGTCTCGCGGCCGAGGCATTCGTTCTACCAAGGCATACGTGTGTCTGTTCGTCTGCATGACTACACGCGCGGTACATATCGAACTAGCCGGTGATCTTAGTACAGTCAGTTTTATGAGTGCTTTCAAACGATTCCTATCAAGGCGCGGCCCGGTTAGTAGGATTTACTCGGACAACGGGACAAATTACATTGGCGCTAAGCGTAAACTTTCGGAACTTCACGACTTCCTTTGTTCGAAATATCACAACACCGAATTTGGTCACATGTTAGCTGAAAATCGCATAAATTGGTCACTTAATGTCCCGACTGCTAGTCATTTCGGCGGTAATTGGGAGGCTAATATTAGAAGTTTAAAGATTCACTTATACCGTGTAATAGGTGATACCATCCTTTCGTTTGAAGAGTTAAATACCGTTCTTACTCAAGTCGAATCAGTAATGAATACTAGACCTCTTTGTAGGACACTCTCTAGTGATCCTTCAGAACCACTAGCTTTGACTCCAGCGCACTTTCTGAATCTCACCCCTTTAAAATACTTGCCTGCCGAGGAGATAGACGAGAGAACAATTGTTTCGAGACATAAATTGTTAGACCAATTAGTACAATCGTTTTGGAAGCGCTGGAGAAGCGGATATCTTCACACTTTACAATCGCGTCGTAAATGGAACACGCCGATCGATCCAGTCACTGTCGGTACGGTTGTGATTCTCATAGCAGATAATTCGCCCCCACTTCACTGGCCTTTGGGTGTCGTGGAAGAAGTTTTTCCTGACTCCACAGGAGTCACTCGCATCGCCCGAGTTAAGACATTGACTGGATCCTACTTGCGTCCCGTCGTTCGTCTTTGCCCATTGCCTAACCAATAAATTCGGCTCTCGTCATCCAAGGTTAGGTTAGCATTAGTAATTAATTATTTGATTTCATTGATATTTACGTATAGATAATAGTTTAAATTGTAGTTTAATTTCACGAATTTCGCCTTCAACTCTTGAAGGCATCCCTTCAAGCCCGGGGGGAATGGTTACGCTGCGCAGAAAGAACGGTTAGGTCTTTTATCTATAACTTCATGTCATTGAACGACTAATCTGATTGGCTGTGAAAGGTCCTATCTCTATCCTTTCCCCGCACATATCTTCTCGCTTTAGTACGAGGGAGATCGCTTATAAGCGGCCGCAGTTGACACTCGTGGCCAATCGGTTACTCACAACGCGCACCTCACGTCAGAGCGCTCCAGTTGCCTGCAGTCGACAGCCGCCCCTCAGCCGCGAGGACGTCTCCGGAGAATTAAGGTATTGTGCAATCCTTCCTATATTTCGATCTGCATTCTGTCTTGTGTTCCCGGCAGAACGTAATTTCCATGTCTTTCGTTCACAGCCAATTAGCAATTAGAAAAATTTAGCATAACCCGCGCTTCTCGATTCGAATCGATTTTATATTGCCAGCATAAATTATGTTATTTTCTCTGTTATTTCCGAAAGCCAAAATTCCATCAAAAACGTCCAATCAGCGTAATGGATCAACCACCTTAATCAGACTCATATTTATTTGTCCAATTACCACCCAAGAAACTCAATCACTGTTTTCACCACGTCATTTATAATCACCATTACGATTTCACTTACTACCGAAGTACAATCGTTGGCTACTAACTACGAATTTAAAAATTTAAACCCCTTCACGCTACAATCAGATAAACAGCACCTGGACTACGATTAAACTGTCGGGAGGGGCTGCCATGTGGATGTCCGATGACATGGACTAAATTATAATAATTAATCATTATTTTATACTGGACCCTTCGAACAACAGGCGTAATGACGAGTGCCTGCGGGTGGGTTTTTCTATTATCATACCGATGCCTTCCGGCCCAAAGGGGGTAACCGCCACTTTACAAACTTTACAGGAGAGTAGTTTAAAGTTCAAAAAAAGTGAAAAAAAATCATATAAAATTTTCTGTACGTTCCTAAAGTTTCAAAATTTACCCGTTTAGCTTTTGATTAGGTCTCTACGAAATGGCATTGTTAATTAAAATAAATCACACTCCTAACACAATTTAGTGTCGCTTACCCTCAAATAGTCCCGAATTCACTAACAGGAAAAAACGTATTAAATGAAAACAACTCAGTGGTTGAGTTCCAACCTAAATGATTTAAGTGCACCATTCGTTTTATTTCTATTGAAGAAAAAGAGCATACCTGTAACTTTTCTCTACATCAAGTCCAGCCAATATGACATAACCGGCTATTAGTTAATGAGAGATGATCAAGGAAATTGTAATAAATTCCTTATCAATAAGAAATATAATTAGCACTTTTATAAACAACGCGAAAGCACATTGTGTTTAATTCTTATAAAATTATACATCCACACTTAAATACGTAGATTAGACCTTTTTAAGTTTTTAAACTGACATTTACTAAGATGCGGATATAAAAAAAAAGATATTATGCTCAATCTCTCTTTCTCTTTGTCTTCATTTTAAAGAATAACACAAAACAATAGTTATTTAACAGTAAGTTAGTCTTGATAGTTATACATCCATGCTGCAATTCATACTCATGGACTACCTCTTAGGTATGACAAAACGTAAGACCCCTCTTTGAGTAGTGGCTTTTTTTACGTGGTAAAATCATCTAATGAGTCCTCCCACCCAGGGCAGAGCGAGAGGGACTGTCAGACTCGTACTGACTAAAATCCACGGTGTCCTTCAGTAGCTTTTATGTACCGGTCTCAGTATACGTGTGTCCCGCGACCCCGGCAGGCTTTGGCCCTCTAAAGGGGGGGACCCGTCATTATGCTGACACTCTTTCAGGCGCGCGTGGAACACAACGTGCCGTCGGCCCGGACATGGTCCATGCCCGCGCCTACTGTGGCCGGAGATCGTCCCGCGACGTCCGTTGCCGTGGGCGTCTACCACTGTGGCGTGGGTGAGGAGTGGACGCTGTCGTCTCCCTCCCACGTCCCGCCTCCTTCTTCGCGAGAATGACTGCTTCGCAGAAGGAGGCGACCGCTTCCCACTCCGTCTCGCCCCGCAGCATGGCCGCGACCAATGCCGGGTGCGAGAGGTCGACCGTATGCTCCACCGTGTCCTCCCGGCGATCCTCACAGTGGTGACACCCAGGCGTTTCCTCCTTCCTCATCAGACACAGGTACCTCCCGAAACATCCGAGTCCGGTGAGGACCTGCGTCAAGCGGTAGGTGAGGACGCCGTGGGGCCTATCCAGCCACTCCTCAAAGAGGGGTCTTACCGCCGCGGTTGCGGCGTGCCTGAACCTTGGTTGCGACAGTCGTTCCCTCCATACTGCCCTGAGATCGCGCCGGAGCTCTGATTCTCTAGACTCTCACTCTGGACTTTTCGAGGCAGCGGGGATTTCCCCGGCGATGCGCCTCCGCGCGCCTCTAATGGACGCGCAGGAGGGCTGTCGCCTCCCAGATCCCAGTGCAGCGATCCGGCAAGAAGGTTGGCCGATTCGAAGGCGATCGTGCGGTATCCTCGGATCATTCTGATAGCTATGACCCTCTGGCATGCGAGGAGTTGCTGGAGAGGCGTCACGGCGTCCTCACCTTCTGCCTGACACAGGTCCTCAACGGACATGGAAGTTTCGGGAGTTTCCTGTGTCTGATTGGGAAGAAGAAACACCTGGGTGTCACCACTGCGGGGACCGCACGGAGGACACGGAGGAGCATTCGGTGCAGGACTGATCCGCTTGGGCATAACACCGCTATATCCTCACGGATGCGACATACCTCTGGCGCCAGGCAATGGTCGAGGCCATGCTGCGGGGCGAAACAGAATGGGAAGCGGTCACCTCCTTCTACGAAGCTGTCATGTTAACAAAGAAAGTATCGGGTACCGTGAGGGAGAGAACAGCTTCCACCTCACAACCTAACCGCTGCGGGATGCCTATGGCATCGGAAGTCGCGAGGTGATTTCCGATCGGTCACCGTAGGCCTAGGCGCGTAACGCTTCGTGTTCCACGCGCGCCTCAAAGACCTGCCGGCAATTTGAAGGTAAATTCATAAAATGAGTTCTCCCACCCAGGGCAGGGCAGGAGGGACTGTCAGACTTCATCATCATCATCATCAGCCTATGAATGTGCCCACTGCTGGGACACAGGCCTCCTCTCTGAGAGAGGGAGTGGGCCATAATCCACCATGCGGGCCCAGTGCGGGTGCAGACTTGTACTGACTAAAATCCACGGTGTCCTTCAACAGCTGTTTACGTTTCGGAGTCTCGGTATTCGTTAGTCCCGCGACCAAGGCCCCCTTAGAGGGCCAAAGCCTGCCGGGGTCGCGGGACTGTCTAATCAAGAAGTCGTGACCCTGGAGCGTAAAGGGCTATTGAAGGATCACTGTTGATTTTAGTCAGTACAAGTCTGACAGTCCTTCCCGTAGGTACCGCCCTGGGAGGACTTCTTGGATGATTAAACCATGATAAAGAAGGGTCAGATCAGGCACAGGATTAACTCTTGGCTGTTGCAGAGAATTCATCACAAAAACCCAATAACTCCTTGCTGGCCCAACCTTGGATTCGAACCCTTGATCATGTTTCTCAGCCGTATATACTAGCCAACAAACAAAAAGTACTGAAAAACAAAACTGTAGGTCCTACTTATTTAACTATTCAGTATCGTCTAAAATAACTAAGTAGAATAATACACAGTCATAGATGAACATAAAGTCTATTAAATAAACTTCCCGTTTTATTTTCCTTATAAAACTTTGGGCCAAAATGGTCCACGAGCACGGTGGTGCTTACGCCGTGGACGTATACAGACTGTATGATCGGTGTGCAACGCTAACGACATTTTGTTCGAACGAAAGAGAGTGATAACTGATGCTGTTTGTCATTCTTGTGTAAGCTAACCACCAAACCTTTGATTTATCTTCTTGTCTAACCACCATACCAGATATTTTTTTTTCGGGAGGGAAAAAAAGGGTAAGCGACAATCTAAGGCGACATTCGTTTGGATGATTTATCCTAAGCGCCTTCGATGATTGATTTGGTGACTAGGGAAAATAAAAATAAGCGCCAAATAAAGTCACGAAAATGAGGCCTAAATGTAATAAATGACATATATTTTATCCAAAGAAACTGCCCTAATATCCTAACCGAAAGTTTAGTAAACCAATATTCCAGCCCAAACTACTTAACGTTCAAGTAAAGAAAAAATATTCAAAGCCAAAATTGCTTATCTCACAGTTTTGAAATATTATTTTTATCCAACCACCATAATACAAAATATACCAAAAATAACTGTCGTTTATGACGAAAAACTTAGTGTTAGAACCTCAATTCCTTTAACGCCTAAGCGACAAAAAGTTTGTCCTAGAGCCATGAAACTTAGACCATTAGACGCAGAAAAAAAAGCCGATTCTAACCATATATATAAGTCTATTTCGCAAAAAATGTCGCTTACCCCCTTTGGGCCGGAAGGCATCGATACGTTTCCTGTCTTGCGTCGAAAGTTTCATCTATTAATCAATAAACCACAATGAGAGGGTAACATGTTTTATGATGTATTGAAGAAAGGATTGTTTTTTTCTTTTTATGTGCATGCTTTATAGTAATAAAATAGAAACTCGTATTGTATCCGAAATTAACAACTATGGGGTTTAATTTAGATTGTGGTCATGTTCGTTGTCATCATCTCATTTATAAGATATTTAAAAAAGACGAACCCATTGTAGTATATCAAAAATGTTATAGATCTACTTTTAGAATCTAAAGAAGATTGGAGAGCTAATCTGAATCTAAAATCCACGACACGAAAAATACAAAGTAATAACCAATCCTCCAAAGGATTTCAATCGCCAACACAAAAACGAAGAAAAATAATCTCCCACAATTTTTAAGCCAAAAAATATTTTCTATCAAATCGATTTCTCGAGACAACGGCGACACTCGAACCCATCGAGTCCACGGACTAAAAAAAAATTAAAAAACCACCCTTGAGGGCGTTGTTCGTATTTCAATTACCGACCAACATATTCACAGGATCGTGTTTTGCTTTCATTCATTTCAACCGAAATAATCTTTACCACAAACAACGTTTGTACAGTCGACTTGTCAAATATAATGCTTCTTTTGTATACCCAAAAATCGATTATGGCCTTTTTGTTGTCAAAATTGAGGTTTGAAATTCTCGAGTTTCTATAGTTGCGATGTTTATCTCGCCAGGTGCTGTTCTAAACGTATTTTAATTGAGTATAACGGAAGATCATCTTGCCCAAATGCAAGGAGTATGAAGAGGTGTTATTTTTTGGAATCATTTTTGTTATAGTAGTAGCTACCCTTTTTGGTAAAAAATGTCTTAGGACTAAGAAAATAAACTCTGATTTCACGTGTCATCTGTCTATAAAGTGTATTCTTAATCCTGTTTGGGCTGTGATTTTGTTCTATTATTTAGGTTTTTATTCAGCATTATTTCAAGTAACAAACGTTCTATGATAGACCTAAAAATCGTTTTTTCTCATATACCTTTTTGTGTATTAGACTTTTTTCTTGACGATTTTAAGGCGTATTTTTGATAATTTCGACATTCGAATATTTTAAATGACTTTTTGAATACAAACATTTGTATTCTAATTGTAACCATTTTTTTGGTTATTTCTGTTACCATTAACCGCTGTAATGCGGTCACTTGTGTCTAAAATGTTTTTATGCAACTTATTATTAGACCACATTAAATTTTGTTCAAGCCACGAATTGGTTGACAAAATGAAAAAGGTTCTCAAAGCTATTTTAGTTTGACAATTTAATGCACTAATGCCCGGTTTCTGGTGTCACCAGTTATCCTCTCAATAACTATTGCTTCAACAAAGTTATTGGTCGGTTAAACTTAGCTTAACTGTAGCTGCGTTTCTGATGTCACACGGACCGATAACATAACTATGAGACCAATAGCCAGTTCCAACATTTGTCGCTAGATGGGTCTGTTTAATAAATAGAGTATAAAATGGATTTTATTACTGCAATTTGTCGTTAAAACTAGTTTTATGTATAAAATATTTTTAGAAGAGTAATGTAAGCCCTTTACCCAGCATTTGGACACATCATATTCAATAAAAAAGGGAAAGTACCGGTGTCACAGGTAGTTACTTTACAATTGAAAACTGAAAGTAATGTATTTTTTTTAGAAATTAAAACGGGTTATTTGCCAAGTTGATTTGAAACAGTTCACCCATCATCAACAATGCTGAATTATGGTATAATAAAAATAAGTAATAAACATGGTTGATAATTCTGATTATAGTGTAGTGATAATGCCAGTTTAAAAACTTAGGTATACTACTAAACTGTGGGTATACCTAGTATTTTTTTTTTGTTTCTAACACAGGTGATTGTTCAAAGAAGTACTACATTTTATTTTAATCATCATCTGCATCTTTTTTGTGTGGACAAATAACTGCCAATAACAGTAAAAAATAATAAAGAGAAAGAAGTGAGCTTTATTTATATAACACTATGATTCAAATTTGTTTAAAATGAAAATCATAAGTACTGGGTATTGATCCCAGATGTTTGACCACCCTTTGTAAAAAAAGGTCAGAACAAAAAAATTCAACCTCGTAATATAGTTATGGAACCGACAAACGGCGCAGATTGGTCAGTCAACTTGAACTTAGTTTATGTGAAGTTTATCTTACATTGCGGTGTTCAGAAACCCATTTTTGTAGTTTATCTAACCAACAGCGCTATTGAATTGATAAACTGGCGACAAAAGGACACCAGAAACCGGGCATTAAGCCGTTTAAAACTTGCGTCAATCCGACCAAAAATATTTTAAATTTATTCTGTTAGAGCAATTGTATTATTATATGTTTTATTTTATATCTACTAATATTTTCAGAAGATTATTAGTAAGTATAAAAATATAACAGGATTTTGTTTCCATTAAGTTAAGCCCTAAAATATCACATTTAATATATTTGCTACAACACCCTTCACAATTTCAGTAAAATATTAAGCAAAAAAATATTCAACATATTTTCCTCTGTCCTTAATAAGATAATTTGGGTCTATTTGCGTACAAGAACCGGTATATACAGACCTACAGACATGGCGTTAAATTAATTATCAGTGGAAGTGGACCAAACGAAACCGCCGCGGCCCGTGGACGGTTCAATGAAGCCGGTGCTATGGAGATGAGAGGAGCGAGCCAAATTGTCAACCAAGCTGACTAGCTGAGTAGTCAATCTGAAATAATCATCATCATCAGCCTATAAATTTTCCCACTGCTAGGACGCAGGCCTCCTCTCTGTGAGAGGGAGTGGGCCATAATCCACCACGCGGGCCCAGTGCGGGTTGGTCATATGTCTTCGACTTTTTGGTTCCAGGACTTGCCGGTTTCCTGACAATGTTTTCTTTCACCTTTTTGAGAGCAGTGGTGATGAAATAAAAAAAACACAAAGTAAAGCACCTATGGCTGGGTTCGAACTCACGACCTACAACTCGTAAGTCGGAGCCGACACCACTGCACTGGGCCACCAGTGCTTTAAAAAATATGGACCTTTTTTAAAAAAATATATTAAATAGGTGGTAAGATTATGATTCAGAAGTATTTAGCACAGTAATGCAGTAGTTGAGTCATGAACTGCACGCAGAACGGAAAAATTATATATGCATGATCTACAAGCAACTATTCCGGGTGTGGTTAGTAAGTGAATTTGAATGTCTGTAAAAACATCGAGACACGACGATACAGTAGAAATCCCTAGTTTGGAGCAACTTTAAAAAGATAAAATGGCTAAGCTCGAGCAGCTTCTGAATCGACAAAAGTCCTGAATTGTGATCACACGGATTTACCGAAGTGCGTAATCTGGTAGAATAAGGCTACGAGAATTTGGCATTAATTCAGCTGATTATATTGTAACATTTCACACCCAGAATTCACGTTCAAGTTTTTAAAAGGACCATAATTGTTTCACATTTACTTTATTATATTCTAACAGTCAAAAGAAAGCAAGAAGAAAGAGAAACAGTAACTTTTTTTTCGTTTTACTGCCCTACACACAAATAAAAGCCTCACAGCACGTGCTCGTACACTCAAAGAATTGAAAATTAACAGTAAATAAGTATTGACAGGTACTCGTCTTTATAATACGAGTTATAATTACGCCTTAGTTACGAATACTCTTAAATACCTTGATTGATTCTAGAGAAAGTATTTGGATGCATTTTGAGGATATGAATTCAGAAACTGTGCCATGACTGCAAATTGAATCCTAAATATGTGTAGAATAAAGATGATAAACTATATTGTTTACAAAATACGATCGATCGACGTTAAATTCAACCATCATAAAACGAAAGAACTTGACACATTACAATTTACTAATAAAGAACGCCAGTTATCTAGTAACATCCTTAACGTAATCCACTTACAACAATAATAGCAGCGATTGAAGTCCGCTCCGTCCCATCAATAAATCATCAGCCATATGAAGCCGGTTGCAGACAGACCGGGCCGACGACACGGCCGGCCTCCGGCCGACAAAGCAGCACCAATTTGCAGATTAGCTGATGCGTAAATTGTTGCATTAGCCATACGTTCAACAGTGAAGGTTCGACCAATTATGGTGGTAATTCGATACCGCGCGCCAACGTAATCCGATGTTATGTACGCACCTTTATGTTGTTTGTAATGTTAATGTACCGTGAATTTGTATATTGTGTGCACGGATTGTTTTTAGTTGTTAAGGAGCAGAACACGGGAGTTTATTACTGTTGGCAAATAAAATAAATGTTTTGTGAAACTAACGATACGCTTTGTAGGTAACATTAGATGCAGCAAACATAAACACAAAGCAAGGCAAGCTGCAAAATTAATTAAAAATATTTTAAACTTGTTCCAATTTCAAAAAAGTTCAGGATACAACTGATTGTTAGCAGTGATTAAACGATTGACTGCTGCACTGTGTGTCGCGGGTTTGATTCCCGCACGGAAAAAATATTTGATGGACCAACAACTACAAGTAGTTGTTCAAGGTCTAGCTGTTTGTGAGTTTAGATGTTTGCAAACGCACCCATGTTATAGGAGAAGAGACAAGTGTGAGTCAACAATTTAAAAAAATTGTTTGACACAGAACGTTTCAATAACCAGCCTCAGTCTTTCACATAGTCCATCTTTTTTATTTAGCCTATAATAAAGCACAGGTCACCTCATATTACCTATGATTCATTTTACATTGATTTATGCTTAACCAACTTGACGCATGAGATTACAGGACTGACTTGATCCATGCATAATATGTCAAGAGGAAACAGCGAAAGATAACATTTACATGGACTTGAATATTGAAATGACGGATATTTATTCTGCTATGAACAAAAGATATATAAAATATGTAGGCAATACGAAGAGCTCTAGAAAATAGGATGAAGTGATACCGACAAAATACTGATCTATATCTCAGCTTAGCAACTTTACCTCTATATCAATTGTTATAAAGTTAAAATTTCCTTGTACGATTTTTGTATCAGGCTGTACACAGTACCAGTAACAGTGATCCGTTCCATTTTATGTTAATAAACGAGCTAATATGATGTGCTTTAGCAAATAAGAGAATGTTGCGTTATGATGTGGACAACACTATAAAGCATAAAGAAGAAAGAGAGATTTGAAATAAAAGCAGAAAATTGAAAAAGAGATAATTATAACTTAATAGGTACTTTGTTCTTTATTCATTGATAAAGCTTTAAACTGCAAGAAAAGCCAGAAAACTGACATTTAAAATTAAATAAAAATGTCAGATGTAACGTACCGCACGCACACTGTTTTGAACTTGAAGTGTAGTTTATATTTTTGCCGATAGGAAATTGCATAAGGCCATTCGTTCTGTACCACAATTAATAAATACAATATTTTCGTGTCTTAATATTATTAAGTAACTCGTGTTTAAAAAACACTTTTAAACCCAGTTTTTATAAACATTTTACTCAATGCTCCATATTTCAAAATTTTGTTGCTAAGCCCACGTATGTTTATGACCTAATTTTAGGTCTGAAATAGAGCAGGTAATGGATGGCATCTAGGCTATGCAGTTAATTCACGTTCAGCGCACCTACGTCAGTCAATCTGTAGTCCAATTAGAATGAGTTTCGTGTTCATTAACGGTGAAAATGACAATCTGAAACTGCGCAACCTGTGTTATTTACAGCTTACAGAATTTATGGATTTTGCGGCTACATGAAGTTATGAGATCCATTTGTTTTGTATGTTTCAATGAAAATGGAACTGGTTCATGCGAGTTTATAAACAACTGTGAATAAAAATATAATTGTATTTGCTATTTGACAGTTTCTTTAAATAAAACTATGCATATTTTATTTCTCAACCTCCTTATTAAATATGACTTGAAAGCGCAAAAGGTAAGTGATGACCATAAGTGATGCTTGCAAGAAAATGTCTTGGCATTCGTTTTTTGTCATTTTAGAGAAAAAGAATAATACGTAAAAATATTGATTAAAAGGTTAAATTTTCTGTGTCTTTAACACAGAAAATATAACCTTTCTTTGGAGACTGATTGAAAGTCTTGAAGAAATGGTCTATAATATTGGAAATATAAAAAAACACGTTTTGATTTATGAAATGCGAGTCAATCAATCAAAAATATTTAACCCATAAAACCTCATTGCTATACAAACGATATTAAAAAGATTGGACACCAATCGAATTATTAGAACCGTTGCTATTCCCACGTCCACTATGGGCCATGTTGGCAATCACAGAAGAGGTTTATTGCACCACTAAAATAAAATTTACTGGCCACAAATAAGTTAAATGTTTATGATTGAAGGGATACGTGGCTTGATTGAGCGTTTTGTTGGCTCTTAAATCGCTTTTGTATATAATTTCGTTATGTTAATAGACATTGGTATAACAAATATTGAGAAATCGTGTTATTTTTCAAACAATTATATTCGTCTAAAGTTAATTGGCCATTAAGTTTGATGTCAAAGAAACCAATACTTTGATTATGAATCCATTAAAAATGACACGTTGAAGGAATGACGTTCACGTTCGTAAAAACTCAAAAATCTTACCTTTTATTCTGTAGCAAATAACAAATATCCTAATCTTCGGTTTGTCGAAACATTTAACATCCATGAATAAAAGATATCCTCATTAAATATAAATCCATTTCAAAGGTCTTAACGCTTGCATATTATTTTAATATTAAGTAATGGTGCACCAACATTTCACGATTCATCAATATTGCTTGCTTTGAGTGATATTTTGAAGATCAAAGGATTTCTATTTCTATTTGAATCCCGACTTCTCTTTGACTAACCCGGCTAAGGCCAGCCACCGTAATTCCTTAGTAATTTCCTCTGGACTCTAATCTCGCCCATGGGTTTGCTCGGAAAATTCACGCCCTAATAAATAAGCACTCTTTTACTTCTTGATTTCAATTTAATGAGGTTAAATAATTAAAAAAGATCTTGATAGATAATTATCTACTAATCGATCTTTTAAAGAACGGATTTTAGAAAAAAAATAATGCAGTAACGGAAATCTGAAAATGCGATTCTAATGAGAAGAAATTGAGACAAAAGATAGATTCCACGTGTATAGAAAAAAGTGAACATCAATACAGAAGCTTAGTCACTTTAACTTGCGATAGAAAAGAAGCTTTCAAAGAAAATTGGTGATTATTATTGGGGGAACAAAGTGAAATGTCTTATAACGTTTGTTTTGACGGCAGTAAATAAGTTTTCGGTATAAATCACAAGCTTGAAGGATAAAAACGAAAGTGTGCGTTCAAGTAGAAAATTTATTTCTTTCTTCCACATTTCACTGGCTCTTGTAAAAGTTTTAATTATTTGCCGGATGCGGTCCGACGCCGCTCCGTTTGGGATCAATGTACTGTTGACGTTGACTCTTTAATTTTAATGCTTCATAGCAGATACAAATTAAGAGTAGTTTTTTACATTTATTCGTATGTTATTGTTTAAATAAAAAGTTTTGTACTTAAGATAAAAACAAAACGTTTGGCTGTGTAAACGCCTTCTCGCGTTCTTTTTGTGAGAAAGTGAAAAAAAGCTTGAAGTGTAGACTTTTCTAACTAGTCTTTCTAACAAAATATATAATGCGGAACTAAATCTAGAGTTGTATTATGTTTTCACTGTTATTTTTCAAACTTTTTTATCGACACTTTAATGCTATCAAACTACATAGGTATAAAGTAAGCAGTCAAGAACTTTTATACAAAACAAGTACTAGTTTACAGTATGGCGGTTTGTGGATATTTGCTACTTTAGATGTATGTAAGCGCACCCACGATACAGGAGCAATTCCAAATGAGGCAATGTTAAAAAAAAACAGAAACCTTTCTCCAACTACCGGACACAATTATGATTTTATAGAAATGAGAAATGACTCTTATTACAACATTAATAGTGACCGAATTTTAAGCACGTATTTGTTACATCTGCAAGTAAAAAACATATCACAACACACCAATAATGTTATTTGTCTTATTCTGGGAATAAAATAGAGCTTCTAAACTTAATACTAGACTGCCCTTAGGACCGCGTGGGCTCCAAAAATATGAGGCTTCAGGCTTTACCTGTCAGTACAACAAATCTCATTAGGAAAGTTTGTAATAATGTAAAGGTAATAACAAAGTCTTATTGCAATTTATTTTGGTTTAATCTCAGCGTGTAGCCAAGTAAATTATTGTTTTGGAATAAGCTGTGTAATTATGTGAATTATTTTTGCATGGAATTTTGCAGGGTGAGTTTTGATTGCGAATTATGTTGTTTCTGTGTTTAATTTTTCATTATTTCCTTATATCGTTGGTTAAGATTTTTTTTTATCGTGGTAAAATCATCAAATGAGTCCTCCCACCCCGGGCAGGGCGGGAGGGACTGTCAGACTTGTACTGACTAAAATCCACGGTGTCCTTCAATAGCCCTTTATATTCCGGGGTCACGGTAATGAGATAAGTCCCGCGACCCCGGCAGGCTTTGGCCCTCTAGAGGGGGGGCCCCGTCATCTTGCTGACGCTCTTTGAGGCGCGCGTGGAACACAACGCGCCGTCGACCCGGGCATGGTCCATGGTCGGGCAGCGAGTTGCCCATTACTCGCAGCCCGCATGCCCGAGCATATCGTTGGTTAAGTTGGATAAATTTATTATGTTTTCTGCTATTGTTCATAATTCGGCTAAATTATTCAGATAAAAAACTTGATTAAATCTATAGCTTGATTCTTTGTTGATGATTCCTCTAAAAATCTAATTAAAATAGCTTCAATAGTGGTTTCGGACAGGTCTCAAAAAATCATTTCATTCAGGTGCACTTTTAGTTTGACTGAAGACTTCGAGACGTTTTAAACATTATTGTTAAGGCCGCATAACCAGAAACTTGGCAACGTCGCAAATGGCTGTCAAATATTTACAAGTTTTAATTAATTTGGTAAATTTACTGTATGAAAATAAGAAAAAAGGCTCTGTAGTGCACTAAAACATTGATATAGGAATGCAATTAAAACACTGAATTTGATGTTGTAACCGTTTCAGGTGTAAAAAATGCATTTGACAAGTTTTCAAATATTTTTTTTACATCTAAAATATATTATTCGGTGTTACGATATTAATTATTGTATTCCCTTATCAATTTTCTAGTGCACTACAGAGCATCATCATCATCATCATCCTCAGGGCGTTAATCCCGGTTGCTACCTTGGCTTCCACCTCGGTGCCCGGGGTCCGCCTTCCTACCTAGACGCCTCCACTTCGCACGGTCTTGTGCATCTCCTGCCGTGAGCCCATTAGCACGCATATCGTCCCTTACGACGTCAAGCCAACGTTTCTTAGGCCTTCCTCGTTTCCCTGGCCCCGGCGGGGGCGGCATGGCAAGGCATTTGTTTCCCACGTAATCTGCCGGTTTTCGCAAAACGTGGCCATACCAGCGTAGGCGACTTTCTTGCAGTTTATCTGCTATGTCACGGACATGAAGGCTGCCGCGGATGCGGGAGTTTTTAATGCGGTCCTTCCGCGAGACTCCGCACATCCAGCGCAGCATATTCATTTCCGTGACACGCAGGTTCTGCTTATGTCGCTCAAGTATAGGCCACGCTTCACTGCCATACAAAAGGACAGGTCTAATGATGGTCTTATAGACCTGCCCTTTGAGCTTAACCGGCATTTTTGGGTCACAGATAACCCCCGCCACCTCGCGCCATTTTGCCCAGGCGGCCGAGATACGTGACTTGACGTCGCTATCGACGTCCCCGGACTCGTGGAGAACCGATCCCAAGTATCTGACCTGTTCCGTGCGCTCGACTGTGTCTTCGCCAATGCGAACAGGAGCAGCATTTGTGGTATTGCAGGCCAGGTACTCGGTCTTCGCCGCATTAATTTTCAAACCACCGTTTTCCAGCGACTCCTTCCATGCTGTCACACGTTGTACCAGGCGCCCCCCGTCCGAGTCCGCCAGCGCGATGTCATCGGCATACATGAGCAGCCATGGCGGCTGCTCATGTAAGTCCCTGATGTGAGTGGACAGCACATCTAACACCACGCTGAACAAAAACGGACTGAGGACAGAGCCCTGGTGAACTCCGACAGTGACGGGGAAGGGTTTCGTATCGCCAACCGCGGTCCGAACTATAGAACCGGAGTCTCGGTACATATCCCGGATGATGTCAACATAGGTCTCGGGTACTCCTTTGGATCTTAATGCCCACCAGATCACCTGACGGGGGACACAGTCGAAGGCCTTCTGCATATCTAAGAACAGAAGATGCAGAGGCGTGTTCTTCGATCTGTACTTCTCCATGACAACCCTTAGGGCAAAAATGGGATCCATGGCGCCATGCCCCGGACGAAACCCATATTGACACCCCGAGACCGTACACTCCTGTCGGATCCGAGAGTCAATCACCCGCTCGAAGAGCTTCATGGTGTGGGACATAACCTTAATACCACGATAACCACCACACTCCTGCACCGTTCCCTTGCCTTTGAAGACTGGAGTGATAATACTCACTCTCCATTGGCTCGGGATCTTTCCGGTGAGGAGCATGCCGTTAAAAAGGTGGGTTAAGATGCCCACACCACGAGGACCCATCGCCTTCCAGGCTTCAATAGGAACTCCATCGGCTCCGACAGCTTTCCGGTTCTTCATGCAACGAAGAGCCACATGAACTTCCTCGTGAGTTACCGGGGGCACCAGTCCCTGATTTGGAGGGAGATCCGGTGACAGCACCTCTTTATGCTGCTTGTTCAGCAGCTCGTGGAAATACGAGCGCCATCTCTCCTTCACCGCGAGGTCTTCGCATAACAGTTTGCCTTCAGGGTCTCTTACACAGCGGCACTTTGTGATATCCAATGACGCTTTGACCCTGGAACGTGCCAACTTATATATGAGCTTTTGCCCCTCAGACGATTCCAACTTATCGTAAAGTGGCTGTAAGTGGTCTCGTCTGGCTCTGGCGACGGCTCTTTTAGTGGTACGTTTTGCAGCTCGGTATGCGTCGCGGTCTTCGAGAGATTTGGACGCATTAGTGCACTACAGAGCCATATTTCTTATTTCCATACAGTAACATTGCTAAATTAATTAAAACTAGTTAATATTTGACAACTGTGTGCGACGTTGCCAACTTTCAGAATATGCGCTCTTAAACCAAAATACCAAGGAAAATATCCACAAGCTCCAACTGAAATCAAGTCCAAACAAGAGGAATTTCCAAGACACGTAACACAAAAACATTTTCGTTAAGATTAATGCTATGATAATGTAACAAAACCTGCTACAATGGGCATGTTCTGGCCGAACCAGATTTAAATGTAAATGTTTCAAACAATTTGTACCACCATTAAGTATCTTATCTTCGTACATTGCGACACTATTTTATACAAAATGCAGTTTCGGATAAGATGTTGAAAGCTAATTTCAGGTTTCAATCGGATTCAATAAATTGTTGAAAGTTATGTAAGAACATGGTTCTATGGATTTTAGTGTACTTGTCTGAGAACAAATAGTTTGAATGTTCTTGGAAGTTGTCATCTCATTGAAATAAAAATATTCATTGTTATCGACTTGACCGCACACCGACCAAGTTATTTTTTTCTCAATCTTTTAGCACAGATACTGTAGATATCAAACCTTGTGTGATTTTCTCAACCAGAGCCCTTATCACGAGTTTTCACTATTTTACTTTACAGCGTCTTTCCAGTATTTACAGCGTTTCTTGTATGGAAAAATGGAACAGCGCCTCTGTACGAAGAAGGAACTAATTTTTTCCTTGTTTGAAAATGTCAAAGTTCCAGTTTATTTTACGTCACAATAACTCAAAACTCATGATAAGGGTCAGTTCAGACCGAGACGCGAAGCGACGCGACGTCACGCAACGATACTGCAAATGTGTATTTTATCATGTAGTAAATAAAGTTAGATTTTGAGTCGCCAATAAAATGTAGCGCGGCGACGCGCTGCGCCGCGCTGGGTTGTGACAGGTGTATCTTTCCGTGCAGGAAATAGAGTTAGATTTTAAGTATCTCTATTGATATGTGCGCGCAGCGACACGTCTCGGTCTGAGCTGACCGTAAGGCCTCCGGAGTAGTATTATGAGTAACTGACCATTACTGGTTAATATTCAGTAATTCGAGAGACACAAAAATAAGAAATAAAAAACAAAAAATAGGACTGGCTTAGATTATAAAATGTCCAGATTCCATGTTCGAAACAAAGCGTAACGATTTTAGTGAAGCCTGAATCTTTTTATCAATGTGTGAGTGAGCGCCACGCACACATAAAAATGTTTTCCTTGGAGATGTTCACTTGTTTTACGTAGGCACCGAGCGACGCCGGGGGTAATTTTTCTACCGTGTTTTTGACCTACTAGGAAGCTGGACATTCTATATTCTAAGGGGCTTGCTTTGATATAAGTTCAAAATTGGAATTTAGTGCGGATTACAACTAAATGTTCTTAGAAATCATACCAATGCTTTTTTTGACAAAAGAACAGCAGGCTGTCCTATCTACAATTTCAAATACATTCACTTAGCTTCTTAGTAAATGAAAATTTGCCGCGACGTTTATTACATCATCCAATCTCTTCACCTGTGTTCTAGAACCTCCTAAATTAAAACTATAAAACTGAAATGTGGACGTCCTCCCGTTTATATCTCTGTCATTTTGAATTATGTCTTTGGGAGGAAGTAAAATAAAATAAAAGTTTGTTTTGTTTCTAGACAAGAATGTTGTAACTGTTTAGAAAAGGTCGTTTTGTGCTTATCAAGATGTTAGCAATAGTTTATGAGATCAGCTTAAAAATAATCACGATGTAACAATGAAATTAAGGAAATGACTTTCGTCAGCCAGTTTCAATGTGCAAAAATGCATATTCTTTTAGTTCTGTATTCACAGAACGTTTAATTAGGTTATCAAAGCCTTCAGGTTAAGTGCAACTATAATGAATTATAATGATTTCCTAATCTTAGCCCAATAGTATAACGTGGATGATATCAAAGAAAGAACATGTTATAAGAATCGTAATATAAAAAGGGTGTATGAATTAAATTGATGATTAATTATCGATTTTTTTTCTCTGAATTGTCTTTGTTTTAAATTTTACTATGGACACTTTTAACTTGCTACATCGTTCTCACATAATGTACCATCTAAGAATGAATGATGTAACAAAGATTCTGTAATAATTTTGGCGATTTAAAAAGAGTGTCCATGGAGTTTCTTGCCTTGTTCTTCTCCATAGAGATCTACTTCTTGGAACGGACATCTACGGTACTTTCACAGTTTTTATGTCTTGTGACTGGGACTGTAGCACCATAATTTTATATTTTGTGTCTAATAATATTTCATTTGTCTTTGACAATTCAAAAGTGCCTGTAACTGGCTTATTTGAAATAAATGCTTTGATTTTGATTGAATTGAAATATTAATGAGTTAAAAACATAATCATAGAAAATAAAAGAACCACTTCGAACCAACACAAAAACAAGGAATTAACCTCAAAAAGTCTGAAAATAACACAAACAGCATCAAAAAGTCGAAAGCTTAGTCCCTGAACAATATTGGCGCATATCTCTGATTCCAGTATCGTATAAGAAACTGCTCAAGATAATAGATAAAAGTGTAGCCGTCATTATGGCTATCCAGACGTCTCCATTGCCCTTTTATGCGTAGGCATTGGCTATCGTTTGATAACGACTACGTAAGGCCGCATACAGATTGGTATAATGTTTGCTGTGATTTTTATTGTGACTATATGATTGTAGGTACCAAATTATATTATGGTGAAATGAATACTCGCGAAGAATATGGACAGACGACCTTATAAAGGTCGCCGGAAGACGCTGGATGCAGGTCGCTTCCAACCGGTATATGTGGAGATCTAAAGGGGAGGCCTATTTTCAGCAGTGGACGTCCTATGGCTCAGATGATGATGATGAATACTCACGTTTATACCAGCTTTTATTTTTTTCTTGCCTTCATCACGTGGCTAGACAGCCTAGCCTTTTCCAAAATGCACTTTTGACCAAAAGTTTAGAATCACTTACTCCGATAACATCGTATCTACACCGTGTTCTTCACGTTATCCATAAACTTTAGCAAATACTTCTATGGCTTTTACAAATCAAATCCAACAAAGGAAGTAGTACTTAAAAAGGCTTCGTTACAAAGATATTTGTAATTTCATTTAATGAAATTTAATTGAGCTATGCAGTGAGAAAGTATCTTAATTTGAAATCTATCAAATACTATTTGCATTTCATTTGTTTCAGCCCGCCAAATGTTATGAATGACGTTGCCAATTCGGATAAAGAGGCATGCATATCGGGTTATTTACGTCTAGGTATTTAGTTTGTATGAAAATTAACATAAAATAAAAAATAAGAATTTATTAATGTGTCCATAATGAAAAATGCTTACTTCCGTGGTTTGAACATCTGGTCGAAGTTTATGTATATCGTCCGGAACACGGTGTATAGTTTATAGACGAGTCTTTACATTGCATTTTATAATACAACAGCTTGGTGCAAAAAGTGTAAAACAATATTATCAGTCTGGGCAATGTCATACTTTATTTTTATTTTATTTTTCTGCTGGAACCTCGACTTACACAATCTTCAAGACATTGCTAAAACTACTTACAGCTTTTCAATGATATGGAACTTATATTTTACACTGTGCAAAGATGATTTATCTATAATAGGCCCTAAGAATAATGTGGATCCATTAGTTTTTGAATAGGTGCGTCCCCACAGAGCGCGCAGCCTCGCGAGGCATTTTCCGCGCGAAGCAGCTCGGTTTGTGTGGACATGTCTCGGGCGAGGCAAGTGACAGCGCTGCCGCGGTCGAGCGACCGAGCTCCCGAGCCATCAAGTGTCGGCTTTTGTTTTGCTCGCGTATATTGTTTCGTGCCTCGATCGAAAAACAATAGACGCGTCCACACAGAGTGAGCAGACTCGCTTGTCAGTTTCCTCGCGCAGCAAATGCCTCGCGAGGCTGCGCGCTCTGTGTGGACGCACCTAATAGCTTTTTTGAATTATTTATTGAGGTTTTCTGCAATAATAGTACGTCTACTTAGTCTAGGCAGGTACTTTAAGGCCTGACCCAGAAAGGTCTTTTTGATAAGAGGCCTTTTGAAACGTATACGTACTTTCTAGTCTAGAATCTTGAATAAATCTTACTAGGTAATATTATAAATGGGAAAGTTTGGATGTTAGTATGGATGAATTTTTGTTTGTCATTCTATAACGTCAGAACTGCTGAACAAATCTCGATGAAATTTGAGTCAGAGATGGATTATAGACTAGAATTACATATAAGATACCGTTTATCTCGGTACAACGGTCTCGATAAGGGTTAATTTTAGAGTTACAGGCGAGTGAAGCTGCTAGCAACAGCTATTCATGTTTTCATGAATAAATAAAATTATATTTATTAATATTTAATATAATTATTTTAATAGAAATGTACGCCATTATATTATTATGCAAAGTCTAATGTACTAATCTCAATCATTTCACAACACAGTAGCTTCCTGTGGTTGTTAGGTACCTTACTGTATTATTACTTTGATTAACTACCGAACCAACACGTACTATAGTTATTAACCACATTTAAACATTAATCAAGTTCAAATCAACCCGCAACTCAAAACAATCCAATCAAAAAGTCCGACTAAGCAACTTCCAACTTCCAAACATTGGTCAGTACTATCAAAATAAAGCCTCACTATTTCCAATGACTTTATAAGAAACAAACATAAAACAGAAGTCGAAGGGAAGCAGTGTTTGTCTGGACTAATATTAAAAAGGTTATGTTTGTTTGTTGGGGCTAATACTCGGAAATACTGATACGATTCCGAAAATGTATTACAGAGAAGTTACCTACGGCTACGAGTGACATAGGTTAAATTATAGAATAGATATAAGTACATATAATATTCTTTATTATGTAGTAATGCGGAGAGTAATGTATTAGCTCGCTGTCCGATCAAGGACCAGACCCGAGTCGACGGCGCACCTCAAGGATCTGTCAGCAACTGACGGAGCCTGTATAGAAGGAAATACCTACCAGTGTCATGGGTCTGTCTGACCAGGGTACCACGTGTTTCGAATACAAAGAACAACCAAAGGAAGAGGAGTCCTCCCCGCTTTGACTGCAGCTGCATCGACTGAAGCGGATCGTTTGATGATTTTCAACCAAATAAAAAAGGCGTAATTACGTTAAACATTCCGGTGATATAATTTCCAATCATAACGCAAGCAAAGCCATGGGCATAAGCTAGTAAATTTATAAGAAACAAATATAAGCCCAGAAGTCGAAGGGCGGCGGTGTTTGTCCAATATAATGGTCCAAATGTTTGCCGTGGGTGATTGATGCCGACCCGGTTAATGGATCGATATCCGTCCAACTTATCCTTCGTGGATCCTTGGTAGTTTCTGTGTGTTCTGCTTCACCCCGATCGGTGGCGTATGTGCTAACGATGGCTAGTTATTGGTGATTGATTGTTTGTATGAAATCTGGGACCTTGATGGGTTTATTTTGTTTAGAAATGTCTATCTTTATGTGTTGTTTTAAGGTTGATTTTTGTTGGTATTTTGTTTTGACATGATTTTCTACTACAGTGTATTTAGGTTCACTATGAACTTTTGCTCTGTCATTATTATATCGATGAAGCCGTTGACATTTTTTTTTCGTGGTAAAATCATCAAATGAGTTCTCCCACCCAGGGCAGGGCGAGAGGGACTGTCAGACTCGTATTGACTAAAATCCACGGTGTCTTTCAATAGCCCTTTATGTTCCGGGGTCACGGTAATGAGATAAGTCCCGCGACCCCGGCAGGCTTTGGCCCTCTAGAGGGGGGCTCCATCATCATGCTGACACTCTTTGAGGCGCGCGTGGAACACAACGCGCCGTCGACTCGGGCATGGTCCATGGTCTGGTGGCGAGTTTCCGATTACTCGCCGCCCGCATGCCCGCGCCAACAGTGGCCGGAGATCGTCCCGCGACGTCCGACGCCGTGGGTGTCTACCACTGAAGCCGTTGACATGACGAAGTTTTGAAGGAGTAAATAATTATAATTTCGTGCAGTAACACAAAAAATAAGCAACACTAGGTATGAACAAAAATATTTACTGATACTGCTAGCCCACTGACTTCCAGTTTTCAAAAACCATAGTTAGGGAACACATATTTTATGACTCAGAAAACTAAACAAAACATACTCCCACGTAGAAATATAAGTGATTGAATAAATCAAAACTAAACGCATAATAAAATTCATTGTAATTCAAATTCATCATTAAATAAACACTTTCAAGTACCTTATCTGACTGTTTACACAAAACATATTTGCCCGAAAGTAAAATTACTTAAATGCTTCCAGAGAAATCCCTTTCAGAGAAACGTGGAAAATTTTCGATCAAAGCAAAATGAACATCAACATTTTAAACTTCGTTGACTCAACATTGATTTGTTTCTTTACTAAATTGCTTTTACTCTCATTCGAATAACAGAGAAGTCGATACAACATCGAATCAATATTCTCAACTCGATTCATTAAAATTCGCTAACTCATTTAATTGGATAAAATGGTTTTCATGTAGAGAAGCAATTTAAATGATGGCCGTTAAAGTGCTGAGATAAATGACAGTTGTAAGTTTATATTGATTTATCATTACGCCCGTTTTCATTAACGAGGCAAGGAGGATTCATGATATTTGAAAAAATATTGATGTTAGTTAAAGTTTTATTCTGTTTTAAAGGTTCAATGTCTTGTTGTTCAATTTGAATGTGATAATGAACTTATAAATATAAATGAGCTTATACCTAAATGAGCTTTAAAAGAGTGCAATTAAAATTAAGTGTAGAGCAGTTCTTGGTCCATCGAGCCGGATTGTTTAAACGAAAGTGTATTTTTAATCTAAAAAACCGATTGTTACTACTCCTATGTATTCTGATCTGCAACTAAAGTATATTTTCTGTCAGATTAACATAAACACCATCTCAGTTCACTCAAAAGATTTGCTAAAGGTATAAGACAGGTAAGCGGTCTATTGTATTTTTGCTGAAAGTTTCAATAACAACTCTACCAAATTCTCACTTAGTGAACGCAAAAACACAAAACACCTCCACAATAATATAGCCGATACAAAACATTATGCTAAATCCATTTAAAAGGCTGTTTATCCCACAAAAGAAAAATAAAATGACACTGTTTTTATTCACACACTTGTCAAAATAAAAGTGCATTTTGCAAAGAATTAGAGAAATAACAAGCTCTTGTGTCAATCAAAGAGGGTCGTTACATTTTATTTCGAGGCCTATGCTATATTTTGAATTCAAGTTTTTATTCAAAAGGATGCGAACATATCATGAGTGTATGTATTTTTTATGCAAACTTGGCATATAAAATCAAATATTTGCCTTACGCATCTTTGAATACTTCAGAAGTCATTTTTTCTTTAAAAAATTTGATTTCTAAAGTTATGTCTTAAAGAATAGTCGTAAAGCGTGTGAAATGTGTGAACCATATTATCTTTATTTTTATCTATCGTCAAAAGTGTGATAATGGATGATGATGGAAATGGAAATATGTATACGAATTAGCAGTGGTAATAATGGATTTGTGTTATCTTATAAATCTTGCTTCTTTATTTTCCGTAACTGTGTATTTAAAGCTTTGTATAAATATAACGCTTTTTGCGATGTGTGTTACATTTTAAAGGTATTTAAGAGAGTGTTAAACTAAAGAATAATGACTTGCACCTACTCATCATGTCAAAATTGCTTACTAGAAATGTAAGGTTCTAAGATCATTCCCTATTTCTATTACGACTTTCGAAAGAATTGACTTGGTCTTCTCGATAGCTTATGCCATTTATTACGTTTCGCTATATTTTATATTTATTTTAAGAACAGTTTTCTCTGATAGAGGATAATTTGATCCCGACCTAAGAAACATTTGGGTTAAGAAAATAATTGTAGGTATTTCTGCTTCTTCAATACTAAGAGTACAAAGTTGTTTTCTCTCAAATCCTTATAACTTGTGCTCCATCACAATTATCTATTCTCTACGTCTTCTGAACATGTAAATCAAGCAACTTATTTAGCAACTTAACATAGAATAATAAAGGGTTGTGCAATAAATAACAATATTATGTTAATACAAGTTTATATTCCGCTTTAACGAGATTCGAACGAGCGATTCAACTTCAACTACTCGTTAAGGTGGAATCAAAATATTTATTATGAATCAATTTACATAAGTAGTAGGAAATATGCATATTTGAAGTATAAGCAACTGTTTGCAGTTTGTTCTTGCCGACTGTTTTAATGACGTTATTATTGCAGCATACGGTTTTTCACGCTTACTATGTGATTAAAAATAATGTTTTAGGTATATTTTAATATGTTAAAAATATAGTAGTGTGGGAGTACAAAACCGCCCGACAGTGGGGAGATTTGGAGAAGACCTTAACAAAGCTTTGTGTGGCTACAGGTCAAAGAAGATTATACAGGGACACGTCAATACAGCAGTTTCGTGGTAATTTTCAAAGAATGTAATTATGAAGAAACAATTGAAAAAAAATACATGTGGCACTCGGAGACTGCCGCGGTGAAGCTATTGCATAACATTTTTTATATTAAAAGAATAAAATCGCCTACCGCGTATATTTAACGAGAATAAAATTTATTTAAAATGTTTGTGGTGCACTACTGTAATAAAAAACTTCTTTGTTGTAGGAGAATTTTATAAGTAGGTTTTATTGTAAAAACTCCTTTTGTAGCTGGCCGTTTAGAATCAGCAAGAAAAAGTAAATTGTAAGTCTACCGAACTGAAACGATGTTAGACGATGCGTGGTGTCAGGTATTTTCCTTAGGTTTTAGGATTTTTTTTGATTTGGTCCCTGCGCCGCTTTCGCCGGATTCGGTTAAATAGGAGAACAAAAAAGTACCAACTGATATGATCAACTGTGCTGCAGATACGTACTGAATCACTGATACACCTACAGGTGTATAAAACAAGACACACATTGCCACATCGACTAACCCTTCACAACTTGCATGACGAATCCAAACACACATACATTATGTAGATTCCTGACACAGATTCCAACTCATATCAGACATTAACAGTCACTCATAAACGTTTGTTTCCTTCTCATCGGTAGCTTTTGTTTCTGTCCGTAATACATTGTAATGTTTTGCCAAACCCACATTGAGCTGTCAAAGTCTCGTCAGATGAGCGGCAAGCGTGTAATTATTTCTCCGAATGTACCATTTAAGTAACTAGAAAGTTTCAAATTATATGCTTTGCGCACTACGAAGATAGAAGCTTTGTAACGATTTTTCACACGATAACTGCTTTTTTTTAATGACTAACGTCTTTATTGTTAGTTAGAAAAGTTTTGGTGAAGACTTTTTTTTTTTTTTGGAAAGGAATTGTTTTAGTTTTAGTCACAGGGCGGTTCTTTTTGATGTTAGTACCTCGTTCGTTGTCAATAAGTAACACACTGAATTACTAATGCTCATGTAAGGTAAAGAATATTATTGTATATTTTCAAATAACTACAATGTCATTTAACGAGAGAGCCCATGTTTAAAATAAAATCTTCAAAGCTGATGAATCTATTTGGTATTTTTAGAACAGCTTATAAAAATAAAAAGAAACAAAAGCGCAAATATTGTTATAGTTAATTTATTCATTAAAAAACTAACTCTGTGGTACTCAATTGTTTTGAGAGCCAACATCGTGCGGAGTCGGTTTATTTTTTCAGCGACAGTGAATATTGAAGCACCTAATGTACAATGTTATTCGAGAGAGACAAAAGTAGAAAAAATATGTTTCTATACGCCTTTAGTTCTTTATGTTTTATTATTGCGTTTATTGAAATAATATGAGTGAATTTGCGTGAGACGTGGGTTTGATATTTACTTTTATGCGGGCTTTAGATGATAACATGCTATAAAGTTTTTGCAAGTTCTCTCAAAGACAACTCACGATATTTTTTTTAATAAAAAAAAAAAAAAACTGAAGAACGTTTGATGTTTCATCTATGAAAAATGGAGGAGCAAATCTAGTAGGTATCTATCTATATCTATACATATAATAAAATGGTAGGAAAGTGAAAACTGTACATTGAATATTTTTTTAAAAGAATACTTGGGGTGTGATCTACAATCGATACCGAAACCAAAAATATAGTTTTTAGAATTTTTGTCTGTTTATCTGTTTGTCTGTATGTATGTCCGGGATAAACTCAAAAAGTACTGGACGGATTTGAATGATTCTTTTTTTGTTGTATAGGTATTAAGTCTGGCCAACATAGGCTATCTTGAAAACTTGATCACCTGGTGCAGAACTGCAACAGACCAGCTAAACTATAAGAAATACAAAAATGGTGCCAAAGCAAAAATTGTTCCACGTGATGAGCATTTTCTGCTGAAAGAATAAATTTGAAGATCTGGTGTTCCAGATCTTCAAATTTATTCTCTTGCTTAGAACAACTCTTGCTAAGACGTCATTCCTGTATTATGCTATAGTGTAGCTGGGCTCTTGGAGTTCCACATCAGGAACACCTGTGATGATGTGGAACACCAAGAGCCCAGCTACACTATAACATATACAGTAACGACGTCTTAGCAAGAGTTGTTCAGCCTGATAAGCACTCTCTGTTGTTGCCGTATAAAAATTGAAGATCTGGAACACCTGATGTAGAACACCAAGAGCCCAGCTACACCACAACATAGGTATATAGGAATGACGTCTTAGCAAAGTTGATCAGCCTGATAAGCACTCTCTGTTGACGTATAAAATTGAAGATCCGGAACACCTGATGTGGAAATCAAAGCTATCACTAATTTCACTTGTACAATTGTATAATTTTAAAATAACATAAGCTGGGAATACCTCCACGCACGCTGGGAATACTCCTCCGGCGGTAACAGTTTAGAACTAATTTTTGATGACGATGAATATAAATATGAATAAAAATTTGACTGTGTAGACAAAAACTCCCATTTATTGTTTTACCCGGGCTGGACATCAGACTTATCAGATCTTCGATTTTGACGACCTCGTGTCGCTGGCATAAGCAACAGGATCCGCGTACGAAGTCGCGGGCAGAAGCTAGTTCAAATATAAATTAGAATTTTATTATATTACGTATAAGTTTATTTCACATATTTCCAAAAGAACTCTAGAGGTTTGAATAATATTTTATATTTGGATAGGTAATTGAAGTTAATTGCTTGTTTAAAAAAAAATCGATTTTCTAGTAGACGCAATTTTCCAAAACAAAAAAAAATTGAAGCTCGTTCTCAAAAATACGACACAGTATTTTCATAGATATTTAAACTTTTAACGTAAGCCAACGTATTGCTATCATAAAAGAACTCCATACTTAAGTCATCAAAAGTCCAACCTGTTATAAAAACAAATATTTGCCCACGATAAGAACAAACCTGGGAAAAAATGGGGCATATCACAGAATGAGATGAGGCCTTTATTTGCCCATTGTCAACCATTTTGTTTGAGACTTTCACTACCTGGAAATGAGGAAGATGATAATAAATTATGAGGTGTGGACACGTTGACGATGTTCATACGATTATTTTAGGACTGCGTCATACAGCAAGACATTGTCGATGTGCATGAATTAGATGACAGGTTGTGGGCAGGGTGTTCAGCGATAGCATTGGGAACTACATAAAATATAGTTTTGGAAATGGGAGAAAAAGGCTGTTTTGGCTCTTTGTGTATGTGAATTTAAAGGTTTGTACTAAATCTACGATACAAGAGGGCAACATTTTTTTCCCTGAGAAATGGAGTGTTAATTTTCAAAGTACCTACATACCTATCTTAAGTCAATCATTTTTTTTTGATTTTTTTTATTGTTACTTTGCTTAGATGTCATTATCAACAAACCGCCATTGAAGTTTTTTTGGTGTGTTTGCCTTTCAAACACTAGTGAGTTTTTATTGTCCTTTGAAAATGACACAAACATTAAGTATTACATAATTATTATGATATGTATCGAGTGTTTTATAGAGCCAGTAGGCATACAATCGATACGTCACTGGCATTACATATAGCCTACTATCGCAATGTGACTGTGTGCCTTTGCCTTTACACACCTGTTAATCTAATGTTTGCTTTATAACAATGAATGGAACGCTTTGACGATGGCCATGTTAATGAGATGAGAAGGAAAGTCAATATATTGAGGCACGTTTGGACTTCTATCATATTTTCATAAAATATTTATGTGTTGTCTTCATTGAGGGTCACCATAATCGTCTTTAAATGCCTCAAAAGCATATAAGCGGAAAAATGGCAAGTAATGTGGGAAGCTTTAGCTTACGATAACGCTTTACTAAAATTGTTAGATCGTTTCAGTATCGCGCTAAACCAATCAATAAAAAGGTTTTACTCAAAACTATGTTCTATCCATAAGAGATTATTACCAATTAAAGTTCCAATGATTATAGTAGGTAGGTATCCTCTGTTATTATACATAGAAAGTTCCTGAACATTTTAAACTGTATTGCGGTAACCTTTACGGCTTTATTACAAAACGTGGTTTAACTTAGACCAAGGTTTAAATCAAAAATCAATTTTTGAATTTCGAACTTTATTCCAACTGCTATAAAATTCTAAAATGCACATTGACAACTTAGACCGGGATCTAAACTCGGTTTTTGTATTAATAACTTTACGACAGCAGAAATAAAGTTCGAAATTCAAAAATTGATTTTTGATTTAAACCTTGGTCTAAGTTAAACCACGTTTTGTAATAAAGCCGTTAAAGTTCAAGGGAACAGAACAAATTATATTAGTGCTCATTGAATGTCAACCGTTTTAATTTGGATCACCACGGTTCATTTGTTTGAATGTCTGTTACTACCACGCAAAAAAAATATATGAAAATATACTTTGAAAGCAATTTTAGAGTCATACGCAAAGAATGGAAGTATTGCATGTGACATAATTACGATGCCTTTGCCCGCATGCGGGAAGCATTACGCATGCTACTACGACGTTTGCGGGTTTTTATAGTGTCTGTGATATTTAAATCGTAATTCAAAAAATAATGTCGCTGCATTTAACGCTTTTTTATTACAGTAGAATTTTTAACCAAAATAATGACACGAAAGGGGACTAGCATAAAATTTCAATTTGTATTTTAAAGTCAAACGCGTTCGGGGGATGATCTGAAATGGAATCGACGTATTTTCCCAGTAAATCTCCCAGACTCAGCTGTAAAATCTCGAACGAGGGCGAATTTATAACGCAATGAATAAAAGCCGCGAAAGCATAAATCACGAATTTAATGAACAGTTTTATTTGTTTAATAGCACGACGTCTTTGGGTTGCAAACTCCGGTATTTATTTAATGACATTGTTGTACCAAAAACATTGTTCGACGACAAAATTTTCTGGTAGTTTGCTCTTAATTACTATAATATTATCATTCGCGGTGCTTTTCCTTGGGAGCTACTATTATTTTCGTTCACGGTTTGTTGAACACCTTAAATGGGTACATTATTTTACCATCTAATTTTCATTTGCGCGAAATTTAATTTGTCTGGTTGTGATACCGGTGCGTGGCTCCCTTTCTTACCACATATTAGCCGTTTTCGCGTATTCAGTGCCTGTTGCGAACGAAATGACACGCTTTACTTACTAATGAATTCTCGTGCCATACGAATGGAAAACTTGAACATTTCCTTTAATTAGAATCTAATTTTCGAAGCGTTTGTGTTTGTTTTGTTTAATTAGTCGCTGCCTGGAGGCATACACTTTATTTTGTTAAGAATAGGTACCTACATTTCGTAAGTATAACTCGGAGTTCATAATTATTAGGAGTAGGTATTGAATTACATGTATTTACGGAATTCTCAGTAGTTGAGGTATATGCTGAGTAAATAATTGTTATTTACATCGTGGAGTAAATAGTATTTACTACTCTATTTTAGTTTCTAGTTATTAAAAACCTCTTTATTTTGAATACAGTCGATAGGTAACAGTTTCATTTGAGAAACTGCTTAAGTATTAACTGCATTCATTGATACTGCCCTGTAGACTCTGCCAACTCCTTGGACATTGCATCAAACAATATCGCATCACATTGCAAATTATCGCCCACCATCACCGCACACCTTTACATCTGACATTATAAATCTAAGTTTAGAAGTCCAACGGAAGACATTTAATTTAATATAACAGATGTTCCCATCTCGAGTGGACACGCTTCGCAGCAAATCCTTTGAGTTTGTCACGGGCAGGCTCAAAAGAACCATCAACAAAGGAGTGTTATTCCAAGTGTGTTCCAAGTTGTATAAACAAGTTTGACAATTGAGCGTACGCTCTGCTTCGAAGAGGATTGCTTTGAAAATCTTATCAGAAGAAAAAATACGGTTTTGGAATAATAGTGACGATGAATGAGATTTGGAAGGATTTTATGGTTGCAACTTTCAGAGTGAGAAATATAAGTTTCATTTTTTTAAACATTGCCTATCATCATGATCTGCTAATCAATTTCCCAGCCATGATTTAGACTAATCGTAAACAAAAAGTACATGTGGCACTCGGAGACAACCGCGGTGAAGCTATTGTATTACATTTTATTTTATTTTAAAAGAATAAAATCGCCTACCGCGTATATTTAAGGAGAATATAATTTATTTAATATGTTTGTGGTGCACTACTGTAATAAAAAACTTCTTTGTTGTAGGAGAATTTTATAATTAAGTAGGTTTCATTGTGAAAACTCCTTTTGTAGCTGGCCGTTAAGAATCAGTAATAAATCGGATATTTTTATTTGCCGAAGTCTCCCGAACTGAAACGATGTTAGACGATGCGTGGTGTCAGGTATTTTCGTAAGGTTTTTTCGTTAGGTTTTTGGAAATTTTGTGATTCGGTCGCCGCGCCGCGCCGCGCTCTGAGCCCGTGATAAATCTGTCTTTTAAAATCTCTGATGGTTCAAACATGGTAAAAATATAAGAAAACAATGGAAGAGAAGAGATAGAAGAAAGTTAAAGCGAAAAGTGAATACCTATTTTCCTGATTCCATTTTTACTTAGCTATGTTTTCTTTTTGCTGTTATAAACAACTACGACTGGGTAAACTGTGTAGATTTTTTTTAACATTATTTCACAATAGGAATTTCTCCTGTGCCGTGTGTGTTTACAAACATATAAACTCACACAAACGTCCAGACTCGAAACAACAACTTGTAGATCATACAAATCTTCTGCGTGCGGGAATCGAACCCGCGACCCTCAGCGCAGCACTCTAATTGCTCAGCCACTGCGCCAACCGTGTTTAAATGGAAATTCGTATCCTTAATAAGTAAATACAAAAAAAAACAACAACAAAAAAGGTGGACCAATTTAGAATTCATGATTTGACAATTTAGTTTCTGGAAAAGGTTTAATCTGGTAAGACTAATCTGTAATCAATTAAGTTAATACCTACCTAGTACTTAATCTTCGATTTTTTAATTACCTAAATAAACTTGCTATGTGGGTGTGTAAGTACAATTGTACATTGTATTTCTAAAAAATAATCTTGTCTCGCACTAGAACCGTGTAAAATCGTGGTGTGTTTTACAAAATATACAAAAAACCCCCATACACAACTTAAATCCGGGACTACAATAAGCCAATATCTAAACACTGTTCTTCAATGGACTACAAAACGAAACAAAAAACAAAGTATTTATCTCCAGTCGAATAAAATCCTCTGAAAATATGCGCTCTTTCTGGTAACACATTCAGAGCTTCGATGTTTGTTTCGTTTTGCGTTCAGAAAACAAATGGTTGAGGTGGATAATTGAAATCCGAACTGGGGCAGGCTTCCCGCTTGCCGGTCGTACTGAATACCGATGGAGTCCTCTTTAAAACTATTTTCTATGTCTCCACCCCCTTTTGCGGCTAGAGTCCAGCAAGTCAACTATGTAGAAGTCCCATGACCCACTTACTGAAGCGAAATTATTAAAGGAATTTTAATAAAAACACGACGCGTTGTTTTCGACTAAGTACTGGTTGGTCACCCACAGTGGTGGACGCCCACGGCGACGGACGTTGCAAGACGATCTCCGGCCATCATAGGCGCGGGCATGCGGGCGGCGAGTAAAGGGCAACTCGCTGCCCGACCATGGACCATGCCCGGGTCGACGGCGCGTTGTGTTCCACGCGCGCCTCAAAGAGCGTCAGCATAATGACGGGGCCCCCTCTCTAGAGGACCAAAGCCTGCCGGGGTCGCGGGACTTATCTCATTACCGTGACCCCGGAACATAAAGGGCTATTGAAGGACACCCTGGATTTTAGTCAGTACAAGTCTGACAGTCCCTCCTGCCCTGCCCGGGGTGCGAGGACTCATTTGATGATTTTACCACGCGAAAAAAAAAAAGTTCTGGTTGGTACTGGCTGTTATAGGTTAGAATGGGCTTCGTGAGTCGATTATGGAAATTGTGGAGCGTCGAGTGACGTCATGGGGAAGAAAAATATTGTAGCGTTGTGTTTACGTGCGCTTTCACATGGTGTGCTATCTACAGCTATAAAAGTCACGTTTATTGCTTACTTGTATGTTTTGTTGACAATTTTAATGGGATAGTTTGAGATTATTTTGCCTGGAGGTTGTTCTTGCATAGCTACGCCTAGCAGAGCAAAAACTTCTTCCCATATTTTCAGCTTATAATTCAATCAGATTATCTAGCTAGTCTTGGTGGATCACTGAAATTTTGATCAAAAATTGTCCGTCAAGTAAATTCTTTTGTTTCGGGTAAGATAAAAGCACGGTATTTCTATAATAAGCACTGTAATAAAAACAAACATTACACGTCATCATCATCAGCCTATAAATGTTCCGACTGCTGGGACACAGGCCTCCTCTCTGTGAGAGGGAGTGGGCCGTAATCTACCACGCGGGCCCAGTGCGGATTGGTAGATGTCACATGTCTTCGAATTTTTGATTCTAGGACATGCCGGTTTCCTCACGATGTTTTCCTTCACCGTTTTGAGAGCAGTGGTGTTGAAATAAATTACACAAAGTAATGCGCCTGACAGGGTTCGAACCCACGACCTACAACTCGTAAGTCGAGGCCAATACTATTGGGCCACCACTGCTCTCAACATTACATTGTATTACCAAAGAAATGACTACAATTACCTAATCTGAAAATAGAACACTCGAAATAAAATGAAATCCTAGTCTTCAAAAGTCAATAACTCACAATGATGTCAAAAGTCAGAAGGAACGTTATTACGTCACACATTAGAGATTATTACGAAAAGAACCATCGTGAGTGACAATTTAATGAAGTGTTGGTCCATTGTGTAATTAAAATCAACGTCATTAAAGTTCAACTTACAACTAATGAATGGATGCGTGATGATTAGTGATGTACGATTCGATCAGATACGTAGTATCGATACTCAGATATTTTTGATTAGATCAAAAGTCAGTGGTGTAGGGATTAATGGATCGTATCGCCGCCTGAGGCCCTAGTACGAATTCTACGTATTTGACTGTACTTTGTACTTTAATACAATTTGCGTCGTACATACATGACGCAAATTGTGTTATAAGTGTACGAAAGAACTAATGCTATCTATCAAATTAACTTCAAAAATCGTATAGGGGTCTTTTTAAATGCTTGCTCAGTAAAGTCTGTATTAATAAATTTTAACCTGTGCATTCGGAGAGCAGTGGTGGCCTAGGGGTATCGGTCCCGAATTACGAGTTGTAGGTCTTGGGTTCGAACCCCGCCAGGCGCATTACTTTGTGTAATTTATTTCATCACCACTGCTCTCAAAACGGTGAAGGAAAACATCGTGAGGAAACCGGCATGTCCTAGAATCACAAATTCGAAAACATGTGACATCTACCAACCCGCACTGGGCCCGCGTGGTGGATTATGGCCCACTCCCTCTCACAGAGAAGAGGCCTGTGTCCCAGCAGTGGGAACATTATAGGCTGACGATGAACCTGTGCATTTGTTTTTTTTGTACCTATCCTGGCAAAATTATCAAATGTTACGATACGATTCAAAATTTAGAGAATCAGACCGTAGCAATTCGATACGATCCTAGTCATATCGCATGCACATAGATCCAAAGTACTCCTCCAAATACAAGTGCCGTACAACCCTATTGATGGTGGTAAGTCAGATAGGTATGTCGTAAGCGAAAATGAAGATATTGAAGTGGTCGAAATTGAGTTTGAGCGGTCGCAGACGCGTAACGCTTTGTGCGGGAGTGATTGTATTGACATGTACGGAAGTAGTAGTTAGGTAATGTTCAGTAGGTATAACACAAATGAAATATTGTTACACAATATCAGTTACAAAACAATTTGAATCGTATGTGTAATTCTTTTCTTTTAGGCCTATTTCATCTTCCGCCCACGATGGATTGACGAATGAATTTAAGAATAAAAGCTATAGTCATGCTGACACTGTAATTACAAATCTGTTAGGGTAATCAAATAAAATAAATATGAGCGGTTTTTTTATTTTCCTTAAATCAGTGCATAAATAATGACAAAGATGAAACACATCAATACTCGAGAGTGGTGGCTCGTGACATCAGAACTATGTTAAAATTATACCTAGACGTGACGTATTACGAATTTTGGCTTATGTTCCACAAAGAAAATTAAGGGTTAAATATTTTTGAATACCTAACTGACCGGGTCGACGGCGCGGCGGCGCGTTGTGTTTCACGCGCGCCTCAAAGATATATGCGTCAGCATAATGACGGGGCCCCCCTCTAGAGGGCCAAAGCCTGCCGGGGTCGCGGGACTTATCTCATTACCGTGACCCCGGAACATAAAGGGCTATTTTAGTCAGTACAAGTCAGTAAAGTCCCTCCCGCCCTGCCCGGGGTGGGAGGACTCATTTGATGATTTTACCACGCTAAAAGAAAAAAAAAAAAACCTAACTGACGGGCTTATTCGTTTTCTGTCATCTTGCCTATTGCAGATCAGTTTGTGAATTCTAAGGTTACTGTCGCTACTAATCTTGGAATATTTACATTCATAGCTAGTTTAGATACGTAAATCTCTCTTTATTTCTCTAATCACAAACCTTTAAACATTAAGTAGTACACACAAAGCACTACAAACACAAAGACACAAATTATCATCAGCAAACGAGGCTGCCTAGTCAAATTCCTATCCGAATGCATTACTGAAACACGAATTCATGTTATGATTACAACGTCTCTCAAACGTGAAATTAATGCCGTGAACACAGAGATCTTTGTTTGTGCACCAATTACAAACAGATAGTCGTAACGTTTAGTCGTATTGTTCATTCTGTAGTTCCCATCAACTAAGTGTAATCAATCAGCTTGAACAGAATGTTCTATTGTAATGTAATCGTCGAATTACATTCGTCCTTCAATGTCTTTACCACAATTATTTGATTAATTAGAGATATTATTCAATTTGAAGTTTGTGTGCTTTAAGTTTAGCGGTTTGAGGCTATGTTTTAGTTGTTAAATCGTTTGTGATAGATTTAGTTAGTGTCTAGAATAATTAATGTTTAGTAATAGACTAGTGGTGGATTTTAAATTGTGAAAAGATTAAATTCTTTGAATGTACTTTTTTCTCTTCTTTCTAATTGTATAGTATTGTTACTATCATTTCTCTATATAACAAGAGTTACTCGTTACTTATGTTTTATTGGATTTGAAATCATTTATTTATTTAGACAAAGTGCAGACTATGCTCGTGCAATTGTCAAAGGGTCACAAGAGAGGATGGCATCAGTACAACAATATGATGTGTTTTCTATTAGAGATTTGCTTTTACTTAAAAAAAACTCTCCTAATGTTAAAATAACACACAAATATGTTTCTTATCTTAAAAGGTACATTTGTGCTGTTTGATTTATCATAATTTTACTACCCATTTCCCTTCTACGTGGTGTTTCAGAAACACGTTTACTTCTTCAGCGCTTCCTTGTCAGAAGTCATGAAATATTTTACTTCTATTCTTTATTTATTGTTTGTCTCAAATTATACATTAATATCTACATATCTGTATAATCTACCACAGCCACAATTCCATTTACCACATCTATTCTATTTTCATCACCCACATTTATTTGCACAGCCTCTGTAATCTCGCGCGTTGGAATGATATAATTGAAGCAGGCACGTTATTCGCATATAATCAAACACCCATAAAGGAAATTATTTCGACATAGTACGATGATATCATAGAGACATCGTTAGTGGTTACATTGTACGTTTAAATGCGGATTAAGTTCGCCTTGATTGATTACAGTGTAATGCGAAATTGTATCTTAACTTAATGCAACTATAAAGGTCAGGATGTTTTGTGGATTGATTACAAATAATGTGGTCATTAAGTACATTGTTTATAGCACCTGAAATGGATGAGCTATAAAATGTGATGTCAAGCTAGTTGATAGTTTATGAGACTGATGTTAAATCGATTGACGTTGTAGTGCGTAGGATGGTACGATTTAATGGGCATCATACATGTCTGGCTGAGCCCGTAACTAACGACGACAGGCACTAACTTAGCGTTTATTACACTCGTAGTACCTACCGTCATAACGATTGACGAAATTAATTATTGAAAAGAAAGAAAAACATAATTATTGTGAGTGATGATACTTCTTCTTTTTGTGACAATGTACTACACGATGTACTACCTAAATCCTACCAGTGTTTAGCCACGAAAATTCGCTTTGTTTAAATTCTAGAAGGCACAGATAGTTGTGCAGGATGGACATGAAAGCAGGCTTAAATTCTGCGGAGGTGGTCCACATGTCTGGGATGGATACAAGAAACTATCAATCTCCAACCTCTGGTGGTTGGTCATGGTCTACCCAATAAACATTTTTTTCTTTCTTTCTTTCAAACCTCATTTGACCTGATTTTTTCTACAGCGGCCTACCTGCTGATACATAATTATAATGAAATTTCATTATAATTATCTCCATAACTAGAAAATTGACAAATATATCTGCAGGCCAGATTTTTCAATTTCCTGTATGTAAGAAGAAGAACCATGACATTCCTCACAAAAAAAAACAAAGGTGTTAGTTAAGTAACAACGAAACTACCCAACAATAAAAACCCGCTGACAGCAATATCAAGCAGTGAAGTAAAGCTTTTCAAGAATGTCAATCAACATGGGCCCATTGTTAAAAACAAAGAGGATAGTAAAAACTAAGAATAAGACAAAGTAAACATTTTGCGTGATATTTATGGTACAAAAAATATAACAAAAGGTACAGAGAGATACTTAGGAGAATTTATGTCACGGTTCTAAGGCCGTTTTATTACGACTACTGTATTTATGTCAATAGGGAGTCAACAATGAGTCATAACCGTTCCATGTGTTTTATGGGTATTTGGAAACTTTTTTCTGTTTTATGCCTTTTGAGAATGTTGCTACTGTGAGTATTAGATACAATGGAATTTGATATCCTTCCTGTTGACTTTTTGTATTAACTAATTTTGATGATGATGCAATCAGTAACGCAATAGAAACACAAAAGAAACAAAAAACTTTACAGTAATGAATTCGGTAAAGTGAAAAAAAAAAAACAAAAAATTTGGCAAAATGAATTTGTAATAAAAGCTACAAGTACTTTTGATATTAGAAATAATTCTAGTCTAAATTGGATAACAAAAGGATCAAAGGTATAAAAGGATGTAATAAGTAAAAATGGAGAATTTAGGATAAATAAAATTGTCATTATGTAAATTCTATGTTCTTTTGATTCAAAACGGACTAGAGTACTTACGCAAGTTACGCATATTAGTTTCTAAATCTAAAACGAGTCATAAAGGTTATGAAACAAAACAAAACACAGAAAATAAAGACGAAATAAATTGTATTAAGCAATTATTCGCTTAAGAGGTCAAGAAATAAACAATACATTAATAACTATTAGTCTCCGTGGTTATGATACTCTAATTGATGAAATAAGTGAAGGAGTGGGTGTTAATGGCTAGTATCATTGTATGACAAATGTCACATAAAATTGTTCAGCTTTCGACGACTCTCCCACAGTAATTCTTAATAACGACGTCCGCAATGTGTTTGGAAGTGGAAATAGGACACAATGGCACTTGTGTGAGGTAGATGACTCAGCGTTTGAATATAAATTCGACGTTGAGATAATTATATTCGTTATTAATGGGGTTACATCAAAATTTAACAAGATGTTACACATATAATGTTCTATTTAAAGTTTTGTAAACTTTACCCAATCTTGTGATTGTATTGGGCCGATTTATTTCATTCTTCTTTATTATATCTATGATTATTATCTTTCTATTGATGTTGTTAGTATGAGCTTCCGATAGGTCCCGTGGTTAGTGATGAAAATCCGCAGTTGTACCTTGCTTCATTTTTATATCCTAACCGGAGCATGTTGTACCATTATTATTTTGTGTTCAATTTGAAAATTTGAATCAAATTCATAAATATGTAAAATTCTTCGTATAAAAATGTCACTGGTTTGCGCGTCACAGATATTCAAAACTGATAAGACTGTGTCAATATTTAAAATAAAAATTCTTCATATCTGAAATTCAACAACTCATGACAAATCAGTTTGAGTCACTATCGATACTGGAAACCTGAATCAGTTTAACAAACAGATGTTAGTATTTCATGTATATTATCAAAAACTGTAATTTCCTTACCGTCTGCGAAACTTGAATTACTTTATGATTTCATATGAATAGTTAAATGTCAAAAGTTTTGTGAGAACTGGATCGTGTCATAGTTTTATGGGATTCGTCACATGTGTTTCACCTATGGTCGATTTGATATGAGTCACTTTCACTGTTGATATAGTTTCGTATGGGACGTGTTATCAATGAATCATGTTTGTGTTTGTCTTTAATCCCATGGTAATTTAATGTTAACCATGCATGCTTGATATGGCGGGACTCCTTGAATAGCTTTGACGTGAGGGCGTGAAGAAGCATACCTTCGAGAAAAAAAGGAAGGAATGGCTGGTAGCCCATAGTTAGGAGTGATAGAGTAGTATGAGCCTAATTAGAAAAATAATAATTTCTTAAGTGCGTAACTATCAGTATATTTTTAGTTACTCGATCATGAATCGGCTAAGCAGCTGTCATGTGAAAAAATGTAATAGTTAAAGTAACTAAAATGCAAAAAAAATAAAGTTGACCGTGTCAAAATACCAAAGTTTCACTTGGCTGAATAAAGTTATTTGTGTTTTCCATTAAAAATACAATGAGATATGATAAGCAAATTCTGATTAAAATGACCTCGTCTGACCTTGATACATGATTTCATTATATTCAATCCTCCATACCACTTACTCAGTATAATTGTTTCTCACACTGGCACGAGGATGAGATTAACCAGTCTAGAGTGTCTAGATCTCACAGGTTAATTCCCCAGATTCAATTGTCTGCCCCCATAACCTGATCTGCTGGCAGCACTGAGTTCAATTAGATCCATTTGTGTTAATCCTATGGTACCGGATAAATGTCAGCGTGAGATCAATATTATAACTGTCTATGAGGATGAATCATCGTCCGGTAATATTTTCGTAGACACTTTGAATATTTTCAATGGGTAGTGAGTAGTGACGTCAGAAAATAATGAGCACTTATTTGCCTTGATAGACGCCAAAGTAATGTTATCTTTTTGCGCCTTCTTTTGGCTTCTTATGACTACGGGCCTTTTACTGACATATTTTTTTTATTTTTTTTTGGCTGAGTATCGTCTGATGTGGGTTGAACAAGGTTAGCACAATTGGCCCATAATATTTCCAGTGAATGGACACTTCTCTGCGAGAGGAAGCGGGCTTCAAACTACCACGCAGCAGATCCAATGCAGGTTGCCATAGATGTCACACTGTGTGATGCGATGCTATCTCATTGCTGGACAAATTCGTATCCCAAATGAACCGAAAACCAAAGGTATCATAAGACGCAATACTAACTGGGTTGCGGAGGTCTGACAGGCAGTCGCTCCATGTGAAAAACTGGCATTCAGATAGGTACATGTAATTCAACTGAAAGCCAACCTCACGTTAGTTGGGAAAAGGCTAGGCAGATGATAGTATAAATGGAACTCTCGTTGAAGAATTTCTAGTAAAGAATGATTAGTTCATTGATATAAAATGTTGTGATGAGAAAGTCTTACAATGAAAAGCTAAATTTAAATTGTTTCATTCAATGCTGAATGAGCTTCATAGATAGAAAATTGCAATAATTTATTGTCTCCATATCTCCATTTAATTGAAATTGGAATTGTAATAGAATGGTTACTGCATTAATGTGTATTGTATAAAATTAATTTATATTCTATTCACCGTTATTCACTTGATTATGAATTGTAAATTCATTTGAAATGTATTGAATTGTATAGTAAATTCATAATTCATGTATGTAGTTAAGATTTAAATCAGTGATTTAATGTACCTTTCGTTGATATATTTTGTATTTTTTTATGCTCTATGTCACATGTTTTGTTCGAAATTGCGTTATTTTTTAAATGAAATTCAAAATAGATACAGTTTTATACAAAATTCGCCACATTGTAAATTGATAAAGAATAATTACGATAATCCAGCGTGATCCTGTAGTCTTCATAAGATCGTTTGCCGACTTTGGGAGTGGACATCCTACGCTGCGCTTGCCGGCGCGTGGTCTCCATTCATGCAAGCTAGCCGCTTCCAACCGGCCCTATTTATTAGAAGTCTATAGGGGACGCCTATGTTCAGCAGTGGACGTCATACGGCTGATATGATGATGATGATGATGAATTACGACAATTTAGTAACATTGGTGGGAGCAACGTTTCTAAAGTGGCCATTTTAGACCTGCGTCACATCCATTTTAAATACATACTTTTTCTTTCTAATGACCACTCCACTAACAACAATCACGTACCCAAAAGCCAATCATTTGATTGCTTGATAAAATAACAATTACCAAACAAAATAGACCAATCGCTTCTATGAGTAAAATCAATTTGTCATGCTAATTTACTCTCTGAGACCACACACATTATCGCCATGACAATCTTCCCAGCCAATAAAATTTAATGGATCTAAATAGGCTAATGTATACCAGTGGCAGATGACCAGGCTAGTAGTACTTTAAGCGTTGCGTATTTAAATTGGCATTGACCTAGTAGGCCATAGAGACCAACCCAGTAGTAATGGTCATGACTTGTCCGTTGTAGTTTGTGGGGTCAAAATTCAAGTGGTACTTACAGGCACAGACGAATTTTCGAAATAAAAATTTGAAAAAAAGAAAACCTACAGTCCCAGTTACAGTCATAATTATAATATAATAATAATATTATATTGTATAATAATAATATTAAACTGTGAAAGTACTGTAGTTATACAGATTGCAAAATAAATGTTATAATCAAAACTTCAAAATATTTAAGAGGAAACTGACATGTCTTTAGAACCAAAAATTCAAAGACATGCGTGCTATCTACGAATCCACATTGGGACTTTTTGGTAAATTATAGCATTCACTCTCATTGAGAGGAGGCCCGTATCCCAGCAGTGGGAACATTATAGTTGATTATGTAGTAGCCCCCAAAGTCTTGGCAAATAGAAATCAAGTACCAGGAGAACAGAAATTTACGGGAGCATGTGAATTAGGACATAAGGGACGTGGACGGGAAAAGAGTTATGAAGTTAATTCTACCACGGATGTCGGCTAAGTCAAAAGAGGTTTGTTTGTTTGGTTCAGCTATAAACTCTTTAGCAGGTTCTGATGTGTGTCGGTCGAGTGTCTATTGTTTTAATATTTTATGGTGTGATGAGAAAGATAAACGTTTCAAAGATGGCCGGTCATTGTTTGGACTGAGTAGTAACATTCTAAAAACAAGAGACATTTGAAATTAGGCTCTAGTAGCACGAATTTTATGTATTTGGTTGTACTTCGTACTTAAAAGTAAATTTTATAGAAAATGAGAAAGTGCCTCTATTTTACGAACAAAGAACTCATTTTTATCAATCAAACAAACATCAATGTTCCAGTTTACGTCCCAAAAACGTGACAATTCGTGCTATTCTCTGTAAAGGATGGTAATTACTAAGAATTCTTGAGCTCGATTCCCAGGTTGGGCAAAGTTTTAAGTACCTATTGGGATTTCCAATCAAGAATTTCCTAGAAGAAGAACATGGCTTTGTGTTTGTTTGATAACAATTGACTCATCTCCTGTTCTATAGGACTTATGCATTGCTAATCGTGGGAGTACTATAGATATGTGGCTACCTAACCCTTTTTTTATCGTGTTATAATCATCAAATGAGTCCTCCTAACCAGGGAGGGGCGAAAGGGACTGTCAGACTTGTACTGACTAAAATCCAAGGTGATCCTTCAATAGCCCGTTACGTTTCAGAGTCACGGTTACCTGATGAGACAGTCCCGCAAGTCTTCCTAACCCTGTGGACTTTTTGTATGATATTTTGTTAAGTTAATTAAGTGTTTTGGTCAGAATATATCAAATCGATTAATCAATAACTTCATATTTACATAGATTAAAGTTTAACAAAAAACTCATAGCCCGTGGCATTGCTTTTCCTCCTTCTAGATCACAAAAAAGACTATAAAAAATTGCTAAAAAAAGTGTAATTAATCAGATTATACACAAGTTCCCTTTGAGGTTATGCAAGGAAGGTTCCGATTTTAAAATTCTGTGGACGAGTCCCTGCGATTATGATATGGAAGAGATGACCGCCTTATTCTGGTCACGTTTACCAAGCTTTGTCAGATTTGGCTGCAGGTAACTTTCCCGTGCCTCTAAGTCCATTGTTTTTTTTTTTAATTTTGTGAGATTTAATGCAAACATTTTGGGAGCTTACCTTTTTCTCTGTAAGATTGTGTCAGATAAGCCAGTGTTTTGGCTACTTCTTGAGAAGTTCGAAAATTAGAAACGTGTCAAGTTTTTTTAATGAGAATTGTATATTTTCTGAGTTATGATAACATCAAAATACTTCACAATAGTGAATAGTATTAAGTGAGTTTGAAAGGAAAGCGCCAAATGCCGGTTAGATTTAAGAAGTTTATTACTATAAAATCCTGACATTATTAATTTAATCTTTTCGTTACATGGTAAGTATAAATAGGTTAGAAATTAAATTTTATTTGTTGTTGTGAGGAAGTTATTGTGAGCAATACATTGCATCGGTACAAGTGAATATAAGTGTCAAATTTACCAGTGTAAGTGTTTCAGTAACAACCCACACCAAAGAGACCCGCAGACTTATACAATATACTTATACAATCTCGAAACAACTCAAACGATGAAGCCAATAATTAAATTTCTTAAATGTATAAATGTTACGGCTAATACCCTAAGTGCGGTTACACCTAGTTTTAACCGGATAAAACTAGGTGTAACCGACCACATGCGGTTAAACCTAGGTGTATCCTTCCTTCACAGGAGCAAGTCGCTTCTTCGCGGGGCTCCTACTTCTGCGTGGTTTTAAAAAAAAATAACGACGTCTTTCAGACCCCGCCATCCTCTTGTAACCTGTATTGTCCGAGTCGGGGTGCCAGCAAGTCCCGAGTTTAAACCTAGTTCTAACCGTCTAAACCTAGTTCTAACCGAAGACAAGTAGGATACACCTAGGTTTAACCGCATGTGGTCGGTTACACCAAGTTTTAGCCGGTTAAAACTAGGTGTAACCGCACTTAGGGTATTAACCGTAACATATATACATTGTATACTTAACTCTAGCTTTTAAATTAGGATAGTTTTGGATGCGATAAGAAAATCTTGATGAAGTTCGGCTCAGAGATAGGTCTGGAATAACCCACAGGTTACCGTTTTTCCTGGTTTTATGTTCCCATGGGGTAATCCACAACTTAACCCGTTCGTACACAACGCGACGCAAATCTCCGATACCTTACGACTTTGATATCCATTGACGCGTGCCTGTGTACGTAAGTATGCAAGAGTCTAACGCATATGTATAGGTATGCGTTAGACTCTTGCATACCAAAGTCGGAAGGTATCGAAGACTAGCGTCGTGTCGTGTGCGAAGGTGCTTACACGCGCGTAAAGCAGGCAATGGCTAAACTAGATCCTACAAAAATTTACTAATAATCCTTTGCTACGTTTTGACCCAATGGTTGACTGGTACACAATACCCTGCGGCATTAATTTCACCATTGACAACCGAGTTCGAAAATATGTATAGGTACACTTTAGAACCTTATTCCGAGTCAATAAGGTTCAAAAATGTATACATATTTTAGAATTCGACTGTACATGACAGAATAAAAAATCATAAATAATAAATTTAGCTTTAATGTAGTACCGAAGTCAACAACCCTGATAAATTCTAAATACGTTGCATTCCTTCGTTGAAAAACCTTCAAACTTGCACGAATACTTTCCGTGTCTAATGAGGTTATACTCGTACTAGTGCGTGAGCTACCAAAGTTTGTACACAAAATAGTGCGAAGTCTAATCCAAATTAACACGCACTTTTGTTTGTACTTCTGTACGGAATGTTAGCTGAAATACTTCAGATTACGAGCTTTTATTTTATTTCTTTTATTTTCATGAGTGGATTCTTGTGGGCTAATTTTGAAAATATTTGCTTTGGTGTTGGGAGTTCAAGTTTTCTAAGCTTGTTCTATTGTATGCCATCCAATTACCTACATTTAGTATTTATTTGGTTAACATTTTAAGCAAGTACCTATTTCAGCACTGAATTAACTAAAACTAATACTGCAGTTAGTATAGTGCTCAAACACGGCCAAATCGTAAATAAAAAAATATGAAAAAAATATTTATAGATTTTATCATTTTGTATTCTCTTACATTGAAAAACACTTGAATTAAAATTAAATTAACTGATTATTTTTATTGGTACAATGTTAGCCCTTGAAATGTTGAGCGGACCAATTGGTCCGCATAACAATTAAAGAACAATTACAAAATGGACGTCCACAGTAGATGATTTAGGTAACTTTCACTGTGGGCCAAAGGGTTGAATATGAAGCAGTGTGGTTTTTTCATCATAGTGATAATTATGTACTAAAAACAGGTGTTTCTACGTTTTTCAACTCTTAACTTCAACACAAATCATAATTTATTCCAGTCAATCAAAATCACAATATTTCCAGCCCTTTTATACTCACCAAAGTCTTTACCATAATATCTGCTTACAAAATCCCCCTTGGCGTGATTATAAAGACTGTTTACCTTTCTTTGTTTTCATACACGCGATAATGTGTGAAAGTCGTATACTTACCTAGTATAGTATGTGTCATGTTAGTGAAACGTTGGCTTAATAGTAGGGAGATATTTCTTAGGGCGGAGTACGCCGTTGAAAAGAAATGCAATCAGCACATTTAAACTTTGTTTAAACAACTGTCAGTGTCTTCGTTTACTATGGAGTTTTGACATTGACAGCTCATGCAAGCAGGTTAGGTATTATGCTGGGCTATTCTAGTCGAATTGCGATTAGGTATAAAAATAAATCTGCCGTTCTGTTGCTTGAGCATAGAAATAAAATTAGTATTTTATTCGCCATACGAATTTAGTCGCATTTCATACGATTCTAATAAAGGGGCTTTTATGCTCCCTGATCTCATTAATTTCGTAGGTGACAGCCCTAGTATGTAAATTGTGAACTACTAAATAAAAAAAAAATGTGGTGTTAAGTAGTCTGCGTAACCACGTATTTTGTGTTTTGTATTGGCACTAGAGATGAGTGACTCAGTCTAAGTAGACTATCATGTGTTAAGAATAAAACAATGAAAATATTAATTAACAATGAAAATTACTCTCTAAAGATTAACGTAGATACTAATTGTTGTTAAAACTTTGATCTTCCAGTAAAGGGTTCAAATAAAAAATAAGTTATAGCAAAAATTATCACAATGGCTTTATTAAAATACATAAATAGTATACTCGTGACTTATATGGACATTTATTTACAATCTATATACAAATTCACATAATATTTCTACAGCAGTCTTATAGAATGTATTTACACCAACATTATGAAACGCCCTTTGTAACGGCGAGAAATTACAAAAATAGATTAAAATCTTAATTATTTGGTAAAGCGCGCGTTGCGATTAATACAAATATTCACAATGAAGCTTTGACTAAATGATTTTACATGGGTTTATGAGAAGCGTAGACTAGACAAGGTAGGCTTGACCTGAGGACTGAGTGTCGATTAGTGGTGGTGGAGGCGGCCAGTGCCTAAACTCTCGTCTTCTATTAGGATTGTTTGCACCTAGCTCTAACGAGGAATAATCGGAATCTATAGAAGAATATATATGATCTGAAGGCGGTCTACCGTCAGGCCCATACGACCCCGTCTGAACCTGCTGAGGACGATTTTCCATGAATTCCGGTGTATTACTCACACCGTCCGCCGACCCTCTCATTTTCTCCGTGAAAGAAAACGACCTCATTGTACCGTTCTGCATACCACTTCTCATCGTATAAGAATTGATATTGTTTCTGTAAGTAGACGATTTAGATTTATATTTCTGATCCGGCATCGCATAACGCAACTTTTCCCAAAATTTGTTTTGGCCCCATCTTATCCTTGAACTCGTTTTCAAATATGGCCTCAAATCGGGATCGCATTCAGCTTCGGGCAATACGGAGCTTTCTTCTATTATTACTAAGGTATAAATTCGAGGCTTTAGGATTTCGTATAATGCTTGGCGAAATTCGAAACGCGACCATTCTGTTTCGATGAAGTTCCTTGTGAGGACGATTATAATGCGTTTAGATGCTTCCGCGGCTTCGGGGAGTGGCAACGTGCATTGCATGTAAGCAACATTGTGCTGCGGTATATCTCTATAGTGTAAACAAAGATGATATGAGGGGCTTCCATTTTCCAACTCAGCAGCTAACGTTTGAATAACAAAATCATCATCTTTAGGGCTGTAGCAAACATAAGCATCGTATAATTTATCAGTGTCGTCGTATGCTCCAGTGAATGGGAACAATCTTATACCGCAGCTTGTATAAAGCCATATGCGAATCGTGTCTCTGAATAAGAAAATCACAAGAATGACTAGCATAATCAACATGAATCCGGAGAGCGTAGTCACCATCATGGGCATGTAATTTGAGACCAACATGTTATCTATAACAGAATCTCCGGCATAATAGTCGCTACAAATTGTGCCATTCAAATTCAGCTCCTTCTTTTGTGTGGATTTCGGGTCAGTGTTCCAACACCACACATCTGTTATGTCGACTATTTTAGCGACATTATCAGAAATGTATGATGTGAACTTTTGTAGATATCTACATTTGCACGACCACATGTTGTTACCTAATGTGAGAGCGTTTAAATTTCTGTTCATATTTAAACTCCACACGTTAAAATCTACTAGTCGGTTACCATCTATTCTTAAGATTTTCAATGAATTCAAAGTTAGGAACGTCGAGTTTGCTATATGGCTGATAAAATTGTCTTGTAAGTAAAGCTCGTTAAGCTGTGTCAGATGTTCAAACTCGTAGCCGTTTAAATGCTTTAGTTTATTGTTACCAAGATGCAGCGTAATGAGGGAAGATAAACCAGCGAACGTTCTATTCTGTATGTTCTCAACTTCGCTTGAATTAACATAGAGAGATCTCATATTTTTGCGACCAATGAATGCATAATTTTGTAGTTCTTTAAAGTCGTTGCCGTCTAAGTACACCTCGGTTGCGTCCATCGGAATTTTCTCTGGTATTTCGATTGCACGTTGACTAGAACAATCGACCACGTTTTTATTCCAAGTTGGATCATGATAACAGGAACAATTATTCGGGCACGTCATTTGGCAATCGCATGCTACGTAATCACAGCAGCGGCAAAGAGTGAAACAATGAGTTTCGTATGTGCACAAGAAATCCGTAGACTTCAAGTTGCTCAATGGAATATGTGTTACGCCTCTAGTGTGTGTCATTTTGCACATTATATTCTCAAGATCCATTATTCTTGGATGCTGTCTCATAGCAGTCATATTGTTTATCAAAGGCAACCATTCCATGGAGCAATCACAGTTAAACGGATTTCCTCCGATGTAGAACTCAGGCAACGACTTGTTCAAGGGGACCGGAGACAACCGGAGGCTGTTGATATCTAAATGAGATATCGCATTTGCGTAAATATCAACTCGGGTGAGATTACGCTTCTCCATAAACGTATTCACTTGAATACTGTTTATGTTGTTATTGTTGATGAACAGTAATTCCACGCTGTTAGGAATAGCCATCGGCGAAATATCCACTATACGGTTATGGCTCACGTCTAATGTTTTTATGTGAATTTCGTCCTGAAGTTTGTAATAATTCCCTAAATGTTCGATAAAGTTACCGTGCACGTCGAGCCATTTCAGATTAATCGGTATAAAAGCATAGTCAAACCAAACTAAATGATTCTCCGAGAGATTGAGCCAAAGCAAACTTAGTAAAGTTGAAAAAACTCCGTTGATATCTGATATGAAATTGCCGTCTAATCTGATCGCCTCTAACTGTTTGTTATTAACAAAAGTGCCTCTTTCTACGGCTTGGACTTTATTTTTAGCTAAATTGAGCACTTGTAGGCTTGGCAAATCGGAAAACATACCAACTGTAAGGTTTCCGATTTGATTGTCGATTAATCTTAAACCGGTTAATTGGTCTAAGTTTTTGAAGGAGCCGTTTTTGATATCTAATATTTGATTCTCGCCGAGATCCAAAGTTTTTAACAGAGATAACTCCCAAATGGCTGACGGGACGTCCGTTAACTGGTTTGAACTTAAATCTAATTCTTTAAGGTCGGAGCAGTTCTTAAATGCCTTCAGATCAATATTTATCAGTAAGTTATTATTCAAGTTTAATTTGCTAAGTACAAACAATCCATTAAATAGGAACTCGTCTATCGTATGTAAGCGGTTTTCAGCTAAATTCAATGTATGCAAATTATACAAAGGGAGGAAAGTATTTTCTTCAATATAACCAATAGAATTATTTCTTAAATCTAAAATTTGCAGGAAAAACAAGTCCTTGAATGTCTTGCCATCTATTCTCGTCAATGCATTGTTAGATAAGTTCAGAATGACTAAGCGTATAAGGCCAATAAATGTACCACCGTCTATGTGAGCGCTCGAGAGCTGATTATTCGATAAATCTAAGACAAGCAACTGTTCTAATCGGTGAAACACGCCTCTGGCTAGTTCAAATAACAAGTTATTATTCAAATATACCTCTCGCAACTCCTTCGTGCTCGCGAACGTACCCTCTGGTATAAACTGAAGGTTATTATAGGAAATATTAAGTATTCGTAGCGAAATAAGTCCATTAAATGTTTCACCTGAAATATCTGTGATATTATTGTATTGGAGTCTTAACTCCTGAAGCCGTTTTAATCCTGTAATTTCCGATTCCTCGGAGAGCGTCTTGAGTTCATTGTGGCTTAAATCTAGGCTTCGCAGACCGGAACCACAGCTCTTCCCAAAGCCGAGACGATCCACACTTTTGATCCTATTGTGAGTTACGTTTAGCACTTGTAAGTTGTCCAACGGGCAGAAGACATCCTGTGGTATCGCTTTCAAGTTATTTTCACCCAGATCGAGTGTTTGCAATTCCCGCAAACCGTTGAAAGTTCCGAGTGAGAGTTCCAAGTTTTTATTCGGGCTCCAATCGTAGTTTTTAGATCGAACCGACAACTTTTTCAGTTCTCGTAAGCCTTCGAACGCGTTGCCGGGTATTCTCAAAAGTTTGCAGTTCTCAAGTGATAGTTCAGCAAGCGCTGAAAATCTTTGGAAATAGTTCGCTTCCAGATAACTTTCAAACAGAAGCAGCTGGTTGCATTCTACCGAGAGTCGCTTCGTGTTCTCGGCAGATGCAGATGTTAAACTGGATCCATCGGCGTCTAAGGTTCGCACCCGGCACAGCGTGCCCTCATCACCTTTCGCCAGGCGACTGCAGTTATCCACACCTCTTGGAGCATATGCCGCATTAACACCCAAAGTCACTAACAAAAGAGTCAGCAATTGAAACATTTTCTAAACACATTTGTCTATACCGATTTGATAAAACGGTAACTGGAAACGTTCACTGAGTTTGAGTCAATATTTTATTATAAAGACATTATTATGTGTCACTTCACAGGTTAATGTTTACGTCGCGGCGCACGTACGTTCGTTATCGGAGGCGACGCGGACGCGTGCCGTCCTCATCGTGGTTCGTGTGCGACTGGCAAAGCGATCGGTCCGCCAGTTCGGCGAGAGTGGTGGCGTTCATAGCCGCCCCTCTGCGAACCCCCCGCACCCTCTCGCCACCCCCACATAGTTACACGTTCCCTCGCATGGCGCCACTTGCGCGCCCGACAGCTCTCGCACAATTATGTAATGTTTTCTTAATCGAGCCACCGCATCGGGTTAAAAAGGAAACTTGCGCACCGTCTGAGAAATTATGGTAATAGATGCACGGTCGTGTCTTTCTTTGAATGACCGATGAGTTATTGAATAGTTTATGAAAGAAATCTACCGACTTCGTTCCTATACGTAATGTGTTCTTTATTACTTATTTTATTATGACTATGAATCTGTTTGAGTAATGACCTAATTTATTGTAGCTTCTGAATGAAACTGTTTGGTTGTAAAAGTTTTTGAAACAACGACGGAACAAACATCAAAGTGATAATCGGACCCAAAGTGCAGGTTACGTTATCGCGGGTAACCCTTAATTCGTTTCACTGTCACTTATTGAATTCCCAACTCGCATACTTTGGCGAAGATACCCAATAAAGCTTGTTTGGCGTCGCGTCCCTACACATATTTTTGTCTAAAGAAACGTACAGAATTTTCAAATAGTGAAGGGCGACCGTTTTCGGCCAACAAATTCCGGTATCTCGTACGGACTGGAAGAGGTGCGAAGTTGGTAGGAGTTGATAATTTGATTTCCTTGTTCGACACGTAAAGTCGTTTACGGGTCTAACTGGAAGTTAGTTACGTACAGAATAAGGCCGGAGTTTGGAGGCAGGCGCCGGGAATAAAGATACCGAAGTTGTTTGTTCTCGATATATTAGCTTTGATACTATTATGAAGTTACAAGTTACAACCTTCCGCGTTAGAATGTTAAATCTTAGGGTAGTTTAATGGAGAAAGTTTTACGAATAGCTGATTTGAATATTAAAGAGTAGAGCCATGATGCAACAGTAAAATAATTTTAAAGAACTAGAATTCACAGATGCATAAAAGAAAAACTACAAGATCCTTTATTTGGGTCGCGGTTGACACGACATCCGTGAGCAAAAACCCCGCGACGTTAAGAGGAAAGTTTTCGAGCTTAAGTGATAAAACACGTTGAAGACATCCTAAAAACACTCCGAGTACTACGATATCCTTATTATTAATGTCTAGCGCCAGCGTATCCTGTATCAAAAGTTCTCCCTGTCGAGAGTTCTTAGCGCTAGCTTGATAAATGACTTCGCCCACTTTTGTGAAAGTTGTTCGTGTATTATTTTTTTCTGTATATCTGGAGGCTATGTCACAGGCTGGTGTAGGACGTGCCATGACTGCCGATGACGTTTCACTAACACGACCCGCGTATTATCTCGTCCTGTTATTTGGATCGGTGTCGTTTTTAAACTTTTCTTTTGTTTTCTTTCTTCGCGGAATGTTTTGAGTTCTTGCTGAAGATTTGTTTTGATGTTCGCGCGATTTAGATTGTTGTCTTGACTGCTTCTTATTTCAAGAAGTTTTGTGTTTTCGTTTGAAACTCAAAGATCATCGTAATGTTGTTTGGGTGCATCATTTTGAATGACCATCAACAAAATTATCAAATCTCAATAAAATACCCATAAACCGCGGCTGCAAAACTGTCTAAGCAGTATACAGCGGCCCTGGAATGCAAAGAGTAATTAGTAAGAGTCTGACAATCTGTTTCGCTCCACCCACGGTGGGGAAAAATTCATTTGATGAATTTTACACCATACAAAAAAGGGTTACCTACAAACTGTGCCCATATCTACATTCTTGGTTATATTCTGAACTACAATAATAAACGAGATCAATTAAATAAAGCTGAACAACTTTACTGTGCTATCTCAATCTCAAGACGCACAATAGCCAAGTAATCGTTTAGGATTTTATCCGAACCATTAAGAATAATGACTGCTCCTTGCATAATTCAGAAGCAAGAAAATGTAATTAAAATGCACATTATTCGAGGCTTAAGAAAGTTGCTTCTTTTGTTCTGAAGTCGTGTAGTGGAAATGTGTTTTAAAATCTTGTGGTAGGTCGATTTAATCAAAAAGGATGTTAGGTTTGGCGTGTTTTAAAGCGAATGTAATGCCCAAAGTATTAGGGACTGTCATACCCCAACGATACACGCAAATTTCCCTAGTTACATACACTTGTCGCGGAACTGTCTTAAATAGGAACCGCTACCCTGGAACACAAAGGGCATTAAGAAATAAGGTCATTTATGGTCAGTAGAACTCTTACAGTACCTTCCAGTCTACAAAAGGCAGGTCTAGGGCAGGTCTAGGGCAGGTCTACTCATTATAATTTGATGATGTTTACACCCAAAAAGAAAGTCAGTCATGCTTGTAACCACTACACCAAGTCTTAATTTAGAACACAAAATTATTATACAGAGCCCTTATCACGAGTTTTCACTATTTTAGTTTACAGCGTCTTTCCCGTATTACAGCGTTTCTTGTATGTAAAAATGGAACAGCGCCTCTGGTGTACGAAGAAGGAACTATTTTTTCCTTGAAATTAAATGTCAAAGTTTCAGTTTACTTTACATCACAATAAGTGAAAACTCATGATAAGGCCTCAGTGATGAAAACATTTTACAATATCACTTTTTTAACCATACGTATAATCTTCAATTACACTTTCCAGCACTCTAGTCGGCATTTCAGATCAATCGCACCGCTCCATAGCTAAAATATTCCGAAATAGGATATAATATCTAAACTCCTATAAACTGTCTACTCTAAACCCGATATTACATTACAACGTTACATAATAATCTAGAGCATGTTGTTTACAAAGTTACGACTACCTACGTACTATCTAAGTAGAGATCAACTTTACTAATACAGATCAAGTAAGTGCAGAAAGACAACACCGAACGAACGAAAACAGAGGCATGATCATAGGCGACGCAAGTCTCCGATACATTACGACTCTTTGGTATCCATTGACGTTTGCCTGTGTACATACGAACCTCTGTAGATTTCTATTGCGATAGTCACTTGGATACTAAAGTCGTAAGGTATTGGAGACTGGCGTCGCTTTTTGTACGAAGGGGCTTAATGAGTGAAAATCTTAGGGTAAGATTCATAGTTCTTACTTTCGCTTTACTGGAAAGTCATGTCAGCTAATTGGAACTTTATGTTTATACGTGTAAGTTTCATATTATTTTGATGAAGCACTTTTGCTGTTGTTTGCTAATACGGCAAAGAATATCTTGAAATGAGTGAGCTTATTTGTGTATGTATGCGTTTTCACTTACTGCACAAACCGGCCTTCTGCAGCCATATTATATTGGCTTTTTTTTTTTGTGTGGTAAAATCACCAAATGAGTCCTCCCACCCCGGGCAGGGCGGGAGGGACTGTCAGACTTGTACTGACTAAAATCCACGGTGTCCTTCAATAGCCTGTTATGTCCCGGGGTCACGGTAATGAGATAAGTCCCACGACCCCGGCAGGCTTTGGCCCTCTAGAGGGGGGCCCCGTCATCATGCTGACATATTATATTGACTTGCTAAACACCTGAGACGGTATGATTAAAATCTGTTTGAAATATAGCGACAGTCTTATTTTCTCTATGTTTAAAAGAAAAGAAATATCGAAAAAATCTAGGGCCACGTCCAAGTTCGATATCTAAATAATAAATTATGGAAATTCCTATTTAAGTGTACAAGAAAAGTGTCAAATGCGTCAAAAGATTATGGTCTACGGAAGTTTTCATACATAATATTACAATAATAATGTACGACATATTCATTAAGATCGGAATTTGTGTCGAAGAACTATTTGATAATGACAACGGTGGGAGTGAGTCACACGAAGAAAATCTTTATGTTAAATTGCCGTTAAACCTAATTGACTATTCAAATATGTGTTGATGTGTCCATGGACATGGAGCATGGACTGTGCATTATCTATTTATTCAATTATTATACAAACATAATACATTATGTTTGGGATCCACATCTTGCGGTCATGGCATCACAGTCTACCTGTAAACTGCGTTAATGGTTTATACTGGAAATGCATAATCTATCTAGCTTCCTATCTTCGGTTAGATCTTTGTCTGTAACCAACCAACGACCGAATGTCTCAAGGATGTAAAATCAGCCGTTCGATAAAAGGTTCGGGGTTCAGTTTGATTATTAATTTCGAGCGATAAGTGATCGTACTGGCAAATTAAAAAGCAAATGAATGTAGTCTTAATCCTGGCAATCGAAACTTCTATACATACGCCACCACAAAAAAAATTGGTTACGTATTTTTTGCTTTTATTTCGTTCCAAACAAGGTCAACGTACAAGATACATAGCTGCCTAAAGCAATCCAACTAGCATCCAACACAATCCGAAGTTAAATAGTATTGTAGACTTGTGTATGGAGTTGCGTGTCCCTATCTATTCAGAGATCTGCTCTAATCGCCACCTGAGGCCTATTGGCGATACAATCCTATTCGGTGCCGCGACAACGGCCGATAGCGTGTTCTATTCAAATCGGCCAACCGGCTTTGTACGAGAACTGGAGTCAGTTTATTCAATAAACTGTTTTGGTAGTTAAATGGTGTTGATGAAGACTAGATAAGGGGAAAATGAACTGGTTTTTTTTTTGTAACAACTGGTATTTGAAGTGTACGTTACCACTTATGCCTCTATCAGGACTCAGGTTGTCATGACAACGGATCAAGCGCCCTCCATATCGTTTTCTTGCAGCGCGTATTACGCATTAGGTGGTTTTAAATGCGTGTTTTTTTTATCATAGTGTCATATTAACAAATGCAAGGGGAAGTGTGTCTGTCATACGGTGGCAACGTGCCGAGCATCTGTACTAGTTCTTAGCCGTTCTGGGTCACACGAAAACTGTCGAACTGTATTATAAACTCTAGCTAAGGAGCTTAAGTTTCTGATGAGTATTAAATTCCTATCAGAATTTTGATCATACGCCAAAAAACCAGGAAATTTAGATCTTCAGGAAGTTCAATTAAATTATAATAATAAAAAAAAAATTCGAACGAGGATTGACACAAAAAAATTAAAAAGAAATTGAATTGAATGAATTGTCAAAAAAGAAATCGAATCAGAATAATTATTGTCTTAAGAGTACCTACAAGATATTTCAATCAGAAAGTAGAACTCATCATTGGTAAAGTTTGTCATTATAATAAGGGATATTTTTTCTTTATATTAATTAGGTCCTTTCAAGAAGAAGTTTTCATGAATTTTTATTATTCAAGAATTTTTGAAAATCTTTTCATTTGTGTATTGTTATTTTTGTTTTGTTTTGTGGATTATGTACTTACAGGGATTTTTTGGGGTTATTTTATAAATCTGAGATTACTTTCGTTCCATATTTTAAACTTCAATAAGATTAGCGATTAGTGAGTTATTCTTGTATTTCTTCATGTTTCATCGAAATTTCATATTCCAAGCTGAAAATTTCAAACATTTTCCCACTGTATATTTCATTGTTTGTACCCTAAACATTTCTAAACCTGCCCCAGTTTCCGCAATAATCCGGAAATCAAAGAGATGATTGGAAGCTGGAGCACATCACTTGCATCTGAATATCCAGATAACTGTAAATTCTTCGAACATAACTCGGAAAGGATTTACAGGGATATCATTTAAACAACCAGCTGTTCCAATATTTGAGGTGAATGTCAAACATCATATTTACCTGCCGACTGTTGAATAATTTCATGGCTAGATAAATTTTATGTTGCAGGTCTAATATGTTAAAAGAACGCAGCCGTGGCAGTGGAATGCCAAAGCCTGCCGGGTCGCAGGACTGTCTTTTCAGGTTCCCATGACCCTGGAACGTAAAGAACAACTGAAGGAACACTGTGGATTTTTAGTCAGTAAGAGTCTGATAGTCTCTTTGGTTCCATCCAGGAAGGGCCCTACATTTGATGATTGTACCAACCATAAAAGGAAGGGTTAATTCTAAAATATTGTGTATGTATTCTGTTTTTATGGGTATGTAAAATATTTAGTTTTAATGCCGTGTGTGATAAACTAAAGTGTTTAGTAGTCATAAAATATTGCAAAGTAACACCTGATTTCATAATTTGTGAATTACATTTTATTTCATCAAAGTTATCAAAGAGATACAACAATAATATTCTCTTAATACTAACATTGAATGAGCAAAAACTTCTAGCAAAAAAAAATAACTTAATATAGGTGATTATGAACTGAATTGTGCCCAAGACAACACAATATCATAATATATAGAGCTTGGCACTAAAACAAAGGAGTGAAATTTGGAACTCGAAAATCTACTCGTAAATCTACTCGAATGTAGATCTTTGAGATTACTTTAAATGTTCTATTGTTAATTATAATGTTTGAAACTAGATTAAAATACTAATGCTCTTTGTGGACTAGATATTTTTTTTGGCATTTAATGTTTAAATGACCTGCGTGTCCTAACAATAAGTAATTGTGAAGTGAATTTGAAAAAAATAATCGGTTTTGATTATAGCTAATTGTTTGTTTGAGAGGAACAGATAATTCATTTTGTTGTGAATTTTCTTCTAATGTTGATCTTGAAACGCTTAAAAAAGAGACAGTGAGGACACGGGCATGTGCTTGACTAAAACTAAAGCACTGAACGAACGAACTAAAGGAATGAACGAACATTAACCAACCGTAATCAAAGCAAATAGATACTAAATTATTTTGACCCATGTAATAAAATATAGAGGTAGTAACCATAGTGCATATTGATTAGGTGCGTCCCCACAGAGCGCGCAGCCTCGCGAAACATTTTCCGCGCGAAGCAGCTCGGTTGGTGTGGACGTGTCTCGGGCGAAGCAAGTGACAGCGCTGCCGCGGTCGAGCGACCGAGCGGCCGAGCCATCCAGTGTCGGCTTTTGTTTTGCTCGCGTATATTGTTTCGTGCCTCGGTCGAAAAACAATAGACGGTCCACACAGTGAGCAGCCTCGCTTGTCAGTTTCCTCGCCCGGAAAATGCCTCGCGAAGCTGCACGCTCTGTGTGGACGCACCTATTGACTCTCACGGCGAGGAATCTTGTAATCCAGAAGCATGAATATTAAAATTACTCTTACTATAAATATCTAATATGAATCACAAAAGCAACAGAATTAAGCTGATCAAAAGTGAACTCCCTATTACTTCTTTTGCACATAACAGATTGTTTTCCCAACTCACTGTATTCTCACCACGTACGGCACCGCACGAGTTAACATCGACAACAAATAGTAACATGCATTGTTCAACCAGTAAGCTCCGAACAGCCTTACATGAGGAAATTAAAGGCACTGCCGTATTGTAATTGAGTTCTCGCGAAGGATATTAGTTGAAGATTGCTCGTCAACCGGGGTTCTCGCTTCAATCACTTCGAATAGTTCCAATAGTTCCAATCCGGAGAATCGGTTCACTGGGACGGCTTGGTATGTCAATCGATATACTCTACGTACTTACCTGTTTGGAGTTGTTCGGTTAAGCTGAGTTTTTAATTAGAGATCACTTTCTCTGACGAAATTATTTTTATGTGTTTATGGGTTTTATTTTATCATCGAGATTTTATTTGTGCAAAGAACTTCTTGTATTTGAAGTGAGTTTGCTCTTGACTTTGGTCTGGGTTAGAGGTGATGGAGTGAGCTTGCCCAGAAGAAGCCTGTTCACTTTAAATTTGAAAGGATTCGGGTTGTATGCATTCGGCAACACAGTCGCAGGTAGAAAGTACATAATGTATTAAAAAAAACTTTTTCAAAAAAAAATGTAACCGCCTTCAAAAACAACCATAAAAAACGGTAAAAAAACCCACAAAATAACTTTTCTTTCGGAAGTCGGTGTCTTTGTTTTCTTTATTTCATTGTCTTTTTTTTTGCCACCGACTTCCGAAAGAAAAGTTATTTTGTAGGTTTTTTTACCGTTTTTTATGGTTGTTTTTGAAGGCGGTTACATTTTTTTTTGAAAAAGTTTTTATTTTACTCTTTTTAGCTCTCTATTCAACCCGAATTATTGTCAAATACAACATGTGCACTAGAATTTTGTAATCCACAACACCGGTAATAACATCGCTCATGTACACAATAAGCTAATAAAATTCCCTATCTCAAAAACTACTGAACCGATTTTGATGAAACTTGCAATATTCCCTAAGTTAAATGATACCTCGTACCTACAACAAAAAAAGAATTACTTAAATCGGACTTGTAGTTCCAGAGATATGCGAACTCAAACTAAATCAGTCGATGCCTACTCCTTACTATTAAGGAGTTCTACCTTCCATCATCAGCTCAGCTACATGAAATTATGATTACCATACGCAAGTACTTAAATTACTTCATAAAATTTGCGAAAAACGGTGTGTCGGCCTATAAAATTTGAGGGTTGCCCTCGATTTCTCCAGGATCCAATCATCAGATCCCAACTTGGTGACTATGGGACCACCTCAGAAGTACCTCCTTCCGAACAAAAAAAGAATTTTAAAAATCGGTGCACAATTGGCGCAGTAATCGCGTAACAAATATACAACAAAAAAAAAAAAGAAAAAAAAAACATACCGTCGAATTGATAACCTCCTCCTTTTTGAAGTCGGTTAAAAAGAGACATTGGTACTTGAGCAGGTTCGGACTCATAATCACACATAGGAAGCGATCTGTTAAGGCCTGGGTTATCACGATTATGATTACCTTTAAAAGGTGAAGTTTGAAAAAGCAAATTTTTGTATATGAAGTTCCTAAAGGGGAGTATGTTTTGAAAATTTAGTTCTTTTTGTATTAGACTTAGTATTTATATTTAATGGGATTCTGTTTAATCTGATTAGAAAAACCTTCTAAAAATGTATTGGTTTTTCTTGACTTTGGCCCTCCAGTGGCTTTTCAGGCAGCTTGGTAGCTGGTAGCCTGAAACAGGCTGAAACCTCCCTTCAGATATTCCGAGAAACGAATATACAGTACCCACAAACTTGTCGCCGTCTACACTAATAGGTATTTGACTAAATAACACAAACAAGTATGTCATTAAATACTTCCCTTTCAGCAAAGTTCCGAGTTCTGACGTGGATGAATCGACATTAAATATTTACACTGAGGTTACTTAACTCACTCGCGATGAAACATCATTAAAACTTGGTAGGTACTAGGTAAGTTAATGGCATCACATTTGATATCGTCGTTTGATTTACTGAAGGAATTTATTTCTTCATTAAGATCATATTAAAATGGGCGCCTAAAATGCTGCTCTTTGAAAATGTGTGTGCATTTCTACACATGATTTTTAACAAAATTGGAAAAAAAATAATAGTGCTTCTAGGGTTCCATACGTCCGAATACAAAAACGGAACCCCTATAGGATCACTCGTGTGTCCGTCTGCCTGTCAATTACAGTAAATTATCTCCGAATCTACTAGACCGATTAAGTTGAAATTTGGTATACATTTATCAATTCCTGTGACCCAAGCACAGAGGTGTGACGTAAATAGATGAAATCTGTATATGGGATGGGAGGTAATTTTTGGGGGAGAATGGGAAAATTAAAAAAATAAATAATTGAAAACTGCATCGTGTGACATATCAAACGAAAGGTCTTGTTGAGAAGATCTTAAATATATTTTTTTTGTAATTAAAAAAAAATAGTTTCCAAGTTATTCAAGAAAATAGACGAAAATTGGTCATTCCCCCCCTCTTATCTCCGAAACTACTGAACCTAAAATTTTGAAAAAAATACAGAAATTACTTTTCTACTTATAGATTATAGGAAAACCTATAAGATATTAAAATAACATGGTAAATCACTCAATATTGTGCGTACCAATCTTCAATTATTCGTAAATTTCAATTCATCTATTATTTGTGGTTAAAATTATAGGTAGGCAAAAAATTAATCGTACGGAACCCTCTTCACGCGAGTCCAACTAGCACTTGGCCGGTTTTTTTATATCTGGGTTTTGTCCGCCACCTTGCTTCCTTTATGGTCAGAAATTATGTCTCTGGTATATTTTATTACAATTAATTTTAATTAAACTTAGTATAAAATATAAAATTCGTATAAATAACAGTTAATCTGTGGTAAACGTTACCCGTGGTAAGAGTTATATTGTGTTTGCCAATTTATTATACCACTTCTAGTTATATTTAAAACTAGAATATCCTTCATCATCATCATATTCCTGCCATTATCCTATCACTCTCTTAGTCACTTGCATGGCATCTCTCCTTCTCATAATACCAAGATAGACAACTCATTCTTATTAAAATAAAATATAACGTTTTAAAAGGGAATAATGCAACCCGTTCGTAAAAGAACTTAAGAAATTGTATCAGTATTTCCAAAAAATCGCATCTAATAGCATCATCCATTGTTAAGGCAGGTGGCCAGATAGCCATTATTATGAGAATTAAACATTACTAAAAGTCAGTACGGTTAAAGGCAGCAAAATTAAAATATATTGCATTGCATGCTCCCCCTTGAATGAAATAACCCTGCAGTTATTATATTCATAACTAGGAACTGGAAAATCTAATTTAGACTAGTGAGTACATGAAAATGGCATTATGGAGTAAGATGAAAAATATCTGACTTTATTATTCCCAGAAATACGAGCCAAGGAGGTATTTAATTTAAATTTTATGTATTTTCATAATAAAAATATTGCTTAGAATTGACTTGGCTCGCGAAATTGTTGTGTTGATTATGTGGGATTTGTGGATAGTCGTGTCGGCCAATGGCTTAATACAAAATCCTCAACCAACATTATTTAAGGTGACTCTCAGTTTCAGGCAGATTATGCTCTTGATTCATTTTTAACTCTGGACACGGCACGTATTGCAAAGAGATTCCTCTCTCAAGATCCCTGATCATCAGACTCTGTTCCCAATTCTGGTGGACTACTATTTTATAATCGTTTGTATTTTTATGGTATTTTTCAAAAATATAAATACCTAATTAATTATCCTAAGCAATTATGTGTAAATGAAATAAATAAACAACAGCTTAATGTTTTAAAGACTAATGGAGTAAAAGTGCTGAAAGCAATAGAGCTAAAGTATGCTGAAAGCGATTGTTTGAATATGAATATGAATAATTGTATTTTTTTTAATTAAATTTGTTGAAATCATTTTGAACGACTTCAAAAAAAGGAGAAGTTTTCGAAATATTTTTATTTTATTTCACGAATACGAACTACTGATTTTTTAGAATTCATAAAAAAAAGAAGATTATAAATAATTGCAAAAATGCTTCAAGCGCCATTCTACCGGCCCGCTCATCGACGCAAGTTCCCTTGAGCAAACGCTGTACCTATCTGATAGATATTATTTGCTTACAATTTTCACCGATACCCCCAATGTTTGACTTGTCACCGCTACAGCGTAGTGTTTGGAGTTAATTATGGTAATGGGCTGCAACGCAAACAGGTCTAGGAACGGTCTACCGTACAAGGGGTACGGTAGACCGATCCCCTACCGTAGTCTCGGTATTTGAGTTTTGGCGTTTGCCGAATGCAGCGTTTTAGTGTTGCGAATAGAATTTGACTGTTGAATGTCGACTGAGATTTACGGTAACTGAGTTAGGTATTTGCATGAGTTTAAAGTGAATTTTGCTGGCGTTTTAACTTGATGAAATGTTAGAGAAATGTCGCAGTGAGGATGTTAGAAATTGTCAACTTATTCTCTCACCAATCAAATCTATTGACCATATTTAAAATATTTTTCCGATCCTCATGTTTCTTTCGATAACTTCAATACTTCTCTATAAGACGTAATTACTGTAATCGTCAATTTCCTACTTTATTACTAGAGATGTTATCATCAGAAAAATTATAACATGATTATACTTTATGACTTAAGGGTCATAAAATACTTTCCTACAGTATAATTATTAAATAACCTGCCAATTTCATGACAAAAACCAAAAATCAGAACACAACGCAATATAACCAATTCTGCCTAACATATTGCTATCGAATCACATACTTAACAAAGGTAAGCTCCTAATTCCAGGGCCTTTATTAACAACTTAGCCCAGACCCAAACATTAGTAGGATCAAAAAGTTCAATTGTACGAAGAACTGGGTACCCAGATAATGGGCCAATCGTGCGTAGATTATTCCAGTAATTCACAAACATGGGCTCACAGTACCAGAGATATCTGGTATTTGGGTTAAATTGTAAATTCGTTGGTATGTAGAGGGTTAAGCCCAATTTTGGGGGATTTAAGTTTATTTGTCGGTTACAGACGTAGTTAGGTAACACCGTAAGTCGTGCAAATGAGTTTGGTGTTATTTGCCTGTTATGAGGGCGTAGTATCTAGATATGGTTTTGTTAGGGTCTATGCTGGTTTCAGTGACATTTGTAAGTCGGCCTATGAATTTATTATAGTTTAGATAGTTTTGTAGCGGTAAGTTGGATCTAAATGTGAATCGTGTCATACTAATATTATGAAATCTAAGGTCTGAGGGGTACGAATTATACATATTTGGAAAACAGAAAAGCGTCTCTAATGTGCGAACGAGGAACAAATATCCATCGAATTAATGTCAAAGTCCTCGTTTACTTTATATAAAAAAACGTGAAAGCTCGTGATTAGGCCTGTATAATGTGTATTTATGTGTTTTATACATAATATATATTATAATATATTAATAATATAATTTCAGAGTTGTAGCGGGCCTGTTTGTTACTAAATTACGTCACAATGGCTGAACAGATTTCAATGAAACTTGGCACATTGGTAGATTATAGTCTAGATTGACATATATGACTTTTTAACTCAGTAGTATAATTCCCTAGAAAAATTAAAGAAATCCACGCGGGCGAAGCCGTTGTGAACAACTTCTATCTAATATTCCCATTTTAATATTGTATTCGGGAAACTAATAGATATGCTGAATGGCAATGTATGGAAATGCAAAGTTAATTTGGTTATAATGATAAATTGATTGACCAATAATAATATGCTCTATTCGTATGGTAATACGGCACTAGAATATGTATGTTATTACAATCATTGTTAATATTAGTTAAGTATATTTCAAGTAGCATTTTTACTGTCGAGAGAAAACCTTCAGAAAATGCCCGGTCTTTATGGACTCTTGTCCATAAAGACCGGGCATTTTCTGAAGGTTTTCTCAAGGAGCGTAGGATTCTTACCTTATCAAAGCAACCCTGAAGAGAGAACTGGGTCCTCATAAAATATTACACTAATTTCAGAATCTTCCTGTGTGACGCCGGTTAGAGCACACCCCTGGGGATATCCAGGTACCTTTATACTCATTAGGTTGCAATTTTAATAACCTTTGCAGCCTGTTCCTATCCAGAGTGATCGTCGTAGCCAGTTTCCAGAAAATTCGAAAACATGCCTTTCGAATAAACTAGTGTCATGTTTTTTTTAAGGTGACCATATTATTCACACTGCCATCCCATTTAGTTAGGTATTTGCTTAGTTACGGGACAAAGAGTGAAGTCGATAGATGGTGTCATCCTAATTTGTAACTTTCAGATTTTTGTAGTAATACGGCTGCATGATATATACCCTCGTACAATGTTATAGTTTTAGTAATACAATCAATGTTACTTAGTAACCATAGAATCTAGGTGTAGGTCGGGCTCAGATGTTTAAAAAAATGAACTTTATTTCAATGACAAAATGTTCTACGAATATAGGCGTAAATATAATAATCCAAACTGGTACAACAACTGGTCCAATATTTCAAATATCAATACCAATTTGCGTCGTAAAGGATCCCTTAGTACCAAGCAAAATTTTAAACACGAAACATACAAATCTGTACAAAATGTTAACGTTCTCTCATATCGGCGAGACCGAACAACGTTTTGATTTATATATTAACGCTTTATAAACGCCATTGCGCTCGGCAGTTCTGTGCCTCACATAATATCCACTATTCATACGCTCACACGTTCGTAATAGAAAAACTTTGGAGACTTGTTAAAGTTTTAAACGTAATCGCTGGTAATGACAAGTATTTGGCTTATTTCTTTTTGGTTCTTATAAGTGCTCTATGGTTTTGTTGTTCTGTTAAATTGATGGTTATTAGTAACGTGTTTTTTTTTATCGACATTGTGAATTTTACTGGCGGAAGTTTAGCGATGGCAACATGAAACGATGACAGATTAATAGCAGCATTGTAAAATGCTACACAATTATTATATTAATTCATTTTAATTAAGTCTCAATATAAAATTTTTAAACAAAATTGCAACCGCAACGAGGACGTACGAAAGCCTTAACGAGCAAAAAAGCACATTTACATGTCAAATAAAACAAAATATAATTCAAAACTTACCATGCATCAGATGCAGATTCACTGAAGCAGAGCAGGTTCTGTTCTGCTTCAGTGAATCTGAAAGAAAATAAAACCCATTGGAAAACATAACGCAATATTCGCTCAAAAAATGTGACACATGCGGATGACGTAAAACATTTAGTAAAATATGTCGCTATTCCTTTCTGTGTCCATGTTTGGCAGAGCGCTGACGTTCGGTGGTGACCGGCTGCCTGTGACGATGAAATATTGATCGAAAACTAAACAAATCTAGGCACACAACCCTGCCTTTAAATATGTCGTAACTTTTTATTTCATTTCAACTTCACCTTCAAGCTTTTTTAATGGTCAAAATTCAACAACAACTTTCTGAACATAAAAACATTCGATTTTAAAACTTGGGTGAATAAAGTATACAGATACAGTCCTACATAGTGAAAAATAACAATAAAAATTATGCGCATTGTCCCGTTTCGTTTACAAACAAAGATTCGTGAAACAGCAACCACTCAAAAAACCTGCATCGATATAACCGTGTCATAATATATCTCAGTTACCGTGGCTCGCGGTAAAGTGTGAAATATACTGTTGTTCAATATTTATAGGATTTTTATTTGTGTTATTTATTCACAAGGCACGTTTGTCGTTGAGACAAAAGGCGACTGTGCCTCCGTATCTTATTTTTCGTTAGTATCTGCATTCGTTTTGGTCGTCTTAGGGCGTATAAATAATGCATTATCACGCGTTGGGTCCTGCCATGGGACCGGTCAGCAGGAATAAAATTATTTGTTGTGGCTTAGCACTTATACAACAAAACAATTCACTGTCCCACGTTGTATAAAATTATTTTATTGAGCTTTGAAAAATAAGATTGTTTAGCTGTACCGGAGGTGGAACCGTGGAAGTCTTGGTTAATCTCTTCCGAGAAGGAAATCTTAAGACATTGCAACTTTATAGTAAGTCGATTTGGCGAAGAAGATTTAGGTCAAACAGTAAGTATTTTTATTTTTCGCTTCGATGTTCTAGCAAAATGAGAAGTTTACGGCGAGTTTTTAAAACATTGTCCACTCAATACATTAATCTACACTGGTGGATTATGAGCAACGCCCTTTCATAATCCCAATATAACACAAAGTAAGGTCAGAGTGTCGCTATGGAGTGAGAAAAATAAGACTGATTTTGATTACGATGACTACTTAAATACTTTGCTTTAGCATAGTTTCGTTTTTCCAGAAACGGAACTACTAGAAAAAACGGAACTATGCGACCTACAAATCTTCACTGTAGATATTGCATGGTGTAATAATAGTAGATATTACAGAAAACAATAACAGTTGTAACGATTGAACATGAATAGCACCCGGTCTAGTCTAATCCACTTTGTTGAAAAAAAATATAGGTATGCTTTGTGGGTGATTAAAGTCCACAAGATGAAGAAAAAAAGTCGCGTTTGATCATCTGGGTAAATCAATTCAGAATAAACAAAAGCTTCCGCTTATGTTGAATTATTTCACCTGGGTAATTTTCTTGAGGTGAAATGAGGATACCAAAGTGGAATTAATAATGTCGAAGCTTAAAGACTTATGTAGTAACGTTGCATCCCACTAAGAATTTTACTGGTATTAAGTATCATAAGTGCGATTACAAACATTTAAACTTACATACAAAAACAGCAAGACCCAAGACAGATCGTAACCATCAAGTTACAATTGACTGTACTATCTTCAATAAATACAAACACTCATCGCAGTCCTTATACAATACCAAAGTCGAGTCTCACGACACCTTCCTAAGTCGGGCAGCCACAAAGCCTCACAACATATTGTGAAAACATCGCCTTCAATTCAGGATCGTCTAATGGCGAAGCGTTCGTGAAGAGCATCGTTAGCTTCTTATTGGTTGTTATTTTTGTCAAGTTCGTGTACTCTCGAGGCTTTGTATTCCTGGTAGGATGTTGGAAGATGCTCTTTGAGGTAGGTCGACCTTTTGATGTGCTGAAGTAGATCAAAAGAACGACCTTGACGAAGAATCTTGATATTGAACAATGAAATTTCAGGGTTAGGTGCGTGGTAAGTATTCGATCAAGTTTTTGTTTTTATTTGAGACGGGTTTGCTCTTGTTTTTAGTGTAGGTAGTAGGTGACAAAGATAAAGTCTAAGATGGAGCAGAAGTTAAATGCGGAAGTTTGAGAGGATGTATGGATGAATGTTTGTTTGTAACTTTTCACAGAAAAACTACTGAACAGATTTGGACGAAACTTGGTTTTATTTACAGTTTATAATAGATTAACGTATCACCTAGAAGTGAGCAGTGGTGGCCCAGTGGTATCGGTCCCGACTTACGAGTTGTAGGTCGTGGGTTCGAACCCCGCCAGGCGAATTACTTTGTATAACTTATTTCATCACCACTGCTCTCAAAATGGTGAAGGAAAACATCGTGAGGAAACCGGCTTGTCCCAGAACCAAAAATTCGAAGAAATGTGACATCTACCAATCCGCACTGGGCCCGCGTGGTGGATTATGGCCCACTCCCTCTCACAGAGAGGAGGCCTGTGTCCCAGCAGTGAGAACATTATAGGCTGATGACGATGATGATCACCTAGAAAAATAAAACGTCATACCGAGATAAAATGTGTCCTGCACTACACTTTTTATCTCGGAATAACGTTCCCATGGGATAAGTACCTCTCGAGGGCAACGCCGCGGTTTTATTACTAGTTTATGATAAAACTTAAGTAGATTTAACGTATTGATTTAAGTACAGTTTACAAAAATATTAAAAAGGTAGGTAAAACTTACCTGCAGTTTTTTTCCAAAGACTTTGTTATAAAATATTTTTTATAATTTAATTTAGGCAAGCTCTTACTATGCTCCGTAAAACCTAAAGTCCTTCCAGACTTCAGACTAAACAGAAACTTTAGGTAAACAAACTGAAGTACTTACAAGAAGCAGCCAGTATTTACAAAATAAGCCAATACCGGTTGTCTTGTTTTAATTAGAATGCAAATTTAATAGCCTAGAGGAATTTACATGTCAATGGTTGCCTAAATAACGTAATCTAGAGTACAAAGGATTCGACTGCCGTAGTACGGCAGCTTACCGGCTTCAGAATATTGATCTACAGTTTATGAGACTCCAAGCGCTTATGAATGCCAATAAGTGTTATAAGGACTACCGACCAGGGTTTCCAACTTAGGGGAAATAAGTAGGATTTTTTGGGGCTTAATATTTTAAGAAAATAACGGGAAAAAATGGATATCTTCCTTGGGAATTGGAATGAAGTAGTTAGTGCACAATCGCCACCTTTGGTTCCTACCACGGAAGGTTTTTTGCCCAGCAGTGGTATAAAAAGGCTAGCTGATAAAATTAGAAAAAAAAAATCGGTTTTTTTTTGTTAATAGAGTGTCATTTAGGCTGTATTAAAAACTTTTGCCGATTAAACGTTGACTCAGTAAAACTTTTCTTCAATTTAACGACAAGCTGCTGCTGGCAGCAATAAGTCTCTAACGTTGATTACAATTTGAGTGTAACTCGAATCGCAAGTTGGATACAAAGTACGATGATGACCCGTAACATAGGTAGGAACTACAAAGAAATTGAGACTCTTGTGAGACAACACAAAATGATCACTAAAATGATTATAGTAATCGAATGTAAGGTATTAAGCAGACGGGTTGTCAACTAAAAGTTGAGGGGATTTATGACAGACTTAATCACTTTTATGAGTTGATAACCCTGCTTTTAACCTTGAATAAATTGAACCAAGTTTTCTTACAGCTACCGCCATCGAAGCTTGCTAATATGTCTGATTGATTGCGTGTCGCTGAATACGACGCACTGAAAAGATTCAACGTTTTATAGTTATACTTTACGATGTTGATGAAATGGGATTTATGCGTAATTCAGGCAGAGATTGAATGTTGATGTCTCGCGGGATCGTTTACATAGGAAGGTACATCAATATTTATTAGAATTATAGTTTTTATATTATGTGTTTCCACGTCCGCGTCTCTTCAAAAGAGTACTAATAACGAGGAAATATAAATTTTACGATTATGGTTCGCCGTACTTTCTAATGGGGTAATCGTTTCTTAGAGCTAATCTTAAGACCAGAATACTTAGAGCTACAGACGTGGTATTTCTAATGGAAAATCTCTCTCTTAAAAGCAATTTGAATATGACAAAGAATAACTACAGTAGTGGAATGTTTATATGGATGTCTTCATAAAATATTGGTCTAGCTGTATTTATTCTATGAGGCTCTCAACAGCATGAAAGATTTGTTCATGTTATAGATTCAATCATGTGATGGTATGAAAAATGTTTAAAAATATAACTTCTTTAAAAATATGTCTTGATTTGAGAATTAAGTAAACTTTTACTGTAAAATTATGCAACTCCTAAAAAAGAGAGTACAAAACTGCACTTCAAACTAAAAATAAACGCTTCAGGTGTCATTTGACTGACGCGACGTTCAAACTGAACTTTTCTAAGCCAAAAATAGACAATGTGGACGTCATTTCACGTCAAACATGACGCATATTCAAGTACATACATAAACTGAGTTGACACGAAACGATCGTCCATAAAAACCACTTGGAGTTATTACTTCTACAAATAGTAAAGCAAAAGTTTTTACTGTACATTAAAATTAAAACAATGCAGCGCTCCTTAATAAATAACGAGTTTACGAGAAGCTATATAATAAAGACATGCGAATGCCATTAGTGTTATTACACTTTTATAGCGACTTATAGCAGGTGTATCAAATGCAGGGATAACAGTGGCGACGGAAAATCTCATTACGGTTTAGGCGCAAGTTATGAGCGGAGCAATTAGCGTGAGTATTTGGCTACTTCTTAGATGTTACCAAAAGAAAAAATGCTGTATTTCTCTCAGAAATCTTCACTGATTACTCAAAAATTGAAGCAGGTCTCTATCACAAAAATGAAAAAGATGTTGCAAATTGTTTTCAATGACTTAAAAACTATAAAGAGGAGTGTAAGTTCTTGAATTTTGTGTAACTTGTGAAAACCATACGGAAAGTAAAGTCATTAAAATCACACTGCCATCATTTCCATTTTATTATATTTTATTTAATGACAGGCTCGTGTTTACCCACTAAAATGAAAATATACTTAGTTCTTGTGAGTTAAACCACTCGCAAAGCTCATGATGTCTGCGAGTGTCAGGAATTAGTTTTGTGAGTGATACTTGATTATACGGGAGGAAATGATTCAGTGAAAATTAAGTACAATTAGGCTGCGTTCGCGCAGACATCGGCAACTTGTATCCGATGAATTATACAGCTCGATGATATGTCTTGATAATTTTTTATTCACTGTTGATGAGAAACAAATTTTAATTGTGTTCGGTGTAATTTTTTTTTCTTGATTGTGGATTGCGATTTGGTTTCTAATTATTTGTTTCAAAAATATAATGTGTTATTTGGTGATTTGGTTATATTTAAGCCGTCCTAACTTATTTGAGAAAAAATACTTGGCAGATATATAAATATAATATTCCACAACTATCACACAACGCCATCTAGTCCCAAGCTAAGCAGAGCTTGTGTTATGGGTACTAGACAACTGATAAACATAATTATATGTTTCTAAATACATACATATTATAGATAAATTACACCCAGACACAGAACAAATGATCGTGCTCATCACACAAACATTTGTCCTGGGTGGGAATCGAACCCACGACCTCCGGCATAGCAGTCAGGGTCACTAACCACTAGACCAACAGGCCTGCCAATAGTAAAATCAATAGATAGTGATGATATTTAAATAGGTAGGTATGTTGATTACATTTTAAAAGATTGCTGAGTTTTCTAAACATAATTGTAAATAACAGCTTAGATTTAAGATATTATAAACATAGAAAATAAGCTCTTTTACCCATTGTTCTACTGTTTTTCATTGTAATATCTTATGTGTAGTTATTTAAGTTTTTATTTCCTTTTTTTATATTCTAATTTTACACCTTTTTAAACTTTGTTTGTACTTACGTGTCTCCTACAAAAAACTGTACATTATGATGAGTGCTACGCACATATGTATGTAGTTTTAAGATATAAACCATGTAAATTGATCTTAAATAAATCAACTGCATACACACATACAAACTTACACACACACGCTCTCATGCGTGTACAAGCCTTCTGATTGGCTAACTAGTAAATGGCCGCCCTCCGCCGCCTACGAGCACCGGCGCTACGATCGCCGGCTATAAATATAGCGTGTAGGGAAACACAAAATCACTCTTCTATCGACAGCCGCCCACACAAGACGTCACGCAGCACCACATCACCGCCTTCACTCCGCTACATGCAGTTGTTTCAACTTCAACAAAGTCTTCTTTTATTTACCTCAAACAATCATCATACAGTCCACAAACGAAAGTCAGGGAGTCCAGGCCCCGCCGAGTAGCCTGCCCCTTTCAACTGGTCCTTCTGTCGCCGGATCGCTGTCTCAAGCTTCAAGTCCGCGAGGAAGAAGAAGCCTTCAAGACGAAGCCCAAGAAGCAAACGGGTTCCAGTCTTTGCATAAGAAGAAAGAAACAAGTACGCGCGAGTGTTGGCGGTTGGCTTGCTTACCACCGTCAATTACTTGGAAGCAATCATCACTACGTACGCGGCCACCTAGCGGTGATAAAGGCCCCTGCAAACGTACGGAAGCAGTGGACGAACTGACGACTCCACACACCTCCCCAGGTGTAACAGTCAGACCCCGCCGGTACGGTGCGGTAACGCTCTGGGACCACGAGTTGGTACGCAACGACGAGTGCGGACATTCCTCCCGCATTCTGATGCACCCGTGAGCGCCCGTATCCTCTGCCGGGAGGTTCCTACCTCTCCTTTCCTCACACGTTCCCATTCTGGTCCGGCATCACCACGGTAGGAGTCCGGCCAGGCTGATAGGCAGAGTAGGTTCGTGAAGAAGATTCAAAAGTGCAAAGTGATAAAGTGAACCAGTGATAAAGTGTTAATTATAAGTAAATTGTTAGGATTAGGGCCCCCCTCGTGCGTAATGGAGAACGCGCGTGTGTTGCGCTCGGGCAAAACGACGCCTACCACAGACGCCACACCGGCGTCCGGTCAGACTACGTCGACCGAAACGAATACGTGGAGTAAGGGCACCGGCAGAGAGGACACGACCGGTGAAAGCAGCACGCGTACTATCGATAGAATAGTCGAAAACAGGTCCGCGCAAGTCGAAGACACGAATACGCAGGTCAGGAGTGCGCCGGGCACAGTAGTTAACGTCCCCGTGGACAGAGCAAGCAGTAGGCTATCGATGTTAAGGGCCGAATTAGAGTTGCATAATTCCGAACTAGCACGGGCTAGGGCAGCGTCCGCAGTTGCCATGAGTCGATTGGAAATAGCCAGGGTCGAACTGGAAGATTCCAACGACGCGGAGCCGCAGCCCATTGTTGAAAAGTCGCGTGTAGAGGGATGGATATCGGAACAACACGTAAAAAATAGGCTAACTTTGACAGATAGAGCTCAAAACCCGGGACAAGACACCCGGCCACCCGACACTGCTAGGAACGAACCACGCGCTAGCAATGACGTGCCGCTGAATAGGAATAGCAGCAGCGACATGGCTATGCTGGCTAGCGCGATAGTACAGGCGGTAAATTCCGGTAGGTCAGACAACGCGGCGCCTAAGTTCATCCACGAACTGCCCCACTTCGACGGGGCTATTGCCGAGTGGATGGCATTCAGGTCGGTATTCAACGACACTTCAGAAATGTTCACAGACGTACAGAACGTAGCGCGATTGCGAAAAGCGCTCCGAGGCGCAGCTCGCGAGACAGTTAGAGCGTTATTATTTACCGTTTCAGATCCATACGAAATAATAGACACGTTAGAGAGGCGGTACGGTAGGCCAGAGCTACTCATTCTCTCGGAACTGGAAACAATCAAACGCATGCCTCGCATGACGGAAGACGGGCGCAATATAGGTAGTTTCGCGAGTAAAATATCAAATACAGTAGCGGCAATAAAATCACTCAATCAACCGCAATATCTGTATTCACCCGAGTTAGTTAGCCGAATCGTAGAAAAACTCAGTGTCATTCTAAAATATAAATGGTACGAATTCAAAGCCGAGCGCACCGGGGCGCCAGAGCTAGAGTTACTAGCCAGATTCCTGAACGTCATGGCGGACCAATGCGGAGCGATGTTTGCCTACGAAACCGCGCGAGACGACAGGAAAAATAGAACAAAACCGCGCGCGGTAAACACAGCCCGCGGCAGAGGCAGGCAACCATCACGCTCGCGCGACAACGGTACCGACAGCTCGAGCGATCGATCGGACACCGAACACAGCGCGTCCCGTCGCAAAACCGTAGCCACCGCGAACAAACCGCCAGCGAAAAAAGGGTCTAGCAAACAAAAACCACGCCCATCACGCTCGGACACAGAGGCGTCGGCAGAACCTAACAACAAAAAATGTTCCGTGTGCGCCGGCTCGCACAAAGCCGCTGAGTGTGCGGATTTTAATAAACTCACCGTATCAGATAGATGGAATAAGGCTAAACAAAACAAGTTATGCTTTAGGTGTCTAAATAGCGCGCACGGGCGTCCGTTCAGATGCAAATACGTGCCGTGCGGAGTAAACGGGTGCGAAGCATCACATCATAAGTTGTTGCACGGACACGGCAGCGAAAGCACGTCTCTGCCTACCCGCGGTAATGTAACTTCAATAAATCACGTACGCGAGTCTAACACTTATCTAAAAATAGTGCCGGTAGAATTAAGCGGACCCGTGGGCACCACCACTGCCTACGCCTTACTTGATGAAGGTTCAACCATGACGCTTGTTGAACGAGGTGTGGCAGACAGTGTGGTACCCAGGGGACGCAGCCAGCTCTTAATGCTAGAAGGGGTAGGTGGTAGCAGAATAGACGACGCGGAATCGTGTCATGTCACATTGTCCATACGCGGTTTATGCAATAGGAACATAGAGACGATGAGTGCAAGCACCATAGGAACACTAAATCTGTCCCCTCAGGGGGTAAGCAGGGACCTAGTGCGTCAGTGCAGCCACTTAGTGGATCTAGAGGACGAGCTCTGCTACGAACGAGCAAAACCGACCGTTCTCATAGGCCAGGACAACTGGCACTTGATCACGTCGCGAGAATTACGCATCGGTGCTAAAAGTCAACCCGTAGCGTCTCTAACTAAACTGGGATGGGTACTGCACGGTCAAAGCGCGCGGCCACGAAACAACGTAGCCATAATAAATCACGTGCGAACGACCCAACACGAGGACCCCGCGCTACAATTAATCAGGGAATATTTTAGCATTGAATCGCTAGGTATAGAGCCACGCAGGCCAAAGTCTGACCCGGATCAGCGCGCCTTGGCGATTTTAGAAAAAACTTGTAATAAAATTAACAGCAACAGATACGAAGCTGGCCTATTATGGCGAACGGACGCTGAGGTAATGCCGAACAACAAAAAACAGGCCCTCAGCCGTCTACACAATTTAGAAAACAAGCTAGATAAAAACATTAATCTAAAAACCGAATATACCAAGCAAATAGACCATCTCATTAAGGCTAATTATGCAGAGCGGGTCGACGCCCCGGCCACGTCACCACGCACCTGGTACCTACCCCATTTCTCGGTGGTACATCCCCAGAAGGGAAAAGTGCGATTGGTGTTCGATGCAGCGGCCAAGTACGGGGGCAAAAGCCTAAACGACGCTCTCTTAGCAGGTCCGGACTTGCTCCAGTCGTTATTCGGTGTTTTAATTAGATTCAGAGAAGGTCGGATAGCGGTAGTAGCCGACATTAAAGAAATGTTTTTGCAAATAAAAATAATCGACTCAGACCGCGATAGCCTGCGATTTTTATGGAGGGGCGAAGACAGGGAGAGACCCCCACAGGAATACAGAATGACGTCATTGATATTCGGAGCGGCGTCGTCACCCTGCACCGCCATATACGTTAAAAATAAAAACGCAGAAGATCACGGTCTGGAACACCCAGAGGTCGCAAAAGCCACGGTTCGCAACTACTATATGGACGACTATTTAGGTTCGTTCGACGACGCTAACAAGGCGAAACAAGTAATAAACGCCATGCACAAGGTCCATTTGAACGCGTCTTTCGAATTACGCGGCTGGGCGTCGAACGTACCAGAGGTGATAAGTGACGTAACCGATAAGCGTAGTAGCGACGCGACCACACTAGGGAAAAGCGATACAGAAAGAACATTAGGTCTCATATGGAACCACGCACGTGACACGTTGGGTTTTAATGTAAACCTCCGAAGCACGCCCGCGAGCGTCATTAGAGGCGAAGCTCTGCCTACCAAGCGACAGGTAACCAGCGCGGTCATGTCCGTTTTCGACCCGTTAGGACTAGTCTCACCGATTACAATGATAGGCAAGTGTCTCATTCAAGAAATATGGCGCAGCGGCATAGGATGGGACGATCCCATCACGAAAGAGCATCACGTGACGTGGCTCTCCTTCATAAAAAATATAGAGTTGCTAAAAAACCTAGAAATAGATAGATACGTGCCTGCCCCGCCCTCTGGCGAGGGAGAATTACACATTTTTTGCGACGCAAGCGAAAAAGTATATTCAGCCTCGGTGTATTTCGTAAGCTCGGGTACGGACGGAAACAAAACGTCGAAATTAATAGCCGGTAAAGCAAAGGTAGCGCCGTTGAAACCCATATCCATACCTCGCCTAGAACTTCAAGCCGCAGTATTAGGATGCCGGCTGGCCGAATCGGTCAAGCGCGAGTCGGACTATAAAATAACAAAGAGCCACTATTGGTCAGATTCTAAGACCGTATTATCTTGGATAAAATCGGATCCGCGAACTTTTAAGTCTTTCGTCGCGCATAGACTAGCCGAAATCGAAAGTACGACCACTCCGGCCAACTGGCGATGGGTGCCCAGTGCTGAAAACGTAGCGGACGACGCTACAAAGGGCATACCCACCAATTTTAACTCGAAGCATAGATGGTTTACGGGACCGAGCTTTATTAGGGACGACCCCGCGACATGGCCTCAGGAAAAACAGGTCGCGGCGCCGTCACCCCCTTCAGGGGAAGAAAGAGTTTTGAAGCAAGTTCACGTGACAGTTAGGCATGATGTTAGCGATTACCTACCCGAAGTAGAACGATTCTCGAAGTACACTCGATTAGTACGCGTTGCTGCCACCGTTCTGCTCGCCGCTGAGGTATTCAAAGCCAAACTACTCAAAAGAAACACGAGCAAAGAACTAGCACCAAACCATATAAAACTAGCAGAGCTATTGCTCGCTAGGAGAAGCCAGTACAATTCGTTTGCCGAAGACATCACGACAATAGAGGCTGGGCGGCGACCCCCGAAGAAGTCACCGTTCCACAAGCTCTCAGTCAAGATCGACCGCAACGGAATCCTGTGCCTAGACAGCAGAGTAAAAGAAAAATGCAACCTGCCAGTCCTACACGCCAAAGAAGGCTACACCCAGCTGTTAGTGCATCACACGCACGCAGCCTTCAACCATGGCAATCATCAAACTGTCATGAACGAGCTGAGACAGAGATATCACATAATAGGACTACGCAATGTTATACGATACATATGCAACAAATGCCAATGGTGTCGGACCTATAGGGGTACCCCCTCAAAAATCCCCTTAGGCGACCTACCTCCAGAAAGGCTGGCCCAAGGTCAACCACCCTTCACAGCCACGGCGGTGGACTACTTTGGGCCCATACAGGTCACAGTCGGAAGAAGGCTAGAAAAAAGGTGGGGCGCATTATACACATGCCTCACCACGCGCGCAGTACACCTGGAGCTGGCCACATCTCTCACGGCCTCCTCCATGATTATGAGCCTGCGTAGAATGATGGCGCGTCGCGGCACGCCGACTGTGATATACAGCGATAATGGAACAAACTTCGTGGGTGCTGAAAGAGAAATCACCGAAGCCATGCAAAGCAACGAAGACAGCCTGAAAGCCTTTGCATCCGAAAAGCTGATCACCTGGAAGAAAATACCTCCCGGTGCCCCAAACATGGGAGGCGCCTGGGAGCGTCTGGTCAGATCGGTGAAAACCGCATTGAGAGTCACCCTCAAAGAGAAGTTCCCCCATGACGAAGTGTTGCACACGTTGTTACTTGAAGCCGAACACGTGATCAACTCGAGGCCATTGACCCCGGTGAATCCCAACCTGGATGAGGAAGCGCTGACACCCAATCATTTTCTTATTGGGCGCTCAAGTGGGATGACACCTTTCGGCGCATTCAAAGACGCACCAATTGATTCGCACTCCTGGAAGGCCGTTCAAGCATTAGCCGACACATTCTGGTCACGCTGGTCGGCGGAATACAAACCTCTGCTGATGCCCCGATTAGGCAACGCTCAGCATAAAAATGTTAAGGTCGGCGATATCGTCATTTTATTTCACGTTGATCTGAAATATAATTGATTAACAGTGTAGTATTTCCATTCGCTACTCTATGGCATCGCGGTTTTATTCAGAGTAAAAAAAGAATAAAATACGTTTTTTAGTCTGTGGCATATCCAAACGTCACTTTTCTTTTCGCGCTCACACGGCATCGTTGAGTTGATATCACAATTTTTATATTTTGTAAAAATCATCATGCCAAGTGACAAAAAGTTACTAAAAAGGTTGGCAAAGATGTTGAAAAGTGAGAAGAAGCATCGAAAGCGGAGTCGTAGGAGTAGAACACGGTCACGCAGTTCCCGGCGTCTAAGGCTTTCATCGTCGGATTCTGAAAGAACCACGACTCCTAGCCCTGACCCTGAGCGGCAAAGTATTGCTGCCGAACCTGCCATAGGCCAAATGGAATATGAAGAAGGTAAGTTAATAGTTCACTCTGTGTTTCCCTTGTAGGTACCTACTTTGTCACATGAAGGAAAACGAAGTCTTGGTAGTCACCGTGCTGGTACGAGATACCGTTAGCACGAAGATCGAACTTAGTACGCGATACCACAGCTTCGATTTGGTACGAGATACCACCGCTTGATTTGGTACGAGGTACCCAAGCAAACGTACGTGATACGTAATACCTACTACGTACTTACACGGTTAATAGCCGCCTACAGAACACGCGATGTACTTGTAGACAAAAACCTTTTAAACCTGCTCATGCTTATGCATAATTATTCCAGATGTGGAAAACCACAATATGCAGGAGACCCAATTAGATTATCTTGCCCCCTTCAGAGAGGCTTTGGGGGAAGAATATCAGGATTCTACCAAATTTGAAGGGAAAATACAAGAAGAGATTGGAAAACGCTGGGACCACATCTTAGTGAATGGTTTAACCAAGGAGGAAAGGGAGGTGATCCTGAGAAAATACAAACTCCCAGAAAACTGCAAACTTCTTGACGCTCCTATTCTAAATGAAGAGGTAAAAACAGTTATAACTGAGAGCGCTAAAATCAGGGACAGATCCTTGGAAATTACCCAACACCAACTGGGGACTGCCACATCCATTATAGGACAAGTTATGTCAGGACTAATAGAAAACGAGGACATTGACAAATTTATAATAATCAAAAAATTGAGTGACGCTGCCAAACTTTTAAATGATTTACATTACCATAAAACCAAGACAAGAAAACTCTTACTATCTCCACTCTTAGACAAATATTTCATCAACTTCGTTGAAAAAGTCAAAAGAGATGAACACCTGTATGGAATGGATCTGGCCTCAAAAATAAAAACTAGCCAAGAAATAAAGAAGTCTTCTTCAACAATTAAGAAGAATGTGCCAAGAACTTACACAAATAAAAATGTCTCCAAGCAGAGGGCTGCGGGAAACCGGCAAGGTCCACCTCAAAACCAACCTCGCCAACATACCAGAACGCCGGCTGTTCGAGGTGGACCGAAGAATCGTATGACACAGCCGCCATTTCACCGATCCGGACAGAACCAGTCCCGCCCCGAGAGGGCCACACCACGCCATGCATACAGCAGGCGGTAGATAACCAGGTACATGCAGGCAATATATCTAATTATATTTCATGTTGGAAACACATCACCTCTGATCCCATATTGTTACAGTGGGTAAAAGGTTACCATATACCCTTCCTAAAAATACCCACACAAAAAGTCAAACCAAAAAATAATGTACCCATAACTGAACTCAACAACATGCGTCTGGCCATTTATAACTTAATTGATCTAGGGGCTGTACAAATTTGTAGTTATAATAAGAATCAATTCATCTCCAAGATATTCTTAAGACCAAAGCCCAATGGGAAATTTAGATTTATTCTTAATTTAAAACCCCTGAACAAACACATAAAACTGGAACACTTTAAAATGGAAGACATTAGAACAGCTGTTAAACTCATTGATCATAATTACTATATGTGTTGTATAGATTTAAAGGAATCTTATTTCTTGGTTTCAGTAACCCCTGAACACAGAAAATTCCTTCGCTTTGAATTTGAAGAAATTTTGTATCAATTTACTGCACTTCCTTATGGTCTATGTACAGCCCCCAGTGCCTTCACAAAGTTAATGAAACCAGTTGTCAGTTATCTCCGGGAGCAAGGGTTTTTGTCAACTATTTACCTTGATGACTACTTATGCATTGGTCGCACATATGACGAATGTGTAACTAACAGAGATGCCACCCTCAGACTGCTTAAATGTTTGGGCCTCATAGTAAACTATCAGAAGAGTACCTTAACTCCAAGTATATCTTGCAAATTCCTCGGGTTTATTATCAACACACAAAGTATGACCCTAGAACTACCACAAGAAAAACGTGACTCAATCATAGCTCTTCTATCAAAATTCCAAAAACTAAAGAGTTGTAAAATAAGAGAATTTGCTAAACTACTTGGAACTTTGGTATCCACTTGTCCTGCAGTCCCTTATGGACAAGCACATCTAAAAATAATGGAACGGGCGAGGTACTTAGCTTTATTACAAAACAATGATAATTATGATGCTATAATGCACCTGAAAACTGACATACAGCCGGACCTCAAATGGTGGCTACATAACACAAATAAAGTTTGTAAGAGTATCCGTTATAGACAATTTAAACTTGAAATATTCTCAGATGCTTCACTAACAGGATGGGGTGTACATTGCAATGGCGAAAGCGTTGGCGGTCTATGGTCACAAACAGAACAAAAACTTCATATTAATCAATTGGAATTATTAGCAGCATTATTTGGGTTAAAATGTTTTACAAAATCATATAGCCACTGTGACATATTGCTACGTATTGACAACACTACCGCCATTGCATGTATAAATAAAATGGGCAGCACTCAGTTTCCGCACTTAAATGACGTCACCAGAAGCATCTGGGATTGGTGTGAAAAGCAAAAAATAAACATTTATGCTTCCTATATTAAATCTAAAGACAATGTCTTTGCTGATGAAGAATCTCGCAATACAAACATAGATACTGAGTGGGAACTAAGCAATGATGCCTTCTCACTAATTAAAGATCATTTTGGTACTCCACAAATTGACCTATTTGCATCTAGAATTAATAAAAAATGTGATACTTATGTTTCCTGGAAAAGAGATCCATATGCATTTAACATTGATGCATTAACAATAAATTGGAGTGAATATTTTTTTTATGCTTTTCCACCATTTGCCTTGTTAACCAAATGTCTACAAAAAATTAAAACCGACAAAGCCAAAGGTATTTTGGTTTACCCAGTTTGGGTTTCACAACCATGGTACCCTCTTGCCATGAGCTTGATGGTAACAAAACCTGTTGTATTTGAACCAAGCCCTAACCTTTTATCATCTCCTTTTAGGACACAACACCCATTGAGCAGTCACCTTTCCCTGGCAGCAAGCGTCTTCTGCGGGAGGCATTCCGACGCCGAAGTTTGCCAGAAAGTTCACTAAATATCATGCTGGCATCTGTGTCTACAGGTACAATGAAACAATACAGTACAGTCTACAAAAACTGGTGGAAATTCTGCAAAACACATGATCTGGAACCCACTCTGACTTCTGTCCCATTCATTATTCAGTTTTTAACAGAAAATTTTGAGAAAGGAGCAAGTTATAACACTATAAACTCTTATAGATCCGCATTGTCCCTTCTCATGGGAGAGAAGGTAGGCACGGATGACAGAATCAAGCGGTTTCTAAGGGGTGTGTTTAGATTGAAACCAGCATTGGCTCGTTACACAGAAACTTGGAACCCATCTACTGTATTGAATCATTTAATCAAACTACCTCAAAACACAGAGCTTAGCCTTGAAATGCTCACTAAAAAACTAGTAACTCTACTAGCTTTGGCGACTGCTCAACGAGTGCAAACCCTGTCTGTTATAAAACTTGATGATATATCCTATTCAAGTGCTAGGATTATAATTTCTGTCAGTGATCTAGTAAAGACATCTGTTAGTACAAAAAGACGAACTGTCATAGACCTACCCTTTTACTACCAGGAACCTAAGTTATGCCCAGCCAGTACCCTCACAGACTACATCCAGAGGACAACTGAAATTAGAAATCAAGAGAAGTACTTGATAATCACTTACAAAAAGCCCTATCATCGAGCATCAAAACAAACCGTCAGTAGGTGGATAAAATCTGTCCTAACTGACAGTGGGATTGACACAAGTAAGTACACATCACACAGCACACGCCACTCTAGCACTTCATCAGCTAGAGCTGCAGGTGTCTCTCTGGATGTAATCAGGAAAACAGCTGGCTGGTCAGAGAGTTCCTCAACCTTTGCAAGGTTCTACAACTTACCTGTTTTAGAATCTAATGACAGCAATAATTTTGTCCAGTCGATTTTTGATTTAGATTAATGTTGGCAACAATTTAAACGCTGCATTACTTAATTACCAATTAGTCTGATCATCCAGACAACATGTTAAGTTTAAATTTTTATTTTTTTAGTAATGTTTAAGCAAAAATGACTGATTACCACATAGGTACTATTAATTAATATTAAGTGATCTTCCCATTTATATTGATTGTTAAAGTGTTTGAATAAAATTATGTCAACAGCTGCACTTGTGGTAGAGCTGTTCCTTATGGGATCACATTATTATGATTATTGCATTATTCTTTATAACATTGATTGTTACATTACAAAAACAAACTAAGTACAAGATTTGATTGTAAAAACTTAAAATAAAACGCATAAAATCTTTAATAAATACTTTATTATTGCAAATGCTTAGGTAAATACCCATTATGCTTTTCTCTGAACATCTACACTGTTAATCAATTATATTTCAGATCAACGTGAAATAAAATTGAAAATTGGATGAACTTACCCAAGTGAAATCCAATTGTAATTTTGTGAACGTTGATCTGAAATATAATTACCCACCCAGCCCAGCGTCATCTCGCACGCAGCTGAACCCCTCGCATAATGGGTAGGTATTTAGGCATGTAGCTAGGTACATGCCTAAATATCTGGGCGCTAAATCAGTGACGTTTGGATATGCCACAGACTAAAAAACGTATTTTATTCTTTTTTTACTCTGAATAAAACCGCGATGCCATAGAGTAGCGAATGGAAATACTACACTGTTAATCAATTATATTTCAGATCAACGTTCACAAAATTACAATTGGATTTCACTTGGGTAAGTTCATCCAATTTTCAATTATATGCGACGGCACGATGCCCAGAGGAGTGTGGCCTCGAGGTGAAGTGATGAAAGTATACCCAGGCCCGGACGGTCGAGTACGAGTCACTGAGATCCGAACAGCTGCTGGATTAATTCGTCGCCCGGCCTCTCGCCTCATCGTGATCACAACTGTGGAATAAAAACGTTACGGTGCTTACGCACGAGGGGGAGATTGTAAATAACAGCTTAGATTTAAGATATTATAAACATAGAAAATAAGCTCTTTTACCCATTGTTCTACTGTTTTTCATTGTAATATCTTATGTGTAGTTATTTAAGTTTTTATTTCCTTTTTTTATATTCTAATTTTACACCTTTTTAAACTTTGTTTGTACTTACGTGTCTCCTACAAAAAACTGTACATTATGATGAGTGCTACGCACATATGTATGTAGTTTTAAGATATAAACCATGTAAATTGATCTTAAATAAATCAACTGCATACACACATACAAACTTACACACACACGCTCTCATGCGTGTACAAGCCTTCTGATTGGCTAACTAGTAAATGGCCGCCCTCCGCCGCCTACGAGCACCGGCGCTACGATCGCCGGCTATAAATATAGCGTGTAGGGAAACACAAAATCACTCTTCTATCGACAGCCGCCCACACAAGACGTCACGCAGCACCACATCACCGCCTTCACTCCGCTACATGCAGTTGTTTCAACTTCAACAAAGTCTTCTTTTATTTACCTCAAACAATCATCATACAGTCCACAAACGAAAGTCAGGGAGTCCAGGCCCCGCCGAGTAGCCTGCCCCTTTCAATAATATTGCATTACTTTTTTTTTTTTTTTTTTTTTTTTAGGGTGGCAAAATCATCAAATGAGTCCTCCCGCCCTGGGTGGGGCGGGAGGGACTGTCAGACTCTTACTGACTAAAATCCACCCGTGTTCCGTCGGATGCCCTTTACGTTCCGGGGCCACGGTATCCTGGATTAAGAAAAATCCGCGACCCCGGCAGGCATTTGGCCCCATAAGGGGCCCCGTCGGTGACGCGTGAAACACGACGCGCCACCGACCCGGGCTTGGTCCTTGGTCGGACGGCGAGCATACCCATTACTCACCGTCCGCAAGCCCGCTCCGCCGCTGTGCCCTCTGCTGTTCAGAGGGACACGCGTTGGAGCGTCCACCCGACAGGCTATTTGCATACGGGCAAAGAAACCCCTTAGGCACACAGTGCCTAAGGAGTTTTTGCCCGCATCCCAGGGCGCACCGGCCCGAAAAACTGGTCTTCCCCCCGGACGTATCCGAGAGGGAACTCCAGTCCACGGGCGCACGTGGAGGTTTCCTGTCTTAGCACCCCAATATTGCATTACTTAGTAACTTATAGCGAATAGTTGGTACTTCCAAATGAAATAAATGTCTAAACATGAGACTGTTCTCAAAGGTTTATGGTGACATTCGTCCAACTGTTGAAATGTCCACATGTCATAATAACCTAATAATTTATTCTTCTATTTGGTTAGAATGAAGTTTTGCAACAACAAGTGTAAGAATGTCCAAAAGTCATAAAGTCTCAAACTGCTAGGTATTGTGTTAAAATGACGCCTTGATTTGTTTTGTCGGTAGTAAATAGAACAAGCCCTAGCCCTTTACGTTCCAATGTCGTTAAATAATATAATTTGTAGACATATAAACATGACTTTTGCTTTATGTCTTATGGACAATTTGTCACTTGTTCTTTCTAACAAAACTTTTGACTTTTTTACATAATGTCATGTGGACAATTTAACACTTGGACGAATGTTATCATAACATAATTATTTACAATTTAAATATTTGCTACAAATTTGTCAAATCTTAAAATTATATTCTATTAAAATACACCAGGCTGTCTATTCAAGCATATTTACGTAAACAAGTAGTACATCAACCTACCCCAATCTGTAAATTATGATTAGTAAATTTTCAACTTTATCACAAAAAACTGAAGGTTCATATTTGATTGGGCCAGAAGATTTAAGTTGCTGAAAGAAACTAGAGTACAGTTTGCTCGGTGATTTAATTTGAATCTAGTCGCAACCTTTTTACTATTTAACTTCTCGTAGTGAACGTAAAGTTACAAAAATGGTTTGAAGTAAGAAAATATTTTCATAATTTTTCGTTTAGAGAGCAAAGAATATGTTATATACGAACGAATAAAGTTCAGGCATCTACGTTAATCAACGGTAAAAACGTAGTAAAAGTTTTTCATCCATGAAAGGGAAGTTCTTTAATAAATTGTCCTTATCCCGAAAGGATAACTCAGATGACGTGAATCCACATTTTACCAGTTCGACTTTGTATTATTATAGAGATTTCTTCATAAACTTTATATCTTCAAAATTACATAGATTTTTTTTAGCGTGGTAATCATCTAATGAGTCCTTCCACCCAGGGCAGAGCGGACTGTCAGACTCGTACTGACTAAAATCCACGGTGTCCTTCAATATCCCTTTACGTTCCGGTGTCGCTGTAATTCGTTAGCCGTGACCGAAAATTACATATATAGACAAAATATTACTCAAATAGTGATCCATGATCAAACGTAAAAATAAAACGCTATATTAAATTACCACTGTGATAAAGAGAATCAATAGAGCTCAAAAATATTTTTATAAACAGTCGAGTACAGTTGAACAATGTTCATTGAGCTTTTGCACTTTATTTTTTAATAAACGAGTTTGTTTAAACTCTTTAGGGTAGGTATTCGCGAATTCGTTTATTTTAATAAAAATAAAACTGTAGATTTTTTCAGACTCAACTGAAATCTGATTAATGGTTGGTAGCACCTGTATTTTTCATGCCTGTTATTGTATAGTTTATTTTACCAGTAATTTGTTCAAAATAATGCGTATTCAAAGAATTTTAACGATTTCATTCCACGTTTCATTGTTCTTGTTTCTATACATGGATGAGCTTTGTGATGTGATTGAATTCTATTAGCTTAGATAGGCAGTTGATATTATTGCCATCGTAAGTAGACCCTAGGTGAAATTGGCACGGGAACATACTGACTTAAGTGGATGAAATCAGGCTATGGACAATGATGATATTTCTAATTAATTTTGCCTATACACCGTGACTTTTTAGTCGTCTTACAAAAGCAGCCCAGTTCATGTATCCAATGACTAGAACACGTTTATAATAAAAAAATATGTATTTAAGAGATTTGAAAAATTTAATAATAAAACTTTAATTGGTTATTAAGACACAAGGCGTAGTTAGAAACGCCCTTGTCTCATAGAAAATGGAAATGGAATGATTTACCCGACTATTGCGCTGGGTAGGTATACTATACAGATTGATACGTAAACATTTTAACAGGGTGTTTCATATTTCTAATGTACCTTATTTATTAAAAATAAAAATAATAATTAACGATTTAAAAAAAAAAAAACTCGCCTAGAGGTATTTTAGGTCGGATACATTAAGTGGACGACTTTTGTAAGACGACTAAAAAGTCACGGTGTATAAAGCAACAAAATAAAAAATCAAAATGGCTGCCAAAAGGGAGGACTCGAAGTCGTCGTAGGGCCAAAAAAAGATGGTGGAATGAGTAGGACCGCTGTAAGAAGGACTGGACCATGGTCACAGATAGCCGTGAGACGTGGAAATAATGAAGCAGAGCCTCTTCTTAGCAGTGGAAAGCCATGGGCTAATATAATAATGATAATAGCATCAAGCCAAGCAATCGGTCACCACTGAATGACATTGTAACAGTACACAATTCGATATTTCTAAGATACGAATATAGATAAGTGTTTAGACGTAAAACCCACACGTTTAGGCACCAAATAAGGGTATTATTTCCTCTTGTCACCACACTCTCTATCCGGGTTAATGACCGTAGACCCAGCCGGCTCACACAGGTGACAATATTAACGGAGGCCTATAAATTATCACCCAGTTTGTAATTTCTGAAAGTCTAGGGAGTCTGAAGCCTCCTGCAGACTTACGCGATTAATCGCGCGGGGCGACATGTCGCGGTCCATTCGCAGTATTTTTAGAGTGGAAATTAGCTTGGCTCGTTGTCGCAGCGGGATTAATCGCGTGTGTCTGCAGGAGGCTTGAGTCTAACTGTGTGATGGTACTGAGAAAATCAGATATAAATAGTATGGATGGAGAGTGCAGTGTTGGCCCAGTGGTATCGGCCCCGACTTACGAGTTGTTGGTCGTGAGTTCGAATCCATCCAGGTGCTTTACTTAGTGTAATTTCATCACCACTGCTCTCAAAACGGTGAAAGAAAACATCTTGAGGAAACCGGCATATCCTAGAACCAAAAATTTGAAGATATGTGAAATCTACGACTCTCACTGAGCCTGCGTGATGGATTATGAATTTATGACCTACTCCTTCCCTCGGAGAAGAGGCCTGATAACGAAGATGATAAATATGGACATGGTGGCAAAAAAATATCTGATACGATAATATAGGAATCTAACAAGAGATGCCACTAACAGTGATTTTGCCGAATACCTAAAATTCAGCTGCATTTTCATTTTTTATTTCTTTCGTTTGATTTCTATAAAAACCAAAATAAAAATACTTGGCATTTATCACCAAAACATGTATAAAAGTATCGATTGAGTCTAAAAGCTGGCACTAAACTGATTTATTTAACAATATCCTCGACCAGATAATTTGATTATCATGTAGTCTGTCATTCTGGGTCCAGTCTAATCCATCAATCGCAGCGGTTCCCCGCTGTTACTGTATTACTTTTTTATGTGTTTGTACTCAGCATGATATTTTACATGGATAGTAATGGAAAAGGGAAGTTTTCTTGGTAAGTACACAGTAAGCAGTCTCATAAGCAACCCACATTAAAAAAGTTTGTGATCACCAGCATAAGCTGATATAAAAAAAAAAAAAAAATGAAAATCGAGAAAAAAATCTTAAATAAGCGTTGTCATTTTTAAGGAATAGGCGAACGAAACCTTTTTTAGAACTCTTCCCAAATTTTCATTTTAAAAAGATCCTCTGAATTGCTGAAACTCTTAATTTCCTGAATCCGGTAATACTCCAGTTCTAAGCTTTCTCAACTCGACGGCCTCCGTACAACGATTCGATTAAAGACAACGATCGCGTTTCCTATTAGGTTCTGTTGCAACGGCTCGTGACGTCACGCTCTTCCCTCGGCGCTACCGAGCTTTTTGGGGTTCCGTTAACAAAAAGGGTAAGCCGGTACCATTGAGCCGACTGAGGCTCTTTAACTTTTCGTAAGTGTGAACATCATTGGCCCTCTAAAGGGGGGCCCCCCTTTAGAGGGCCAAAGCCTGCCGGGGTCGCGGGAGTCACGAATTACCGTGACCCCGGAACGTAAAGTGCTATTGAAGGATACCGTGGATTTTAGTCAGTACGAAGACATGTGACATCTACCAATCCGCACTGCGCCCGCGTGGTAGATTACGGCCCAGTCCCTCTCACAGAGAGGAGGCCTATGTCCCAGCAGTGGGAACATTTAAAGGCTGATGATGATGAGTAGGGCATGCACCCGGTTCTACCCGGTTCCGAAAAACCCGGGTATACCCGGGTATTGGAGTAAGGCTGTGGAACCGGTTCTGAAAGTGATGGAACCGGGTCGACCCGGTTCCGATAAGATTGTTATAATTTTGCATTCACTGCATCGAATTGCTATGAAAGCTGCCATGGGATGAAGGGAAGGGCCCATTATAAGCTTTCATTAGGCGTAGCACACGCTCACAGTACTTCGGAGTGTTAGTACTATAAGAAAATGGTGAATATAATAATATTTTAGTTAAAATGTGCCAAAACAACATTTTTGCTTTTGTTTTCGACATCATAGCTGCCAAAGAACGGGAACACCGCAATCGCGGCGGTAAGACCCCTCTTTTAGGAGTGGCTAGAGAGGCGCCACGTCGTCTTCACCTTCTGCCTGACACAGATCCTGTGTGGATGTTTCGGGAGGTTCCTGTGCCTGACCGGGCGGGAAAAAACGCCTGGATGTCAAAATTGCAGGATCGCCACAGGACACGGTGGAGCATACGTTGCAAGTGTGCTCCGCTTGGGCTGAACACCACCGTGTCCTCACGGAGGCCATAAGCGGCGGCGACCTCCCGCGCCCGACATTGTTCGAGGCCATGCTGCGGGGCGAGACGGGATGGGAAGGGGTCGGCTACTTCTGTGAAGCAGTCATGCTAGCGAAAGAGGAAACAAGCGCGTCGTGAGGGACAGGCAGGACAGCCCGGACTTCACAACCCAGCCGCTGTGGGAGACTTCCACGACAATGGATACGAGACGATTTCCGGCCACCGTAGGCGCAGGCATGCGGACGACGAGTACTGGGTGATTTGGCGTCCGATGATGGAGCATGCCCGAGTAGACGGCGTGCCGAGTTCTACGCACGCCTCAAAAACCTGCCAGCAATCTGACGGGGGGCTCCTCTTAGGAGGCCAAAGCCTGCTAGGGTCGCGGGACTGTCTTATCAGGTAACCGTGACCCCGGAACGTGAAAGGCTATTAAAGGATACCTTGGATTTTAGTCACTACGAGTCTGACAGTCCCTCTCGTCCTCATTTGATGATTGTACCACGTAAAAATAAAACTTCCAATGAATGAAGTGTAAGGCATATTACAAGCTTTCATTTGTCGTTGCTTGCGGTCTTTTTGGAATATACAGGGTTATTTGAAAAACACCAACAACCTTTTAAGAGGTCATTCCACTCATTATAATGTAAAAGTTGGTCATTATAATGAGTGGAATGACCTCTTAAGAGGTTTTTGGTGTTTTTCAAATAACCCTGTATAGCGATCGTTTCGACTTAGCTATCAAATAATGAAGCGTAGGGCACATAGTAAGCTTTTATTTGGAACTGCTCAAGTTACTTTGGAAATATTAGTTTTATAAAAAGTGAAAATATCAACGTGATCAACGTTAGTATCTTCAGTAAAATGAGCCAAAACACAAAAGTTACGATTGGTTTCGATTCAACTGCCATAGAATGAAGTTTAAAAAAAATAGTGTTTACAAGTTGTCTTTATTGTCACCATATATGCAGTTCTTTAAAATTAATGTTATCTGAGTCAAAGTAGAAAGAAAATTGGAACTTAAAATATTATTTGAGCTAGATTTTTTTTAATAAATAAAAACTGTTAAAAATATATAAAATCTATACATATAATAAATCTGTAGAAGGGTCAATTCTGTACATTGAAAATATTGAAAAAATAAATAGCGGGGGGTGTTGCTGAATCGATACCAAACCCAAATATGTGATTTAAAAAATTTTTGTCTGTCTGTCTGTCTGTATGTGCAGGCATCACGTGAAAACTAACGGTTCGATTTCGATGAAACTTGGTATAATTATACCTTATTATCCTGGGCATAAAATAGGATACTTTTTATCCTGGAAAAATACGTAGAAAAAAAATTTATTTTTCAGTTTTATTCATAGACGTTGTTCTGTAGAACCGCGAACACACGTTGCATTACCCGCAGTGGATTCAGCGCCGTAACCTGTAGCGCCGAAAGTCGGATTTGGCTTGAACCGTTTGCGGCACACGCGGGCCACGCCTCTCCGACTCCTATATAAGGAGCCGCGTTCCGCGCCGCGCGATGCATATAAATTCTGAATTTTGAAGCGAGAGAGGAATTAATATTGTATGCGTGTCATTTTAAACCGTGCTTTTCAGCGCGACCTTTTTGATTACTGTTCCGATCAGTTATTTGTAAATACAAGGTCGGAATTACTATGAAAAAAATATTCACTACAGAACGCGAGCTCAACAGCAGTAGCTCAATAGAGGGATCTCCTTAATTATTATAGGCTTAGCCGTATTTGGGTCCAATAGATATTTATAAGATGTCATTGTCAGAGTTACTCAAAATGGAGAAATAAACCATCCACGCGAAGACCGACATCCGCGCGGACGGAGTCGCGGGCGGAAGCTAGTAACTAATAAATCAGTGTTTGGATTGTCCCCAAGCTCTATCCACAATTAGCAAACGAAGCCTCATGAAAAATAAAAAGAAAACATTTTGTAAGCTTAGAACCGGGTAGAACCGGGTAACCCGGTTCCTACCGCCTCCAGAACCGGTTCTTAAAATTCTGGAACCGGACCCGGTTTTGCATGCCCTAATGATGAGTCTGACAGTCCCTCGCGCCCCCGGGTAGTACTCCCAGTACTCATTTGATGATTTTACCACGCAAAAAAAAGTGTGAACATTATAATTTTCCAGAACTCAGCCCTTGTGTAAACTAAGTCGAATATTTTTATCCAACTGTTTCAAAAGGAGGCTTTAGTCTTTTCCATTTAGTGAAGTTTCGGGAGTTTTCTACTTCATATCGCTTACGGACGATAAGATCGGCATCGACATGAACGAAAAATTCTTACAAAACGATTGGACATGCCAGTTGTCCCGACTAACGATGTAATGTCAAAGCTCGTTTCTAAAAATGTCAAAGGACATGAAAAATAATAGAGAGTTGGGATTCAAAAGTTTATTTATGTATCCAAGTGATGATAAAGTATCCCAGACACGTGTAAATATACAGAACCCATAGTGAGCGAGTCTGATTCGCATTCGGCCAGCTTTTTTGCAATATTCTTTCTAGACCACTCGAATGCTATAGCCGTAATTGGAGTACTGAATATTGTTCCGCTGAAGTTTTATGAGTTTGAATAGCGGAATTGCCTACTCTTTCGACCAGTGGATGCACTTTTTCCAAATTGGTTGCAATCGTTTTTGAATAGAATTTTGGGGCTCTACTTTATATTTTGTTCCTTGAAAATTGGGTCAAATCGTGGTAGATGTGAATGTTATTTTTAGCATTCTGTTTTAAACGTAAATAAAATATCAAATAACTTTAATTTTCCTTTTAGACAGTTGAATAACCTCTATAATTATAATATTTTCATATTCTAATAAAGATGCGTGATTTCTAAGTAGGACAATAAACTCGGTAGTATTTACAATTATAGCTCAATTAACTAGTTATTAATGTTTTGCTGATCCTGAAATGCAAATTAAGCTGTTTTCATGAGTTAATTTTAATACAACACGCTATTATAACATTATTATAACTATACACCGCGTATTTCTTTCAGCTATATATGACAATAAAGTATAGTCCCAAAATAATAAATAAAGCGTCCAAAGACAGACCTGACAAGAGTTCCTACCATCTGATGCGACGGCTCACTCTGCAACTGCGCACGCTCATCGGTCAAATCAAATACCGCGTGCGGTATCAATTAACCAATCCTGTTGCACTTCCATTATATTTCACGAAATCGCACCCACTGAAGAGATACTCGTATGAAAGATGTTTCACGTTAAAAGCACAATAGTCAGCATCGAAAAACAATCAGTAAATTGCATTAGTTATCCACAGACAAAATAAAGGAGAAAATTAAAATAAAACACATCTAGGGAACCGCGGGCGTACCGCAGATAAGCCTGAGCAAAAAGACATCTCATATTATACATCCCCATATCGTGTTATTACAACTGCTGAGTGCTCATCGCGATTCTAGTGGAGAAGAACGCCGTATGTGACTTTTAAATTTAATGTAAGTAAAAAGTCTTTGGGTAGGTATATAATTCGTTGTTAAAATTGTTCGAACGGTACATAATAAATAAACAAAATACTGTTTTTCAGTATATTATGAATAAATCGTTCTGGATATTCATATCATTTTTTTTCTTTTTTTGGCGGTTACGGTAATTTATACCGGTGTTGCTGGATATTTTTACCCAAGGATATCGTTTTAAATAGTAGTAACGGGATTGTGGAAGTCTGATAAGCAGCCTCTCCATGTAAAATTCTTGTATTCAGCTAAGCAGAAAATAGTTGGGAAATGGTGTGATAGATAATAATGATGATTTCGTTGTACTGATAAATAGGTAACATATTTAGGTATTTATTGACATCCTAAAGTAAAACTGGGATTAAAATATAATACAAAAGTCTAACTTGAAAAGCAGTCTGAACACGGAACTGTCCCAATAGAGAACCGAAAAAATTTTTGCTTGTTTTCGAAGTAAAAAACTACAGCAGGACTTTAAAACCAATAATTAAATCGATTTTTACGACTCAGGCGGTCGTTTTCATAAAATAATAATTTTATAAACAAAAGTTGCTTTTTTAACGAAGTTTTCTTTCGAGCGTTGAACACGTTGATTTTTATCTATCATTATTTTTTGCCAATCCCGTTAAAATTCAAGTCGTTAAAAAATGTACGAAATTAACACCATTAAAAAGTTTTCACTCTGCAAGGTAGTAACTTGAACGTAAAAAGCGTCTCCGCTTACGACACCGCGTAAAAAAAAAACAGAAAGACTGTCAGTGGAGATATTTAGAAACCAGAATGTCATAGACTGCCTCGTTAGTTAAAAAAAGAGATTGGATTTATGTTGGCTTATAGCAATAGGCTGGCCTCTTTTTTATCATTTCATTTTACTGACGAAATATACGTATAATTATGTTGGCCAAATGTGTATATGAACTGTATATAAGAAAATTTACATTTTCAGCTACAGGGTAAATAACAAACATTTAGTTACATCACAAAACTTTTTCATAAACAAATCTGACCTATTTAAAGAGGTCAAACGCGTATCTAATAATGTCGTATCCTACATATATGCTGAGTTTACAAGCACCCATACAGAAACAGAGGCTCTTCAATGTCAATTGGGTTCGAGAGTATCCTGACACACAAAAATCTTTGACATAACACCAAGGGCCCTTATAGTGACGTCATGCATGGTAAGTAGGTTTATGATGTAGGAAGAAATAAAGATTGAAAACTTTAGGAGCCACATATTATAATTATGTTACGTCGATTCGCTTCTCGAAAGTTCCACAAGGTTCTCGACAATTCCACCGAAAATCGGTCAGGAAGTTTCTAGAAAATTCTACCCTGTTCTAGATGTTTCGAGATGGTTCTGGAATGTTCTAGAAGGTATGGGACTATGTCGAAGTCTATGGATGTTTCCAGAACATTCGACCCCCTTCTAGAAACATCTAGTGGGTCCGGCGGTAGTATAAAAAGGGCGCCGCTCGGCGGCCTGAGTCGCCGCCCTAGCGCGTGTGCCCGCCGTTGCGGGCACAACACCCTGATCCCGCGGGAACAAGGGCACAGCCCATACCCGCCAGCCGCGCCCCCTTGCGGGGGCGCCGCGACTACTACGAGCCTGAGTCAGTCTGGTTTTGACTACGATCGAGACAACTCAAAGTGAACTGGGAGCGATCTCTAAGTGATTTTTACGTGTGACTAAGTGAGTTTATAAGTGTTTAATTGTTGAGTAGTGTTAAGTGTTTGTTTTAATTAGTGATTCGTGTGTGAATAAAGTTTATTTGGTTTTAATTGGTGTTAATTAATTTATCCCAATACCCAGCTCGTAACAATTATAATGGAGAGCGAAACTGAAATCTTGCAATTCAATTCAATACAATTGTAAACTAGTTCCACGTGTATTGAAGTATTATTGCTCTTCGAAAACGGAATAAAGGATCGTATTTCAGTTTTCTTATCAATTAATGTATAAAGTTTATTTTATAGATTTTCTCATAAATCTCTTTATAAATATTTAGAGAAATCGTGAATTAAATAATGTTTTCGTTGAAATAATTATTTTTATCACTTTCATTATCTTTGGATAACAAAATGAAAAATACTACGTAAAGATTTAAGAGGTCACTGCAAAAAAAAAGTAAAACAGCTCAAAATCCAAACGATACAATCACAACATGTTTTCTCTAAGATAGAAGTCACAAATAATCACTTACTAAACAAAACACGGCAACCAAAAATAGTGAATCCGAAACAGGAAATCAATTATCGATGTCAATTAAAACACCACATACCGGGTTCTTCCTGACAGCAGCCGCCAAGACGCGGGGCTTACCTCGCGCGAACGCGAAGGTTTATCCAAGACAGTAATGAATATTAATTCGGAACTACAAACCTTACAGTGTGTGCTATTGAATTAACTATTGGATATATCCTCGAGGTCTATTTTCTAGTCAAGAAATCAGATTTTTATAGTGGTATTTTAGATGTCCATACCATCAGACCCTCTACAATAGAGTTTTTCAAAATAATGAATACGTATTTTTCTTTTGCTAAATCAATGCATATTTACATTTTACGCATCAAAATTCTAGAGAGGGGGGCTCGTGACGTCAGAAGCAAGAAAAACTTTACGTGCTTATGACGTATTGGCAATTTTTCGCAAATTAGTATTTACGTAAAAAGAGGAAAAAAAGACTGTGAAATATATTTTTGTTATAATTTAACTGTCTGTCTAGTTAGATTTTTCTGTCAAATACCTTATTGTGTAAATCATCATTCTGAATGTTCAATTACTTTTATCACACACTCAAAGACTGCATTTACTCGCATTATAGATACAAATTATTCCACGGAAAAAAAAATTATCTAGCATAATAAAATTATGACACTTACCGCAAACTAAATAAAACCTCTTAAAAATTAGTTTTTCATAGATTTCCCTGATACAATACAAATTATCTTTCAGAGACCAGAGGCAGTGAGTGAACGAGATGGCGCTAGACGACTTGTATAGCTCTGTCACTTTTACTCGCAGGAACAAGCCTGGTTTTAAGACGTTGTAATGCTCCCCCAGATCTTTACCTAAGTTTGTATTTTGTCTAAAGCAATCATTTTCTAGATAATTATGTCTTGCATGATGACCAAACTTCGAACATTTTATAAGAAACTAGCTGATCCCCGTGGTTTCACCATCGCTGCTCATCTCTTATTGGTCATAGCCTATAACCTTCCTCGACAAATGAACTAAGACGACTAAGAAATTGAACCTGTACTTCCTGAAATTAGCGCGTTCAACCATACAAACTCTTCAGTTTTATAAAATTAGTTATAGAAAAAATATGCTAACTTAGGGAGCGTTCAAGTATTACGTAACGCAATTTTTGAAGATTTTTGACCCCTCCCTCCCCCCTGTAACGCACCGTAACGTTTTTCTGAACCCCCCCTCCCCCTCTCCAAACGTTACGTAACACTCAAGTGATCACTTTTACCCTAAAGTCACAAAACGTTATGTAGGTATGTAAATAGTTAAATATGTATATGTAAATAGTATTTATCCTTGGTATAGTTTTAATAGCCTTTGGTATTACTAAAAATACGAAAAGGTTTGTGTTAACGCCGCGACACACATGAGGGGAAGCGGGATGCGGGGTACGCGGGGAACGCGGGCCGCGAGCCCAACCGACGCCATCGTCTTGACACTAGCCCAAAAACTGTGGTCTGCGTACCACCTCATTCATTTGCATATTTAATTTTAAATAATATAACATTATAATACAGTAGAACTGGAGTGGTTGGCGTTCTTCATTTTAACACCTCACGACAGTCCTAACATTGGACCTTCATCGCCAAATTAAACCAGCGGAGCGAATCAGCAAGTATCGTTCCAGTTATACAAGTTTACTACGTCGCCCATCTTGCCTACCCAATATACTCTGCGCCAAGTTGCACTGGAAATATTAAGAAGAAAAATTACCAGAAAAAGAGGTCAAAGCGAGAGGACGACGGATAGGTTTCGAATTGTACTAATACTGTGTTTATTTTCATTACAGTGTCCGTGTATATATTCTACATTCTCGGTGATACTTGTAAGTACTACAACTTTCTGTTTTCTACTAGGCCGCCAAAATGGGTTTAGAATCGGATTTACGCGATTTAATTAAAAAAAGGGGTAGTTTGCGAGGTAGAATCACTCTTTTCGGAAAATATATTAATTCGTTAGATAAGACGACATTAGTTGATGAAACGATAGTTGAATTGCAATTACGCATAGTTAACACAGAGCAGGTATTCAGTGAATTCCAAGATATTCAATCTAAAGTCGAGGATATTACTAACGAGTCAGAATTGTTACCGCAGTTAGAAATCAGGGAGACAATTGAATCTCAGTATTATACTATTATGTCGTTGGCTAAGTGTATCTGTAACAAACAAGAAGTTGTGTTCCCCAAATGTTCGCACAATTCTAATAACATTATTAAGTTACCCACTATATCGTTACCCTCCTTTGACGGTTCATTTGAAAACTGGCTAGAGTATCGTGATACATTTATTTCCTTGATACATAATGCAAGCGAAATAAATCCAATACAAAAATTTCATTATTTACGTTCTTCACTTACGGGTAGTGCCTTACAGGTCATAAAATCGTTGGAATTTAGTTCAAATAATTATCAGGTAGCTTGGGATTTACTGACTAATAGATTTGATAATAATAGGTTGCTTATTAACAATCACGTAAAATCTTTGTTTTCTTTACAAACAATAACAAAAGAATCGCCTAGCCTGCTAAGAAAGTTAATAGATACGGTGCTAAAAAACTTAAGATCATTAAAAATTATGGGTGAGCCCACGCAGTTCTGGGACACATTAGTTATTTATTTAGTCGTAATCAAATTAGATCCGATAACATGCAAAGAGTGGGAGAATAAAAAAGGTTCTCTTTGTAAAGATTCCAAAGTAACATTAGATGACTTATTACAGTTTTTAAAAGACCGTTCCGATGTTCTTGAAATGGTTCAAGCTCAAGGTCACAAACCGGTCAATAATAATGATTCGTTAAAAAAGTCAACGGTTAGTAAATCACAATCTTCCCAACAAATACGTTCTTTTGTTTCAAATAAACAGCAGTCTAGTACAGGTACTTCTACAGCGAAATCATCGCGTACCCTCAAATGTATTTTGTGCGATGGCAATCACGCATTGTACTCGTGCATTAGTTTTCTGAATTTACCCGCACAAGATAGATTAAAATTGGTTTTAAATAAAAAGGACATAATATGCGCTAATTGTTTGCGTCCCGGACATTCTTTAGAAGTATGTCAATATGGGTCATGTAAGCAATGTTCACAGAAACATAATAGTCTTATTCATGTCGATAATACTACTAGTTGTAGTTCCATTTCGGCGGCGCACACGCACACTGATACAGCTGTTAGCAACATTGCGACAGACAGCGGTGTATGTGCGAACGCATCTTCACTACATACACATTCTAATCACTCAAAACAAACCGTGCAGTCTATCACATTAGAACAGGTTTTGCTTTCAACAGCACTTGTTGAAGTTTGTAATAATAACCAAACAAACACAGTTGCGCGCGCTCTTCTCGATAGTGGGAGCCAGCGATGTTTTATTACAGATTCGCTTTGCAAAAAATTACGTTTATCAACTATACAGTCCACTCTCACCATAACTGGGATAGGGAACAGTGTTCTGCGATCAGAACAGTCCTGCGACCTACTCATGCGTTCGAGAACTAGTAATTTTAGTACCCGTTTAAATTGTTGCGTTTTACCAAAAATTACTTTTAGTTTACCAAACACTTACGTTGACGTTCATTCGTTAAAAATTCCGCAAAACGTTAATCTAGCGGACCCAGACTATCACATTCCTTCTGATATCGATATACTAATAGGGGCTGATGTGTTCTGGAGTTTATTACAAGAAGGTCGGATGCGTTTGTCCAACGGTCCTTATTTACAAAATACTCATTTAGGATGGATTATTTCGGGCTCGTTATCCCATAATAAACAAACCACAAACCGAATATACAATAGTAATTCGATTTTTTGCGCATTGTCAACATCATTAGATGATCAATTAAAACGTTTCTGGGAATTAGAAGAAGTTGACAGCGGCAAATCAACGAATAACATTCTCTCAGCTAATGATAAGATATGTGAGGAACTTTTTACTTCCACCACCACACGCGACAATGATGGTAGATTCGCGGTGCGAATACCGTTACATGAATCAGCTGATTCGCTTGGCGATTCTTACGAGTTAGCGAAGAACAGGTTCTTATCTTTAGAACGAAGGTTAGATCGTACACCTGAATTAAAAAGAATGTATTCAGATTTTCTAAACGAATATTTGACATTAGGGCACATGACTCGTATTGATACGTGTAAATCACCGTGTTATTTTTTACCACATCATTGTGTACAACGAGAAAGTACCACTACGAAACTGCGCGTAGTCTTCGATGCGGGTGCACAAACAACTACCGGAAAATCGTTAAACGATTTGCAATTGATCGGCCCTCCGCTACTTAATGATTTGGTAGGCATTCTTCTTCGTTTTCGACAGTTCGCGTTTGTAGCTTGCGCTGACGTAGAAAAAATGTTTCGGCAAGTTCTTATCCAGCCTGATCAGCGCCCACTACAACAAATAGTGTGGCGTGAAGATAAGAAAGATCCGTTAGTTATTTATCAATTAAATACAGTGACGTATGGCACTGCGTCAGCGCCGTACCTCGCGATGAGATGTTTACGTCAGCTAGCGCTAGATTGTACTGATGAGCAAGTTTCTCGTGTAATGCTAAATTCATTTTATTGTGACGACTTAATATTTTCTCACAATAATAAGCAGGAGTTATTATCACAGTGTGAAAAGATTAGTCAAGTTTTAAGATCGGGTTGCTTTCCGTTGCGAAAGTGGTCATTTAATTTTGATCTTCATTGTTTATCCGACAGTTTTACTAAATCCTTATCGCTCGATAAGACTACACAATGTAAGACGCTCGGTTTAGGTTGGTGTAATAGTAGTGATGAATTACATTTTAAATCTAATTTAAATATTAACATCGATGTAACGCAATTCACTAAAAGAAAAATTCTTTCCATTATATCACAGGTTTATGACCCACTGGGGTTGTTATCGCCTAGTATTATTGTTACTAAAATACTCATGCAAAAACTTTGGCTTCTTAAAATCGGCTGGGATGACCCAATTCCTGCTGATTTGGCACGTTCATTTAGTAAAATATTAAGATCTTTACAACATTTGCATGAAATACGCGTTCCACGCCATGTAACCACACAGTACGCACAACACTTACAATTACACATCTTTACAGATGCTTCGCAAGACGCTTACGGCGCTTGTGCGTACATGCGCAGCGTTTGTGAGCAAACAAATAAAGTTATCGTTAAACTATTATGTGCGAAAAGTAAGGTTGCGCCTTTAAAACCAGTTAGCATACCGCGTCTCGAACTGTGCGGTGCATTAATAGGTGCGCGTCTTTATAAAAAGATAATCGAGTCAATTAATTTAAAGTTTGAACAAGTATCGTTTTGGACTGATTCGACAATTGTCTTAGGTTGGTTACGCACTCATCCAACTTTGTTGAAGACATTTGTTCAAAATAGAGTAGTTGAAATCAATGATTTGACTACTGGTAATAGTTGGTCACACATACAAGGTGTATATAACCCAGCTGATTTGTTGACGCGCGGAGTGAACCTACCGGAGCTTGTTCATAATGACTTGTGGTGGACCGGTCCAAAGTTCATTCTCGACGCTAATTACGATGCGTGCTATTCAGATGTATCATTGACTGATTTACCCGAACTTAAATCACATAGTGTGGTTGGTTTGTATTCGTCATGTAACGTGTTTCCTTTCGACAATTTTTCATCTTTCTTACGAATGATACGATCAGCTGCGTATATGATGCGATTTATTCATAACACTCGTTATAAAAACGCACGTAAACAAGGTCCATTGTCTGTGGATGAACTGCATAGGTCAACTATTTTACTCGCGCGATTGTCTCAAATCGATTCATTTTCACAAGAATATAATTCGTTATTAAATAAGTCATTAAATCATAAATATCCGCGTAACATGTCCGGACTCAATTTGTTTTTTGATGATAATTTTATAATTCGGGTAGGAGGTAGATTAAGTAATTCTAATGAGTTTAGTTACGACAAAAAGCACCCTATACTGCTATGTAGTAAGCACAAATTCACTTCACTCTTATTTCAATATAAACACTTATATTTATGTCACGCTGGCCCTCAATTATTACTCTCAACCATTCGCGAGGAATGGTGGCCACTGGGTGGTAGAAACTTAGCGCGTTCAATCGTTCACAAATGCGTTCGATGTGTTAGGCTAAAAGGGAAAACATTAAGCCCAATAATGGGCAACCTGCCTACCGAGCGATTGATACCTGGCTTTCCATTCTTACATACCGGTACTGATTACTGTGGTCCAGTGTACATCTTGAACCGTCAGGGGAGAGGTTCGCGATTAATTAAATGTTACATTTGTATATTTATTTGCTTTGCTACTCGAGCAGTTCACTTGGAACTCGTGACTACTCTGTCCACTGATGGATATCTGCTCTGCCTTAAAAGATTCATATCACGTAAAGGTAAACCGGCAGTAATATACTCCGATAATGGAAAAAATTATGTCGGCGCTGCTAACGAATTAAGTAATTTTTTATTAAAAAACTCTGCCGCTATTGTAGGAAAAACTGCCTTAGACGGCATAACCTTTAAATTCATTCCCCCATATTCTCCTCATTTTGGTGGCCTGTGGGAGGCAGGAGTGAAGTCCTGCAAGTATCACTTGAGACGCGTAGTAGGAAACTCTAATCTCACGTTTGAAGAAATGTATACGGTATTGGTACAAATCGAGGCCGTCCTTAACTCCCGTCCGCTAACTCCTCTTTCTGCAGATGCAAATGACCTGCAAGCATTGACACCGGCGCACTTTTTGATTGGCCGCTCACTCACCGCACCAGCCTGTGATGACATCACCGACGTAGTCACCAATCGGCTGCCACGTTACGACCGAGTAGAGCAGATGCGTCAACACTTCTGGCAGCGGTGGTCCAAAGAGTACGTTAGCGAGCTGCAGACCCGAACAAAATGGAAAGTCAACAAGAGTGACGTCACCATCAACAGGCTTGTTCTAATCAAGGAAGATAACTTGCCTCCTTTAAAGTGGCGTCTCGGACGTATTGTACAAGTGTATACAGGAAAGGACGGAGTGTCACGTGTCGCCAAAGTCCGCACAGCAGCTGGAGACGTGCAGCGCTCATTTTCAAAAATTTGTCCACTACCTGTCGAGATGCCTGCTGCAACGACTGATCCTTCTGGAAACCGAGGCTTTCCAGACCCGGGAGCATGTTAACGCCGCGACACACATGAGGGGAAGCGGGATGCGGGGTACGCGGGGAACGCGGGCCGCGAGCCCAACCGACGCCATCGTCTTGACACTAGCCCAAAAACTGTGGTCTGCGTACCACCTCATTCATTTGCATATTTAATTTTAAATAATATAACATTATAATACAGTAGAACTGGAGTGGTTGGCGTTCTTCATTTTAACACCTCACGACAGTCCTAACAGTTTGCCAATTTGGGAGTTGAAATACCCAAATTTTTTATTTAAAAAACAAACAAGAAAAGTGAGTTTATAATAAAAGTTTTTTTGTAGGTTATTTTGAACTTTTTTGTGGGAAGTCGGTTACATTTTTTTTAAAGTTTTTTATTTTATCCTTTTTAGTTTGAATATTCAACCTTCTAACATGTACACTAAAATATTGTAATCAGTAGCACCGGTAATAACATCGCCCATTTATGTGCTCTTACACATAATGAGCTAAAAATGAAAACTGCTGCACCAAACTAAATGAAAATTTTATGGTACCCAATGGCAGATATACTGTATCCGACAAAAAAAGAATCATCGAAATCGGACCAGAAACCTCGGAGTAATCGGTGTAGACAATGTTGAAAACTTTTTAGGTTTTTGTTGATTTTTCAAAAAGTGCTAGTCCGATTTCGATAAAATTTTAATGTGACCATTCGGGAAGTAACCCTTTCCAACAAAAAAAGAATTTTTTAAATCGGTTGGTAAACGACGGAGTTATGCCCGAACAAACATAAAAAAAAATATAAATATCCGAATTGAGAACCTCCTCCTTTTGGAAGTCGGTTAAAAACGTGGGAAAAAAGAAACAATGTTACGTAACGTATTGTAAGAATGACCCCCTCCCGCCCCTGTAACGCAACGTAACGTTTTGCGAGACCCCACCTCCCCCCAAATTGCATTACGGATATAACAGGATATATTTAAATGACAAATTCCGTTTAAAATCCACAGTCATTTGGAACTAATTTCTAAGAACACGATCTGTATCTCTCAGAATTTCTAGTTCCAGTAACATTTATCACCATGGATCACGACAAATCCTTCTGTGGTTACTGATGAGAAACTGTAGTTACGAAACTAGTCGTCTGCTATGAATGTCGTCGATACAAGGCGCTCAAAGCAACCTGAACTGTATGTATTAGTGGGACTAGTTACAAAGGTACTTTGGTACCGTCTTTCATAAATGAAAGGAAAATACAGACGCCAACCAACCTGCACCAATCTGACTGATTTTCCCAATCGAACATGAATCTTCTGTTTTTGTTTTAAGGTTAAAAATCTATTAAAGAAAGACAAATTGTGGTAGGTTGATGTGCTGGTATACTTTACTGCTATACTTTTCAACTAAGAATAGGATGACCTTAGCTCCATATAGTGACGTTATGGCTTTTTTGATACTTACAAGATTTCAATTAAATTAGTTATCAATGAAAATAACATCAAAAAATTTAAAATTGATATTGCACTTACTGTTTTTTGTAATTCGTAATTATCGTCCCAAAAATATGCCGTCATGGTCATACTATTCTCAAATGAAACGTACAAATAGTTAAATTAAGTGATTTTGAGAATACTACCATACAATTTCGATCGCGTTGATCATCAGAGAATGTGGATCAGGCAAAAGTATAGAATGGAACATCGAAAAATGTACGTCCTTTAAAGCGATTGTAAATATTTGGAACAAATTTTAAATGACACAACTCCACACGCAAAGCAGTGTCTAATTTTATTTGCTATTGTTATTTGGTAAATGGTTAAGTACCTATTTATCGGTGAAAATGGCCTTCAAATGCGTATTGATTAAAAAAATTGTATAAAACTGAAAATAAAATTTCCCTCGAAGAGTAGGTAATAAAAAAATAGACCGATATTTTTTTGCGAGAATTAAAAAAAATGCCTCCAAAATATCCCTTGAAATGAATTAATCAAATGAACATCCCTTTAAATGAATTAATACATAAATGTACGTAAATGTAATTTAATTCGTTTCTTTTACATTATATTGTCATAATTATGTGATGAAAATTTCTATGAACCAACGAATATTGTTACCGAATATTTTCATTAAAAACTCGCCGTTTTCATCTTTTTCAGAGAATTTCTTCTTTAGTAAAAATTGCAGTGAAATTTTATGTCTCACTTGAATAATGTTAACAGTATTGTTAAATTTTCTCGAATTTGAAACTATTAGTTTTCAGTTTTAAAAGTTAATATTTACTTTTTTACAATGCAATGTAAAAAAAATAAAAACTTAAGAAACGATTTAAACAAATATTAAGCTAGACTACGTTACAAATAAGCTTTATTTTATATAGAAAAGAAACTGAATCTGTGCAAAGCCAGTGTTAACTACAAAACCGTTCAAATTATAGAAAAACAAAAAATACAAAATAACCAGGCGCAAATTTCGCAGGGAGCAAAAATTTTGTGTTCAATTCAATTCACGGCCAGTATCGATCGTAATAAAAAAATATCAAAACAACTTTAGAAATTAAAATAATTAAAATTCCTACTGAAAATTACTCCCATTATACCTAACAACAGAGCTACTCTAACCCATTCTCTCATTATCATCGTCTGATGAGTTTGCGACAACACCGTCTATTTGTCTCAGCCTAACTCCCTAGAGACGCAGCGTAATGAATATTAACATCCAAATGTACCAGAAGGTTACGTGCCACTGGCAGCCATTCCGCTCTATTTGAAGTTATGTCTATTGATACCTCGACATCTGGGAAAGGTCGTCTCCGATAGAAACAGAATCCACCGATGTATCGGCCAACTTGTTGGACGCTAGGAACAGTCAAAGGCAAGACATCTTACGTTCTGAAACTGTCAAAGAGATTGTATTGAAAGAGTTTTGATAAAAGTTAAAAGGTGGCTGTGTAATGGTATGGAGTTGGAAAGGGTTTTTAATGAATAATTTGCGGATTGAGTGACAAAGTTGTTTTATATTAAACGATTTTTATATATTTTATTACAAAAAATACGTTAATAACAACATAATGGGTGGGACGCCAATGCAATGTTGTTACCAAAATGGTACCACTTATTTACATTCTCTACTAAAAATACAATTGAATTACAATATTATTAAAAAAATACCATTCAAAAACAACCAAAATTGCAATTTAAACATTTTTTCTTAATATCATTTTTCAATTCAATAAATTAATTATTATTTTATTTTGTTTTCCATATAGGTAGGTACCTGATTGATAACTAAAATCAGTTTTTTTACCGAAAAACAGTATTTTAATCCTATACCACCATTTCAAAACTCACGCTAAAAACGTAACACGATTAACGGGTAACGCTTGTTTGCATAGCCTGCAGCTGCCGTCGCATTAAAAGAAAATTAACGGAATTTGATGCACGGATTATGCAAATCGAAGCATATCCGCCAACGTTCTTTGTTATCACGTACACAAAATGAGTTTTGATGGTAATGTCCTAGACAATTTGTGTTTCTTGCACTACTTTTGTCTGTGCGTTAATTAATTTTAGAGCGGGATTTCAGGATTTGCAGAGTTTACTCTGGAGTGAAATTATTATGCTGTTAGCGCATTAACGCTTGTTACTGCGATTTTGCCGCAAAATGCGATTGTTTTTCAGACAATTTGGTCTGTTTTCTTTGTCGATGTTGAATGTGTCGAGCTTTTTGCCCGATATAGTTGCTTACCTTCAGTGATGCTTTGTATCATTTCATAATCTCGTGCCGAAAATGCCTTTGATGGCCAGACATTGCAATGTCTAGACTAGTCTTAGATCAGAGATTACCACGATATTGAAAACCTGTTCAGGCTTAGAATTCTCAAGACTAAGCTGAATCGAGACTGATTTGCTTCTATGAAGTAAACATTTGAATAACAAACAGAGGGATAATAAACCGTCGTCTCCTGCCAAATATAAATGAAAACAAATTTATGAACAGGCTTTCCTGAAAAACCAATTCAGTCCCCTCAAAATTACGGTATCGTAAAACAATGATTGAAAATCTCGATATCGGTCTTATATTTCCATTAAGTTAGGGGAGTGAGTAGTCATGCAACTGTTATCAAGACAGGTATCTATAGCTTGATTTGATAATAATAACTTGCAACCGGGAAATGTGGAAATCGGGGGCGAACCCGGCTGGGGCGTGAAAATGTTTATACACTTTCATAATTTTGAGGGGATGATATCGGATACAGTACAAAGAGGGGTCGGACAAGGAAAGGGCTTTCAACAAAATACTTAATACGGAAAATACGAGGTAGAAAACCTGGTTATTTCTAGCCGATGCTATTATTTGGGCGTTGATGTTATGCGAGGATTTGTCTGGAGTATTGCATTACCATATTTTGGTGGCTTTCGTTCCCTTGATGTATTTTTTTTTCGTTTATTCATTGTTAGGGTTTGTTTAGTGAGTGTGTAAGTTTTCTTTGATAAATCATGTTGGTATTAGATTTTCATTCAGTTTTCAGATCGAATGGTAATTAAAACTCCAGCTGAGTGACAAAATGCTGCGGATAATTACGAAGTTACTATTTGACGAACAAAAGTATAATTAGGGTGAAATTAGATTTAGCATACCGTCTGATAAGGACCAGGGTCGTCGCTCGGCTCGTTGTGTTCCACGTGGGTCGCATGGAGCTGCTGTCAGCATACTGACACTGCTTTGGCACAGGGCAACCGAAGGAAAAGGTTGTGACTGTGGACAGGTCAGGGCGAGAAGGTGGGAGGGAGGTTTTCCCATGTGAAAAAAGACAATTTAACATTTTGCAGTATCGCTTTCTAATTCTTTCAAGCAAAGGCCACTTTTGGTGGAGAGTAAAGTCCGGTTACCCTTATTTATTTTTTCCCACTTTATTCAGTTGCAATTCGCAATGACATGAAGGGGAAAAAAAAAAAAAATTTTATTTTAAAAGAATAAAATCGCCTACCGCGTATATTTAACGGGAATATAATTTATTTAAAAATGTTTGTGGTGCACTACTGTAATAAAGAACTTCTTTGTTGTGGGAGAATGTTATAAGTAGGTTTCATTGTGAAAACTCCTTTTGTAGCTGGCCGTTTAGAATCAGTAAGAAAAAACTTTTTTTTAAAAAAATTTAACCGCCTTCAAAAACAACCACAATAAAAACTTTTAAAAAAAAAGAACCGACTTCAAAACCAAACACAAAAATGTGTAAAATAACTTTTCTTTCGGAAGTCGGTGGCTTTGTTTTTTATTTCATTGCCTATGGCCACCGACTTCCGAAAGAAAAGTTATTTTACACTTTTTTGTGTTTGGTTTTGAAGTCGGTTCTTTTTTTTTTAAAGTTTTTATTTTACCTTTTTAGTTCAGATATTCAACAAAAATCTTCGTATAATCGGGTCTTTAGAAATCTATAATCCAAGTGAGCAACAAAAACGGATCTATGCGTGCAACGTCACGAGATATCCATTACTGTTATATAAATAAATAAATAAAATAAATAAATAGTATTTTATTTCAGGCATGTACCCATAGCAACGACAATTGACACGACACAACAATGACAATTTGAGACATAATAAAATTATTTAAGGGATTACAAAAATTATTACAAAATTATTATTATAAATTGGAATTAATAATATAATAAATTAAATTAAACTTAAAATTTTATATACTAAAACCTTTCCCAGAATGTAACAAACACTTTTCTGAAAACCGCATCAAAATCGGTTCAGCCAAACGCGAGATAATTGCGAGCAAACATTCAATCGACTTAGAAAATCCACAATCCAAGTAAGCAAAAAAATCCATATCTCTAAAACTACTGAACCGATTTTGATGAAACTTGCAGTGTACCCTAAGTTGAACAATACCTAGTACAACAAAAAAAGAATTACTTAAATCGAACTTGCAGTTCTGGAGATATGCGTGCACAAACATAAAAACATACATACATACATACATACATACATACATACATACATACATACACTTATGAAATTTGGCACATTTGTTCAGACGCTTATATAGATTAACATAATATACGAAAACTGGGCAGTTCTGGAAATATTACATACATACGGGTCGAATTGATAACCTCCTTTTTTTTTGAAGTCGGTAAAAAGGGTAAAATAACCTACAAAATAACTTTTCTTTCGGAAGTAGGTGGCTTTGTTTTTTTTATTTCGTTTTTATGCCACCGACTTCCGAAAGAAAAGTTATTTTGTAGGTTATTTTACCCTTTTTTGTGGTTGTTTTTGAAGGCGGTTAAATTTAAAAAAATAAAAGTTTTTTTATTTTATTCTTTTTAGTTTAAATATTCAACCCAAATTCTTGTCAAATACATCATTTCTTACACGTGCACTAGAATTTAGTAATCCTTAGCACTGGTATTAACATCGCTCATGTACACAATAAGCTAATAAAATTCCCTATCAAAAACTGCTGAACCGATTTTGATGAAACTTGCAGTGTTCCCTAAAGCGAACTATTCCTCGTACAACAAAAAAAGAATTTTGAAAATCGGTTCGCAATTGGCGGAGTAATCGCGTAACAAACACTCAAAAAAGTAAAAATCATCACATCATCCATCAATAAAAATGCTCACAAAATAAAAAGTACTGAACCAAATTGGATGAAATTTTTATGGGACCACACTGCAAGTATACTGCGTCAAACGAAAAAAGAATTACACTAATCGGACCAGAAACCTCGGAGTAATCGGTGTACATACATAAAAAAAAAAAAAAAAAACATACCGACCGAATTGAGAACCTCCTCCTTTTTTGAAGTCGGTTAAAAAAGTAAATTGAATTTATGACGGATATTTTTATGATTGCCGAAGTCTCCCGAACTGAAACGATGTTAGACGATGCGTGGTGTCAGGTATTTTCCTTAGGTTTATCCGTTAGGTTTTTGGAATTTTTTTGATTCGGTTGCCGCGTCGCGCCGCGCTCAGAGCCCGCGATAAAAGCTATGCAATAGCTTAAAATATAGAAATTGATAAATGCTGTGCATGAAAACGATAATTCTGTTAAGCACAGTCTACTGATTATAAGATAATTTATCTACTCCTTCTTATTTTCACATAGAAAATAATTAATTCCCGCCCACGCAAATCACTGCAAATGAACGACGTAACGGTAGCGATACAATGTAATTAGCGTTGATACTCGCATAATTTTCAATATCCTCCTTTATCGTTATCTCTTTATGTCAAAGCACCGGCAATGTTAATGTAAACAGAGCCTTATCTCGAACGATTACTAAATTCTTTTTTTAATTAAAAGGCCGTTGAACGAAATTGGATCGGCACTCTTTGTTCTACGGCTTTCAGGGTATTTATTCTTGTATTTTTTGCACAAATTATTCAAGCTTATTGAACATTGGACGTCAGAGAGGGCGATCTATCACAGGGATAGGAGGAATACGAAACCCTGTAAAGAAAACTCGACCCGAATAAATGGGTCACAAATCCTTTAGAAGTTGGACCTTTAAAAATTGGTTTTATTCGTTCGTATGTTTTTGGATTACGTAAGGTTGATATAACTTATGAGGTAGAGAAAAATATTGAAAGGACTTGTGAGTTACGAATAGACGAAGTGAAAATCTGAAAGAGTTCTAGGAACACAATTTTCAAGTTGGGAAATAAAGATTTCAATATTATGTCATCACCTTGCTTAGGCCGCGTTAAAAATATTTTCACTGAAAACAGTAAGCTGGAAGATCCCACAATGAATGGTAAATAATTATTTATTGTCAATGTAATTCCAAGATTTAAATATTTCTAGGAAAATGCAACGGTGCAGTTTGTAATCTTACCAGTGATACTATTTTATGCTCGTTCCATTTTAATACCTGAAAAACTTTTATTTTTAAATTAACATCTCATAACCTTCCTTCACGTAAAAGTAATGTACCTAATAAGGTAAAACTAAAAATTCTTAGCGTTTAACTATGGCGTAGGTAACTGAATTACAAAAAGTACATAAAGTGCACAGTTTTTATGGAGATGCATTGCACTTTTAATCTGACTCAGCTATGGCAAAGTCTAGCGCAAGTTATGTTTACACCTTTTTTTGAGGATTTCATAAAATAAAAATAAATAAAAACTTGTAATTTGGCTTAACTTAATTAAGTCTAGCCCAACGCTAAGCTTGATTTTCGACTCTAATTAAAGTTTTTATATTGTGATAGTTTGCTACCAAATGTGTAATGAAAACTCTCGGCAAAATATGTCTAGTAAGATTTTAAATAATTATGTCTAGTAAGAGATAAATGAGTTTAAAAACCTAAAATATATCCAATCAAAACCTAAAACAGACGCAAGTATGCTTAGTAGGTACCTACTTCTACTTTTTTTTTTTTTTTTTCGTGGTAAAATCATCAAATGAGTCCTCCCACCCCGGGCAGGGCGGGAGGGACTGTCTGTACTGGGGATACACCCCGGCGCTGCGCCTCCACGTGCCACTCATAGACGCGCTGGAGGGTAGTCGCCTCCAGATCCCAGGGCAGTAATCCGGCAAGCAGGTTGGCCGATTCGCCGGCGATCGTGCGGTATCCCCGGATCATCCGGATAGCCATGACCCTCTGGCATGCGACCAACTTTAGTGGTCGCATCCGGATGCTCAGGGCCCACACGGGGGCCCCGTAGAGGGCCATGGACCGCACGACACCGGCGTACAGCCTACGGCAGGAGGCGTTTGGCCCGCTGAGATTAGGCAGGAGTCGCCTGAGGGCGGCTGCTGCCCGGTTCAGCTTTGGGGCCAAACTCCGGAAATGCTCCCTGAAGTTCCACCGGCTGTCGAGGACGAGTCCCAGGTACTTCATCGTCCTCCCGACGCCGATGCGAACCCCCTCCACCGTTATGTGGGACTCGGACCGTGGCGCGTTAACGCGGCCATGAAAACACATGGCCTCCGTTTTGTGCAGCGCCACTTCGAGTCCCAGCTGCCGGATCCTCTCGACGACTGTCGCTATCGCTTGCGTCGCCAGGTCGGCCGCCGCCTGGTGCGACTCTCCCTCCGCCAGGACGAGCGTGTCGTCAGCGTAACATATTACGCTGACGCCGTCAGGGAGGTCGCCGCGCAGCACCCAATCGTATCCGATGTTCCACAGGGGCGGTCCCAAGACCGATCCCTGTGGGACACCGCACGATATCTCTCGCCGGTTCCACTCTCCCCGGTGACCGGGGTCCTCGACTATGCGACGGAGGTAGGTCGGCACCCGGTGATACCGGAGTGCCTCCCTGATGCAACTCCAGGGCAGGGTGTTAAAGGCGTTGGTGATGTCCAAAGACACCGCCAAGACGACCCTGCCCCGGGCTACTGCATCCCCCGTCGTGAGCCCCCTGCGGAAGCCAAACTGGCTCTCCGCAAGGTTCGGGCCCACCCGATTCACCTACTTCTACTTACGCAAAGTTTCATTAGTATTTTTTTGAAAATCGTAAATTCTTACGAGTTCTTTTTGATACCATCGAAACTAACCCTTAATACAAAAACCACACGGTACATTATACTTCAAGCGTAAATCCATAAAAATCCCGACAACCGTCCAGAATTTTGAGACTAAGAATCAATCTCCATTACATGGTAGTGGTGTCATTCGGGAAAGCAATCCGCGGACATAGGAGATTACCGTATACGGTGTACGGTGGTCCATACATATTATCAGGGATCCGCAGGCTTCGATCGACCCTCATTCCCTTCGGATATCCTGGGCAATTTTATTGCCACTGTAAAACATGGAACGACCGGCCTAGTAAGGATTTTGTAGCAGGTAAACGTATTCGTAACGCTAAATTTGAGTGGAGAAGTTTTATTTTTTTTAAGTGTTTTATTTTTGGGACTCCGGAATTGGGATCAATGTTTGGGAATTAAATGCCCTATTTAATTCCCAAGCATTGACCCCCAATTCTTTTTAAATTTTTTTTAAATATTGTACTTGGGTATTTTTTGTGCAACTCAAAAATCGACCGCAAGCAGCCTGCAACTTCCTGCGAACGATTTTCAAAGGACTTGAATAAGCAGTCAAGGATGCTATTTTAATGTAAATAGGTATCTCATGGAAATACAGGGTAATTTGTTATGAACAACTTTTACTATGAAACCAACAGTAAAAGAAAAAAAAATGTGTTTCATACATTGTCATTGCAGAAATATTCCGTTTTGTATGAAAAAAATACCTGATTTTTTTTTTATCCTTCCTTCGTTTTTTCATAGTAAGTTGTTTTGATGCATAATTATGTACTTATAGCCCATGAAAGGTTGTTAATGTTTTACAAATAACTCTGTATTATTTCTCTAGTCATTCATTACATAAAGGGAAAAACATACTTCATAAACATCCCATGTCATCAGAATTCTATCAACGATTTTTAAATACTGCTGCTGTTTCAACTGTAGTCACATCTTTACATTCAATACACCCGTATCCTATCTAGCTTGGGGTCAAAGGCGGATGGCGGCCGCCCTGGGTCGCCGGACATCTAATAAGAGAATTGCTGGAAACAATTTTTCCAATCTCTTTGTGCGGGCAGCAGAGGCTCGACGATAAATTTTATGACAAATTGAAACCCTTCGACTGTGTCAGATTACGACTTTGGTTAAGTTAGAAGCGGTGAGAGTGAAGCTAACGTAAAAAGTAACAATTTTAAATGTGGTATGGTACGTTCCACACTTTTAATTGTCACATTCGATGTTACCTTCACTCTCACCGCTATTCGGGCGTTCTAAACACCCTTAACATTATTTTTTTTCGTGGTCAAATTACCAAATAAGTCCTCCCACTATGGGTGGAGCGGAAAGACTGTCAGAGTCTTTTCCAGGGTCATGGTTGCCTATTATGCTTCCTACCTTCACTCTCACCGCTATTCGGGCGTTCTAAACACCCTTAACCTTATTTTTTTTTCGTGGTCAAATTACCAAATAAGTCCTCCCACTATGGGTGGAGCGGAAAGACTGTCAGACTCTTTTCCAGGGTCATGGTTGCCTATTATGACAGTCCGGAGGGAGAATCCTCAAATGAAGTAGTTTTACTATTCACAATTTTTATAAAAGAATAATAATAAATTGAGTTTTTATACTGCTATAATTACTATACCTTTCATAATATTCTATAGTTTATACATTAGGCCTCACGATATCCGCTTGTAACTTGGCCCGAACTTACATTGGCACCCGTGCGTGTTTCTAAAACGTGTTTTTCATCCGTTAAACGAAAATAATATATTTTATTTATTCGTTGCTTGAACGATTCCATTTGAAAGGTTTTCTTTCACTGTCCGTCGATAATATTTTTAGAAATAATAATACTACACGTTTCATTTTGCACGTGATAGAAGATTCTTTTATACGAATTGCAGAAATCAAATTTAATATTACTAAGGTCGTTGATTTTATATGACTCAAAGAAATACTAAAGGTCTCTTAAAGCTTTCTGAATTGTTTGAATTGTTATTCGTAATTAATGCTTCAAAATAATTTTGATATTGAATATTAAACGACGGTTAAAACTTTCAAGTGCAAATTAATGAACTTGCTGTGATAAGTTTTAGTTTACAATATAATTTAAAATATACTAGCACTTGGCCTCGACTTCGTACGGATAGCAGCGCAATGCCATTCTTTAAAAGGCCATTTCTAGGCTGTACGCTACATCGAGCTCGTCGTCGAAACAGTGTCGCCAGACCAACAGTCCAGTCTGTCAACACGTCGATGTCAGCACCTTATTGAAAATACTAAACCGCTACACACAAGACTCATTTTATCTTTAGAAAATATTAGTGCATATTAATAATGAATTGCGGTTCATGTTAAAGCCTCCTGCAGACACAACAACGAGCCAAGCTAATTTCCACTCTAAAATTTTGCGAATAGACCGCGACATGTCGCCCCGCGCTTTTAATCGCGTGTGTCTGCAGGAGGCTTAAGGTGCTCGCACAGTAGTCTGTTATGCATTATGACGTTGCTTTTTATTTGCTTTTTTATACGAACAAACATGCAAAAATCTTTTACTATTATTATTTTCATATCATGATATTATTTAAAAATACCATTTTGCAAGCAAGTCTTCAAATTGAAATGTAGGATTTTCTTCGAATCCAAAACAGAATGAATCTTGAATTTTAGAATAATTTAGGCATCAAATTAATTATATCTAGAATTCTAATACTGCCTGGAGACACAGACTTATAGCCGCAGGTCTTAGTTTATCTTTAATTAACTTTATAAGACGATCTGTTTTCTTGGAACCGAATGGCAGACATAGCGGTGTCAATTTAAACGCTTGAAATAACGTTACTAACATAATTTAGCGTCTGTTATGATAATTTTGCAAAAATAACGACATAAGAAGGTGTTTTCATACGGTATGTAGAAACATTGATAATAGGCTAGTTGCCCTAAAAATGTAATGAGTCCGTCTTTTAGATTATTCAAAAATAAGGGACACGTATTTTTATATTTGTAAATTAGACTAAAAATGACAAAGATTTATATGCTTTTTACGTGTGACGTCACGCCGCGTGGCATTTTTCGCGCGAGGTGACGTCACACGTAACTTTAATGGGCTATTCTTTGTTATTTTTTGTTTAATCGAAAAAAGAAAAAATACGTGTCCAATATTTTTTTTTTAAATCCAAAATACGGACTAAATAAAATGTAATTATTTTGACCCTGGAAATTACCCTATTGTGTATATTTCTGCTCACACAGTCAAAGGCGAAAAAAATCTGAATTTTACACTTTTGTTTTTCATAATTATAATAAAGCTGAAGATTTTATTTGCTTTTTCTCGGAAACTACTGTTAGTTTTGAATAGTAAAACAATTTTTGTTAGGTCAAGTTTTGTGGGGTGCTAAGACAGGAAACCTCCACGTGCGCCCGTGGACTGGAGTTCCCTCTCGGATACGTCCGGGGGGTAGACCAGTTTTTCGGGCCGGTGCACCCTGGGATGCGGGCAAAAACTCTCCTTAGGCACTGTGTGCCTAAGGGGTTTCTTTGCCCGTATGCAAATAGCCTGTCGGGTGGACGCTCCAACGCGTGTCCCTCTGATTAGCAGAGGGCACAGCGGTGGAGCGGGCTTGCGGACGGTGAGTAATAGGTATGCTCGCCGTCCGACCAAGGACCAAGCCCGGGTCGGTGGCGCGTCGTGTTTCACGCGTCACCGACGGGGCCCCTTATGGGGCCAAATGCCTGCCGGGGTCGCGGATTTTTCTTAATCCAGGATACCGTGGCCCCGGAACGTAAAGGGCATCCGACGGAACACGGGTGGATTTTAGTCAGTAAGAGTCTGACAGTCCCTCCCGCCCCACCCAGGGCGGGAGGACTCATTTGATGATTTTGCCACCCTAAAAAAAAAAATAAAAAAATAAAAAAAAAAAAAAAGGTCAAGTTTTGTGGCAGTTTTTAGGTTACACACTATAAACTATTAGGAGTCGAGCTTCGAGTTACGGAGTACTGCTAGTAATGTATACGTGCAAGGCCAAGATAATTTAAATAAACGAGTAAATAAGGCTAAACTTATTAAAAGTAATTAGGATACCAGCTTATGACGGTAACAAATTCCAATTACTTTTAGTTTCATAAACAGATAAAAAATAACATATTTTTTATGCGAAAGATAAAATAAGCATCAACCACAGCGGTGGCGTTGAATTTTAATAGAAATACTCGTATAATCAATTTTTATTAAGAAAGTGTATTAAACTCACCAATTTTATTCTGAAAACAAAAACATGAAACTCCATTAAGAGACACCAAGGCGTCGAAGAAAATAAAATAAAAAATAGAATTAGCATAAATGAAATACATTAGAATGGGACCCACAGGGAATAGGGAAACAAGAGAGATTTCAAATTTAGAACACGGTATTGCACCAAATTCTTTCGGTGGGGTGCAATTTTTGGAATACTGTTATTAAAAAAAAAAATATGCCCGTTTGGAATGGAATTAGCCTTGCTTGAAAAGAGTTTTAATTCTTTTTACAGCATGCCAGTTTTTTATATAATTTATTGGCATTTATTATTATTATTATATTTGTTTGAATTGTTTCATTTCATGTTGCAATAGATGCTTTCAAATGAAATCTATTTGTCTCAAGTAAACATACCCGAAAAAACTTTCTGCAACACCATTTTCGTACGCATCTAAGCAAACACGGTAGAGTAAACAGTAACCCACACGGAATGTTTACGCATGCCATAAGAATATGAAGCGAGTAAAAGCTTGCTGCGATCAAGCGCCAAAAAATAGTCACAGAAGGATTGTTTCATACAACACAGACGCGAAAACACAAGCACATAACTAAAGTGTACATTCGCGATTATCTCACTACAATCTCTAATTATTTAGAACACCGTTTTAAATTATTCTAAATCTAAACACCTTGGCATTATAACGAATGAAACACGATACATTTTTATGTAGGTATTTTTTTACATTAATGTACGAGTTGAAATAATAAGAGCAATAATAACTTTTTTTTTAATTTAATACATTTTGAGTTAGATTTTCTACATACTCGTACGTCTGTGTGTGATTAGAACTCTTTATTTGTTGTTGTAGGGCATAACCTTCTGTATCAATTTATTCTGTGACTCTAGTAACAGTTTTCTTTGTGCCTTCCCCGTCTCGGACGCTCTTAATGCAAATTTTATTTATTCATGTAAATTAATATCTATTCTTTGGGACACCCAGTGAGGCGAGAAATTGAGTACGTGCAAAAATAATGCTGGCTAGCACCCTCCCGGCTTATGCAAACGCCGTCGCGTCGATGGTTACCAATTAGATTGTGTTGTGTCGCTGTGTGTTTGTTGTTAGTGCATTAGAAGACACTGTGTCGACACGGTGCAACACTTGTAAGCTGTTTTGTGCATTGAAGTGTGTGATTGTATTCTGTTAGGCCATGTCCGGTGGCGAGATGGATAGACATGGTTGTCGCGTTGTTGCGGGTTAATCCTGAACGAGGCTACCACAGGAAGTTTTGGAGTTAGGCATCAGTAAAGAGAGTCCTATAGCTAGTAATGGAATAAGTCTGACCATAAAAGATGATGATGATAATTAATTTTATCCAAAAGGAAAAGGTAAATAACTAGATTAGACCCATTGTCAAAGGCTAGCAATAATAAAGAAAAACACCAAATTAAAGGCTGGGTGGGCACCACTTCCTCACAGTCTACCCTAAGCAACGGCAGTACAGTCTTCAGAGCTGTCTGGCTTGTGGTTATTATCTTTTCAGAGTCCATCGTCCATTTTTTTTCTCTTTGTTTATTTTTGTGAAGTTATCACTTATTTTTTGTGAAGGCTGGGTAACTTAAAATTGGCGGCTGTGTAAGTCTTAGTCTTTTAGCCAGTTGGTACCTTAACTTTACTGTACACAAAAGCTGTTGGAGAACCTTAATAAATAAATAAACAGTTTTATTGTGCGTCGTCGATGCGCCGGAGTTTCAGTTCCTTCTAGGTAAGCTAACTCCATCGTTAGGTCTCATATTTACTTGGCCAAGAAATATGATGATGATGTCCAGATAGCAATAATATAAATACTACATACATTACTGACTAGACCCACTTCTCAAAGACACTCTCCTTAAAAATCTACGAACAATAAAAGTAAAGCACCACATACAAAAAACATTGCAAAAAATGTCAATGCTCCCAAAACAACTTAACATCACATACAACAGTATCATATCCGAAATACTGAGCGAATAACACAGCGATATGATAAACTCATAGACCGATGACTTGAGAAGTTTTTCCACGCACCATTTGCCGTGAAAGGGAAAATATGAAAAGGGTTGAGAATTAATTGTGATGTCGTGACGTCAGATGCCTCGGTAAGCATCTTGGGACGCGAATTTGGGCCTTTTTCTACTTCCATTATTGTTAGGACATTTTTTCTGTAAGTGAGTTACGAGGAAATACTTTTTGAGTACAAAACTGATGTATGTAAATGTAGGAACATCTTTTTAGGTCTTCAGAGGAATCCTTTTAGAGTTTTACGTGGGTCAGACAGGTTTCTCAAGAATCTATTTTCGGAATCTTGTCTTGGAAAAGTGAAAAATATCTTTGTTTTTGGGTTTCTATGTTAATCTAGAACCTACTAAGGTCCCTGGACTGTCTTATAGGGGCAAAGCGGCTTGGAACCCAAAAGTTATGGGACGCATCAGGGTTGTTTTTAGTCCATATGCGTTGGACAGTCCATTCCGCTCCAGGCAAGTTGAAATGACTCATTTGATGATGCTTACACCCAATAAGGCCTACATAATAAGTGTCGAAATCAAGTGAAATGAACAGATAATGCCTACGAGAACAATATGCAATTCTACGAAACAAAAAAAAAATACGTTCTTTTCAAATGCTCCAAGCGTTTCAGTGTAAATTCTAATTGGATATTGAACCCCCATTAATTCCCAAATAACAGTGTCATTTTCTATAACAGACCAATTTCATAACCAATATTATGACAAATCTAATTTGCTTCCTCTATCGAACATCAACCCCCTAATCAACCCTAAACCGCGGATCAAATGCATTTCAGAGCAAATACTGCAGACAGCCTAATAACCCTCCAACACCTAACTGAAAATTCGATCACCATAATAACAAACAAAAATAAACCTTAATCCAATGCAATAAAGACGCAAGCAAAGCAAATAAATAAGCAGACGAAATGGGGGGTACTAATGGAAGTGTGAAATACGATAGCATTGAGCGAATACATTATTCAAATTTAGTAACAAGGTTTTTTATTTTTTTTTTCATTTTTGGTTCGGTAAGAAGGTTTGGGAGTTTTGACGCCTATTTTAGCTTTGGAGCTAATATATTGTCAGCCTATTGCCGTCCACTGCTGAACGTAAGCCTCCCCCAAAGAGCGCCAACCATCCCGGTCCTGGGCAGCCCGCATCCATCCACTGCCAGCCACCTTCCTTAAATCATCGACCCATCTTGCAGCAGGGCGTCCTACACTGCGTTTGCCCATTCGCGGTCTCCACTCTAGCACATGTTTGCTCCATCTGCCGTCTGTTCGCCTACAGACGTGGCCGGCCCACTTCCACTTCAGCATGCTGATTCTAAGCGCAATGTCGGTTACTTTGGTTCTCTGGCGAATGACTTCGTTACGAATTCTATCCACCAGAGAAACCCCGAGCATTGCTCTCTCCATTGCACGCTGAGCAACCTTAAATTTGTGGACCAGGCCGATGGTAAGTGTCCACGTTTCGGCTCCGTAAGTCATTACGGGTAGGACACACTGGTTGTAAACCCTGGTTTTAAGGGATTGTGGGATCGATGATTCAAAGATATGACGCAGCTTCCCGAATGCCGCCCAGCCCAAGCGTATTCTTCTAGCTGCCTCCTTCTCAAAGTTGTGCCGGCCCAGTTGTACAGTTTGGCCTAGATAAATGTACTCTTGCACAACCTCGAGGGGAGCACCATTCACGATTACAGGTCTCGGGGTGACATGACCATTAAACATGAGTTTGGTTTTGTCCAGATTCATTCCGAGACCCACACGCTTTGAAGAATCGCTCAGGCTGTTCAGCATTTCTTCCAGCTCCTGCAGAGACTCTGCTATGATGACAATGTCATCCGCAAATCGGAGGTGTGAGATGTACTGACCGTTGATATTTACACCCCGTCGCGTTGGAGGACGTTTTCAAGACGCTTGATTGGAAAGGACGGGGTGTAAATATCATTGGAGCTAAAGAACAGTGAAATAATGTTGTGTTACCCTGTTTAGTACAAAAATTAGCATAGCTAATAATAGTTTTATTACTTTCTTCTTTCGCTTTCATTCTACAAAATTTATTTTCTATAGAGAAAGAAGTATTTTTGTATATGTTATCAATGTATAATACTGACTTTATTATTTTAAATTGCTTTATTATAGCAAAAATCAGAACGTATCCTTACATGAACATAATACTTCTATTTTTTTTGTGATTTCACCAATTCTTGGGTGGAGCGGAAGAGCGTGTCAGACTGACTAAAAATTTACCATGTTCCGTTAGTTGCCTTTTACGTGTTAGGTACTGATACTGATACTGCTAGCCTACATGATGATGTAGGCTGTAGGATGTAGGCAGTGGGATGCACTGCTGGGCAAAGGCCTCTGTTTTCACGATCCAGGGCCAAAGTGGACCACTGATCATTGGTTCTGTCAAGTTCGTCCCGCCATCTTCTACGAGGTCTGCCGCGACGCCTTCTGGCTGTGTCAGGGCTCCATAAAGTGGTTATTTTGACCTACAGCTCATTGGGCATGCAGCAGACGTGGCCAGCCCAAGCCCATTTCAGTGTAACGGCCTTTTGACCAACGTCAGCAATTTGTGTTTTGGAGCGCAGTGTAGTGTTGCGTACGCGGTCTGATAGTTTGACGCCTAGAACACTGCGCTCCATTGCACGTTGGCAAACCTTGAGTTTTAGGGTCACGGTTTAATACTGGAGATTTGATGGTATATTGTAGGTAATAATAAATTTATAATATAAACACATTAAAAATGTAAAAAAAGGTCAAGACAAAAAATAAAAATTCCTACTAGGGATTTTCTCTTTTCGCTGTGATGTTTTCTTTTATTCGTTGGTAGAATTAACCTCACATCGCTATAAAGATTCTTACCACTGCAAAAAATGTAAGTAACGTAACCCAAAACACTTACCCGAGAACTTGATTGCCTGGGCTCATAAACATAAAGGTAAGTCTACATTATACCTTCATTACTCAATTTACGACTTTTAGCCGGTCTAGGTCTAACGAGCAACTTAAATCACTGGAGTACTTTGGAACTAAAAGCTATCTCTACATCATGTTTTAACATATTACTTTCTATTTACTTTTACTAATTGTCCGAGGTTGTTATGTATTTTTAACCGAGTTGAAGAAGGAGGTGGTTCTCAATTTGGTCGGCATTGTTTTTTTATGTACACAGATAACTCCAAGTTTTCTGGTACGACTTTTGTGATTCTTTTTTTGTTTGATACCAGTATACTTACCATTTGGTCCCATAAAAATCATTTAGTTTGGCTTAGCAATTTTTATTTCATATTGTGAGTGTTTACTTGAACGATGTGATTAACGTTACTACGGATTTCAGAATTCGAGTGCGTCCCTAAGAATATTGTGTACATTTACGAGGAGACTAATTTTTTTTATAATAGACTTCAAAAACAATTGCGGTGGCAACAAATTCGGAGGTAAAAAAGTCAACGAAATAAAAAACAAAGCCACCGATTTCCGTAAGAAAAGTTATTTTATACTTTTTTGATCAAAAACACCTGAGATTGATAATCCTATTATAAGAAATTAATAGTGTTGGTAATTAGTAAAAATATTTTTAGTGAGACCTTTCCTTGTTTTCTTGAATTACGGATTCAGTTCCGTATTTAGGTATAAGGAAATTGTTAACGTTATTATAATCAAATCCTTTTCTCCTGCGAAACGGAAATATTATTTGTTAATTTTATCATAGATTATTTTGTACACGAGTATCTTCTTTATAGAAACTTATTTTTATTTAAAACAACAATAAATAATTTTAAAAAATCTTATGGCTCGTGGGGAAATATAATAGAACAAGCGCCGCCATGTTGTTGTTAAAAATATAGCAAGTCTCTTGTCAATGTCATGCAAGCGCCAAAAGATCCATGTAGCGCCTACTACTGTAGATAAATAAATCAATAATTTTCATTCAACTTAAGTCCCCTAGAACAGAAAATAGAAATAAAAGGGTTATTTAAAACCTCAAAACATGCCAAGGAAATAGTCATCGCTTAGCTTTGTTAACACAAATAACTACATTTACAGTTTGGTCGCCATATTTATTCCATTTTCTAGCGGTCCCAGAAGGAATTATCTCATTAATGGGAACAACACGTGTGTGCATTGCCGAATGTATTACTAACTTGGTAAACATATAAACATTGGAATCTAAACCCTGTGTTCTAAGTACTAAAGTACTCCGGTATTATATTTTTAAGAATTTAGACGTTAGCTCGATATTTGCTGTGGTGGACTAATAACTTAATACATACAGTCACGCAATATGGCGTACTTCTATACAAACAGTGCAAAGTATACATGATTAAATAAATTGATGTATTTAACACATGTGTTAAGATCATTATGTACATCTCCATTAGGCCTATTTTCTTTGATGAGAATAGCGGTATCTCCATAGTTAACAGCTCTCAATTTCGGCCATCACCATAAAATCATCTTATATATTTCGACTGTTAAGTAGTAATTTTCTTGATTGCTTGTAACGTATTTGATTACTATTTCTTCTTGATCTTGTTGGCGCTTTTTTTAACAAAGATATGTTCTCACCTACAATGGCATCGTTAGTGCTGCCGTCTTATTTCACAGTTCTAGATGCGAAACGTGGATGAACGGAAAGATTTTTGTCACTATTTCATGAAAAACAACTGAACCCCTTTAGATTAAATACTCAGAAAATGTATACATAAAGGATATTTTTAATCTCTAAAGTGCGATCCTGTTCACTGAACTAGGCAATGCAGAAACACACTAGTTATACACAGAAAAGAATTTCAATCGCCAGTATTTATTCATAAGTTTTAAAATTAAAGACGAAACATTGCTTCTAACATTAGTGTTCTTCTAACTATACGAAAAAAATAGCTACTAACATGTTCCCCAATTCAAAGAACACTGTGTTCCAAAATATAATTTAGCTTGTCATACAGGAACTTATTCCCCCCAGTAAACATGCATCGGTAAGTGTTAATGGTCTGTCATTATAAGTGTTTATTTTAGCCAGCGCTGAATGTGGATATTGTACTGTTTTGTTTGGTTCTGCTCACAGTATTGATCCACAGTTTTTGTGTTACAAAAAATACGAAATTGGGACGCGTAATAAGGGTTTTGTTTACTGTAAAGTCTAGGCTAGAAAGGCTACATCCAATAATGTTAAGTGGTCTAAAAGAACACAATACAGAAGCCTACCGTCTTTTTTGTTACAAAAAGGTACTGATAGAACTAAAACACATTACAGAAAAGATACGAATTTAGACGATCCAAATGATTTTTCCACATGAGTTATATTTAACGATGATGAAAAAGAAAACGACGATACTAAATCACAATGATTGATTACATAGATTACTTACAAAAATGAAGAATCGGAGTGTGAAAATCCAAATGAAAGGCATTATACAATTGTAATGTGGAACCCAGTAGGTATCACCGTACCCGAGATGACTATCAAAAAATTAAAACGATCTCCTGATACCAAAACCCTGCAAATTATATGCAAAATACTTGAGCAAACGAAAAAAAGGAACATTCAATACCTATTATCACGCAACAAAATCGTATGGAAACAATAGTAAATTTCGCCATAGTTTCTTTCAAGTAACATCGTGCAATATCAATGCGGTGCACGCCATGAATCCGATTAGATGCTTCGATAAACCAACATTTTGCACTAAGATTCACACGGCACGATCCAGTGTGTGCTTAGTTCATTGTTTTCCATGCTAACTTCCACCCTTTTGTAATGCATTGTTGCATAATTCAAGGGTCTTTTATTGGTGGTACCTGTTTCGTAATGTGGTGGTAAGTGGTTATAGTGAAATTGGATGTGATGTGTATCTGTTTCGAATTAGTATCGTTTGTTCCGTGTAATGTAATTTTTTGTGGCACGTGCTTTTTGTGGAGAAGCTGTTACTTGTGTGGTAACAAGTTGAGAACACGCACAATGTACTGGTTGCGTAACATGTTTGTCAGAGTTCGTTATAGCACATTTTAGATTTAGTTGCCATGTGCTCTTTGCCTCTATTTGTTATCTACTTTTTTTATTAGGGTTCCGTAGCCAAATGGCAAAAACGGAACCCTTATAGATTCGTCATGTCTGTCTGTCTGTCTGTCTGTCTGTCGTCTGTCCGTGTATGTCACAGCCACTTTTTGTCGAAAGTATAAGAGCTATCCTGTTGAAACTTGGTAGAAAGATGTATTATGTGAACCGCATTAGGATTTTCACACAAAAATCAAAAAAAAACAAATTTTGGGGGTGCCCCCCATACTTAGAATTGAAACTCAAAAAATTTTTTTTCACCAAACCCATACGTGTGGGGTATCTATGAATAGGTCTTTAAAAATGATATTGAGGTTACTAACATCATTTTTTTCTAAACTGAACAGTTTGCGCGAGAGACACTTCCAAAGTGGTAAAAAGTGTGCGCCCCCCCCCCCCCCGTAACTTCTAAAATAAGAGAATGATAAAACTAAAAAAAATATATAATGTAGACCTCAACCAAAACTACCAACGAAAATTGGTTTGGATGAGATACAGTTAGCAGTTTTTGAGATATAGTACATTTTCAAAAACCGCAAATATAACTTTGCCATTCATACAAATACTATGAAAAACGAAGTTATTTTTATTGTTTGTGTATATTACTTACTAATCTCAATATAATTATATCTCTAATCTATGCTTGCTGCAACGGAACCCTTCATGGGCGAGTCCAACTCGCACTTGCCCGGTTTTTAGGGTTCCGTAGCCAAATGGCAAAAACGGAACCCTTATAGATTCGTCATGTCTGTCTGTCTGTCTGTCTGTCTGTCTGTCTGTCCGTGTATGTCACAGCCACTTTTTGTCGAAAGTATAAGAGCTATCCTGTTGAAACTTGGTAGAAAGATGTATTATGTGAACCGCATTAGGATTTTCACACAAAAATCAAAACAAAACAAATTGTGGGGGTGCCCCCCATACTTAGAATTGAAACTCAAAAAAAAAATTTTTCATCAAACCCATACGTGTGGGGTATCTATGAATAGGTCTTTAAAAATGATATTGAGGTTACTAATATCATTTTTTTCTAAACTGAACAGTTTGCGCGAGAGACACTTCCAAAGTGGTAAAAAGTGTGTCCCCCCCCCCCGTAACTTCTAAAATAAGAGAATGATAAAACTAAAAAAAATATATAATGTAGACCTCAACCAAAACTACCAACGAAAATTGGTTTGGATGAGATACAGTTAGCAGTTTTTGAGATATAGTACATTTTCAAAAACCGCAAATATAACTTTGCCATTCATACAAATACCATGAAAAACAAAGTTATTTTTATTGTTTGTGTATATTACTTACTAATCTCAATATAATTATATCTCTAATCTATGCTTGCTGCTACGGAACCCTTCATGGGCGAGTCCAACTCGCACTTGGCCGGTTTTTACTGGATAGTTTTGTGTTCGACCACTAACTCAACTGGTGGAAGCGATGATGTGGTAGACGGTAAAGTACGCTTGTCTAGAAGATCTATTTAACTATCTGGACAACCAACAACAGATGACGGACCAAGTGGACTGACAATTTCATTAAAGTGTCCAGAAAAAATTGGATAGTCATGACAGAAAACCATATTTGGAAATAGCTCCACACTCCGGATTAGGTGATAAAGATTATAGTAGAAAATTGATTATATCGGGATGGTACTTTAGAAAATCTAAAAAAAAACATGTTCCTTTCGCCTAGCACGTTAGATAAATGCCAAAAGTTTTGTTAAAACAACGCTGAATACATTAAGGAGACTCGAGAGAACAGACACGAAACATCTTCCTTCCACCATCACAATTAAAACATAATATCAAAACGAATAAAAATTTTATGATCCAAGCACCTAATTTATCAAGACGGTAAGCGTCCATAAACCCGATTTAAACTCGCAAACTCATTTCAACATTTTCGCGCCACTGAGCACTAATCTGCGAGAAGAGCCATTCTCTGGCTCGTGACGGTAACATCAGAAATAATGTCAATAACAGTTACGTACTTGGTTCTCATTCGCTCTCCCTTTCCACTCATCACAATAAACGCGACATTAGGGCTTGAATTAAGTTCCATTAGTTTGCTTTTCTGTTCTGTTAAAAATTTCACTCCACTCGGTTACGAAATCACGTAAAGTATACCAACGTTATTTATTACATCGTTTGTCGTTTCACATTCAACCTCCATAAATTCAAAGTTTCGTTTTGTTTTTTTTTCTCTCTCTTCTAATTTGTTTCCTTTGCATAATGTTTTGTGGTAGCTGGCTGGGCTAAGTCTTCGGCATATGAAATGAGGGAGGTGTAATGAGTTACGGTTGTGAACGTTTTCTTGAACGCAGGCTGAAAGTTTGTTTTGTACGGATATTGCTGTGTTTATGATTTGATCTTGTTGGTAAATGTGGCGTAAAAAATACCTCTACAATATTAAATCTTAAAATAGTTAATTAATCATAATTGAAATAATAAGCAGTTTAAAATTATCAATCGAAGAATAAGCAACTTAAACTTCAACACCCTATTTTGAGCAAAATTGCATTGTAGAAATTCATGCAAAAAATCTTATCCAACTCTGAACATTATTAATTCGAGTCTCATCCTAGTGACTCATTATGCAAAGAGTAGAATTCCGACTCATAATTTAATTTCTTTGACGCTAGCCCGGTCTTTTTCTTCTTTCAATAAAAACATTGGTCCGTAGACCGACGATGTATTTACGACTATTGTAATGGATGATTTCTCTCGTAATACAAACTGTGATTCTCTTAAATCGCACTAATTGTATGGAATAAATCATTGGTTTGTTCTTTTTTTATTGCTGAATGTATTTATTGTGATAAGTTTTGAAACACTTGATTTGTGGGGACGTTGACAGCGTTAGATTTGGTAAGAGAGCGTTGGGAGAAAATCTTGGATCGTTCTCTTTTTTGAATGGGTGTGTGGTCGTATCTCTGAATCTTTACATAGCCGTTTGTACGGTCAGATCTTTCAAACTACGCAACGGATTTTTAATACGGTTTTCATCAATAGACAGACTGATTCAAGGGGAAGGTTTATATGTATAAAATATGCATTTTAGAGCCCACGCCAAGCCGGGGAAGGTCGCTAGTAATTTATTATACTCTAATGATGTTGAGATAGTCTATTGATTAAGATATCAAAAAGTATTTTTTTTACTAATAGAATAATAATTCACTTGATGAAATATTTTCTTATCAATATCGATCAATTGATTTTAATTAACGACAATTCGATCTTCGTTATCAAAGTTTAATCTTAATAGGATCTTCCAAATCTCTGATGCTACCGGTTTTCAACTAATTTACTTTAACAATGTTTTTTCTACACCCACTACTCAAAATAAAGCTTTATTAACACATAAACTCCCAAGAAACTGGAGAAATATTCAAATCTAGAGTGGTTCCGCCTATTACTCCAAAAATGTAGCTCAAATATTCCGAATCGATTTTGAAACTCGTACCGTCCGATACGACTTAAAAAATGAAATCGTAACTTAAAATAAAACAAAACAGAATTCACTTTGTCGGTCATTTCCGAGTCATTAGAGGCCTCTGCGTAAGAATTGGCTTCTTAAGTCCCGCTTGATAAAGCACGCCACATGGGACTTTTTACGACGTGGCTGTAAAAGTATATGTCGTCTTAAATGAGACATAAACACAGGGACGTGTAAACGAATGTCGCACATTTATTTTATTAGCGTCATTATTTCCTACGCTTTCGTCGCGTCCGAACTGCTGGTGGACGCAACATTGATACCAGGCTCTCTTTTTGATTGCGACTAGGTTTTGTTTCACAAAAAAAGTGTTCTGAATTTGTTTCTTTGAAACACTTAGGTTTGCAACGTTTAATTGCTTGATTGGTGTAGTCGTTGCAACTGATTTTCTCACGGAGTAAATGTTTACAATGTTGCAATGGTTTACACTTTTTACAAAGTGTAGATGCGGATCTGAGTGTTTTACTATGTGAAAAGAATTTGTAAACACACCTCGAAATTCTTTAGTATAATAGACATAAATCTTTGTGTTTTTTGTCAATTTATAAAATTCCGTGTTTTTTTTTTTAAATAGGTGCGTCCACACCGAGCGCGCAGCCTCGCGAAGTATTTGCGCGAGGAAACTGACAAGCGAGGCTGCTCACTCCGTGTGGACGCGTCTATTGTTTTTCGAACGAGTCACAAAACAATATACGCGAGCACACCAACCGAGCTGCTTCGCGCGGAAAATGCCTCGCGAGGCTGCGCGCTCTGTGGGGGCGCACCTAATAACAAAAAAAAAAACTATTTATATAAATAATTGTTGTACGTCAAATGCTTATTGTCACAATAACCTCTTTCGGGCAACAGTCATTTATTTCTCGTCACGTATGTTTTACGTTCATGACCTATTTCATGTTTTCACTTATCTACGGTACGGTATTAAAATAAAGTACCAACATACACGTTGATCGTAAAAAGCTAATAATGTTGAACAAACTCATACAGAGCTAACTTCTGTATATATAAAAGAAGAAACTGACTGACTACTAATCGATCAAAGCTTATTTAGAATTGCTGGGACCATAAGCATGAAATTTTATTCTTTACGCTAAATAATTTAGTAAACTATGCACGAAGAGCGAATTTGAAGAAATTAATCGCCCATGAGTGTTAAAAATGGGATGAAAGTTTCTATTAAAATAAAATTTGTTTCGTTTTCTTGAACTTCGGATGTAGATAAACCAAATTGATATAGCACGTGTTTTAAATTTTTGGAAACTTCAACCTCAAAGGGATATTATTGATAAATTTAAAGGGGAAAATACGAAATTCTCACGAAAGAAATCACGAGCGGAGTGCTAGTAGGCTATATGTAACCGTTCCTTTTTTCTTTTTTTTTTTTAAATGTTTCTTGATTCTATCCAACCTTTAAAGTCTAGCTGTGTATTTTATGTAGCTGTTTCTTTAGTTTCAGACTAAACTTGGCAGTTTTCAAGTGTCCTTTAAGACAGCAAGTACTTAGCGAAATCCGCAAAATCGCGTTACATCTGAGTCTGTATTCTGTTTTCTAGATAGTGTTGCGGATTTTAGTGTCAGTTCCTACGTCAGTTCTCAACACGTTTATCTTTCTGCCATATATTTCTTCGTTTATTTAGACAACTGATAGATCTAGTATGGATACTATAATTTATAATTAGTTCTCATCATAAAGCCTCGAGCAGACACACACGAAGATGCGTAGCTGCGAAACGAAGATAAGTAGCTGCGCTACGACGATGCGCAGCTCGAGCTATGCGATGTATCGATGGTAGGGAAGACGACCATAGCACGCAGTCATAGCACGCATCCTTTCATATAAAAAACACATCTTAGTTGAATCCGTTTCCACCAGTGCTGTGCTATGAAAACCAATGAATATGATTTGGTGGAAATCAAACGCATCCGCAGCAACGTAGCATAGCGCATCTCTGGTGGAAAAGCAGCCTTACACTAAATGAAAAGAAAGAATAACGTTTATTTGACACTACAACCCCTCACTTAATTTCTCAAACATTTTGGAATACCACAACATTATAGAACCATCCTCTCAGAATACAGACACTAGATCACTTATCTCCTCTGAGTGAAGATCGAAACAACAAGAACAAATGCTGATAATGCACCCAACTCGTGAGTGCACTCTTTTACAAGCTTTTTTATTTACTCCAACAAAGTTGTGATTTTGTTTACTTATTGAGAAATTTTCAGTATTATTGTTGGAGTGTATAAAGTAATTTCGTTTGTGTAGTTAAAGAATACAGATACAATAAAAAAGGTTTTTCTAAGTGGTTAGAGAAAATTGTATTTGAATTCAGTGAGCAGACAATGATAAGATATTGCATTTTATTATTTGCATAAGCAGGTTATTTTTGGTGTCACATTGGGTAATACACAAAGTGTGTGTCCACACTGGAAGCCTAGCGCGACGGCGGCGGCGGGCGCGGTGGCGGGTGCGGCGGCGGGCGCGAACTGTGTCCACACTGCCGATCAAGCGTTTGTTTTTGTAGCGGCGAATTCAGGTGTTGCAAACCGGTGGTACAAAGTAGTTTTTATAAATCTTGTTTAAAGAAATTAATTTTAAAATATTTTATAGGTTGTTTAGGATTGCATACAAGTAAATTATCAATCATTCTACCTTTTTGTACTCAACTATGGTAAAAATAATTTAAATATGTACAAAAACATCCAACGGTAGTAGTTTAGTGCATGTTCTGGTAACTAGATGGCGCTACTAAAACACCGAAAAGGTTTGATACACCTGCCACCCGCCCGTTGTATCGGTTGTTGCCTAGCAACGCCTAGGCTCGCAAATTCGCTTGTAGCCATCGCGCTAGGCCCCCGCCTTAGTCACTTCAGTATGGCCACGAGCGGCGATTTCATACATTCAATATTTCCGCGCCCGCCGCCGCCACCGCGCTAGGCTCGCAGTGTGTTTGAGCACAAAGTGTTATTTTTTGAGATTACTTTTTTGTAGAAATGTATTTTAAATATAATAACGGAGACAACGTCGACTTTGATTTTCGAGTTTGAATAATATTGTATTTCAGATTATCTTTTTTATTAAAATACTGCAAATATTATTTTGTCTCTGTTCTTAATTGGAAATTATAATCATCATCAATAAATTCGGGGTGGGTGGGGTTCACCTCCTTGTGATCCACTCCGGGAAACGACACCGTTGGTGATGGCTGAGACATCACAATGGCGGTGGAATGTCTTACCAGAACCATCTGGCTCGCGACCATCTTTTTTGATTTGGTTTTAACTCTGTTACGTCGGTACGTAATTCCAGTTCCTTCCGTGTGAACTCACTCCATCATTATGTCTCATCTTTGCTCGTCGGCTAGACAGAGGCCACAAGAAACACATTATAAAAAAATAGCCACTGTTTTTCAACAAACACCATATCACATAGGTGCCCATACCCATCATAATTTCCACAGAAAGCCAGCAATAAAACGCTAGCTAGCAAAAACGCCCACTCGGCTTCATAATTTGTGATAAACATCACACATAGACATAATCTCTAACAGATTTATATTAACAGATGAATCCTCTAACGAAGTACAATCGCGTGCACGAGCTTTTCATACGTGCAATACAATATGGATAAGTACAGAACACCGGCTCCGTACGACGATGTATAGTGGAAGAATAACATAGGTAGTACCGACGATTAGAATCAATTTTTTTTAAACTATGCCCCACACTAAGAATTTCTTCCTGTATCGTGGGTGCGTTTACAAATATAGATACTCACATACACAAACACCCAGATCCGGAACAACTACTTGCAGATCATACAAATTTTTGTTCAGCGACGGCATCGCTCAATCGGCGAGCCGAGCGCTTAAGCCGAGATAATGACGTCTATTCTGACAGTGCGATAAGGTGTAGGCTACGTAACTATACACACTTAGAATCAAGTTATAATACATGTATATTATAGTCTCATAATACTCGTACAATGCAAATGGAGACGTCATTATGTGACTTTGGTGTATGGAGCACGTAGTAAAACTAACCTAACAAAGATACATGATTTAATTTTTCCATTTTAAAATATGAATTGAAAGGCAAATCGACAACGTGTCAACAATCACAATAACACCAAATAAAGAGAGTTTTATATTCAGATGAATATAAAACTCTCTCTAGATATTAAAACTATATCAAATTTTGACGTTTTCATGCGGGGTTTGTGTTCACCCATTTTATGTCAAACCTAACCTTCTGAACCTTTCTTTTCTACATACAGCGTGTGCGCGAACGCTCGTGAGTTCCATATCGGAATTGGGCTTAAAACACAAAATATTTACTGCTGTACATAAACATTGATACGTGCCCGAACGATGTTTAAAGCATTCATAATTTTTTATACGCAGCTCAGTGAAGTAAAATTTTATAGTTGGTGATTGAAAGTGTCACTTTCGTGATGGAAATTGCCAGGTTCCCGTGACTAAAGTATTGTCATTTTTTACTGCCGAATTAATTGGGATTTTTCATATAGTGCCAATATTGTCTCATACTCATTTATTTTCGAGGAAACACTGAATAAAGTATAATGGATTAAATCCTTGATTAAAAGTTTAATATTTAAAAACCTTTTCATTCAATAAAAGGTTTCTTTTGCCGGGAGTATCTGTACCACTTTTTTCCGCGTATTTTTTGTTGAGGTTTGCTTTACCTATTATGCATCTAAAAGTACACATTATAATGCTTACATTCATTTATCTCGATTTTCCCCGCATGTCATAATATGCAGTAAAACGACGTATCAATAAATCACCTCACTTTACATCTTCAGCACTTTCCATTTCCCTTCACCGATAATTCAAAAACAACTCATACAAAATAAAAAGTCACCGTTACATGTACGTTCTACACAGTAATAACGTCAAAAATATGACGTACGATATATCAGTACGGCACCCCACTATATTAACCCGTATAACGCTTGCATCGGCTAAGCCTTTTTTTTTTTTTTTTTTTTTTTTTTTTTTTTTTTTTTTTTGCGTGGTAAAATCATCAAATGAGTCCTCCCGCCCAGGGTGGGGCGGGAGGGACTGTCAGACTTGTACTGACTAAAATCCACGGTGTTCCTTCAATAGCCCTTTATGTACCAGGGTCACGGTTACCGAGTGAGACAATCCCGCGACCCCGGCAGGCTCCGGCCCTCTTAGGGGGCCCCGTCAGTTTGCTGACAGCTCTTTGAGGCGGGCTAAGCCTGGCTTATTTTTCAACGTCATTAGTCCCGTCAGAATGTGAAAGGATAGCGCATTATTTGCCGTAACGTGATTATATGCGTTACAAGGTATGATGGAAAACGGCCGTCGCGTTTAGAGGGTTGGTTTTAAAAGGAAAACTGAGCTGTTTCGGGTTGAAGTTTTTTGTTTGTCATGGTGATGAGGAAGGTTGAGGAAATGTGGGAGTGTGAATGAGTTAACTGAAAGACTATCCACCATAAGAGATGCAAAACATCTTACTTTGCAAAGTATTTTACACTACATTATTTTTGGTACGCATCGACAAGAGATGATGTAAGCCATATATAATTATGTGAATTTTTTAAACGTTGTTTCGGTAAATGATTATTAACTTGAACATCATCATCTGCCGGCAACACATATTACCGGTATTATATTTATTTATATTTATTTACACTTCATGCAATACAAAAGGTACATAGGCGGACTTAATGCCTGAGGCATTCTCTACCAGTCAACCAAGGGTAGTGGAGAGATAACATGGCAGGTGCACAAAAATATAATATTAAAAAGAGAAGGTACAAAAAAAAATATCCCTAATTTTAAATAAACATACATATATAATTACTATAATAAATACAAATAAATAAATATATATATATATACAAGGAAATAGAAAGATGATTGTGATGACCCCACTAGTGGTGCAGATAATAATACCGCAACTTCCGCTTAAATGCAAATATATAAGTGCCTATATGTAGTTTATGGTATTATTTTTGAAGTGACTGTTTTTCCTACCAATTTGTCAATCAAAGTAAATGCTATCTAAATAAACCCACTATTAAAAAACACACATATCTGGTTTGGCTAGCGTACCGACGACATACTCGTATTATAAAACAAAGTCCTCCACCGCGTCTGTTCGCGATAAATTCAAAAACTGTTGCAACGATTCTCATGTTCTTTTAACCATGCATAGATTGGTTCTCGAGGAAGGATTTAGTAAATAATTTGTTAAGTTTCTGCACATGATTATATGTCCTGAAGCGGGCGGGTAACAGCTAGTTACTAAAAAAAATCTTGCTAGATATTAAGGGTACTTAAGTTTTAGCTAGCGCAAACTTAACATAATTAAAAAACACAGCAACTTTCGTAGCATTATTAGTAGCGAAACTCAAAATACTTAATCAAAGCGTAAGTCAGCATCGCGTGCAAGCATCTACAATAACACTAAGTAATGTGAATATAACATTCGTAAACCACCACGATTTCTGTGCAAGCCCAATAATGTCGTTTGATCATGCGAGTGCATAGTTATTTGTAACGAGGTGACAAAATTTATACGATCGGGTTCACTGACTGACGATATTTTTTTTGACGTTACTCGAAAATAGTCAGCAGCATTTGCAGGGTTAGGGTAGTTATCACGCGATTTTTGACAGTGATCGGTTTGTTTGCCGGATCGTATGCATGTAAAAATCAAATGTATTTTTAGTTCTACGTGGCCGTAAAGAGAAAATGTATCGTGTATCTTTTAGTCTGACAGCAATATTTTGTTTTATTTTTCCTCTTTTGAAAATTATTGCTTTTCTAGATTTTAGCACTTGCTTTTCAAAGAATATAATCTAATATATAAAATTCACGTGTCACAGTTTTCGTTGCCATACTCCTCCGAAACGGCTTGACCGATTTTGATGAATTTTTTTGTGCTTATCCGGTATCTATAAGAATCGGCCAACATCTATTTTTCATCCCCTTAAATGTTAGGGGTAGTCCACACCAAATTTTTTTTTAATTATTTATATGGCAAAACAACGTTTGCCGGGTCAGCTAGTAAACAATAAAACTTGGATCTATCCTTTATACTTACAAAATAGTGCAATTGATATTTCTGGTACGTAAGCAGCAATTAAATACCTACATGGCAACGTCTTCTAAAGCTGTCTAGATACTCGATATTTTGCGTATTTAATGTTTTTTTTTTAACTAAAAACTAACATAGCCTGAAATCTTCAAACAGAAAATCAAAACACCACTAATTACAAAAGATACAGCGAAATTAACAAAAATCTGTAAACAACCAAAAATACAGTCAGCAACACAATTTAACGCGGTGTTAATTAAGGCTATTTTAAAGGCCCTGTAAAAAGCTAAAATATATCATCTGTAAACGGCGCATTTACCAGTTAAGTCCTTGTTTACGTTTCCTTTTGACCGGGCTCTGCCGTTATTCTTCTTCAACCTAATCTGGATTACAAAAAACATGTCTTGACGCTTACTACTGTCCAAACGGGCGTTTAAGACGCTTTGAAATTGGGAAATGTGTTTTGTTTCTGTTATATGGTGGCGTTTATGTGTGTTTAAATGTTTATTGACGTAGTTTGAAGATCGACTGGGGATCTAAGGATTACATAGGTAGTTTTTGAACTGAATGAACTAATGAAAATCAATCGTTGTAGCGATAATTTATCAGTCAAAGGAGAAAGGGTCACCAAAAGAGTTACGTATCTGGACAGTATGTTTGAAACTGTTTTTCTGTATGTATAATGTATGTGCTCTTTGATTGTATGCTACATACAGCCAGAGAGGTCGATACGCAGACACACATTTTTTTTTAATATTGCCCTGCACGAGGAATTTATCCTGTGTCGTGGGTGCGTTTAGGTACAAGCATTTAAACTTTAATATCATTATCATTTATTTTAACAATAATTGAAATTTGTAAAAATCTACTTATCTCTTTTCTTAACTGCACATCAACGTTATAGGGTCTTTCTTTTAAATTGGCCAAAAGGGAGAAATCCGCATCCATATGAGATACGGGAAAACTTTGTTAGGAACCTTTAGCTTTTTTTTTGTTGACAATTTTGGCGTTTTTATTTTTTTCGTCGAGCTGCGTTGCGAAAGGTGTATCTTTTCGTATAGGACATAGAGTTAGATTTTGAGTAGCTCTAAAAACCCCCTGTATAAAGACAACGCAATGATGACAAGTTGACGATTCCACGCCGGATTTCACATACATCGAGTCTCAGCATTATGCAGAGCAATAACTAATAAGACGTATGTCACATCAGTTCGTCTCGTATGAGGTATCAATTATCTTATTTCTCTCATATCTCCTCAGAAATTATCTGGTATTTTTCCATATTTTAAACAGTAAATGAAACCCACGGTTATAAGGAAGCTCGGGACATGTTCATCGAACACTGCCGTCACAATGCTGGGAAACGAGCGTTTTCCCTCCCTTCACTGTAGATATAATGCAGGTAATGACAATTTTGAAATACATACATATACGTTAATTGCTTGGTAATCACATCCTAGTGTGGCGTTCTCACGTACCCAAGTAAATAAACGGATAGGTGGTTACCTATCTGATCTACCGTCATTCACAGTACGCCCAATCATTATTATGGTTTATGTTTCTTTTACGAGTATAACTGATGCCGATTGTGTTGGCAGTTGTATTTAAAATAATAGGATGCTTAAAGCCTCCTGCAGACACACGCGATTAATCGCGCGGGGCGACATACATGTCGCGGTCCATTCGCAGTATTTTTAGAGTGGAAATTAGCTTGGCTCGTTGTCGCAGCGCGATTAATCGAGTGTATCTGCAGGAGGCTTAATATCAAATTATGGCGGTTGCCTTTCTCGAAATTGCCCTTCTTACGAACCATACGATAATGGTTAGTAACGTAAATAATATTCTGATAACTACAGTGTTTTTAAATCTTTGATTGGTTTTAACTGTGAAAAGAAATTTGGAAAAAAACATAAAATAAATGAGCTAATTTATTAATCAAATCTAAAAAAAAATAAAAATAGTTTTTAACCGACTTCAAAAAAGTAGGTTCTCAGTTCGACCTGTATGTACTCGTATGTTTGTATGTATGTATGTTTTTCCGCGATTATCTCGCGTTTGGCTGAACGGATTTTGATGCGGTTTTCAGAAAAGTGTTCATTACATTCTGGAGAAGGTTTTAGTATAACAATAATGGATATCTCGTAAAGTTGCCCGCATAGATCCGGTTTTGTTGCTTAGGATTGTAGATTTTCAAAGACGCCGATTATTTGAAGATTTTTGTTGAATATCTAAACTAAAAAGTGTAAAATAACTTTTCTTTTGGAAGTCGGTGGCCATAGTCAATGAAACAAAAAACAAAGCCACCGACTTCCGAAAGAAAAGTTATTTTACACTTTATTTGTGTTTGGTTTTGAAGGCGGTTCCCTTTTTTTTTTTCAAAAAGTTTTTCATAACATTTAATTAACTTTAATTAAAAAATAGAAAGAAAAATAAATCAGCTCGTCTACAAAGCACTAGTTATTCTAGCTGCAGAATTCCCTACACTCGCTCGTTTCCACATTTTAGGTCAACGCCATACTGAAAGTACTGAAGAAAATGCGAGTAAATAAATAACTACGTTAAATACATTCATTTACATGCGAGCCTCGTTAAAACATACGGTAAAAAAATAAAAATATGATTGCAGTACAACACGACTGTTTATGGAATTCCTTCGTATTTGAAATTTTTCTTTCATTTTTAATTTCTCAATTGTTTTTTTCTTTGTGTTGACTTTGTTGTGTGGATATTTCAATGCAGTTTCTAGTGCTGGTAAGATATGCAGAGCCCTTATCACGAGTTTTCAGCATTTTACTTTACAGTGTCTTTCCAGTATTTACAGTGTTTCTTGTATGGAAAAATGGAACAGCGCCTCTAGTGTACGAAGAAGGAAATAATTTTTTCCTTGAAATTAATGTCAAAGTTCCAGTTTACTTTACGTCACAATAACTGAAAACTCATGCTATGGTGACTGTAGCTCCATGAAAAACAACATTGTCTGTCATTATTTATTGTACAAAGCCTCATCCGGTAAGCCTGGCAGCTGACTGGAACTAGAGAAAAGGGTAAACAAGCGATGAGTTAAATTCAGTACTATTGCATCGGTACAAATCAATGTAGAACAATATTGTATAGTTCAATGCATTTACATAGAATTTAAAAAAATCTGCACCCTCAGTAAGAATAAGATAATTTATCTCTTTTTACAGGAAATTAGCTTAACGATGCATACAAAAACTAATTGAAAAACTCCATAAATTAGGGATGCACACTTCAAAAAAACACCCTTCCTTAACTTAATCACACTGCGCTAAGATACCCGCTAATTTTAAGCTCTCTGCAAATTTACTTTCTCTAAAAGGTTAATATTATAAATGAAGCAAAAATTCATAGTCGTTTATAACAAGAGATAGGTATTATATAAACGAATTATCGTTATTTCGAAGAGGGCGATGGAAAGAAGGCTCTATAATGGTATTGCAGGGGTGCGTCAAGTGACTGTCTCAATGCTATCCATTATAACTGTGTCCTTATTCTGTGACAGACTGCGTAGAAAGTACTTACGTATTCCAAGGTAAAGTTGTTTTGATATTATTATAACAAGATGTTTTGAGAACAACGTATTTCAAGAACCTAGTAAGAAAAAACATTATGAAGCAGAAATTTAGTATTTCAAGGTAAATAAAATGTAAGTTGTTTTTATGGAAAATAATCTTAACATACGAAGTGAGGATGGGTTGATTGAGCATTTATGTTTTACATTTTTTTTTCTTATTTAAATACAACTATGTATTACATAATAATTAATTTAAAAAAATACCTATACATAAATATGCACACTACATTAAAATAATAAAATATTTACAAAAAAAAAAATTTAAACTAAAACTAAAATTTTACATTTAAATTTTTTTGGTGGTCCTTCATCTAAACATATTTGTTCGAATTTGAATGAAGTTGGACACTAATATAGTTTAAGTCTCAGTAGTATTACGTAGAACAAATTCTATATTACACGCGGGCGAAACCGGGAACAAAAACTAATTTATGATAAAGTAAGTACGTAAGTAGACGAAAAGGATTACAATTTTCTGGGAATTCATCCTGGTAATAGTAGTAAAAAGATACAATGCCTGGCTTTTCTGAAATGTTTTTGCCAATGTTAATTGGAACAGAATATCAGTCAATATAAAGTAAAATAAAATAGGTGAATCAATAAACCCTGTAAGAGAAAATTTACTACATGCTACATAAAGATAAAAATAGAATACTATTCACTAATTATGTAAATTACTAAAACTAAGATCGTCCAATACAGAATACGGACACGAAAGACGTTGCGTACACATTGCCAAGAGCTGCATTCATTAACTAATGTATAGACTTTCAAAATATTTGCTCATAAATTTTGCTTAAGGGAAGGGAAAATTTGGCGTAGAATGTCGAGTATATAAAGGATGGTTATTTAGGGTTCATTTTTTACATATTTTTTGCATCCGTTTAAACTTAGAGCCCTCGCTGTAATCCAAGGGATTTTATTTTAATGGTTCTTACGGTAATTTTAATAAAACATTTTATTTATAGGAAAAGTTATCAGGTGCATACTTTTGCAACCAGGTAGGTTCTTGTAAATAAATAAATCATAAAAAATTATGTTCTAGGAAAAACGCATGTACCTATAATATATTAAACGTAGTCTCTCTCAAAACATAAAACTCAAAGTAGACGCTAAAATATTATTCTTTTATAGCTTCGTGGCTGATATTTCATAAGTTTTCCGGAAAAATGTTAGGAAAACTGACGTTTAACAGATTAATTAGTAATAATAATAAAAAATCAAGAATTTAATGCTATTTAGCACTATGGAATGGTTTCAAAGACATTTACAGTCATCCAAGTACTTATACGTTCTTCTTCTTCTTCCTGCCCTTATCCCATTCTATTTGGGGTCGGCGCAACACGTTTTCTTCTTCCATTCTCCCCTATCAGACGTCACAGTATCGTTTACTCCTTACTTATACGTTATCGACAAAAAAAATCTTAACATGAACTAGCGTGACCAAAATTACGACTAAGTTAAATTATTATCCTTTACTTATCGCTTTTAATTTCGCACATGATTATATGCTTCAAACATGAAATAAGTCTGATAAGCGTTACTTTACATGCTTAAAATTGTTCTCTTTTAAGCTAGGTAAAGGTACTTAAATGTGCCTGTACGATAAAGCATTCGCCGTCGAATCGAACCTGATCTTTATCAGTCAGTGAGGTACCCATTGCTCGCCTTCCGCAAGTCCTCGCCTGTCGATCTACAACGCCCAGGGTTTCCTCAGTGGTGGCTTAGGCGTGAAAAGGAGGCGCCTGCTCCTTCGCATTACTAAGACCTACAAACCTATAGTCTTAACTCCCTAATCTTTCTAGTACCTTATTTATAAACTAGCTTCCGCCCGCGACTCCGTCCGCGCGGATGTTGGTCTTCGCGTGGATGGTTCATTTCTCCATTTTGAGTAACTCTGACAATGACATCTTATAAATATCCATTGGACCCAAATACGGCTAAGCCTATAATAATTAAGGAGATCTATTGAGCTACTGCTGTTGAGCTCGCGTTCTAATAATAATAATAATATTAGGGGGTTGGATCAAGGGCCTGATTCAGAAGGCAGTTCTCCTCGATACGGCTCGCATTGTGAGGAGGTTCCTGTCTCTGGAGCCCTAACCACCGGTAGCTTGGACCCTGCTCCCATACCGGTGGATCACTATTTTTATATTTTTAAATGTTTTTTTTTATTTCTTTTTTGTAAAAATATTTAAAAATGTATAAATATGATTGTAAAGATAAATAAACGACATAATAATATAATAATAATAATCACCGCGATTCAGAACCGCGCGTCATAGGCACAACGCCATCTAGTGGTGAGTGGTGGAACCTTTTTAGAAATCAATGGAGGCAGGCGTGGCGTAATGTTCTACTTTGATAATAGGTGTCGCCAGTGGTTCCATAATAAGGTTTGATACAGATTTTTTTTTCTACGTATTTTTCCAGGATAAAAAGTATCCTATTTTATGCCCAGGATAATAAGGTATAATTATACCAAGTTTCATCGAAATCGAACCGTTAGTTTTCACGTGATGCCTGCACATACAGACAGACAGACAGACAGACAGACAGACAGACAGACAGACAGACAGACAAAAATTTTTTTAATCACATATTTGGGTTTGGTATCGATCCAGCAACACCCCCCGCTATTTATTTTTTCAATATTTTCAATGTACAGAATTGACCCTTCTACAGATTTATTATAAGTATAGATATCTGCATGTGAAGTGAATACGAAGCAAATATTATGTCTACCGACAAAGCACTAACAGAAACTTCTGACACATCTGAGTGTAATTTTTTATCGTAATCTTTTAATTCTTCATGAATTGAGTTAAATGGGTCCGTCAGATACACAAAGACAAGCTTTAACCACGGTTTTAACTTAGATAAAGTCATTTAGAGTGCACATTTTAAAACTACATTAATAACCTGCTAGAAGGAGACGGGAAACAATCTCGAACTCAAAAGTTTTGACGAAGATTTTTAACCTGACTAGATGTGCCAGTTAATTGGATTAATTTTTAACAATTATAACGTTGGTTTTGTGACATAATACGCTTGAGCTGTTCCTGCAATAAAATCTGGAAATTGTGAAAATTTGATTATCTGACATAATTTTTGTACAATTTCTTTCTTTCAACACATTTTTGTCTCGATTAAGGCTTTCGAACTAATTGTTAAAAGTTACATTAAACTACATTTAAATCAGTCGTAGTTTATGTAAGAGAGAATAATATGACCGTGATTCCCAAAATGCTATGCAGAAGTTCAATAATTTTGCCAATTTTATTATTCATTGTATTGGATAGCGAGCTTTTTGCCAATAATCGACACAATTTCTAGTACGTACGAGTACGTTGTCTTTACTAAAATCTGCAACAACTTTGATTACGTAGATACGCCTCAACATCCAACCTTGGAATATAAATTCTAGCATCCTCAGCCGAGACATATTTCCATGCCACTTCGACATCGAAAGCAAACTTCGTCCCAAAAAAAAAATGCTTGACCAATTTAGTCGTCATTTCCAGTGCTCTAATTCAATGTTTACAAGCAACTGCGCACAGACAGTGCAAGTCTAATATCTCAGGGCGTCGAGACAGCGCGGTGCAATCACGGCGCGTCCCTGACGTGTCAAGCCGAGTTGCTTTGTTGCCTGACATTTTCTTGTTAACAGCACTTCGCTTACTGCGCCTTCCAGTTATGCTTTACAACTATTTTTGTCAGTTGGTTTAATAATAATTGTCTTAGCACACGATATTGTCAACTTCAGCTCGGCTGTGATATTATTTATGGTCTGGTATGATACCAGTCAATGATTTAATTGCTCACAGCCTGGCCAACGATTCTAGAACATAACCAGTAACTCCTGGACACGGAAGCATAGTGAAGAGGTTCCTCTCGTAGACCTTTAATCGCCCCGGTAATTGGAGGAGCACAAGAAGTAGCTAGAGAGCAGTGGTGGCCCAGTGGTATTGGCCTCGACTTACGAGTTGTAAGTCGTGGGTTCGAATCCCGTCAGGCGCATTACTTTGTGTAATTTATTTCAACACCACTGCTCTCAAAACGGTCTTGGGCCTATGTTCAGCAGTGGACGTTTTCCGGCTGATGATGCTCTCAAAACGGTGAAGAAAAACATCGTGAGGAAACCGGCATGTCCTAGAACCAAAAATTCGAAGACATGTGACATCTACCAATCCGCACTGGGCCCGCGTGGTAGATTACAGCCCACTCCCTCTCACAAAGAGAAGGCCTGTGTCCTAACAGTGGAAACATTTATAGGCTGATGATGAAGAAGTAGCGGATCGAATTGTTTTCATATACCTAATAAATAAAATGATTATATCTCTTAAAATAAATAAATTAATATAAGAACGTCTTACTTTAGATCAGAACTTAAAAAACGGCTTGTAAATAACTACTAACACTAGTTTTTAAGACCATTTTCACTAACACTAATAAAATGCTTCTAAAAAAACTTCCGAACACTGTAGGCACACCTTAGTTACAGTCAAGTTCTATAAATAAACTTGATATTATTACATTCTCGAATATGCTTACTTCAATCATTTCATTTTTGTAAGGAAAAAAGAACAACAACAGAAACCGTACAAGTCCTTAGGGCATCAAACATACAATATAAAAACACGAGCTTCGGCTTGTTATTTAACCGAGTCTTACTGCCTCATTTTCTATCATAAAACCGCGGCCCATTTAATAATATGTTGTGATATCGTAATACGGCGTTCCCCGTGTCAGCCATGTCAATTAAAGTGACGTTAAAACGTGTACAATGACGTCACAACATAACAAATCCCTCGTTACTTACTGAATTACGTGCTTCATCTATACATATAATAAATCTGTAGAAGGGTCAATTCTGTACATTGAAAATATTGAAAAAATAAATAGCGGGGGGTGTTGCTGGATCGATACCAAACCCAAATATGTGATTAAAAAAATTTTTGTCTGTCTGTCTGTCTGTCTGTCTGTCTGTCTGTATGTGCAGGCATCACGTGAAAACTAACAGTTCGATTTCGATGAAACTTGGTATAATTATACCTTATTATCCTGGGAATAAAATAGGATACTTTTTATCCTGGAAAAATACGTAGAAAAAAAATCTTATTTATCAGTTTTATTCATAGACGTTGTTCTGTAGAACCGCGAACACACGTTGCATTACCCGCAGTGGATTCAGCGCCGTAACCTGTAGCGCCCAAAGTCGGATTTGGCTTGAACCGTTTGCGGCACACGCGGGCCACGCCTCCCCGACTCCTATATCCGCGTTCCGCGCCGCGCGATGCATATAAATTCTGAATCTTGATGCGAGCGGACGTGTCCAGTGTGGCGAGCGGTCGTCCGTGGAATTAATATTGTATGCGCGTCATTTTAAACCGTGCTTTTCAGCGCGACCTTTTTGATTACTGTTCCGATCAGTTATTTGTAAATACAAGGTCGGAATTACTATGAAAAAAATACTTACTACAGAACGCGAGCTCAACAGCAGTAGCTCAATAGAGGGATCTCCTTAATTATTATAGGCTTAGCCGTATTTGGGTCCAATAGATATTTATAAGATGTCATTGTCAGAGTTACTCAAAATGGAGAAATAAACCATCCACGCGAAGACCGACATCCGCGCGGACGGAGTCGCGGGCGGAAGCTAGTATGAAATAAGCTTAATTATTGAATATTAAGCCCTTGCTCCAAGATTTGCTATGAACGCTCACCTACTCGTGTTAAAACCTAAACTTGTACCTAAACAGCTTTTCGTTGTATCATGTCAGACTTTCAGATTCATCTGTCGTACGAGTATTTCGTTTGTTACACATTTCTCGACGCATAAAGCTGATTGAAATCATCGTACTAAATAAATCCCGAACACGCTCTAACAAACACGTTGAAAATCCAGCTCAGCGAAATATTCTAATAGAGAAACATTTCAATTCACCATAAAAAGCTTTATCTTTTCTCACTCGAATAACCCTTAAATGCGGATGCGGTCGCTTCTACCCGCCGCACGCCGCTTGAATGAATGCCGGTGGCAGGCCAGTCAGGGCGGTGGCATTGTCCGTCACTCCGCGCGAATACGAACGGCGCGGTCTCGGACGTCGTCTGAGGCGCCGCACCGACGTCCACAGACGTTATTTAGGGCTTCATTGTGCCATTGGCCATTCAGACCGACAGTCGCGATTTGACTGTTGATAAGCACGGATTGTTTCGACTGATGGACTGTCACATTATCTCTTTAAAAAGCTTATTCAAATAACGATCGAAAAAAAAGCAATTTACGATCCGTTTAAGCGTTTACGAGACATCGTTTAGCTGTCCTCATCGAATATATTTAGTGTCAAATTAAGCGGCAAAACACATCATCACTAGTGAATTGATTTTACAGGCTCATTCATCAATCTTTTCGACTTATTGATTGATGATTGCACGTCCCATTGACGTAAAGTAATTAAAAAAATACTATGCGCGCAACATATCTTCGTATGATGGTTTATTTTTGACGGCTGTTTTAAAATGGCCCATGGCAGCGCTTTAGGGTTTTGTTTAGAGTACTTTTAATGTTGAGATTTTGGAGGAGTGAGAGGTCAATTAAAGCTGGTCGTACATACATTGTTGGAGTCAAATTATTTTATTATCAAGTGTACAATCGAATAACTTGGATGTGTTGTGCCATTTTGCGATGACAGGTTATTTATTTTGAACGAAATACACAATGTGATTTCTGTTAAGGTCGTGTGAGATTGCGTAGAGGTCTTCCTCTTCAGTAATGATACGTTATGACACGTCCTGTTTTGTAAATATCAATAATGTTTATGTAGAGTTACGCAAAATTATGGTTCCACATTGTTGCACAGCTTTAACAGAAGTGTTAAGAAATAAAGTGTGCCTTGTTTTACTCGCTACCGGGTAGAACGTAGTGTAACCGGTCAAACTTGGGTGTAGCCGCTTGTATCCGTATTATGGAATATTAAATTAATATTGCCAATAGCGTTATATCATAGTAATTTGTAAATGGAAATTGCAAGCAACGCCTTTCCCTGTTTATATCATTGGTTTTATGTCGTGGTCGCTTGGTAAAGTATAACATCATAAAAGCAAAAGGTTCATTTCTGTTTACCTACACCTACACATAATAATTTATAATTTGTTTTGGAATAATTATGTATTTATTTTCTGCTTATTCTCCAGAATTGGAAATAGTTACGTCGCTGATATTTTTAAGCTATTGCGTAGCTTTTATCGCGGGCAGTGAGCGCGGCGCGGCGCGGGGACCGAATCAAGAAATTCTCAAAAACCTCACGAAAATATCTAAGGAAATTACCTGACACCACGCATCGCCTAACGTCGTTTCAGTTCGGGAGACTTCGGCAATCATAAAGGTACGGTCAGACGTGCTCATAAAGGTATGGACAGACGTGCTCATTACTAGCACGAAAGCAATTTTATTGAGGGAGAGAGAAAGGGAGAGGGAGAGGGAGGAGGAGGAGAACGTTTCTTGACGTTTGTCTTGATTGACGTGGCTGACCATAGCCTAATTAGTACAGTAATAAATATAATAAATAATAATAATTGCATAAGTTGATAAAAATGCTATGCAATAGCTTTACCGCGCGGTCCCCGAGTGCTACACGTATTTTTTTAAATATAATTTAAGATAGAATAATGCTCAGCTGCTGCAACTTCCTACAACATAGTTACACAAGATTTTGAAACACTGGATTCTTAGAAAATTATTCCAAGAGAAACTTTGAAAAACTTCTATCGTTTCAGAAATAAATAAAAAGATTTTGTTAAATCTAACTTAATCGAGACGAAGGCAATTGAAATCATGACTATGAGATTTAGAAAAAGTTTGCAAGTTAAAAAAAAACTGAGAGAAGTGTCTTTTTTAATAAAAAGTATCGTCTATAATTTTGTTGAATCGTCGAACTTTTCAGACTTATTTAACTGACTTTCTTTTTTTTTTATAATAGACAAGCGATTATCGAAGTTAAATTATATTTGTGACAGAAATTAAAATCTATTGAAAGTCATTTTTTATTCATGTAGTGTGGATTATTTAGAATGTGTTTGTTAATGATAAAGATTAAATTAGGATATAACGCTGAGGGTCGGGAGCCTAAAATTCACAAAGTCACGAGCAAACGCTAGCGTCTTATGAAATTATAAATCAAAATAGATTAGCTTATTCCCTGCAATATCTACTATCACGGAATCTATTCGCTAATACACAATCAGTAATCAACAAACATACAAGGCTCTATTAAGCTAATATACGTGTTACTATTTATTACGTAACGAAACGGCTTACTCTTTATAAAAGGTTATTTTGATAACAACCAGAACTATAGACTCTAATTCGACTGCTCGGTTTATTGTGGAGCTTTGAAATTAGCGATTTTGCGTGTGGAATGTTGTAATTATTTTGTGTAGTTTGTGTTTGTGTGTTTCTATGTAATTAAAATGTATTTGTAAACTCACCCATGATACAAGAGAAATTAATACATAGTTTAAAAAATAAATAGGTAGTTAAGTTTTATTAATATGAATTCTATTTATAAAAGTTGGTATTTAATTTAAAAACATGTCCTGATGATCTTGGTAAAGTCTATAAAGCTAGAATTTGTATTGTAAAAGCTTCAACAACATATTAATTTTCTATTTTGTGACCATTTCACTACCCATATAGTTGATTTTCATGATATATTTACACTTTTTTTCTGTAAAAAATATAATGTGTTTTTTTTTATTTTGCTCTCACATTCGTCCACGGAGACACACGGGTCCTGTGTGGGGCCTTAAAGCACGTATCTGTTGTTGTTGCTGGGTAATTCTGCCTGGTTGTTATGCCATCATTATCACTATTTCTGAGATAAGTCTGGGATTACTCACTTCTGGGTACCTATAGACGGAGAACAATACCCTGCAGTAATAACTATCCCGGAAAAAGGAGCATGAAAATGGGGGCAATGTCAGAAATAAGCTGAAGTCTTTTCTGCCATACTTCTCAGATCTGTTCTGTACTAGGGCCACCTAAAAGCTGTCGATGTCGTCGAGATCGTGGGGTGCAGATATATGAGGGACGCGCAGAACCGAGATTTTTTATGTATCAAATGCAAGAGGAAACCTAACTCGATTCTTCATCGATTCAGTTCCATGTTAAATAAATACCCAATTTCTTTCTTAAAAAGGCACCCGATAAAACATTTATGATAAGACCGGGAAGTGTAGGAACTTAATCACCATCAGCACAACAGGAGCTCTGGATTACTCTAAGATACCATCCTGCTATGGCACATCCCTGGGATGACCTTAATAAAGAAGTTTTCGACTTCGCTAGATTTCTTCAAACCCGCTGTTTTCATACCCCCACACAACACCGGTCAACCGCCCCGGCCGTGTTCAATTAAACCAGTGGCGAGATACCACCGTCACGTACAGAACCACCGTCGATTGTATCTTGTCACATCTGTACGTACTGTATGACCTCCAGTTTTAATTAGTGCACATTTACGTCCCCTCATGTAGTGGCAAGAGTAAGGACTATTGGCCAATCTGTTAAGGTAATGGATTAATGATGGTTCGTGTCGTGAATTTTTTAAAGTGAGTCTTTTTGTGGTACGTTAAGTTTTGTTGCAAAAATAAAATAATATATGGCTCTTATACTCCTGCCACATGCACCCAGACATGGCCGATGGGGCCGTTATGTTCTCGAATGGAGATCACACACGCAGCGTGAAATAATGTCCACCTGCAAGGAGGACAGAGACGATCAGATCGCACTGGGTGCAAGACACTACTAACAGGTTCTCTTGAAAATTTATAGGGGAGGCCTATGTTCAGCAGTAGACGTCCTACAGCTCATACGATGATGCTGAAGATAATTGGTCTACTGTTAAAAGTATAAAGCTTGAGTTGACAGTTTTAAACATTCTTTAAAATTTTCTTCTAGGCTGTAAGCTCACCATATCCTTGTCTGAAAAGTATCCCATTCCGCTAATATTAATTCATCTTACGGCATTTCAGATCAAAAGAGGAAAATGGGTTAGTAAGATTTTTGATGGCAAAGCAAGCGACTGAACATACTCAAAATAAGGTAGACTCCGCCTAGCCATTACAGTCATTTAATTTTGTCTTTTTTTAACTTTTCTTTAAATATTACCCCGGGTTTATTAATAAACTTACTTCTGTACAGATATTCATGCTATGCTGAGGTAGTTAAAGGAACTATGTTATGAATGAAACAGATTATACACTCACATCTATAGTGGTATGTCTTCAAGTTTTAATTACTGTACGTGGCCTTATTAGGAGCTTCCGTTCACCGATGTGACAACTTTTTGCAATGTTATGTGCTTGAATTAATATTTGTGTTTTAAATCCAAAGTTATACTACAAAAAAAAGGATCATAGGGATTACTAGCAAAATGCTAATTTATGCATGTGGAAACAATATCAAGTAATCTGTATCGAAAATAATTGTGGACATTGTTTTGTATATGATCCAAATACCTAACCTTTATGGGTCCTTAATCTAACAGACTCCTTGTGTTGTACCTACATGGTTATTGGTTCAGATTACTTAAAATTGGCGTTCCACACAATTATACTACTCGTCTGTGCGGAGGCAGTGATGCAGATCTTCAGGAGAGGCTATGCGCGCCTCTAGACCGCGCGGTCGGGCGGTTTAGGTGTCAAAGACTTCAATGGATTTCATACATGACAACGTGACGTGAGATCTACATCACCATACAGCCACATGATTGAGCAATTGAGCATTGTAATATGAAAAACAGCCAAAATAAAATCAAGCAATTCATTTTCTTGCAATTTTCCGTTTAAAGGTCCAGCTGCCATTAATGTTGTTACCGAAATTTCGCTACTAAAGTCCAATCTCATAATAAAATTCAAAGCAATTCCAAAATTGCTTTTCTAAAATAGACAAGAAGGGAACCAATTATTATCGAATCCAATAGATTGCTTATTAACCCTAACAATACTGATTGGTCGTTATCGGCTAGTTTGCAAGCAAATTGCGTATTTAATTTTATATTAGACAACGACTTGATCGGTTTAAAAAGCCCGTGATTATATTGTTGAATCTCGTTTTCGAATTATAAATGGCCAGTGGTGATAAAAAATAGCTTGTATTCGTTTGTATTCTTGAAGAGATGAAATAATAGTATAGGATACATTTTTGCAGCTTGTTTTATGTACATATTATTATCTGATTACGATTTAATTATATTGTGAAACTCTACATGGAATTTTTGAGAACAGAGTTCATCATCATTAAATGAAATAACGCATGAGAAAAGCAGTGTCGTTCCTGTATGTACTCGTATTTTGTGTATAGAAACTCGTAATTATGTAAATAATAACAAATGGTATTCTAAGAAAACTAAACATTAAACGCCTTTAGAGATAGTCTTTACCTCAGGTAATGACGATTTCTTGACAAAATAATTTAAAAAAATCGTTTTAATTTTTTTTACTTTTCAACCAATCAAACGATAGCATAATAGCGGCCATACACCATACTGCCTATCGTACAATCGGCATGACGATCGATTTGATCAAATTGGCAGTTCGTCCATATACACCATACACCATACTGCCTATCGTACAATCGGCATGACGATCGATTTGATCAAACTTCAAATCGGCAGCAGTGATGCCAGCTTAGCAACTTTATAGCTAGATCTAGCTATTATTCGGTGACCGACAGCTACAATTTTATAAAAGTTGTGGCTTAACTTTTTAGCTACTGTTTTACCGACTTGTTTTTTTACCGGTCTATCCCACTGGTGGGAATCAGTTGGTAACACAAGTGAAGGTCGGAAAACATTTGCTTATCGTTAAGCAAATGTTTTCCGACCTTCAAGCGATTTTCGACCTTATTGACATTTATGCAAACACCGGATTTTAATGAAGGAGCAATGTTAGCTAACGAGAATGTGAGAAAAAACAAACTAAATTTTAAATGTCAATAAGGTCGAAAATCGCTTGAACCAGTTTTTTCCACTCCACTCCACTGTAAAAAGTGTCGTGACAATTTTTTCCGCCTAGCCCCCTTTCGCAACGCGCCATAAGGAACTTCGTTCCAAAAAAATAAACGTTTCGAATTGAGAACCTCCTCCTTTTTTTTACGTCGGTTAAAAAGTAGCTACCGAATATTAGCTAGATCTAGCTATAAAGTTGCTAAGTTGGTATCACTGCTGCCGATTTGAAGTTTGATCATTCCGATTTGATCAAATCGATTTGATCAAATCGATTTGATCAAATCGATTTGATCAAATCGGCATGATCATGCCAATTTGATGGATTCCACGCCCACACACGGTCAAATCTAACTGATCAAATCGGCAGCGTCATGCCGATTGTACGATAGGCAGTATGGTGTATGGCCGCTATAACACGATCAGTTCGACACTACTCACGATAAAATAAATATGTAGAAGCTGTATAACATTTCTCTTTTCAAGTAAAATAATAATAGAAATAACAGTTTTGTAAGGACAAACTCCATGTTAGACATTTTTATAGGCTCTTTCACCTCAAGTCAGCAGCTAGATTTTATAGCACTTTTGGTAGTGGTTTCGTCTGCGTATATTTCAATTTCAGCTTTTACTACTTCTGTTTTCTTCGGCCATAAAACACTTTTCATTCTGTTTATTTCTTCGAGCAAATGTGTAGTGAACACAACACTCATATACTTTGAGCCAACTTTTCTGAGTAAAACTTAAAGCGAGGTGCACACTAAGACTTGATCGTTCCTTTTAATTACTTTATTGAGCAAATTAAGTATCTTGATTTGGCTCGCGAGGTTGTTGACATGCGAGACGTGAATATAACATGCATTGTGCCTATAGTCGTGTCTTCCAATGGCTTAATTGCCAAGAGCCTTGATCAACGTCTGAGGATCAGGTTGTAGCTGGTTCAAGCAATTGATTCAGAAAGCAGTATTACACATTGGGCAGTGCGCGGTTCATTTCGCGAGTCTTGACCATCCGCATATATTTTTAAAGCTTTTGTCAAACAGACAGGCGAAGCGGAAGCGAAGCGTTTTTGTTTGTAATGTATGGAATTGTTTGAAGCCTGTCACATAGACTATCGGATCGCTTTCGCTTTTCTATATTACAGGATTCGGATCGCATTCGCTTCGCCTGTCTGTTTAACAATAACTTAAATGATTTTCTCTTATTAAAAAAAATTACATTTCAAGAAAAATCAATAGAGGTTTTTGAAACATTGTTACAACCTACCTTATAAATAGTAAAACATAATACATTTTGTCTTTGGCGATTACGCATCTTGGGTACACGCGGTAGTCTATACATTTTATATCTTGCAACTTGTTCGATTTAAAATCTTACTTAGATTATGAAAATGAGGATATTATATTTACAATACTGACGAATGTTAATACGGAATCAAAATGTTCATGCCATCTCACAATCTCCAATGAACATCGACGAGTTTTCTTTTATTATGTCATGCTCGTGCAAAAATATTACTTTTGCTACAAAAACCGTTCACACGAGAATGTGGCCTACCGTAAAAATCATATTTGAAATAGCTGGCTATGAAATAGTTATTCAGCAAAAAAGAAGCCTAGAGGTTTGAGGCATTTTTATTTTGTTTTAATATAGCGTATTTTTATTTTTATTCTGACTGAGTTCAAATAACTATGACATGAAACGTAAAGGACCTTGGCCTTGCTGCTAGTGCCGATACGAAAGAAGAATTTGAAAAAAAAACGGAGATTATTTTTATAAGAAAATTCGCTCACTGTAGCTCAGAAAGAGATGGCAGGAACGAAAAATTTTCTTTGAAATTAACCACACATTTATATTTCGAATACGAATATGGAAAGAGGTCACCTGTCCAAAATTTAACATGAGACATTTCATAAATATTTTTTGATATCACTTCTAGCATGACTATCTTACTATATCGAAGTTAATTGCTAAGATTTCCATCTATACGAAATAAGAAAATCTGTAATGATAAAAATGAGAACCCTGATTTCAATGGGACAAATAAATACTGATATTGGGAAGAGTAATAATTCATGATCACATATTGTTACAATCATGGGTTATTTATTCCAGTTCATTTTATAGCCAAGATCACTCTGAGATTAGGCTATCAAAAAATACATAAGGGGAACTGATATGGAGAAACTAAATAAAACATAAGTACATAGGTATGTGCCATTAAAGCGGACATAAAATTCAAGCGCGTTTTTGTAAGCGGCCCACGTTAGACGATATCTTGGAGATGGCGCTTTTTATAGTTCACCGTGCGGTTATGGTGGAAATATGCTTTCAGTATTTACTTCAGATATTGAAAAAAAAAATCCTTTTCTTTTATTATGTAGCCACAAACTTGTGTGAGAATTGAGTGAGTTGCCTCTAGGAAGCATAGGCCTCTGAAATGGCTTAAAGTGTTTTGGGACAAAATTGTTTTTTGGTTGGTTTTAATTTCAGAATTAAATCAGTCAATCGATTATTTCCACCATTCTGATGAAGAAAAAATCTTTATCGGCTTATTTTACAAGTTTCTTTATAAAAGATTAAAAGGAAAAATACACTAGCTACGGGATCTGTTAATCTTGATAACAGATGGCTAGTTGTTTGAGCAGCAGTTTGGTAATTATTTGACTAAATCTCAATAATTATTTTAATTGTTTTTCAAATTAATGTAAGAGATTTTAATAAAATATAGTTTGCCTAAATTGTACACTGTTACCCTACGAGTGGTTCATTGTTAGATAGACCTTACCATAAATTCCATAATCCCCTCACTAAATTCTTCAACCAAAAAGTAAGTGAAGCTTGTTAGTTCAGACTTCTTTTATAAATATGCATGCGCTTGTATCATATTAGAAGCATACCACGAAAAGGGAATTATGGGAAGGGGCACTAACCCCTTGCAACTTATGGGAAAACTTTCATGAAACATGTTGTGACAGTTACATGTATATCCACGTATACGTCTATTCACGTGCTTTGTATACAGTTTATTTGAAATTGTGTATGGCATGATGTATGGTTGTTGATGGGAAAATAATGAAAGTTGCGTTTGACTTTTTTCAGTCTTGTTGAACTTATCTACGAAATCGTTGTACTCGTATGTTGATTTTAAAGTTTGTTTCTTGATAACGTTATGTGGCAAGTGGGTTTCTAGGTAGATAGTAATGAAACCAAAGTATCACTTACACATTTATTTGCTAAGACACGAGACACAGATTTATTAGGGTCGTAGGTTCTAGTAATTAGTTTAAGGTCTCTAGGCACTGTCACTGGTCAGTGGTCACGGTAGAAGGAGTGTTACTGCCCTGGGCTTAGACACACGTGGCCGATGCAGGGCTGGGAGCGCGCACGTGGGTAGCCGCGTGCGCCGGGCAGGCCTGCAGGCAGTGGGCAGGCAGTAGGCAGGCAGGTAGACAGGCAGGCAGTGCCTGGCGCTGGGACGTGGCCCGCTCAGGCAGGGGCCTCGACACGCGGTAGGCGTGAGGTCTCGGCACTCACGCGCCGCGTGGATGGCCGGAACTGGCGGCGGGCAGCAGGTAGCGCCTTATGCTTGGCCCGTGCCTGCAGAGGCAAGGGGCCTGCGCGTGGCAGCGTGGGTCGCTACACCACGACCACGTGGGAGTAGACGGCGGTAAGTAGCGGCCGCGCAGCTCGTGAGTCAGACGTCTCTCTCCCACGGTAGGTGGGGAGACAGCAGGACGTCTGACAATCGGGTGTAGCCGTAGATTGGATGTAGCCCAAGACTGGAAGTGCCGCAGCCCAAGACTGGAAGTGCCGCAGCCCAAGACTGGAAGTGCCGCAGCCCAAGACTGGAACCCTGGAAACAGCGTGGAGCAGTGCGTCCGTAAGCGTCGAGCCAGAATCTTGCAAGCCCTCGTCGATGCGTGCGTCTCCCAGTAGTAAGCCCAAAGCAAGGTGGATGCAGGAAGACTCACTCATCGTGATGGCTTACAATTAGAGGTTAGGTATGCGTGCACATGCCTCAGGCATTGACGAAGGTTCCTCGCCGCGTGGCCAGGCGATTTAAGCGAGCAGCTAGGCGCAGCGTGGCGAGGCAAGCATAGTGAAGAATGGTGAAGCATGCACACGCATTTAAATAGTGATGCAGTGATGAAGACAAAGGTGAATTTACATACGATGATAGTTATGACGCTAAGACAATAAAATAGGACACAGCTAATAATAAATCAATCACCGTGAGCACTCACTTACCCGTATATCTCGGGGTTGATTTTTAATAGTATGTTAGCAGCTTCGAGCAGGCGTCGGAAAGGCTCCGAAATGAGGTGCGAGACCTTTTATAGCCGAGCCGTCGAAGGTTCGAGAATGACGTTTATACGTGCAAGATTTAGGGATGTGACACGTAATTAGTGAGGTGCGTTTAGTTGATTTAAGTGAATCGACTATAACGCTACAGTACCCCGGCTGCTATGAAAGGATTTTCCCTAGGGGAAATCCGCTAGAAGGCCTGAACCACTAAACTGACTACCTATTACGTTCATACATCCCATTCATGTGCTTCCATTCCATCAATCATTCATCCATTCATACTATGTCCGTCACCAACTTGGAAGTAGTCCTAAGTTAGTGACTTACTATAACATTCAAGAGGTAAACTAATAGTAGTGTAGTTTAACTCAAGACAGTCAGTTGGAAAAACTACAAGATAATAGCAAGTGAATCTCCATAGGGTTCTGTAACCAAGATGTTTAAACGCAGGGTAATGTGAGCACTCACTTACCCGTATATCTCGGGGTTGATTTTTAATAGTATGTTAGCAGCTTCGAGCAGGCGTCGGAAAGGCTCCGAAATGAGGTGCGAGACCTTTTATAGCCGAGCCGTCGAAGGTTCGAGAATGACGTTTATACGTGCAAGATTTAGGGATGTGACACGTAATTAGTGAGGTGCGTTTAGTTGATTTAAGTGAATCGACTATAACGCTACAGTTATACTAAAATGCATTGGTATTCTGGGGATCCTAAAAGCTTAGCAAGAAGTTTAATACATTTTTTTGTCTTTATTCTATTGATTATTATTATAACTCTCAAAAGTGGCATTTTCAGACACCCTGGTTAAAATAATCTTTTAAATTGTGAAGATAAGTTGATTCATAAACATTTTTTCACATTCTCGGGATACTGTTTTTTTAGTAGATGACTCACGATGAATTTTTAAGTAAAAAATCATAATCAAAGGTGAAGGTCTTTTGAACAAGCTATCAAAAAAATAATATAGGTACAATTTAGATCACTAAACTGAAAATACACCCTCAATTCTACTATCACATACCCAACAGAAACAAACGGAGTTATTAAACCAAAGTACTGCATTTTGCAGGCCATATCAATTTCAGTAGCACGCTTCCACCTAGACAACATCCATCATCCACCGTAGGTACAGTGTGACGTCAGAATTACAAATTCAAATATTATTTCAAGCGAAAACTTTCACAAATCCACTTTGCATGAAAGCGTTCTTTATGACACGACACGCCACCACCCCAAGGGTGTTTCACCCTTAGTTTTCAATATAAACATATGTAGATATAGGCATCTTATTATTTGCCGCGGTTAACACAGAAATTGCTTTTCGTTGTATTTTCTTAACGTGTGCGAAGTCTACGTTCTATGATAATAGTTAGGAAATTAGGTTGTTAAATCTTTGTAAAGTATGTTGTTATCGGGCATGCGGGCGGCGAGTAAAGGGCAACTCGCTGCCCGACCATGGACCATGCCCGGGTCGATAGCGCGTTGTGTTCCACGCGCGCCTCAAAGAGCGTCAGCATAATGACGGGGCCCCCTCTGTAAAGGGCCGAAGCCTGCCGGGGTCGCGGGACTTATCTCATTACCGTGACCCCGGAACATAAAGGGCTATTGAAGGACACCGTGGATTTTAGTCAGTACAAGTCTGACAGTCCCTCCCGCCCTCCCCGGGGTGGGAGGACTCATTTGATGATTTACCACGCAAAATAAAAAAAAGTATGTTATTATTGGAATTTGAAGTAGATAGACGTAGGAAAATGTATTAAGCTTATTAAAGGTTAGCCATTCGTTAAACATTGTATGGCATATTAATTTATAGTTCACTTAACTACCGATCAAACAACAGGCCCTAAGGCGATTAGAACACTTTATTGTTTGTAGCAATCATGCAGTGCCGAAGATCTCACCGCTGCTGATCTGCGCGGATCAGTGACGCCTTCCACATCTCCATGCGGAACAGCGCTTGTGCAGCGCGGATCACCTGCAGCAATGTCGTGTGAGAATAGCATAACGCATTTAATTATTAGTAATGTCGCCTTTTATAATATTCAAGATAGAGTGCTTAGCAATATTCAATCCAGTTGTCAATCTCATAAATTATATTGAAATGACTGTATTAAGACGTCCATGAATTTTGTCTTTCGTATCAAATATTTCAGTCATATTCTTCCTTTCTTTCAACGAAATAATATATATTCAATCGAAAGAAATACACCAAAATCTCTGTACGTGGGTATGTCTATTTAATAATACAAATGTCACAATTCTTGTTGACATTACTCGGAAAGTTTCAATTCCTTTCAATGTACCCTTTCTACTTTTTCTATTGTAAAAGATTCTGCAGCATGTTTCTGTTAGACCAAACTCCAAAAGGTTTCGTCGAACAAAACAATATTTTTACTTGAGTTGTCACTAAACTTATGCTTTATGTTCAGTGAAATATTGCAACTACACACGATACTGTAATGTAAAATGCATGAGTTGAAGTATTTTATTGCATTCGTGTCAAAAATTTGATACACGCACAAAAATATAATTTCACAGTTAAAGAAACGATCGAATGTGTCATTCACATGGATCTTGGGCCATGAGGGATTGCGGGATTGGGGTGCGCCAGAGTTCACCTAAATTTTCAACTCCGTTAATTGGAAATCCGAAAATGTTCTTCTTAACATTTTTCATCGAAACAATCACACTTCCTAACTACTCTGTCTCTAATGTTCATAATTCCGAAGCATTCAACTTCATAATGTCATAAATATCTATTAAACTTTTATTTGTTTTCCTATATTTTCTCCACCATAACCATCTTTTACACTATTATTCAAAGTCATAATTATCCCGCGGTGGTGGACGCCCACGGCGACGGACGTCGCAAGACGATTTCCAGCCCCCGTAGGCGCGGGCATGCGGGCGGCGAGTAAAGGGCAGCTCGCTGCCCGACCATGGACCATGCCCGGGTCGACGGCGCGTTGTTTCCACGCGCGCCTCAAAGAGCGTCAGCATAATGACGGGGCCCCCTCTGTAAAGGGCCGAAGCCTGCCGGGGTCGCGGGACTTATCTCATTACCGTGACCCCGGAACATAAAGGGCTATTGAAGGACACCGTGGATTTTAGTCAGTACAAGTCTGACAGTCCCTCCCGCCCTGCCCGGGATGGGAGGACTTATTTGATGATTTTACCACGATAAAAAAAGGCATAATTATCTTGTTTGTTTAGATATAAAAGGATGCGACAGCGAGCGAAGCGCACCTTGGGGCACCTCGACTCGGACAGGTTAGGTTAGGTTGCGGGGCTCCGTCGAGCTTCCTTGGTAGGTGGTAGTCGGCAATTTAACTAAGGATGAAAGGGCGAGCGTATATTACTGATTACCACCTACCAAGGTAGCTCGACGCAAGTTTAGGGATAAAAGCGTTATGATAAAAAACACTAGGAGTTTAAATATCTGGGGCCACGGTAGTGGCCCCGCCGAGACGAGCCAAGCGAAGCGCAAGGGCACTACCTACCTTTTCTCGAAGTGATTTGTCGTTTTTTTGAACCCTCATAGAGTTGGTTTCCGATGTACCAGATAGTTCACATTCTCAGGATATGATGTCATTAATAGACTTATTAAACATACAAAGTTTCAATTGAATAGCTCTAATACTTTAGATTTTATTGATATATAAAATACACCGATTTCGTCACTGACACACTGATGATCATCAAAAATGTTTGGCTACTTCCTGAAGTCCTTGAAAGCTGAAATTTGGTATGTAATCTCAGTTTAGTATACAACCAACAAAAATATTCATAAACTTATAACTTTCGCCCCCCATCCCCTAAAATGGGGGGCTGGACATCGCCGGTAGCACTATTAGTATGAATGAAAAACTTTAGGATGAAAAATTTTAGTTAAGTACTTGTGTGTGATCATTCGGATTACAAATCGTTAGGAAGAACAATTTCGGGTAAAGAACTTTAGGTGAGCCAATATGGACCCGCGGGATTGTCTTAAAATGCCACAGAAGGAACAGTCTGACCGTCTCTTCTGCTGCGCCCAAGGTGAGAGGACTCTTAGGTACTTCATCATCATCATTATCAGCCTATAAATGTTTCCACTGCTGCGACACAGGCTTCCTCTCTATAGGGAGTGGGCTATAATCCACCACGCGGGCCCAGTGCGGGTTGGTGTCTTCGAATTTTGGCTCTAGGACATACCGGTTTCTTCACGATGTTTTCCTTCACCCTTGTGAGAGCAGTGGTGATGAAATAAATTACACAAAGTAATGCGCCTGGCTGAGTTTGAACCCATATCTAGATCTAGTTTGCGAGTAGACCAAGTTAAGAAATAAAGAGTCTGAATCTGAGTCTGAATCCCGAGTTATTTAAATCTTTGACTGCAATTCTCTTTACCGCAGTGTATATTATCACAGGCTTCATTTTGAGTTTCATGGTTTCAGGAGTTGATTGTTCGTGTAATGTATGTATAATGTGTATTTTTGCCCTTAATTCGTACTTTACAACTGGCTGTAAAATTGATTGTTACAAAAAAATAATCTAATATTTAAAGAATTATTCTCCTTTGAGAACGTGCACTGTTGATTTCTTTATTTTTATATTATTTTAAAAAACAACGTTATTTTTATAAGGTAATTTTAATAACCCTGAAATTAAAATGTTAACCTTGATAACTGCATTTGAATGACTAATAATGTCTTATAATAAAAAAAAAAAACAAAGTATAGAACCATCAGCTATGATTTGCACGAAATCGCGAAAAAAATAACACAAAAAAAGAAAATAGGTGGACACGTGAGAACCAATCGAAAGTTCGAGGTGCAAACCGTAGGAGGCGTCGAGTGTCAACTTTAATTGGTACTGTATTTCAAGCCAAGCAACAGTTCGTGCCAGTGCACCCAGAGCAGGGTACGGCTTAGTTGTAGCGGCGATGGCGGTAAAATGGCGGGCGGACCGATTTTTTCATAGGACGAAATGAAATCATGTAATATACAAGATGAGATTTTGCCATACATACATACATAAACTCACGCCTTCTTCCCATGGGGGTTGGCAGAACAACAGAGGTTATTTTGGCATAATTATAAAATTAAAATATTTTTGAGACAAGTGTCACTTGCGGTTTAAATATTTCCAATTTCGATTTTCAACAGCACGTTTAGCAAGACCAATCATTCAATTTTATTTTTTTATAAAATAGACAAAATTGTTTCTATACAATTGAACATTAACGAGTGAAAAAAAAATATTTTCCACATTGCGCCATTTACGCGGTGTATTCCCAATCCAATACCAAGAGCTAATACCATTTGGTATTAGTTTATTTCCGAATTTGTTTTCTATTCCCAACGAGTATCACATTTTTTTTAATAAAAAATCTATTACTAACGAATACCAAAACGTGACTTTTTGTACACTCAGCTACACAAATGAAATAGCGAAGCGAGCTCGAGATTTGGGGCACTCTGACTCGGACAGGTTAGGTTCGAAAGTGTTAGGTTACTTTAAACCTTGCAAACAGAAATAGGAGCCCCGCGAAGCGGGGCTCCGTCGAGCTGCCTTGGTAGGTTTGGACATAAATGGTATAGCGGGCTTTTCAAGATATCGTCGGTGTTCTTTGAAACTGTAGTAGGTCATTTTTACACCTTAAATAAAATTACTCAAAGCATTCTAATTTTTCTGAACCTGACTGTACCTAATTTCTTCAAACTTGTTTTGGTATTGGTTTTGAAATGTGGTACTCGTTGGGAATAGAAACAAAATTCGGAAATAAACTAATACCAAATGGTATTAGCTCTTGGTATTGGATGGGAATAGATCATTGACGCTATTTAAAACGTGTGCAGGGGGGTATTACAACGTCTTAAAACCAGGCTTACTCCTGTGAGTGAACGAGATGGCGCTAGACGACTTGTATAGCTCTGTCACTTTCACTCGCAGGAATAAGCCTGGTTTTAGGACATTGTAATACCCCCCCAGGACTGACATAAACTTTTCAGTTGCTTAGTCTTAGATTTTACTTCTTCATCAATCTTATGGCTTTTTAAGTCTTCATGGATACAAGTTGTATTTTCTTAAGATTTAAAAAAAGAACGTTGTGCTAATTTGTTGCTTTTAAAAAGAAAATTGACAGATTGAGGGATATTGATGTGGCGTCAGTACAAATAAGCGTTGTTAACTTACCTCCTACACTGAGACCGCACCTCTGGAATTTTTAACGTGCGATATCGAGGGTTCTATTGTACGTTTTTTGAGTTTCACTTGAAAGTGCGTCTAATTGGATGGCCGAAGGCTGAAGAGGAAGGATTTCCATTTCTCTTTTAATTCTTTTTTTGTCAAAACAATGCCTTAAAATCGAGAGGAGCGTGAAACTTTGTTGTGGTAATTTTCCTGAAGTTGTGCCAGCAAAGAGTTGTGATGAATATTTTTTTAATTAATGATTCTTGATTTTATATTTTGGACTTACTGTTGATTGACTGACTACTTGAGTAAAGCCTCCTGCAGACACACGCGATTAATCGCGCTGCGACAACGAGCCAAGCTAATTTCCACTCTAAAAATACTGCGAATAGACCGCGACATGTCGTCCCGCGCGATTAATCGCGTGTGTCTGCAGGAGGTTTAACTGTAATGTAACCAAACCCGGGCCTTGATCAGTTTCATGTGCTGTGTGTTAAGAAAATATTTGTAATTTAAAATAATGTTTGTGTAACACATGCTTGATGTAACACTTTCGGTGCCGTAAGTATTTTTTTACTTAATTCAAAAATATTTACTTTACATTTAAAGGTAAAAATAATGCATACCGATTCTCAAAGCTATTGGAAACTTTATGTTCTTTTAATAACTACCACTTTACTTAAAATAAATAAAAATAAAGATGTCCGATAAATTCTTATTTCAATATTATAAAAATTCTCGGTAAAAGTAAAGTAAGGCGGCGTTCAAAGAACAAGCGCTTACCATAAAAATCGTTTGCACTTTATTACATAAAAAGGCATCAAAAGTTTGATTAAACTGGCAGGTCAGTGAGTGTCGTAATGCTCCCTTAATTTTCGTTCGAAACGCGTCCAAAAAATCGTGGATCCGATAACTCTCTGTTCGCGGGCTTATTTCATATTGGCTTAAGAATATTCGACTTTTCAATCGAAAATAATTCGATGCAAATTCAACCCTGTGCCTTAAATCATTGAGTTAAAAATTACTCGACTTGTCTAAAAGGATAAAATACAAAGAGTCAGTAAGCATGTTTGCAGGCTTTAGCTTTAGCTGTGAAAAAGGTTACCGAGCCAGCGATGGTGGGAATATTGATTCGTCTTATCAATATTGGCATAATCTTGCGTGTACAATGTTTACTGAGGAAAAATTTAAAGGTGGGAAGACAGATTTAATATGACAATGTGTGTGATGTGTCATGTGTCAAGTTGTTTTTTCCAAGTTGATTGATTAGCTTACAGAATGATACGGCTTTATTATGTAAATCTTGTATTGCGACTAATACATGAATATTTTTTCCAAGATGTAATACTTTACTAGATTTTACAGCTTCTTGCTCGCTCATCTTCGTATAGTTTTACACGTTTACAGATAATATTCAACTTTTGGACTAAGGGTGAGGCCAAACGAGCGTAATTTTTGAGTTGTGAGTCGCAGAATTTCGGTCGCTTTCATACAAAACAAAAGACGACTCTTTCGCGACGCAAATTTTTCCACGAAAGCGACCGAAATTCTGCGACTGAAATTCTGAAATTACGCTCGTTTGTCCTCACCCTAAATGGCGGACTCTTGCCTATCACAATTGACTTTATTGGTTGATCTAAATATAGGAGAAGCTTGTGGCTAAATAATAACAGCTACTCAGTTCGATCTTTAAGGTAAAGTTGCGCTTGTCGAGGTTAGCCTGTGGATGGATGAACATTAATTAGCAAGATAATCCCATGCCTCGAAAAGCACGTACCGCCATTATTGGCGGTCGCGGGACTTATCAAATTACCGTGACCCTGGAACGTAAAGGGCTATTGAAGGACACCGTGGATTTTAGTCAGTACAAATCTGACAGTCCTTCAAGCTCTGCCCTGGGTGGGAGGACTCATTTGATGATTTTACCAAGATAAAAAAAAACTCCATCATTGGCCCGGTCTGTAATTTGTAGATCTACAAATGTTATTATTAGCTAGCGCCTATTACTCAGATACAGTTGGAAAGAAAAAACAAAAAAGGCTAGGTTGATGACTGTTTATCTTAATTATAAGGAAATGGTTTGAGTTTGAAATAACATTTCCTCATAAGAGACATTTCCCGAACTCTTGGAGGAAAAAGCTAATCATGGATCCTTATTCACTAGATTTATGGATAAGGTATATTGACAGGTGTCATAATGATATACAAGCTCCGGAACTGACACATCCGCTTTTTACCACCGGTGATCACCTAGCACCTTACGACGTATTTCCTGTAATTACTAGAAGTACTAATTTGCCTTAACAAGACACTAGCAGATAAATATTTTCAGTTTGTGAAGTACCTTATTAATTACAGTCAATGAATTGGCTATGTAAGCAGGAATACCTTCCTTGGCCCTGAAACGCAAAGGGCAATCGAAGAGACAGGGTAAACTTTTGGTTTTTAAAAGACTGGTTTACAGTCCCTTGCAGGGGGGGAGGATTTATTTGATGATTTCATCACCACAAAAAAGAAGTTATAAAGAAATCTGTGTGACAATTTTCGCCCCATCAGTAGTTTTTGCGTGAGTAAGTAATGAACATCCTCGTATTGCTTCATCCATTCATACATTCATCCACTTTCACAAACATTCACATTTATATTACCTGGTAGGAAGTATTGTTAATCTGCGTTGACTTCAGAACTTAAAAAAGCAGTAGAAAATTCACTAAGTAAATATTTATTTCCTTAATTCATACATTCTCTTTTCCCCAAACTAGGCACCTAATCCCCAGGCAATAATTAACCTCGACTAAAATCATGTTCTCATTAGCAAGTTGGTACAACAAGTCCCTTTAGCCATGATACTGCGTGTTTGTGGTTACTTCCGGAAATTATTGACGTTTAACAGATCGGTCGACCGCCAAATGCCAAACGGAAACCTGGTCGGATGTACGTCACCTGGAGATTAACTGGCCTAACGAGCGGTGGGCTTGAAAGGCGACCTAGCGGTTCGGGCTTGTACCGAAATAATTGTACATTCCTGATTTTCGGTGAATTTAGCAGATTATTTCCTAAGATATAGCGCAAAGAATATCAGGAAGATGATTTCGACGAGACGCGGGTTCAAATCCCACTCACAGCTGATTTTATCTTTCCTCATACAACATCTTTGCCATGCTGGTCACATGAGACAATGAGTGTAAAAAAAAGCTTCGAATATTTTAAATCATCATCTTTATTTCAGCGTAATGCAGTCTATTGGAGGATATAGATCATTCCCCTCTTGGTTTATCTACGCGCAGTCTCTATGGAAGAACCTTTTATTATACCTCTGTATTTGTATTACACCTCTTATTAGACCACCGACAGAAATGATGAAGAATGGTGTCCGAATTCTGTTTTTTTGTCCTAATTTCATACTGTTTTAGATAGACAAAGGTAAACCAAATTATGTTGTAATATAAGCAGTATTGCTGCTTTTCGTTTCCAGTATTTTTTGGCATGGTATAAATATAATGTATCGGTTTGTACCTTTTACCTTTTCCGCTCTCAAAGTGATATAAACAATATCCTAACCACTACCACATAAACTAAAACCCATCATACTTCAATAAATTTCAATTTAAAATCTAAAGATGCATAAAAGCTTTTGTACCTAACGGTGCTGTGAGGTGTATACCGAATAAGGCCAAAAGTATACGGCCAGTCGTAAATACTACGTCTCTCTGACATTAGTGTGGAAGCGTGAGACTGACGTTAGCCGCAAAAGCGAAGCGTGCGCAGATTTTTATTGCGTTTTGTTTTGTAATGGCGTAATGTATTGAATGGCGATAAATATTGTGTTTAAGTATGGTGTTAGTGTTCTGTGGTGATGTTTTGTTGAATCATTATGTGGGTGTTGGAAGTGCAGAAATAATTTCTTACTGTCGAGGTTCTCCATTAAGCTGATAAGGATCTTGAGAATGTTTTCTTTCTTAATTATTATGAACTTTCTGCTCTTTAAAATCATCATCAACATCAGTCTTGAATAGTCCATAGTAGGATACTATAGTATCTCCAACCGCATTGCATTTATCCAATCACCACCTTTCAAAGTTACTCAAATTGTTTTTATACAGTACGAATTTGACAGTTCTTAATGATTTTTCACCCAAATAAATCGGATATTTAAAATGATGCTTAATCTTTTCTTATTACTGCTACCATTGTATCCTTTGTCACCCTACTAAACTTTGTGTTTCAGTACTAATATCCGTTATGAAATACGACACTAATGCTAAATCCGTACAATATTTCAAACCACCAAAGATTTTCAATAAGCCACGCCTGATTTAGCTGACTTCCACCAATAAATCGAAGGCTGGATGTAAAATGGCCAACGTGCAGAGATACGGCCAACTCGTGAGCAAAATTCACGTGTTAAAAACAATGTGAATTCTTTTGATTATTATGAATAAGTTAATCTTTGGCTCACGCTTTCCCCGAGGGTGGATACTGGGGCCTAAAGTTTACGAGTAGTCATGAGCAGTTAGGGAACCTAATTTATTGTGTTCCTTCTTTGTTAACTGCTGTGAAGTGATTTTGTTGTTTATGTTTCACCATTTTTGGTTCTAACGTTTTGTTGATGATAATTGATTTTAGTCAGGCCTTTTTGAGTTATGGATTTTTTTAAATTATGTTGAGTGTCTTCTTTTATGTTTAGAAATGAAGTGATAATTATGGCATGGACTCACCTTTTGAGAAAACGTCTACATTTATATCATTTCAACGAAGTGCTAATTTTTAGCTCCTTTTGAGTAACGTTTCAAGCTTCATATAAGCCCCGAAATAATGGTTCAAATAGTGATTGTTGCTCTTGTTGTTATAAAATGATTAGTGAACTGAAATAGAGAGATGTAGAACTTTCAACTAAGTTTGTCTGCACGTGACTAATCTTTAGTGCAATTCATATCTCACAAATGAAACATTTCTTTAATGTCAAAATTGAAAGTAATTCACAATTTAATGAACTCCAGTACGACAATCACAGGTTAAGTTGCACGTGCCAGAATCTATCACCACTTTCGATCTTCTGCAGACAATTCAATTTGGCATAACTGCACGTATTCTTCTCCTACATTGTATAATGCCTTAGTTCATTCTTACATAACTAGCAAATCACATCTATCATTGATAATAAATGATTTGCCATCAACGCCACACAATGAGTGAAAGAAGTGAACTTTTGAATCAAATTGAATATCGGCCCCTATCACATTGTCAGTCTTACGTTCGATGATAGCCGTAATCGAGTCGGAAAGTATCGATTAATTGAAAAGGTTTCGAGAAAAATACAGTAATTTATCGAATTCATGAGCGAGTAATCACGGGTTTGCTTGCAACTTTCTTCCGATATAATTAGGTTTTTTTGATGTGGGCTGCGACGACATTTAAAGTGAAGTAGACATTCTTTGCAGAGTGACTGGCAAGAGGTGACTTTGGTACGACATAACTACTAGGAAGTTGATGTAATGATTTGAGATGCTACGCATACATAGGTCAAAATAGGTCGAAGATAAGAAAATACAACTAACTGTTCAAATTAGAGATAGTGCTTGGAACGTATTGAATAAAGAGAGATCTGCTACTTAGGGTGCTAAGGACTCTCTAAATTTGTTACTGCAGCCGATTCAGTGTTCTGTGCGGAAATGAGATTTTTTTTTAATCATGGTGTTTTTGTAAAATTGTTTGATGGTCAAATTATTATAAAAGAATAACTCCGCTTATTCCATAGCTGCCCGTAAATTATTTTAAGTTAAATATTGTTATATAAACAACGACACAATCATGAACCATATCAAGTCTCATTACTTCAATACCGATGCAATCTAAAATATTCACTTTATCAAACAAGCCAAATTCACAACCAGTTACATCGTACGTACGAATTTGATACACAATTTCGTTACGATTACCAAATCATAAACATAGAAGAGCTATTATTTCGACAGCTGTTCTATTGTTTCTGTTACAATTTCGTAATATTACTATCTGTTGATGTAAGTTAAGATTACAAGTTGTCGCTTATTATCATTGCGGTTACAAACAGTATTTTCAAGGACTGTTCTAGGTTGTTATTAAGTTTCTAGGCCAACGATAATGACAGTAGTTTTATATTAATGAAGGGTTTTACGCACCCATGTCGTGTTTTTGCTTTCTATAACGTGTTTTAGTATTTAATTGGTCGTTGAACTTTTCGGTTCATTGTTTCTTCAAATGGCTACCTAGTTATTGCGTGTCATGGATAAATATTGGTGTAGTGTCAAATGACTGGATAAACTTGTGCGTATGAAGTTATTCTTGAAAATATTTTTGACAATCACGATTTATTTAAAACGTTGGCATATCACTCAGCCACTGCAATTCACGACAATTCACTTCCATGTTTCGGTTCTACAAATTGAGATGAATTTGCTTTTTTTTTCTTTTTTAATCAACCTCCATTATCCAACTGCTGGGCAAAGGTCTCCCCCATAACCTTCCACTCTTCCCTACGTCCTTCTACGAAGCAGCAATTCTAACGAAGAAGTGAGTGAGAGGACATCCTCTACCTTACACCCCAGACAATCACAGGGCATCCTGGTACGCTGAAGTCATGTGAAATGTCAGTGTGTTTTTCCGCTCCTCCAGACGCGAGCGGGAGAAATCATTTGATGATTTTTAGATCCCTAAAAAATAAAAGAAGTATATAATTTTTTACTGTAAATTATAAGTTAAAGTGAAGAAGACTTCGATCACCCATCCAAATTTCAAGCTTCAGTGTTTTAGCGCCACATTTTGTCTGTTGTACCTATTTGGTTTTGTATAAGTTGATGTGAGCCTGTGTCACAACTTGCATCATGATGAAAGAAACCATTCGGCAACAAGCATCAATTACATTAAAACCTACCTCCAACATCGTAAATAACAAGCTTGCATATAAATGCACGTCCAATTCCGTAATAAAAGGTAATAAGCCATTTAAAACGCTAGAAGCAATAAAAAATACTGAAATAATTACCTTTTTTCGTACACCCAGACTATGTAGCCGACATTTATAACTTCGGGCTCTACAGAAATTACATACATTGACATAAGTCGAAGCCATCTGTAGTACCTAGGTACTTTAAGTACCAACTGGCTAAAGAGGTATTTAATAACTGGTTGTTAACTCATATACTAAGAGCATGACATACTTAATGTTCTTTGTTGAGTTGACGCTTAAGCAGGTGGTGTGACATCTGTTTATTTCAAGGTTATGACCAAAAATATGACAGGTAAGTGAAATAAGTTTCAAGTTGTGTTACGCAACGCATTTTTTTACATTTTTTTTTGTTTGCTAGCACTTCTCTTAGCGTAGGTTTTACCTTTCTTACATTTTCATGAAAATAATAGGCTCCGCTCTTTAAAAGTCATCAGCTCTTTGGTTATATTTCCGTTTTTTTTTTTAATTAAATTGATTCACTGGAGTCTTATAAAAGTTAAATATCAATGTTGCCTACATTAAAATAATAATCTTTCAAAGAAGTATTTTTTCCTTAAATAATTACGACAATTCATAACATAATAATAGTGACAAAAAGAATAATGAAGTTCAACATTTCAAACAAAAACAATGGTTTAATGAATCACGATTTCCCTTGAGGTACGTGCATGTTGTACACCGGTGTGCGTAAATTATCATTAAAAAAAAAACACAATTCTGCTTTGTGACTTCGCAGTAGTAAAGAGTGTAATATTTTATTTTATGTTATTTAAAATTGTAATTGTTGATTGATGGTGAAGAAGAATAAAAAAAATACGTGTGGCACTCGGGGACTGCCGCGGTAAACCTATTGCATAGCATTTTTTATCAACTTATGCAATTATAATTATTTATTTATTATATTGATTACTGTACTAATTAGGCTATGCCACGTCAATCAAGTGAAACGTCAAGAAACGTTCTCCTCCCTCTCCCTCGTTAGGTTTTTTCGTTGGGCTATACAATAGCTTAAAAGAATTTTTTAAAATAAAACGCCAGTGATTTCTTTAATTTTTTCTTTAAAGTCACTGACTTCTTTCTTTTCTCATTACGTCTATGGACATCAAGCAATAGGTATAATATTTTTAGAGAACGTTAACTGTGTAAGAAAAATAAGAAGTCGTATTTCTAAAATCACTGACTTCTCATCTTTTCTATGAAATGTCTACATTGCGTCTAACGTCCACTTGACTGTTGATTTAACAATAGCAATTACGTCGGCTGCACTCGGCCTCAGGCTGGCGACTATTCTTTAACATGACAGATGCCAGAGTGAATAATTGCTGCCATTTATAACATGAGGGGAGGTATTTGTAAATTAGTCTTGTAAGTAAATTCTGGAAGTTATCGCGGTATCTGTATGGCGATCTCCTTTGTATGTTTTTGATTAATTGTTTTATAGATTGTGAAGTTTTAGTGTTGGTGGTAATTAAGTGGTTTTAAATTCTACTTTTTTAAACATAGATTTGGCACATCACATTCTTTTTAATTTGCAATAGGTTGACCAGAAGCAAAGATGTGACCTAAAAAGGATTGGAACTCCTACGCACAGTCAAAACTGTTTGATACCGATCTCCGACAGGATGATGGTTGCGAGGCAGGCAGTCCAGCGGGGCTATTACGTATTTCGGTGTCTATGAGGTGACCATCAAATAGCTGTCAAAAGGTAAATTTCGTATTGGCTTTTGCATTTGCAATGAAACTGATAAATGTTCAGGTTGACAACTGCTGGTCAGTGACTATCAAGTTAGTCAATAGCCCTGCAGGTGATGGGGAAGCCTACTCCAGTGGGATTGATCAGCCGTCACTGCAACGTACCAGGTAGCTTGACAAAATTAGAAAAGATAAATGATGTTTCGCCATGGCTTCGAGGGCTTGATGAGATTGTTACTTTAACCAGCAGTCGATGAATTCAAGCCGTGCAGGATCGTGTTGAAATGCTTACATTTGATTTTAGGTAAATGGTTCGGGATCGACTCAGAAACGAGGAGATGCAAGTCGCTTCCAACCAGTCCTATTGGAAGTTTATAGGGGAGGCTTATGTTCAGCAGTGGACTTCTTACGGCTGATATGATGATGAACTGATTACCAATAGTGTAGATCGTATAAAAGTCTTCCTGCTACTTTATTAACCTAAAGGCAGTTTTCCTCACTTCTGTCAATAGGCATGTACTTATTAATTACAACCGTTTTTGTTTACTGATTCTTTCATTCCGAGAAAATTGGCATTTAACAAATTGTTTTACATGTATGCAAATCGGTCCATTGATATTTAACAATCTATTAAGTTTATCGAAAATAAATAACAGTAGGTATATTAAAGGACTTTGGTATTAAACATTTCGATTTATATCACCCTTTTTTCATTCAATTTAGTTGAAAATTTAAATAAACAAACAACAGTAACTTGTAACATGCAATAAAAATCGAACAAATGTTTGGACAGCCTGAACAAATATCAACTTAATCTAATACAGGTACACACATCAACACTGTATGTTAAAAATACAAGTTCGTTTTAAAATAAGAGCGTCTAAGGGTGCGTCCACATTAATAGGTAACATTACATAATAATATAAAACACATTTAGCATGTTTTTTTTTGAAGGTTCTATAGACAAAGGTAAACAATTTCAAAAATTATGTTGCACTAGCAAACCCGGCGAACTCCGTTTCGCCACCAGTACCCTTAGCACGAGTTTTCACTCTTTTACTTTACAGCGTCTTTCCAGTATTTACAGCGTTTCTTGTATGGAAAAATGGAACAGCGCCGCTGGTGTACGAAGAAGGAACTAATTTTTTCCTTGAAAATTGTCAATTTGAAATTGTCAAAGTTCCAGTTTACTTTACGTCTCACATACTGAAAACTCGGGCTAAGGGTACTGATGGCTTCGTTTTATGTAACATTTCGTTTGGTGATTAAAAGTAGATGAAATTTTTTTTTCCTGAATTTTCTTTGCTATACTAACCTCACGGAGCCCGAGACCTTTCCAGCGAATGCAAAACCGTGGAAATCGGTTCGTGCGTTCTGGAGTTATAGCGTCAGGAAGGAAAACCCGACTTATTTTTATATAGTAGATAACTACAATTTGTTTTTTATAACATTATTCGTTAGATGGTCTGTATTCATCCTTAGAGCTTATGCATGCAATATAAATATTGCATGTTATATTTCAACATGAAGAAACCGATTTTAACAAAATTTCACAAACAGAGGCAGGAGAAAAAGATAATTCGAGATTATTTTCGGTTCGTATGGAAAATTTTGAATCGGGGTCTAATTTAATAACTGTAGTGCTATTAGGTAGGTACACCAAAATATTTTCTTGTTAATATCGAGTTCTTAAAATTTTTCCAAATTACATAATCAGAAGTGTTTTCAAAAGTAAAACAGTTTATTTTTAACTGATAGATACGACTTTATTAACAGTTTTTATCTAGTGTGCCATTCCATTGAATATTCCAATAAATAAAATTCCTATTACAATACATCACTACATTTACCATAACCGCAGCAATATTTTAAAATATTATAACAATTTACTGCAGATATGAAAAATTCCTCGACTGGGTGGGGAATATAAATTTTCCCGTGACCCATAACTGGGGGGTGTGTTCACTCATAATTCCTTTTTCATTGAGACAAATATTCGTATAAACGTGATATTAAATGTGCGTGCGTACCTCGCATGTGACTCGCACAGACTTAGTGATAATATTGAATTAAATTATGGAGATTTTCCGTGAGATGAATGTCTTTATTTATTCCAATTTAGAGCTATGAATATGAAGTAAGTAAGGGCGCTTAGATGAACTATTTTATAAAGATGTAGACTTTTTTGCCTTTAAATAGTTGCGTAGGTACGTGTTTTTTTTAGTATTCTTAAAAAGCTTTAAAAAGGTCGGTCGGTGGCTAAGTTTCCTCCGTGCCTACAATCCACGTTAAGCCGTTGGTCTCAGGTCTAATTTGTAGATTGCAAACCATGATAAGTATGCAGAAGACAGAGGACAGGGTGGTGCAATATGAATACATTCCCATAAATAATAAAATGACATATGGCGCCGAAACGTGGTCCTTTACTATAGGCCTCATTAGTAAGCTCAATATAGTCCAACGAGTCATGGAGAGGGCTATGCTCGGAGTCTCTCTGCGTGATCGACTCAGAAATGAGGAGATTCGTAGACGAAACAAAGTTACCGACATAACCCAACGAATTAGCAAGTTGAAATGGCAGTGGGCAGGCTATATATCACGCAGAACTGATGGCCGACGGGGTCGTAAGGTTCTCGAATGGAGACCACGTCCCAGCAAGCGCAGCGTAGGACGTCCACCCACTAGGTGGGCAGACGATCTTATGAAGGCCACAGGATCACGCTGAATGCAGGCGGCTTACAACCGGTCCTATTGGAAGTCTAAAGGGGAGGCCTATGTTCAGGAGTTGACGTCTTACGGCTGATATGATGATGATGATGAAATAATAAAATTGTGTTTCAAGTTTATGGCAGCGGTGAATTTATATTCAGTTCTATCCAGAGCGGGAGCACTTATTTCATGATTTCAAACCTAAAAACAAAATTGGGACCTGCTAGTAAACTCTTTTCACTCTAAAAACGTCCCAAATTGTTTTTATTTATATCTCCACAAGGCCTTGTCTCATCTAGGTACAACAATATATAATTATGACTAACAAGCATTGTAACATAACCATATAATAAAACTAATTGCTCAATCTTACGAAATTCAATGTTTTAATATGAAGAGATGAAAACGATACTTTAATGCTATGTTCATTTCGCGTTACTCGATTCGAGAGAACGACTCGACGCCTCCTATGAGAACGTGACATGTATGAATTAAGGAGCTGCTGTGAATAAAAGTACAAAGATTTTACTTTCATGGAAGAGGTACAGATAATGGAAAACTCCGTGAGATTGATATTTATACAATTTCTTCGTGTTGTTGGTGTTCAGAGTAACGTAGTCCATCGGTTCCGACTGCATGTCAAGCAACGTGGTAATATGGAAAAGTCAATGGTTGGAATCTCGTTAAGGTATAAAATCTGGAATGAGATCTAACGGCATAAGACGAAAGTTGTAGATATCGTCTAGAACTATAGCCAGCTGAAATGACAGGCAGTGGGCCGATCATGTCTATTGGAGAACCGATGAAAGGTAAAGTAGGGTGTGGTTCTCGAATAGAGACCGCGCATAGATAAACGTAGTGGGTGAAGACCCCCGGCAAGATGACCTGAACAGAAAGTAATTGGCAGTGACTGAATGAAAAAAAAAAGGAAGATCGTGCTCTACGGTAGGGGAGTCTGACACAGCCGTCACTTCAGCGTAAAAGGAACTCAAATTGTTAACGAAATAAGTTTTTTAAGAAAAAATGAAAAAAATTTAAATATAAATAATGTGTGTATGTAATTGCAAACATACATCAGTAAGCATTAAACATGAACACATTCAGTCTGGGTACGAAACTTAGGTCTCATGAAAAAGCTCTATATTAAACGAGGTGTGTTTTTCACGCTTTCATTTCAAACCTTTATGTTTCAACATAAAGATAAGCCTTCACTCATACCTAGCCGCATCCAGGCTTAAAGCCTCCGAACATACGCCCCGTATATTGCGGGGAGGTGTATCCTCATTTTGGAGTCATTACACGAAATAGTATCACCGTATAAAGTCCCAAGGGAGGGAGGGAGTGACTTTGTGGCCCATGTTTGTTTATACACTCCCATATATATTTTGGTTAATTAAGTTTTTGTGCGGTCGCGGATTAGTGGGTAGGTAGGGGAGAATTGGCAAGACTAATCGTGATGTAGTGTAGAGGAATGGCTGGCGTACCGCAAATTTTGTGGTGGAAAATTAGGTGGATTTTCCTGACAAATATTATGTGTCATTATTACCCGGTGCACCCTTGTTGATGTTGGTAGAGATATACTGTTTTTTGATCTTGTAAATTACATTTGGCCCATTAATAAATAAACCTTCACGAAGACAAGTCAGGGAGTCTTTGAATTTCAGACATTTTAAAAACAACTAGCTTTTCATGAAAATCCACAGCAAAAGACAAGAAAAAGATACGCATCTTTGTAGCTCTAATTAATTAAAGATGGCAGCTCCCGTGAGCTTATACGTAACTTTAAAACTCCAACTCTTCTAAAAGACTAATATTTTAAGGACTAATCACGCTTTCGTTCCGCAAGATGCGTACGTAAATAAGCAAAAATTTTCCATTTACCTACCGTAGTACGCAATTACCGAGTTCCCGTAAGAGATTGAACATCAAAGGGTCTTTAATTAAGCCTTAGGAGGGCCATAAATAGCGTCCAAAGTAACACTGAAATATTTACTTAGTCCTGTTAACGTTTTAATTGAGAATAACAAAATTTCTTATGGGCGCTTTGAACTCAACATTTTGACGATAAGCGTTAATGTTAAGCTGTGTTTACAAGAGCAATTGTTGTTGGAAAGTGCTACCACAATTATTGTAGCAATTAGTCTATTGGTGGAGTAATATGGAGCAACACTGTTCAGTAATTACATACAGTTAAGTCATAATTTTACTTGATTTTTTTATTTCATTTAATAGAATTTGACAACCAATTCTGATCGTACATGTTGCGCCATTAGAATGGTTTAGGCGTGAAAAGGTAGCAAAGAAACTTCCACAATTATAATATTTAATAATACATAATTATTATTTATTAGTCAGATAGGTATCATGTTAGATTAGATTAGGTGCCGAAAGTGGAACAAAACAATGCCAGAGAAATCAGCACCTCTTTATCGGCGAATTAATAATTCCGAATATTTATTAATATGTGTACCAAAGTAAACCATAAAATGTTCGTATAACTAAGAGGCTTATTTTCTACTTATAGTTGTAACTGAAATCATACCGCTCACTTTGTAGTAATTTATTTTTATTAATCCAACGCATTTCAAAAGTGACTTTGAATCAGCAAAACCGATTTCTATAAGACGTCTTCATCATCACTAAACGCTAACGTATTCAAATCGGTTCACCCGTTTAAGAGCTACGGTGTCATAGACAGATTTGCTGTCGCAAATCTTTCTGCGTCAAGGGATAAAAAGTAAACGACACCGTTTTTGTGATCGCAGCCTTATTTGTAGGCAGATCGGTAAATAAAGAATATTAATTTAGCATACTGAGAATTACACGATCCTACTAATTAAATGCTTGCTTGACGAATTATTGTTCGTTGAATATTGGCTTGAATTTTGATAATTAATACGGGCGTAGTACCTAGAAATTGGTTATTTAGATTGAGTCAAAATGAAATAAGATTTTGGTTATGAAATAATGAGGGTGAACTTGAGTACATGATTAAAGTCTGCCAATATGAAAATGATTATCAGTTGTTTACGAAATATTTTAATAATAAAGCACCAACTGCCTACTTAAAACTACTTACCTTACAACATATTTAAAACTTATATTACAGTTTATATATTAAAGTTTTATATATATTATGAAATATGTGTGTTTAATATACCAGTCTAATATAATATAAATCTTTTCATTACAGGACAGAGTATGTGGCCACACTATGGTGTCGCCCCTGACAACACCACACCCCTCTGAAATGGGATTAGATTAACATTAAGATAAATACGATGTTTTCCTTTCCATTATCGATGTCATTGATATTCAAGATAAAAAAATAAATACATACCGGCTATGGGTGTTTGTGTATGTGCGTTAAGGGTGAAGCCAAACGAGCGTAATTTTATTTTTGAGTCGTGAGTCGCAGAATTTCGGTCGATTTCATACAAAACAAAAGACGACTCTCTCGCGACGCAAATTTTTTCAATGAAAGGGACCGAAATTCTGCGACTCACAACTCAAAAATTACGCTCGTTTGTCCTCACCCTAAATGTTTGTAAGCGCTTCCAAAAGAGGAAAACATTGTGGGGAAAAAAATAGAATTCACACTCTCATGCATGACAGTTAACATATTAACGGATCAACGCGACTTTTCAATGGAGTATTAAAGCGGAATAAATACACTCAGATGGTTTTCATAACAAAGACAGCAAATAATTACAAAAACATTTCTTTGGAAATCCTTCTACATCGTTTACAGTACATAAATGGTAAACGAATACAAACCAGAAATAGAGAGGCATTTAATTTTTTATCTCACGATTCCTCGAAGAACAGACGAATACATTATTAATGAGAGGAACAACCTTTATCACAATTGAACTTGCTGTTTTTAGGGTTCCGTACGTCCGAATACAAAAACGGAACCCTTATAGGATCACTCGTGTGTCCGTCTGTCTGTCGCTTACAGTCAATTATCTCCGAATCTACTAAACCGATTGGGTTGAAATTTGGTACACATATCAATTCCTGTGACCCAAGCACAGAGGTGTGACGTGAATGGATGAAATCTGTATGTGGGAGGTAATTTTTGGGGGGGAAGGGGAAAATGAAAAAAAAAGTTTTAAAAACTGCATCGTGTGACATATCAAATGAAATGTCTTGTTGAGACAATCTTAAATATATTTTTTTTATAATTTTAAAATAAATATTTTCCAAGTTATTCAAGAAAATAGACGAAATTTGACCATTCCCCCTCGCCTCTTATCTCCGAAACTACTGAAGCTAAAATTTTGGAAAAAATACAGAAATTAGTTTTCTACTTATAGATTATAGTAAAACCTATGAGAAGTCCATATCTGTATATAGGAGGTAATTTTTGGGGGGGAAGGGGAAAATTAAAAAAATATATTTGAAAACTGCATCGTGTTACATACCAAATGAAAGGTCTTGTTGAGACAATCTTAAATATATTTTTATTGTAATTTTAAAATATATAGTTTCCAAGTTATTCAAGAAAATAGACGAAATTTGACCATTCCCCCCCCCTTATCTCCGAAACTACTGAACCTAAAATTTTGAAAAAAATACAGAAATTAGTTTTCTACTTAAAGATTATAGGATAACCTATAAGAAGTCCATATCTGTATATGGGAGGTAATTTTTGGGGGGGAGAAGGGGAAAATTAAAAAAAAATATTTGAAAACTGCATCGTGTGACATATCAAATGATAGGTATTGTTGAGACAAACTTAATTGTATTTTTTTTGTAATTTTAAAATAAATGGTTTCCAAGTTATTCAAAAAAAATAGACGAAGCTTGACCATTCCCCCCCCCCTTATCTCCGGAACTACTGAACCTAAAATTTTGAAAAAAATACAGGAATTAGTTTTCTACTTATAGATTATAGGATAACCTATAAGAAGTCCATATCTGTATATGGGAGGTAATTTTTGGGGGGGGGAAGGAGAAAACTAAAAAAATATATTTGAAAACTGCATCGTGTGACATATCAAATGAAAGGTATTGTTGAGACAAACTTAATTGTATTTTTTTTGTAATTTTAAAATAAATGGTTTCCAAGTTATTCAAAAAAATAGACGAAGCTTGACCATTCCCCCCCCTTTATCTCCGAAACTACTGAACCTAAAATTTTGAAAAAAATACTGGAATTAGTTTTCTACTTATAGATTATAGGATAACCTATAAGAAGTCCATATCTGTATATGGGAGATAATTTTTGGGGGGGAAGGGCAAAATTAAAAAAAATAATTGAAAACTGCATCGTGTGACATATCAAATGAAAGGTCTTGTTGAGACAATCTTAAATATATATTCTTTGTAATTTTAAAATAAATAGTTTCCAAGTTATTCAAGAAAATAGACGAAATTTGACCATTCCCCCCCTTATCTCCGAAACTACTGAACCTAATTTTTTTTTTAATTACAGAAATTAGTTTTCTACTTATAGATTATAGGAAAACCTATAAGAAGTCCATGATACTAAAATAACATGGTAAATCACTCAATATTGTGCGTACCAATTTGGGTCAGATTTAAAAAAAAACGTGATAGGTAACATCGTACGGAACCCTCTTCACGCGAGTCCAACTCGCACTTGGCCGGTTTTTTAACTAACTTGCGTTCGTTTCATTACTGGTCGTTCACCTCTGTAGCACGATTTAAATTAGATAATACGTTCGATTTGTTGTTGGAAAAGCAGCACATACTAGCACAAAAGATGTGAACGTAATATGTTTTTAAGGAAGCCTGATTAAGTGTGTGTGTGTGTGTGTGTTATACCTGTAATAAAATAATGGAATCATTGAAGAAAACCTCTACACAATATGTATAACAAACAAAGAAATAAATTGTACCTCTACAGAATATTACGTACGTATCTTAGACGAGTTTTTCCCAGGAGCATTAAATACACTTTATTAAATTATAAAGAACACTTGAGAAAGGAGATTAAAACTTCTTCAAAACAAAACCTTATTTTCAGTCGCCAATGTCGCAGAATTATCTGCAATTTAACAGTAGAGCGCTTCGAAATTTGTGAATAGATTTACCTCTTTGTTTTGTATTTTCGGAATAACAGAAGGCTGCTCTCAATTTATCACAAGTATTTACAAAATCTCAGTTTCTCAGACTTGTCTGTAGTTAAAGCCTTTGTTGTCTAGCTCCATATTCCGAAGATTCATTCAACAAACTTACTGAACCGCAAATGTCGTAAAATGACGATATCAGTTTTATTTGATCGAATACTGAACAATCACGGATATCGCTGAACTCGAATATTGAAGTCCCTCAAAGTCATCCGTTCAACCGAAAGATTCTTTCAGCTAAGTTGCCACTTTTATAACTAGAAGATATGCCATATAAGAATCTCGCTGTATCTAACTGCCTGAGGCATTCGGAATTTTATTAAAACTTCTCCCCTTGAGATAACTTCTGTTTGATAGAAGCCAGAACGAAGGTTGGGGACAAACGCCCTACCACCACGGCCCGACAATTAATGCCACCATTTACGAAAATTTTATTTCATTTGCGAATGCGAACTCCCGTTATTTGATTATTAATAAAATGAGTTTTATTTTGTTGCCCATTTGCATAATTGTTTCATTTTCGCTTTGAGGCTGTCGTATTCGATGAAGTTCGGTCGCCAGGAATCTCTTAAAAAGAAATTAAAGTCGAGTTTGCTGAGGTCTCCGAGATTTTTAGTGTTTTCTGAGATGAAATTTAATTTTTTGGCCCTAGCTGAAAATTGTACTAGCACTTATTTTCGAAAATAAGTCTCCTTAATCTTTTTATCTAAGAATCGTGACTGAAAATAGGACTAATTGAGGCCGCAATTGAGTAGCTTTCTAATAATGTGCTAGCAAAGGTCAGTATTAACTCTAACAGGAACCGACATCTAATTTCCTGACGGGATTGGAAAATGATTAAAATAAGGTTCTATCACTAGTCCGTAGTCTCTCGAGTATCTTTGCTCAACACCAACTAAACTATTCGAGTTGAAATTCTAAGTATATTATTTTCCACCAACAAAACTTATTGATTTAGTTTAACGTTAACATTTATCATTACGAAGTCGTCTTCAATATGACTTCCAAAAACATAAAAAAAAGTTTCTCAATGTGACATAAATGCATTATCACTTTTTCTAGTAAATTTATATATTTTTAGAAAGGATGTGAGTATTAAGCCTCCTGCAGACACACGCGATTAATCGCGCTGCGACAACGAGCCAAGCTAATTTCCACTCTAAAATACTGCGAATGGACCGCGACACGTCGCCCCGCGCGATTAATCGCGTGTGTCTGCAGGAGGCTTTAGAAATTAAAGTCGTTTGTTTTGAAAGACAGTTTATAAAGGCTACATACTTGAGCAGATAATAATAGATCTAAAATAAACAAGCAGGCAGTAACTTGTAAATATTTGTAATATTACTCCACGAATTTGAGTATGAATTATTAAAGCTCTTCTTAGTGCACGTAGTTATTTTTGTTATAATGCGTTTGATTTTACTTTTTAAACCTCAGTTGTTTACTAAATTATATTGTAATTAAAAATATACTTATTTTATTATTAAACTTTTGCAAATTAATACACGTTGGTTTGTTCTGAATGTTCTCTTTAGTATATTCTCGTTTGCTACAATAGCCTATTCGGATTTAATTCGTCGAGGATTAAATATCTACTTTTTTTTTAATTAGGTTGGTACGATACCTAATAATAATTTTCTGTAAAATATGGAGTTGGAGTTGGTAGAAACACCCAGATCCGAAACAACTAATTGTAGGTCATGCAAATATTTGTTCCGTGTGGTGATCGAACCCGGGACATGCTGCTGCGAGCAGTCGACCGCTTAATCACTGCGCCATCCGTGCCGTCTAGTTCAACTTACATATTATTTTTACAAAAGGGTACGAAATATTTAGTATTTAACAAATTGTTAGAGTAACTAATGATCAAACAACGCGGCTTTACTCAGTTAACTAAAACTAAAACATTAAACTTTTGAAAAGGCTAACATTTGATAAATAAACCCTATGCGCCTTATCAAATTCATACTCAAAAGGTACGCACAATCACTTAAAATATATATAAGATATATTATTGAGGATTTTCAAAATAAACCACAAATTGTTTCTCTGAAAATACAAAGTTTTGTTTTATTTAACACATTCCTACAATATTACAACAGTAATGGTTTATCTACGATAATTACTCAATAATCTCACCTGAAAATACAAAGAAACGACATTTAAAGTTCACTAATATCGCCTCCTCAATTATATCCTTTTATTTTGTCTCTCTTTACGTTTTCTTGAAACAATAATTTGCACAGGATATTCTGACCATCATCCGCCATTCAATTCCACAGACTACTTATAAGGGCGCGGAGCGCGGTAAATTCAAATCAATGAAATGTCATTTCATTACATCTCCCCCCCCCAAGAGAGAAAATTCTAAATAATATATCTTTAAGCTGTACCTATTAGTTATCTTCATATTCGTTTTCTTCTAATTCATCTTCTTCAACATCTATTGTGACCGGTTGCAATTTTGTTATGTGGAATAAGGTTGATTCTGTTTTTCTGGTTCCGGTGTCGATCCTATAAATGGAGTTCGATATTTTCTCGACTATCTTGAAAGGGCCTATTTTTAATTCGTCTAACTTCTTTCTATTCAGTCTATTTCCATTTTCGACATACACACTGTCTCCTATATTAAACTCTTGCATTTTTCTATTTCTATCAAATATTCTCTTGTTGTATTTGTGGGATTTTATTGTGTTCTCTAATGCCAATCTTTTATCTGCAATCCACTTGTCTTCCTTTTCTATTGTTTTTAATTCATTTGGTAGTAAGCTGACGTTTGTACCATCCAGTAAATATTTTGGTGCAAAACCTGTAACGGAGTGTTCTGTTTCATTATATTTCTCTATGCATTCTCTTGCCACTGTCGTCCATGCTCTCTTATTATTTTTCTCATTTATTTTGCATCTTATTTTATTAACTATTGTTTGGTTTAATCGTTCGTTCAAGCCGTTCGAAAAAGGTGTATTCACAGCTGTAAAAATTAATTTAATATTATTCTCTTGTAGATGTTGTTTAAATTCTCTTGAATTGATGCCTGGATATTGATCTGTCAGAATTATTCCAATCTCATCTGTTTCTAGTACATTCTTTGTTAGATTTATAAAGTCACTTGCATTTTGAGTTTTTGAAGTTGCAATATATGCATATCTAGTGTAATGGTCTACTAAAAGGTGTAGGTATTTTTTTGTTGACCTAGATCCACCAAAGCCACCAATAGTGTCCATTGACATTATCTCAAATGGTTTTGTTGCTGGTCCCAGTTGTGACATCAATCCAAATTTTCCTTGGCTTCTTGTTTTATTTTTTATACATATTTCACATGTTTTACAAATCTTTATGATATTCTTTGTTAGGTTTTTAGCTGTATATATTGGACTAATTTTTTTCTGCAATTGTCTGATCCCAATATGACATAAATCTTCATGCACCTTTTTTATAAGTTTTTTACTAAATTCTTCTGAGAGGATAATCTTCTCATGTTTCTTTATTTTTTTATAATAGATTCTATTTTTATGTATTAGATCTTGTTTCTTTTCTTTTATTGTTTCATTTTTTTCTTGATCTTCAACTATATCTTTTATTTGTATCAAATTGACTATTTTCAATAGTTCCTCTTTGTTGTCTTCTGGTTCTAACACAGGATTTCGGCTCAAACAGTCTGCTTCTACATTTTCTTTACCAGGTATATATTTTACTGTAAAGTCATATTGAGACAGGTAGTATGTGAGTTCACCCAATTCTTCGTCCGTCCTGCATTTAATGTTCATGTTCTCTAGAGGTTTGTGGTCTGAGTAAATAGTGAATTGTTTTCCAATGAGCCAGTGCTGCCAGTATTTAACGGCTTCTTTCATAGCAAGACATTCCAAGTATATAGCCTTTTTCCGTTTTTGAGATTCATTCAGTTTTTTTGAGAAATATGCCACTGGTTTGTCTTTACCATCCAATTGTGTTTGTTTTAATATTGCTCCGATGCCCTCTAAGGATGCATCTGTAAAAATTTTTATTGGCAAGTCTTTGTCATATATTTCCAACACCGGTTGAGAACATAAATATTTTTTTATTTGATTAAATGATTCTTCACACTTCTCTGTCCACACAAACTTTTCGTTTTTTCTTAATAATTTATGTAATGGGTCCAAGATAATTGCGCTTCTTGGTATGTATTCGTGATAGAAGTTGATTTTTCCCAAAAATTGTCTGATATTCTTTTGCGTCTTCGGAGTTGGAAAATGTCTTATTGAAATCAAGTTGTCTTTTAGTGGTCTTACCGAATTGTTCTGAATTACATGACCAAGATACTTTACTGAGTCTGAAGCAAAGGTGCATTTTTTAAATTTCAATCTAAAGCCTTCTTTTTGTATTGCTTCTAATACATTTTTTATGTGTCTTATGTGTTCTTAAAAGGTGGATGAATATATCAGAACGTCATCAATATAGTTAACGGAGTATCCTGTGAGATTGTGCTTTCTTAGAATATTGCTTAAAATTCTCTGAAAAATTGCTGGAGATGTTTTCAAGCCAAAAGGAAGGCAGGTCCACTGAAAGTGGCCATCTTGTGTGACAAATCCTGTCTTATTTCTATCTTCCACCCGTAGTGGTATGGCCCAAAATGCAGAATTTATATCTAGTGTAGTAAAATACTTACAATTTCTAGTTTTAATAATCAAATCATCTATTAATGGAAATGGTTGTGCTTGTGGAACAACAATTTTGTTTAGTTCTCTGAAATCTACACATAAGCGAGATTTTCTATTTTCACCTTTTTTAAATGCCAATGTCACTGGTGCAGCAAAAGGACTGTAAGACTCTTCTATTAAATTATTTTTTAGTAACATAGATATTTGCTCTTCAATTTCCAATTTATCTTCTATCGTGCATCTGTATGGTCTTTTACTACAGTATCTATTTACTAGTAAATCTATGTGAGCTTCATATTCTTTAACTGATCCTATATCATACTTGTCCTTAGCAAACATTGTTTTATATTCCTTTATGATTTCTTCTATTTCAATTTTCTTTTCATTATCTAAATGGTCTGTCTTACATACAAATTCTTCTGTTTCTATGTGTTCATTGTAATTTATTGCATATGTTTTTATATTATTATCTTCATTTCTGTTATCTTTAGACGTCATGTCTATTTTATTTGTTATTTTCTTTTGTTCTATTTGCAAGTTCTCATTTTGGGTTAATTTGAATTTCTTTATCATATCTAATCCGATTATAAAATCATCAAAATTTTCATTTTCTATTATGTATACATCCACTTCTTCTTCTAAATCAAAGATTTTTATTTTTATTGTTATCAAGCCATCTGTCTTTTTCACACCATTAACCGTTTTCATATGTACTAAATTCACATTGGCTTTTTTTTCTTTTACTTTAATCAGTCTTGAATTTATTAAAGAGATCTGTGAGCCCGAGTCATAAATGCCAGTCACTTCTAGTTTATTTTCTAATAAAAGCTTGATTTTGATTAATGGTGTACTTACTCGTTTTTTTTCTCAGTGTTCATATCTACTTCAATAATGGAGTTATTATTTACGTTTTTGGCTTTGAACACCTTTTCAGATTCATTTTTGTTTTTCTTGAACCAACATGACTCCTCCGGATGGTATCTAATTCCTTTGTCCAACGATTCACAGGTCTTACATGGCTTCTTCTCATTAGTTTTATTTTTATAAGAAAATGTATTACTTTTTATAATAGTTGAATATTTCTTGTGCATCATACCTTCATATTTTCTTATCTCATTGAACAAATCAGTAGTATTTTTGAGTTCGTCTCTGTTTAACTTATTCAAGATAAATCCAGGTAAACCTGTTGCGATGAGATCTATCATTGTTTTCGGATCTATCGATTTGTTTGTATCTAATATAAGCCGTTCTTTTTTTATAGCATAATCAATTAATAGTCCTTCTTTATATTTGAATGAGAAAGCAGTTGTGACTATGTCCCATCCTCGGTTTTTAAAAGTTTCAAGGAATTTGTCTTTCCATTCATTCCATTGAGAGTTTACTGTTAGTTTTATCATCATTGAGCTATACCAATCCAAGCAAGATTTTTCTAAAAATAACCTCAGTATGTCTATTTTTGTTTCATCTTTTGTTATATTAAAGCGCTCACACTCTTTTTCAAAATTCTCTATCCATTGTATTGCATTAGGATTCTTGGTTGTGAATTTTTCAATAATAAATTTCTCTGAAATATGTTTTAGGTTATGTTGATTTTCTTTCTTTGTTGTGGATTCTATTAATTTCTCCAGGATATTTTGTAAACTGTCGTCTCTGTCTGCTGGTTGTTCCGTGTTTATTTCTTCTAAATATTGATCTAAAAATTGCATATTACCTTCTTCATCCATATATGTTTTCTTTAGATGTTCATCCAGTTTTATCCATATTTTTCTACTTTGATGCCTTTTCTTTAAGCTATTTTTTATTTTTGAGAAAGTGTCCAATTCAACAATATATTTATGATGACTCACCGGCTTCAATTCATCAGACAAGACATAACATTTTCCTTCTTCTGTAGATATTGAGGTTATGGCTAATACATTAGATTTGCCATCCTTTGCGGCAATTATCGTAAACTCGAATAACAACCGATTCATCTTCTTTTAGTTAACGAAAATGTCGTTTTATAAGATATATTATTGAGGATTTTCAAAATAAACCACAAATTGTTTCTCTGAAAATACAAAGTTTTGTTTTATTTAACACATTCCTACAATATTACAACAGTAATGGTTTATCTACGATAATTACTCAATAATCTCACCTGAAAATACAAAGAAACGACATTTAAAGTTCACTAATATCGCCTCCTCAATTATATCCTTTTATTTTGTCTCTCTTTACGTTTTCTTGAAACAATAATTTGCACAGGATATTCTGACCATCATCCGCCATTCAATTCCACAGACTACTTATAAGGGCGCGGAGCGCGGTAAATTCAAATCAATGAAATGTCATTTCATTACATATATATCAAACAATGTTGTTTCGATATCTTTGCCCAATAAGTATCGGAATGTTGCACTATAATTTGAATCGAACAAATGCAATGACTTTGGAATGCGGCGCAAAACTTTCATGTTGCGCAATGAGGTGATTTTCGCTTATAACTTTGTGATTGTAAGAATGTTATTATTTTAAAATACCTACTAAAGCATTTTGTATTATATTGAGACTGAATAAAAAAATAGAGTTTTTAGTTGGTTCGTGTATAAATGTGTTTTCCTCGCCTGTTTTGTTTCTAAATAGGATTTAAGTGTCATATTAATTCAACTCTTAATTCGAACCCCAAAAGATATATTTATTGACGGTTATTCAATCGAAAATGTCAGCTGTTCCATACATTTTGACCGTAATGCGCTTTTGCAGTAAAAATAGTTTTTCTTTTTTGATATCTGATGAAAATGTTCTGTGTATGATTCTAGATTCGCCATGTAGAATCATTTTCTGATTAGGTCGAATCAGTTTGAGCATCAATGTCCTATACTCACTGTTTCAAAGATTAAGTTCAAATTAAATATCTAAAATTAACAACTTTACTTAAGGGTACGGTGAACGAAAATTTCTCCATACAAACGTAATACCAAAATCATTCGCAATACGAACATATTATCGACTTAAAGTTATGTTATTCGGATACAGACGGTATTTATCTAGGTTCCTATTAAACTTTTTGTTTAAAACATTCCCTATTTACGAAATGCGAGCGAAATGCATTTCGTACATTTTAACACCACTAACAGCATGTTTTCAACTTAATTATTCTGTATTATAAACATTAATATTCTTAATATTATTGTAATAGGAACATAGCTTATATTGTCTAGTTGCAGATTATCCAAAAAATAATTGAAAATTATCAAGTTTTCATTCATAATTTTTGGAATTACGGAACACAAAGAAAACAGAATACAAATCTGGAATGACAGTAGCGCTGTCGCGTCAAGCATGGGTTGTTTGTTTGCGATAGATAGAGATAGCAATGTTTCGTTTGATTTTTGTGCTCGCCTCGAATTGCAATTGCGAGCTTGTTACACCGGCCTCTTAACTGCTACGCCCCACATTCATTTGAAGCTTTGAATTTTTTTGCGAATAATTTACCTAATTGTGATAAAATGTAATCAGTTCAAGTTTTTTTTTTTTTAAGAATCTCTAGTGAAGGTGGTGTAAGAAACTTGGAAGTGCAAATATTCAGAGCCCTTATCACGAGTTTTCACTATTTTAATTTACAGCGTCTTTCCATGATTTACAGCGTTTCTTGGATGGAAAAATGGAACAGCGCCTCTGGTGTACGAAGAAGGAACTAATTTTTTCCTTGAAATTGAATGTCAAAGTTCCAGTTTACTTTACGTCACAATAAGTAAAAACTCATGATAAGGCCTCAGGACCAAAGTAAAACTATAGGGTTTCTAAAAAACCCTAGTTTTCTATAGGTCAGACTTTCAAGTCTAGAATTTATACAATAGAATACAAGTAAAAGCATTACACTAAACTACAGATAATTTTACAAAAACAATTACCACAATTTTGAACCGGTTATAAAACAGCTGCTTTAGCCAAGAATTAGAAGGGGACAGGACATTTTGTAACTGCTCCACCTGAGACGATGGTGAATAATGCAGGTTTAATCACTGAACAACAATGGGTGCAGAAGATCCAGCTAAAATGTATTTTTTGCGAGTTAGGCGGTGTCCTGCGTGAGCGACAAATACGACGCAACGCGACGCAACACGAAGTAAATATTATAATAGTGGTTGAAATAGGTCGAATTAAATTTATGCTTATTTCGCGTAGTAAATAATAAAGTTAGATTTTGAGTCAATCTACTGAAATGTGCACGCCGTGTCGCTTGTAATGAATAATAATTATAGAATATAGTTTTTTAGGATGGGTGAGGTCCACTTCTGGCGGTGGTAGAAATCACCAGGGTCAGTTGGCTCGCAACCACCAATGCATAAATTATCCAAGTATTTTGATAATCTTATATTTTTATTCATAATTTATCATCTCTAGTTTTGCACGAACTGAAACTTTTGTTCCCCTTTATTTTGTACCAACAGACGTCTTAGTGCACGGTGCAAAATGTTATGCAAAACTTGTGATCATAATTTTGGAGCATAGCCGAAGTTGTCCCGGCAGTATTATCTTTGCGTCAAGTCATTCAAAGTGCTAAGTGATTTTATAATTAAAGCTTTGTTTCTTTTACGATGTTACGAACTTTGCATTGGGTAAAATAACATCATTGAACTTTTATGGTCCTGAAAGTTGAATAAATGTGTATTTCTACATTATAACTTTAGTTCACGTGTGCTTCAGAACGTTTATTTTGTACTAAAATACGATTATTAATTCGAGTCAGTAAAATGACATTTCCAATGTTCCTGGTTTGTTTCATTTTGTATGTATCAGAGACAGTTGCACTTGTCATTTTACTGACTCGAATTAATAATCAAACTATAGGTAGCGGTTTCGTCTGCATGTATTTCTAAAATTATCTGATAGCGGCCATACACCATACTGCCTATCGTACAATCGGCATGACGATCGATTTGATCAAATTGGCAGTTCGTCCATATACACCATACACCATACTGCCTATCGTCCAATCGGCATGACGATCGATTTGATCAAACTTCAAATCAGCAGCAGTGATGCCAACTTACTTAGCAACTTTATAGCTAGATCTAGCTATTATTCGGTGACCGACAGCTACAATTTTATAAAACTTGTGGCTTAACTTTTTACCCGACTGCGCCAGAAGGAGGGTTATGTTTTTCGAGTGTATGTATGTATGTGGGTATATTTCTTTGGCACGCTCTGCAGCCTAGACGGCTTGATGGATTTTAACTTGAGAGGTGTCGTTAGATTCGTCTTAAACGTGAGAGTGTCACTGGGTACACAAAACTAGCCAAGTGCGCGTCGAACTCGCGTGCAAAAGGTTCCGAATTAAAATATTTTTTTTAAATCTCTCACATTCTATCAAGTGGGATATCAAAATAAAGGATTTTAAAAATGGTTTACCAAAATATATATAACTTATATGTTTCAATTTAATTTGGACTGATAAATGCTAAAAACAACAAAATATTAGTACTAAATAACTACACAATCTAAATAGTTTTATAATCGATACACACAATAATAACAAATCATAAATTCTCTCGAATGAACCGTAACTAAAAAGTATAAAATAAAAAAATAATTTTAAGAAAAACAAAAAACCCGACTGCGTAAAAACTAAATAAATACTAAAAAGAAAGAAACAAGCCCAACAGAACAGCAGGAAGAAGCAGAACAGAACGACTCACAGTCGGGGCCCATTCAAATTTTACCAATCAAATCTTCCCAAGGGGCCCAGACTGTGAGTCGTTCTGTTCTGCTTCTTCCTGCTGTTCTGTTGGGCTTGTTTCTTTCTTTTTAGTATTTATTTAGTTTTTACGCAGTCGGGTTTTTTGTTTTTCTTAAAATTATTTTTTAGCTACTTTTTTACCGACTTATTTTACCGATTTATCCCACTAGTGGGAATCAGTTGGTAATACAAGTGAAGGTCGGAAAACATTTGCTTATCGTTAAGCAAATGTTTTCCGACCTTCAAGCGATTTTCGACTTTATTGACATTTATGCAAACACCGGATTTTAATGAAAGAGCAATGTTAGCTAACGAGAATGTGAGAAAAAACAAACCAAATTTTGAATGTCAATAAGGTCGAAAATCGCTTGAACCTGTTTTTTTAACTTGCTTAACGATAGCAAGTTTAAAAAAGGTTCAGGCGATTTTCGACCCCCCATTCCATTCCACTCCACTCCACTCCACTCCACTGTTTCGAATTGAGAACCTCCTCCTTTTGTTTACGTCGGTTAAAAAATAGCTACCGAATATTAGCTAGATCTAGCTATAAAGTTGCTAAGCTGGTATCACTGCTGCCGATTTGAAGTTTGATCATTCCGATTTGATCAAATCGATTTGATCAAATTGGCATGATCAAATCGGCATGATCAAATCGGCATGATCAAGCCAATTTGATGGATTCCACGCCCACACACGGTCAAATCTAACTGATCAAATCGGCAGCGTCATGCCGATTGTACGATAGGCAGTATGGTGTATGGCCGCTATGACGGGATCGTTATAATCTATACATAATAATAAATCTGTAGAAGGGTCAATTCTGTACATTGAAAATATTGAAAAAATAAATAGCGGGGGGTGTTGCTAGATCGATACCAAACCCAAATATGTGATTAAAAAAATTTTGTCTGTCTGTCTGTCTGTCTGTCTGTATATGCAGGCATCACGTGAAAACTAACGGTTCGATTTCGATGAAACTTGGTATAATTATACTTTATTATCCTGGGCATAAAATGGGATACTTTTTATCCTGGAAAAATACGTAGAAAAAAAATCTTTTTTTTAAGTTTTATTCATAGACGTTGTTCTGTAGAACCGCGAACACACGTTGCATTACCCGCAGTGGATTCAGCGCCGTAACCTATAGCGCCGAAAGTCGGATTTGGCTTGAACCGTTTGCGGCACACGCGGGCCACGACTCCCCGACTCCTATATAAGGAGCCGCGTTCCGCGCCGCGCGATGCATATAAATTCTGAATTTTGATGCGAGCGGACGTGTTCAGTGTGGCGAGCGGTCGTCCGTGGAATTAATATTGTATGCGTGTAATTTTAAACCGTGCTTTTCAGCGCGACCTTTTTGATTACTGTTCCGATCATCATCATCATCATCATCAGCCTATAAATGTTCCCACTGCTGGGACACAGGCCTCCTCTCTGTGAGAGGGAGTGGGCCGTAATCTACCACGCGGGCCCAGTGCGGATTGGTAGATGTCACATATCTTCGATTTTTTGGTTCTAGGACATGCCGGTTTCCTCACGATGTTTTCCTTCACCGTTTTGAGAGCAGTGGTGTTGAAATAAATTACACAAAGTAATGCGCCTGACGGGGTTCGAACCCACGACCTACTACTCGTAAGTCGAGGCCGATACCACTGGGCCACCAATCCAATTCCGATAAGTTATTTGTAAATACAAGGTCGGAATGACTATGAAAAAAAATACTTACTACAGAACGCGAGCTCAACAGCAGTAGCTCAATAGAGGGATATCCTTAATTATTATAGGCTTAGCCGTATTTGGGTCCAATAGATATTTATAAGATGTCATTGTCAGAGTTACTCAAAATGGAGAAATAAAACATCCACGCGAAGACCGACATCCGCGCGGACGGAGTCGCGGGCGAAAGCTAGTGGGATAATAAGTATCTTAGATACACATAAAAAAAATAGTTTCACAATACTAGTTGAAATGACTACACACACCTTCACCTCCTTATACATTGTGTACATGTACACGAAATAAAACCAACTTTGGAGCAACGCCAGTCGAGTCCAGGTTTATCAGATAAAAACCCAACGAACCTCCAAAACACCATGACCCGACCTCAAAAACCCGAAAAACCAGTACTAAATATCGATTTTTATAACCGTATACATCATGTTGTGACAATCAATTACTCACCGGGACCGACGTTACCAACTACATTAGTATCAATCAACGTCGCATTAATTAGATCAGATATGGCTACACCCACTATAGCCGCGATATTGTTATCTGTTTAGATGTCACTATGAGACAGATTTACTTAATGTGTTGTAAGGTTGTCGTTGATTTTGGGTAAGTGAAGACGGTGGTTGAACTTTCTTTATTTGTGTAATAGGTTTTGACCGACCGAGGCTCTCCTCGTCCCTTTTTATGTGTCTTTCTTTATATTTTATACAAAGCGCCTAAAACCGTTGCCACAGTTTCCAGGGTTCCTTGCATTTCTTCACCGAATTTTATGAAACTCACTAGGAATTTGTTATGTGCCGTGAATGCGGTTACGACCATTTAAACTCACATACACAAACAGCTGTGGCAAGATGCGTCGATGATTTGAAGAATGTGGCTGGCAACGGATGGGTGCGGACTGCCCAGGACCAAGAGGGCGCTCTTCGGGAGAGGCTCAAGCCCGGTTTCCACCGCGAGCGGAACGGACCCATTAATGACTTCCTTAAACTCGCAAGCGCAAGCTGCATACTCCTTTTTAATGAAAAAGAGTTTAGTCTCTGCTGTCTTATTCTGATTCACTTTTGGCTGCCGAGTCATTTCTTTGCTAGTGGAAATACATGTAAGCAGTTAAAATAAGTCATTAATGGGTCCACTCCGGTGGCGGTGGAAACTGGGCTTTATGTTCAGCAGTGGACCGCAATACGCTGATATTACACAAAAAGCCAGATCCATAACAACTCTTTTAGATTATACTTATATTGGTTTCGTCCGGGAATAAAACCCGCGACGTGCATTATGTAGTCGATCGCTCAACCAATACACGAAGAACAAGGCTGTAGATGAACCTAAAAGTATAGGCTCACAGCTAAGGAGTGGAATTCCCTGACTGGGTCTGTACTTCCTGACAGCTATAACCTTGGGGTCTTCAAGTCAAGAGTGAACAGGTTACTTCTAGGCAAGCGAGCTTCACCGTCGACCACATCTCGGCTTACCATCAGTCGACATCGTGGTCAAACGGGTATCGTTAAATAATAAAAATAAAAAAACACACAAATCGTGTTATATCAGAAGTCTATTAACTATCATAGGGAAAGCACAGACAGCCTAAATTGTCTGTGACATCCATCACTTTTCCCGAGGGCATCGTAAGACGTGATATTGCTGGGACTATAATGTATTATAGCGTTAACTATAACTATTAGATAATACTTGTTAATTATGAATAGTCTGATTTACAAACTTTGATGATATAGTAGGTGAACACTCCTCCTCGCTTCCCACACGAGATTATATTATGTTCACAACCGGACAGTAACCAACTTCTTTTCCGTTGAACAATTATTATTCTATTCTATTCTTTTTTTAATCGTTGCCCCACACTAGGAGTTTCTCATGTGTCGTGGGTGCTTTTACAAACATATAAACTCACATACACAAACGCCCAGACCCGAACCACTTGTAGATCATACAGATATTTGCTCCGTGCGGGAATCGAACCCGCGACAACCCGCGCAGGTGTCCTATCGCTCAGCCAATGCACTAACCGTGCCGTACTATGTACTTTCTAAGACTGACTAAGATTGACTTTGACTTTGACTGGATTTTATACAATAATCAATAAGTCTAAAGCCATTTCAAAGGACTTTGGCAATCCCAGAGGCAGCTTCGTCAACTTTGACACCAGAGAATAGCCATATCTTCTCCCGAAATAGAAAGGAAAGAATCTAATGTTTTACTCGAAAAGCCCTATCCTCCGATATACCCAAGATTGCTACTCAAGAGTGGGCCCAGTTCTCATACATTTGTTACCCATTCCCTTTTCTCAATTTGCAACATACCCAAAAGTATGTCGGGCAAATAAAATTAACATGACATAGTAGGGGGAAACCGTCCCTAAATAAATTATACAACGAAATAGTCTAGGTTTTAGGGTAGACACATTAGTGGACCTAAGTTTTCCCTTGTGGGCACTGTCAAATTAGTGTATAATGGTTCCACATTTTGGTAGTGGAAATAGTCCTGTATTTCAGTATACACCTTGGAGTAAAATGTATTAGGACAACATAAAAGGGATCTTAATTAGTTTTCATGTTTTTGGTACACAGGGATACACGTGTCTCATATGTATCTAAAAATAGAAAATTTCAAGCCTTCTATGTAAGTTGCCTGGGAGGCAACTTAATGTTATTTTTAAGGGCAACTTTCAATGTGAATCTTTCAATAATTGAATGAGAATTTGGTGTTTTCAATCTTCTATTTGCTCAATGTTTAAACGAACACAGTTTCTGCTGCAACAAGAACTTTTTTTCAGTAGCCTTCATTTTTAGAGGTGTGTACTTGAGACTAGGGAGCACAGTCGTACGGCATGGAGGCCTTTTTTTCAGCAGTAGATGTGTTCCGGCTTGTGATGATCATGATAATGTACTGAGATACTTCTTTCCGAAACCTACCTAGCATCCTATCCTGATCATGTGTAATTCTGTAGGTTGCAAAAAATATGTGACACATACAAAACAGCATTCTCTAGGAATTTTTAACTCTCAACGCCTTTTAAATCCATAATGAGTCATCGAAAACCCAAAGCTTATTAAAACCTTGATTAATTTCCAACCTAACCCGTAAATGACCAAGGAATAAATGAGGACAAAAAAATCCCAATCAACGTTCATAAAATACTTTTGCAAATGCATTGTTCCCTTCTTCTCAATGCATTATATGAGAGTTCTTAATTACCGGGCTTGCTGAGTAATCAATCGAGTTCATAAAGCCCCCTTAATATTTCCCGTCGAACGACCAAAAATAACAAACAACAATGTGAAATTCAATAACAGGCTTCGAACCGTATCTTGCATGTGGTTTATGTAGTTACGAAAGGCATATGTGGATATGCCGTTCGGGTAGTATGGAATGTTCTAGAACTGGATACACCGGGTTATACCGAAAAGTGACAATGTATTGATTTTTAACCGACTTCAAAAAAAGGTGGAGGTTTTTTTTATTATGTATGTTCCCCGATTTCTCGAAGACGCCTGGACCGATTTGGAAATTTTTTCTTTTGTTTGAAAGGGTATACTTTCCAATTGGTCCCATGATCATCAGGTCAGGATCTGATGATGGAATCCCAGGGAAATCGAGGGCAACCTTCAAATTTTATAGGCACATAGTACCATTTTCATATATTTTCTAAAGCTGTCCAAGTATTTGCATCTGATAATCATCATCTCAGGTGGATGAGCTGATGATGGAAGGTACAACTCCTCAACGGCTTGGAGTAGGCATCGACTGATTTAGTTTGTGTTCGCATATCTCTGGAACTACAAGTCCGATTTAAGTAATTCTTTTTTTGTTGTACTAAGTATTGTTTAACTTACGGAATACTGCAAGTTTCATTAAAATCGGTTCAGTAGTTTTTGAGATAGGGAATTTTATTAGCTTATTGTGCCCTTGAGAGAGAATGATTTATTTGACAAGAATTTGAGTTGAATATTTAAACTAAAAAGAGTAAAATAAAAAACTTTTTCAAAAAAAATGTAACCGCCTTCAAAAACAACCACAAAAAAGGGTAAAATAACCTACAAAATAACTTTTCTTTCAGAAGTCGGTGGCAAAAACAATGAAATGAAAAAAAACAAAGGCACCGACTTCTGAAAGAAAAGTTATTTTGTAGGTTATTTTACCCTTTTTTGTGGTTGTTTTTGAAGGCGGTTACATTTTTTTTGAAAAAGTTTTTTCTAAATTCGTTTGGAGATGCCGATTTGAAATGTGGTACCACCACTGTAACACACTTTTAAAACATTCTTTGATTTATTATGGTGATATCACACTAAGAAAACAATATAATAATGTTACAAGTTGCAATATTTAGGTTTGGAAATTATTAAAATATTCTTTAGATACAAAGGAACAAAAAATATTTAATAATTTTCATTAAATCTATTTAATTTTTCAAGATTTCGTAAAAATCAACATTATTGAAAACAATAATTCCGAAATTGTGCCAACTAAAAAATCAGCCTTAACCACGAGCCGTCTGTTTCTCCGAAGGTACGCAATTTTTATGACTCCGGGAACAATGGCACTGTTTTGAAGAATTAACCCGTGGATTAATTAACATATCCACAGACCGTATCTAATTACCGGGCCTTTTTAATTAAAACTTTAAACTTCTACGCTTTATTAGCTTCCCGACCAGTAAAGGGTTGCGATGCCAGTTTTAGACCTCCGCCTTTTTGCTAAATTGGCTCAGCCTTGTTTGAAATGCTGGCTGAAAAATATTTTGAGGTTTTCTTTAGGGTTTAATGTAGGGCTTTACTTTCTCTAAAATATTTTTTTCAGCTAGACTTTGCATAAAAGATTTGTTCTGAAAAGTAGTGCCAGCAAACTTTTTGTTTTATTTTTCTTCTACATTTAAAATAAATATGCTTGGAATTTTTATTGCTTTAATAACAATAGTTGCATTTTATATCATTTGAAACTGTAATGTGTTAGTAACATACGTTAAAACACGTTCTAAATACAATTCCAAAAAAGCAACACAGTCTTGAAAAAGTACACTAGGTTTTCCGGTTTACCTAAAATAAATACATACTTAGTATATGCTTAGTAACATAATCATAATATGATAATATAGGCATACCTACAAAGTTTCAACCAGTCCACCAAGCCCTGCTTTAATAACCAACTTTCCTGAACACATAACTACCATGGTACATAACAGCCGATGTATATCGCTTTCTCAAATGAATAGGTAAACAAATGAACCGTTTACTAAGTCAGTTTCTAGTCATAATAACACGTCAGGTGGTATACATTCTCTATTGAATATATGGCAAGAAAATATAGCTGTAATTGCTATGTGTATGTTTTCTCTTAAACGGACACGGTTTTGTGAAATACCAAACAGGTGATGTCGACGTTAAAATGTATGCCACGAGTTCAATGTCACCGTATTCCAGTGCCAAGAATTTATTCGTTGGGCCTACGTGTGGACTAAATAGAGTGTTAAGCAGTGGCAAAATCTCCAAAAGTGGGTAGAACTGTGTGCAGTTTCACGGACTGAAACACTTGGACTCTAAAAGTACGCTGAAGTCACGATTGACGTGGCCCCATAGGCACTGTTGATTTTAAATGAAAAAGAGTGACTTTCCACAGATATTTGGACAGTCAGCCTTTGTTCAGATTTTTAAAAATACTTACTGAGTATTTACATCATTAATCATTAAGCCAAAAACGTAATACCTATTCTTCGATAGTAAATCGCCAATTAAGATTGATATCCAGCGATACCGGGGTATCAGTGGTATTAGTAACAGAATAATGGAGGTCAGATAGGCAGTCACTCTTTTTTTTTTTAGCGTGGTAAAATCATCAAATGAGTCCTCCCACCCCGGGCAGGGCGTGAGGGACTGTCAGACTGGTACTGACTAAAATCCACGGTGTCCTTCAATAGCCCTTTACGTTCCGGGGTCACGGTAATGAGATAAGTCCCGCGACCCCGGCAGGCTTTGGCCCTCTAGAGGGGGGCCCCGTCATTATGCTGACGCTCTTTGAGGCGCGCGTCGACCCGGGCATGGTCCATGGTCGGACAGCGAGTTGCCCTTTATTCGCCGCCCACATGCTCGCACCTACGGTGGCCGGAGATCGTCTTGCGACGTCCGTCGCCGTGGGCGTCCATCACCGCGGGTGGGGAGGAGGGAGGACATTGTCCTCTCCCTCACGCGGCCCGCCTCCGCCTTCGCGAGCATGACTGCTTCGCAGAAAGAGGAGGCAGTCACTCTTTGTAAAATATGATATTCAGCTGGGTTCAACTGAAAGCCGACCTCAATATAGGAAAAGGCTGGGCAGATGATAATGCTAGAATAAAGACTTCAACAGATTGTCAAATCCGATTCTTTGATCTTTCTACTGTAAACCTTCAATCACTACGATAAAATTATTGTAAGCGGCATTCTGGTTATACAAGTAGTAGCATAAATACACAACACTATATTCCTATACCCTGTCTTTACAATTCTAGACTTATACCAAGCCTCTAGTTATTCAGATCCCTCCTATACTTAGATAGATAGTTAGACAGATAGCAAGCCTCACGATTACGTCAATTACCTCCCGTTGTGATAATAACATCAATGAGAGTGGCCTTTTGCCTAGCAGCGGGTCAATACTAGGCTGCATCTGCGCCTCTGTTGTTACGTTGAGGCTTGTGAATTAGCGTGTGTTTTAGGCCTTGTTTATTTTAGGTCTTGTATAATGTTGGAGCGATAAATGGGGGTTCATTTTTCTATGTGAAAAGTGTTCTTTAATAAAGATAAGGTTTGACGATCATAACACAACATCACGTCGGTAATCTGTAAAGGATTAGATAAAGTTGTACCTAATAGTATTCCCACATTTCACCAGAGACTAGGTATCACGAGTTTTCCCGTTTTTTGGGACATGAAGTAAACGTGGACTTTCATGAATAATAAAAAGTTAGCTCCTCGTTCATTCACTAGAGGCGTTTTTTTCATTGTCCATACAATTTACATCGTAATACTTGAAGTACGCTGTACCGCCAAATTACGTAGAATTCATGCCAGGGCCTCGGTTATGTTTTAATATTTTTTTCTTATACAATAGGATGCGATCGTATTGCACCTATAATAAACCCTAGTTAATTATAAAAATCTATAACTCAAGGATATCACAACTTCATGGTCACCCAAATTCATGCGAAAGATTTAGTTTCTAACCACTTTAATTTATGTTTGTAGAGTTTAAAACTTTACACACAATAAATAAAAGTAGCTAAGTAAATGCAAGAGTTTTCTAGAAAATTAAATGTTGTTACTTTGGTTTCATTTACCTATGTTATTTTATTTCAAAGTAGCAGGATTAACTGCGTAAGTATGCCTGACGGGCGTACTTAACTTTGTAGTTGTATTTCTATTTGAATATGTTATTATAGGTACTAGCTTTTCCCCGCTGTTTTACCTACTGTTAGGCTCTTAGCGATTGAAACATGATGTTGTTCAGTCGCTCCTCAACAATAAGTTTATCAAAATCAACTAAAAGAATTCAGCTCTGGTGGTAGTTCCAGAGATTAATTCGTTCAAAGAGTTATTCACTTCATTTTGGTATCTAGAAAAATCGAACTAGTACAATAAATGCGAAAGTTTGGACGTTTGGATGAATAGATGGAAAATTTTAAACTAAAAGACGTCAAAAACAGCTGAACGAAACATGATGTTTGACAGAGAGATAAGCTCATAGTTTTAATAACACGTTTCAGGATGTTTTTTGTCATTTCACTGAACCAATTTAGGGATTTGATAAAATCGTGTTGTTATTTTAACATCATCCGTTGTTTGATCAAAAACCTAATTTGATGAAAAACCTGCGACATATAGATTAATATCGTTTTAAAAATATTGACGCCTTGTGAGTTCTAGTAAACGGACCTATTACTCATAGAAGAAACCAAATTAAAGTGTCACTTAGATTGCTGAGATTGGAAGACAGATAACTTGATTGCGGATTTAAACAGGATTAAAAGTGACATACTCCATTTTACAGCGGTCGAAAAGACCTATCATAAAACTTATTCCAACGAATTATAAATGAGTCATCCTTAAAAACGGACGTTTTATCATAACCGCAAGATTTTAATGTCTTACTTTGATACATATATAAGACATTAATGTTAGTCAACCTTATTTAATTAGTCACGTATAGTTTATGGGCACCAGTCTTTCTACAAAACCCGTCTTGTGTAGGCGTGTGGTGTGATTTATGACGTCACACGATATTTCTCCAATGACTTACCTTCTCATTATAATATTAACACTTCTGTTCATAATTCAAATACAGTTCCCAAACGTATGTGTTAATTTGAGATTAATAATCTCGAAAACTACTAAACAATTTCTGTAGTTGGAATTTATTGTGTTTTCATATAAGTCTAACGTTGCCTCTAGTTTAATTTGTATCTAATTTAAATATGATTAATTCTTATCTTTTTCAGCGATTACTTTTACCTTAGTTCTTATTTTTAAAAACAATAATCATTTTCATTGTAACAAAATATAGTAAAGGCGAATTCTTTGAAGTATGTTTTTAGTGATATTGAATTTAACTAAGAGTATTTTCCGGTTGTCTGTAATTTCATTCCATTTGACCTTTCTAACTGGTATTTAATACAACTTCAAATAAAATGCCATGTCATCAAAATAATTCAAATTCTATGTAGAGACGCCAGCACAGCTACCACAATCTATCAAATTTCTTTAATAGATTTTCAACCTTATCACTGGAAGGTTAATATTCAATTGGTATAATTTGACATATTCGGATAGGTTGACCTGCTGGCTTTTGTACCTAAAACAAATAAGATTTGCGCTGTAAAAAATGCGTCAAGAAATCTTACCAATTTCACGAAAAAAAAAAACACCATCGATAACGACTAAGCAATTTCTGAAGACATTAAGAACAAACAAACGAACAATTAAACACAAACAACTGTGCAATGTAGAAGACATTAGGTAGCAGATAGAAAGATAGCGTGGTATCGAATATCAGATGTTAACCGTGGTGGGACAGGCAAGCGGCATTCCAACCTGTTCGCTTAATGATGGCGATTTGTATAGAGCTGGTGAACCGGTGTGTTTTGTTTCTTAAATAGTTCTATTTTTTTTGTGTATGACTAAATGTTTTCGGTACGTTGATAAGGAGGGTCTCTGTCGTTTGAAATTGGGTTAGAACCATTAAAAAAAAAAAACTTTCTATTATAGTTTAAATACATAACAGAATTTTAAAATTCGCCTTCTATTCTTTGGTTTGGTTCGACCTCATTTAGCCCGACCGCAGCAATGTAATCTGCAAATATTAAGTAATCTGTAAATAGCAAATATAGTGCCGCCCGACTGTTCGGTCTACCAATTAATAATTACTAGCCCTCTTCTTGAAGGTTCAATTCGATGATAGTTTAATAAATGAAGGTGTTATTTTATTTGCGGCATTAAAATAACCGGCACGGTTCTTGAGCGCTCGGCGTAAGAGTGGGGATCGCTTTGCACATCGTACACATATCGACAAATGAAACGCACAATAAAACAAACAAAACGCACAAAATAACGAATCCCGAGTGGCGGCTATGACGCGATGCGCTACGGCACGCTACGCGGGCCAATCATTACACTTTCCCCGCCCCCGTTCCTCACTTCATCTACCAAAGGGACCTACAAACTCACTTCTGCGCAGGTGAAGGTCAACGCTCAAGATCCATGCCGGTATTTGTACGAGAATGTACAGCATAAGAGCTCTAGGAAGGTATTCGGAGAAGGTTTTGATCAGCAGGACAGCATAAGCTAATAAAAAAAAAACTAAATCCAAACAAGAGCAAAATTTATTGCTCGATCCTAGGTGTCAACCACTCTATAGAAATAAAAGGTATCTCGAAACTACTACAGATTATTATACATAGAATTGGAGCGCAAAAGCAGTTTGCTGGCTATTAAACGTGAATGCGATTCAATACCACGGGTATGGTACTGGTAACAGAGAGTGCGAGAAGCCCTTATTAGTTTATAATGAAAAAATAAAAAGGATGGAGACAGTTTGCCGTTTTAGCATTTAGGTTTGTTTTTAAAAGTAATATTACACATAGAAAACTTAAAATGTAATAATATCATATACTCATCTCTTCCATCTTAAGCCTCCTGCAGACACACGCGATTAATCGCGCGGGACATGTCGCGGTCCATTCGCAGTATTTTTAGAGTGGAAATTAGCTTGGCTCGTTGTCGCAGCGCGATTAATCGCGTGTGTCTGCAGGAGGCTTTATTTTAAAAATATTATTCGTCATTTTAAAATGACGTGGTAGAAAAAGAAATATTATTTTAGCTATAAAAAAAATTGATGCTAAGCCTTGGCATCAATTTTTTGATGAAAATGATCGAAATTATAAAAAATTGTATTCATTGTTTTATTTTCTTGCACAAAATATAAGCAGAGCTTCCACTCATGTTTGTAACTTGCAAAATATATTGATTATTATTTTTTATAAATGAAGCTAAGCTAAGCGTTTGATTTACGTGCATATTTATTATGTATCTTTATTGAATGATATTTAGTTAAATTCCGCTAAAAAAATCATCGTTTATTAAGTCATTTTCCATGATGTTATTTCTCGAATATTTTTTGAACGTAAATCCAAGTTCACGTTATTAAATGTGAACTACCTATAGTTATTTGGGCTAGCACAACCACATCATTAAAATTATAACCTCAGAAATTCTCAATAACCTCTATATAAAATGTAACTACAAAAGCAGTTTCTAGACTTGAACAAGCGTAAATTATGCTTGAGATTACTAATAACGTGTAGTGTGTCGATAATGAAGCAGAGTTGACTAGCTGATAATATAATGAGACATGTGCCTTGATGGGTAATTAGCTGCGAGAGGGAACATTATACATGGCACAAGTTTTCAACGGTACTGTGCTGTAATATGTCGTTTTATATGCATACAGCTGCAGTCCGGAATAATAAAGTTGTTAAAATATCTACCTTATTTAAGTTTAACATGGACATTATTGACGTTGGTGACGAATCCTAAAGTATTATAAATACGATAGTAAGGTTGATTGTTATCTTTTCACGCACAAACCACTTTTTTGTGTGGCATCTCGCAGGTTGACCTAGAGGAGGTTGTGAACTGCTTAACCGGACTTTTCTGTGAATGGCTTAAATGAGGAAGAATTTCACCTCTTCTGTTTTCGAGAAGGTATTTCACCTCTTCTGTTTTCTCAATCTCTTCCCTTTTTGCTCTATTTATTTTTGAATTTAAATTTCGAATACTTACGTTCTGTCATTGCGTCACCTTCAACTTTTTTCTAGGCACTACAATTTTGACCACGGTATGCACTGCATCTCTCCTTTTCCTAATATTATTATGTTATTATTTTAATTTGCATGTAAAAGTTAAATAAAGTTTCCTCAGTCTTGTTTTTAAATTGCTACACATCAAGTACGTCAGCTCCAAATCGAGCACATACCGCACCAGCGCTACTAGTTTCGTCGACTCCGGTAGCCTGTCCAGCTTCCTCTCAGAGGACAACATCACCGTGGGAGGCACCTCAGCGCACGGCAAGACATTCGCGGAGGCCACGTCAGAACCCCGCCTCGCTTCCGTGCTTTCCGCCAAATTCGACGGCATACCCCGGCATAGCGTTTAGCAGCATCATGGTGGGCGGCCTGTTACCCCTGCTCTACTAGAAGGTGGCGCAATGCGACAGTGGTTTTGGCGTCCCCTGGCTCCAGCCAGGGGACGCCAAAACCACTGTGAACCATAATAGGTAGTATAGTTGTCATAGTTGTCAAATGAAAAGGGCGGACATACCGAAAAAATTCAAAATCCTGGGAAAAACAACAAGAACGTTCATATTATGATAGATAACCTCACTTGTACGATCAAAGTTGAATGTCAAATTTTAAACTAACGTAAGCGAAGCCGCGGGTAAAAGTTAGTAATCTATAAAAGTCTAAATCCATTTAACAGGCCTGTGAGCTTACCAGAAGTGGCTTAATTACCTCTGACACATACAGAAAGACATGCAAAAATACCGAAGTAGTTTTCGTTCGGCAGACGATCTCCTGCCACCGTAGGCGCGGGCATGCGGGCAGTGAGAATGGGCGACTCACTGTCCGACCATGGACCATGCCCGGGTCGGGGTTGTGTTCCACGCGCGCCTCAAAGAGTGTCAGCATGATGACAGGCCCCCCCTCAAATTACCGTGACCCTAGAACGTAAAGGGCTATTGAAGGACACCGTTGATTTTAGTCAGTACAAGTCTAACAGTCCCTCCCGCTCGGCCTTGGGTTGGGGGACTCATTTGATGATTTTACCAAGCTAAAAAAAAGTAGTTTTCGTTAGATCAACCAGTTTCTCTTTTATCAAACCTTAGGTACTTTTAAGATCTTTTTTTCGTTTATCGATGTTATTGTGTTTTATAGTGTGCATAAAAACGCTTTCTATATACTATATGTTAGTAGTTAGTATCCAGTTGTTCCTTTTATCGCTCAATAATCAACCTAACATCAAGTGGTCAGATAGCAGCATGAAATGTGAATCATTCCAATTTATACCTTATAACAATTTCATAAGGGTGACAGTGTGAACTATCGATACTAAAATAAAACGTAAAATATTATTATCCCTTTTACGAACATTGTCTATTGTATTTCAGTGCTGCGAGGCGCAATGAATTCTAAAATATTATGAAATTGCCTCCGAGTTACAGCCACTTGAAATCTTAGGTACTATTGTCTAAGATGTTCCGTAATACAACGAACTTATCGGTTTTATACAAAAGGAGTATTAGGGGCAGTACACCCAGACATAAATGACCATACGGTTTTTAGTTTTCATCATTTTATAAACATTCTAAGAAAGAATTATTTAGAATTAAATTAAACTTAGGAATGCTAATTCATTATTTCATGAATATTTTCATAAAATCAATATTACTTTTAAATACACACATCAAAAGTGTCTAGGGATCAAGCATTTTTATGCGGATTTCTTGAGATTGAGATGTGGCTTTGTAATATATTTATGATTTTATAAATTTATATTGATCCTTTTTGGTGCATTTCATAATTTGAATCAGGAACTGTGAATCAAATTCGAGTAAAAGATGAAAATCAGCTGTCAATATTTTCCCTATAAAAACATACAACGCATTGAAGACATTATTAGTGCTACTGTTTCCCTACTACTGATTAAAACCAACGTTATTATGGAGCGGCGACGTCATTTAAGCAGGGAAGAAATGCTCAGAGCCGTGGGAATGATAGAAGCTGGTTCCCGGCAACGTACTGTGGCTTTAGCTCTGAATACAAGTCAGAGTGTTATCAGTCGACTTTGGACACGTTACCGAAGCACTGGTACCGTGGCTGAGCGCCATGGAGGACGGTATCGCTGCACCACACGGAGACAAGACCGATACATTCAAATCTTAACTCGAAGAGCTCCAACAATAACCGCCATGATGTTAGCCGTGAGGCTTCATCACTCTTCAGGGAACTTAATTAGCGACCAAACAGTCAGAAACCGCTTGCATGAAGTGAACCTTCATTCCCGAAGACCGCTACGGGTACCACCTATAGCAATGCACAATCGTAGGATTCGATATCAATGGGCTCTTGAACACAGAAATTGGGCAGAAGAACAATGGCGTTTCGTGTGCTTTTCTGATGAGTCTCGTTTCGGTATGAGACCGGATACAAGACGTATACGACACTGGAGAACCCCTGGACGCCAACAACGATTAAAATCCTGCCAGGAAGTCCATCCTTATAGTGGTGGAACCATCATGGTATGGGCGGGTATTTGGATCGGCGGAAGAACTGAGTTGATTTGGATCAGAGGCAACCTCAACGCTCAAATTTATGCTGAGACGATTGTATCAGACGTCATCGTTCCTCTACAAGTGCAAATCGGTCCCTTATTTCAGTTAATGCATGATAATGCACGACCGCACACCGCAAGAGTTGTAAGACAGACTCTCGCCGCAGCTAACATCAATGTCCTGCCCTGGCCTGCTCAGTCGCCAGACTTGAATCCGATTGAGCATGCATGGGATATGCTACAGAGAAGAGCTCTGTCGAATATGGAGGGTATCCAGTCGCAAAAAGACCTTTTTTTGTTGTTGCAACGAACATGGGCGGCCATTCCACAGCGTGATTTGGATGAACTCATTTTGAGTATGCCAAACCGATGTTCTTGTGTTGTTAGTGTTCGCGGTAGAAACACGGATTATTAATTGTTTAAGTTACCCAATAAAATTTTAAAGAAAACTGTTATTTCAGTCTTTTTTTCGAACTTTTGTGTTAGTGGTTCAAATGTCAAAAATCCCTTTATTAGGAAAATGGCAAATTTCTTTATTAATGCAAAGGTGACTTGGTTTATCGTTACTGTGACAAACGAAAACACTTTATTTGATGAATCCTTAAAGAAAATTTTAATTAATATCAATCAGGAGAAAAGTTATTGCAAAAATATATGTTGATCCCTAGACACTTTTGATGTGTGTAGCTGCTGATCAAATGCGTTAGCACTTCTTGACAATGTTCCATCTACTAATAATCATTGACATCGGTGAAAGACAAAATAGTGACGAAACCAAGACTTACAATCAATAAATATAAGTCTAAACTCATGTCAGAGGTGATGCGTCTAGAGTTGGCTTCATTAACTTTGTCATCAATGTCTTTCATGTAAAGAGAGCTTAACATGAAAGAGAACAAACACCGAAAAACATTAAAAGATCTTGAAATCTGGCGATTATTGAATCTAGAGATACTTATTATTTTAACTTATTTCAACGTTAAAACTTTCTGCAGTCTGTAAGCAAATCCAGTAACCAACACCAGTGTTTAATAAATGTAAATACAGCTTAGCACGCGACTGGTAAACCAATAAATTCCTATTCAATTAACTTGTAGGTAGTGGCATTATATTATTAGTATATTTGATTTCACTGGCGTACGCCTCTGTACTTATTATAACATTAAACGTATATAATATAAATTGTATGAGACGCTTATTGCCAACGCTGAAACTGCTTTATGGCACAACTGACTCATATTTCACGATTTCTCGGCAAATTAAGTGAAAATGAAAGTTTTACTAAACGTTATGGTGTTACTGAAGTGTTTTCTTGTGAAACAGTTAAATGTTTAGTGAGTGAAATAGAAAATAAAGTAGAAATGCCACAGCAGCGCTATTAACTTTTTAGGAACGATAAAGGTCATTCCTGTTGTAATAAAAGATCGAGATTTTGATAATGATAGCCATCACAACAGATGTGTGCTATCTTAAATAGTTCAGACACGCGAAGGCGTGGACCACCCGTTGTATAGATTTGATTTAATAAGAATAAAAAAGTCGATGATGATGCAACCATTCTTGGAAATCTAGAAGGAAGTCTATGTTCAGCAGTGTACTAACTACGGCTCATATGCTGAAGAAGATGAAGAAGAATAAACAAAAAAATGATGATTGTCGACAAACGTCATTCATGATAGAAGTTTTTAGAAAGCCGATCTTGCTTTAGCATTACATGAGGAAAAGCCTGCAAAATATCATTATATTTAACAAGCAATCGGGACATCTAATCCTATAACATCAGGTAAACAATACTAATAATCGATAGTAGTGGAATAGCTCAAACAAGATATCGCACTTACATTATGTCATGTTAACACAAATATTGGTAGTCACTTGCAGTTCGGCAGATAAAAAGATTCTGTCAATATAAAAGACGTATTATTATTTATTAATTTAAGAGAGGATATTTTCAAAAGAGATTATGCTCCTAGTAAATTGACTATACACTATATTAATTCTATCAAAAAAGAAGAAACATTATTTATTGTTAAGATGGAAGAAGCACTTGAAGCCAATGACAAAATGCTAGCAGATCATGATAATTTTCATAAAGCAACTGATACATTAAACCTTTAGCCAGCAGATAACGAAGATAAAGAAGTAAACAATCCTAACGCCGAACATAAAATGCTCAAACAAGATTACCCCATATTGACACAGGTATTAGTAGTCACTTGCAGTTCGGCAAACAGAAAGGTGTCAATATAATATTTGTATTCAATTGGTGGACGATCATCGTGTAAACACGTTTTGTTATCTTTGGTAATGGTTTTTTTGCCGACCGTGACGAAACGTGGAGGTTTTGTGTTAAGAACTCTTGTTTGATCATTATAAGGTGTGATATGGAGAACGCTGTTTGGATAGTAAGAGAGATTATCGGATTTGGTACTTTTGTATTGGTATGTCTAAAACTTGTACTTACAGAAGAGGTTAATGGCACAGTTTTATTCTAAGCGTTTTTAAGTTCTATTTTTTTAATGTCTCCAAACAATGTTCCAAAGAATGATCTTAGTACAACTATGCGAATCAGCTTTCTGAGAAATTACGTTCGAAATATTATCACGATCACCAATTAGAATGTTTCTTCATTGACGAGAGGATGATTGATTAAAATAATCTTTATTTGCGTGTAATAAAATAGTTCACCATAATGAAATCATCAGATACGTAGGAACTACGAAAACAAGCCGTATTTTCAAAATCTAGTCGCTTTCTCCAACTTTAACACAGACGAAAATGTTCTTTCCCCATTTAATAAAACATCTCGGAATACAGCATTGCGAGATAAAATATGACATTATTACATTATGAAAACAGTTTAACACTTGAAAATAACTTTAGCATACACTTAAAAGTATTTTAAGAGCCAAACTATAGTGCTTTGTGTTTAAGTTGCGCGAAACTTGCTTTATTAAGTTAGACTTGAATACTTAGACTCAAAGCAGACATCTACGATATTAAGCGGTGGTTGTTTCACTTGCTTGTTTTACATTAAGGTATTTGAAGCAAATGTAGCCACTAACGTTCGTGATTTTGATATTGAAATTGATCAAATTGCTATGAACAAACCTTCAAAATAAATCTTGAAAGTCTTGCAATAACGTAAGTTGAAATTAATTGTCATGTACTCAGCCTACTTGAAAGGTCCATAAAATATGTCAACAAAGTATGTAGTAGGTACCACATGCCAACATACTTTGTCGTCGTTATTATTGGCTTCACATAATTGTTACTTAACCGTTCCCTTGAACTGAATAACACCATATAATTGTGACAAATCATATACCTACAACCATGTACAAATACGGTGTACTAGCCCCAACTGACCTATACCATAACATTAAAAACAGCCGAAAAAAATTCAACAAAACAAAATTGTATATCATTATGAGTTCCCATCTCATATTTACTTGCAAGTTTAAGAGACCGCGAGTGACACAGCCGATTCATTGCGTAAACTGGAGCTTTGCCTAAGGCGGTATTCATTAGTCGACCAATTACGTTCTTCAAAATGTCGGATGATTACAGAGAGTCTCCGCCGGAGGCTGGACGTTCAACAGATGCCGTTCGCTCTTTGTTTCAACGGTCCTCTCTTGAAACTGAAATTTTGACAGGCTTTTGAAATACGAGCTTGAAACGGGGACACCGAGGACAGATGGTGTCCCGCTAAATAGAGCCTCACCAATTTCGGGCTCTTAAGATATAAATTGTAGTTGTTTTGTTCGTAATTCTGGGCAGGGGTTTCCTTTGAAACGTTGACAAGATTAAAGTAACTATTAAGTGTATTTTCGCAATCAAATTCGTTACCAGAAAATGTTTCATTGCGAAATGTAAATGGAGGCTTGTATTTAATTTGAATGTACGACTACAAAATGCGAAATACGCTTCAGTTTATATAAACATTTGAATTGCTGAGCATTTTTACCGACTTCAAAAAAAAGGAGGTTATCAATTCGACCCGTATGTATGTAACATTATCAGAACTGCCCAGTTTTCATATATGTTAGTCTATATCAGCGTCTGAACAAATGTGCCAAATTTCATAAGTGTATGTATGTATGTATGTTTTTATGTTTGTGCACGCATATCTCCGGAACTACAAGTTCGATTTAAGCAATTCTTTTTTGTTGTATTAGGTATTGTTCAACTTAGGGTACACTGCAAGTTTCATCAAAATCGGTTCAGTAGTTTTAGAGATATGGATTTTTTATGTTGTGACGGATTACAAGATTAGTGCATATGTAAGAAAATTTTGTATTTTACAAGAATTTGGGTTGAATATTTAATAAATAAACTAAAAAGGGTAAAATAAAAACTTTTCAAAAAAGTAACCGACTTCAAAAACAACAACAAAACAAAAAAGGGTGAAATAACCTAATTAATAACTTCTTTCGGAAGTCGGTGGCTAAAAATCAATGAAATAAAAAATAAAGCCACCGACATCCGAAAGAAGTTATTAATTAGGTTATTTCACCCTTTTTTGTTTTGTTGTTGTTTTTGAAGTCGGTTACTTTTTTGAAAAAGTTTTTTTTTAAATATTTTTTTACAAACGTATAAAATACATTGAAAAAAAATAGTAGTACACCAACATCGGGAACAAAGTACCTACGAACATTCATAATAATTACAAAATTAAAGCAATTTACTGGTTGATAATTTCAATATTCTTTAATTAATCAAACCTTCAACAATTTTTTTCGATAATACAACGTAAGTCAAACTTTCAACAAACAAATTGCAAGACAGTTGCAACACAAGAACACATCAAACAATTAAAGCACCAACCAATTAATAATGTAAGACATTACTGTTGAAATGACAAGAGCAAATTAAGAAGCTCGAATGTTTACGAACATCATTGACCCAAAAAGAAATCCCGTTGAAAGGTTGCTCAAACAATTAATAAGAAACGATAATTAATTTTATAGATCCAAATCAGACATACCTTTGTAGTAGCATCGTAATCTTTTGTTCGGTGCCTTTGACAGCTACGCAATTATTTTATGAATTGACAAAGGTATGACTGTACAGTCTTGAGCAAAAATGTGGATCTACTATACCAAAGCTTTAATTTATTTTATTTGTAGTTTTAATTTCTATTTTTGTGTTTGTGGCAATACCTAGATTGCTTTACGAGTTATGTTATGTACGCTACTATACTATTCGTTACTAAGCCAAAGGAAATCGTGGTGTTTTTCACAATTTTTTATACCTAGCGATATAGTCTGTGCAGTGCAGATCTAAGCGTATTTAAAACATTTTTTAATTATTTTTTGATTTGCGATTATGCTTCATAATAATGACAAATCAATGATGAAAGAGATGGAGAAGTTCTATTTGACAAGGAATAATTTCGAGTGGACGCGGAATGTCTTATGAGGTTATCACGGCCTTTGAACGCAAAGGGCAAGATAGTAAGATTTATTTGCATGAAATATGGTACAATAGGTCTTAAAGTTAAAAGCAAGAAAGAACAGGGTGGATTTTCCACCTTAAAACAAGATATAGTTTCGAAGATAACATTTTATAATGCAATCACTTCAGTAATTTTGTTGATCATCAGTCACCTTTCTATTTGTACATTTTACACGTCACTGTACAAAAGAACCGACCCAATAATTTTGTCATCATAAAGTTGCAATAGTCAGAACGAAATTATGCGTAATAGTTGTAGTTAAATTTAACCTATTATGTAATGAAAGTAAAAGTTTAATGCGCCATTGTGCACTCACAGTAAGTGTTATAAACTACTGAGCCATTAAATAACTCTACATGTAATTACGACTTCGTATGAAACGACACGTGGTTATGAGAGCTTTGTGTATTCGTAATGGAAAATGGTTATTATTGTTTTGCTTCCAGTAGAAATGTTTAAGCGTGAGGCCCCATAACAGTAAGGTCCCATTAGTGCTTTCCGTCTTTGCTGCATGCAGCATTGGCTGCGCAACGGTGCAACAATGGACAGTGTTCAACTGCTAGGCTGAAATGAGACCCTTTGCTGAGACTGCGTCGACGCAACGCAGTTGTAGCATAAAATGCCTTGATTCGTTGCTACGACGCGACGCAATACAACGTTACGCACTGATGGTATCTCACTGTTAATGCGTTGCGTTGTTGCATCTTTCACATCGGTGTGACAACGGACAGTATTCCACTGCTATTCTGAACTAAGATGCTTCGCTACAACTGCGACGGCCTGCTTACCCTTCCAGCGTTGCGTTGACGTAAAGCAGTTGTGGGATATAGGCTTTGCTGCTTAGGAGGGAAATGAAGAATTTGTGGAAAATGCTTCTCAGCGAAAATGTCTTGAATGTTACGTTAAGTTGGAACTATTGTGTAAAATAAAAAAGGAGTCAATCTATATTCAAAAATAAACAAACGCGAACCTTACATTAAATAAATAAAAAAACGGAATAATAGCAGAAGCGAAATAATAAAGCGGAAAACATTAATTGCGTCCCAGTTCCAGTTAATTACGTATTCCTCATAACAATCTGAATATTTGGGCAAATAACTCAACGTTTATGATTGTAGGTACTATATTAGACAAACAATAACAACTCACTTCGATATTCAGTCCAATATTTTCCAACAAGAGTTTGCCAACAAACAAGAACTCGAATCAAAATTGAATTAATTAAACTACGTTTAAATACATAAATATACTTTCGATTACAGTTTCAAACATAAACAGAGATAGCACTTTATTAAGCTGTAGTCGAACTGAGAACAAACGGACCGTTTTAATTCTAAATTATTTAAGAGAAATCACAAAGCTTAGGTATTTTGATATAATCCAACGTTGAAACTAAGTACAAGTACTGGCCATAAAAAATACACATCATAATAAAGAGATAGACTAGTTTTAGATTTGTGAAGAGTTCGTGGCAAAAAAAAACCCACACGTCAAACTTCAAGGTTACATGACTGCAGTTGCAGAGGTTGGTTTGAGGATAGGTGCGGCATCTATCATAGTTAATTTCCACCGTGCTTCAAAAATTACATATGGCCGTTGGTCCCGGCTGTCATTAATGAGAGTCATTACTCTTCAGAAGCTCAAAAAACTGACAACTAGTTTTACCAAGGGATATCGGGGTAACTGGATTGTGGAATGTCAGATACGCCGTTGCTTTATGTTAAATACTGATATTTAGCTGCAGCCGATTCAGTTTCAAGCCGACTGAAAAGGTTAGATAGATAGAATACTCTTTATTATGCACACCATACAAATTAAAGGTTACAGGTTGTACATTACAAATATAACTTAAACATAGGGTGACACTTGACAGAGACAATAGTGTCTGACAGTGATAACACTACATAAGAAGCCGAAATTAGGTTATCTTCCCAAAGGTCACTGCGCATTCTTTATGGCCGGTACTTGTAATCTCTAGAGCCAGCAACCAGCAAATCTAAACATCTTAGGATTCCAGAAAGTGCAATTTCCTTTCCTATAATAGGATATTTGATCCGAAATGAAAAGTGAAACCGGTGGTGTTCCCTTATTCTGTAATTTCTATCTTACTATTTATGATTTCAATAAACGACTATTACAACAAACAGCTATTTGTACAGATGCCAGGACATCAACCTACCCTAATCTGACACACACGTTAACATTGTGGAACTAAAGCTATTTTTTTTCTTGTAAATTGTTAGGGCAATGATGATTTTACTTTATTTTACTTCTCATTTTTTTATTTCATTAATTGCACTCAGGCGTTAGAGACCTCCTACGCCTGAGTGCAATTAATGAAATAAAAAAAATGAGAAGTAAAATAAAGTAAAATCATCTAAGTATAATTGTATGAACATAATGAGTTTGTTTCCCGTAATTTTGTTTGTACTAGGAAATGAAAAGACGCGCTATGTATAATGCTAATTTTAGGCTATTACATCTAAAACCTATTAAAATTACTAGTGAATTTGTATTACAGCCAAATAATGGCAAAATTTTCCCATTAATAATAATCTACCACGGAAATTGTTTACAGTAGCATGATTGCTTTTGAACAGTGATTTAAAATCTATGACTTTATGAATCCCTGAGAACTTTATGTTTAAAGGAAATTTCTTGAAGTACATAAACGGGAAAATTGCTAGGTTAAACTGAATGCTAGAGACTAGTTTAATGATTACCGTCCATTAAATTTCTAATTTAATATCAATTAAAAGTTTCCTTGGAAGAATATCGCTATTTTTATGGCCAGTAAGTAACTAACGAACTGGTACAAATAAATTTGCTACTTATGTTACAAAAAAGCTACCAAATATTTTTTTTGAGATTACGTGTTTTTTTTTTATTTTAATATGATTTACTTTTTGCCTTACTCAAACCGAGTAGCCTAAGATAAAGCAAGCACCCTGAAGAAACAAATGGAACAGCGCCTCTGGTGTGCGAAGAAGGAACTATTTTTTTCCTTGAAATCAAAAGTCAAAGTTCCAGTTTACTTTACGTCACAATAACTGAAATCTCATGATAATGCCTCTAACAATCTTATTTATTTATTTAACACTTTATGCAACACAAAAGGTACATTTTTTTTTTTTTTTTTTTTCGTGGTAAAATCATCAAATGAGTCCTCCCACCCCGGGCAGGGCGGGAGGGACTGTCAGACTTGTACTGACTAAAATACACGGTGTCCTTCAATAGCCCTTTGTGTTCCGGGGTCACGGTAATGAGATAAGTCCCGCGACCCCGGCAGGCTTTGGCCCTCTTGGGCGGGGCCCCGTCATCGTGCTGACGCTCTTTGAGGCGCGCGTGGAACACAACGCGCTGTCGACCCGGGCATGGTCCATGGTCGGGCGGCGAGTTGCCCTTTACTCGCCGCCCGCATGCCCGCGCCTACGGTGGCCGGAGATCGTCTTGCGAACACAAAAGGTACATAGGCGGACTTAATGCCTGAGGCATTCTCTACCAGTCAACCAAGGGTAGTAGAGAGATAACATGGCAGGTGCACAAAACCGCAGGTGTAACAAAACAAAAAAAGCAATAATTAAATAAACATACAAATATAAGTACTATAATAAATACACATATAATAAATAAATATATATTATATAATCTTATAATCTTGATAATCTTGTGTATCGACGGAACACAGTAACATCTGTTTGGTGTCCGATTCCGACTGGATGATGCTCGCAGCATAATACCGCCAGTGGGATCGCTCAGCCATCACCACAGGTTACAGGGTAGCCTATAGTTCCGTTGCTCGGGGTAGACCACTAGCAGGATGGATCCCACACACCAAAATTTTTTGTAAATTTTGATACCCTGAAGCTCATGTACACGATGCTGTAGCCGTGCCGCCCGCCGCCGCGCCGCCACCGCTCCGTCACCGCGCCGCTTTTAAGCTATCGTCAAACAGATAGGTGAAGCGAACGCGATGCGAAGCGTTTTTGTTTGTAATGTATGGAATTGTTTGAAGCGTGTCACATAGACTATCGGACCGCTTTCGCTTTTCTACATGACAGGATTCGGATCGCATTCGCTTCGCCTGTCTGTTTGACAATAGCTTTATGTTTGATTTTCGGCGGCGGCGGCGGCGCGGTCGCGAAGATATATAGGGGAACAGTGTATAAAACGGGGACGTTAATAATCGCGAGGTATAATGGGGACAAACACTCTTTAGGCATACTTAACGCAACACTAACGTAAGGCAAGCGCTATCAGGACGTCATTTGCAAGCGGCCAGCCTACGTTAGTTTTGTGTTAAGTTTGCCTTAGGTGTGTGATTTCCCATCATACCTGGTGTCCCCGTCTTATACACTGTTCCCCTACAGCATTACGGCGCGGTGGCGAAGCAGCGGCGACGCGGCGGCGGCACCGTATAGGAGCCCGCACAGCCTGTATGCAACCACTAGTTGCAAAACGACTACTCAAAATGTTATTCTAACCTGTGAGAAATAGACAACAATGATGCGGCAAGTAAGTATCCTAATCCGAAAATCTCTTTGTGTAATCAATACTTTAACCGCAAGGTTCTTTAAATCACCTAATCTGCATTAGTCAACCCAAAATGTTACAGTATCTTTAACATAAATATCAAAAGTTCCCCGAACTCATAATTCCCTATGACAATATACAAACCGCAAGCCGCTTATAAATCGTTCAATTTAAATTAATCATAGTGAAAGTTAGTATCACTAACTCAAACAGTTTCACCTTTGCCATCGAAACTTAGTGAATCAGCATTCACTGAGTCAGGGGTCTTAATTTTTGCAATAAAATTCATCAAAATGTTCTCAAATGTAATTTTCCCACAGTTCACAATTTTATAAAACTTTTTTGTGACAGGTCTCATGGATATTTTCGGTCGTTATTACATGCCGCAACGTTACAAAGCTTAAGACATTTGTGAGGACATAAAGGCACTACCAAATGGTTGTGGACGGCTTTAAAGTTTGGTCTAAGTTATGAGTAAGTAGCGTTATATATGTTTTATTATGTTTATCAAGAAGTTTGCAAAATTCATAAAATATTGTCAAATGTTGTTTATAATATTATGTTGAATAAATGGTTATAATTAATGTTTTTAATTCGATTTCATTTCCACTCTATTATTTACGATAACTCTGCGGAATATAAATTTAAGTCAATTTTTTTTATAAAGAATGTAATTATTATTTCCACACTTATTTTTACTCAAATTAAAAAAAGAGTGTCCAGTAAATTTTTCGTCACTAAATATGTTGATATTTCACTTTTTTTTCTTAATGTTTAACTGTATTTGAATTTTAATGGGCCAAATGTTGACATTTTTTCGAAGGCGTTTCTGCGGTGGCAGCACGCAAAATATCCGGTATCGTCAGAATGGTGAAAAAGTTACAGGTTGCAGGGTCGGCAACGCGTTGGCCATACTTCTGGTGCTGCCCGCTTCCACAGGCGTTGACCGTTTTCAATCAGACAGGCCGTAAGTTTGTTTGTCATTTAAAAACCATTCTTTGGGTGGGTGTGAGGCCACCATCCTGGTGAAATCCTGCGCAAAAAAGTTTTTAATGTATTCTGCCAGCGCGAATGAGTACGAGGCTCACCTCAGTTAGTGTGTGTCCACACTGGAAGCCTAGCGCGACGGCGGCGGCGGGCGCGGTGGCGGGCGCGACGGCGGGCGCGATCTGTGTCCACACTGCCGATCAAGCGTTTGTTTTTGTAGCGGCGAATTCAGGTGTTGCAAACCGGTGATCCAAAGCAGTTTCTATAAATCTTGTTTAAAGAAATTCATTATAAAATGTTTCATAGGTTGTTTAGGATTGCATACAAGTAAATTATCAATCATTCTACATTTTTCTACTCAAGTACGGTAAAAATAATTTAAATATGTATAAAAACATCCAACGGTAGTACTGTAGTGCATATTCTGGCAACTAGATGGCGCTACTAAAAGGCCGAAAAGGTTTGATACACCTGCCACCCGCCCGTTGTATCGGTTGTTGCCTAGTAACGCCTAGGCTCGCAAAATCGCTTGTAGCCATCGCGCTAGGCCCCCGCCTTAGTCACTTCAATATGGCCACGAGCGGCGATTTCATACATTCAATATTTCCGCGCCCGCCGCCGCCACCGCGCTAGGCTCGCAGTGTGTTTGAGCACTTAGCCTCAGCAAGAGAAAATGAAATGATAAAAAAAAAACTAAGTTCGCTTTGCCCGCTCTGCTTCCCTTGACACCCCCGCTCACTTCTTATAACTCACTCCTAGATACAAGTGGCAATAAAGAGGTGGACAGCCTGCAGCTATTGTTAATCTCGGCCACGGAACAGGTTCGAAGAGAGAAGTATAAAAACTTGAGATAAGAACACCATGTGAATGTTTTTTGATTGCAGCCGTTAACTTTGTTTATGTGGTCTTACCTTAAAACTTTTGTTTTAGAACGTCGGTCCATTTTGTATGTTGGTGACATTGTAGTTAAGAATTACGGTGGTCGCTCATGGTCACGCGTTGGACTAGTTTTGAAATGAGTCAGTTTGTTTTTATGGCATTTTTAATTTCGTGTTGGCGAAGTCCAAGCACATACAATATAATCAGGAGAGAGGAAGGTGAAATGCGAGTCTAGTCTATCGCTAGCTAGCTAAATCAGAAAATTAAATAATAATACTTGAGGGACTTATATTTAATTATGAACTAACAAATAACTTTTACTTGCTTCAAGACTCTTAGACAATAGCTTCAGTACCAATTTATTTCTAGACCTTCAAAGGGTCCTGTGTCGGATAGGGAGGGAAGAAACGCATGGGTGTCATCACTGCGAGGATCGCCCGGAGGACACTGTGGAGCATACGGTGCAGGACTGCCCCGCTTGGGTAGAGCACCGCCGTGTCCTCGCGGCAGCGATAGGCGGAGACCTCTCGCGCCCGGCATCGGTCGAGGCCATGCTGCGGGGCGAGACGGAGTGGGAAGCGGTCGCCTCCTTCTGCGAAGCAGTTATGCTCGTGAAGGAGAAGGCGAGCCGCGAGAGAGAGAGGACAGCGTCCTCCCTCCGCCCCAGCCGCAGTGGTAGACGCCCACGGCGTCGGACGTCGCGGGACGATCTCCGGCCACCGTAGGCGCGGGCATGCGGGCGGCGAGTAAAGGGCAACTCGCCACCCGACCATGGACCATGCCCGGGTCGACGGCGCGTTGTGTTCCACGCGCGCCTCAAGGAGTGTCAGCATGATGACGGGGCCCCCCTCTAGAGGGCCAAAGCCTGCCGGGGTCGCGGGACTTATCTCATTACCGTGACCCCGGGACATAACGGGCTATTGAAGGACACCGTGGATTTTAGTCAGTACAAGTCTGACAGTCCCTCCCGCACTGCCCGGGGTGGGAGGACTCATTTGATGATTTTACCATGCAAAAAAAAAAAAAATACCTTCAAAGGGCATCGTAAAAAAATAACTTGCCTAACAGACGTGTCAAATGACACTTATTTCAAATCTGTTCGAGGGTGGAAACGTTTCTCAGTGTCCTTTTCTACCGTTTAAGATAAAATACAGCTGTTCCATACTAGATCAAGGTCTAATGAAACATCAGAATTTTCAACAGATTGAATATTGAATGCTCATTCATTTCTGAGTCATCTTAAACCATGTCCATTTCCCTGCACCATTAATAAAGAAGTTTTTTTTTATTAATCGTGGTAAATCATCAAATGAGTCCTCCCACACAGGCCGGGACGGGAGGGACTGTCAGACTTGTACCGACTAATAAAATAAAATCTACGGTGATCATTCAATAGCCCTTTACGTTCCAGGATCACGGTTACCTGATGAGACAGTCCCGTGACAATAAATAGGCATTATAATTAGTTGACCCAAGTAAATATGGCATTAATTCCCAGGTAGAATGAAAGAAAATCAGTCATCAGAGACAAAGCAAGTCTATCACAAATAGTACCAATTAATCTACACCTATTCAAGTCCAAGAAAGTGTCCCACCGAGCCACAATGCTAACAAAACGGCGCCGAAGTACAAGCCAGACTTATTTGCTTACAATTCATAACTCAGGCTGCCTGACAAATTCATATAACCTCGTTTAAACTTAAAGCAAGCCCAACTTGGCTTAAGTAATCAATGAAAAGTTCCGCGTAATGGGCATCCAAGTTATGAACGATTTGAATAACATTTGCTTTTATTAGTTTTCTTAGTTCTTGTTTTGATTTTCTGTTTAATTTAATTTTTGATTAATTCTGTATTGGATAGGATTATTGCTAACTGTAATACTAATAATATAACGTAACTTCGAATTGCTTTAAGCTTCTGTTTAGTATTAATTTATTATTGTTAATGCAAATTAATGGTCTATTATTAAAATATAAAATGAGTGATTTAACTATTTTAGTTTTTAAGCTGACTTGAAGCACTCAAAACTTACATAAGATCTATAATAATAAACATTATACCTACCGAACTATATACAGTGTGTCCGGACACGAGTTAGCGATACTTGAAGGGAATATTATAGACTTATTTTCATCGACAAAACTGCTTTTAAAAAAATTCTTACTCCAACACCTCGCGAATGGCGGCCATTTTAGTTTTTTGATTTGTCGAACTGGGGTACGTACAATAAAATGCAAATATCTTTGAATCCAAGAGACCTACATACATGAAAATGACTTTATTGCAAAGCTAAATGTTAAGGCTTTTCAAAAACTTTCAAAAGTTTTCTAAATAATATGTAGAAAGAACCAAAAAACGTGGGCAAAAATGAAATTGTACACAAAAATTACTGAATATTTTCACATTTTATACTCTAGCTCGAAAAGTACCCCTGAATTTTGCTTAGGTTTTTGCATTAAGTTAAAAGTATTTGAGTCAGGCTATAAAATAATATCAAAATTATCACTCTACGTTAAGTATTTTAGGAGTTATTCTCACTTGAACATAACCCTTCCTTAGCGCATGTACCACCAATGTTACAGAAGCTGCATTCTTTGGGCGAGCTGAACCGTTTCAACGTGAATTTATAAGCTGGCATTATTAACCACCATGTAAATGATCCCAACGTATCACCATTAAACTGAAATAATATTTTTTTTGTTTACTCTATGAAAAAAAAATCTTTGAATAAATTCAAAAAATGGGCCATTTCAGTTTATGGGTGATTCGTTGGGATCATTTACATGGTGGTTAATAATGACAGATCATAAATTTACACTGAAACGATTTAGCTCGCCCAAAGAATGCGACACCTGTATTATTGGGGTACATTCGCTAAGGAAGGGTTATGTTCAAGTAAGAATAACTCCTAAAGTACTTGACGTAGAGAAATAATTTTGATACCATTTTATAGCCTAACTCAAATACTTTTAACTTAATGCAAACACCTAAGCAAAATACAGGGGTACTTTTCGTGCTAGAGTATAAAATGTGTAAATATTCAGTAATTTTTGTGTACAATTTCGTGTTTGCCCACGTTTTTTGGTTCTTTTCTCATATTATTTAGAAAACTTTCGCAAGTTTTTGAAAAGCCTTAACATTTAACTTTGCAATAAAGTCATTTGCATGTATGTAGGTCTCTTAGATTTAAAGTTATTTGCATTTTATTGTACATACCCCAGTTTGACAAATCAAAAAACTAAAATGGCCGCCATTCGCGAGGTGTTGGAGTAAGAATTTTTTTAAAAGCAGTTTTGTCGATGAAAATGAATCTATAATATCCCCTTCAAATATCGCTAACTCGTGTCCGGACACACTGTATATATTTTGTACTCCACATTGCTCATTGTATAAATAACTATCTCATATTTGACCGTCTAATTAGATGGAATTAAGCTAAGCATTATACATTTCGAATTTAATCTGACATTAAAAAAACATTTAAGTATGTTATTACAATAGACAAATCCAGTTGACACGATTGCCTTCGGAACAGCATTTCAATACGTACAACTGTTTATGCAAATGTGAGATAAGTATATAAGTATGACAAAATGTCAACCGTAACGTAACATCTACTTGTACTTTTGAAAGTATTTTATGTCGCAATAATGCTCTACTAAAAAATATATGTCCCAAGAATGCCCGCTTTAAAAAAAAATGCCAATCATAATTTGCGCAACACTGAGGATCAGATATCAAAATTAGATCGCAGTTGATAAGCTGAACTAATTATTGATAGAATTCTTGCTCTGATTGACAAGAGTATCAATTATCAACGGTTTGTTAATAAAGCACCTTATCGATGTAGGTAAAAGTTATGAAACGATTAAGGACATAAATTTAGGTATAGATAAAATCTAATAAGTTACAATTCAAAATATATACGAGTATATTGCTAGAATCGGTAGCGGGTGTTGATAAAAACAAATTATTAAAGCACAGAAATATAAAGCTTGTAAACAAACACAATGCAACAATGCAAAATTATATTTTTGGGAGGTGAGCGAAGCCGTGGGCAAACGGCAAATAGAATTTTACAACACAGGAGTTTTTTTTTGGTGCTTTTAATAAGCCTCGGCTAAATACAGAACAATAATTTATTAAATAATCGAAAATAAAAATAGCCTCCCAAATTTTAGTTAAAAAAGCTTTGATATACTAGTAACGCAAAGCCATCTTCAATGAATAAATAATTTCGGGTCAAAGTAATAAAATTTAGAGCAAGTCAAAATTCTGAATAACAAAAGGGCCACATTTATAGTATAACTTGTTGCTTCCTTTATTATTATGATGTTTTGCGTTGCCGGGGGTCTTCTAATCAGCTTCCGAATCTTTAAGGAGTTAGATTGAGTTACAACTTTGTCGAGGAACCGTCCGCTCTGGATTTGAGAGGAGTATCGGGCTCTGTTTGTTTTCGTGTTAAAAGGAGCGTTTTGAAGTTTCCTGGAGTATTTTGCTACGTTTGAAATGTAAAGATAAGGAAAATCTTTGTCAATGTTATATTCTTTCTCTTATTCTGGTTCAATAATGAATAGTTTCTAGTTTATGGTAACTCACGCAAGAGCTTTAGAAAAAGCTTATTGATTTATGACCTTTGTTATATTATTTTCTATGTCTTCATCTTCTCTTACTTCAACTTGTTCTTTTTGTACTTCTTCTTCATTTAATGCTTGAGCATTTTTTTGGTTAATTACGAGTATGTTAGACATTTTCCCTTAATACATTTGGCACTTTCCCGATTGCACGTTACCTGAAACAGATAAATTGTGAACCAATTGTTACGTGTTCCTAAAGTAATCATTACCCGCCTATCTTCAGAATCAATATAGAAACAAAAAGACTAATTCACAACACACAATGGAATCTCACTACCGTTACGGAATGCATGTGAAGTATTACGGAATATTCTCCACACTTTCATATATACCATATTCTATGTACCATGTTTGTTTCCACGCACTGTTGTAACGGCACGCCTTGCACACGATATTGCTCTTTCATTAATTAATTATAACTTTTAATTAATCATATCAAATAATACGAACATACCTCTGTTGGGACCGGCCAGTAATAAATGAGCTTTTTATTTGATCATTGCTTCATTTCATAACGCGTATTTATTTATTAAATTTCTTTTGATGAATGTTAATTGAATTATCTTATTAGTGAATTTAATTCGATTCGCGTTCGTTATTTTAAAGCCTGCAGTTTGAACGTTGGTTAATTTTTTAATGGTGCAGTTTCGGTAAATGGTTTGCAATTATAGCTGTTTTTATTTCGTTTATAGCTGCGAATATTTTTAATGTTTTATGGAGAAAATCAATGTGAAACGTCATTTACAATGAAGAACTCATTGTGAAAATTAGAACCTTGATCTTACTTCCCCATTCCTGATCAAGTTTCATATTAAAGTATTTTCTTTAATTTTCTAATTACATTATTAAATATTGTTCTTTATTACGTACATTGATTTAATTGTAATTATTATGTTAGTGGGTTAAATAGTGGAAGTAAAGGTAATGGACTTTTTATATCTAAAAACCTTCTTTATGTAATTAGACACAAACCTATTGCTGTTTCCCAACTAACAATTTCTCCGAATAGAAAAAAATAGAACATTTTTACATGTGTTTAGGAATCAAGAGATATTGCAGGTAGATGGACAATTTTGACAACGGAATAAACCGTGATTTTTGTAAAATTAATTTATGTAATTTCTTTCATAACGTTTTACGATTAAGAATAAAGATTGCTAAAATAAAAAGTAACCGGAAATAGTTCATGAGTTATTTATAATTTTAATACATTTTCGTGACATATTGCCCAAAACATAGGTACTCCTACATAATTGAGAGCACCCACTACTTCCACTATCTAATAATATATCAACTAAGTACTTCCTTTGTCTGACAGTCGTGTTGTCCTGCAATTTATGGATTAGTCCCTTTGTTGGCTGTCGGTAATGTATTGACGTTCGATTGAAGATAGAGCGTGGTTGTAATCGACGGTCATCTAGCACAGGTACTGTCAATAACAATTAATGTTTGAGCGTTCGCGTCTTTGATGTTTGTTTGGCTGTGTTTAATATGGTGGGTTGTAAAATGAGAATCTTGATGACTCATGTTATATTAGCGACTTAGCGACGCGCCCTGGCTTGTCACGGGTTGATATTTTCAACCTATAAGTATGATGAATTTTCCGAATATGTTCTAAACATACAAACCTTGACCTAACAATAAAAGACACAACAATATATCGGTGCAGTTGTACGAAAGTTATGCAACTACAGTCAGACTTAAATGATCTTGTGCATTTTAAATTATCAGGAAACTGGTCAGGAAATATACAAAAAAAAAAATTGTAATAGTGTGTTATAATAGCCTAACTCAAAATGATTACCTACCAAAGTTCTAAAACATACCGAACAAACATCAAAATATTCCGTAGTACAGTGTCATCGTTGCTACAATATCATTTTGTCCACTTCACACTTTCAATTTAATGCAACTTTACCATTTGTTCTACATAACACTCATACAGATAAATTTATAAACTACTCCAGCAGAAGTTCCCAATTTAAATACCACCCATGTAATAATGTTGATTGAAAATCGTTACAAACATTATCTCTTACATCTGCTCGTAACATAAACACACTAACACAACAAATCTTTCACACCTAAAAAATGAGAATGACCAAAAATCAATTTCCGTCCTATTTCTGTATCAAAATTATGCGTTAAACCGTTACCGTGTGACCATTACAAGAATGTTCATAGCATACACCGACGTCTCCCACACAACCGGGATTTACAAAGCATCTGATATTTTGAAAACTAAAATGTCTTCCGCTAGCGAGCCCTCGATTTATAGCATTGTTGGCCACGACTCGAATAAGAGCTTGTACGACAGTTATCGCGAAGCAATGCCTCGAACTGTGCTTAGCATTGTTAGCTTAACCTACTCAAATTTATGTGGTGTAGCCTTTAAATACTTGTATTACAATTTACAATACAGAAATGGTTTTGAATAGATTGAATTTAGGATTATTATATTGAAAGGGTTCGGTACAGGATTTACTTACATTGTAGGACGGAGCGTTTGAGTTTTCTGAAGTGGTTTATGCTTACACTTAGATTTAGTATTGTCACAATATTATAGGAAAGGACTTGCAAAATTCTATAATAATGTCAAAGTAAAATATACCTACTGATGATTGAAAAAATCGACCAACCTACAGAATATCAAACGCAAGTTGAAAGAAAGAAAAAAATCCAATCCAAATCCAAGAAAAAATAGTTAGGTGGTAGAATCTAGTCACCTACAACAATAATAATAAAATACAGTTGCGTAACCAAGGACCAAAATAAGACTTAACATCGCGAAAGACACTTTTAGCTTCACCGACAGTCATACGAGCAAAAACCGCAACACAGCTGTCAAAAAATGTATGACATACTTGACAGCACCCAGCTTAGTCATACATCTCAATTGACAACCTTCGGCCCGATCAAAGACCCAAGCATGTGATTAGAACTGTTTCAACACACATTTTATTATGAATCACCAACATCCTTCATAACTAGATCATCAACTTTTTGCCTCTTAGCAATAATCCCGATGAGAGCATTCTAGGAAATATTTGTAAACCACAAATCGCCCTGACTAATATTCAGATGTGTTTTTAAGATATAATTCGGAAATACCTCATAACAGACGTAGGAACACTTATTTTAATTACCGATAATGCAAGCAAATTACATCCGTTCGCCAGCTGCTTAGAGTATGTTGTGCAGGATAAGGAGTGGTCAGTAATAAACTTGGTCAGTGGTATCTTATCTAGGAATATACAAATTATTCTTACGTCTAAATATTCGAATAATCTAGGTTTTGTCACGACAATAATTGTTAGGATATTAAAGTTATCAAAAATAATTTATAGTAATAGAAATAATTTATTTATTTAACCCCTTCTAAACATTTCAGATTTTAAAATTCTCGCAAAGACAAGAAAACTTATCCCGATTTGTTATTAGCTAAAATTTTGTAACTTAAAAACAAAAGATGTTTCTTTTTAACGTGGCAAAATCATCAAATGAGTCCTACCGCGGGGGGCAGGACGAGGACGAGAGGGACTATCAGACCCGTACTGACTAAACTTCACGGTGTTTCTTCAATGGCCTTTCCAGGGTCACGGATACCTGATAAGACAGTCCCGTGAACAGAATTTGGTGGTTAAATAGAATAAAAACTCAATTTTATGTTGTTAACGTTAAACATAAAATTCATAATGTCTAACTACTGATTTACGAAATACAAAATTTATACCAAATGACTATCCACGTTTAAAAATCCGAGATCCACACCTAAAACTCGAAGACCAACAACAATTTGATGTTTAATTGTTTCCATTTTCTTTTCACACAGTTGGTGGGCAAGGTAAAGATCCATAATTACACAGTGCATCTACCAAACATATAATTATTTCATCAGCACACGACTTGAGGACGGTAAGTCGAACTATTATGTCAGTCCATTTTATTTTTAAGGTCGGCAACTCGGCATACGATTGCGACTGTCTTAAAAGTGTAATTATAATATCTGTGACAGGTTTACTTCGCCTAGAGGTGAAATGTAATAGTGTATGATTAAAATTCAAATTTAAGGTCTGCTGTCACTGTTGTGTGACAAATTGTACTGGAATTTTATACTCGGAACAAGTTGTGGAGTAAGTGCGGCCTGACATAAACGCGTTGCTAAAGTGTCTGTTTCAAAGTAATTGTTTTGATGTTGGATACTGGTATTTTTATACTTAACTAGCTTGTGACAGCAACTCCACCCGTGTAGAAGTCAGAGTCACATGTAATGCTACATAATTGTGTGTGGTTTTTTTTTCAACCAATTTAAATATTTAGTCATCATCATCATCATCAGCCTTTAAATGTTCCCACTGCTGGGACACAGGCCTCCTCTCTGTGAGAGGGAGCAGGCCGTAATCTACCACGCGTGCCCAGTGCGGTTTGGTAGATGTCACATGTCTTCGAATTTTTGGTTCTAGGACATGCCGGTTACCTCACGATGTTTTCCTTCACCGTTTTGAGAGCAGTGGTGTTGAAATAAATTACACAAAGTAATGCGCCTGACTGGGTTCGAACCCACGACCTACAACTCTTAAGTCGAGGCCGATACCACTGGACCACCACTGCTCTCAATCAAAAAAATCAGTTTAAATATTTAGTGTCCTAAAACTATGTAAGTGTCCTTTCCCTTTCTCTTCTCGAAACATCGTTATCTTGTGCAGTGTCTGGCTACGTTTTTCCCGTGACAAAGATTAGGTTGTTACATCACCATCACGGTGAGTACCACGATGTTCTCCCTCAGGCATGATAAAAAGTTTTCTTTTCCCTAATCTAGGACATAGTCTGCCAGTATCTCAAAGAACTACGTGCATCATGCCGTAGCACCAAACTTCATCAGTGTTATTATCCATGTTGGATAGAAGTTTATTGAATCCGTTCAACTGTTAAGGCCTGAAAAGGAATACAGACAGACATACAAAACTCTTTCGTATTTATAACCTTTATATAAAGAATGTGTGACGGGTTGTTGCTTGTTATGTTCTGGTCGTAAACGGTGCAATATTGTCTTTCACTGTCGCGGGCTCGGTATGCGAAATATTGCTTTAACCATCTCGTGTAAGATTTCTTTTGTGTCACTTCGGAAATGAAAAATGTTTAACGACTGAAACTATGGAGTTTGATACAGCAGAACGTTTATAGTATCCATTTCTGTAAGCTAGAATAGTGATACATTCTCTTCCTTTTAAGTCATTAGTCTTTAGGCTGAGATTTGTGTATTACCTACGTAGTAGGCAGGTTTGAATTTTTGTTCATTTTTTTTATTCTGGCCACTGAAAATCTGCAAGTGAATGTCAGAGCCTAAGCACTCGAATAAAATGTAAAGATATGAGTCTTGAATTGTTTGCTTTCATGAATATGGAAAAGAAAATTAAAAGTTGCAAGTTCATCATCATCATTGAAGAATCAAGAGCAGAGTATCTTTATATTAGGGAACAATTTATTAAATGCAAATATTTTTTTAAAGGCAGAAAATTTATTTAAAATTAGTTGCTGCCCGCAGCTTCGATCGCCCTACTCCCCTAAATCGTCTATGACCTAGTAATCTTTCTGTGTAAAAATGTTAATCAAATTTCTTACAAAATAAATATACACACTTTCCCATTTATAATACGTAGGAAGTAGAATCAACACAGCAAATCGGCTAAAAACTGTTCATATTCAAACTTGTAGGTAATAATAATAATACAAAAAAGTATATTATGTCAACCTTGTTGTACAATTTACAACAGCAATATCTAGATTAAGTTTCCACAGAAATGTGGTTTTCTAGCTAAATTATATTCATTACTGACATAAACGTTGGAACCACGCGACGTATCAGTGTATCTTTCCGCGAAAGCAGTTGAGTCGATGAAGAAAAACAAGTTAATGGAGTACTTGTAGTAACTAGTTTATCTTCCGTTACTTAGGCTTGAATCCTTGTTACGCTGACGTCGGTCGCGTACTTAAGTAAAGTGAATAAGCAACGTAGTACGCGTCGCTGACGTAAGTCGCAATATGGTGATATACCTACTTGAACAAATAGAACACAATGTAACCGCGACTGACGTACGCTACGGTGTACCGACATTAAAGTAACAGGGATTCAAGGCTATGTAATTATTATTACTGATATCGACCGCGTACGGAGAAAAACGTAGTATGCGCCGCCGCTGACGTAAAAGTCGTTGTATGGTGCTATGAATAAGAATACAAATGAATATTCGTACGCGCGACCGACATCGGCGTACGTTCGCCGGTCGCCCGGTCGGTTGCATTTTTGTCGGTCCTCAGCACATCAAGTTACCCCAATCCGTCAAATTTCTTTGGTTGTTTATTCCAAAAGAATAAGTTCATGTTCAAATGCAAAAATTTGACAGTTTTAGAGAGCTTGACGTTCTGGTTATTTGTACAATATCTAAGGAACTCGATGTATAATCTTGGAAACTATTTTGGTTAACTGCATTGTAAATCGTTCGTTTGTTGTTTCTAGAACAATAGAATTTGTGGATTGATCCAAGTTTGTGTTTAGTCTGCAGTTAACTGAGATTGATTGACTTGATTGAATGAATGATGGATTTAAGTGTTTTCAATAAAATCAAGTCGGCAGCTGAAATATATAAAATCGTCCTTTTTTACCTTTACTTAGTATAAAACAAAGTTAGTTAAGTCTGTTTGTATGCGCACAGCTTTCAAAGGACTGCACTAAACTGGACATAATTATAATATCACAACAAATTCTGTTTAAATTTTTTAACAAACATTATTACTTGGCTTAGTAGGTATTACAAACTAAATATCTTAAATAATGTTTTAATTGTTGTGTTTTTCTTTTGTTATTAGGGCAAGGCTTTATGTAAGACATTATTCGGTAAAAACATCGGAAAGATCGACAATTAGAACCCTCATAACTCATATTATAATTGCAAAAGTTGGTCTGTTACATTCTCACGCTTAAATGTTTGAGATAATCCGAGTTAAAACATAAGATAACTTTTACCCCAGAAGTATGATCCTATGGTATAATACCTTAATACCCAAGCGGGCGAAACTGCGCGCTACATAACAGTTAGTAACCTATATATTGTAAGTTATTACATCGTTGAGGTTACAAGTACGGCAGGTAACAATTATGGTAGACAACAATATTGCAATTGTCAAGTGCGTTGACCTAGTTTTGATCCGGACGCGTATAATACTCGTCTAAACACTGGGAGTATGATAATGTCTTTGGATACTTGATTAAATGTTTGAAACTGTGACCACAAAGAACGAGTAGCAGTGGAAACATCGTACGTTCAAACTCAAATAGTATGGTAAGCTTCAGAGAAAACTCACCCCTTTTGGTAGAGACATTGCTACTAAAAGGGTGTGAGATTTCTCTGAAGCTGACTGTATCTATTACTTTGTGTGATTTTATCACGATTACTTGATTGTGAGGACCACCAATCTGCAGTGGGGCCTCGAAGTCAATCCACGGTCCCTGGGGTACTAAAATCTAAGAACGAAACCCGCAGATTAGTTAGGGACGCGAATTAAAAGTTAGGGATAACATTATTGGACAGTTTTTCTAACTCCTGTAATGTTGTCAATATCACACATTTAAAAATAATAAGAAGTAGGCTTCACACAAACATTTCGAGGCATTTTAGTACAGGCCCGTATCTTCGTTGACAGAATGAGAGAGTAGAACCCTAATTCATCTTAAGGTCTTCACTCTTTGCTCACACTCCTTTGTGAAGCCAAGGCTGGGAGTGACCTTATACTCCTGTTTATGCAAGACATAAAGTTTCGACAAACAACAAAAATAAAAGTACACCCATAACATTCAATTATACTAACAACCAAAACCAAATGCTAATCCAAAACTTAATTGGAGCTAAACTTACATAACAACAATGGAATCCGTTGTGCAATGCAATCTTGATAACGACAAACAAATAGACCGAATGAGATACGACAAAAGCCGAACCGAAGATTTTATCAGCCACCCTCAAGTAGCGACCAGTAATTAGGAACAAAATTCAACATCTTTATCTTGACGATCGAATGCAAACCTTGGATATTATAGGCTCATTAAAATTATATCAGTTCTTATTAGAAAGCAAGGTCGTTGCTTTGTTGGTGCCAATTCACTAGCAGAGCTTTTGAAATGGAGCAATGACGATAAAATGAACTTAGTATGGATTGTTGCAGATTTCTTCACACAATGTTTTTCTTTTTATTTTAATCTGAGTTGCTAGCACTTATTTTGTATTGAAAATACAAGTATTTTTTAGTAATTTGATCTATTTGAAAGGTTACTTTTTTTCTTTACCTGATTGAAAATAATGCGCTGTGTGCATTAAGACCGCCCATGAACTACTATTTGTACATTAAGATTAAGTAAATAAATATTTTATGTGTGACTTTTTATTTTGAATAGCTTAAAGCAAAATTTCGGTATACTGTAAAACTTCTTCATGGAACGCAATAGTTGTGACGAAAACAGCACCTTCCCGAACACAGGCAAAATTCAACAATTCCAAACTAACACGTTTAAAGTTAGCATTACACCAAAAGCAATCTAGTAGAACTAGCGGATTGCACCCAGACAAATGCGAGATACCGGCTTGTAGGTTTGTACCGGTAACCGCCCCAGTTCTCAGGCTTTGTCGTCGAGCTCCTTTGTGAGTTGACTCTATCTGGATCACGGTGGTACCGCCACTTATGCGTAACTTACGGGATGCAGCGGTTTTCTTAAGACTTGTTTTCTTGTGGATTTCGGAGAAAAATGTTTTGGATTTGAGTTGTTGGTCGACGGAATTCGGACTTATTTTTCTGCTAGCTTGTTTTTGGAAAGTCACTCTATTCTCATAGCGTTACTTTGCATTTTGATCTGCCTGATCACGAGTATCAAATCATTTTCAACCAACTATGATGAGTTTGTAGTTAAAGGCAAAAGAAAATACCACTTGATAAATTCTATCCATACAAAAACATAATATATCCTTATCCTTACTAATAAATAAACATCGTGATCATTGAAGTTGCTCATAATAAACATTAGCGGTTCTAAAATGTGACTTATTGCAAAAGGTAACTATAATAATAATATTCCACAACTATCACACAACGCCATCTAGTCCCAAGCTAAGCAGAGCTTGTGTTATGGGTACTAGACAATTGATAAACATACTTATATATTTCTAAATACATACATATTATAGATAAATTAAACCCAGACACAGAACAAATGATCGTGCTCATCACACAAACATTTGTCCTGGGTGGGAATCGAACCCACGACCTCCGGCATAGTAGTCAGGGTCACTAACTACTAGACCAACAGGCCTGTCAAACATTACAATCTACTTTTCATCTTCATAACTATGTTCAAAAGATATTCATTTCTCATTTGTAAATTAATGTGTGAATCAAAAACTTATAAGGTACCCCTTTTTAGTTTGAAAACATTTATGTGAAGGAGTGAAGGAAGCTGCTAAATTATAACTATTTTTTTTTTTGTAACTCATTTACCAATATGAAAATATGGTCGTATTTCCACCACTGGGCGATCACTAGTTATTACTAAATTCAATTAATTCAAAAGTAAGCCACCAACCTTGCAAATACAACTTCATATTTCAAAACGTCAATGAAACAATGAACCTAATTAAGTTTGTGCCAAACGTATTAATAAACTGGTTTAAGTGTAGGTAGCGGTTTTGTTTCAACTTCCATGAATAATTAGACAGATATTGCATAAAAGGCTGGTTAATGGTTAAACTTGAAACAAGGAACTTGAAAAATTCATTAAAGAGATTAATGTTTTGGCATTATGGGCTAGTTTCAAACTGTGTCATTGCTAGTGTCAAACTGTAGAGGAAGCCTGAAAAATCTTAACTTTTACATAACTATAAGGTTTTTACATACCATTTTTTATACATCACTAGCAAACCCGGCGAACTCCGTTTCGCCACCAGATGGCTTCGTTTTATGTAAGATTTTTTTTTCCCTGAATTTTCTTTGCTATAAACCTCACGGAGCCCGAGAACTTTCCAACGAATGCAAAACCGTGGAAATCGGTTCGTGCGTTCTGGAGTTATAGCGTCAGGAAGGAAAACCCGACTTATTTTTATAAAGTAGATAAACCACGTTGGTAAATCTTAATATATAAAATCTCGTGTCACAATGTTTGTCCTCAATGGACTCCTAAACCACTTAACCGATTATAATAAAATTCGCACACCATGTGCAGTTCGATCCAACTTGAGAGATAGGATAGTTTAAATCTCAAATTATAGTCGCAATTTTAATTTATTGCTAATTATTCCTAATATAGTAGAGATTGTACCCGTGCGAAGCCGGGACGGGTCGCTAGTTGTATATAAGTAAAACATAACAATAACTTACACAATATATTTCTACATGAACTAAACCAGCAAAATACACAGGCCCTTGCCCCTGAACCTTACGTGTCAATTTAATAAACCTCAAATTCACGGGTTGTTGCTCTTTTACACTATAAATAAGCTTATGATCACTTACTTTCTACATGACATAGCACTTTCTTCACGCAAATCGATCGTACCTAACCTTCGGAGGGTCAGAGAACACCAAAATAGAATGTTTTTCCATTAGTTCCTTTGCGCAAAGTAAATTGTAGGTATCTCGTTTTCTTATCAATTTAGGTATTTCCTTTTTGTGACGGATTTTATGTGGGAGTGATTTTATTTAAGGCTATTTTTTTAAATAAACTTACTACCACAGATTTGATAAGTACATATTTTAAAAGGTCAAGTTTTTCCGAGTGGGTGGGTAGTACAGACGCCAGCAGGTCAACCTACCCGAATCTGTCAAATTTTACCAATCGAACATTAACCTTCTACTGTTCTCATAAGTTTGAAAATCTATTAAAGAAATTTGACAGATTGAGGTAGGTTCATGTGCGTTCGTGTGCTTGCATAAACGCAATAGTTTATGCCTGTGGCTTCGCCCGTATGCAGTTTTGTAATTTTACCAATGATTCGTACCTATTTTGCTATGTATAATTACTTATATTACCGGGATAGAAATTCTGTAAAATATTTTTATGCTAATCGGGGTAAATAAATAAATATTTGCCGAATTTCGTCAAGAGTCGAACAAAAACTTTTGAAGGGTTAAAGAATAACAAATACCCATACATATACATACAACCATGGATTCTCACAAAACTTTCGCTTTTAACATTTTAGTAAGATGTTAAGGACGTCACCGAAATTATTTATTTATCTACCGTATATTGTTGCGATTTTGAAATCTGTGTAAAAGCGACTAAAAACCTGCTCTTAGACTGACATTGAATGGAACAAACAATTTGACAGAAGCATCTGGAATAAACCGGAAAGCTGAATGTCGTATAGCAACTTGACTGCAACACTGCTGTCAAACAAGAAACGATTGCCAGGGTTGACGGATTGATTGATATTGACACCAGCATCAATATGACACAGACATTGGTACCTAATTTAAATACAATGCAAGGATTACTGCTGTTGGTGACATTAAAAAGCGCAATGCAACTCGACATGACATAAAATTATCGGGCAGAATCAGTTCAGAATATGAAATAACACGTATTGAAATAAAAGAAAAGCTGAATGAGAGTAAACAATCTATCACTCCATGAATATTATTATATTCGTTCACCACTTAGGCAGGTAACAGCACTCGAGGCGTTAAATTTTATAAAATCTTTAACGGCAATATTGGAATTCGCGGTTCGATTTATGCGAAGCTTGCATGACAGGAATTGTAATGAAGTGTGCGCGTTAAAATGCACATTTTTCAATAATTCCATTATGAGGGCGCGAAGTGGTCGGAAATCATTGATTTATTGATACCAAACACCTTTGGAATATTATTTTCTTTCATACAATTGACGCTCGCTCTTGCTGCCATGTTAATTTGTTAAGTTGTCAAAATAAACTTGTTGCGAAATTGGTAGACATTAAATAAAGTGACTGGTTTAAAACAAAAGACTGCTGGGACATGCTGGCAGCTATTCAGTGAGGTTTATTGTCATGTTTATAAACTAAATAATGACATGTAGGTAATTCAAACGCAAAGTCAAAACATAACAGTTGCAACTGTTAATAAAACTTTTGGTAGTTCTTTTGTTTTGGTACGTAATGTTCTAATTTTGCAAGCTGTAATTGCTGCGTTAGAACAAAAGTGTGAAAATAATACTGGATTTTATGTAAACTTTTAAACATTAGTACACGAATTTCACACATAACTACACGACATTATTCGTTTTGAAACAATGAAACTGTCGAAATAACCTCAAAACAAAGACATTACAACTCTAATTCTCAACGTTAAAATACAGTCCCTCAGAAACCCAAATAAGTCAAAAACTTGAATGTTTTAAATGCACCTAGATTACGTTCCTAGACTACTTCACAAATATGTGGCAACACTGCAATCTAGTGCAATTAAAACTTCACTAGAGTTTGTATATGAGTGCACCTTTCGCCCAAAATTTGCCAAGTTGGTCGAGTTTGACCAAGTTTGTTTGGCGTTTATCACAATAGAGCGTGGAAGTTTGTCGCCCGGGGACGTCGCTGGAGCGACTCAATATTGTTTGAAACTTCAAGAAATATTGTGTCATAGGTATTACGGACGGAGCCGGGAACGATCAACTTTATGGGCCGTTGGAGAGAAATTAAAAAATGATACGGCGGACTATCGTTTTCTGTAAAATTTCATTTTCTTTTGTTGAAACATATCATTTTTCCTTTATTATTTTGAGAAATTGAGAAAACCAGCTTGTCTTTGTATCAAATATGCGAAAACATTGCACTAAGCGTTGTGGATTAAAGTATTTCTTATAGAGCGGAGACCTGTGTTCAATCAGTGGCAACAATAAAGGCTAAATGTTTGTGTATATTCTCTCAAATATATTATTACTAAATAATAGAGCTATTTAAAATCAATTTGTCTGAACACTTATATTATTTCATCTCAGAAAACGTCTTCAGAAACTATATAATAAGACCCTTCACAATTCACCGTCTCTACAGAACAATAAATAACAACTGAATGCATACTTAGCAAACTAGTCTCGTTAAGCTAAATTACTAAGCCAATTAATAGGGACTCTAACTCCCAAAGTCCTTTAATGTTAAAGTACGGACTCAATGATGCACTTACAATAAACTATCTAGACTATACTTGTGCTCTCCATTTGCCGAACTTCTTCAAGCCTCTTGAGAGACCCAAAGAGTGCTTCAATATTGCCTTTAAAGTTTATAAAATATTGTCTTCATATATTGTCTGGTCTTGCACCGCGTGCGTCCCTACTTTGAGAATTTATATCAGCTCGCGTATCCTGAATTATAAGAACAAGTATCTATTATTACATGTCGTAAATATTCATGGCATTCTCTTGATATTGCATAATATGGTGTAAGTTTTGAGATTCCATAATAAAACGTTTTAAGGTGTTGTACTGTGCGAGGGGTAAAATGTTTTAAAGAAAAATGTTGTTATCAGATAGCACAAAGATTACTGCACGATAAAAATACTGTTAACATTAATTTAACATTGGTTTTCCACATGAAACTTATTTAAGAACAAATAAAATAGCTTATCCCACTATTCCAGCAGTCTTTATCGGAACAACGATAAAACCAAAGAAAGGAAAGTCACGTCCGTCTACAGTTCCTAGTACTCATATTATGTTTGCATACTTTCATGAACTAAGGAACAAATGCGTGGAGAATGTAAGATTGTCACAATTTTATTACCAGAAGTTTAATAACCTTGAATGGACAAATGTCACCATTCAATTATTATTTTATTGTAAAAGTTTTGCTTGAGATGTGTGAACCATGATCAAATTGTTACATACTGGTACATGCCTAAAGTAATACACGAACCGATATCCTGCAATCCAAGGCGAAACCCCTTCAGCTAAACACACAGACTGTTTGCCGAAACTTCGACCAAACTCTAATCTCAGTTCGTAACTAGTTTGACATCCAATCAAATATATTGTAGTATTAAGCAATACGATTGTCAATGATAATGATTAACCTTTAGATTAGAATCTAGAGGTTTTCGAACAATTCCTTGAAAACGTTAAGATGTTTCGATAAAGTCGTCGAACAACACGGAGCGTGAATATCTGACATCTATTGAATTTTGTATTGTCGTTACTTTGAGGTGAGTCAAATGGCATAAGTTTGGGATTACGTTAATATTGTTGCAACATTCGTCATAAAAATGATGTGTTTAGGAAGGAACGGATTGGGTAAATCAACTAGAACGAAAAATCATCCTTACTATTACGACAATTCAATTTTGCAATTCGATTTTTTTTCATCTACCCACAGAAAACCACACGTTTTAGATTGGCAGCAATTAAAGTTCAAGCGCCTTTATGTCGGTGTAGTAAGGATGAGTTTTACTTGTAGTTGGTAGGCAACGCAAATTAGTCGAATTGCATCTCATTACTCACTAAGCTACTGACAAGGTTGTCACAATTCTATCCCAATCTTCTGTCTCGACGATGAGCTCGTCATAGCCTACAGCCTCGAAATTGAATCTAAGAGAATAGCGTGGAAGTATGACTGACCAGAAAAAAAATGGTTTTCAATATTCGGTCACAATTAAAGAACCCCATTCTGTCAAACTAGATTAGATTTTCAAATAGGTATATCTCAAAAGATCAAGGTTCATGTTCGATTGGGAATATTTGACAGATTGGGATAGGTTGATGTACTGTCTGTACTTATAAATTTGGGTATATGAGTACTTAAATATAAATTTTCTACGAAACTTGCCATGTGAGGCCCATATCTAGCTCATGGTTACCTATTCTTCTCAACTAGAAAATGGTTAAGCTGTAAGCATTTTGGGGAACTGTTATATATGTGATTCTGAAATTCAACGTACTGATTCTCATTCTAATTTGATAAACGACTTTTTAATTTTGTTTAATATGAGTTACACCAGTGTATCATCGGGTGTTAACTCCGTCAACCCTATGAGTTTGTTCAGAAATGCCAGCGGTGTCAAACGAGACGTGACAAATAAAATGGCGACCGTGCTATTGTACGGTCACCTCTCACTTTTGAATATTAAGGGCGGCGTACACCTGTATGTTCACTCTTCGCCTGATTATTTAACCTTATGCATTTTCTCATTAGGTCCACCTAAATACTAGGCCTTGTTCAATGTCGACCAATGACCATTCTTAAACACGTTCAGACCGGCGTTTACCACCGGTGGAGCACGCAGTATTTGCTGACACGGTGAGGTGTAACACCGGTGGCCACTTCACACTATACTTTCAATTACTAAGAAATTCACGCCGGTTTGAGAGAAAGTGTTGTATTTTTCGTCCCCGCCTTGTAAAATTGATAAACTTTCATAGTGCATCTCAGGTAGCGCACCCACCCGACAAGACTTTTGGTTCATGGGGCGGTGATGTAGGGGAACAGTGTATAAGACGGGGACGTTATTAATCGCGAGGTATAATGGGGACATACACTCTTTGGGCATACTTAACACAACACTAATGTAGAGCAAGCTCCGTCAGGACGTCATCATTCATTGCAAGCGGCCAGACGCAAATGGCGTCCTGTTGGCGCTTGTGCTACGTTAGTTTTATGTTAAGTTTGCGTTATGTGTGTGATTTCCTATCATACCTCGTGTCTCCGTCTTATACACTGTTCCATTACCACTGGTGGCCATAATATGAAGATTTGCGCCGTGGGATACTAAACGTGTTAATAATTATAACAAAATTCTTAAAGATTTTTGTGAAAACCTGCGACTTTCCAATTCAGTACACCGGACGCTTTATCAACTAATCCACCGCAGTCACATTCTGCTAACTCAAATCTTTCAGTCGGTGATGGTGGTGGTACAGACGCCAGCACATCAACCTACCTCAATCTGTCAAATCTTTTTAATAGATTTTCAACCTTATCACAATATTATAGGAAGGTTAATGTTCGATTGGTAAAATTTGACAGATCGGGGTACGTTGACCTTCTTGACATCTGTAAAATCTTTACGATTCGCGACACAGACGTTAACGTGCCTAAATTAAAACATTTATTGTTACAGAATAGTGAATACATTCTAGATAAAACAACCAATAAAAGCACAAAAACGTATCTACATATGTCAGTCTAGTTTATGGATTTACTGCACGTTTCACCTAAAAACACCATACTAAGCCTCATAGCATTCAGAAATTGAGTAACTTAAAATTTTCATAATAAATCGATCAGTTTACTGTTAAGGTGCAACATAATAATTTATTGCAGAACGAAACGTGATTGCTTTTTGTAATATCAAGATAATTTGTCTTTACTTTGACATTGTTAATCTGTTCCGATGGTGTCTTGATAAAATTGGACACCAAATAAGTGCTGGTGAGTGAAGTAATAAATTAATTCGTGATTTGACATGAATAGAGATATCTATTAGATTGTTGTAACATTATATTATAGGTATTGCAAGAACGAATTTGTAAAAAAAAATATTACAAATATCAACTTTATCGCTCAATCAGTATTTAATTCTGATTGTCATGTGAAATGTCAATGACAGTCGTCACAGATAAGATTTTTTTTGTTTGGTTCATTTGTATTTTTTAGGATATCTGCAACATTTATATTTCATATCTCACTTTAGGATTGCATATTGCGACATTAGTTTCTATTTTAGGGACACACGGCTACACATCAAGCTATTATACAAAACCAGTTGATTCGGGCCTCGCTTTATATGTTCTAAATATAAAACGAGGCCCAGATCAACTGGTTTAACATAAAAACAGCAGTTTTAAATTCCGGTGCTTTTCACAAACATACTTATAAAAGTAAAAAAAAAACTTAAAAAATGAAATTGCTTTGAATTTGTAACCCAAAAATGTGAATAATTTCCAACTACAGAAGGCTCGCATGTTGATTCAACTAAATGCGTGCATTCAGTGTTTAAAAAGCTTCCATTACGTATGATGAAAGTGCGATAGAGTTAGTGAAGTGAATACAGAATTAAAACATTCCACTTTACATTTTTCGCGTCGACATCACTTCTATAGTAACTCTATGAAAGAGTTGTTCATGCAAAAAACATGGAATAATGATTTTATTTAAAAATAGGGACCTCTCTTCTGCAGTACATTGGATGCTTCAAAGTAGAAAACTTCTTTAAGATCTGAAGACTGAACACATTGTCTCTAACCAAATCTATGAATACATTATAATTCTTAGAAACTTGTTTGAAGTTTTAAATTAACTGAAATGCTAGACGTTTCACGTTTTCGTGACATAAGTAACCGAAATTTTTATGTTAATTTAATAGAAAAAAAAAGGTTTCTTGTTCGTACACGAGACACTTTTTTCATTTTCCATACAAAAAACAACGTACACGTTTACGCTGGACGGGTAAAATACGGAAAACTTGTGGTAAGACCTCGGTTACGTAGGAAACTACGTAGATCTTTCTTCTTTACATCGACGATTATTTTGTATAATCAGTGTGTAGCTCTATCATTAATTAACCTACCAAGAATCAAGGTGGCTGAGAAGGTGAGAAGAATGATTAAACGGACACACAGTTGCAGGGTGAAAGATCCCAAACATTTTAATATCAGTATGTGTGATTTACGAATCGTATACGAGGGGCGCAGGTGTGAAGGATCCGTCCATTTGGTGGGCCGACAATTTGGCCAGTCACCACATTCAGCTGGTATAATTCACAAAATGCATTTACGGCTCGACTCGGCCGGGCCCGTACTGTGTGCTACTATTTTGTTTAGTGGTTTAATTGAGTGACCTCTTTCAAAATAAAATGTGTGTTATAATCATTCTCATTTATTCAGAAAACTTTCAACATACAGTATTTTTTAATGTGCTGTGAGTTTTCAGGTATTTTTTGACGTAAAGAAACCGGGGAATTTGACTTTAATTTGATGCATAAGACTAGTTGTTCGTTCGTACCTACAGTAGAGGCACTATTTTATTTTCCTGCAGACGAATTTTTTAGACATTGTACGGTTTGTTGAATTCAACACGATTAACATTACCTTTAATTGGTATACAATCGCGCAAGCATGAAAAAAATATGAAAGGCACATAAACCTGATGATGCAGGAGGTTGTTATCATAACTTTAATATCCAGTTGCCATAAATTGTTGCATGTTGAACTATAAAAGTGTCACATTGGAAAAAAAGCTGCACTTTTTGTAGCATTCAGCTAGTCAGAGATTATTTGCTGCTATTATCCGACTGTTCCAGAAGGAGGTTAAGTTTTTTAAATGCTAAGGTTTAGAGTACCTAGGGTAAGGTTGCCTATATTGTACCAGTTAACGAACTTTACAAGTTTTCACAAAAACTATATGTCTTGTGAGGATTCTATTACTAGAAATAAAAAGGTTGTTCTATTGGTGTTCATTTTTTATTACTAGATAATGAGGAAGTATGAAAAAACTACATGAAAATTAAGTTTTAAAAAAAGTCTTAAAAAGTACAATTTAGGAAACCGGTTTCCTTAATTGTACCATAGGTATCCTAAATTGTACTTTGACTTTCAAGTGTTTCTTATTAACTAAAAGCAGCCTTTCCTTTATATATCTATATAAAAATTATTAACCATAAAGTTTTAATATTAATAATAAACTTATGTACTGAAAATAAAGTTTGAATCAACAACAAGATTAAAATAAAACTTTTGTATAATAATAATAGTTAAGGTTCCTCTTATTTCCTTTAATTTTAATTATAAACTAAAATCAGCCTTGTGATTTGAATATAGGAACATACTTGTACATCTTTATAATTCTTTATAAAGTTTGAGAAAGAAAAGACAAGAGTTATTTGAAAAGAAAAGGTTAGTCAACTCTTTTCTTTTTCCAGCATTTTATACAAATATCAGGGTTGTCTCCACATGTTTCGTGAAACCATTTGCTTGCATCTTGCGTCCATAATACTTTTTATTCTCTCCAGACATCTGAAAATATTTCAATCCAGTTAACAAACGTGTTGGAGAACCATCATACACCTAAATTGTACCGGTACATTTTAGGATTACCCTACCCAGTACAAATAAGGCATCCACTAAGTTTTATTTTTATACGAGCCGGTATCATAACCTCGAGATGCTAAATATAAAACTATATTCTCAAAAAATAGACTAATATGCATACTTTCCAAAAACATAGATAATAATTTCTTTGTACTTACCGTTGCGACAACAAATCCTTAGGTAAACAGCCATAAAATAAGAACACGACGCCGTAATAATTATTTTTGTTTACTACACTGCACTTTGTTATGTCATTGCATCCAAAATGTCTGCCATTGCGTAATGTTGGTAAGCACTGCTTTTTAATGTTGCTAATTAAAAACTAAACATTATGGTTTGGTAGATTTTGACGTGGTACAAATTACGAACCGGTCCAACTTAGGCAACTCGACCCTATATATTACTGTATCTAGCTTCAGCTAACAAAAAAGAAAGACTGAGGAATCAAAATCCTCAAAAATTAGGAATACCGCAATTCTAGCCTCACAATATTGACCCCCGGCAACGTTGAACCCCTAAATGTTATGTCTCTTTTCACAATCGACAAACTTCCGAGTTCTCTTAGTACCACTGTTGGGCAAAATTTATCGGAAAAGATTTGTGGGCGACGCCGATGCTGCAATTTGACTATCGGAAAATATATTTTATGACGTCCATGGCACTTTGTTGGGCTTAATGGTGGTTTGTGGACGTTTTTTTTTTTAGATTTCAGACGTGTTGACTGCTCGATAGCCATGTGTATTGTCTGGCTTTGGTGGATGGTAAATAAAGTATCCAGTCATTTTTTGACGGTTTACTTCACTGACTTGTTACTGAGTCTGTTTAAAAAAGATACTTTGTAATTTATAACTTCCGAAATACATCATTATTTTAAAATCTATTTTTACTTTTCGTCAGTTTAGTTTTCATTTTATTTAACTGTAGGCTCGCGTCTTTCACTATCGGGCTCATCTCAAAGCTCAAAGTAGCTCAACGAGCTATGGAGAGGGCTATGCTCAGTGTTTCTCTACGTGATCGAATCCGAAATGAGGAGATCCGTAGGCGAACTAAAGTCATCGATATAGCTCACCGGATTACCAAGCTGAAGTGGCAATGGGCAGGCCATATGGCTCGCAGAGCAGATGGATGGTCGAAAAGTACTATAGTGGAGACCACGGACTAGCAAGCGCAGCGTAGGACGTCCACCAACAAGATGGAAAGACGACCTCATAAAGGTCGCCGGAAGACGCTGGATGCAGGTCGCTTCCAACCAGTATATGTGGAGATCTAAAAGGGAGGCCTATGTTCAGCAGTGGACGTCCTATATCTGAGATGATGAGGTTCGCATTTGATCTCGCCTGATGGTAAGCGAAGATGTTATCTACGATGAAGCAAGCTTGCCTAAAGGTAACCTATTCACTCCAGACTCAAAGATCCCAAGGTTGTAGATATATCAGGACAGACTCCGGCAGGGAATTCCACTCCTTAGCTGTCATACTAATGACCTGACTTTTCTTATTCTTCAAATTTACAATGCTAATAATAATTGCAAACAGGCACGAACCTTCTAACATTAGGTAGGTACAGCTTCTAAAAACCAAAACAAGTCTATAAGTCTGCAGCCGTTAAAACTAGAAAGAAAAAAATGAAATGATGGAACACAGTTGTTAATCACCAAAAACAGAAAACTTATATTCGCGTTCCTTCGCCAAACTAATTGTCGTGCAATTCTTAACTTTATCCCAAACAGTTACGGATGAATTTCGACTTGCAGAAAGTACTCATTTCTGTTCAAAGCTAGCAGATGCTGTGTACAACCTGTTAATTACGAACAACTTTTGAAATAGGTACTAGTTTTGCAATAATTGCTCAACAGGGCGCGCGACAGAAGCCAGTAAAAAGTGAAACAAAAAAAATGTTGTTCCTCTCAATATAGAACTTGTTGATTGCATTGGTAAATAAGTTCAGATGCGACGAGGCTTTGGTGTTGGTGAAAGAGTGAGAATGACTTCGTTCAAGTTTATTGCAGGGACCAAAACAAATATAACAGAGGCACTTACTTAATTAGCACAGGCAAGCCTATGAGCGTTAGTGGGCCAAAATCTTTAATGGGGTGGCAGTGCGGGTTCGTGAATGTTACATTTTACGTTCTCTAAGGACATGTTGGTTCAAAACAAAATAATGCGAAATGCGAGGTACAGCTTCTCGATCTCTTTTTAAAAAGGTGACCAAACGGAAGTATGTTTGGTGGGCTAATGCGAAACGGTTAGGTACTTTTATGGTCGAAGTTTTCTATAATGATCTTAACTTATGGAGAACTCTATTACCGCGATGTTACTTACTTTTGTCCGCTACATTAGTTTTCATTCACCAATTTGAGAGCAGTGGTGCTGTGCTGGCTGTGCCCGGTTTGGGCGTTTGTGTATGTGAGTTTATATATATGATTGTAAACACATCCACTATACAGGAGAAATTTCTAGTGTGGAGCAATGTTTAGAAAAAAAAAGTAGGGATCGAACCTACGGCATTCAACTCATAAGTCGGGGCCAAAACCAAAGAACCTTCTCCTGTTTTCTGTTTCCCTGTAATTACGCCAGTAATAACTACACACCTCTGTCTACTCTTTCGAGTAAAACAGGCATGATATGTTGCGTTTATCGAAGAATTTTAAAGATGAGATTCTGTGGTATGCAGTAATGACACGGTATGAACATTGATCTAATTTGGTTATGTTTTTAAGAAGTTACTTACGCCATTATCTGTTTCTTGCTCGAGGGCTGATGTGTTTTAAAGAATGTGTAACTCATTCCTTTATTGATCTCATTAAAACTGAATGTTATTTTATTGGAGGCGTTATGGAGGGTCTAAAGAAGTAGGTATGTATGTGAAAAATGGTCTAGGTACTTATCTCATGCACTCATTGATTGATTGTGATTGATAAAAAATGTGAGAGTAAGAACAAACAGATTAATCGTTGATCCCAGCTTTCATAAGTAGATTTAGAAATGGCTAAGCAAGTAATGATTACAACTTATAGTGAAATAAATGTCAGTGATGACTTTTTGTTAGGCATAAAAATCATAATAAGATCAAACCGCCTCTGTTTCTCCCATCTACTCTATGACAATTTTCAATGAACACACCACGTCTCATCGTCCGTCAGCTGCCATCAAGGACAGTAAATACTGAACAATGTTGCCAACAACAATTATACGACGGCACTATACTACCTAGACACTTGACTTTAAAACAAAAAAGAAGAAAGTCAACTACTTTTAAGGACCTAAAGAGGTCTAGTTAAACTGGTTCAGTTTGTAGTAATCATAATTACAGTGCCATATAAACAAGCAGGGTATGACGTCATTTTGCTAAATTACGCGGAGTCTAATAAAAAGACGAACCCATATTTTTAGTGACATTTTATTAGTTTGTTGTCATATACTCTGACGTATAGTGGACGGTACAAAGTTTTGTAAGCTGAAAATAAAGTTTCCATTTTAGCACTTGCATGTACAAGAATTTTACAAAACAATAACTTTATCATAAGCTCAAGCTTTTAACTACATGGCGCTTACAACGCAGTTGCAACGCAGTAGGTATGTCAACTGGTTTTCTTTTATGTATAAATTAAACAGATACGGAAACTTTATAATACTCGTATATGGAAAATAGAGAAGTAGGCTAAATCGCTATATACAATTACTATATTATTAATACTTTTATTAATTCTAAACTAGAAACTTAGTCATAACCCTCCTTGGGTTTGCCGTAGTCGGGTAAAAATACTCGTGATTACAAATAATCACATCCATGTTTTTTTTTTTTCGGAAAAATCAACGTTTCTCTCTCACAGATAATTTGAATCTAGAATAGCAACAATGCCAAACAAAAGACGATCACCTTGATTCAATACAAACAATGCAAGGAATGTCGTTCAAATAAGCAGGTTCAGTAAAGCGCATGTCTTTAGATCTAATTAAATACGTTTAAAAATGTAGTTAATCAACAGATGCAATTTTAGTAGAGAAATCTGCCCGAACAACCACCTGCCCTCGATCTAAATGGGCTAACGACATTACTGGCTAACCTATTAAAATAGTGACTTTGAAAACTTTTTTATGCGAGCCTAGTAACGGATTTGTCAAGTTTTATACGAGACGTGATGAAACAGGGACGTTAAAAGATATGAAAAATGTTCTTTTTATGTCTTCAATATTGTACGTAAGGACTTTGCATTCGACGCTTATGTTTAGGGGAATATTTAGGACTCATCATAACTTTATATGGCATTTTATATAGGCCACTACTTATTTACTACTCTAGGGGAGAACTATGAAATGAGACGAGTATATTTACATCACTGGGGGGGAAGCCTACAAAATAAAACACAGAATATTATAGTTTATATTTAACATAAAATGTTGCCCCAAAACGAGGAATTTCCTTAAATTGAGGGAGTGTTTACAAACATTTTAATTCACATACAAAAATAGCAACACCTGCTGTATTACCGCTTCTGTATTGTGGGGGTGTTTAGAAATATTTAAACTCAACTACCTGTAGGTTACTCAATACGCAGGAGTCATTCCCACGAAACACAGTGGAGTAGCCAATCGCTCAGTTCTCTATGCCAACCGCCTTTATAATAAACACCCACGTCTCTCGAAGTTCCTACTAATTTGGCGTCATCTGACACCCTTCACATTAAAGAATTTTAATAACTTTATTCGTGAGTTCCGTAAACTAAGGGAATAAACGGTAGGGTTTTCAGATAATTGCATTATCAACTCCAAATCTTCTGCCCGGAGAAGAGATTAAAGGTGATATTCCTCTGTAGAAGGGAGTCGGACTTATTGTGACTGTCTAAAACGAAAACCGAAAACGTGACGTATCAGGCTAATTTAAATGTCACTCAAAAAGGATTTTATCAAACAGAAACTTTTGGAACCCCTTCTTGAGTTGCAAAAGAGAAATCGTGCGCATCGGAATATTAACCAGCAATTGTGTCTTGTCAGAAATGTCTTAAGAAGTTTTCCTGCTATTGCATTTATGCAAAAAGAAGTAGCCTTTAAGCTTCTCTGGGGTCCCATCTGTGGCTATAAGAAAATTCGTTAAAATCGATTCAGTAATTTAGGCGTGACAGTACAACAAATAAATCATAATTATGCTATAAATGTGAAATTTTGCGAATATTTTACATATGTGTGTTTGTTACTCTTTCACGCAAAATCCACAGAACGGAGAGAGATGAAATTTGGTACACAGGTAGATTAGTGCCTACTTGCATTATCACATAGAATTTAATTCCGATATAGAATTGAATATAAAAAAATATATTTGATATTGGACGATTATATGTATCTGTGGCATAATTTTCAAGTTGTAGCGGACAACAAGTAGTATTTTTGTAATAATGATTTAGGATTTTAGCCCATTTACAGACAAGTCGTCAAAAATAAAAGTCGTAGCCACATCGTACAACCCCCGTCACTTACAAACGCCCCTACTCCCGTCAATGTCACATAATCGTTGAAGGCGTAATCATCGAATACCTGCTTGACAAGTTATCACTTGATGAAGCCAGGTGCCGCTAAAAATAACACATTATAATGTAGAGCATAATTGCTATTCTAAGAGCGGGCTTTAATTTCCTTTGGCCTCAATTAATCTGCAACCTGCCATGTGTCATTATGAAAATATTTCATATGGTCTCTGCGTTTAATGTCAATGTACTTTTAGTGATTGAAACTGGTATACTATGAAGCTCTTCTACATATTAAGTAAAAATCGAAAATCTTTCAAATCCCGCTTGCAGTCGAATTTTTTTTCTACGGATAAGATATACAATTCGCGACGTCGTTAATGCGTGTAAAATCGTAAATATTTGAAAATGTGGCACGTTGTGCTATATAATGGTGAGGGATAATCTTGCAAGTTTAGGTTATACTTTTATAATAATATAACACTGACTTCATTAATATTTTCATTAGTAATTTAATACTGAGGTCGGGTCAGCATCGGGTGTTTTTAATTTTTTGGCCGAGGATTTTGTTAAGCTATTTTTGGAAGTATCAAGTAACAAAGCCTTAAATTGAGGAAGAAATACTTGATTCGTTTTTGATTTCCTTTTTTATATATTACAAATAGGTACCTTAATAATGCATTTTGCATTTCTCAGGTTAAAGATCAAGTTCACCCCCTGCAGATCAGTTCTTTACAGACGAATGAGTTCAAATATCTGTAGAAATCACGTTACAACCAAGGACGACAGTATTTTAGGCTCAGCCGGCGTAGGTATCATACATCAAGGAGTCGCATCGCACTACGTCCTCTGGCATCTGGATCATCATCTGGATCGAGAACATCGTTTGGCCCAAAGAAAATGAAACCAAAAGAAACAGGGCTTGTCATCATCCAAAGCCAGCACATCAACCTATCCCAATTTGTCAAATTTTCCCAATTAAACATGAAACTTCTACTATTATAATATTTGACATATCGGGATAACTTGATGACTTCTGTACAAAGGCGTACATTAATTACGTAATAACTTTGATTGATACCTTCATCAGCTTCTCCAATCAATCGCCTTCTCAATGGTCTGTCAAACTCAATTTAGCTACTATCAGCCATCCAAGTAAAAGCCATTACCGTAAAGAACACAACCCAAAACAAAAAATTATCAGTCTGCCAGCCTAATAAATACACAACGACACATTATTAGGTGTTCACAAGTTAAACATATTTTATTCAATAGAATAAACAGCGATGTTTCCGTAGTGCCTGTGCCACAATCCGATATTTAGGTTACAGCCAAACCGAGTCTATTGTGCAAAGTGAAACGTTGCCGTTTAATGTGTGGGGCAAACGATAAGGGATGTGCGAAGTTGAAGTCAAGTATACTGTGCGTTCTAAGCGGAGTCTAGTAAAGGATGATTCACGCTACACCATGCCGTGTCCCGTCCGGGCGCCGGACGGGGCACGGTCGAACATGGTGGTGTACTTTTTGTATGAAGTGATTCATGTTAACCATGGCTCGTCCGTTCCGCAAGCATGAATGACTTCATGCAAAAAGTACACCACAATGTTCGACCGTGCCCCGTTCGGGGCAAGGACGGGACACGGCACGGTGTAGCGTGAATCATCCCTAAACAAATTAAACATGCCAGTGTATGGCGATCAGTGTGCAACAGTGCATGCGTGCACGACTATTGTACTTCTGACAGCCATACGTCGCTTTCAGCGCGCTGCAAACTCGACGGTAACTGCATCGTGTATCGCTGACAGAAAGAAAATGAAGAATCACCCTGGAAATGATCACGAAATGGTACATCAGTTTGATCATGATCAATGGTAAATATCAATCCGATTTACATGACATTTAAACCTACGTTTGCTCGTTTCACAGTTTTGATGCGAACTACAGAAAACCTAATTGGAAAAAAAAAACTTTTCTTTAAACAAAATTGGATTTGGGACAGGCAGTATTTTGTGGCCTTTGTGGGTGATAAAATCGACTGTTACACTTTTATTGATTAAAACTTCACCAAGTTGCACTTGTTACAGTTGCCCAGGGTCATGGTTACTTTTACAGACAGGCAGACCCACGGCCCCAGCAGTTTATTGAACCCTTACGCATAAACCTCTTCATCTCATCCCTCGAGCCTCATCTATGCGATGTTTTATTCAGACGCGCGACTCGTTAGCGTGGGGCATTGTGGTCGCTAAACAAACCGACAGTCCACGGCCTCTCAATGCATGCTTGATTTTTCAACAATAATGTACCTAATTCCGCCATCGCTGGCTCCAAGTCATGCCAATTTTTGACGAGTTGACGGCTTGATGAACTTGTAACGTTGTGTGAAAGACCTTTCTCCTGTGAAAAAGGAAAGTTAAAAGTATCACGTACTTGCGAATGTGTCTTAAAACCTAGGCCATGTGACGCAAAATGCAGGTACAGGATAAGATTTAGTCAGAACTAGTCTAACAGTCTCTTCCACGTCTCGATAAGCGGACTCATTTGACCCCTACCCAGAAAAAGAGCTGCACTTTCCTTTCTCCTATCTATCTGTCCCACTGGCTGGCCAACAATCTCCCCCAAATCCTTCTAGAAGCTTTTTTTCTGTGCCTCCTTAAACCAACCCGTTGTTGCGCGTTTCATAAATGATACTTTTGAATAAAATCAGGAGCTTCCACTTTTGTCCCAAAAGCACTTTTACGTCAATAAAGTCAGACAAAAATAAACACTATCTAGTCGCTCCGCAAACCGCCTCTCAAAGAACCCAAATTGCACTTCGATCAAAGCGTAACAATCTTCTATTTTTTGTCATCGCATGTCATGTAAACTACGAACGGACCGGAGGTCGTAGGGCACGAGTCATAACCCTGTATGTAATCACACACATAAAATCGCGAATACGTTTAAATTTCCGTTCTCAAGGCTATTAATATGTCATTTACAAAATCACCACTTTTGCCCCCCTCTATAATCATGTACTTATTGTCATCAGACCTAGAATAAACACCTGTGATAATCAAGCTCGATATACGTTCCCCCAACGTACGTAAGTTGTTTCTATTTTGAAATATAATTGCTTTTCACCCTACAAATCATTTGCACGCAGCTATTTTTTTCCGAAAGCCTAATTTGCTCAACCCTTTTAGTACTACAGGAACGGAAGTTTTAATTGCATAGTTTTGTATTTTATGCACAAATTCGTAGCACTGATACGATAAGTACAGTCGATGAGGAAACGTTTGGCATTTATTTTGTTTTATTTTTGCATTTGCTTTTTTGGATTTTCAAATAATGTTGCTTCAACGATGAGACGAGTTATTACGACATTGTCATGGTGGTGTTGTTTGTTAAAAACTACAAACTGAGTGATTTATAAAAAAATGGAAATCATACGAATAGTAATGTAGATCTTTAAAGGATGTATATGATATAAAATCATGGACTAGATAAGAAACACGAACAGATAAGAAAAACAACTTGAAGATAAGAACATAAAGTTTTAATTAAATATCTAATAGAATAATGATAAAAGCAAGAAAATAAATAGAAGGCAGCTTCTACTTTTTTTCTTTATGGCAATTAGTGCGAAGATATACTTGTTATACTTTACAGATAACGTCACACTTAATGAGTCGCATTTTATCGCCATTTTAATTAATTTCTTTACTTAATCTAACATCTAGACCATCTACATCTCACTTAAGATAAAGATAAGCCTATAAATAATTGATGCCAAGACGGACTCTGCTTGTGGTGAAACCAGTTTAAAGGTGCTTTTCTATATTTAATAAGATTTTACTGGAAATCCCACTTTTATCGTTTTATCAGGATTTCATAAAATACATCAAAAAAGGGAATATAAAATTCAGGCCAAAAGTTTTTCTAAAGCCTCCTGCAGACACACGCGATTAATCGCGCGGGGCGACATGTCGCGGTCCATTCGCAGTATTTTTAGAGTGGAAATTAGCTTGGCTCGTTGTCGCAGCGCGATTAATCGCGTGTGTCTGCAGGAGGCTTAATACAAATTGTAACAAATAGAAAATTGTATTATTATCACACTTTCATCATCAATTAATTAATACATAAATATTTCACGACAAATCAGAACGGGGCCTTTTTTAACATTTATTTCTGAAATATATCCAGCAACTGCCACACCAGCAGCCACGCTAAAATTGTCTTGTCACGAATTCACATCCAATAAAATCCAACAAACAATAGGTTTCCAAAAACATTTTTGCAACCACCAGTACTTGCCCACAGTTGGGTGATTCAAGAAATGTCCGGCTAATTACAGGCTAGCGACCATTATAAAGGTAATTTGCTGATTCCGGTTTTCTACAGCGGTTCGACATCTGTGCAAGTGTGCAATAACAGCTATTACATACGTCTGAGGGACGTATTACGTACGTTGTCCAAGTAATTGTTATGAAATCTGGATATTCGGACACAATGTCTCGATAAATATGGACCTGTAATGATTGCTGCGGTTCTTTCGGCAGATGGTGCATTTAAGCATTGTTGCATCTGCTGGTTTTAATTCTGAGGGAGATACACAAAGCGAAGTATATTTTTCAGAGTTTAAGTTTTTTTTTTTTTTTGAATGTGATAGCTTTGCCTCTCACTAGGAATATCTTAGTATCGTGCGTTTACACTCATTTAAACTCGCATAAACAGCCAGACCCAGAACAACTAATCGTAAGTCATACAAATACATATTTATACCGTGCGGGAATCGGTTCCCTGACAGGCACCGTAGTAGTCTTTCGCTGAACCACTGCATCAGTGGCGTTCTGTTAGTTACATCACTGCAGATGCTCCTGTTGCAAAAGGTCGATTACATTTGTAGGTTGTTGGCAAATTTACAATAATCAAACTCATATTCCCGAGAGCGTAAAAGCTTTATATTATAACCATAGTTTATCGTCAGTATAAAGTTCTTATGATGTTCTTTTCATGTTCTCATTGTTGGAAGCTAAATGACAATCAATTCGGATCAATGATGTAGCGCCATCTATAATCATAAGAAAGTGGTACTTAATTTACTCGACTTGCTTTCCTCTTTTCGGAATGAAAGATACAGTATGTCCATTGTCCCTCTCCTGTACACCTGACAACATTACATATATTATATGCAAAATTCCAGGATAATCGGTACAGCAGGTAGTTGGGGCGTGAAAATGTAACATACAATCAAACTGTAGTATTTTTAATATTAGTTGAGATTACAGGTTGATCGCAGACCTAAAAATCACCTTTCAAAATTCTCTTCCAAAATAGAATTATACGAAGAGGTATAAATAGATTTTACCCGCAATTCAGCTAGAGCTTCACCATACAATGATTGCGTCTCTAGGACACACGAAAATTCCAAATCAAACAATTGACTTCATAAATTGTCATAAACTCAAAGCTCTAACTCATCATACGTAATCATTCGCATAAATAATTCAATTCTGTTTGATTTCAATCAAATCACAATACATAATTAAAATCCATTATGAATCAGCTCTAATATTGAATATTTTACTTCATTTATATTGAAAATGTCAATCGGTTACATTATGGAATATTCTATTGAATATTACTTACACCACAACCGACGGTCATTGAAAACTCGATGTAATTATATCTCTATAGTATTTATTACATCGGCCTTGTCAAAGTATGAAACGGTAGCCCGAACACAATAAGCTAATCATACGCTTGCAAGAAATTCTTGTAAATAGTATGGGACACACTGCTGTTTAATTTGGTAAGCAATTCTCAGAAGCGTTGTTTGTCAGAGCAAACAATAAATGATTCTTAGTCAATGTATCGAGCTTTTGTTAAAACTTTAATATGAAAGGCATTTCACTGATTTTGTAAGCATTCATTAAATAAATACCCAAGCTTTTATACTATCACTGATATTTCGACATGGATTCATCATGGTTGTGTACTTAAGTATACACAATGGTTCGCTACCTTGACCCTGGAACGTAAAGGGTACTTAATTTAAGGAACATGGTGAATTTCAGTGAATACCTGTCTGATAGTTCCTTTCGCTCCATACATGGCTTACCTAAATCATGGTGCAAATGATTATGTGACTTCCATTACCTAGTTTTTGGGTAAAGCCTCCTGCAGACACACGCGATTAATCGCGCTGCGACAACGAGCCAAGCTAATTTCCACTCTAAAAATACTGCGAATGGACCGCGACATGTCGCCTCGCGCG